>CAWUFW010000074.1:2825000-4235000 GCA_963921515.1 Calotriton arnoldi | reverse complement strand
CCTATTGGATCTAGCATTGTATGTGGTGATCAGTGTGGTGACAGTTACAGATTTCTTACCCGATGTATTGTCGGATTTAAATAGAACATGTCTGTTTTACATCTTTGAGCTTAGTGGCTGCCTGAGATAGAATTTTGTCAGAGTAACCCCGTGCCTTCTTGTAGCCATCGTCGGTGCTACAGTTTCTGCGAGCCCGCAGTAGTTCACCGTAAGGGATACTATTGAGGAGAGACGTGGGATGATGGCTACGTGCGTGCAGGGTACGATTTCCTGCTGTTTCCTTTCTGAAGAGATTGGTAACTAGTTTATTACCCTGTACTGCCACATGTACGTCTAAAAAATCCCATTCTGTCTCACTGATTTTGTATGTGAAACTTAGGTTCAAGTCATTACATGATAGATAATCAATGAATGTCAGAGCTGATTCCTTATCACCGTCCCAGATGATAAAAAGATCATCGATATATCTCAGCCATAATGGCACATGATTGGTGAAGTTCTCATTGACATCAGTCCATACCACCTGCTCCTCCCACCAGCCCAGGAACAAGTTCGCCAGGCTGGGGGCGAAGCAGGTGCCCATGGCAGTACCAGACTTTTGACTGTATACCGTTTTATCAAATGGAAAGATATTTTCCTGTAAACAGTATAGCATCATCAATTTCAACATTACAGTATGTTCATATAAATCAATTGTTCTTCGTTGTAAATAGTATAAACAGGCTTCTACACCCTTCTCCTGATCAATACACGTGTAAAGTGAGCAAACATCTAAAGAAATTAACAGAAGACCCTTGTCCCACTTAACATCGTGGATTCTCCTCAGGAAATCAGTACTGTCTTGGCAGTATGATCTTAAATCCTTGACAAAAAATAGTCCAAAAAGATAGAAGTATTTTCCAAAAGTCCTCCATTTGAGGAAATGATCGGCCTCCCTGGTGGTTTGGTGGCATACTTGTGCACCTTGGGCAGGAGATATAAGCATGGAACCCGTGGATTGTCATTCCTTAGGAATTTCAGTTCATCATCGTCAATTAGACCAGCATGCCACCAGTTGTATAACATCTTGTGGTACTTAATGATGGAATTTTCAAAGGTCCCCCAAGTGATTTCCTCGTAGCATCTTGAGTCACTTAGTTGTCTCATTACCTCAGCTTTGTATTCAGTAGTGTCCATCACCACGACATTTCCCCCCTTATCTGAGGGTTTTATCACTATTGTAGAATCTAGTAATAAGTTGTTTAAGGCATTTCTTTGACTTTTGGTTAGATTATCCTTGATTTGATAATTGTGATTTGTTCTCAGATGCACCAGTTCCTGCGTCATGACAGATTGGAAAGCCTCAACATTGTCATACGGGACGTTGGGATTAAACTTTGATTTAATCTTCAGACCACTTTTGCAGGATGAGTCAATAGGAAAGCCCAAGGTATTGAGAATATTACCCACATTGGTGCCATTGGTAGTGTCAGAGTTATTGTCCAATTCATTAATATCCAATATAGAGTTGACATCATCTAAGGTGAAAGTCGTTGATGAACTTATAGTCGATTGGGAAATCATGGTCCGACTTCGCTGTGCTTGATATTTTTGCATCAGATGTAACTTCATCAGTTTTAATTTTCTTACAAAGAGAAAGAGATCAATTCTTACATCCACATAGTTCCAGTCAATTGTTGGACAAAAAGATAACCCCAACTTGAGGAGAGATTCCTCTTCTGGGGATAAATCACGTGAGGAGAGATTAATGATAGATTTGTCCATAGTGTCCTTAACTGTGACGTTTCTGTGCCAGAATTTGTTCCGGACCCCTCTCCTGGTCAATCTTTGTTTTTCTTTTTGTTTGCGCCCCTTCCTCTTGGTCTTCCTCGTCCTCTTCCTGCTCCTTCTTCTTTTTGAGGTGTTCGTTCGTTTTGTTCCTTCTGCTGTTTGAGCAGTTGGAACACGTGCAGGAAGGTCAAGGGGCGCAGTCCTAAAGGGACAGCCGGAGTTAATCTTTCAGAATCTGAGCTCATGTCTGAGCTGGAATCCGTAGAGGTTTCTTCACATTGTTTCTGATGTTGAATGAACTATCTATTTACACTTCCTTTCACCATTTCACTCTGCACTCACTTGTTTTGATATCAAACACAATTTACTGTGCCCGCAGTTGCCTTTTTTCATGCATTTATGATCTTTTGATCTCAGATCAGTATTTATAGGGCGTGTGATTTTTAAGATCTTGCTTACAATTTCGTCATCTTGATATGCAATTATGATTTTTCCTTGTGCCGCATGTGAATTGATATGACGACTCCGATTTTTTTAATTCATTTATGCGGACATTTTATATGTCAGATGATCGTCTAAATACTGATTGCCGTTGTGGTATATTTGCCAAACATCAAGGAATTCTTGTGTATGAATATTAATGAATTTTCTTCTAAAAATGTCAATTTGAATTATTCTAACTTTGAATGACTGATGCCAATTTGAAATGCGTAAACTTTATTAACCATAGGAGGTGCACAACTAGAATTACCTGAATCTTTCTACTATGTCCATTGAGTCACGTGGTAACCTTATCGTCACACAGCCCCTCGTTTATCAAATTGTATCCATTTGTGATAATCACGGATTTGGAGGGTATCTTTGTTCGTTTATTTCGAAGGAGCACTTATGATGACATAACGCAAATTCAGGTATATTTTTACACGCCGTATCGTATTTTTGGTATAACGCCCATTAGGATATTTTTTTATTTCCATTAGGACGTTGCATGTATTTTTACGGCACTGAGGGCAGTGATTTTCAAACTTGACACAGGCCGCCTGGCCGAAATGCGTTGTTTTTTTGCACATTAAAACTACCTGTGGACAGAAACGGTGTGCCGCTTCCTTTTCGAGTGCATAAGGATTGTTTGGAATAAACACATATATACACACACACACACAAATATATATATATATATATATATATATATATATATACATATATACACACACACATATAGATATACATACCATTATCATAATAAACTTTATCATAATAAACTTTATTCGGTCATTATGACCATAAAAGTACAAGTGCTTACAGTACATGGGTCCAGCAATAAATACAGAGCAGAAGTTCATTGAGTACAATACATCCGTAATAAAAAAAGTTTAAGCCATCACTATTAAAATATTAAAACGACAATAAACAACTATCATTTCAAATGCGTATACCCCAAATACAGTGCAGAGAAAAACCCACCAAGCAGCAAAGATTGATCAATATAGATGGATAGAGACATAAAATTGGGATTGATGCCCTGGGCTGTAAACAATTAATACACATTAAGAAAGTGCATACTATCACTTCTTGGGTGCATACCTTCTGATGATCCATATATATACACACATATATATATATATATATATCAGTGGCGGCCGGCAAGTGGTGAGGCATAAACATTTGTGTGGGTGTACACTGCGGCGAGCAACCGTAGCGAGCGAGCCTGAACAACCTAAGGGGGGTTCTCACCCCGAGAAAAATTTGAAAAAAAGAGTGGCCAAACTGGGACATCTTAAGGATTTTGGGGGACCTGGGCCAAACATATTTAGGGGGCCCCCGGCCAGTTAGGAACAGCTTTGAATATATGGTCCAGTTTCAGCTCTTTCATGCCCTCTTTGACTAGGTCACTGAGAGTGCACAGCCATTCCTCCAAAATTCTAAATGTGTTTACATCTATAATATTCATGGATAGTGATGACGTGTTTTCAATATTGCAACACAACAGCAGCTCACTAATATTAATGCAAATAATCTCTGTGACGCCTTCCCATTTCTCATATGTGTGTGAGGTACTGTTTTGATCTAAAAGTAACTTTTTTAAGAATGTTGCATGAAACGTAAACTAACATTTCTCTGCAAAATAGAATAGTCTCCAACATCACACACATTAAAAATAAATGTCAGGAAAATGGTATTAAAAAAATTCTGTTTAGGAAGGTCTGGAGAAACGAATTAAATATCTAAAAATCAAAATGCTTACAAATAGAAAAATGTAATCAGTGAATTTATGCTGCACTAATAAATCGCTCAGAACAGGCAAATATATGCACTAAAACTCAAAACACATTCTCAGTTAATTTTGCACATCAAGCAATGAATTTATTATAAGGTTGTGGAAAGCAGAGGAGCACTTACAGTAGCTTCAGGTGTGCGTGTAAAGAATGTTTACAGACCCAGTCGTACTGCACTTTAAAAGGCCTTCTCGTGGAGTGGTGGCCAGAAATACTTGTTTTACGATGAACTGAGTTCTACTCTACAGAAAAGTCAGAAATGTGTGGGAATAGATACTGAAATAGAACGTTGCGATAATGGGCGCCCTTCGTGCCAAATGGTTTCTGTGGGAAAGAACAAGCTCCTCGGTTTTTGCTACAAAACGGCGGTATCTCAGAGCTGTCCTTTGCACACACCCCGGCCTTTCACCTGGCCCCGGGGACGCGCAGCAGTCAGCCTCAGCTGCACTGGACATAGGTAACAATGAACCTTCAGCACTCGGAGGCGACCTAAGGATGGCATAAGGCGCTATAAAAATGCCTAATGTAGCGCTTGGTGCAGAAGGAAGGTGATTAAACCGCTAATGGGAGCTCCAATGGGACACCCAGATGGAGCCTTACACATAATCTAGCAGGCCCCAGTCGATGCCCTTTCCAGCTTCTACACTGGCACAAATGTTTTTTTAGGCTTGCCTAGCCACGTTTTTTCTGTGCAGTTTGGAATCCGAGCGCATCAGCGACTTGAGAAATGGTCCCAGGAACTTAGTAAGAGCCCCCCCGCCCCTCACACTGACCCGGTTACTGCCTATAATCGATTCACCTCGTGGATTGAAGGTACCCTTAATTTGGTGCTTCCAAAAAAATCTATACAAAAAAAGACCGGAACCCACAAATCAGCATGGTATTCCCCGGAGTTACGTCTCCTCAAAAAACAATGTAAAAAGAGGGAGAGGCTCTGGAGAAAAGATTTCTCTTCTAATAAGAAAGCAGAATACAGAGCAACCTTACGGATATATAAGGCGGAAATCAGAAAGGCACAAGCCTCCTATTTTGAGGAACGGATCCTTTCCGCAGCCAACTCACACAGGGAAATTTTTCGGATCACCAAAATGCTGTTGAGAGTTTCGGATCCACCGACTATCCCTGATCTTTCGGGCCAACGGTGCACTAACCTCGCTCAATTCTTTCTCGCGAAAGTACAAAATATCCTCAAAAGCCTCCCGGTGAAAGATAATGCATTTATTACCAACACCACTTATCCTTCCCAAGCCGAGAACGCCCCCCTCTTGGAGATCTTCGAACCCCTGTCCTTGGATTCCTTGGTACCCATATTAGCCTCCGTTAAAAGTGGGTCCCCACTTGACCTTGCTCCTCTAAATATTTTGAAACTGGCCGCCCCTATTGTCGCTCCCTACATTCTTAGTATGATTAACGCCTCCTTCACCTCGGGCTTGATCCCGTCCGAGTGGAAAAGAGCCATGGTGAAAGCCTTACTGAAGAAATCCCATCTTGATCCCAAGGATCTTGGTAACTATAGGCCTATCTCGCTCCTTCCAGGAGTGAGCAAAGTCGCTGAAAAATATGTCAAAACTATTCTCTCAGCGTTTCTTGAGTCACATGACCTGCTCCATCCATCTCAAACCGGCTTTCGTCCACGCCAGGGCACCGAAACCGCTCTGCTCATGGTGGTGGAGGAAGCAAGGAAGATTCTTGACTCGGGAGGATCTGCGGCCATCATCCTCCTTGACCCGAGCGCGGCCTTTGATACGGTGAACCACCAAATTCTGGTACACCGTCTCAAGAACGTAGGAGTGTCAGGTCAGGCTCTCTCTTGGCTTCAATCCTTCCTGGAAGGTAGGACCTTCCAGGTGTTTGAAGACGATATTGCATCTGATCCTCTGCCTCTGCAATGTGGGGTCCCTCAGGGCTCCTCCCTGAGCCCAACCCTTTTTAATGTTTATATGGCCCCTTTGGCGGACATAGTTGCCCCATTCGGAGTTCATATCGTGTCCTATGCTGACGATACACAGCTGGTCGTGGCATTGAACCAAGCCAACCAGTCTCACACCGATCTCCACACTTGCCTAGCAGAAGTGGCAAAATGGATGAGTCTCTCCCATCTTAAACTCAACGGTGAAAAAACTGAAATAATGCTTCTGGGTAACCATCTTAGTACTAACTTGAATGCTCTCTGGCCAGTCTGCATGGGTATGGCCCCGGACCCAAAGTCTGAAATAAAAAGTCTAGGCATATGGCTGGACCAAGACCTGTCCTTTCAAACTCAAGCCAGGAAGACGGTCGCTGCCTGCTATGGCATGCTTAAAACGATCCGAAAAATCCTCCCGGTACTTTCATTCCTAGCCAAAAAACTCCTGATTCAAGCTTTGATCCTATCTAGGATCGACTTTGGTAATGCTCTATACCTTGGGGCCCCCAAGGCAGTGATCACAAGACTTCAGATCGTTCAAAACTCGGCAGCTAGACTACTCACTGGCACCAATCATCGCTGCTCGGCCAAGCCCGCGCTGCGCGCGCGCTGCACTGGCTTCCGGTGCAGGAGAGGATCAACTTCAAGGCCCTCTGCGTGGCCCACAAGTCTCTGGAGGGGAATGGACCTCCCATCCTTAAAAATTTGATCCATCCGTACAAAGCCTCTAGAAACCTTCGATCCGACTCCCTTCATCTAGCCGAAAGGCCGAGAATTAAGAGAGCTAGAAGCGGGGGCAGGCTATTTTCATACAATGCCTCCAAATTGTGGAATTCCCTCCCTCTCCGAAGGGAATCGAACTATCTCAGCTTTCGGAAGCTGCTGAAGACATGGCTATTCCCCTAACCGTCAGACCGACCTCTCTCACACCGCTTAGCGCTGGGATGCTCCAGGGTAACCATGCGCTCTACAAATCCCCCTTTCATTTCATTTCACTTGATGCCTACATTAAACCATGTTCCATAGCGCCTCGAAGTGAAGAAGGGAAATAAGGTCAATTTTCCAGTCTGTCAGCCTGTGCTCAGTCACACCTGCAGCTAAGCGCAGTCATGAATCGCAATGGAAGGCCAGACTCCACTGACTTGCATACTTCAATCGATCAGCATTTCCAGGGCTCCGTTTAATGTGAGTGCTTCTTTCAAAGAAGATTGGCACAGCGGCTTCCCAGGAGGAGGTGTCCTGACCTCAGAGTCTGAGGACCAACACAGTTGGGCTAGGCCAGTAGACGGCTATTATAATCTCCCCAATTTAACCCCCTAACTCCTATTACCTATAAAACATATACATGTGTTTAATGCACTGCACCAGGCAACACAAATGTAAAAAAAAAGCCACAACGTGCCCAGTCAATTTGGTAGAACCTCTCGTAACACCAATCAAATATCATAACCAACAGCCATATAATTGTTTAGGACACACTTACGAGAGACAATTACAGAACCACAATCAAATCACCGATTATGCACCCACACAAGGCAAACCAGGCAGGTCTACAATGGTATCTTCTAAACCGAGGTCGGAATGTATCTACATTGTGTTAGTTCAGCGAGGTCATACTAATGGCAGAACGTGTGCTACACAAATGACTCGTAACATTACATCATATAAGTCCACTCCTCTTCTGGAGCCAGTAAAGAGAAAATTTTCCTTTATAGAGCCTGTTATATGAACATCTCCTTCTGAAAGCCACTCGCATATGAACACTTCTTTCTCCTGTGCGCCTCAGTGCACAAAGATTTCCTTCTAAGTGCACCTGGTATACAAACATCTCTTTTTATAAAAACATGCACCGTCTAAGAGACTTTTATTGAAACCTATATCTCCTAAGACCCCCCGTTGTAAGAACAATCCCTTTTAAGAGCCACTCTTAGGGGAACTGTCCCCTCGTTGTAAATTGCTTTGCTGTCGTCATGACGTGGACCAGGATATATAAATGCCACAAATCAATTAATACAAATAAACAGCCTGCAATGTAAGAGCTTTGTTCTTGTCAAAACTTGTGCTATAGGAGCTTCCCCTTGAAATGACACCTATTTAAAGGAGGTGGTCTGTTTGAGAGCAGCATTTATCACATATCGATGCAAACCCTTTATGGGTTTGTTAAGTGTGGACCCGGCCTGTCTCCAGCCGCGGCCGGCATGCTCGCGGGAGGAAGGGGGGGGAAATAAAATAAAACTTACCTTACCGCCGGGTCCCGCGCCGCCTCCGCTCCTGGCCGGGTTCCGCGTGTTCCTGCTGCTTTCCTGCAGGAACAGGAAGCAGCCAGCAGGCAGTCTCCCTCCTCTCCCCTAAGCCAATCACAATGCTGCAATGGCAGCGTTGTGATTGGTGCGGTGCGGTGCAGCGGACAGCGCCACAGCCGGGCGCCTACAGGGAGGCCATTTTCTCTATGTAGGCTGCAGCTTACATAGAGAAAAGGGAGAGTGAGCATGACTGCTTTGGTCGGCCCAGGGCAAAGCAGTGAGGCGATGCCCCCACGCCCTAATGGAGGAGCCGCCGCTGATATATATATATATACACATATATATTACCTACTGGCGGTCACCGGTAGGTAGTTATAGTTAGGGCCTATTTTCCATAGGAAAAGCGTTTTTTGATTTGCCAATATCTTTGGCGCCGGCTGACGAATCTTTGGGAAATTTTCAAAACTAATGGGGCGCTCCGGTCAGCTCCTGTCTTGAAAGCTTCGGGGTGATTCGTCAAGTGGGGGCCGAGAAAAAAGGGGGGTCCCAAAACGCGTTTTCCCCATGTTAATTTCCATAGGAAAAATTGGAACAGGCTACAGCCCGAACTGCTGAACGGAATTAAACCAAATTTGGCAAAAAGGTAGCTCTTGGTTCAGAAAGCGACCTTTTTTTTTAAATGGTGTAAATCCGTTCGGTAGTTCCTGAGAATTTTTTTTTTTAAACTTTCGATATCTGAGCACCAAGGAGGAGTCACGACTCCTCCCGAGCACGAGCTGACTTCTGATTGGCTGCCAACACTCCATACCAGGAAGTGTTGGCAGCCATCTTGTGACTCGGTAACCGAGTCACAAGAAATCAGTAGAATAAAAGGTGAAAAACAAGAAACGGGGGCAGGGTAGAAACACCCTGACCCCCTAGGCCTGCTCAGACCCCCAGGGCCAAAAAAAAGCATTTGTTTAAAAAAAAAAAACAAATCTGCAGAATTCGCGCTGGGTGCGCGAATCCTGCCGAGAAAATTTTAAAAAACGAAGCGCGGGCTTCGCGCTTCGTTATCTGTAAGCCCACGGGTGGGCCAGGTCCCGGGGGCAATGGCAAAATATATAGCGGGGGCCCCCGCAGCCCCGGGGACCGCCACCTCCCCGGGGCTTGTTTATTAAGATGCGGGGGGCCTCCCAGGACCCCCAAAGCCCCGGGGACCGCCACCTCCCCGGGGCTTTATTTAAATATGCGTGGGGGGCACAAGACCACCCCGCAACCCCGGGTTAGCTGAACTAAGTATAACGGCCGAATTTCTCTGGTTTTGTACGAGTGAAATGTCCAACTAACTATAACGTCCCTGAAACCTATGGTTTTTTCAGTGAATTTCAAAGGTTTTTTAAATGCTAATTTCGAACTATAATGTCCCTGAAACTTATGGTTTTTTCAGTGAATATATATTTACACACACACATATATATATATATATATATATATATACACACACATACATATATACATATACACACATACATATATACATACACACCCACATATATGCACACATATACATCTATATATATATATATATATATATATATATTTTATCGACTGGCGGTCGCCAGTAGATAGTTATAGTTAGGACCTATTTTCCATAGGAAATTCACAACATTCTATTTCCAATAACTTTGGCGCCGGTTGACGAATCTTCACGAAATTTTCAAAACTCGTGAGGCGCTCCGGTCTGCTCCTATCCTGAAAGTTTCGGGGTGATTCGGCAAGCGGGGGCCGAGAAAAAAGGGGGGTCCCAAAATGTGTTTTCCTCATGCAATTTTCCATAGGAACCTTTAGTCGTAGCTACAGCCCGAACTGCTGAACGGAATTACACCAAATTTGGCAAAAAGGTAGCCCTTGGTTCAGAGTCGTGCCTTTTGGTTAAATGGTGTAAATCCGTTCAGTAGTTCCTGAAAAAATCAAAAGTAAAATCACATATATATCTGGGCGGAGCCTAACCACACATGTCATTGTGAGATCTGATTGGCTGTCAGCACTTCATCCTGGAATTGCTGGCAGCCATCTTGGGACTAATATACAAGATAGTACCCCATTGAAATGCATTGTAGTGAATCAAAGATTTTGAGGGTTACCAAAAGGAGAACTATAAAGGGTGATAACAGACTTTAGTTACATTAGAATTCATTTGTTGATGGTACCATACTAATTTCAGGAATTGTGGTGTGTTCTAAGGTGATTTTACCCTGTGAAAAACCTTCTGCTGGGATATCATGAATCATGTTTGAGAGAAAACTATTTTCACATGCTTGTCCCATAGAGTTTTGGAAGGTGCTCCAGAAGCTAAAATGAGAGCATATTTTCTGTAAATTCACATTATCTTTCTCAGTCATGTGAGAATGAAGTCTGACATTCTCAGTAAAACATGTACATCCAACAAGGGCAGAGACTGTCAGTTGATTCCTTTGTGTTCTACTGCAGCTTCCCAGAGTGTTCTAAAGAACAACTAGAGTGCTAACAGCCTTACTTATGACAAAAGTATGGCACACCTGAAGCCATCTTGATTGGAATAAACTGGTAACACTTAAAACATTTAATTTAAAAAGGAACAAAATGATAGGGTTCATTTTGTCATAGAAATTATGGTTAGTGCTGTAGAAAGAAAAATTAGGACGTTTCAAGTGTGATCTCAAATATCTTCCTGTTATATTTCAACAGGAGCAGCCTGCCAGTTGATGCCTTTGTGTTCTACTGCAGCTTCCCAGAGTGTTCTAAAGAACAACTAGAGCGCTAACAGCCTTACTTATGACAAAAGTATGGCACACCTGAAGCCATCTTGATTGGAATAAACCGGTAACACTTAAAACATTTAATTTAAAAAGGAACAAAATGAGGGGTTCTTTTTGAAATAGAAATTATGGTTAGTGCTGCAGAAAGAAAAATTAGGGCATGTTTTAAGTGAGATCTCAAATCCTCTTCTATTTCATTAGAAAATTCTGACATGCAGACTGAAACAATCACTTTCAATACCAGCAGCAGACTTTCAGTTAACTCCATGGTGAGCAGTAGCTTTACTACAGTGATCTAATGAGCAACTAGAGTGCTAACATTCTGAATTTATGGCAAATGTGAGACACATCTGAATGCCTTCTTGATGGAATCAAAGTAAAAACTGAAAGCATTTCCTACTGAGGAGACTGCAGTAAATGAGGAAATTAGGAAACTTCATAACAAAGAAGTCTTCCAAGATGGCCACCAGAGAAAAAAGAGCCCAAATGTAGCACAAATATTACCCAGATGTAGCCCACATATAGCCCAATGACAAAAGTGTGCAAAACACTTTTATTTTTAGTTTTTTTTCAGTTTTATGTAGTGCAGACTGGTCAGGTATTGGAGCGTTGCATCTTAAAACATGACCCCCTACACTATAAAAACACCACTGCACTACCCTAAACCCTAAAACACTACCCCCAGCACGACCCCCTACACTACACAAGCACCACTGCACTATCCTAAACCCTAAAACTACCCCCAGCATGACCCCCTACACTACACAAACACCACTGCACTACCCTAAAACACTACCCCCAGCACAACCCCCTACACTACACAAACACCACTGCACTAACCTAAATCCTAAAACACTACCCCCAGCACGACCCCTACACTACCCAAACACCACTGCACTACCCTAAAACATGACCCCTACACTACACAAACACCACTGCACTACCCTAAACCCTAAAACACTACCCCCAGCACGACTCCCTACACTACACAAGCACCACTGCACTACCCTAAACCCTAAAACACTACCCCCAGCACGACCCCCTACACTACACAAGCACCACTGCACTACAATAAACCCTAAAACACTACCCCCAGCACGACCCCCTACACTGCCCGAACACCACTGCACTGCCCTAAACCCTGAAACACCAGCCCCTGCACGACCCCCTACACTGCCCGAAAACCACTGCACTGCCCTAAACCCTGAAACACCACCCCCAGCACGACCCCCTACACTGCCCGAACACCACTGCACTGCCCTAAACCCTGAAACACCACCTCCTTCACGACCCCCTACACTGCCCGAACACCACTGCACTGCCCTAAACCCTGAAACACCACCCCCAGCACGACCCCCTACACTGCCCGAACACCACTGCACTGCCCTAAACCCTGAAACACTACCCCCAGCAAGACCCCTACAATGCCCGAACACCACTGCACTGCCCTAAACCCTGAAACACCACCCCCAGCACGACCCCCTACACTGCCCGAACACCACTGCCCTAAACCCTGAAACACCACCCCCAGCACGACCCCCTACACTGCCCGAACACCACTGCACTGCCCTAAACCCTGAAACACCACCCCCAGCACGACCCCCTACACTGCCCGAACACCACTGCTCTGCCCAAAACCCTGAACCTACACTGCCCGAACACCACTGCACTGCCCTAAACCCTGAAACACCAGCCCCAGCACGACCCCCTACACTGCCCGAACACCACTGCACTACCCTAAACCCTGAAACACCAGCCCCAGCAAGACCCCCTACACTGCCCGAACAACACTGCACTAAACCCTGAAGCACCACCCCCAGCAAGACCACCTACACTGGCCGAACACCACTGCACTGCCCTAAACCCTGAAACACCACCCCCTGCACGACCCAAACACCACTGCACTGCCCTAAACCCTGAAACACAACCCCCTGCACGACCCCCTACACTGCCCGAACACCACTGCACTGCCCTAAACCCTGAAACACCACCCCCCAGCACGACACCCTACACTGCCCGAACACCACTGCACTGCCCTAAACCCTGAAACACCACCCCCAGCACGACCCCCTACACTTCCGGAACACCACTGCACTGCCCTAAACCATGAAACACCACCCCCCTGCACGACCCCCTACACTGCTGGAACACCACTGCACTGCCCTAAACCCTGAAACACCACCCCCAGCACGACCCCCTACACTGCCCGAACACCACTGCACTGCCCTAAACCCTGAAACACCACCCCCAGCACGACCCCCTACACTGCCCGAACACCACTGCACTGCCCTAAACCCTGAAACACTACCCCCAGCAAGACCCCCTACACTGCCCGAACACCACTGCACTGCCCTAAACCCTGAAACATCACCCCCAGTAAGACCCCCCTACACTGCCTGAACACCACTGCCCTAAACCCTGAAACACCACCCCCAGCAAGACCCCCTACACTGCCCAAACACCACTGCACTACACCCTGAAACACCCCCTCCTCCAGCACAACCCCCTACACTGCCTGAACACCATTGCTCTGCCCTAAACCCTGAAACACTAGCCCCAGCACAACCCCCTACACTGCCCGAACACCACTGCACTGCCCTAAACCCTGAAACACCACCCCCAGCACGACCCATACACTGCCCGAACACCACTGCACTGCCCTAAACCCTGAAACACCAGCCCCAGCAAGACCCCCTATACTGCCCGAACACCACTGCACTGCCCTAAACCCTGAAACACCAGCCCCAGCATGACCCCCTACACTGCCCGAACACCACTGCACTGCCCTAAACCCTGAAACACCAGCCCCAGCACGACCCCCTACACTGCCCGAACACCACTGCACTGCCCTAAACCCTGAAACGCCACCCCTGCACGACCCCACCCCCTACACTGCCCAAACACCACTGCACTGCCCTAAACCCTGAAACACCACCCCCGCACGACCCCCTACACTGCCCGAACACCACTGCACTGCCCTAAACCCTGAAACACCACCCCCAGCATGACCCCCTTTACTGCCGGTACACCACTGCACTGCCCCAAACCCTGAAACACCACCCCCAGCACGACCCCCTACACTGCCCGAACACCACTGCCCTAAACCCTGAAACACCATCCCTGCACGACCCCCTACACTGCCCGAACACCACTGCACTGCCCTAAACCCTGAAACACCACCCCTAGCATGACCCCCTACACTGCCCGAACACCACTGCACTGCCCTAAACCCTAAAACACTACCCCCAGGACGACCCCCTACACTACCCAAACACCACTGCACTGCCCTAAACCCTAAAACACTACCCCCCGCATGACCCCCTACACTACCCAAACACCAATGCACTACCCTAAACCCTAAAACACTACCCCCGCACGACCCCCTACACTACCCAAAGACCACTGCACTACCCTAAACCCTAAAACACGACCTCCTACACTACACAAACACCACTGCACTACCCTAAACCCTAAAACACTACCCCCAGCACGACCCCCTACACTACACAAACACCACTGCACTACCCTAAACCCTAAAACACTACCCCCTACACTACACAAACACCACTGCACTACCCTAAACCCTAAAACACTACCCCCAGCACGACCCACTACACTACCCAAACACCACTGCACTACCCTAAAACACTACCCCCAGCACGACCCCCTACACTACCCAAAGACCACTGCACTGCCCTAAACCCTAAAACACTCCCCCAGCACGACCCCCTACACTACCCGAACACCACTGCACTGCCCTAAACCCTAAAACACCACCCCTAGCATGACCCCCTACACTGCCCGAACACCACTGCACTGCCCTAAACCCTAAAACACTACCCCAGCACGACCCCCTACACTACCCGAACCCCACTGCACTACTCTAAACCCTAAAATACTCCCCCCCAGTACGACCGCCTACACTACCCGAACACCACTGCACTGCCCTAAACCCTAAAACACCACCCCTAGCATGACCCCCTACACTACCCGAACACCACTGCACTACCCTAAACCCTAAAATACTCCCCCCTAGTACGACCCCCTACACTACCCGAACACGACTGCACTGCCCTAAACCCTCAAACACTCCCCAGCACGACCCCCTACACTACCCGAACACCACTGCACTGCCCTAAACCCTAAAACACTCCCCCAGGACGACCCCCTACACTACCCAAACACCACTGCACTGCCCTAAACCCTAAAACACTACCCCCGCATGACCCCTACACTACCCAAACACCAATGCACTACCCTAAACCCTAAAACACTACCCCCGCACGACTCCCTACACTACCCAAAGACCACTGCACTACCCTAAACCCTAAAACACGACCTCCTACACTACACAAACACCACTGCCCTACCCTAAACCCTAAAACACTAACCCCAGCAGGACCCCCTACACTACCCAAACACCACTGCACTACCCTAAACCCTAAAACACTACCTCCAGCAGTACCCCCTACACTACCCAAACACCATTGCACTACCCTAAACCCTAAAACACTACCCCCAGCAGTACCCCCTACACTACCCAAACACCATTGCACTACCCCAAACCCTAAACCACTACCCCCAGCACGACCCCCTACACTACCCAAACACCACTGCACTACCCTAAACCCTAAAACACTACCCCCAGCACGACCCCCTACACTACCCAAACACCACTGCACTACCCTAAAACACTCCCCCAGCACGACTCCCTACACTACCCAAACACCACTGCACTACCCTAAACCCTAAATCTACCCCCAGCATGACCCCTACACTACACAAACACCACTGCACTACCCTAAACCCTAAAACACTACCCCCAGCACGACCCCCTTCACTACCTAAACACAACTGCACAATTTGTTACAGGCGTTGCAACGCAGGCCTGTGGTGCTTACTGGAAGTACCTGGTGGTCTAGTTGGGCCCCAGGGACCCTCAGGATTCAAGGTGACCTAATCCCCCAACTTAAAACGCGCCACGGGGCGCGTTTGCACAGTGGTGAAGGGAGGGGCGGGGCCTCAGGTGACATGTGCGCAAACACGCCCTCTGGTGCGTTTTAAGTTGGGGAATTAATTCCCCTTGAATCCTGAGGGACCCTGGGGCCAACTAGCCCACCAGGTACCTTCAGTAAGCACAACAGAGTTGCGTTGCAGAGAGGTGAAAAAAGGTGCGTGGCCTCGGAACGCCTCTTTGCAACTCAGCACTGTGGTCCTAACTGTAGGTACCTGGGGGGCTAGTTGGGCCCCCAGGGACACTCAGGATTCAAGGGGACTTAATCCTGCAACTTAAAACGCGCCACGGGGCGCGTTTGCACACGTCACCTCAGGCCCCCCCTCTCTTCACCACTGTGCAAACGCGCCCTGTAGCGCGTTTTAAGAGGTAGTTTTAATCCCCCTGCCCTATTATGTACTAGGGACTTACAGAGGAGGTCATGCTAATCACAGGGGTACCCCAACGCATAGTGTTCCCTAGTGTATGTAGGTGTTTTCACTGTATTCGAAGTGTCTTTTAGCATAGCACAGGCTCTTGTTAGTCAGAGTCAGTTACCACCAGTACCCGTCTGAAAAAGTTGTGGGCACAGGATGATTTTGCAACAAGGCCTCTTCCTGCTCCTCTGTTGCTTCTTTCTGCATTTCTTTTGCTTCTTTCTGTGCGTTTTTTCTTCTTTCTTCACATGTCCTACCTCTGTAGGCATAGTTAGAAACTAGCATTTAAAAAACCTTTGAAATTCACTTAAAAAATCATAGGTTTCAGGCACGTTATAGTTAGAAATTAGCATTTAAAAAACCTTTGAAATTCACTGAAAAAAACCATAGGTTTCAGACACGTTATAGTTAGAAATTAGCATTTAAAAAACCTTTGAAATTCACTGAAAAAACCATAGGTTTTAGGGACAGTTATAGTTAGTTGGACATTTCACTCGTACAAAACCATAGAAATTCCCCGTTATAGTTAGTTCAGCTAACTATAACTCGCGCCCCGCAATGCACTGCTGATGACGTCACATATTACATCACTCATGACATCACTGATGACATCATCCATGTGATAATTTCATGCATCTTCTCACACCCTAATATAACTTTTGATACACCCACTCACAATCTTGATAGTAACAGGTAGGTATGGCCATACGGGAGAAAGACTGGTGCACTTGCACGTTGTTGCCCCACATAGTCAATTAAGCGCTGGGTCCAGGACCTGCTGAACAGAGGCGTCAACCTCGCTCTGCTCCCTTTCTCGCAACCCATCACATTATAGCCGGCAATCCTTAGGCTTGTGACATGGAGTTGATAACATCACGAAGATTACACATGGAGTACGCTGTCTCACAAAGTGCATTATGGGACTTGGAGTGTGGCCAATGGACGGGCATATGATCAGGTACAACTGTGACATTGCACTTAATGAGGACACACCTTTGATAAAAGCAAATGCTGAAACGCGTCAGGTGCCTCTGTCATGTGATTGCCTGCGCCAATAGTAATAAAGCACCTTTTCCAGGAACCGGGTCTTGGCGCATTTCTTGTTTGGATTGTTATTGCAGAAATCGCTGTCTTCTGCATTAGTCAAGACCGCCCTGCAGGGTTGGGGGCCCCCCGACGACAGCATCTTTTCTTTGATATATATATATATATATATAATAATGTGTCACTGCAGGCAAAACAGAAAAACATACTGACTTTACCTATGAGTGCCCACTAATAATATAGGTGCTACCCCAGGGTATATCTAACCCTGCAGAGTCCCCTCTGCACCAGGCTACCTGTCCGCAGTTACCGGGCTGTGCGACGACTGCAGTCTCACATGAGCAGCCCGCACACGTGTAACCAGCCAACCCCTTAGCCTTGCCACGTCACAACAGCCTTATCTTAAAAGGCGGACACTGGTGAGGCTCACCCACAGTAAAAAGCCCAAAGCCAGGTGATCCAAAAGCAAAAAATCTGGGCGGATTAAATGGAAAGAACCCATTTCGCTACATCAGTCAAGTCAAGTATAAGATCATGAGTGGTACATGTGGTGTGAGTTGTAATTTGCGCTGTGGAATACAACTGGGCAATTTCAATTGTCTTAGGGTCTGTATTTTAACTATTCTGTCCCTTTCAACTGTCTTTATCTTACGTTTTTAATGAACTAACAATGCCTTTATGCAAGCAAATGTAAACATAACTTACCTTTAACTATGTTTTTTCACCCCCAAAAAATTTATGTTGAGCCTCTGAGGGCCTACGGTTTAATGATACAGTGGTACCAGTGATAGCACTGCCATTGGATGGAATCCTGATACTATCAACACAATCAACGTACTGCAAAGCCTGATTTAGAAATTACTTATGATGTATGTTGAAGGCATTCAGCAGATACCATTTAAAGCCCTAGCACATCCCTGCTATAATCACCTCAAGCAAATGTTCTGACTTGGGAAATGGCAGAATACGTATTACTGCTGCTGGGAGCACAACCAATATCCATGTCCAACAATGATTTGGACTAAAAATGGAAAACACATGGTATAGAGGAACCAATAAATGAATGATTGTAAGCATGGTGATTTCTTCTGGATATGGACCGGAAGACTTGGGACTGAAATGATTACTATACAACTCATACTAGTACTCATTTATTTTGTTTTTATTTTGAGAAAATATACACTATTTGGCAAAGTAATACTAATGAGAAGGAGAAAATGGCCTCTCACCGGTATGTTATTAAGGGATGAAGAGGGATGAATTCTGCTGGTCCAAATTCCACAGAACAGCCAGATGTCACCAGGCTCAACAAATCCCCCATACGAGTCAACAGGAGAAGGGCCCCACGCTTCAAGATGCACGCAAGGAAAAGGGAATCAGGAGTCCAGCTCATATCACTCACCCAGTAGGACCTGAATATTGAAGAAAACCACAATTTTATGAGTAAAGACATCCTTTTACCTGTCAGGGCACATTCCAAGACTCAACACACAAAAATGTAACTTCTGCAGGATACTATATTTCCGAGCAGCAGGCAGGCCGGAGTAAATTTGGTTGGAGTGTTGGAAATTACTATCTTTTGCATGGTATTCCCCTGGATTTTTTGCATTGACTGATTTTGTTGGCCCTAGAACTCTGTGCACTTTACCCCTGCTAACTGGGGGTAAAATACATGTGTTCCTCCTTTATACATGATAACATTTGTATACACCTGATTGGTTTATTTAATTTTATCTATGCATCCCAAGTATATGGTTTCAAGTGTACCTAGAGCATGTAAATTAAATGTTACCAGTGGACTGCAGCACTCAGTGTGCCACCCACTGCAATGGCAACATAAAGCATGCCTTCGGGCCATTCTGGCTGTGCAGTTTTAAATTCAGCCCGTCAAAATTACCAATTTTTGGCAGGTCTAACCCTTCATTTTAAATATGAATAAGTCATCCCTAAGTAGGCCTTATTGCCCCTAAGGCAGGGTGCATGGTATTTGAAAGTAGAGCATGTAAAAGTTTAATGTTAAACATGTCCTTATAGTGACTAGCACCTCAAAGCTATTTTCACTGTTGGCTGTTCCACAGAAAAACATTGGGATACAACAATAACGTTAATAAATGTTATCTACACCTAGGAAACACCTGCAAATTCCATTTTTGAACTTTTTGAAATATGTATTACAAGCCCAGTTCAATGGTGATTTGGGATATTTTAGAAATGGGACTTGTAGAAAGTCACCTTTGCACTGAAGTCCCTGTAAGCTAAATCTGCATTTTGCTCTCAGTTCTGCCAGCCAATATTTATTATTTCAATACGCATGTATGAGGTGTGAACTTGCACCCAGGACAGGGACAAAAGGCCTTTGGTGCAGGAAGGTGTTATTGTGCCCTTGACAGGATGGCCTGTGGGCTTGGCCCAAGAACTTGATTAACTTTAAAGAGGCCTACTCTGTCACAATAAGATGTTGCCAACACCAAAGCCTGCACCCTTCTTTTGTCACCCCCCCCCCCCCAAGTTTGTTCCACTCACACTACTACCGGGCTTCTGTCCAAGGTTGCTGGAGGTACAGGGACTACTTTAAATTGGGTTTTAGTGTTAGATGTGGGGGGACACTAGTATTACTATATATCACACACACACACACACACACACACACACACCCCCACCCCCCCCCCCACCCCTCATAACCCATGTTTAGTGTTGCTGAAGACTAGGGCCATCTTGAACATGTCTGAAGTGGGTAGAGTTAGCCCCGGGAGCATTTACCCCATTGGTTAAGATGTCCTCAGGTATGTTGGGGGACAGGGACCTGCTTACAACTGGATTTTAGTGTTAGATATTGGAGGCCACAAGGATTACCATAGTACAATCCCTGCATGCACACACCCAAACCTCAAAGCCCAAGTTTATTGTCGCAGAAGTCTACGGCTATCATAAAAATGCTCCAAATAGGTAGGGTTAGCCCAGGGAACCTTTACCACATTGGTTAGGGTAACCCAGAGATCATTCCCCCACCCACTAGCTTGTGCAAGCATAAATATGACATCTCCAGGCACACACTTCAGAATACTCCTGAACCTGAGGAAGATCAGAAGAGGACTGAACCTGCTGTCTGCAACCTGATGAAAGCCCTGTAAGACTGGACCTGCTCCTTCTCCTCTACCCAGGGAAAAAAAGAGAACTTCAGAGGTCTTAAGGTTGACCTGCTTAAGCTACAGGGACATAATAAACTTCAAGAGGTCTTTTCCTGCAACTGCCCTGCTGGCCAGTGGCAAATGAACCTGGACTGAACCTTGTGTTTGGCCTCTGTGTGACACCTTGTAAGTCTTTAAGTACCTTCCCGAGGTGCTGGGGGCTTTTAAGAATGCACTTCTGTGGTGGATTGAGACTTATGGGACTAAAGACAAAACAGTCAAATCTTTTGTCCAGGATGAACCTGGTTGGTGTATCCGACCCACGCTCCATCATGGCCAACATCA
This sequence comes from Calotriton arnoldi, assembly GCA_963921515.1. Lineage (NCBI taxonomy): Eukaryota > Metazoa > Chordata > Amphibia > Caudata > Salamandridae > Calotriton > Calotriton arnoldi. Next base: position 4,214,078 of record CAWUFW010000074.1, on the reverse strand, counting down.
AATTGCACCCATGTCTTATTCTACCGCTACCAATGACCATCACTGGCACTTTGTGCCTATTGGCGCTATTTCTACTTTAAATAAATACTAATAAGACTTTATTGCATGATTAATTAAAACCTTTGCAACTGAAAACAGTGCCATCAAGTCACAGCATACATATTTCATAAATTCTTTAGAAATGCAAGCTTAAAACATTAAAAGTTAAAAAGTCACTGTGTCATAAAAGCCTCTATTACACTTTGCTAACACGAAAGTATTAAGTGAAAGGAGAAACCTTGTATAGTGGACGGGGATTTAGCATCATTATTGTGAAGGAGGAGGGTGACATAATTCTATGGAGAATATGTGAAAACAAATTAGCTCCTGATATACTTAACTCTTATTAGTGGACTAAAACATGTCTGTTGGTCAATAAGCCGAAAGGCGGCGGTATCAATGAGGGGGAGGGGTCGATGGCGAGGGCCCATTAGTGGTCAAATTATGCGTCTGCCTGTCGCATTCACATGTTATTGCCTCCATCTTCTTAGAAAAATGGTCCATGAATCTGACCAAAAGTCAGATCAGGGTGGTGTTCAAGGAATCGAAACAGGCCAGGACCGCTCCTCGGATCTTATGTCTTTAGCTATCCAGCCCCTTCGCAGCAGAGCCCTTCTTTCCTCTAGAAGGGTGGGGCACAGGCACAATACGTGTGTTATGTCCTCTTTATGTTGATTACAGAGCCGACACGTTTCCTGAGCATTACCCCTTTTCCATATTGGGAGATGACAGGTGATGGGGATGACCCCCATTCTCAGCTTCATAAACTGTAGCTTAGTCCTTTCCTTGTAGGGGTTATTTAGGTAGCACTGGGGTATTAGTTGTTTGTAAGTGCATAAGGTCATCCAACCATGATTTCGTGCAGAGAGGGTGGCCCTGTCTTCTATTGAAGAAAGCCATTTCATGCTAATTTTTGCTAACCTTTTAAATTCCTGTTGGCTAATGTGTAAGTCCCAAGAGAGTGCCAAGCCAAGTGTACTGAGGGCTTGGGTCAGATAGTGGTGTCCCACCGACCTGTGGTTTGTATCCAAATAGATCCATAAGTTGTGGGCCAGGGTACCTTCTTTGGAGACCCTAAGTTAATGGCAGCTTATCGCAAAGGCCGCCATGTGAGCCAGCGCCTGTCTGCAGATTCCAAATTCCAGTCTTATTTGCGCTGGAGATGTGTGGGATGGGAGCTGGATAACCGTTCTGTAAATGTATGTGAGTATTTTGTTCAATGTCCCACTTTCCCGCCCTTTCAGTGCCTCACACCCATATGTTAAGGTTGGGAGAACCTTCGCCTGAGCTACCTGAAGAATCGGTGCAAAAGTGAGGCCATTTAATTTTTTGTATGCAGATCTAAGAGGAAACGACAGTGCGGTACCTTTCTTTTTTAAATTCCGTCAACTGGCTTGCATATCTGCCGTTATCACTGAAAAGGGCGCCTAAATACTTGTGGCAGTTAGTGGCATCTATTTTTTCCTGGTGTAGAGACCATGTTGGCTTATTGGTACTGGCTGTTCGAATGGCAAGGATCATGGTTTTCTTTTTATCAGCAACCCATTCCTATCGGAGTATGTTGCGGTTGCGTCCAAAAGACGTTGCTAGCCAATCTTTGTGTTGCTGATGAGGACCAGATCGTCTGCGTAGAGTAGATTAGAGAGGCAGAGACCGCCCAATTTGGGTGAGTGCGGGTTTACGGAGTTGAGGACCAGTAACAAGTCAGACAGGAATAAGTTAAAAAGCGTAGGCGCAAGAACGCAGCCTTGCGTGGTGGTTATAGGCCGTGACAGGCGCGATCCATCCCAGATTTTAATCCTGACCCATGTGTCATGGTGCAGAAGCTGCAAAGCCCTGAGCAGGGTGTCGGGAATGTTGAGCGGGGCGAGTTTCTGCCAGAGCTTCCCTCTATCAACCCTGTCGAAAGCAGATTTATAATCTATAAACCATTCATACGGGACTGGTATTGGATTCAGCCTGGTCGATCAAAAGAGAGTGCAAAGAGATTCACTTTTGTCCCGGTGTGACTTATAAATCCAGTTTGATTTGGTGGTATGATTTGATTTGTCTCAGCCCATGATCGTAAAGAGTCCAGAAGCACGCCTGCGAAATACTTCGCTTCATTATCAATTAGGGCAATCATGCGGTAATTCCCGGGAGGTTTTTTGTCACTACCTTTGAAAATCGGAGTGAAGAACGAGCCACGCCATAAGGTAGGGATGGAGTTCTTTTCGCGCCTCTCTTAATTTACTTATTATTTTTGGGTCCATTGGTAACGTTTTGAGTTTTCTCCACAGCCGATTGATACTTTTTTTGGCAGACCTTATCGGATGACTGAAACCTTCCCCTTGTGAGGCCGGCAGCCTAGATTTGCTCTGTGCCGGTTTTGCGAAACAATCTGCCAATTTTTCAGAGAACATTGACCAGCTGAGGATTGGATCTCCCTCTATTTCGTGGATGTTGACTAATAATTGCTTGGCTTCTGCGGCTAAAGTCGAGAGGCTTTTGATGGTACACTTGATGCATTTTAGATTGATGGTGTGGATTACAATACCTCGGTCCGCTGCCATGTTGTGTTGGGTCAGCCGAATGTTGAGCGTTAGCTCTGGGGGGCGGTGGTCGCTGTCCAGTCGCTGTCCATTTTTTCACCAAAGCTGAAAGCAGAGATTTGATACAGCAGAGGAAGACTGACAAAAGAATAGTCAATCAAGGAGGCCCCAATGCTCGTTAAGTATAAAAGGCCAGGTGGCTTGTTGGGATGAAATCGGCCATTAAGGGCTCTTAATCCAAGGTGTTCCAAGTTTCCTTGAAGGGCCCGTCCTCTTGGGTCATCTTTGGCCCAGCCGGGGCGGTCCTGAGGTGGTATAGCCCAGTCGACTTCTTGTAGCTGCGTTATCTCGTTAGGAGGAAGATCAGTCATAAGCCACATGTTAAAGTCTCCTGAAATTAAAACATTTGTGCTGGGATTTTCTGATCTAAGGTTTAGCACCGTGGTAGTCAGTTCCTTGGTAATCGCTGACCTTGAGCCCGAATTTGGACGAATGTAGACATTTATCAGAGTTAGGCTCCTTGACTGGCCGTTGGCAGTTCAGAGTGAGGTGCCAACTACTTGAAGCCCTGAGGTGTCGCTCGCTTGTTCCCAAGAGCGAATTGCGCTATTGGCTGATACGTAGATTGCAAGACCTCCACTGCTGCGGCTGAAGTTCCTTTGTTTGTTGGCAGGAATATAATGGTTTATATACCCTTCTAGCTGGAATGCTGTCTGAAGTCATATCTCTTGCAGCAGGATGATTTAGAAAGAGTGTGAGTAAGGTAAGGTGCCCTGATCACTCAGTTTATTTTCCAGCCCGTTGACGTTCCAGGAGCATATCTTGAGTGGGCTTCCTGAATTGATGTTGTGGCAGTTGCTTTGCCACCTGAGCAATCGAGTTGAATTCAAGGTCCCAGACAGCCATGCCCAATTGTCTGCTATTTCTACTTAAAACTTAATAAATTCATGTCTCCGGTTCCCCGTATTGGATTTTTGTCATTTTGGTGTCATACTAGATAATACATAATCTATTGTGGACCAATGCAGCCTATAGACAAATATCAAATTTGTTCAACTTACACAAGAGAGGCTTCTCCATAGCCCCAGTTCCTCCTCAGGTCCCAGCATTTAAGTATTGAGCACTGTAGAGCAGATTACGACAACATCAGCAAGCTTATCATCTGGATGGATCATTCTCATCCTGAGTTCCTCTGTGATTGCCCATTCCGCAAGGTAATTTTGTTTATTACATTTTACTTTATCGTTCTAATTCATTTTGGGATTTTTATTGTTTTGCATTTCAACCTTATTACTATTTAAGTACTGCATAAACAATTAACACATTTCCTCTTACTTAAGTCCGTCTGCGCTGTGTCATAGCTACCACGTGGTTGAGTCTAGGTTAATTTAGTGACTTTATGATTCACCCAAACAAGGACTGTGAATATTACCTGAGGTGGGTATCTACCTCCTTTTATCCCAATTTCTTACACAGTGCAAGCAGGAAGGGTCATGTTATCTGAACATTTCAATTCCCTGCATACATTTCAATATATGCATGTATATTAATTTATTTTACATAGCTTTAAACACACTTGCTGAAGCTCAGAATCCGCATGTCTCCAGCTACCTATGACCATCAGATTTGCAGACTACAGTATGGTCATGGTGTATATTACTGCAGCACTCAGTTTCATGTCATATCCTTTAATATCATAAATCATAATCATGCTCTAAAATGCTCAGTCAAAACAAAAAGGATGAGCTTCACAAAAATAGCAGAACTCATTTACTACACTTTCACTCATATACACCAAAAAGCTTAGCTTTTGGTACTTATAGTGCCATTCTAAAAACACATTTGTGCACATTCATCTGACCTACACATATTCAAAATATATATTTCTGAAACGCCTTAAATTTAAGCTAAAAAAATATAATTTTGTTTAAAAAAAAAAGAAGAAAGAAAAGTCATTTGAAAGACAACAGCGAGCGAGGGTTTGCTTAAATCAACTGGGGGAAGTGTCTCAGAGGTTGAAAACACCTGCTCTGCTCTCATAGGCCAGCTGGCACCATTTCCCAATGTCAAGTGCAGCACACTTGCCTCCTACATGCGAGTCAGACATTTTGTGAAACTAGCCAACTATCATTTTAGGGTTTTGTTGTTACTTTCAGCAAGAACATTTTAAAAATAGCTCAAAACAGACACTTTTCTCGCCCATCAATGCTTTGTTAAACGGTCTGGGGGATCAAAACGTCTGGAAACATAAAAAACTAAAAAGTTGATTGCAGAGTCAAATTGGGAACTGCAGTAGTTTCCATTATTCATCGCCAATATCTTTTAGCTGTACACTAATACATTTTAAGGCAGTGGAAACAGCCCTAATATATGAAATTGTTCTTTGAATGAAGCAAAAATAAAAAGTTCGAAGTTTGCAAGATGAAGTTTCGCGTTCACTGTTCAGAGGTTGATGGACTGAAACGTAGTGTATATTATGTAAAGGGTTATAGGATGTTTGACCAATTGTGAACCCGTTTCACTGGCATAATAACGTGCAAGTCTTGTTGAGTCTCAGAGTGCGGGCTCCCAGGGGGAGGAAATGCAAGCATTCCAGGAAGCCTCAACACACAAAGACATGAGAAGTTATAGGGAATATAAACGTTGATGGGGAAAACCCGCCTCCGCACACGGAGAGTTCCGACAGCAAGGGGATCACAGAGATGAATGAGGTCGCTGTGCGGCCAGCGGTGAAGAGCCCTGCGTCAAGCGTGTGCCCTGACGCTGTGGCAGGATGGGAGGTGAAGTTCAGGCCACGGTAGCAGTCGGAGAGTGGTTACGATCCTGACGCTGTGGCAGGAAGGGAGGTGAAGTTCAGCCCACGGTAGCAGTCGGAGAGGTGTTACGATGGCTCGGTGGAACGTGCACTGGGAACTAGGCGCTCGCTTCGGGCCAGACACGCTTCAGGCAAGGATGGCGCTCCAACCATTCGCCAAGACTTGAAACAAGGCCTTCCCTTAGCTTAAATGAGGAAACGGCCGAGGGGTCTGTAATAGTGCAGGGCCCTAGGCCCTCAGGCACGCATAATGAATACACACAGACACAGTACTTGGATGGTAGAACTGGCCCAGGGCACGTGCGCCAGGCCCCTTTTATTGGCAGGGTCACATGTCCAGTGACGCCTGTGCTGGGTGGGGTGTAAGCCAGCCCGCAGGGAGTGGCTCGTGCATTATAACAACTAGACCAGTGATCAGCAGATCACTACATCCCTCCCAAACTTTATTCAAACTGGAAACAGTAAAGTCCAACCTGTGGGAGAGAATATAACAAAAATAAAACACGATAACAGAAACTTCCACTGAGTCTCTTTAGCTGCTTGCAAACCACAGACGATGGTACAACAGCAGCTGGGACCACCAGTTCTATTTGGCACAGTTCGTGGGTGCTCTGCGGGTCCGGTCTTCATTCGACTAGTTGCAGGACATCCCTCTCCCTAGGATGCCCCTCTCGCAGGTGTTCCCCTCTCACGGGAAGTCCCGGAGGCCCTCCTAACCAGGCTTCCACTGGACGGGTGCACTTTGCCGTGTCGCTCCAACGCACCCTCGGGATGTGTGGAGGAATCGCTACGAGTCCCACCTTCATGTCCTTAGCTCCACCTGAAGGGTAGTTGTTGGCCCCTGCCATTTCGCACGAGATCTTCGTCCTCCCGGGACCTGCAGAAGAACGGCTGTGGATCCATCTCTCGTGGCGGGACCCGCTCTCACCGGCGTCCCTGAGGCCTTTGCCCCTGGGTCGCCACGGTCTGGTGTGGAGTGGTCGGATCCTCTTCTTCAGGACGTCTGAGCAGTCTCACCGTCCAGTCTCCTGTGCGACCCCAAAGGTGGATGTCACCAATGGTCCGGCCGGCTCACCTCTGCCGTCACCAGGTGTTCTGAAGACTCGTAGATAGATGTTTTCTTCCAGTGCCACCGATGTTATCCAGGCCCTGTTCTCCATGTGCTCCGATGTTCTTGCACCCGTCGCCTTTGCCTTCTGGTGTGCGAGTTGGCAGATCACACACTCCTCTCGTCTTCTTTCTTCTTGTTGAGATTTCTTCGATGTTCTTCGCGGTGGCGTCATGCCACTCAAATTCCTCCTTCTTGCTTTTTCACTTTGCGACGCGGTCTGGTCCCATCTTCTTGCTCATCTTCACTGACCAGGCCTCTCAGTGTGGCGTGCACTCCGCACGGGCCTCCCTCATCATGTCCTCCCCTAGGACAATACCGTCTCATCCTTCGGTGCCCAGACCTGTCGTCGCGACCTTCGTCTTGTCCATACTCATTCTCAGTCTTGATTCTTTTGTTTCAGGTCTTTCTCTCTGACCTCTTCTTTGGTCACCATTATTCTGACCTCTTCTCAGGTCACTGCCTCACCGACCTCTTCTCAGGTCACTGCTTCGCCGACCTCCTCTCAGGTCGCCGCTTTACTGACCTCCTCTCAGGTCGCCGCTTTACTGACCTCCTCTCAGGTCGCCGCTTCACCGACCTCTGCTCAGGTCGCCGCTTTACCGACCTCTTCTCAGGTCGCCGCTTTTCTGACCTCTTCTCAGGTCGCCACTTCTCGGACCGGTTCTCCAGTCACTGTTCACAATTCTTCCTTGATGGTTCACCCGCTTCGGGCAGCTTGTGCACTCGGTCACTCCACTTGCGGTGTCGTCTTTACTTCTCTAGATGCACCTTTTTTCCTCTTGCTTAGTTTGCGCTTTTCCCTCCAGGCAAACACAGCTCATTCTCTGCTTCCCCTCTGCACATGGCAGTTCAGCGTCATAGTGTCCCAGGGCTCTCCTCACTGCCTCAGTGACCACCTATGGCCACCAGGTGTCACTGCGTTTTCCTCACCAGCCGTAGCTGCCTTTCCTCTTGGGGTTCCCTTCTCATGTTACTTGCTGAATGGGGTTTTCTTCCTTCCTTCTCACTTTGCATGACAAAGTGTTGGGGGTTCTCTGACACCTTAGTCACTACCCCTTCACTGTCTCGCTTTAGTCTCCTGTCCACACTTCCTCCCCTCAACTTTGGGCAGCTGCAGCCGTCCTTCTGCTGCCGCAGTTTCCTTTGCTCTGTGCCCTGTGGGAGCTTCCTCTAAACGGGGAAAACACTGCAGTAATGGCTGCTCCTTCATCTCCTTTTGTTGCCCAGTTACCTTTACATTCACTTCCCTTGGCTTTAAGACTGGTGCAGCTTGCAGGCAGTTTTACTGGGCACCATACTTTTGCATTATTTTATGCCCGGGTAGCCTTCACTATTTACTAGGCAAATGTTGCTGTTTTATTTGGGTAGCTGGTGCAATATTGCTCATCGGCCACTAGATGTCACTGTTCGAGCTACGGTTGAAATCTCTGTAGCCTCGGCAGCTTCGCCACGCTGCAGGCTTTGTCCAACTCTTTCTTTTGGGCCGAGAACCAGTCCCATGTCCACCATGTTGTGCAGCGTGGAGTGCCAGCATCGTGGAGCGCCAGCACTTCCACCTCTCTTCCTCACCAGCCCGGTCAGGATCGCTCTCAGACTCCCACATTCCTGGGCGTGCACCTTTTCTGACGGCTGCCGCCCGTGAAACGCGCCGGCAGCCGGACTTCGTAGGAGGACTTCCCCTACACTGCGGTGAGTGTCTTTTCTCTTCCTTCTTTTGGGGCTGTGCCGCAACATGCACCTTAAGTGGCGTTGGCGAGGGACACTTCTACCAAGTCCCACCGCTTCCTCATTTTATTTTATTTTCGCAGCACTGGCCGCACACAGTCATTTTGTAAACTCCGCCCCTCGCAGCAGGCCCTCTCACATTACGGGCTGCGCGGGGGCTGGAGCTGCCGCCTCGGAATCTCCGGTGCCCCTTTCTCCCTCGCAGCGGGACTGGCCACTGTGCGCACCCGCCTCACGCCACTCCACCCTTCCATTGTTGGATGGCCGAAGCAGGGCTCACTGCGTGGGCGTAGGGAGATCTCTCTCACTCTGCTATACACCGGGGGCACCCCTTCGCTGTCCTCCCCGTAAACCGCGGGCTCACCTTACGCCCGCCGGGCTTTGCAGGCAGATCAAACGCGGGGTGGGCTCCCGCTCCGCTCCATTTCTGCACAGCGGCAGACCTTCTCTCCCTGTGGGCCTCGCTGGTCGCTGCTGTGGCACCGGTGTTTCTCCGGTCAGCTACGTGCCGCTTCCGCTTACTTTGCGGGGCTTCCTGACAACTTGGTCCGGCACTTGTTGCCGTATCTGGCTCGATCTCAGCTCAGGCGTCTCTCACCTCATGGCAGTCTACAGCTGCGGCCGGCATCTTGGCAGTCCGGCCTCGCTCGCATTGGGTCTCTGCCATCACGGGGGCTCACTTCATGCCGGATGGCTCAGCAGCAGGCTCTTCGATGCGGGGTGGGCTCCCGCTGCCTCACCTTCACCCCGGGGCTCTTCACACGCCCCGCAGGCACTCCGATTTCACTGCTGCAGGAGGTGCCCTCGACACGGGCAGCACACATTCCCCCTTCAACCACCTAACGAGGCGGCTGCACACACGGGATTAGCCCGCTCGTCGCCAATGTAATAGTGCAGGGCCCTAGGCCCTCATGCCCGCATAATGAATACACACAGACACAGTACTTGGATGGTAGAACTGGCCCAGGGCGCGTGAGCCCGGCTCCTTTTATTGGCAGGGTCACATGTCCAGTGACGCCTGTGCTGGATGGGTGTGGGGTGGGGTGTAAGCCAGCCTGCAGGGAGTGGCTGGTGCATTACAACAACTAGACCAGTGATCAGCAGATCACTACAGGGTCTGCTGCAGAAAGGACTTTATGCATACATGCCAGTAGATCTGTTGCAGGCGGGAGACTCACGATTTTTGTGACTAAAATGGTTGAGTTTTAGCTGTCTCCCGATTGAAATTGCTTCTGCTTCAATAGAAATCAAAGGGATAAATATATTCTCCCGATTTTTTCAAAATCCTCCACTTTCCTGTGCTGAAATGTTGGCATGTATGCTAATGCACACTGCAGCCAGATGGGACGTGAAGGCCTCTATAGGTTAACAACAGTATGTAGCAACTGTATGTAGCAACTGTGAGAATGTAACAGCGCTCCGAGGCCTCCCGACTGGTGCCAATTGGGTTGGCACTATTTTTGCAAGTGCTAGATGGTATAACCAGCCCCTCCCCACACCTACTTTATATCTCTGCTCTTTACCTTTCAGACCTGAGGGATTGGCCTCAGGGTATCTCCTGCAGCCCCTGTACCAGCACAAACACGTGGTGGTGTTGAATCTTCGAGGAGGTGCCTAGGAAGAGTGCAAGCTTAGCATCTGGAGGCTCTACGTACTGAAAAGCCTTATTGGGCCCAACAGCCATAGGAGATGGTTAAGAGCCCCAACAGCTGGAGACATCTGTTAGAAAGATGGCATCAAATAAGATCAAACTGCAGAACAACCCTCCCATTAAAGCCATCTCCACCCCACAGAAACCGTACAAAAGAGACAGTTGACAAAATAGTTCGAAACTTGTCTGGTGTTGCTTGGGTTTCTGTTCAGTGAGGACCGCGTCAGGCAGATCAGGCTGGGCAGTGCCTATTGAAGCAGGATTAAGGCCGATTTGTATATGGCTGGTCCCTGTCAGAGGTAGCATTGTAAGCAAAAAACACAATGGACTGGATTGCAGCCCTTAGTAATTACCAGCGGCTGCGCATAATTCAGGTAATCCACCCATCACTTTTTTGTTTTGCTCAGCATGGCACCGTAAGTGCAAAAGGTATGCTCAGACACGGATCCCATGCTCACTGCACCACAGGATACAAGCTGCACCCTACTCAAGATGCCTAAATAGGTTGTAAGTGGACTACGGTTGCTTGAGTTCCATTCAGATGGCACCTGGTCTTGCAGACTGATTCTGCTGGAGAAAGATCGAGATTGATTTGCATTCGCTGGTTTCTATCTGAGGTGGCATGATGAGTACAAAAAATATATAGAGAAAAATGATAGACTGGATTGTGGCCCAGGGTAATTGCCAGAGGCAGAGATTAATTCAAGCAACCCGAAAAATACTTTTTTGTTTTCTCTTGATGAAACAAAGTACCAGACACCAGCAGATCTATCCCAAGGCACTGCAGATTTGCAGGCCCCCTCGAGAAAGAGGGTGATATCCTAGAGCTCTTGCAATGGTTCAGGACACAAATGCAAGTGCTATGTCAAGGTGTCAAAAAGTCATTCGGAGACCTAGGTCATTCCTTGCAGAAGGTGGAATCACGACTGGAGCAGGCGGAATCAGCAATAGCAAAACAAGCTCCTGCACCAGGGTGTACTCTCTGGAAGAATACATTTACTGCAAGAGCAGTCAACAGCCATGTGGGTGGGATAGATAATGGGACTCGGATCTTTCTTACTCTCAATGCCAAGAAGGCACGCAATGAGGTGGAATGAACTCTTATAAGATCTGTTGGATAGGTTAGGATTGGGGATAGATATAAACACGTTCATTATAGCTAACTATGACAAACCTTGCAAAAATGGTAAGTTTTCGGTGAGAATAACTTTGACAAGGGGAACCAGACATGGTTGTCCTCGTCAATCTTCGTGTCTGCCTTCTCAATTTGTTTATTTATAAGTTTTATATAGCGCTAGCTAGACAAGAAGGTATCGGAGCGCTTTACAGAATCAAGAGTAAGGCAATAATCCAGTCACTAAGTATATGACGCGCAACAATCAATGGAACCCTTAATGCACAAGTTACTAACTTGTGTAACGATATATCTGTAAGAGACAGTAGTTAGTGACAGATTCCTTACCTTAGAATATCCCCAGGCGTCAGACTGGATCCGGAAAGTTTTTTGCGTAGCAGTACCCTTGCGCGTCGGTAGGCGGCGTCGTGCGGCTCCGCGTCCGTCGTCGGCGTCGTGATCGCCGGGATGACGTCGCGGGCAGTACTTAGGCGCCGCCCTGCGCGCTGACGTCAGTTCTGTACACGACTTTCCGCGCCAGGAACGCAGAGCCATGCAAGAAGCTGACACAGGTGTCTGAAAAATACTAGGGCCCTGAAAGGGATTTCCTTAACCCTAGAAATCAGTTCGCAGAACGGGGAGGATGGGTGGGCGGTAGGAATCTGTCACTAACTACTGTCTCTTACAGATATATCGTTACACAAGTTAGTAACTTGTGCATGTGAAAGAGACACGTTAGTGACAGATTCCTTACCTTAGAATAGATACCCCAGCAATACCAACCCCGGTGGTGGGTCTGCGAACAAAGATCAGACAAGGAAGTCCTGGAGGACAGAACGGCCAAAGAAGCCGTCCCTCCGGACCGGACTGTCAAGGCAGTAATGCTTTGTAAACGTGTGCAGCGAGGCCCACGTAGCTGCCTGACAGATAACCGGCAGCGGAACACCGCGGCCCAAGGCCGTGGTAGCAGCCGTTGCCCTGGTGGAATGGGCACGCAGCCCAACAGGAGGCTCCTTCTTAGCCAAAGAATAGCAGGTCTTGATGCACAAGGTAACCCAGCGGGAGATGGTCCTCTTGTGCACCGCCCGACCTTTTTGGCGCCCACGTAGCCAACAAAGAGCTGGTCATCCACCCGGAAGTGTTTTGTGCGGTCAATATAGAAGGAGAGCGCACGTTTTGGGTCCAGACGGTGGAGCCTCTCTTCCTCTCTGGAAGGATGCGGAGGCGGAAAGAAGGTGGGCAAAGTGATGGTCTGCCCAATGTGGAAAGCAGTAACCACCTTTGGCAAGAAGGACGGACGCGTCCGAAGAACAACCTTGTCTGGATGAACAGACAGAAAGGGAGGTTTGCAAGATAGAGCTTGGAGCTCACTCACCCGCCGAGCGGAGGTGATGGCCACCAGAAAGGCTGTCTTCAGAGTCAGAAGACGAAGAGGACAGTTATGTAGAGGCTCAAAGGGAGCGCACATTAAAAAGGTAAGAACCAAGTTCAAGTCCCACTGAGGCATCACAAACGGAACAGGAGGGAAGAGGTGTGTAATGCCTTTTAAGAACCTGTTAACAACAGGGGACTTGAAAAGGGAGGGCTGATCAGGGAGCCTGAGGAAGGCCGAGATAGCACAAAGATAACCCTTGATGGTACCCAGGGCAGAACCCTGTTGGGCCAGAGAGAGAAGGAACAGAAGGACCTCAGAAAGGGATTCACAGCCTTTGCTGTGCACCATGCCACAAACTTGTTCCACCTGCAGGCGTATACCACCTTAGTGGAGGGACGCCTGGCTGCCAGAATCACATCACAAACTTCGGGAGGCAAGTCGAAAGGAATCAACTGCCGCCGCTCAATCTCCACGCAAGCAGGTGTAGACTGGACAGGTTCGGGTGGAGGACCGTCCCCTGCTGCTGCGACAGAAGATCCTCCCGAAGAGGCAGACGGATCGGGGGATCTACGCTCATATTGAGTAGCTCGGGATACCAAACTCTTCGAGCCCAGTCCGGAGCCACAAGAATGACTTGGGCCCGGTCGTGCCGAATCTTCTTCAACACTCTGGGTAGAAGTGGTATAGGCGGAAAGGCGTACAACAGACCGCAACTCCACTCGTGACGAAAAGCGTCGCCGAGCGAGTGCCGCCTTGAAAATTCCAACGCGCAGAACTGATGACATTGCGCGTTCTCTTCGGTGGCGAATAGATCTAACCAAGGCTCTCCCCACTGTAGAAAGAGTCCTTGCGCCACTTCCGAGTGAAGACGCCATTCGTGATCCATCATGCACCTGCGGCTGAGTTCGTCCGCCTCTGGCGTTCAGCGAAACTGCCAGGTGTTGAACCATCAGGAACATGCCCTGATGTTCCAGCCATGTCCAGAGGCGCAGAGCCTCCTGACAAAGGGTCCACGACCCCACCCCGCCTTGTTTGTTGCAGTACCACATGGCGGTGGTGTTGTCTGTGAACACCTGCACTACCTTCCCTTTGACAGAGGGAAGGAATGCCTTGAGTGCAAGTCGGATCGCCCGGAGCTCCAGAATGTTGATATGGAGCCGGGACTCCGCCCGGAGACCAGAGGCCTCTGATCTCCGCCTCTCCCATGTGACCGCCCCATCCCAGAAGGGACGCGTCCGTCACAACTGTGTGCTCTGGCTGGGGAAGGGAGAGGGATCTGCCCATGACCCATTGCCGGTTCGAGAGCCACCACTGCAACTGTTTTGCAGTCCCCTCCGAGATCTGGACGTGATCGGACAGGTTGCCCTGGTGCTGCGCCCACTGGAACTTCAGGTCCCACTGCAGAGCCCGCATATGCCATCTGGCATGATTGACCAGCAGGATGCAGGAGGCCATGAGGCCCAGCAGCCTCAGGGTCATCCGTACCGAAACCCAGGATAAAGGCTGAAAGATCGGAATTATAGCCTGAATATCCCGGACTCGCCGTTCGGGAGGATAGGCCCGAAACTGCGTCGTGTCCAGAACTGCTCCGATGAAAAGGAGCTGTGGAGAAGGAATCAGATGCGACTTCGGCACATTGATGGAGAACCCCAGCGAGTGCAGGAGTTCGGCCGTAGTCTGGAGGTGGGAGACGACTGCCTGGGACGAGCCCGCCTTCAGCAGCCAGTCGTCGAGGTAGGGGAAGACTGAAACCCCTGCCCGGGCGCAGATGAGCTGCGACCACCGCCAACACTTTCGTGAACACCCGAGGGGCACTGGTAAGGCCAAAGGGGAGCACGGTGAACTGAAAATGCTCGGGGCCTACCGTGAACCGAAGGTAACGCCGGTGGGCCGGCAGGACGGGGATGTGGAAATATGCGTCCTGCAAGTCCAACGCTACCAACCAGTCTCCAGGGTCGAGGGCAGTCAAGACCTGAGCTAGGGTGAGCATCTTGAACTTCTCCTTCCGGAGGAAGCGATTGACGTTCCGGAGGTCCAAGATAGGACGCATGTCCTCCTTGTCCTTTTGGGCACCAGGAAGTAGTGGGAGTAGCAACCACGGCCTACTTCTGGGGTCGGAACATGCTCGATGGCCCTCTTGGCCAAGAGGGCCGTGACTTCCTTCTGCAGAAGTACCAAGTGATCCCCTGACATGCGGTGGAATTGAGGTGGCATGGCTGGGGGGTGGACTCGAAGGGGAGGGAGTAGCCCCTTCGGACAATGTCCAAGACCCACCTGTCCGAGGTGATGGTACGCCAGTGGGGAAGGTGATGGCGGACCCTGCCCCCTACTGGCGTGCTGTGCACCTGAAAGGAGGGACTAGGAGGGTTTGGAGGCCGCGGACGGGTTGGAGGTGGTGGCCTGACCCGCACGCTAGTTGCCCGATCCGCCACGGCGGAATCCACGTCCTCGGCCACGCGAAGACGCCTGCTGCGCGGGCCGGTGGCTGGGCTGCTGACGTGAAGGGGCGCCCCTACCGTGGCCACGATAGGGGCGAAAAGCAGAAGTCAGCGGAGGGCGTGTAGCAGAAAGGCCCAGGGACTTTGCAGTAGCCCGTGAGTCCTTAAAGCGCTCCAACGCATGGTCTGCTTTGGACCCAAAAAGACCAACTCCATCAAAGGGCATGTCCATGAGAGTATTCTGGACATCCCCTGAAAAACCAGTGGTTCTCAGCCAGGCGTGGCGTCGTAGCGCCACCGTCGTTGCAATAGACCTGCCCAGCGAGTCGGCGGTATCAAGGCCACATCGAATTGTATATTTGGCCGCATCCCTTCCTTCCGCAATGGCGCGGGAAAGCAGTGTCTGGACCTCCTCAGAACACTGGGGCAAAACATCCGCCACCGAATCCCACAAGGAGTGGGTATATCGGCCCAAAAGGCAAGCGGTGTTGACGGACCGCAAGCCAGCACTGGAGGAAGAAAACCCTTCTTCCCAAATTGATCCAGGCGTTTGGATTCCCTATCCGGAGGGGCGGTAGGGAAGGCGGTTTGGGAAGCGGAGGCTTGGACAACCAAGCTCTCAGGGGTGGGGTGGACAGAGAGAAACAGGGGTCGCCCGGAGCTGGGCGATGGCGTCGGGACACGTTCCTATCCACAGGAGCCCCTGTGTTGGGCTTGGACCAGGCGCCCAAAAGAACGTCAGTGAGGGCGTCGTTAAACGGCAGCACAGTCTCCGAAGAGGAGGCTGCCGGCTGAAGCACCTCTGTCAAGAGATTAACCTTGACCGCCACAGCAGGGAGTTGGAGATGTAAGGCTCCAGCTGCCCTACGCAACACCGTTGCAAAATTTGCTCCCTCCTCCGTAGCCACGGGGGAGACAGCATGCCAGTGTCAGGGGAAGTATCTAGACCACTAGCATCCCCTAGACCCTCTGTCCAGTCCTCATCGTACTGACACTGCTGTGTCAGAGGGTCATCAGACCCCTCCCAGTCCTCCTGGTCCTCCTCAGGTTCAAAATAAGGGGAGGAGGGACATTTGGGACCCAAGGTCTCATCGGCGCCGGAACCGGCGTCGAGCGACGTCGGTCCGGGTCCATGTCCGGAGCCGGAAGGAACTGGGGAACGACGCCGCTCGGAGCCCCAGGCGGCGTCGAGAACGGCACCGGAGACATCGGCGCCGGCGGAGGTGTCGTTAGGTCGACCGGCGTCGATGGGGGTTGTGGAGCCGGGATCGAGGCCGGGGCCGGAGCCGGGATCGAGGCTGGAGGCACGGGCGACGCCGGGGCCGGAGCCGTCGGCGACGCCGGAGCAACCCCATCAGTGGCCCGCGGGGCCCGAAGGCGCACCGGAGGGGCCTGGAGGCCGGAAGAGGCGGGCCATGGCCGACAGGAATTCCTGCACTTTGGCCGGATCTGCCCCGAACCCGGGAAGGGCGGGTATGGCGGGGGCGACTCCACAGGCATGTCCGGGGCCGCGGGGGCGGGGACGGTGCCGGGAGGGGCCTCAGCCGAGTCGCGAGACCGGCGAGGCGAAGTCCTAGAGCGATGATGCTTTTGGACTTTTTGTGTTTCGACTTACCGGACGAAGAAGACTTCGATGCCGACGACCGGTGTGGACTCCGCGATCGACCCCTGGACCTCTCACGCGACCGGGGCTTCCGCGGAGCCGAATGCCGGGCCTCGAGGAGCTTTCGAGACCGCTCTCGCAAAGCTTTCGGGTTGAGGGCCTGGCAGTCGGTACAAGACTCCGTGTCGTGGCCTCGGCCGAGGCAGAAGAGACACTCCCAATGCGGGTCGGTGACGGACATCATCCGAGCACAGGCGCCGCAACGTTTGAAACCGGGCATCCCTACGACACCTTGATAGAAAAACTGTGAAAAAATTCACCCAAAAGTATGGTCAAAAAATGACCAGGGCACTGCTCTTCCCGGATCTGCGCTTGCTGGCGCAGAAAAAGAAGAACTGACGTCAGCGCGCAGGGGCGGCGCCTAAGTACTGCCCGCGACGTCATCCCGGCGATCACGACGCCGACGACGGACGCGGAGCCGCACGACGCCGCCTACCGACGCGCAAGGGTACTGCTACGCAAAAAACTTTCCGGATCCAGTCTGACGCCTGGGGATATTCTAAGGTAAGGAATCTGTCACTAACGTGTCTCTTTCAGATTGTAAATATACAAGATAATACAGATATCAAGGGTCTTCTTACCCAAAATGGCATCACAAATTGGTTTTACTTGCAGACAATAACCTTTAGTTTATAAGGCAGCCCAAGATGTCTGTCCAAGCCTTGATAATGGAACTCGGGCTGTTTTCAGAAATCTAAGGGTTGAAGATCAACTATGACAAGTCTAAAGGGAGGCGTATGGCTGGTCCTCCAAACGAATGATGTACAATCATTGTAAGGTGCAGGGCTCGAGTGCATGTTAAATCTGATCAAATATCTACGGATCTATATCCCGCCTAGACTCTCTGATTCACACTGCATGTCTTAGACCCATTATATAAGGCCTTATATAAATGAGGAAGATTAGAAATAATTTGGTTCGGTAGATTCTCAGCTATAAAGATTTGCTTTTTCCCACAATTATTATACATAGCACAAACGTTACTACCAAAACTCCCAATTCGACTATTGAGAAAATCCAAAGGAAGATGACAGTGTTTTACAAGATTAAATAAGTCTATAGACTGGAAGTAGATGGTGGAGTGAGAATACTAGACATTAAGGAACATATGTAGGCAAAGCAGTCAAGTCCATAAATAGAATGCTGGACACTCCCGCACACTAAGCCTTAGATTTAAATTGAACAAGGTTACTTTGCTGTACCACTCCCTGATTTGTTATGGTTGCCGTTAGAGATATAGGCCTGTGAGTGATAACATGTTGCTCATGGTAACAACATTATTGGAGAACATGGATACATTGGTAAGAAAGAGGGTGCGTGACAACATACCCGTCACCCACGTCTCTATAGTGTTCAATCCATAATTTCCCTTCTGGGAGTCGGCCCAAGATTTCCCAGCTAGAGATGATCCAACCCGCTGAGGCTGGGTAAGCTGTTTGTAGAGGAGACCCTTAGGGAATGGGCTGATTGTGTGGAGGACTTCAATTTATCCACAAATGACAGTTTTAGATTGAGCTCAAAGGGGACATAATAGAATAGGGGAACTAGAGAAAAAACATGTACAGGAGACTTATTCTAAGACCCATTACAAGAAAAACAAGTACTGGCAAAGCCAACAAGTCTCACCTGGGACATCTATTGGCTTGACATCTATTGGCTTTGTAGGAGTGGTGTGGAGTTGAGTGGCATTGTGTGGCGTGGAGAGGAACTGTGGGTGACCTGAAGTGAAGTGGAATTGTGTGGAGTGGACAGGAACGGTGTGGGGTGGAGTGGAACTGCGTGGAGTGGAACTGTGTGGCGTGGAGTGGAACTGTGTGGCGTGGAGTGGAATTGTGTGGCGTGGAGTGGAATTGCGTGGAGTGGAATGGAATGGGGTGGCGTGGAGTGGAATGGAGTGGCGTGGAGTGGAATGGGGTGGAATGGGGTGGCGGGAAATTGCGTGTCATAGAGGGTAAATTACAGTTTTAGACTGAGCTCAAAGGGGACAGAATAGATAAGGGGAGGTAGGGAAAAACATGTATACAAGATTTATTTTAGGATCTGTTACAAGAAAAACAAGCTTTGGCAAAGCCAAGTGGTGTCACCTATGTGAGATCTATTGGCTTTATTGGAGTAGCGTGGCATTCTTTGGTATGGAGTAGCATTGTGTAGAATGTAGTAGCGTTGTGTAGCAGGGAGTGGAGTGGGATTGTGTAGCGTTGAGTGGAATTCTGGGGGGTGGGGAGAAGTGGACTGTGTGACTGGGAATTGTGTGACATGGAGTGGAATTGTGGGGAGTGGAATTGAGTGGAATGGAATTGCGTGGTGTGGAGCGGAATTGCGAGGAGTGGAATTGCGTGGTGTGGAGTGGAATTGTGAAGAGTGGAATTGCATGGTGTGGAGCGGAATTGTGAGGAGTGGAATTGCATGGTGTGGAGCAGAATTGCGAGGGGCAGAATTGCGTGGTGTGGAGCAGAATTGTGAGGAGCGGAATTGCGTGGTGTGGAGCAGAATTGTGAGGAGCGGAATTGCGCGGTGGTGAGCGGAATTGCGCGGGGAAGAATTGCGTGGTGGTGAGTGGAATTGCGTGGAGAAGAATTGCGTGGTGTGGAGCGGAATTTCGTGGAGCGGAATTGTGACGTGGAGTGCCATTGCGTGGTGTGGCGTGAAATTGAGTGGCATGACAGGTTGTTCAGTGGAGTGGAATTGTGTGGGGTGGAGTGAAGTGGAATTGCGTGCCTTGAAATTCTATGGGGTGGAGTGAAGTGGAATTGCATGGCTTGAAATTGCGTGGAGTGGAAGAAGCAACGGAGGAGTGGTCGAGCAGCAACGGAGAAGGGGTCCAGAAGCAACGGAGGAGGGGTCCAGAAGCAACGGAGGCGGGGTGGGCGGGAGGGTGTTAAGAGGCAACGGAGGAGGGGTGGGCGGGAGGGTGTTAAGAGGCAACGGAGGAGGGGTGGGCGGGGAGGGTGTTAAGAGGCAACGGAGGAGGGGTGGGCGGGAGGGTGTTAAGAGGCAACGGAGGAGGGTGGGCGGGAGGGGTTAAGAGGCAACGGAGGAGGGGTGGGTGGGAGGGGTTAAGAGGCAACGGATGAGGGGTGGGCGGGAGGGGTTAAGAGGCAACGGAGGAGGGGTGGGCGGGAGGGGTTAAGAGGCAACGGAGGAGGGGTGGGCGGGAGGGGTTAAGAGGCAACGGAGGAGGGGTGGGCGGGAGGGTTAAGAGGCAACGGAGGAGGGGTGGGCGGGAGGGGCTAAGAGGCAACGGAGGAGGGAGGGGCTAAGAGGCAACGGAGGAGGGGCGGGAGGGGCTAAGAAGCAACGGAGAAGGGGCAGGAGGGAGGGGGATAAGAGGCAACGGAGGAGGGGCGGGCGGGAGGGGGATAAGAGGCAACGGAGGAGGGGCGAGCGGGAGGGGGCTAGGAGGCAACGGAGGAGGGGCGGGCGGGAGGGGGCTAGGAGGCAACGGAGGAGGGGCGGGCGGGAGGAGCCAAGAGGCAACGGAGGAGGGGCGGGCGGGGCCAAGAGGCAACGGTGGAGGGGCGGGCGGGAGGAGCCAAGAGGCAACGGAGGAGGGGCGGGCGGGATGGGCTAAAAGGCAACGGAGGAGGGGCGGGCGGGAGGGGCTAAAAGGCAACGGAGGAGGGGCGGGCGGGAGGGGCTAAAAGGCAACGGAGGAGGGCGGGCGGGAGGGGCTAAAAGGCAACGGAGGAGGGGCGGGCGGGAGGGGCTAAAAGGCAACGGAGGAGGGGCGGGAGGGGCTAAAGGCAACGGAGGAGGGGCGGGTGGGAGGGGCTAAAAGGCAACGGAGGAGGGGCGGGTGGGAGGGGCTAAGAGGCAACGGAGGAGGGGCGGGTTGGAGGGGCTAAGAGGCAACGGAGGAGGGCGGGTGGGAGGCTAAGAGGCAACGGAGGAGGGGCGGGTGGGAGGGGCTAAGAGGCAACGGAGGAGGGGCGGGTGGGAGGGGGCTAAGAGGCAACGGAGGAGGGGCGGGTGGGAGGGCTAAGAGGCAACGGAGGAGGGGCGGGTGGGAGGGGCTAAGAGGCAACGGAGGAGGGGGCGGGTGGGAGGGGCTAAGAGGCAACGGAGGAGGGGCGGGCGGGAGGGGCTAAGAGGCAACGGAGGAGGGGCGGGCGGGAGGGGCTAAGAGGCAACGGAGGAGGGGCGGGCGGGAGGGGCTAAGAGGCAACGGAGATGGGGCGGGCGGGAGGGGCTAAGAGGCAACGGAGATGGGGCGGGCGGGAGGGGCTAAGAGACAACGGAGGAGGGGCGGGAGGGGCTAAGAGACAACGGAGGAGGGGCGGGCGGGAGGGGCTAAGAGACAACGGAGGAGGGGCGGGCGGGAGGGGCTAAGAGACAACGGAGGAGGGGCGGGCGGGGCTAAGAGACAACGGAGGAGGGGTGGGCGGGGCTAAGAGACAACGGAGGAGGGGCGGGCGGGAGGGGCGAAGAGACAACGGAGGAGGGCGAAGAGACAACGGAGGAGGGGCGGGCGGGGCGAAGAGACAACGGAGGAGGGGCGGGCGGGAGGGGCGAAGAGGCAACGGAGGAGGGGCGGGCGGGAGGGGCGAAGAGGCAACGGAGGAGGGACGGGCGGGAGGGGCGAAGAGGCAACGGAGGAGGGGCGGGAGGGGCGAGAGGGAGGGGCGAGGAGGCAACGGAGGGGGAGGGGCGAAGAGGCAACGGAGGGGGAGGGGCGAAGAGGCAACGGAGGGGGAGGGGCGAAGAGGCAACGGAGGGGGAGGGGCGAAGAGGGACGGAGGGGGGAGGGGCGAAGAGGCAACGGAGGGGGAGGGGCGAAGAGGCAACGGAGGGGGAGGGGCGAAGAGGCAACGGAGGGGGAGGGGCGAAGAGGCAACGGAGGGGGAGTGCGAGGAGGCAACGGAGGAAGGGTGGGCGGGAGGGGTGCAAGGGCAACGGAGAAGGGGTGGGCGGGAGGGGCGCAAGGGCAACGGAGAAGGGGTGGGCGGGAGGGGCGCAGGGGCAACGGAGAAGGGGTGGGCGGGAGGGGCGCAGGGGCAACGGAGAAGGGTGGGCGGGAGGGGCGCAGGGGCAACGGAGAAGGGGTGGGCGGGAGGGGCGCAGGGGCAACGGAGAAGGGGTGGGCGGGAGGGGCGCAGGGGCAACGGAGAAGAGGTGGGCGGGAGGGGAGAAGGGGTGGGCGGGAGGGGCGCAGGGGCAACAGAGAAGGGGTGGGCGGGAGGGGCGCAGGGGCAACGGAGAAGGGGTGGGCGGGAGGGGCGCAGGGGCATCGGAGAAGGGGTGGGCGGGAGGGGCGCAGGGGCAACGGAGAAGGGGTGGGCGGGAGGGCGCAGGGGCAACGGGAGAAGGGGTGGGCGGGAGGGGCGCAGGGGCAACGGAGAAGGGGTGGGCGGGAGGGGCGCAGGGGCAACGGAGAAGGGGTGGGCGGGAGGGCGCAGGGGCAACGGAGAAGGGGTGGGCGGGAGGGGCGCAGGGGCAACGGAGAAGGGGTGGGCGGGAGGGCGCAGGGGCAACGGAGAAGGGGTGGGCGGGAGGGGCGCAGGGGTAACGGAGAAGGGGTGGGCGGAGGGGCGCAGGGGGTAACGGAGAAGGGGTGGGCGGGAGGGGCGCAGGGGTAACGGAGAAGGGGTGGGCGGGAGGGGCGCAGGGGTAACGGAGAAGGGGTGGGCGGGAGGCGCAGGGGTAACGGAGAAGGGGTGGGCGGGAGGGGCGCAAGGGTAACGGAGAAGGGGTGGGCGGGAGGGGCGCAAGGGCAACGGAGAAGGGGTGGGCGGGAGGGCGCAAGGGGCAACGGAGAAGGGTGGGCGGGAGGGGCGCAAGGGCAACGGAGAAGGGGTGGGCGGGAGGGGCGCAAGGGCAACGGAGAAGGGGTGGGCGGGAGGGGCGCAAGGGCAACGGAGAAGGGGTGGGCAGGGAGGGGCGCAAGGGCAACGGAGAAGAGGTTGGCGGGAGGGGCGCAAGGGCAACGGAGAAGGGGTGGGCGGGAGGGGCGAAGGGCAACTGAGAAGGGTGGGCGGGAGGGGCGAAGGGCAACTGAGAAGGGGTGGGCGGGAGGGGCGAAGGGCAACGGAGAAGGGGTGGGCGGGAGGGGCGAAGGGCAACGGAGAAGGGGTGGGCGGGAGGGCGAAGGGCAACGGAGAAGGGGTGGGCGGGAGGCGCAGGGGCAACGGAGAAGGGGTGGGCGGGAGGGGCGCAGGGGCAACGGAGAAGGGGTGGGCGGAGGGGCGCAGGGGCAACGGAGAAGGGGTGGGCGGGAGGGGCGCAGGGGCAACGGAGAAGGGGTGGGCGGGAGGGGCGCAGGGGCAACGGAGAAGGGGTGGGCGGGAGGGGCGCAGGGGCAACGGAGAAGGGGTGGGCGGGAGGGGCGCGGGGGCAACGGAGAAGGGGTGGGCGGGAGGGGCGCGGGGCAACGGAGAAGGGGTGGGCGGGAGGGGCGCGGGGGCAACGGAGAAGGGGTGGGCGGGAGGGGCGCGGGCAACGGAGAAGGGGTGGGCGGGAGGGGCGCGGGGCAACGGAGAAGGGGTGGGCGGGAGGGGCGCGGGGCAACGGAGAAGGGGTGGGGCGGGAGGGGCGCGGGGCAACGGAGAAGGGGTGGGCGGGAGGGGCGCGGGGGCAACGGAGAAGGGTGGGCGGGAGGGGCGCGGGGGCAACGGAGAAGGGGTGGGCGGGAGGGGCGCAGGGGCAACGGAGAAGGGGTGGGCGGGAGGGGCGCAGGGGCAACGGAGTAGGGGTGGGCGGGAGGGGCGCAGGGGCAACGGAGTAGGGGTGGGCGGGAGGGGCGCAGGGGCAACGGAGTAGGGGTGGGCGGGAGGGGCGCAGGGGCAACGGAGTAGGGGGTGGGCGGGAGGCGCAGGGGCAACGGAGTAGGGGTGGGCGGGGAGGGCGCAGGGGCAACGGAGTAGGGGTGGGGCGGGAGGGGCAACGGGGAGTAGGGGTGGGCGGGAGGGGCAACAGAGTAGGGTGGGCGGGAGGGGCGCAGGGGCAACGGAGTAGGGGTGGGCGGGAGGGGCGCAGGGGCAACGGAGTAGGGGTGGGCGGGAGGGGCGCAGGGGCAACGGAGTAGGGGTGGGCGGGAGGGGCTAAGAGACAACGGAGGAGGGGCGGGAGGGGCTAAGAGACAACGGAGGAGGGGCGGGCGGGAGGGGCTAAGAGACAACGGAGGAGGGGCGGGCGGGAGGGGCTAAGAGACAACGGAGGAGGGGCGGGCGGGAGGGGCGAAGAGACAACGGAGGAGGGGCGAAGAGACAACGGAGGAGGGGCGGGCGGGGCGAAGAGACAACGGAGGAGGGGCGGGCGGGAGGGGCGAAGAGACAACGGAGGAGGGGCGGGCGGGAGGGGCGAAGAGGCAACGGAGGAGGGGCGGGCGGGGCGAAGAGGCAACGGAGGAGGGGCGAGGCGGGAGGGGCGAAGAGGCAACGGAGGAGGGGCGGGCGGGAGGCGAAGAGGCAACGGAGGAGGGACGGGTGGGAGGGGCGAAGAGGCAACGGAGGAGGGGCGAGAGGGAGGGGCGTGGAGGCAACGGAGAAGGGGTGGGCGGGGAGGGGCAACGGAGAAGGGGTGGGCGGGAGGGGCGCAGGGGCAACGGAGAAGGGGTGGGCGGGAGGGGCGCAGGGGCAACGGAGAAGGGGTGGGCGGGAGGGGCGCAGGGGCAACGGAGAAGGGGTGGGCGGGAGGGGCGCAGGGGCAACGGAGAAGGGGTGGGCGGGAGGGGCGCAGGGGCAACGGAGAAGGGGTGGGCGGGAGGGGCGCAGGGGCAACGGAGAAGGGGTGGGCGGGAGGGGCGCAGGGGCAACGGAGAAACGGTGGGCGGGAGGCGCAGGGGCAACGGAGTAGGGGGCGGGAGGGGCGCAGGGGCAACGGAGAAGGGGTGGGCGGGAGGGCGCAGGGGCAACGGAGGAGGGGCAATGGAGATGGTGTGGGCGGGAGGGGAGGAGGGGCAACAGAGGAGGGGTGGGCGGGAGGGGCAACGGAGGAGGGGTGGGCCTGAGGAGGAGGGGCAACGGAGGAGGGGTGGGCGGGAGGGGCAGAGGGGCAACGGAGGAGGGGTGGGCGGAGGGGCAACGGAGCAGGGGTGGGTGGGAGGGGCAACGGAGCAGGGGTGGGTGGAGGGGCAACGGAGCAGGGGTGGGTGGGAGGGGCAACGGAGGAAGGGTGGGTGGGAGGGGCAGCGGAGGAGGGGGTGGGCGGGAGGGGCGGAGGGGCAGTGGAGGAGGGGGTGGGAGGGAGGGGCAGAGGGGCAGTGGAGGAGGGGTGGGAGGGAGGGGCAGAGGGGCAGCGGAGGAGGGGTGGGAGGGAGGGGCAGCGGAGGAGGGGTGGGCGGGAGGGGCAGCGGAGTAGGGGTGGGCGGGAGGGGCAGCGGAGGAGGGTGGGCGGGAGGGGCAACGGAGGAGGTGTGGGCGGGAGGGGCAACGGAGAAGGGGTGGGCGGGAGGGGCAACGGAGAAGGGGTGGGCGGGAGGGGCAACGGAGAAGGGGTGGGCGGGAGGGGCAACGGAGAAGGGGTGGGCGGGAGGGGCGAAGGGGCAACGGAGAAGGGTGGGCGGGAGGGGCGAAGGGGCAACGGAGAAGGGGTGGGCGGGAGGGGCGAAGGGGCAACGGAGAAGGGGTGGGCGGGAGGGGCGAAGGGGCAACGGAGAAGGGGTGGGCGGGAGGGGCGAAGGGGCAACGGAGAAGGGGTGGGCGGGAGGGGCGAAGGGGCAACGGAGAAGGGGTGGGCGGGAGGGGCGAAGGGGCAACGGAGAAGGGGTGGGCGGGAGGGGCGAAGGGGCAACGGAGGAGGGGCAGGCTGGAGGGGTAAGAGGCAAAAGAGGAGTAATCTAAGAGGCAACGGAGGAGGGGCGGGCGGGATGGGCTAAGAGGCAACGGAGGAGGGGCGGGCGGGAGGGGCTAAGAGGCAACGGAGGAGGGGCGGGCGGGAGGGGCTAAGAGGCAACGGAGGAGGGGCGGGCGGGAGGGGCTAAGAGGCAACGGAGGAGGGTAGGGCGGGAGGGGCGAAGAGGCAACGGAGGAGGGGCGGGCGGGAGGGGCGAAGAGGCAACGGAGGAGGGGCGGGAGGGAGGGGCGAAGAGGCAACGGAGGAGGGGCGGGAGGGAGGGGCGAAGAGGCAACGGAGGAGGGGCGGGAGGGAGGGGCGAAGAGGCAACGGAGGAGGGGCGGGAGGGAGGGCGAAGAGGCAACGGAGGAGGGGCGGGAGGGAGGGGCGAAGAGGCAACGGAGGAGGGGCGGGAGGGAGGGGCGAAGAGGCAACGGAGGAGGGGCGTGAGGGAGGGGCGAAGAGGCAACGGAGGAGGGGCGAAGAGGCAACGGAGGAGGGGCGGGAGGGAGGGGCGAAGAGGCAACGGAGGAGGGGCGGGAAGGCGGGGCGAAGAGGCAACGGAGGAGGGGCGGGAGGGAGGGGCGAAGAGGCAACGGAGGAGGGGCGGGGAGGGAGGGGCGAAGAGGCAACGGAGGAGGGGCGGGAGGGAGGGGCGAAGAGGCAACGGAGGAGGGGCGGGAGGGAGGGGCGAAGAGGCAACGGAGGAGGGGCGAAGAGGCAACGGAGGAGGGGCGGGAGGGCGGGGCGAAGAGGCAACGGAGGAGGGCGGGGAGGGAGGGGCGAAGAGGCAACAGAGGAGGGGCGGGAGGGAGGGGCGAAGAGGCAACGGAGGAGGGGCGGGAGGGAGGGGCGAAGAGGCAACAGAGGAGGGGCGGGAGGGAGGGGCGAAGAGGCAACGGAGGAGGGGCGGGAGGGAGGGGGAAGAGGCAACGGAGGAGGGGCGGGAGGGAGGGGCGAAGAGGCAACGGAGGAGGGGCGAAGAGGCAACGGAGGAGGCGGGGAGGGCGGGGCGAAGAGGCAACGGAGGAGGGGCGGGAGGGAGGGCGAAGAGGCAACAGAGGAGGGGCGGGAGGGAGGGGCGAAGAGGCAACGGAGGAGGGGCGGGAGGGAGGGGCGAAGAGGCAACGGAGGAGGGGCGGGAGGGAGGGGGAAGAGGCAACGGAGGAGGGGCGGGAGGGAGGGGCGAAGAGGCAACGGAGGAGGGGCGGAAGGGAGGGGCGAAGAGGCAACGGAGGAGGGGCGGGAGGGAGGGGCGAAGAGGCAACGGAGGAGGGGGCGGGAGGGAGGGGCGAAGAGGCAACGGAGGAGGGGCGGGAGGGAGGCGAAGAGGCAACGGAGGAGGGGCGGGAGGGAGGGGCGAAGAGGCAACGGAGGAGGCGGGGGGAGGAGGCGAAGAGGCAACGGAGGAGGGGCGGGAGGGAGGGGCGAAGAGGCAACGGAGGAGGGGCGGGAGGGAGGGGCGAAGAGGCAACGGAGGAGGGGCGGGAGGGAGGCGAAGAGGCAACGGAGGAGGGGCGGGATGGAGGGGCGAAGAGGCAACGGAGTAGGGGCGGGAGGGAGGGGCGAAGAGGCAACGGAGGAGGGGCGAAGAGGCAACGGAGGAGGGGCGAAGAGGCAACGGAGGAGGGGCGAAGAGGCAACGGAGGAGGGGCGGGAGGGCGGGGCGAAGAGGCAACGGAGGAGGGGCGGGAGGGAGGGGCGAAGAGGCAACGGAGGAGGGGCGGGAGGGAGGGGCGAAGAGGCAACGGAGGAGGGGCGGGAGGGAGGGGGAAGAGGCAACGGAGGAGGGGCGGGAGGAGGGGCGAAGAGGCAACGGAGGGGGAGGGCGAAGAGGCAACGGAGGGGGAGGGCGAAGAGGCAACGGAGGGGGAGGGCGAAGAGGCAACGGAGGGGGAGGGCGAGGAGGCAACGGAGAAGGGGTGGGCGGGAGGGGCGCAAGGGCAACGGAGAAGGGGTGGGCGGGAGGGGCGCAAGGGCAACGGAGAAGGGGTGGGCGGGAGGGGCGCAAGGGCAACGGAGAAGGGGTGGGCGGGAGGGGCGCAAGGGCAACGGAGAAGGGTGGGCGGGAGGGGCGCAAGGGCAACGGAGAAGGGGTGGGCAAGAGGGGCGCAAGGGCAACGGAGAAGGGGTGGGCGGGAGGGGCGCAAGGGCAACGGAGAAGGGGTGGGCGGGAGGGGCGCAAGGGCAACGGAGAAGGGGTGGGGCGGGAGGGGCGCAAGGGCAACGGAGAAGGGGTGGGCGGGAGGGGCGCAAGGGCAACGGAGAAGGGGTGGGCGGGAGGGGCGCAAGGGGAACAGAGAAGGGGTGGGCGGGAGGGGCGCAAGGGGAACGGAGAAGGGGTGTGCGGGAGGGGCGCAAGGGCAACGGAGAAGGGGTGGGCGGGAGGGGCGCAAGGGCAACGGAGAAGGGGTGGGCGGGAGGGGCGCAAGGGCAACGGAGAAGGGGTGGGCGGGAGGGCGCAAGGGCAACGGAGAAGGGGTGGGCGGGAGGGGCGCAAGGGCAACGGAGAAGGGGTGGGCGGGAGGGGCGCAAGGGCAACGGAGAAGGGGTGGGCGGGAGGGGCGCAAGGTCAACGGAGAAGGGGTGGGCGGGAGGGGCGCAAGGTCAACGGAGAAGGGGTGGGCGGGAGGGGCGCAAGGTCAACGGAGAAGGGGTGGGCGGGAGGGGCGCAAGGGCAACGGAGAAGGGGTGGGCGGGAGGGGCGGAGGGGCAACGGAGAAGGGGTGGGCGGGAGGGGCGGAGGGGCAACGGAGAAGGGGTGGGCGGGAGGGCGGAGGGGCAACGGAGAAGGGGTGGGCGGGAGGGGCGGAGGGGCAACGGAGAAGGGGTGGGCGGGAGGGGCGGAGGGGCAACGGAGAAGGGGTGGGCGGGAGGGGCGGAGGGGCAACGGAGAAGGGGTGGGCGGGAGGGGCGGAGGGGCAACGGAGAAGGGGTGGGCGGGAGGGGCGGAGGGGCAACGGAGAAGGGGTGGGCGGGCGGGGCTGAGGGGCAACGGAGTAGGGGTGGGCGGGCGGGGCGGAGGGGCAATGAGAAGGGGTGGGCGGGAGGGGCGGAGGGGCAACGGAGAAGAGGTGGGCGGGAGGGGCAACGGAGAAGGGGTGGGCGGGAGGGGCAACGGAGAAGGGGTGGGCAGGAGGGGCAACGGAGAAGGGGTGGGCAGGAGGGGCAACGGAGAAGGGGTGGGCGGGAGGGGCAACGGAGAAGGGGTGGGCGGGAGGGGCGGAGGGCAACGGAGAAGGGGTGGGCGGAGGGGCAACGGAGAAGGGGTGGGCGGGAGGGGCGGAGGGGCAACGGAGAAGGGGTGGGCGGGAGGGGCGGAGGGGCAACGGAGAAGGGGTGGGCGGAGGGGCAACGGAGAAGGGGTGGGCGGGAGGGGCGGAGGGGCAACTGAGAAGGGGTGGGCGGGAGGGGCAGAGGGGCAACGGAGAAGGGGTGGGCGGGGAGGGGCAGAGGGGCAACGGAGAAGGGGTGGGCGGGAGGGGCAGAGGGGCAACGGAGAAGGGGTGGGCGGGAGGGGCGAAGGGGCAACGGAGAAGGGGTGGGCGGGAGGGACGAAGGGGCAACGGAGAAGCGGTGGGCGGGAGGGGCGAAGGGGCAACGGAGAAGGGGTGGGCGGGAGGGGCAAAGGGGCAACGGAGAAGGGGTGGGCGGGAGGGGCAAAGGGGCAACGGAGAAGGGGTGGGCGGGGAGGGGCGAAGGGGCAACGGAGAAGGGGTGGGCGGGAGGGGCGAAGGGGCAACGGAGAAGGGGTGGGCGGGAGGGGCTAAGGGGCAACGGAAAAGGTGGGCGGGAGGGGCGATGGGGTGGGCGGTAGGGGCGCAGGGGCAACGGAGAAGGGGTGGGCGGGAGGGGCACGGGGCAACGGAGAAGGGGTGGGCGGGAGGGGCAATGGAGAAGGGGTGGGCAAAGGGCAACGGAGTAGGGGTGGGCGAATGGGCAACTGAGGAGGGGTGGGCGAAGGGGCAACGGAGGAGGGGTGGGCGAAGGGGCAACGGAGGAGGGGTGGGCGAAGGGGCAACGGAGGAGGTGTGGGCGGGAGGGACAACGGAGGAGGGGTGGGAGGTACAACGGAGGAGGGGTGGGTGGGAGGGGTGGGAGGTACAACGGAGGAGAGGTGGGTGGGAGGGACAACAGAGGAGGGGTGGGTGGGAGGGACAACAGAGGAGGGGTGGGTGGGAGGGACAACAGAGGAGGGGTGGGTGGGAGGGACAACAGAGGAGTGGGTGGGAGGGGAGGAGGGGCAACGGAGAAGGGGTGGGCGGGAAGGGCGGAGGGGCAACGGAGAAGGGGTGGGCGGGAAGGGCGGAGGGGCAACGGAGAAGGGGTGGGCGGGAGGGGCAACGGAGAAGGGGTGGGCGGGAGGGGCGGAGGGGCAACGGAGAAGGGGTGGGCGGGAGGGGCAACGGAGAAGGGGTGGGCGGGAGGGGCTGAGGGGCAACGGAGTAGGGCTGGGCGGGCGGGGCGGAGGGGCAATGAGAAGGGATGGGCGGGAGGGGCGACGGAGAAGGGGTGGGCGGGAGGGGCGACGGAGAAGGGGTGGGCGGGAGGGGCGACGGAGAAGGGGTGGGCGGGAGGGGCGACGGAGAAGGGGTGGGCGGGAGGGGCAGAGGGGCAACGGAGAAGGGGTGGGCGGGAGGGGCAGAGGGGCAACGGAGAAGGGGTGGGCGGGAGGGGCAGAGGGGCAACGGAGAAGGGGTGGGCGGGAGGGGCAACGGAGAAGGGGTGGGCGGGAGGGGCAACGGAGAAGGGTGGGCGGGAGGGGCAGAGGGGCAACGGAGAAGGGTGGGCGGGAGGGGCGGAGGGGCAACGGAGAAGGGGTGGGCGGGAGGGGCGGAGGGGCAACGGAGAAGGGGTGGGCGGGAGGGGCGGAGGGGCAACGGAGAAGGGGTGGGCGGGAGGGGCGGAGGGGCAACGGAGAATGGGTGGGCGGGAGGGGCGGAGGGGCAACGGAGAATGGGTGGGCGGGAGGGGCGGAGGGACAACGGAGAAGGGGGGCGGGAGGGGCGAAGGGACAACGGAGAAGGGGTGGGCGGGAGGGGCGAAGGGACAACGGAGAAGGGGTGGGCGGGAGGGGCGAAGGGACAACGGAGAAGGTGGGCGGGAGGGGCGAAGGGACAACGGAGAAGGGGTGGGCGGGAGGGGCGAAGGGACAACGGAGAAGGGGTGGGCGGGAGGGGCGAAGGGACAACGGAGAAGGGGTGGGCGGGAGGGGCGAAGGGACAACGGAGAAGGGGTGGGCGGGAGGGGCGAAGGGACAACGGTGAAGGGGTGGGGCGGGAGGGGCGAAGGGACAACGGAGAAGGGGTGGGCGGGAGGGGCGAAGGGACAACGGAGAAGGGGTAGGCGGGAGGGGCGAAGGGACAACGGAGAAGGGGTGGGCGGGAGGGGCGAAGGGACAACGGAGAAGGGGTGGGCGGGAGGGGCGAAGGACAACGGAGAAGGGGTGGGCGGGAGGGCGAAGGGACAACGGAGAAGGGGTGGGCGGGGAGGGGCGAAGGGACAACGGAGAAGGGGTGGGTGGGAGGGACAACGGAGAAGGGGTGGGCGGGAGGGGCGAAGGGACAACGGAGAAGGGGTGGGCGGGAGGGGCGTAGGGACAACGGAGAAGGGGTGGGCGGGAGGGGCGTAGGGACAACGGAGAAGGGGTGGGCGGGAGGGGCGTAGGGACAACGGAGAAGGGGTGGGCGGGAGGGGCGTAGGGACAACGGAGAAGGGGTGGGCGGGAGGGGCGTAGGGGACAACGGAGAAGGGGTGGGCGGGAGGGGCGAAGGGACAACGGAGAAGGGGTGGGCGGGAGGGGCGAAGGGGCAACGGAGAAGGGGTGGGCGGGAGGGGCGAAGGGGCAACGGAGAAGGGGTGGGCGGGAGGGGCGTAGGGACAACGGAGAAGGGGTGGGCGGGAGGGGCGTAGGGACAACGGAGAAGGGGTGGGCGGGAGGGGCGTAGGGACAACGGAGAAGGGGTGGGCGGGAGGGGCGTAGGGACAACGGAGAAGGGGTGGGCGGGAGGGGCGAAGGGACAACGGAGAAGGGGTGGGCGGGAGGGGCGAAGGGGCAACGGAGAAGGGGTGGGCGGGAGGGGCGAAGGGGCAACGGAGAAGGGGTGGGCGGGAGGGGCGAAGGGGCAACGGAGAAGGGGTGGGCGGGAGGGGCGAAGGGGCAACGGAGAAGGGGTGGGCGGGAGGGGCGAAGGGGCAACGGAGAAGGGGTGGGCGGGAGGGGCGAAGGGGCAACGGAGAAGGGGTGGGCGGGAGGGGCGAAGGGGCAACGGAGAAGGGGTGGGCGGGAGGGGCGAAGGGGCAACGGAGAAGGGGTGGGTGGGAGGGGCGAAGGGGCAACGGAGAAGGGGTGGGTGGGAGGGGCGAAGGGGCAACAGAGATGGGGTGGGTGGGAGGGGCGAAGGGGCAACAGAGAAGGGGTGGGTGGGAGGGAGGGGTGAAGGGGCAACAGAGAAGGGGTGGGTGGGAGGGGCGAAGGGGCAACAGAGAAGGGTGGGGTGGAAGGGGCAACAGAGAAGGGGTGGGTGGAAGGGGCAACAGAGAAGGGGTGGGTGGGAGGGTGGAAGGGGCAACAGAGAAGGGGTGGGAGGGGCGAAGGGGCAACAGAGAAGGGGTGGGAGGGGCGAAGGGGCAACGGAGAAGGGGTGGGTGGGAGGGGCGAAGGGGCAACGGAGAAGGGGTGGGTGGGAGGGGCGAAGGGGCAACGGAGAAGGGGTGGGTGGGAGGGGCGAAGGGGCAACGGAGAAGGGGTGGGTGGGAGGGGCGAAGGGGCAACGGAGAAGGGGTGGGTGGGAGGGCGAAGGGGCAACGGAGAAGGGGTGGGTGGGAGGGGCGAAGGGGCAACGGAGAAGGGGTGGGCGGGAGGGGCGAAGGGGCAACGGAGAAGGGGTGGGCGGGAGGGGCGAAGGGGCAACGGAGAAGGGGTGGGCGGGAGGGGCGAAGGGGCAACGGAGAAGGGGTGGGCGGGAGGGGCGAAGGGGCAACGGAGAAGGGGTGGGCGGGAGGGGCGAAGGGGCAACGGAGAAGGGGTGGGCGGGAGGGGCGAAGGGGCAACGGAGAAGGGGTGGGCGGGAGGGGCGCAAGGGCAACGGAGAAGGGGTGGGCAAGAGGGGCGCAAGGGCAACGGAGAAGGGGTGGGCGGGAGGGCGCAAGGGCAACGGAGAAGGGGTGGGCGGGAGGGGCGCAAGGGCAACGGAGAAGGGGTGGGCGGGAGGGGCGCAAGGGCAACGGAGAAGGGGTGGGCGGGAGGGGCGCAAGGGCAACGGAGAAGGGGTGGGCGGGAGGGGCGCAAGGGCAACGGAGAAGGGGTGGGCGGGAGGGGCGCAAGGGCAACGGAGAAGGGGTGGGCGGGAGGGGCGCAAGGGCAACGGAGAAGGGGTGGGCGGGAGGGGCGCAAGGGCAACGGAGAAGGGGTGGGCGGGAGGGGCGCAAGGTCAACGGAGAAGGGGTGGGCGGGAGGGGCGCAAGGTCAACGGAGAAGGGGTGGGCGGGAGGGGCGCAGGGGCAACGGAGAAGGGGTGGGCGGGAGGGGCGCAGGGGCAACGGAGAAGGGGTGGGCGGGAGGGGCGCAGGGGCAACGGAGAAGGGGTGGGCGGGAGGGGCGGAGGGGCAACGGAGAAGGGGTGGGCGGGGAGGGGCGGAGGGGCAACGGAGAAGGGGTGGGCGGGAGGGGCGGAGGGGCAACGGAGAAGGGGTGGGCGGGAGGGGCGGAGGGGCAACGGAGAAGGGGTGGGCGGGAGGGGCGGAGGGGCAACGGAGAAGGGGTGGGCGGGAGGGGCGGAGGGGCAACGGAGAAGGGGTGGGCGGGCGGGGCTGAGGGGCAACGGAGTAGGGGTGGGCGGGCGGGGCGGAGGGGCAATGAGAAGGGGTGGGCGGGAGGGGCGGAGGGGCAACGGAGAAGAGGTGGGCGGGAGGGGCAACGGAGAAGGGGTGGGCAGGAGGGGCAACGGAGAAGGGGTGGGCGGGAGGGGCAACGGAGAAGGGGTGGGCAGGAGGGGCAACGGAGAAGGGGTGGGCGGGAGGGGCAACGGAGAAGGGGTGGGCGGGAGGGGCAACGGAGAAGGGGTGGGCGGGAGGGGCGGAGGGCAACGGAGAAGGGGTGGGCGGAGGGGCAACGGAGAAGGGGTGGGCGGGAGGGGCGGAGGGGCAACGGAGAAGGGGTGGGCGGGAGGGGCGGAGGGGCAACGGAGAAGGGGTGGGCGGGAGGGGCAACGGAGAAGGGGTGGGCGGGAGGAGCGGAGGGGCAACTGAGAAGGGGTGGGCGGGAGGGGC
This sequence comes from Calotriton arnoldi, assembly GCA_963921515.1. NCBI lineage: Eukaryota > Metazoa > Chordata > Amphibia > Caudata > Salamandridae > Calotriton > Calotriton arnoldi. The sequence goes on along the minus strand of CAWUFW010000074.1, from coordinate 4,180,576 downwards.
AGAGGGGCAACGGAGAAGGGGTGGGCGGGAGGGGCAGAGGGGCAACGGAGAAGGGGTGGGCGGGAGGGGCGAAGGGGCAACGGAGAAGGGGTGGGCGGGAGGGACGAAGGGGCAACGGAGAAGCGGTGGGCGGGAGGGGCGAAGGGGCAACGGAGAAGGGGTGGGCGGGAGGGGCGAAGGGGCAACGGAGAAGGGGTGGGCGGGAGGGGCGAAGGGGCAACGGAGAAGGGGTGGGCGGGAGGGCGAAGGGGCAACGGAGAAGGGGTGGGCGGGAGGGGCTAAGGGGCAACGGAAAAGGTGGGCGGGAGGGGCGATGGGGTGGGCGGTAGGGGCGCAGGGGCAACGGAGAAGGGGTGGGCGGGAGGGGCACGGGGCAACGGAGAAGGGGTGGGCGGGAGGGGCAATGGAGAAGGGGTGGGCAAAAGGGCAACGGAGTAGGGGTGGGCGAATGGGCAACTGAGGAGGGGTGGGCGAAGGGGTGGGCAAAGGGGCAACGGAGGAGGGGTGGGCGAAGGGGCAACGGAGGAGGTGTGGGCGGGAGGGACAACGGAGGAGGGGTGGGAGGTACAACGGAGGAGGGGTGGGAGGTACAACGGAGGAGGGGTGGGTGGGAGGTACAACGGAGGAGAGGTGGGTGGGAGGGACAACAGAGGAGGGGTGGGTGGGAGGGACAACAGAGGAGGGGTGGGTGGGAGGGACAACAGAGGAGTGGGTGGGAGGGGAGGAGGGGCAACGGAGAAGGGGTGGGCGGGAAGTGCGGAGGGGCAACGGAGAAGGGGTGGGCGGGAAGGGCGGAGGGGCAACGGAGAAGGGGTGGGCGGGAGGGGCAACGGAGAAGGGGTGGGCGGGAGGGGCGGAGGGGCAACGGAGAAGGGGTGGGCGGGAGGGGCAACGGAGAAGGGGTGGGCGGAGGGGCTGAGGGGCAACGGAGTAGGGCTGGGCGGGCGGGGCGGAGGGGCAATGAGAAGGGATGGGCGGGAGGGGCGACGGAGAAGGGGTGGGCGGGAGGGGCGACGGAGAAGGGGTGGGCGGGAGGGGCGACGGAGAAGGGGTGGGCGGGAGGGGCAACGGAGAAGGGGTGGGCGGGAGGGGCAACGGAGAAGGGGTGGGCGGGAGGGGCAACGGAGAAGGGGTGGGCGGGAGGGGCAGAGGGGCAACGGAGAAGGGGTGGGCGGGAGGGGCAGAGGGGCAACGGAGAAGGGGTGGGCGGGAGGGGCAGAGGGGCAACGGAGAAGGGGTGGGGCGGGAGGGGCAACGGAGAAGGGGTGGGCGGGAGGGGCGGAGGGGCAACGGAGAAGGGGTGGGCGGGAGGGGCAACGGAGAAGGGTGGGCGGGAGGGGCAGAGGGGCAACGGAGAAGGGTGGGCGGGAGGGGCGGAGGGGCAACGGAGAAGGGGTGGGCGGGGAGGGGCGGAGGGGCAACGGAGAAGGGGTGGGCGGGAGGGGCGGAGGGGCAACGGAGAAGGGGTGGGCGGGAGGGGCGGAGGGGCAACGGAGAATGGGTGGGCGGGAGGGGCGGAGGGGCAACGGGAGAATGGGTGGGCGGGAGGGGCGGAGGGGCAACGGAGAATGGGTGGGCGGGAGGGGCGGAGGGACAACGGAGAAGGGGGGCGGGAGGGGCGAAGGGACAACGGAGAAGGGGTGGGCGGGAGGGGCGAAGGGACAACGGAGAAGGGGTGGGCGGGAGGGGCGAAGGGACAACGGAGAAGGGGTGGGCGGGAGGGGCGAAGGGACAACGGTGAAGGGGTGGGCGGGAGGGGCGAAGGGACAACGGAGAAGGGGTGGGCGGGAGGGGCGAAGGGACAACGGAGAAGGGGTAGGCGGGAGGGGCGAAGGGACAACGGAGAAGGGGCTGGCGGGAGGGGCTAAGGGACAACGGAGAAGGGGTGGGCGGGAGGGGCGAAGGGACAACGGAGAAGGGGTGGGCGGGAGGGGCGAAGGGACAACGGAGAAGGGGTGGGCGGGAGGGGCGAAGGGACAACGGAGAAGGGGTGGGCGGGAGGGACAACGGAGAAGGGGTGGGCGGGAGGGGCGAAGGGACAACGGAGAAGGGGTGGGCGGGAGGGCGTAGGGACAACGGAGAAGGGGTGGGCGGGAGGGGCGTAGGGACAACGGAGAAGGGGTGGGCGGGAGGGGCGTAGGGACAACGGAGAAGGGGTGGGCGGGAGGGGCGTAGGGACAACGGAGAAGGGGTGGGCGGGAGGGGCGTAGGGACAACGGAGAAGGGGTGGGCGGGAGGGGCGAAGGGACAACGGAGAAGGGGTGGGCGGGAGGGGCGAAGGGGCAACGGAGAAGGGGTGGGCGGGAGGGGCGAAGGGGCAACGGAGAAGGGGTGGGCGGGAGGGGCGAAGGGGCAACGGAGAAGGGGTGGGCGGGAGGGGCGAAGGGGCAACGGAGAAGGGGTGGGCGGGAGGGGCGAAGGGGCAACGGAGAAGGGGTGGGCGGGAGGGGCGAAGGGGCAACGGAGAAGGGGTGGGCGGGAGGGGCGAAGGGGCAACGGAGAAGGGGTGGGTGGGAGGGGCGAAGGGGCAACAGAGAAGGGGTGGGTGGGAGGGGCGAAGGGGCAACAGAGAAGGGGTGGGTGGGAGGGAGGGGTGAAGGGGCAACAGAGAAGGGGTGGGTGGGAGGGGCGAAGGGGCAACAGAGAAGGGGTGGGTGGAAGGGGCAACAGAGAAGGGGTGGGTGGAAGGGGCAACAGAGAAGGGGTGGGTGGGAGGGTGGAAGGGGCAACAGAGAAGGGGTGGGTGGGAGGGTGGAAGGGGCAACAGAGAAGGGGTGGGAGGGGCGAAGGGGCAACAGAGAAGGGGTGGGTGGGAGGGGCGAAGGGGCAACGGAGAAGGGGTGGGTGGGAGGGGCGAAGGGGCAACGGAGAAGGGGTGGGTGGGAGGGGCGAAGGGGCAACGGAGAAGGGGTGGGTGGGAGGGGCGAAGGGGCAACGGAGAAGGGGTGGGTGGGTGGGAGGGGCGAAGGGGCAACGGAGAAGGGGTGGGTGGGAGGGGCGAAGGGGCAACGGAGAAGGGGTGGGTGGGAGGGGCGAAGGGGCAACGGAGAAGGGGTGGGTGGGAGGGGCGAAGGGGCAACGGAGAAGGGGTGGGCGGGAGGGGCGAAGGGGCAACGGAGAAGGGGTGGGCGGGAGGGGCGAAGGGGCAACGGAGAAGGGGTGGGCGGGAGGGGCGAAGGGGCAACGGAGAAGGGGTGGGCGGGAGGGGCGAAGGGGCAACGGAGAAGGGGTGGGCGGGAGAGAGAAGAAGCAGCTCTGATAAGGGGTTGGCGGGAGAGAGAAGAAGCAGCTCTGAGATGGGGTGTGTGGGAGGGAGAAGAAGCAACTCAGATGGGGTGGGTGGGAGGGAGAAGAAGCAACTCAGATGGGGTGGGTGGGAAGGAGAAGAAGCAACTCTGAGATGGGGTGGGAGGGAGAAGAAGCAACTCTGAGATGGGGTGGGTGGGACGGAGAAGAAGCAACTCTGAGATGGGGCGGGTGGGAGGGAGAAGAAGCAACTCTGAGATGGGGTGGGTTGGAGGGAGAAGAAGCAACTCTGAGATGGGGTGGGTTGGAGGGAGAAGAAGCAACTTTGAGATGGGGTGGGTGGGAGGGAGAAGAAGCAACTCTGAGATGGGGTGGGTGGGAGGGGGAAGAAATCACATGGAGAAGGGGTGGGGGGAGACGACATAGTACCTCAAGCAAAGCGCAAGCAGTGAATGTACTCTATTTTTTTTTTTTTTTACTTTATTTTTTGAATTTTCATAAAACAATACATTGGCATCAAATAAATACGTATGCATACATGTCGTTGATAGCAATAATAATCGCATGAGACACAAGGCCGCACCAAGGAGGGAAGGGACAAGGGGGACAGAAGAATCATCCACAAACATATCCCTGTGAGGGGAGGGTGGCAGACAAGGCACCCCTTCCCAATACGGACCCTATCAGAGTTAATCCTCGAATTCCCCACCAGAAACAGACCCCCCGGATATATCTGAGTCACTCTGTTCACTATGAGTAGTGTCCCGTGAGGACGGCTCCCCCTCCGCTAACCCAGTGGCACACAAGGCCCGCCAAGCCATCAGGTCATCCTGTAATTTCTCATCCCGTAATTTCTCATCCCGTCGGCTAAGTTTCATGTGTGCCTCTTCAGCCAGCGACTACTCTCGAACATCTTTGAGCCAAGCAGGAAGTTCAGGGGCCCTCTGCCCCATCCAAGTTATTGCCACCCTGCGCCTGGCAAGCACCAACATTAACTGTAAGAGTTTATAGGGGAGTTTCTTCCCCTTAGGCCTGCGAACCATCGCGAGTAGACATTGCAAGGGTTCGAGAGCCACCCAAAGCCCCGTGGCGCTCACCACCCTAGTCACCACCCCCGTCCAGAACTGCGCAACCAATGGGCATTCCCATGCCAAATGCAAAAAGCCTGCATTCTCTGCGGCACATCGAGGACAGACAGCGCCCCTGCTACTATCAATGCGTCTCAGAGACACTGGGGTAATATAGGTGCGGTGTAGGTAATTAAAGTGTGTTAGCTTAAATCTGGCATTGCATGAGACAGTATGTGTAAGGGAGCCTATGCGCGCCCACTGTGCCTCCTCCAGCGGGGCAGCGAGGTCCCTCTCCCAGGCAGTCCTAGACGGCGGGACCGGGGGGGTGGAATCCTGTTTCATCGCTTTATATAGGAGGGATATCAAGCCGCGCCCCTTTCCACACGTAAGCATAACATCCAGTGTATGTGTCAGTGGTGGAATATCTCGGTACTGGGGCCAAGTGATTTTCACTACATCTTGCATTCCCCTGAAATGCAAAAATTGGCCTTGTCCAAGGCCAAAGTTCTCTGCCGCCTGCTCGTAGGTGAGAAAGGTTTCGTTGGGATATAGATCGGCGAGGACCTCGCACCCTCCCTCCCTCCAAATTTGGAAGGACACATGACGTGCCATATCTATAAATGGAGCCAGTATCCAGAGCGAGAGCTCCCTATGAAAGGGCGCCCTTCGAAGGACCCTCTCAACAAAGCGCTGCCATGTGCCAGCTGTATGTCGCACAGTATAGGGGAGACACGCATCTGATCCCGCACCCTGCATCAGCGACTCCTGCAGCGTCTGGGTATCTGCCCTACCAAGCATAAGGCGCTTCTCCCAATTATCTGTGTCGGTGAACCAACGGGCCGCATGCTGGAGATGGGCGGCATAATAGTATAGGTCAAAGAGAGGGGCTTCTAGACCGCCCTCCTCGTAACTGCGGACAATAGTGCGAAGGGCTACCCTACTGCGCCGACCCGCCCAGAGCAGAGACGCGAGCAATGTGTTGAGAGATTTAAAAACTCGAGGTGGCAAAGGGCAAAATGAGTTCTGTAGCACATAGAGTACTCTGGGGAGCATTACCATCTTCGAGATGGCGAGACGGCCCATCAGTGAAAGTGGAAGAGTATTCCAGAAAGACACGGACTGCCTCAATGTCGCAGTGACGCGGTCCACATTCCGGGCCAGCGCTTGTGCGTCCGTCAGGGTCACCTGAATACCCAGGTAACGGAACGCCGTCCGCTCCCAACGCAGTTCCAGATCTGGCAAATCCTCCGGAGGCACCGCAGCTAGTCCTGCCAACGGGAAAACGAGGGATTTACCACGGTTCAGCCGCAATCCAGAGACCTCACCAAACTGATCTAGGTGGTGCAACAGCACCGGCAGGGCCTCGCAGGGAGAGGCCAAGTAAAACAAGGCGTCATCCGCGTATAAAGAAATGATGTGAGTCATGTCCCCCACTTTAATACCCCACTGCGTCATATCCGCTCTAATCCGGACCGCGAAGGGCTCTATAGCCAGGGCAAACAAGAGTGGGGAGAGGGGACACCCCTGTCGTGTGCCCCTCCCCAGTTGCCACTCTTCGGACCGCGCGCCCCCGAGCTTAACCCTAGCGCATGGGGCCGTGTATAGGATACGAACCCAGCGACAAAATTGGGGACCCATCCCCACAGCGCGCAAGACCTCGAGAAGATACCCCCAGTCCATCGTGTCGAAAGCCTTGGCGAGGTCAATGGAGACCAACACCATCTGCTCCTGCCTGTCCCGCACCTCATGCAGAATATGAGTCAGTCGCAGTAGATTCATAGCCGTGTTCCGTCCCGGTATGAACCCACATTGATCCTCGTGGACCAGGTGGGTCATGTGCGGTGCTAAGCGAGATGCCAAGAGCTTGCAGAGGATTTTTACATCCGCATTTATCATCGTAATCGGCCGATACGATGAGGGCTCGTGTGCATCTCCCCCTGGTTTTAAAATCATACAGATTTCCCCCTGTGTCATACTTGGTTGGAGGATTCCTCGTTTAAAAGCCTCAGTGTAAACTTGCAGGAGGAGGGGGGGAAGAATATCGGGGAATGCTTGTTAGAACTCGGGCGGAAATCCATCACTACCCGGAGATTTGGCTCACGGGAGATGCTTCAACGCGGATTGAACCTCGCATAGCGTCAGTGGCTTTCTAAAGTTCCTTCCGCGCCTGTTCTGACATGGAGCTCAGGGTCAACCCGTGTAGATACGGGAGATAAGACGCCTCCCCCACCACAGGATCTGCTGTGTACACCGCCTGAAGATGAGACTGTAGGACCCGCAATAATCCCACCTGCGAATGCACCAGGCACCCAGTGGAATCCCGTAAGGCCTCAATTGCAGCAGGAGCGTGTTCTCGGCGGAGGATCCAGGCCAAGAGACGACCCGATTTATCCCCTTCTCTGTAAAGGCGCTGTCTGTATTGTGCGAGCGTATATTTATCAAGCCTGTCTAAGGTGTCATGGATGCGCTCCTGGATCTCTCGTTCCCCATTCCTCTCGGTTGCATCAGGAGCTATCGAGGTCTGTACCTGCAACAGGCGGCGCTCCTCGTCTTGCAGCTCTTGTTGGAGCTGCTTCCGAACCCCGTACGTTACACTCATACATGCCCCTCTCACCACCGCTTTCAGGGCCTCCCATTTGGTGGCCTGCAATAGGTCTGTTCCACCCCAGTTTAGATCAACATAATCAGTAAGGGCAGTTTCTACATAGTGCCTCCCCACCTGATCCTCGAGAATCTCTGCCTGCAATCTCCAAGTCCGCGGGCGACACCTCGGGGCTCCCCATTCCATCACGCATGCTACAGGGGAATGATCAGACAGGAATCGCGCTAGATGAGTCACCTCCAGAGACATGTTGGCATCGGGATTCGCGACTAAAACCCTGTTGTGGCGGCTATAGGTGTTATGAGTAGATGAGAAGCATGTGTATACTTTCTGGGTCGGATGTCTTTGACGCCATACATCTTGGGCCCCTAGATTCCCCATGACCTCCCGGAGTTTCACCGTCATTCTGGGTTTCGTGCCAGTGCGGGGGGGAAATCTATCCAGGACAGGATCAAGGACACAATTAAAATCTCCCATCCAAAACAGTGGAACCTCTAGTTCCGATACTAGGACCTCCTGCAGGGACTGATAAAAGCCCGGGTCATCCGTGTTCGGCGCATAGGTGTTCACCACGGCCATGTCTCTACCATCTAGCTTGGCTCTGAGGAGTAGATACCTCCCCTGGATATCAGCTTCCACATACTGGACGGCCAAAGGAACCCCGGGCGCCACCCACACAAGGACCCCTCTGGCATAGCTAGAAAAGGAGGAATGAAAAATCTGGCCCCGCCACTTCTTTGCCAATTGTTGAGCCCCTTCGTCCGTGAGATGGGTCTCCTGGAGGCATGCTAATGAGACCTGATGTCTACGAAGGAAAGACAGGACCCTGTACCTCTTGGTGCACGTACCCAGCCCCTTCACATTCCAGCTTAAAAATTTAAACCCCATAGTGGTTGTAACGCCCAATCTCCGGGCAGTCCATGCCCCATGCTGCTACCTATATTCTGTGCCCCAACTGTGATGCATACGATGCCAACAAACACCCAACAAAACCCCCTTAAAGCCCCGATGCCAATGAGAACCCAACAAAACCTCCCTAAAGCCCCACTCCCCCCACTCACGAGCAATTTACTGTTAACGGAACATGCAGAAATGCCCTTCCCGTGCTGGTGCCAGGACGAGCACAGCGATACCATGAGCCCAACTGGGCCAAACTACTTCAACAGAAGGAAGAAACCCCCCCCCCCCTCCCCAAAAGTCGACTCCCGACCCTTAACAGCCGCACCCTAAATAATTCAATGTCACGGGCCACCCAGCTAGGTACTTATACAAACTAACCAGGGCAGAGCAAGCAGCGGAGCCCCGCCATCCCATCCGTCATCATCACTATAATCAGGAGTAATGCACTCAGGCCCCCAGAGCACCACAGTCCCAGGTCCCCAACAATCCCACCCCCACCCCCGCAGTATGAAAAAACAGAGGGATATTAGTCACCAGGGGATACTGGGTCCCTAAGAATCCCATGTCCGGAGCAGGATCCACACAGGCAGTAGACAAGTGAGGCACTGGCATCGGATCCTCCCCAGCCGTGCAAGGAGGTGCCAGGCCACCACGGACCAGTTCCCCACATTCCGAGAGTTAAACGTAGTAACACAGCATCATCAGGATGGGCCCGCAGTGGCGGGAAGCTGGTCTAGGTTAGTTTCTGGAATCACTTGATTGGTAGGCAAAAGAGTATCCGGGACCAGGCTCTCCTCGGAATTTTCTGCCATTGTCCGTGGGGGAGGGCCGTCTGAGTCAGAGGAGTCTACTCGCAGAGCTCCATTGTCCCCCACCGTGATCCGCTGTCTTTCTCCCTGGTTGACATCTCTGACCCGGCCCCTGCGCCTGCTCCTGCGTCGTCTCTGTGGTCTGGCCCCCCAGGTGCTCCGGGATCCCCTCTGGTCACGCTGTGGGAGGGCCTCCCCCCGGACTTCGAGCCACTCCCATACTTCCTCGGGGGAATCAAAGAACTGGGCTTTTCCCTGGAAGATCACCTTAAGTTTTGCGGGGTACAGTAGCATGTACTGCAGATTGAGCTCGCGGAGCTTCTGTTTAACGCCCAAATAGGATTTTCGCTGTTCCTGAACGTGGCGGGTATAATCGGGATAAATGGACACCCTGGCGTTATCATAGGTGAGGTTCACCGCCCTCTCGCGGCCTTCAAGATACAATCCCTGTCCCGATAGTTCAGGATTTTGGCGATGAGAGCTCTAGGAGGGGCCCTCGGCAGCGGCGGTGGGACCAACGCCCTATGAGCTCGCTCTATTACGAAGACCTCGGAGAGACCTATGGGGCATAGCTTCGTTCGAATCCAGTCTTCTAAGAACCGCTCCGTATTGCCACGCTCTGAGCGCTCCGGGATACCCAGGACCCTAATGTTACTGCGGCGGGCCCTACCCTTCTGCCTCCTCCGCTCTGCGCTCTAAGGCACTGGTGGTGGTGGTGAGCTGAGTAACCTGCTGCCTCAGAGTGGTCACCTCTCCCTGCAGCTGGACGATGTCCCCCTCCGCCGTGGAGACCTTATCCGCCACCTTCCGTAGATCCGCTCGTAGTAGGTTCACATCAATAGATACTGTCTCTATTTGCTTTTCCAGGTCGGTGCGAGAGCCTTGTATAGCTTCAAGTAACGCAGCCCGAGACAGCTCGCTAGGGGTGTCGCCCTCACTCTCCTGGCCCGACTGGCGAGTGATCCGCTGCGTGGGGAGGCGTTGCGTGGTGTATTGCGTGATCGTATTGGGGTTAGCGGCGCGCGGGGGCTTGTCCTTCCCCATATTGCAGGCCTCAATCCGTCGATCGAGTCAGCGACCCGGCTCCAACTGGTATTGTAAGGCTGCTGGTACCAGGATTATCCTGTCCCCACGGGTGCCGCAAGCTGCAGAGCAGAACCACCGAGAGTCCGGAGGGTCAGTATCCCTGCCACGGGCGCCGAGGGGTCCCCCCTCTGTGGCGTGGCAGTATGAAGTTGCTGCAGCAATCCCCCCCACGCTCCCAGGGCCGCTCACCACTGCGTCAGCGCCAGGTCCACTCAGGCCCCCCTCTCAGTCACTGTCGGGGCTGTCGCCACCTTCCCTGGCGCCAGTATCACCGCCGCTGGCGACCCCACACTGACCGACCGCCCAAGGGACTCCAGGAAGAGCCAGCGATCTCCACCTGCATCTAGTAGGCGATTCGGCGAATAGTAAGGTCCCAGATAGGCACCCCCATTCCATGTGCAGGGGGAGGATCACAGTGTTAGGCGCAGCGTCCCTCCGGTCACCTCCGTGCCTGATCAGGCCGGACCCCCTCCGCTCCGGCCGCCACTCGCAGGAACAGGCTCTCCAAGCCGTCGTGGCCCACGTGTGGACCCTGGCGCTGTAGGCGCCACAGCCAGGCAGGGAGGGCGCACAACCAATTAATGCACCCCGGGCGGCCGCCGTCCGTCAGCCACTCTCGGGCCCCACCACTGAAGATCTCCACGCAGGGCCCAAGCGCAGCCCGCCGCTCAAATCACAGCCGGCTAGAGGGCGCAGGCTCACCCCTCATCCCAGGGCCCCCCTTCAGGCCGGGGGCGTCGTCCCCGTCAGGCCGCGAAGCGCCGGTCAGCCCCCAGGCCCCCCGCAGGCCGAAGTCCAGCGCTCACCGGCGCGCGTACAGCACCCCGCCGCAGGGCCGAGCCCCGGAGCCCAAGGCCAGTGACCCCGGCGAAAGACTCCGCAGGTTCGGGTCGTCACCCAGGGGGGCCCGGGGGCCGCGGCACACTATAGGCCAATGTCCACTCGGCCAGGGCCCAGATCCCGGTCACTCAATCGCAGGCCTCATCCCCGGCCTCGCGTAGTCACCACCGCCGGGCTGCTAGTCGCCGGGGCGATTCGGTCGATTTCCGGTTCGGAATCGGCCCCGCTGGAAGTCCGGAGCTGCGCCAACACTCAAAGCCCCGGGCGCTCACAGAATGTTGTAGTGGGCGCCCGTGTAAGGATATTTACAGGATATTGGCGGCTGGCAGAACGGGAGCCGAAGGAGCTTACGTCCTGTCGGCCATGCTGCTTGGCCACGCCCCCCGAATGTACACTATTTAAGATGAATCTATCTTTGCTTGGTCCATACCCTACAGAAGGAAAGGGAAGTGGCACCCGGGATGCACTGGCCACTTAGGAGGCGGCAAAGAAGAGTGCCAATGATGCCAAAGAATGGTAAGCAATGGGTGGTCTCCAATCCCTTTATAGTAAACAATACTCCTCTCAGGGCTAGGCCCAGTGCTTAATTCATAAAATTTATTAGTGCCAGGGCCCTGACCAGGAGGCCACTGCAGCTTGCCCCATCATCGCTGCCAATGACAGGACCAGAACAGCTACTAACCATCTCTACAGCGGGCACTTAACTGCTGTCACATACAAAACATGGGGGGCATGTTCAGGGACGGACATTTACACACGGCGGCGGACTTGACGGGGGATCATGATGTAACCATGCTAGACCGTTTTCTAGTGCACAGAACGCGAATAGCACTGGTCACTGCACTACGTCCTGAGACAGAGGAGCCTGTAGATATCCCCCCACTAACAACAATTATTACCGCGCCAGATGGCGCGCACTTAGTGTCCAAACTGTATCGGCAAGCATAGGCACTCCGACCAATAATGGGTGGTGGAGCTCGCGCAGCCTGGGAGAGGGACATAGCGCAGCCCATGACTGATAAGATGTGGTCCTATTGTTACGAGCAGACACGTCTAGTGTCAAATAACTATAGACATAAACTCCTGCACTTTAAGTACCTACATAGACTCTATGTTACCCCTGTGCTCCTTGCGAGGATGGACTGTGCGAGGCCGGATTACTGCCAGAGATGTGCGATGGCACACGCTGACTTCATTCACTTGCCGTGGAATTGCCCTGCGGTGCTGGCCTATTGGGAGGCTGTGTTTGGGCATCTTGAGCAAATGGTTGAGATTGAACTCAAGCATACACCCTTACCGCCTCCGGTAGTGGCCTGGCTCCGAGACATGATGTAATGTGACACGACTAGTGATGTATATGCATCCTTGGTATCGCTTGCTTCCCGCCCCAAAAACATTTGGCAGGCACTCCGTTCCTATTTGCTATCGCACCCGGAGCTTCCTGACTGAATTGTATCGAATGCTGATGTGATTGTTGGATTAGCCGGCCGGTCCAGTGGATCGGGATTACCATACTGTTTCTGTCACATGGGCCTGTATTGTTGTTTCACAGTTGATGATTATGGAACTGCTACTGCTGTATGTGGCTAATTTTTGTCCCGATCTGTCAAAGATTGGTTCATGTAATCCACACTGCGAGAACAGTGTATTTTTTGTACAACTTCTTGAAAAATGCAATAAAAAGTTAATAATAAAAAAAAAACTACTAACCATGTCTCTCACCTGCAAGTACGACAGTTCAAATTTTTCCAGGTCCCCAAAGCTAAAGGAATGGCTGGGCAGGCAAGTATTATTTTTTTTTAATGTATATTGTATTCAGCCGCGGCCAGTGAAAGCAAGAGCAGTGGGGTGGTGGAGCCGGGAGGGATTTCGACAGACGATGAGGGAAAATTAATTATTTAATTTTTCGTCGTCTGTCAAATGCCCCCCACCCAGCCCCACCGCCCTTACCTGCACGGGCCGCGGCTGATTGTATTCATAAACAACCGTTGTTCTGCTCATCTCTAAATTAGATGAGCAACGCCACCATGTGGCAGAGTTTCATAAGTGTGGTGATGACAATTAAGTGCCGGGGCCGAGCACCGGAAACCACCGGCTCAATTTAAGCACTGGGGACAGCGCATATGCTGTCGGCAGGTAGGACCTAAAAGGGCATTTCAACCATTTACAGACTAGGAAGAGCCCCAAAACACATGGGGGAACACACATCCATGACAAAATGGGAGACAGACATCTTTATAGATAAAGCCAAAAGCTTGTTGGGTATGATTTGGTTAACAGATTTAGAATAGTTAATCTATTCCGAATAGGAGGAAAATGCATATAAAATATTAATGATGTGGTACTTCACATCTGTTAGACTTAGAGCTATCTTCGGGACCATCTGAGAGGTGAGGGAATAAAAGCACCACGAGGAATAGGTGGTTGGCCTGTCTGAAGGTACAATACTACTGGTCAACAATTGAGCAATCCATAAGGGACATAATAGGAATTTCAGTAGGGTTGGACTCCCTGATTATGCTCTTTCGATACACGAACGATGATAATTCATATTCACTGACAACTCCCATGGGTATCCTTCCAACACAATTTTTTTTATAGGTAGCTAGCTTGTCAATAGCCCAGTTCAGGAAATTATAAGAACTGTGAGTTATCTGGTGGACATAAATATGGTCCTCTAAATGTGATGGAAAATCTCACTGTGATAGTCTGGGATAAACCACATCTTATAAAGTTTGGATCCCATTTAAAACATATGTAAATGCTCAATGACATGAACCTTGATGGCTTTGAGCCTCAACTGTCACCAAATGCCAAGTCATTTGGATTCACCCTTGACACCAACATCACCCTCAAGGAACACAGACCACAAAAAACGCCACTTGGTACCAGCTCTCTCTTCTAAATAAAGTCAAACCATTTCTTCCAGAAAGACTTCAGAACTGTTGTTCAAGCCATTGTACTCTCGCCCTACTCCTTGGCCCCTTAGACTCCACACTGGCATCAGTTAGAGGCATGCTACACACCTCATCAAGTCTCCTTCAGGGCCTGAAGAAATATGATCACATCACCCCCATCTTGATAGAACTCTATCAGTTCCCCATGCCTGCCTGCATCATCTTCAAAACAAGCTATATCATTTACAAAGCCATCAAACCCAGTTTTTCTTGAAGACAAGCTCACCATCTCTGGTGGTTCTTAGCCAGGGCACCATCAGACTGCAGACTAAGAAGTGAAAAAAAGGAAGAACAAGACAGCACACCTTTTCGATCTGGACTCAGGATCAGGAACAACATTCATGTATCCATTAGGACCACTCGAACTCGACTCCAATTTAGGAAAGAGTTGAAGTCTCACCTCTTTAAAGAACATTATATCACAATGTATTAACCGTCCACATCCCAGCTTCCTCTCCTATAACTCATCCTTATGCTTTTCTTTGACCATGTACAGTACTCTGCTGCCTTTCGGCTAGGTTTGTATTATAGCTATACCATATACATACATGCAAGAAGAGCATGCAGTGTTATGTTAAGGAGATTTGTAAAGTACGCTAATCACCAGTAGGGGTATCCAGGCGCCTTGTGGGTGGGAAGGCAGCTGTCCCCTTGGTGGGATTTTTTGAAGAGGCAGGTCTTCCGCTTCTTGCGAAATTCCAGAAGTATTGAGGAAGCTCTGATGTGATGCAGTAGGTAGTTCCACACTTTGGGGGTAGATGTATGAGAAGGTGCAACATCTGGCTTTTGTTTTGGGAATGCAGGGAATGTGTGCTAGTGAGAATCTGGCTGAGCGGAGATGCCTGTGAGGGGAGTGGAAGTGTACCCAGCTGTTGAGGTAGGCAGGGCCAGTGTTGTGAAGTGCCTTGTGTGTGTGTGTGTGAGGAGTTTGAACTGGGTGCATTTGTGTATGGAGCCAGTGAAGTTTCTTGAGGTCTGAGGTGATGAGGGTGCGGCAGGGTAGGTTGAGGATGAGACTTGCTATAGTGTTTTGGATGGTTTGGAGCTGTTCAGAAGCTTCTTGGTGATTCCTGCGTAGAGTGTGTTACTGTAGTCTGGGCCTGTGTGGCAGTTTTCCTAGTGTTCTTTGGTAGCCACTTGAAGATCTTTTGTAGAATCTTCAGGATGTAGAAGCATGAGGTCACTGCATTTACTATGGCTGTCATGTCGACCTTGTAGCACAGGAGGATTCCTAATTTCCTGGCTTGGGTAATGAGGGTGGGTGTGGGGCCGAGGTCTGCTGGCCACCAAGTGGAGTCCCAAGCCGAGGTTTAACTTCTGAAGATCGCCACTTCCATTTTGTCCATGTTGAGTTTCAGGTAGCTGAATTTCAACCAGGAGGCTACCGCGATAATGCAGGTGGCGAAGTTGTTTTTTGTTGAGGGGGAACTTGTGTGACAGGGACAGTATTAGTTGGGCATCGTCAGCATAGCAAAGTATGTGGATGTTGTGTGATTTGATGGGGTCTGTCAGTCATGTAGATGTTGAATAGGATTGGGCTGAGAGGAGAGCATTAGGAGACTACGCAGACGAGGCTATTGGCTTCCGACGTGTGAGGTGGAAGACTGACTTTATTCTGTTCTTCCTGTGTTCAAGGAACAAATCCAGTGGAGGACAGGTCCTTGGATTCCTGTTTCATGTAATCTTTTATCAGGGTGGAGTGGAAGACTGTGTCGAAGGCTGCTGAGAAGTCGAGCAATATGCGGGATGTGTTTCTCCACAGTCGAGGATCAATCTGATGTCATCTGTAGCTACGATGAGGGCGGTCTCTGTGCTGTGGTTGGCCAGAAACCCAATTGAGTGGTGTCTAGGAGTTGGTGTGTGTTGAGGTAGTGAGTGAGTTGCTTGTTGATGGCTTTCTCCGTGACCTTGGGTGGGTACAGCAGAAGGTAAATAGTTTGCTAGTCGAGGGGGTCTGCTGAGGGTTTCTTCAGCAGAGCGTTGACCATTGCATGTTTCCAGGCATCCGGGAAGGTTGTAGTGGTGATGGAGGTGTTCAGGATGCTGTTGAGGACTTCGCTGATGGGGAGGCGCCCAGACTGTATAAGTGGTGGGGACAAGGGTCTGTTGGTGCCCCGGAATGGATGGTCCACATGATGTTGGCTGTTTCTTGTTTCCCAGGTAGTCAAGGAGTTTTCGTGGTTCGTAGGTTGGAGCTGATGGCTGAAGTTGTTGGAGATGGTTTTGATTTTGTTGTGGAAGAATTCTAATAGGTTATCGCATAATTCCTCGAAGGGCTGATGCTGTTAGTTATGGAATCTGGTGAGGTGAAGTCTTTGATGAATGTGAAGAGTTGTTTGGAGCGGTTGTCTATAGGCTCTGCTAGGGTCTTGCGTTTGGTATCTCTGATCATGTGGTGGTAGTGTCTCAGGGCTGCTTTGCAGGTTTCCTTGTAGGTTTCATGGTGGTTCGTTCTCCATCTTCTTTCCAGTTGTTTGCACTGTTATTTTGCTGTGTGGAGTTCTTCAGTCTACCAGCTAGCCTGCTTCCGGGTTCTTTTTAGCTTTCGCCTGCACAGCACTTGCACTGTGCTTGTGAAATCTCTTGTATTTTATATATCTTAAAACGGGGCTCTTATCAATTCCCATTGGCGAATCACTGTGTTCATTCGCTTTAGTGTGGAACTTTTTTTTTTGTTAACTTCCCCTGGCTGCACACATTTACGATACTTCTACTAAAGCTGTTCACACTATTTAAGTCCCATTCACTGTCAAGATAAGATCTCTTCCCACAGATAAGGCAGACAGCTTCTAAATGTATGCTGGAATGCTTGCTTTTTAATACTTAGTTGTGTAAAGCAGATGCTTTAGCCTTAGAGCGCTTGTGGTATTTCCTATTCATGCCTCAGTACCTTTCTTTGTGCTTGGTAGGCATTCTCGGATTGATTTTTTCAAATTAATCTATTTGGTCATTATGATTACATTCTAAATGTTGTAATAAATATTGCACCTTAAAAATCAAGTTAATATATAAGAGCTATGCTATATTTTACTATTAAACTGGCAGCCACAAGTGCAGTTATCTTGCAGACAACCGGGTCATGATTTGAAGGTTGCAGCAGGTGCAGTAGCACCGGGCCCAAAAGTAGTCAGAACTCTTCTAAACACCAAACATTGCTACATTTTACTACTAAACAGGTAGTCACAATTGCAGTTACTTTACAGTTGAAAGGGACTTGATTTAAATGGTGCAGCAGGTTCAGTGGCACTGGGGCCAAAATTTGTCATAACTCCTCTAAACACCTAATATTGCTATATTTTACAACTAAACAGGCAGTCACAAGTGCAGTTATCTAACAAGTGCTAGGGTCATGATTTCAATAGTGCAGCAGGTGCAATGGCACTGGGACCAAAAGCTCCAGGCACCCCACTAAACACTAATTATTGCTCTATTTTATGACTTAACAGGCAGCCACAAGTGCAGATACCTTTCAGGCACTAGGGTCATGATTTGAATGGTGTAGCAGGTGCGGTGGCACCGGTCCAAAAAGTTGTCAGAACTCCTCTAAACACCTAATATTGATAAATTTTACTATTAAACAGGCAGTCACAATTGCAGTTACCTTGCAGTTGAAAGGGGCTTGATTTAAATTGTGCAACAGGTGCAGTGGCACCGGGGCCAAAAGCTCTAGTGACCCCACTAAACCCAGATTGTTGCTAAATTTTACTACTCAACAAGACAGTCACAAGTGCATTTATCTAGCAGGTAGTAGGGTCATGATTTGAATGGTGCAGCAGGTGTAGTAGCACCAGGACCAAAAGCTCTAGGCACCCCTCTAAACACCTACTATTGCTATATTTTACTACTAAACAGGCAGTCACAAGTGCAGTTACCTTGCAGACAACAGGGTCATGAATTGAATGGTGCAGCAAGTGCAGTGGCACCGGGGCCAAGAGTTGTCCAAACTCCTCTAAACACTTAATATTGCTATATTTCATTACTATACAGGCAGACACAATTCCAGTATCTTTCAGTTAAAAGGAGCTTGATTTGAATGGTGCAGCAGGTGCAGTGACGCCGGGGCCAAAAGCTCTAGGGACCCCACTAAATGCAGACTATTGCTAAATCTTACTACTAAACATGCAGTCTCAAGTGCAGTTATCTACAGGCACTAGGGTCATGATTTCAATGGTGCAGCAGGTGTAGTGACATTGGGGCCCAAAGCTCTAGGAACCCCTATAAACACAACATATTGTATTGCATTATATTGTATTGTATTGTAATTGTATTTTGGGAGATCATAGTAGTAAAATGAGTTTTGGGATGAGTCTAAGGAGGGATAGGTGCAATATTTTACTACTAAACAGTCAGTCCCAAATGCATTTACCCTACAGGCAATAGGGTCATGATTTGAATGGTGCAGCAGGTGCAGTGGCACTGGGGCCAAAAGTTGTCTTAACTCCTCTAGACACCAAACATTGCTATATTTTACTACTAAACAGGGAGTCACAAATACAGCTATCTTGCAGGCACTAGGGGCATGATTAGAATGGTGCAGCGGCACCGGGCCCAAAAGTTGTCAGAACTCCTCTGAACACATAATATTGCTATTAAATCAATTAATCCTATTATTTCCCACTTTCATTTCATTTTTCAAAATGTTGCTATTACTTACCCGCAGTATACCACTAGTACCAGCACAATACATTGCCTTTTTGTACATAAACAAGTCATAACACTTTAACAGACTTTCTGTAGCTTATACTGTACAACTACTCAGCAAGTTACAACTTACAACAAAAAACAGCTTATTATTAATCACATAGGTAAAACCTAGTGCATTTACCAATGCTTGTTTGTATGTTGTGTTTACAGGGTGCCACGGTATCGGCACATTTTGTGATTGACTCGTCAGGCCGTTTGATTTCTCTGTTTAGGTTGTTGTCACAGGGGTCGGGCTGGTTTAGGCGCAGGGTGTCGGGCCAGTTTGATCCGGAGATGCCGCTCCAACAGTGTTTGTCCAGGCTTGTGGTGGCAAGTTTTGTTTGTTGAGGGATGCTTATTTGGAATTGGACCATGGAGCGATCAGTCCAGTTAAGAGACTAGGTTGCAGTGATTTAAATGCCATTAGTGGTGGCGACGACTGAGTCGAGGGTGTGTCCAGCGGAATGTGCGGGTCCGGTGAGGTGTGTCAGTCCTAGGGTTTCTAGGCTTTCAATGAGTGCAGTGGAGCTGGTGGCGGTCTTGTCTTCCAGGTGGGAGTTGCAGTCTCTTAGTAGGATGTAGTCTTTGGAGTCAATGGTGAGGGGAGCAATGAAGTATACAATGCTGTCGGTGAAAATAGCTTGTGATCCCGGTGGTTGGCAGACGAGGGTTCAGGTCAGGATGTACGTTTGAGATTCAAAGTTTGATTTTTGGGTGCTCCATGTAGAGGGTTCCGTTCTCTATGGTCGTGGTGCAGTTGATGTACTCCTTTAATATCATAGCAACTCCTCCTCCTGGTTTATGTTGGCAGTTCTGCCATACAAGCTTATATTGTGCCAGGGTAGCCTTGGCGATGTCAGTTGTCGACTGAGAGATCAGTCATATTTCCATGAGGAAGAAGAGGTCTGGTGCATCGCCATCCAGGATGTCCCAGACTTCCGTGGCATGTTTGCGGGGTGAGAGGGTGTTGAGGAGCATGCATGATAGTTTGTCTTGGTGTGCGGGTTTGTAGGTGGGAGTAGGTGGTGTGCTGTGTGTAGTTTGGGAAGAGGGTGTGGTCTAGGTGGGTGGGATGCAGCACACAAAGCGACGCAGTGATGTGGGGCAGCACCGTGGAGGTGGGTGTATAGGTTAAGAGATCTGAGGAATGTGCAGCGTATCCTAGGGGGGCAGTAGGACCAGGGTTTGTGGTGCTGGATGCAGTCCAGGCACGGACGAACGCAGCCGGGCTTGTCTTTGGTGCGCCTTCGGAGCCCAGTGACAGGTCCATGCCGCGGCCCCATTAACTAGGCCATGGGAGGGGAGGGGAGTGCAAGGGTTGGTGGGCGGAACTAATCAGGAGTGTGGGAAGGAGCAGTGGCACAGAAAGGAACAAGTAAGGAGCGGGAGGTGGGAGGCGGGAAGGCACAAAGGGTGAAGAGAGCAACAAAGGCAACAAAAGGGTGAGAAGAGCAAAAAGCCAACAAGAGGGTAAAACAAAGTTCAAAGGAAACAAGAGGGTGAAAAAGAGCAAAAAGGCACAAAGAGTGTGAAGAGCAAAAAGGCGCAGGGGTGAAAAAGAGCAAAAAGGCAACAAGAAGGAGAAAGAGCAAAATGGCACAAAAGGATCAAAAGAGCAAAAAGGCACGAAAGGGTGAGAAAGAGTAAAAAGGCAAAAGGATGGCAATGAGTGAAAGGCAAAAGGGCGAGAGACAGAAACTGCAAAGAGGCAGATGGCAAAAGCATGAGGGAGAGCGAAAGATAGCGGGAGAGGAGGCGGAAGCCTCAATACGGAGGAGCCAGGTCCGCGATGGCCTCGACGGGGCGGAGGACTAGTCTCAGGAAAGTCAAGCGGGCACGGCCTAGGCAGTGATGAAGGGTATTCCGGAGGCAATTAGGAGATCCAATCTGTGTGCGCTTTTTCCTATTTCTGATATTGCAGCTCTCTGTGCTGATGAACAACCTACTGTTTACTGTACTGACTTCATAATTGCCATTAATTGTATAATTCTGCTTTTAGCTAAATGTTCAATAAAAATAAAGTGGAACAAATAGAAATGAGAATAGTATGTTCAACTGTTTTAAATACTCAACAGACAATGGTTGCAAGTTTCCTCTGTGATCCTACTGACCTGATAAATTTAGTTGGAATCATATGGTTCTTGCTGCTGCATCCCTTCATGCTACCAGAAATGGTAACAAAATTTAAGGTGTTTACAAATAAAACCTGAGTTGCCTGAGAAAAGGTAAATACATTTAAATCAGGTTAGTAATTGGAAGATCAGAATTTGAAAAACAATGTATTTCCTCATCATACACTACTCTTACAAATATTATTACCTGCATTCCCAGTCTGCAAATCACTATATTTTATGCCATATTCTGCCATACCCATTAACCATCTTACCACAGAATGTTCCTCTATTGACTGACAACACATACTGATGGCATGCAATTGTTTTTGTACAATTTCCACAGGACTATGTTTTGAAAGATATTTTCTTAGGGAAAGAAGTCTGAACTTTTCCCTCGCCCCTGTGGGGTCAGCTGTAGGCCAGAAATCCTCTCTTAAATCAGATGCTTTATGGATGAAGGTAACACATCTGTAGAGAACAAAATACACTCTCAGCAATAACCTGGACATTATTGTCAGAGACAAGCTGCCCAAAGTTCTGCAGCACACATCAAAATTAGAGAGGCAGGTAGAAGCCCCAAATAAGGGGAAGATCAATTATCAAACCTGTGAGCATTAGTGTAACCCCATCTTTAGGGTGTCCAATTTTCAGTGTTTATTATTTTGTGGATTTCAGTGGCATCTTCTCACAGTTTTCCAAACCTTTTGAAATCAGAATTCATCAGTTTTTATTCCAGCTGCCCACCTCCCAAAATAGATAAAAACTGAGCTTGGCCAGTGTTTAGAAAATAGGTTTGCAGTGATCGTTTTAAAGCACATGTTTAATTTGGATGAGAAATAATGCAGGGTATATGGTGTCCTCCCTTTGGCAGTGGATCCAATGTACTTATGTTAGGCTGTTTTAAGCATACAAGGTCTGCGTAATGCACCCACACTCACATCTCATTACCGTCTCTCCCATATCATTACCTCTAACACTCACTGTCAGGACTCTGGTTTACAAGACTATTAGTGGATTAAAAAACATACGTGTGCAACCCTCCCAACAGCATAGTACTTTTTGAAACCTTTACATTTTGAACTATATCAGATTAATTTGTAGCCATTTTAATAGAAATCACATTGTATTCTAGGACTTGAAAGTTTGCTGTTCACATTGTAACTATGGGCTCAAAAACCCCAGCAGTAAAGTGCAGTTGGGTAAAACAAACAGGATTAGTTGAATATATCATACTTAACAATGTGATATATTGTAGCTGTGCATTTTGTTGGCATGTGGAAAGTCGTGTCATGTTTTCACCACTATCCTATGTGCCTGGTGGCAGCACTATACTCACAGGTACCCATCACTACAACCTGCATTGAATGTTTAAAGCCTGAGGTATTTGGCAGGTGACCTGCTATCAATACTGACTTGTTAGAAAAGGGAGCTGATGAATCAAATGGTTTTATCCAGTATGCGTCTGTGATTAAATATGAAAGTACATATTGGCCATGATTCTTATGAGACAGCCATTTCACCAATCAATGAAAGAATTAAACACTACCCAAAGATCAAAAATGATTTTAATAGTCCCAGATTCTCTACAGCGTATAAAATAATTGGATCAGACCTGAAACATACTTCTGAACCCTGTACCTTTAATCCAAGCATAAAAAACTAAAGGAAACAACAATATTTTAGTGACCTCTGTAAACTAAAAACTCAATCAGAATAATCTTAGACTGGTCTGTCACGCTGCTACCTTGTATAACAAATTTACTTTGTGTTGGCCTTTTCAGACTCATTCTCACTCACTTTCCTTTTTTTGAATGGCATTTAAGTTTGTGGCTGTACAGGTGTTTATCAGTATTGAACAAGTTACTTACCTTCTGTAACACCTTATCTGGTAGAGACTATCTAGTCGCAGATTCTTTATCTTATATTATTTCCCAGGCATCAAACTGGATCCAGAAATTCTTTTGAGCAGTTGCCTTGCGTGCTGGCAGGTGGCGCTGTTCAGATCCACATGGCTTCATCTGCATCATCCACACCGGAAGCGACGTGCGTGGTGCCCATAAAGGCACCTCTCTAGTGCATTGACCTCATTTTCCTGATGCCAGAAGCATGGAGCCATATTGAGTTTGTGGGACCAGTGTGTCTAAGTAAGGTTCTGAAGGATTTCTTTGAGATGAGAGGTACAGTACGCAGAACAGGATGAATGGAAGGGTTTGATAAGGAATCTGCGGCTATATAGAGTCCCTACCAGATAAGGCATTAGTGAAGGTGACTAACTTTTTGATCTGATAGAGACTTCTAGCCACAGATTCCTTACCTTAGAATAGATACCAAAGCAATCTCTCTCTGGGGGAGGTGCTACACTAAAAAGTCCTGGACGATCGAACAGGCAAAACTGACTGCCAGGCAGTAATGCTTGCCAACTTTGTGCCGCGATGCCCATGTAGCTGCCGGACAGATGTCCGGGACAGGGACTTCACAAGCTAGTTGCAGCTTTGGCTCTGGTGGGGTGAGCCCGCAAGCCCCCCATGGGGTTGCTTCTTGGCCACTCCATAGCAAAATGTTTAAACAGAGGACTTTTGTGCCCTGCCTTTTCTTTCTTGGCATCCACAAATCCACTAAAGTGTTGGTCGCCCACCCGGAAGTATCTAGTAAAATCAAATGTGAAACAACAACAATGCTCTTTTTGGATCCAGACAGTGGAGTCTCTCCTCTTCCTTTTGGGGGTGGTGGTGGGGGGGGGGGTGAAGAAAACAGGCAGCGTGATGCTTTGTCCAACGTGAAAAGAGGTAACTACCACCTTTGGTAAGAAGGAGGCACAGGTCTTAAGGACCAGCTTGTCTAGAAAAAAGATAGTATACAGGGGGTTGACATTCCCTAACCCTCCTAGCAGATGTTATGGACAAAAGGAAGACTGTTTTGATGGTAAGCAGTCTCAGAGGACAGCTGTGCATGGGCTCAAAGGGCAAGCATATTAAAAAGGTAAGAACTCAATTAAGATCCCATTGGGGCATAATGAAAGGTTGGGGGGATGCGGGGGGAGGGAAACGTGCTGCAAACCTTTCAGGAAACAGATCACAAGTTGTTCCCGCAACCACAAGAAAGCGGAGATGGGTGAAAGGTAACCTTTAACTATGCCCAAAGCAAGGACTTGCCGGTCAAGTGATAAAGCGAACAGGACTTCAGACAAGGGTGCAGACTAAGGATAAATGGATTTAACAGCACACCGACCCACAAATTTGTCCCATCTGCAGACGTATATAGTTTTCGTTGAGGGACGCGTGCCTGTCGGAATGACATCACACACTTTTGGAGGGAGGGCAAAAACTCTTAGCTGTCGCTGCACAATCTTCACGCAAGCAAATGAGGATCAGTGCAGGACCCTGTCCTGTTGCTGCGACAAAAGATCCTCTCAAACGGGCAGCCTGATTGGAAGACAGATGCTAATGTTCAGGCATTCAGAATACCATACTCTTTGTGCCCAATCTGCAGCAACCATGACGACTTTGGCCCAGTCGGTCCTGATCTTCTTGAGAACTCAGGACAGAAAGGCATACAGGAGCCCTGAGCTGCACTCAAGATGAAATGCGTCACGAGAGCCACCTTGGAAATTCCAGTGTGCAGAAGTGCTGACATTGCATGTTCTAGGCGGTGGCGAATAGATCTAACCAAGGTTTTCCCCAATCTCTGAAGAGACTCTGCACCAAATCCAGATGGAGACGCTATTTGTGATCAGCGAGTCCTCAATGGCCGAGTTTGTCCACTCTGGCGTTCAGAGAGCCCACCAGATTCTGGCACTGGGAAAATGCCCTGATGTTCTAGCCATGTCCAGAGACACAGGGGTCCTTGACACAGGGTCCACAATCCTACCATGCCCTGCTTTTTGCAATACCACATGGCGGTGGTGTTGTCCATGAACACCTGAACCAGCCTTCCCTTGATGGAAGGAAGAAAGGCTTTTAATGCCAGTGAATCGCTCTCAGTTCCAACAGGTTTATGTGGAGCGGAGATTTCGCCTGAGACCAGAGTACTCTGATCTCCACCTCTCCCAGATGGCCACCCAAACCCAGAAGTGACGCATCTGTCAGTACTGTGAGATCTGGGCGGGGAAGGAACAGGGTACTGCAACTGATCCAATCACCACCACTGCAGATATTTTGCAGTTCCCTCCGATATTTGAACCAAGGTCAGAGAGATTCCGCTGATACTGCGCCCACTTGGACTTCAGGTCCCACTGCACAGCCCACATATGCCAGCAGGCATTTTCCATCAGTAGGATGCAGGAGGCCATGAGAGCAGCAGCCTTAGAGTAAGTCTCACCAAAATCCAGGATAGAGGCTGAAATATCGAATCATAGCCCGAATATACCAGACTCGCTGTTCCGGAGGATAGGCCTGAAACAGCACTGTATTCAGAACAGCTCCGACAAAAGGGAGCATCTGAGGGGGAGTCAGATGTGAACTTCAGTATGTTCATAGTAAATCTGAGCGAATGCAGGAGGTTCGCCATAGTCCTGAGGTGGAAGACAACTGCATGGTATGAGCCCGCCTTCAACAGTCAGTCGTCGAGGTAGGGGAAGACTGGAACCCCCAACCTCCGCAGAGGTGCTGCAGCCAACGCCATTCACCTTGGTGAAAACCCTAGGGGCGGTGGTAAGGCAAAAAGGGATCACAGCGAACTGATAATGCTTGTGGTCCACCATGAAATGCATGTAACGCCTGTGGGCAGACAGGACATGGATATGAAAGTAGGTGTCCTGCAAGTCCAACCCTGCCAGTCTCCTGTGTCGAGGGCAGACAGAACCTGAGCCAGAGTGACCATCTTGAAATTTACCATTTCCAGGAAGTAGTTCAGAGGGTATAGGTCTAGTATAGGGCGAAGGCCTGGGTCCTTTTTTCGGCACCAGAAAGTAGCAGGAGTAGCAAATACGACCTACTTATGACGCCGGCACCCTCACAATGGCTCCTTTGGCAACATTGGCGGGATCTGTTGAAAGGTTAGGGCGTAATCCTGATGGTATCTCTCTCAATGGGGCAGGCGATGCCAAATCCTGCCACCAAACAGTTGCCCATGATGGTCTGAGGGCATATTAAAGGGGCTTTGAGGCAGCAGCTGCTGGGGAGAGCAGATTGAATAGACGTCGGGCCTTGGTTCCCACAAGGTTTGTGGGAGCCACGAAAGGACCGAGGTACCTGCTGCCCATAGTGGCTAGGGAGGAAAGGACACAGCTGATAACCCCTACCATAGCCAGAAGTGGAAGGTGGAATGCGGCTGTCGCGGGGCCATGGTGAGCTCCAACGACCTAGCAGTGGCTCTACTAAAACGCTCCAGCACCAAATCCACCTTGATGCCACAAAGGTGAGTGCCATCGAAAGGGATGTCCATTAGGGATGCCTGGACATCCCCCGAAAAGCCAGTTCTCAGACAGGCCGGACATCAAAGCACCACTCTGGAAGCAATGGCTCTGTCTAGTGAGTCAGTCATATCCAATCCACATCTGATAGTGAACTTCGCTGCATTTCTACCATCAGCAATAGCTTGGGAGACCATGGGCAGCACGTGCGCAACCGAATCCCATACAGTGTGGGAATTTCAGCCAATAAGCATGTGGTGTTCACTGACCACAGTGCAAGACTGGTGGAAGAAAAAAATCCTCTTCCCAAATGTGTCGGAGTCTCGTGAAATCCCTATCCATGGTGTGGTAGGGAGGGCACCGGGATTAATTTTGGAGGTCGCGGCCTAGACCACAAGGCCCTCAGGGTGGGATTCTGGGAGAGGAAGGCTGGGTCCCCGGGACCTGGGCACTGGGTAGTCGTCCTGTGCACTGGAGTGCCTGTACAGGGCTTGGCTCAGACCCAGAGCAGGTCACCAGTGAGGGCTTCACTGAAGGGGAGTAGGGGTTCTGAGAGGGGGGGTACCCCAGGCTGAAGCTCCTCTGTCAAGATGTTGGTCTTGACCTCTACTTTCGGCAGCAACAGGTCTAGGACCCCAGCCGCCCTCCGGACCACCATCACAAAAGAGGCCCCTACCTCCGTAGCCACCATGTGAGGAGAGAGGAGACCAGTGTCAGGTGAGATATCCAGACCACTGGCAACAGCTTCATACCACGTGTGTCGTAGGCCATGGACTCTCCTAGGATGGCGGAATAACTATAGGGATCCTCAGATCCCTTCCATTCATGCTCTTTAGTGGGCCCTTCAGAAAAATAGGGCTCCATGTCCAATTCAGGCCGCGTGGCCGATGTCAGACCGGCTCTGTATAGGAGCCGGAAAACACAATAGGTGTGGCTCCGCCAATGGGTGTCAGCAGCACCAGCAATTAGAAAGGTCCCCTGAGGATATCACAAAGTTGCGACCGGGGCTGATCTGGAACCAACAACGGATCCCGAGGGTCTGACCAGCGCCATGGGTGAACTCGCTGGCAAAATCCCAGTAGGAGTCCCCTCTGAACCTATGAGGCCCGCAGGCACTCCAGAGGAGCCCAATCGTTCAAAAAAGAGGCTCATGACCTCATAAATTTCTCGTAGTTGGGCGTTTGTGCTCCGGGAAACTTGAGGAAGCAGGGAGCGGATCCAGGCTCAAGTGCGGGAGCCACAGGGAGGACCTGGGAGCTGGGCCTGGACTTGTGACATCATTCCCGCAAGTCGAAGAACGCTTGGACTTCTTCTTATGGGACTTACCTGAAGAATTCCTGGATCATGATGATGATCGGCGTGATCGACTTTGAGGCGGTCCCAGGACCTCCCTGGCGAACGGGACCTGGAGCGGTGTGGAGTCGCATGTCAAGCAGCCAGAAGCTTAATGGCTCACTCACGGTTGGCCTTCAGAATCATGGTTGTAAAATCCGGGCAGTCGTTAAAGTCGTGGTCCCTCTCCAGGCACCAAAGGCACACCAATGGAGGCCTGTCACAGACATATGTCTGTGACAGGCTCCACAAAGTTTAAAACCAGTAGAGTTTTTGAGCGCCATAACCAAAAAAGATGGAAAATAAGATGGAAAAAAGGCACACTGGTCGTTGAAGTCAACAAAAAGGTCAAGAAAGTCCTTCAAAAAGTGACTGAGGAGAGTTCAATCTGGGTGTGGAAAAGAAGGACCTTGGGCTAGTGCACTGGGGTGGCACCTATTTAGTAACCTCACATGTCACTTCTGGCACGGAAGATATCGACTAAGCCACGTGAACCCGAACGACGCCACCTGCTAGCATGCAAGCGGACAGCTCAAAAAACTTTCCGGTTTCAAGTTGATGCCTGGGGAATATTCTAAGGTAAGGAATCTGTGGCTAGAAGTCTATCAGATTATATGTTTTCACTGATGTGGGCTTTTTCCCTTTCGGTGGGGTTTTATCAGTTACTGTTGGTTTAAACAGAAAACAGGATAGCCTACCCATCTTCTCAGCAGAGACCAGGCTTGTGGTGTTATTAAAAATGCCACTGTCTACTATTCCAGATTGCAGGTGATTTCAAGATTCGCTTTTCAACACAATCAGCTAAAAGAGTCATAGGCATAGTGAGTCATATTTCAGCGAAACAATATCTCCGATGGAAGCTTTTAATGGACAGGAGGTCTTCCTCAAGAGGAAACAGTGGCCAGCAACCACCACTACATATCTAACCAACTCAAATGCATGCTGCAATGACAAGATACATTTATGCTCCAAAACTGGAACTTATCATAAGAAATATAAAACTTGCAAAACAAACATTCAGGCAAGTATACCTTAGGATCTTTCTGGTTAATACTTGCTGCCAGCACCAGTCCATCACAGGCAAAAGAAGTAACCAAAGCCCCCTTTGACTTTACTGGGATACATGACGGAACCAGACTAGACAAAGAACACTTTTGGTGGGACCAATGGACATCATATGGCAGAGAACTGCAAAACATGATCGGGCAGCATTAGGAACGTTCATGGTTAACAAAATCAACAATTTATGAGTATGATCATAGTTCACTCTAATTAAAAAAAAGTTCCAAATGCCAATATCATACACTTAAGATATATTTACCTTGTTAGAATACCTAAAACATATATACTTATTTCAATATGAACACTTTAGGAAAGTGTTAGAAAATCATTTTCTAGCCAAGACAGTAGACACCTGGCTCCTCCTAGAACAATGTAATTTTGTATGTCATTCACCCTCTTGACTATTTCGGTTCCAGGAATGATGCACAACGTATTTAAACACAAACACTTTTATACAAGATAACAGTTTTTTAAATCTTATTTCATTCACAACATCCTTGTAGGCCACTAAACAATTAACTTACCTTAAGGTACTTGATAAAAACAGACCAAATCACTGAAGGAATTTATGAAGCATGTGAGGCAGGACTAATTTTAGGATTACCAACTTTTTGGATCAGTTTATAAATCAAGACACAGTAAAATAGAGGATGTAGTCTCCATCCGACAGATCCCTGTACTTCCAGTACAAATGTCTCTGCAAACCAGATTAAACAAAGCTGGGACAATATTAAAAAAAAACATACCAGAGAGATGAGATAAGCTGCATCACCTTTAGGTCTAACAAAGACAATGTTTACAGTAAGTTCTCTTAATTATGGATTCTTCAGAATCTAAAACACATTGCAGTAGTTTAATAAACACACATGTAGATGTTGGTCTCCAGCACAGGACATAACCACCAATAAGAAAGCATTTTGTCTTATGGGTTTTAAGGAATGGGAGGTATTTCTTTTTTTAAACCCTCAGATCATCTATTGTAGGTCTTTAAGTATTAGTATGGGGCAAGGATATTTTGAAATCTATACAGTATTTTGGATGGTGTGGTCATTCACACAACCCAGGATAGTATGTTTGTATGGTATGTCTGGAGCTCTTGCTGAATCTCTGAGTAGTATTGTGTAACTGAGATGGACCGTTTTGGAACTGGACGAGGTAAATTATTTCCCACCTCTTGCTCTCTGGGGAGTAGCAAAGTTCTGAGGTTTACACTTATGGAAATTAACTCTAAATCCTCAAATTTCTTGTTATTCATTCAATTTATCCACCAGTTGGTGAATAATACTAAAATGTCATCTGCGAACATTATCAATTTGAAAGTGTCCTGCTCAATCTTGATCCCACTCATTACTCCATGTGTAAGTTGCAAGAAGTTTCATTGTCAAAGCAAAGAGGACCATCGCTGCCTAATACCACCCCCATTCCAAATGTAGATCATTTGGAGCATATTGCAATAACTCTGACCCCAGTGCACGCAAGCTTTCCATTACCCATATTTTAGGCAGGGGCTCAGGCCAATCACCTCTAGTATCTTCTACAGAAATAACCAGCTCGCTTAATTAAGTGCTTTTTTGGCATTTAATGCGAGGAGCAAAACTTTACTGGTCAAGCCATGTGGGGCGCCCGTCATGATGGCTTTAAAGATTGAGGTTTTGAAGATGGTGGTGAAAAACGTCCCTTTTAGCATCTTTCAGCATATAAAGGACTGGATTGGGCACTTTACTAAGTTTCCATAATAGCGGCACGCTTTGCTGTACAAATAATTTCAAACTTGTGTAGTTCTATAAACACTACGATCAAGGCCCAGTCCGACTACATTTCCCAGCTTTCCTATGACAGGCACCCTAACATAGAGGAGGCGACATGTGATCATTACGCGCAGTCAATTAACCAATCGATATTCCTCTTCGTTTAACATATAGACCGGCATGCTCAAACACTCAGTGTTCAGCAGCGGTCTTGGTGGAACTTGATAGGAAATACTGGTATGCCTCCTTGACAAAGTAAGTGAAGAACGTATAGCACACCCATTTGGGGAGTGCACACCTGTGCATTGGTTGCCAGGACCCTAAATAAACATTGCTTCACTAATGGGTAAATACGGGGGGCAGCTTACTTTACATGCCCTCAAATAACAGCGCTACTGGATTTAAATGTAATGCCACCCGACAGGACAATCATACTTTGGTATTTCTATCAGTGGGCACCTCTGGGCTAAAATCAATCTACCGGCAAACCTGTACCACCAATAAACAGCATCAACTCACGGACATCACACACTGTGAATTCCGCATTAGCACGCACAAAGCGCACTTAAACCACTCTTAACATGGGCCTTTTCTAAATATTTTTAACCTTTTTTCTTAACTGCCCTTGTTAATTAACGCACAAGTTATGACAGATTCCTTACCTTAGAATATCCCCAGGCGTCAGGCTGGATCCGGAAAGTTTTTGCGTAGCAGTAAACTTGCGCGTCGGTAGGCGGCGTTGTGCGGCTCGGGATCGTACAGTACTTAGACGCCGCCCCTGCGCGCTGACGTCAGTTCTGTACACGACTTTCCGCGCCAGGAACGCAGAGCCATGCAAGAAGCTGACGTAGGTGTCTGAAAAATACTAGGGCCCTGAAAGGGATGTCCTTAACCCTAGAAATCAGTTCGCAGAACGGGGAGGATGGGTGGGGCGGTAAGGAATCTGTCACTAACTACTGTCTCTTACAGATATATCGTTACACAAGTTAGTAACTTGTGCATCTGAAAGAGACACGTTAGTGACAGATTCCTTACCTTAGAATAGATACCCCAGCAATACCAACCCCGGTGGTGGGTCTGCGAACAAAGATCAGACAAGGAAGTCCCGGAGGACAGAACGGCCAAAGAAGCCGTCCCTCCGGACCTGACTGTCAAGGCAGTAATGCTTGGTAAACGTGTGCAGCGAGGCCCACGTAGCTGCCTGACATATATCCTGCAGCGGAACACCGCGGCCTAAAGCCGTGGTAGCAGCCGTTGCCCTGGTGGAATGGGCACGCAGCCCAACAGGAGGCTCCTTCTTAGCCAAAGAATAGCAGGCTTTGATACACAAGGTTACCCAGCGGGAGATGGTTCTCTTGTGCACCGCCCGACCTTTTGGCGCCCACGTAGCCAACAAAGAGCTGGTCATCCACCCGGAAGTGTTGTGTGCGGTTGATATAAAAGGAAAGCGCACGTTTTGGGTCCAGACGGTGGAGCCTCTCTTCCTCTCTGGAAGGATGCGGAGGCGGAAAGAAGGTGGGCAAAGTGATGGTCTGCCCAATGTGGAAGGCAGTAACCACCTTTGGCAAGAAGGACGGACGCGTCCTAAGAACAACCTTGTCTGGATGGACAGACAGAAAGGGAGGTTTGCATGATAGAGCCTGGAGCTCACTCACCCGCCGAGCAGAGGTGATGGCCACCAGAAAGGCTGTCTTCAGAGTAAGAAGACGAAGAGGACAGTTATGGAGAGGCTCAAAGGGAGCGCACATTAAAAAGGTAAGAACCAAGTTCAAGTCCCACTGAGGCATCACAAACGGAACAGGAGGGAAGAGGTGTGTAATGCCTTTTAGAAACCTGTTAACAACAGGGGACTTAAAAAGAGAGGGCTGATCAGGGAGCCTGAGGTTGCACAAAGATAGCCCTTGATGGTACCCAGGGCAGAACCCTGTTGGGCCAGAGAAAGAAGGAACAGAAGAACCTCAGAAAGAGGGGCAGAGAGGGGATTCACAGCCTTTGCTGTGCACCATGCCACAAACTTGTTCCACCTGCAGGCGTATACCACCTTAGTGGAGGGACGCCTGGCTGCCAGAATCACATCACAAACTTCGGGAGGCAAGTCGAAAGGAATCAACTGCCGCCGCTCAATCTCCACGCAAGCAGGTGGAGACTGGACAGGTTCGGGTGGAGGACCGTCCCCTGCTGCTGCGACAGAAGATCCTCCCGAAGAGGCAGACGGATCGGGGGATCGACGCTCATACTGAGTTGCTCGGGATACCAAACTCTTCGAGCCCAGTCCGGAGCCACAAGGATGACTTGGGCCCGGTCGCGCCGAATCTTCTTCAACACTCTGGGTAGAAGTGGTATAGGCGGAAAGGCGTACAACAGACCGCAACTCCACTCGCGAAGAAAGCGTCGCCGAGCGAGTGCCGCCTTGGAAATTCCAACGCGCAGAACTGATGACATTGCGCGTTCTCTTCGGTGGCGAATAGATCTAACCAAGGCTCTCCCCACTGTAGAAAGAGTCCTTGCGCCACTTCCGAGTGAAGACGCCATTCGTGATCCATCATGCACCTGCGGCTGAGTTCGTCCGTCCTGGCGTTCAGGGAACCTGCCAGGTGTTGAACCATCAGGAATATGCCCTGATGTTCCAGCCATGTCCAGAGGCGCAGAGCCTCCTGACATAGGGTCCACGACCCCACCCCGCCTTGTTTGTTGCAGTACCACATGGCGGTGGTGTTGTCTGTGAACACCTGCACTACCTTCCCTTTGACAGAGGGAAGGAATGCCTTGAGTGCAAGTCGGATCGCCCGGAGCTCCAGAAGGTTGATATGGAGCCGGGACTCCGCCGGAGACCAGAGGCCTCTGATCTCCGCCTCTCCCATGTGACCGCCCCATCCCAGCAGGCACGCGTCCGTCACAACTGTGTGCTCTGGCTGGGGAAGGGAGAGGGATCTGCCCCTGACCCATTGCCGGTTCGAGAGCCACCACTGCAACTGTTTTGCAGTCCCCTCCGAGATCTGGACGTGATCGGACAGGTTGCCCTGGTGCTGCGCCCACTGGAACTTCAGGTCCCACTGCAGAGCCCGCATATGCCATCTGGCATGATCGACAAGCAGGATGCAGGAGGCCATGAGGCCCAGCAGCCTCAGGGTCATCCGTACCGAAACCCGGGATAGAGGCCGAAAGATCGGAATCATAGCCTGAATATCCCGGACTCGCCGTTCGGGAGGATAGGCCCGAAACTGCGTCGTGTCCAGAACTGCTCCGATGAAAAGGAGCTGTGGAGAAGGAGTCAGATGCGACTTCGGCACGTTGATGGAGAACCCCAGCGAGTGCAGGAGTTTGGCCGTAGTCTGTAGGTGGGAGACGAATGCCTGGGACGAGCCCGCCTTCAGCAGCCAGTCGTCGAGGTAGGGGAAGACTGGAACCCCTGCCCGGCGCAGATGAGCTGCGACCACCGCCATCACTTTTGTGAACACCCGAGGGGCGCTGGTAAGGCCAAAAGGGAGCACGGTGAACTGAAAATGCTCGAGGCCTACCGTGAACCGCAGTTAACGCCGGTGGGCCGGCAGGACGGGGATGTGGAAATATGCGTCCTGCAAGTCCAACGCTACCAACCAATCTCCAGGGTCGAGGGCAGTCAAGACCTGAGCTAGGGTGAGCATCTTGAACTTCTCCTTCCGGAGGAAGCGATTTACGTTCCGGAGGTCCAAGATAGGACGCATGTCCTCCTTGTCCTTTTTGGGCACCAGAAAGTAGTGGGAGTAGCAACCACGACCTACTTCTGGGGTCGGAACGCGCTCGATGGCCCTTTTGGCCAAGAGGGCTGCAACTTCCCTCTGAAGAAGCACCAAGTGATCCCCTGACATGCGGTGGAATTGAGGTGGCATGGCTGGGGGGGTGGTCTCGAAGGGGAGGGAGTAGCCCCTTCGGACAATGTCCAAGACCCACCTGTCCGAGGTGATGGCACGCCAGTGGTGAAGGTGATGTCGGACCCTGCCCCCTACTGGCGTGCTGTGCACCTGAAAGGAAGGACTAAGAGGGCTTGGAGGCCGCGGACGGGGCGGGGTTGGTGGCCTGACCCGCCACGGCGGGAGCCACGTCCTCGGCTACGCGAAGACGCTTGCTGCGCGGGCCGGTTGCTGGGCAGCGGACGTGACTGGGCGCCCCTTCCGTGGCCACGAAAGGGGCGAAAAGCAGATGGCTGCGGAGGGCGTACAGCAGAAAGGCCCAGGGACTTGGCCGTAGCCCGCGAGTCCTTAAAACGCTCCAGCGCATGGTCTGCCTTGTTCCCAAAAAGACCGACCCCATCAAAGGGCATGTCCATAAGAGTGCTTTGGACATCACCCGAGAAACCAGTGGTTCTCAGCCAGGCGTGACGGCGCAGCGCCACTGTCGTTGCAATCGATCTGCCCAGCGAGTCGGCGGTATCAAGGCCACATCTGATGGTGTATTTAGCCGCATCTCTTCCTTCCGCAATAGCGCGGGAAAGCAGTGTCTGGACCTCCTCAGGACACTGGGGCAAAGCTTGCGCCACCGAGTCCCACAGAGAGTGGGAATATCGGCCCAAAAGGCAAGCGGTGTTGACAGACCGCAAGCCAGCACTGGAGGAAGAAAAGACCTTCTTCCCAAATTGATCCAGGTGTTTGGATTCCCTATCCGGAGGAGCGGTAGGGAAGGCGGTTTGGGAAGCAGAGGCTTGGACAACCAAGCTCTCAGGAGTGGGGTGTTGGGAGAGGAACAGGGGGTCGCCCGGAGCGGGGCGATGGCGTCGGGCCACGTTCCTATCCACAGGAGCCCCTGTGGCAGGCTTGGACCAGGTGCCCAAAAGAATGTCGGAAAGCGCATCATTAAAACGGCAGCAGTGGCTCCGAGGAGGTAGCCGCCGGATGAAGCACTTCCGTCAGGAGGTTAGTCCCGACAGCCACTGTAGGCAATTGGAGGTGTAAGGCTCCAGCTGCTCTACGCAACACCGTTGCAAAGTTTGCTCCCTCCTCCGTTGCCACGGAAGGAGTAGACAGCATGCCAGAGTCAGGGGAGGTGTCCAGACCACTGGCATCCCCAAGTTCCTCAGCCCAGTCCTGTTCGTACTCACACTGCTGTGTGAGAGGGTCATCCGACCCCTCCCAGTTCTCTTCGTCCTCCTCAGGTTCAAAATAAGGAGAAGGAGGGACACGCGGGACCCAAGGTCTCATCGGCGTCGGAGCCGGCGTCGAGCGACGTCGGTCCGGCGCCGTGTCCGGATCCGGAGAGAACCGGGAACGACGCCGCCCGGAGCCCCGGGCGGCGTCGGGAACGGCACCGGAGACATCGGCGCCGGCGGAGGCGTAGTTAGGTCAACCGGCGTCGATGGAGGTTGCGGCAGCACCGGAGCCGGGATCGAGGCCGGGGCCGAAGCCGGGGCCGGGACCGAGGCTGGTGTGACAGGCGGCGCCGGGACCGGAGTCGTCGGCGGCGCCGGGGAAACCCCATCAGGGCCCGCGGGGCCCGAAGGCGCACCGGGGGGACCTTGAGGCCCGAAGAGGCGGGCCATGGCCGACAGGAATTCCTGTATCTCGGCCGGAGTCGCCCCCGAACCCGGGAAGGACGGGTAATGCGGGGGCGGCTCCACAGGTACTCCCGAGCCGCGGGGACGGTGCCGATAGGAGCCTCAGCCGAGTCGCGAGACCGGCGAGGCGAAGTCGTTGAGCGATGACGCTTCTTAGACTTTTTATGCTTCGACTTACCGGAGGAGTGTGAAGACTTGGACCCCGACGACCGATGAGGACTCCGCGACCGGCCCCTCGACCTCTCACGTGACCGGGGCTTGGTGTGGCGCGGAGCTGACTGCCGGACCTCGAGGAGCTTTCGAGACCGCTCTCGCAAAGCCTTCGGGTGCAAGGCCCGGCAGTCGGGGCACGACTTCGTGTCGTGGTCGCGGCCGACGCAGTAGAGACACTCTATGTGCGGGTCTGTGATCGACATACGACCAAAGGCGTCGCAGGGCTTGAAGCCGGGCATCCCTACCGACACCTTCGGAGTCGAGAGACTCGTTGAGAAAAACAGTGAAAAAAATCACCCAAAATTTAGTCAAAAAATGACTAGGGCACTGCTCTTCCCGGATCTGCGCTTACTGGCGCGGAAAAAGAAGAACTGACATCAGCGCGCAGGGGCGGCGTCTAAGTACTGCCCGCGACGTCATCTCGGCGATCCCGACGACGGACGTGGAGCCGCACGACGCCGCCTACCGACGCGCAAGGGTACTGCTACGCAAAAACTTTCCGGATCCAGACTGACGCCTGGGGATATTCTAAGCTAAGGAATCTGTCACTAACGTGTCTCTTTCAGATATAGCCTCACAGCCCTAGGACATGAAAGGATAAGTTACTTACCTGTAATCCTAGTTCTCTTTCAGGGGTATCCTCATCAAAGTCATAAGCACTGAATATTCCCGCCCATGTGCGGGGACCCCGGAAATAATAAAAAATATATATGAAAAACATATATATATATACATACACACACACATAATTTTCTCTCATACCAATGCAGCCACCATATAGGAGGCTAAACAATGCAATAATAAATAACTGCTTTTGTAAACACATAATGAATACATAGACCACAGGAGGGCAAGTATCACTTGAACTCTTTTTAATGAGTAAAACTCATGAGAAGCTGCAAAAGAGCAGACATTGTTAGCCTACAGGCTGCATTGTAAACCAATAGCATAGAAAATTAAAGCAATTGTACAAAAAACTGGCACCGTGCCTTTAAGGCAGCCATGACCCCTAAGCTTCCCATCATGCCTCAGGGGTGACAGTTAGGTCAGTTGTTCTTTGCGGAGACCCTAAGGTCAGGGCACAAAGATATATCTTAGCAATATAACAGTCTCATTTGCCTGGGGAGGCGGGTGGGTTGCTTATGACTTTGATGAGGATACCCCTGGGAGAGAACTAGGATTACAGGTAAGTACCTTATCCTTCTCTTCCAGGGGATCCTCATCAATAGTCATAAGCACTGAATAGAATAGCAAGCCCATCCTCCGCCTGCGGGCAAATGAGAAGGAATGACCCAATAAACAACCATAATATATCAGTGTTGAAACAGATTCCTCAAGGAGACCTGGCCTACTTGGGTGTCTGCTCTGGTATCTGAATCAAGACAATAGTGTCTTGTAAATGTATGTATAGATCTCCAAGTAGCTGCTTTACAGATCTCAGAAATCGGCACATTATGAAGGAAAGCTGTTGTAGCCGCTTTTCCTCTAGTGGAATGAGCCTTGGGTGTAGACCAGAGTGGCTTTTGCGCTAACTGATAAGCCAATTTGATACATGAAACTATTCACCTTGAGATGGAACGTTTGGAGGCTGGACAACTTGTTCTGATCGAACCATAATTAATGAATAGTTGATCAGATTTTCTGATTGATTTAGACCTGTCCAAGTAGAACTTCAAAACCCTTTTCAGGTCTAATGAGTGAAGAGACCTCTCAGCTGGGGTAGAGAGATTAGGAAAAAAGGTCGGCAGTGAAATGGTTTGGTTGACATGGAAATCTGACACCACCTTCGGAAGGAAGGAGGGGTGGGTTCTTAACACAACTCTATTGAGATGGAACACCGTGTATGGCTCTTTTGAGCAGAGAGCTTGATTTTCGCTCACCCTGCGAGCTGAGGTAATCGCCACTAAGAAAGCTACCTTCCACGTAAGGTGTTGTAGGGTTGCTTTGTGGATAGGCTCAAATGGGGGACCCATCAGCTTTGCAAGAACCAAGTTCAGCTCCCAGGGGGGTGAAGGAGGCCGAACAGGAGGGTAGCCCTTCTACAGACCTTGTAAGAAGTCCTTTACTACCTGCAGTTGAAAAAAGGACGGTTGAGAAGGGGAGCGCCTATATGCCGTAATGGCAGCTAGGTGCACCTTAATGGAAGAGAATTTTAGGCCTGCCTTACCTAAGTGAAGCAGGTATGGTAAAATCACTACCTCTTGCCCTTTGGTAGGATTACAATTATTTTGCACACACCATAAGTAAAAATGTTTCCATTTACAAGCATAGGAGTGCCTTGTGGAGGGTCTTCTAGCTTCTTTCAAGATGGTCATGTAGTCTTGAGGAAGTCTTAAACGACCATACTGGATGACCTCAGGAGCCATGCTGCCAAGTTCAGAGAGGGAAGGTTGGGGTGATGAATGCTGCCGTTCATCTTGGACAGCAGGTCCGGTCTGCACGGCAGCCTCTTGTGTGGGCATTCTGACAGGTACAGAAGGTCCGGGTACCAGCATTGTCTGGGCCAGTCCGGAGCAATCAGGATCATCCTCGTGTCTGAGTGCGAGAGTTTGGTCACCACCTTCGGTATGAGTGGAAGAGGTGGAAAGGCGTACACAAATGCCCCTGACCAGCTGATCAAAAGGGCATTCCCTTTCGACCCTGGTCGGTAGTACCTTGAGGCGAAGTCTTGGCATTTTTTGTTTGTGTCGTCCGCGAACAGATCGATGCTTGAGCGACCCCATTCGTGGAAAATGTCTTCGACGACTTTGTCGTTTAGAACCCAGTCCTGCTGGTCCTCGAAGTGCCGACTGAGAGCGTCTGCCTGTGAATTCTGCTCTCCCGGTAGGTGTATTGCAGTTATCGATAGATTTCTCGCTAAGAGCCAATGCCAGAGGGCCTGAACTTCCAGCGATAGAGTCCTCGAACGAGTTCCTCCCTGTTTGTTCAGGTAGTACATGGTGGTCGTGTTGTCCGTCTGTACTAAAATGGAATTGGTCTGAATCGAAGGGAGGAAAGCCTTGAGAGCCAGATGAACAGCCCTCAACTCCAGCATATTGATGTGGTACAACTGCTCTTTTGGTGACCATCGACCTTGAGTCTGGAGGGACCCCATGTGAGCTCCCCAACCCTGAAGGGAGGCATCCGTGATCAATGATTGGGAGGGAATTGCCTGATGAAACGGAATCCCTACCAGTAGATTCTCCTGCCGCATCCACCATGGGATTGATGCTCTGGCTGCTTCGGACAGTTGTATCCGGTCGTCCCACCGAGCCGGTCTTTGATCCCATTTGTCCTCCAGATCCTGTTGTAAAGGACGCATTCTCAGTCTGACATTGGGGTCGAGAAAAATGCAGGATGCCATCGATCCTAGTAGAGAAGCAATCTGACGGACCGACGGGAGGTTGGTGCTTAAAATCTGCTTGCTTTTCAGTGTGATAGGTAACAGTCTCTCCTCTGAAGGAAACACTTTTCCTATTGCGGAGTCTACTGTGGCACCCAGATAATGAATTCTTTGCGTGGGCTGCAGAGTCGACTTTTCGAAGTTGACATAGAGGCCTAACTGCTGACAAAGGCCTAGACACTGTTGGAAATTATTCTTCACGCTCTGGGGAGAAGGACCTTTCAGGAGCCAGTCGTCCAGATATGGGTACACAAAGATGCCCTTGTGTCGTAGAGCGGCTGTCACTACTGCCATGCACTTTGTGAACACTCGGGGAGCTGATTTCAACCCGAAGGGCAGTACTTTGAACTGATAGTGGGACGTTCCCACCAGAAAACGTAGGAATTTTCTGTGATGAGGACTGATCGGGACATGAAAGTATGCATCTTGCAGATCCAGCGAACACATCCAATCTCCCTGTTGCAGATGTGGATATATTTGATGAAGAGCCAACATGCGAAACTTTTCTTTTTTGATGGACTTGTTGAGTGTCCGAAGGTCTAGAATAAGTCTGTATTCTGATTTCCGACCTTTCTTCTTCACCAGGAAGTATCTTGAATATACTCCTTGACCTCGTTGCGCTATAGGGACATTCTCGATGGCTGACTTTCGCAGAAGGATAGATACTTCCCGCTGCAGTATTTTCATCTGGTGGCATGTTGTTTTCACTGGCGGGATCGAGGGAGGTCGCTGTCGAAAACGTAGAGTGTGCCCATTCTGCAGCGTAGCTAGCACCAGTTGGTCTTTTGCGATACCACGCCACTCTTCTAGATGATTGGCAATACTTCCCCCCCACTAGAGTGGGAAACGGCGATGGGGGAAGCGGACACTCATTGTTTAGATGGTGTTTTTGCCGAGGTAGTAGACTGACGAGGGGTTCCTCTTCCTCTGGGGGTACGACGACCCTGGTAATGGGATTTCGATTGACCCTGCTGCTGCTGTTGCCTCTGCCATTGAGGGGTTTGAACCCTCTGATGGAAGGGCCGCAGATCATAGGGCCTGTAACGGCGTCAAAACTCTTTCTTTTTCTCAAGTCCCACCGCCTTCAGAGTATCAAGTTCCGATTTCATCCTAGCCATCTCCTCATCAGTGTGGGTGCCAAACAAAGATGAGCCTGAAAAAGGGAGATTGAGGATTCGAGACTGCGCTTCCGGTTTAAGCGCAGTAAGACGGAGCCAGGATGATCTTCTGGCGCTGATTCCATGTGCATACGAGTGTGCAGATAGCGTCACTCCATCAGCTGCAGCGCTGATCACTTGGTTTGCTACTAAGCTGCCTTCCTGTAAGATTTCCTCGAAATCTCTGCGGTCTTCCCTTGGCAGCTTTTCTGTGAACCTTTGGAGGGAACCCCACAAGGATCTGTCATAGCGCCCCAACAGAGCCGAAGCGCTGGAAACCTTCATCATGGAGGCTGACGTGCCACAGACCTTTCTCCCCCACGCATCCTGTGCTTTGCTCTCCTTATCTGGTGGAACTGTAGATGAGGAGGCTACTGCATGCGTTTTCTTAGCCGCAGCGATAATAACAATCTGGTGGAGGATCAGATCTGAGAAACAAAGGGTCTTCTTCAGGGCCCCTGTATTTTTTCAAGATTCTCGCTGGCGCTGTCTTGAGAGTCGCCGGTGTAAGAAAAATGTCCATCACAGGTTGGAGTAGACCCGGCACCAAAGGTAGCAATGGCTTGGCTGATGATCTCTGATGCAAAGTCTCGAAGATGACTGATGATGAGCTTTGCTGAGTGGGATTGGCGATATTTAACTTGCTTGCCCCTCTAGATAGAACATCATGGAAAGTAACAACGTCATCCACTGGAGAGATCCTCGACGGTGGGCTGTCTGTCAGAGTCGGGGAGTAGTCCCTCTTCGAGGAGTGGGTGGAAGAGGGCGAACGTGTTGGAGACCTGTGCCGTCTCCTTTTTCCTCGAGATCTGGACCTCCTTCTTGAAGAGGGAGAAGGAGTATGCGTGCGATCTCTACCTCTCGATGGAGTAGTCGGAGAAAGATCTGCCGCTTGCACCAGACAGGTTAGGGAAGATCTGTGCAGAGGGCTGGAATAGTCCTGAACACCTCCTGATTGTGCAGCGTCAGCTTTCCGCCAGTGATGTAGAGGTAACAACCATCTGGGCGAGAGGTGTACCGATGGGGATTTTTGCCTCTCTTCCCGCACAGGAGCCTCAGGTGAACGTGGGCGATGTGCATATGGAGATTTCTGTTTCTCCGCTCTTGCAGGATCCTCAGCGGAACTGGGTCATACAGGTGAAGACGCCGGGCTATTTGACGTTGAAATGACCACCGGTGACCTTGAGGAAGACACAGAAGAACGTCTTGATAACGTGTGGTGAGAATCTGCCCTCGACGTCGGTGATGGCGACAGAGAAAAACTCACTGAACGTGAGCCTGTCTCGACGTCGATCTTTCCCTGGGAGCAGATTTGTGCTTCGACGTCGAACGTCTGAGGTTTGACGCCGACGGAGTCCCTTGTCTCGACGTCAAACGTCGGACCTCGACGGAGACCTCTGCCTCGACGGCGACCATCTTCGTGATGACGACGATGGCGTTTTCTGCCTCGACGTCGACCTTCTCTGTGCTGACGTCGACGGAGACCTTTGTCTCGACGTTGAACGCCTCTGCGCCGAAGTCTGGTGCCTCGACGTCGACCTTCCCTGGGAGGAAGCCGACGGAGTCCTCTGCTTCGACGTCGGCGACGGTGTCTTATGCCTCAACGTCGATGATCTATGTAAAGATCTTGACGGAGACTTGTGCCTCGACGTCGACCGCACCAGGATGAGCGGCGACGGAGCGTCCTGTCTCGACGTTGAACGTTTAGCCAACGCTGACGGAGACCTGCTCCTCGACGTTGACCGTCGCCTGGTTGACGTCAACAGAGGGTCTTTTACCTGACTCGACGTTGAAGCTGCCATCTTCGGTCTTGGAGTTGAATGATGCGTGTGCACCACCGAAGACTTCGACGACGTCATCTGCTTCTTCGCCGCTGGTAAGTTCGACGCCGATCCCGACGCCGACGTTGAACAGATCGGTATCCTGCTTCTCAACGTCGATCGTGTTCTCCTCTTCTTCTGTCTCACAGGAGACCTACCTCTTTCAGAGAGACCATATAAACGAATTGTCTCTCTTTCCTTGAGAGTTCTCCTGGAAAGCTTTTTACAATGTTGACAGGTCTCTGGAGTGTGAGAGTCAGGGAGACAGAGGATACACACAGAATGTGTGTCAGACCTGGCCTTCTTCTTGCCACAGGAAGGGCAAGGATCAAAAAGTTAAGGCATTCTGACAGAAAATAAATCACCTTCTGCCAAAAAACTGGTTACACCTTACTCTAAAGTCAAAAAGACATTGACTGTAAGGTAGAAAACCACAATAAATAAGTAAAAAAAGACAGAGCTGTGAATCCAGGGTCCTGACTGAAGGAGCCGGAAAGAACAACTGGCCTGTCACCCCTGAGGCCTGTTCCATATTGTGATTCCTGGCACCTTTAAAAATGGTGCGCGGCAGCCGAACAGTCTCTCCCGACTTCACCGCATTAGGAGGAGAGACTCGGCAGCGGTGTCCTACTGCTTATTACGGTAAGAGTCCCGGGGTATGGTTCTTCTCTTTTGTTTACCGGCACTAGAGGAGGGCTGGGATTTTAACGCGGGCTTATTTTGGTGTGGATGGGGAGTGATGGTACTCGTCGCATTCGGTAGGGTTTCGCATTTGTAGAGGGGTTGACTTTGCTTTCAATTTGTGGTTTCTAACAGGCAATCGATGGGGGAATGGAATTATGACTTCTTGTTCGCTCGCAGGGGTTTTTTGGATTGCTTGTGTTCACATGGGTCCTAAATTACATTTCTTGGGCTCGTGGACACAAATTTATTTCATATATCCGGTTATACTGTTGTCTTTGGACACTTTCTTGTGTTTTATTCATTGTTTGATACTCTGATCGCTCTGCCCTTATAGGTGTGGGACGTTGGATGGCCCTTATCTGGCCTGCTGTTCTGTGTGTATGACCCCATTACTCTTTCTATTTGGATACCTTCGGAGTCCGGTTATTATTAGTAACCCGCACGACTATTTGTCCTTTTATCAAGTAAGTATTGATTTACAAATCCAGACATACTCTTATGTCCTGAATGTATAACCCATAATCTACTGAGCACTGAAGACAGATATCTTTCCTCTATGCCCAGATTTTGAAATACGGACTTTGGCATACCTGGTCACACCCGTCGTTTTCCGGACATTACATTGTGTTTTATCAGGAGTGTTTTTTGATACTTGGTGGGTATCATGAGTTACCCCCTCTGTTGTTTTTCTGGCATTTGGGAAGTGATATTATTCTCGGGTCATGGTTTATCTCTGGTTGTGGCCCCTCTCAGGTTACGCCTTATCATGAATACCTCTTATCTTTATCCTTTAAACACCTCTAGGGGTGTTTCTATTGCACTTGATTTTTTATTTATTTTCTTTTTATTATTATTTCTTTGCTGTAACTTTTTTCAGCAGTTTTTCTTCCTTCTGGATGTTTTTACTCACCTCTAAATAACTAGCTTCATTCTAAGGTCTATACCCTTCTGTTCTATATCCTTGGAGTCTTGTTTTTCTTGCCCAGGGTGATTCTTAATTTCTCCTGGACTCTCCAGCTATTTACTCTCTAAATGGGGGGTATGATAGTGACAATGACACTTTTGTTGGTTTGAGTCCTCTCTTAAAAAATCTTAAAAATTAAAATATATCTGTTTTTCTACTTGGCTTGCTGATGTGTCATAAAATTGTCCTTTTTCATTTATGTTACATGTCTGATAAAAAGTCTTTGTGTGAGATATCCTTGGTCACATCAATACACATGTATGTCCAGTCCTGCATATATATAAAAAATGTTTGTATAATGTTGGCTTGCATGAACTGTGTCTAGTTATATGTTGTATATATGTTTTTATATGTTTTTTTATATACATGTTTTTATATGTTTTTAATTGTACTGATTTTTGTGTATATATATCTATCACTTCACAGACCTGAAGAAGTCCATCTCTTTGGACGAAACGTGTTGGCTGTTCTGCTCATCTATTGAATTTTTTGAATTTGAATGAAAATAAAAAGAATTTTTTGAAGAATACCTTTGGACAGACTCCATAATTCCAGTGTATATGCTCTTCTAGTGGTGCACTATCTGTTTGTGTTCTTTGCTAAAATTTGTTAAGTCCAGTTGTGGACTGCACCATGACAGTGGGTGCGTACAAAATGTGCACACAATTTCTGGGTACTTCCCATCATTTGTATTAAATAGGGGATAGCAGGTTAGGTGCTAGTGTGCTGCAGGGTTTCACTGTCAGGTTTTTGCATTCAAAGATCACTACTCTTGTTTAACTTTTATCATAAGTGTGTGACTACAGGAGCGTTACTCCCACCAGTTGCCATCATTCCCGAACAACCCACAATCAGGGTAAGACG
The DNA here is from genome assembly GCA_963921515.1 of Calotriton arnoldi. NCBI lineage: Eukaryota > Metazoa > Chordata > Amphibia > Caudata > Salamandridae > Calotriton > Calotriton arnoldi. The sequence goes on along the minus strand of CAWUFW010000074.1, from coordinate 4,136,166 downwards.
TGTGTCTGAGTGTATTATGTGTCCTTACTGATGAAATGTGCATGCCCACGTGTACTGTGTTTCTTTCTCCTTTTTAAGTGGTTAGCCGTGCTTCACTTTATAGCATTTACTGTCATTAGTCTGTCGTACTGCATTTTATAGCATATCCATACCTTGCACTTCCAGCACTAGTCTGATGTAGACAGGTGGTTAATGCCGGTCAGTGGCTGCGTACCCGTGACTCTTCCACTGGCACTAGCCAACTACATTTTTAAGTATGCTAATATACATATACTGTCCTGTAAAAAATCCCTTGACATATTTAGGATGGGAAACAGCCATTTGCAATGTGGCTGTTTCCCCGCATACCATTACAACGCAGGCTTTACCACACATGCGTTGTAACAACGCGTAGTCATTACTTCGAATTTTTTTACAACGTATGTGCTTTTACCACGCATGCCTTTACCACGAATTTCGTTGTAAAGGTATGTGTGGTAAAAGCACATACTTTGTAAAAAAATTTAGGCGATCCACGTTGTTTTGAGTAAACATAGGCTCTTCCTTTTCCTCACAAAGACGTGCACCGCCCCTCAGACGACCAGAAGGAACCATGAACCACGAGGAGAGAGAGGAACCACGAGGAGAGAGAGGGGTGGGGGTTACTTTTTTAGGGTAAAAGGGGGTCGGGTGGGGGTGTTTGTCGTGCAGGGTACTGTTTTAGGGTTTAGGGTAGGGTTGGGGGGTCGTGCAGGGTAGTGTTTTAGGGTAGGGAGAGGACTGGGGGTCGGGGTGTCTGCAGGGTAGTGTTTTAGGGTAGGGTTGGAGGGGTCGTGCAGGGTAGTGTTTTAGGGTAGGGAGAGGACTGGGGGTCGGGGGAGGATCGTGCAGTGGGTAGTGTTTTAGGGTAGGGTCGGGGGGGTCGTGCAGGGTAGTGTTTTAGTGTAAGGAGAGGACATGGGGTCGGGGGAGGGTCGTGCAGGGGTAGTGTTGTAGGGTTTAGGGTAGGGACGGGGAGTCGTGCAGGGTAGTGTTTTAGGGTAGGGAGAGGACTTGGGGCCAGTGGGAGGGTCATGCAGGGTAGTGTTTTAGGCTTTAGGGTAGGGTTGGGGGGGTTGTGCAGGGTAGTGTTTTAGTGTAAGGAGAGGACTGGGGGGAGGGTCGTGCAGGGTAGTGTTTTAGGGTAGGGAGATGACTGGGGTCGGGGGAGTCGTGCAGGGTAGTGTTTTAGGGTTTAGGGTAGGGTCGGGGGTCATGCAGTGTAGTGTTTTAGGATAGGGAGAGGACTGGGGTTGGGGGAGGGTTGTGCAGGGGGTGGTGTTTTTGGGTAGGGCATGGATTGGGGTTGGGGGGGTCATGCAGGGGTAGTGATTTAGGGTTTATGGTAGGGCAAGGATTGGGGGTCGTGCAGGGGTACTAAAATAGGGTTTAGGATAGGGCAGGGTAGTGTAACTTATCTTAGATACTTTTACCAAGAGTATACCTTTACCACGCATGCCTTTGCGTTGTAATGGCATGCGTGGTAAAGGCATATTCGTGGTAAAAGTATGCGTTGTAATGGTAGGTCGCGGTGAATGACTACGCGTAGTAATACCCGTGTTGTAATGACATGCGTGGTATTAGTACGCGTTGTAACGTGTCATATTCATTTAGGATTGTCCCCAGGTTTCCTCCAGTAGGATTCTACTAACAGGTGAGAGCCTTAGTCCTCATGTCTGTCCATGGGAACGAATGTGTAGAAAATAAGAAGGGATGCTAACGGCCCTGACGAAGGCCTCAGACCTGTATGGGATTTAAATGCAGGCCGAAACAAGTTGGGTATAACCGGAGGCATTTTTAATCAATCTTTTCTGGATCCCCGTTTCATAATCCAGTAACGATTTATATAGGAACTCCCATTTGTGGTCGAGTCTACCCTGATGGTACCATACCAGGGTGTTGATAGGCGCAGATGATGAAGCATGTCACTATTTAGTGTGTGAGGTGTCTACCCCAAAATCTTTGGATTTTCCCAGGACCTTATCTCTTCCAATCCACCCTAGTTCCCACTTTGTGAAGAAAATTTTGTTAGGGAGGATGCAACTAGGTTCCCTACCCTCTCGCTCTCCCTTCGTGACAAACAATTGGACTGGATCATTAAAATATTACCAACTTGAATATGTGTGTTGACTTGGGATGAGCATTGGGTTCACACCTCATTTGATAAATGTTCACTATTAAAGCACCCTTTGGCCATCCATATGGTTTAACTTGGACAGACCTCACATCCCAGCTGACCTTCCACTCCCATTCCGTAAACAGCTATCAAAACACCAACTATTCAAATGCATCCCACTCCCCCATCCCTTACACGCACCCCATTCTGTACTTTCACACCCACCCATATCTAGGGATACTATGCCCATATGTGGGTTAAAAACAACACAACCAACAGCCTTACTTTCACTCCTCCCAGGCCGCTTGCGTCCTGGAGACCTACATTTCAGAAGAGTTATTCACTTTGCTTTGTCTCTTACTTCAGGAGAAACAGCAGTCCCTTTGGTGCACTCAAGTCTAGTTTTCACTTGCTCGGCCTTCTGCCTTGGATACACAATGACTTCTCTCAAGTGATAAAAAACGCTTGCTCAACCCACCACTTACATGTAAGAGAGAAGACTGTATACTTTTAGCCATTTGACATTCTTTCTAGTTTCATGCTGGTTCTGCGAGTCTTTAGCATGTTCCATTTGATCGCTAATTTACTATATTTCTCTAACTTCTTTCAATGAACGCACTTCAACTGTATTATTTTTCCAAGTGAATATGAGTCTGAAGGGAAAACCTCAATAACAGACAATTCCTCATTGTCACAAATATTGTGTGACTATACAAATCTCTGTGTTTCCAAAGCATCGTTGCACAAAGCACTTGACTAGGTTGGAGTTTGTGCAGTTTTAAGACAACCACATTATCTGACTGTAATGCATTAAGGATTTCTTCCTTTACCTCAGCAAAATTTAATCTGGTGAGGATGTCAGATGCCAAGTGACATTACCTTGTGGGTGCAGCCTCAATAGATCTGTGGATGCTTTGGGCAAATGCTTCTATATTATTATTTTTTAAATCTTTTAAATAACAAACTGCAGTACACCTTTACAATGTTCTAGACACATGGTAATACCGGACAAGTACATAACAATACATTGTATCTCTCACTTTCAGTTCTACATGTCTTCCGTCTTTCTCGTGGGCTTCCTCGTTTGCATCGACTTCCCTTTGGGCATCACCCTGTTTGGGCCCTATATGCCTCCCATGTGGACCAGATCTTTCCCCATTTTGCTGGGCATCCTCTACTCTGGTATACCACTTTCTCCGCCAGCTGACACCAGTCTAGGTCATCTCCCCAGTCTTTAATCCTTGGAGGTTCTGCACTTCCCCAATTTCTGGCAATATTCCTTTTAGCAACACCTGCTGCTAACATCAACCACTTTTTGGTGAGTGGGCCAATTAATTTCTCCTGTGACCCGCCAGTATGTGCCATCTTGCGTTTAGTGGTACCTGCTGCCCCACCACCCTCGCTATGATACGGACAATCCCTTTCCAGTACCGTTGCAGTCTAGGGCATGCCCAAAGTATGTGAAGGATAAGTTACTTACCTGTAATCCTAGTTCTCTTCCAGGGGTATACTCATCAAAGTCATAAGCACTGAATAATCCCGCCACGTACGGGACCCCGGAGCATATATAAAAATACATATATATGTGTATGTTTAGAACCACAAGTACATAGTACTTCCAAAACATACATATATACATGTATATACACACAAATATGCAGCCTATCATAGATCCAATAGACTAAAATGCCAAAATTACATGGATTTCTATTGCAAGAAAATAATATCACATGTAAATAGTCTAATAGAGAACATATACTGCAGTAGTGTTCCACAACAACCTTTTATTTTCATAAAAGAAAAACCGGTAATAGCAGGCAATTTGTTCTTAGGCTGCATAGATGAAATAACATCACAGTATAATAAAAAACTGGCACCTTGCCTTTAAGGCTTCAGAGAACCTGGACACCGTGCCTTTAAGACCTCCAGGAGCCCCATGCTCCCATCATGCACCACAGGTGACAGTTAGGCCAGTTCTTTTTTCTGGCTCCTTCTGTGAGGATCCTGGAGCTTGAGCTCGTCTTTTTTTTACTAATTCTAGTCAGAAATTGATTTTCTACAACTTTATTCGACATTTGCCTTTGCTGGTATTATTTTTTAATTTTTTTCTGACAATTTAACTATCTTTTTAGGTCAGAAATGCCAGCTTTATTTATCAAATGTCCTTCCTGTGGGAATTAAACGGCTAAATCTGACCCTCACTCTGTGTGTATTGTGTGTCTGCCATACTCACACAATCCACAGAAGTGTTACTACTGCCAGCAATTTTCAAAGAGAACTCTGCCTGACAGAGAGAAGATCAGACTTCATGCGTCAATGGAGAGAGGAAAGTCTAAAAGTGGCCTTGAGAGTAATCCCAAGAAGCCCTCCTCTCATGGAAAACAGAAAAGGTGTCGCTCTGCTTCACCAGCTTCCAAATGAAAGCAGATTCCAGATTGCTCGCCGTCAGCGTTGAAATCGGCATCAGAAAAACAAGTAAGTCACTCTACGACATCGAGGGACAGATCGCCGTCGAAACGACGAGAACCTCCGTCAACGAAAAGTAAGTCGGCGTCGAGGCATACTTCGGGCTCGAAGTATATGGGTGACGACAGACCGAAGTCGACGTCGAAGTACCCGTCGACGGTAAGACACCGGTCGACGTCGAGATCTCTGCCTCCTTCACGAAGGTCAGCGTCGAGAGGATCGACGACGAGAGCACCCTCTCAGACCCCCAGACGGTCGGCGTCGAGGGCAAGATCACCGTCGAAGAAGTCGACGTCGAAGATGCCACACACCTACCGGCATTCGACGTTGAGAAGGCAGTCACGGTCGCCGTCGAAGAGACCGACGTCGAGGGCATCACCGCATAGACACGAATCCTCAAGTGTGTCTCCAGAGCAGCGGTCGACGTCGGTGGTGGCATTATCCGGGTCGTCGTCGAGGCATCGCTCAACATCGAGGGAGAGAATTCTCGCCAGTACAGGAGACGTACCAGAGAAGCCAAGGTCGACGTCGAGAACAATGCAGTCGACGTCGAGAGAAGTGTCATCTTCTCCTGGTATCAACATCATACAGATCACACCGGAGGGATCTCCGGCTCCAGGAGAAAAGTCTCCTCCTGTTAATATTTATTATTTATTTATTTTATAGTTTTATAGAGCGCGAACCAGACCCGTGAGGGTATCAGAGCACTTTACATGATTAAGGGGGGGGATACAACGCTTAAGGATGGGAGGTGTCAAATTGGGATAGATAGGGAATACATTATACAGGAGGAGCACGCAGTTTAAAGTCCAGGTTACATGTGGGGAAGAAAAACAGAGACTTAAAGCACGTGGATAGAATATACAAGCACGCAGTCTAGAGACCAAGCTACATGTGGGGAGAAAAAAACAAAGTGGATATAGCATATAAGAAGGCTCGCAGTCTCAGCTCTTGGGGGGATGCCCAGAGTGCAGCAAGATGTATCATCCATAGAGGCCATGAATGCCGAGGTGGAGGGTGGAACATGTCGATGAGGTGATTGTAAAGTGTTCCTTAGACGAGGTATTTTCCCATTATTAATGTTTTGGTTTACTTCTTAAATTGTGCCAAGGACGGAAGTCTTCTGATGGCGGGTGGGAGAGAGTTCCAAATTCTTGGTGCGGCCCCAGAGAAGGCCCGATTGTAGGTTTTTTTCTTCCGAAAGCGTGCTGGTTGCAACAGCAGGTCTTTGGCAGATCGGGAGTTTCTGGTCCCTCCAGATACCACGAGTTTTTGTGCGAGAAAAGTAGGGGAATTGGAGTAAAGAGCTTTGTGAGTAATGCAGGCCACTTTAAATTGGATTCTGGCCTGAAGGGGAAGCCAGTTCAGAGCTTTGAGGTGAGGAGAGATGTGGTCGAATTTCTTTGTGCCCGTTAGGAGTCTGGCGGCGGTGTTGAGGCAGGCTTTCAATGGGGCCAGAGAGCTCTTGGGTAGCCCTGCCAGAGTAGAGCATCCATATTCTAGTCTGGAAATGACTAGTGCCTGGATTGCCGTTTTAAGGTCGGAAACTTCGAGGAAAGGTTTTAGGTTTCTTAGGTAACTCAGGTGGAATCTAGCCGTTTTGGCCATCGAGTTTATATGGCCACGCATATTCAGGCTGCTGTCAAGGGTTATTCCAAGGGATTTTGCCGAGTCAACAATGGTAGGAGGGCAGTTTAGTGCTGTGATTGTCTTGATCCATTCCTGGATGTCAGGATTGGTTTTGGGTGGGGAGATCAGAAGAAATTCAGTTTTATTTGCGTTGAGTTTAAGCTGATTGGCGGTGAGCCAATGGACTGTCAGCTTCAAGGCCTCGTTCAGGGAGAAAATGTCCTCAGGGGAAGAGATTTTTATGTAGATCTGTGTATCGTCGGCGTACATGAGGTAGGACATGTTGGCGGCACGAAGCACCTCGGTGAGAGGTTCAAGGTAAAGATTGAAGAGGGTAGGGGAGAGGGTTGATCCTTGAGGGACTCCGACCGAAACCGGAGAGGCGGCGGAAAGATTACCATTGATGAGGACTCTCTGTGAGCGGTTTTGGAGGAAAGATCTAAACCATTCAAGGACGGTGCCATCCAACCCCATTCTGAGTTTGAGGCGTTCTAGGAGAATTTCGTGGTTAACCGTATCAAAGGCGGAGGACAGGTCTAGAAGGATTAGGAGACAGGTGTCGCCTAGGTCGAGGGCTTGGAGGGCGTCATCCACAATGTGGAGGAGGGTGGTTTCCGTGCTGTGTCCAGGTCTGAACCCTGATTGGAAGTCATCTAGTAGGTGAAAGTTGTTGATGTGTAGGCTTAGCTGCTGTTGCACACATTTTTCTAGAACTTTGGCAAGGAGTGGGATGTTGGATATGGGTCTGTAGTTCTCAGCGGAGGCAGGGTCCAGCGTGGGGTTTTTTAGGATGGGGACAACTTGGCCAGCCTTGAGCGAGTCAGGAATTGAGCCCTGTAGGAGGGAGGCGTTGATTATTGAGGTCCAGGAAGGGATGATAGCCTGAGAGGCGGCAGCTAGGCAGTTAGAGGGGAGAGGATCATTAAAGTGATTGTTCGGTTTTAAGGAGGCAAGAATTTTCGAGATAGAGTATTCGTCGTAGATTCTAAAGTTGGACCAGTGCGCAAGGTTCTTGGGTGAAGTTCGGGAGGACAACGCAGAGAGAGGAGGTGGGGCAGGCAGAATTTGTTTTTGGTGGTGAGTTGCGGATTTAAGTTCATTTCCTAGGGCAGAGATTTTGTTGCAGAAGAAGGACGAGAATTCCTCGCTTGATATGAGGGGTTTAGGTGAGACTTTGGAGGTTTTCGCTAGTTTGTTGGATTGGTGTTTGACCAAGTCGAACAGCTTGCGAGGTCGATTTTTGGTATTCTCCAGTTCAGTTCTGAAGAATTCTTTTTTTGTGTTGAGGATTTTCTTATTGTAGGCGTTTCTGGCCTGGCGGAGAAGTTTTAGATGTGCTGCTGATGGGTGTTGTTTCCAGATTCGTTCAGTTTGTCGAAGGGATCTCCTCTCCTTGTTGAGGGATCCGCTGAACCAGGGATTTCTGTCTTTAATCTGGGTTCTTTTTAATTTTAGTGGTGCCAGGTCATCGAGAATGTTGGATATGGTTGAGGAGTAATGTTCCGCTAGGTTGTCGACCGAGGTGCACTGAGGTGGGGGGGAGGTCGGACTCACAACGCGCTGCCAGTTTCTCGTGGTCGAGGTTCTTGGTGTCTCTAACCCATTGTTTAGGAATCACGGGTTGAGGGGTCCATGTTTTGTGGGTGCTGGGCAGGAGGAAGGTGATGGCGTGGTGGTCGGACCAATCACAAGGGTCAATAGAGATAATTTTGACCGCTGATTCTTTGGCAATGATCCAGTCTAGTGTGGCGCCTTTCGAATGAGTAGGGAGTGAGCAAGCTTGGATAAGGGCTTGATCAGCCAAGAAGTCTCTGATGGCATTGACCTGAGGGTCCTTAGGATCATTCCAATGCAAGTTAAAGTCGCCAAGGAAAATGTCAGTAGAGTTTGGAGAAACCTTGGCTGTGATGATTTCCATGAGGAGGTCCGTAAAGGCGTCGTTCTTGCCTGGGGGTGGTAAAAGATGTGAAGTTTGCACAGCTGTGAGGTGTTGTTGGAAATGGCGAGTGCGAGGTATTCGCAGGAATCTGTAGGGTCCACCGGCAGTTCCTTAATACAGAGATTGGAACGGTAGATACAGGCAATGCCACCCCTTTTTTCTTTGAGTGCCTGTCCATCCTTACGATGTTATAGTTGGGCGGGACTAAGAGGTCTAGGTAGGGGGATGAGGATTCCTTGAGCCACGATTCAGTCAGGATCGCTAGATCCGATTTATGACTCAGGATGAGGTCAGCGACATCAGATGCATGCTTAACAGCTGACCTGCAGTTTATTAGGAGGCCGGCTAGGGAGGGGTATGAAAGGGTGTCGCAGGTAGAAGCAGAGGTGGGAACTTTAGCTAGGTTGCTATTGACCACCCCTCTGCTGCGGAGGGTAGCAGATCTGTTAGGGTTGGTAGCAACCGTGCAGATAGGGTGTTCTCCCCTTAGGTCTAAGGGGCATGAGGTTGTCAGGGCAGAGTCGTCGCTACTGAGGAGGTCAGCCCCCTCTTCCTCCGTGAGTTCTGAGGGATTGATCATGCCAGGGGTGGGTTTGTAGGTGTGGAGGAGAGCAAGAATTTCCTTCTCCGAGAGGTGGCAGGGTTGCTTGCGTGGGCGCAAGTGTCTCAGGGATAGTGGTAGTGGGTGAATGAGGGGCTTCGTGAGGGGGATGTGGGTCGCATTCTGTGAGAGCAAGAGGCTCGAGAAGGAGAGTTCGGTGATGTGAAGGAGGTGCTTTAGGTCCAGAATCGATTTGTGGATGCTCAGTATTAGTTCGGAGGATCTGCGGTGGAGAATATCAATATCTCTAAGAGAGGTATGTTCTGGCAGGCCGGGGGCCAGTTGCAAGGGAGCGGTTCTGATAGTATGTGCTGGTAGCCTGGGGGTGGGTTCTGGCAGGCTGGGGGCCCGTTGCAAGGGAGCGGTTCTGATAGTATGTGCTGGTAGCCTGGGGGTAGGTTCTGGCAGGCCGGGGGCCCGTTGCAAGGGAGCAGTTTTGATAGTATGTGCTGGTAGCCTGGAAGTGGGTTCTGGCAGGCCGGGGGCCCGTTGCAAGGGAGCGGTTCTGATATTGTGTGCTAGTAGTCTGGGGGTGGGTTCAGGCGGGCCGAGAGTTGGTTGCATGCGAGTTGTTCGGGAGGAGTGAGGGGGCTAGGTCGATCCGCGTCCCTATGGGAGGGAGGTCTTGCGGGCAGGGGGCCAAAGGGGTGGGGGCAATTTCGTCTGACTGCTTTTGTAGTCTAGTGGTGGGGCTAATTAGACCCGAGTACTGGGCCCTATTAGGTGTTTCAGTGACATAGTTGGGGGCCCTTGTGGGAGTTTCGGTAGCCCGGAGTACAGGAAGATTACGCGGGCAGGAGGTTAGGGGTTTAGGGACACGTCTAGTGTTATGTGCTGGAAGCGTGATGGTGAGGCCGGGTTGACATGTTAGGTGGGCCCTGGGGGAGTATCGGAGGTCGATGGAGCGGGGATCGCAGGGAGGTCTGGGTTAAGTGGAGTGGGTGCGCAGTGGATGGCATGTGTCGGAGACATTGTGACAGGGCCGGGTCGTCCCCTGACGAGGTTACTGGCAGGAGAGGTTGGTGAGAGGCAAGGTGCATTTGGCCGAGTGGGCGAGGGGTGGGGCGGTGAGCGGTGGAGCGGCGGGAGCGTGAACTGAGACGGGTTTTGAACATGTTTTTTAAGGAGGGTGAAGAGGTCAGCAAATTTGATGAGGTTTTTGGGAGATGCTTGAATTAGGATAGTGCCGCTGTTGTATAAGGTGATGGTAAGGTCAGCACGCAGGTTTGCAGATGGAGTGATTGTGAGTTTTTTTCCGTGAGGGATGTTCCTTGCTTCTTGTACTTTGAGGAGGCTTGAGAAGGCATTACGCCAGCGAGATATTTTTCTGGAATGGAAGATGAGGTCGTTGATGACAGTGCCCTGGTTTACGCAGAGACGATGATCAGATATCAACGTCTCAGGATGGCTTTTCAGGATGGAGTGTTTGAGGGCTTTGGAGGCGGATTTGGAGAGATTAGGAGGATATATAACTGTGTAGTAGTTGTCTCCCGTGGAGGTCAAGCAGGGCTCTGCCATGCTGGGGAGAGTGATGATGCCACCGCCCCAGTGGTCGGATTGCGAGGAGAGATGTATCCGCAGGTCCGTCCTACTATCAAGGATTGCTTATGGAAAGTGCTTCCGTGTCAAGATGGTCAGATGAGCAGCGAAGGCAAAGTAGGTAGAAAGGGCTGTAGTCTAAGAGCCCATGCCAAGATGGCCACTGTAGGGGGTCTTCTTTCGGATATTGTAGGTAGCCACTGGCTAAGAGCTCTTTCTATTGATGTGAAGGCGTGGATCAGTCCGCTTTCATTTACTAAAACTAGGAGAGGTGAGGATCAGTCCTCTTTCAGTTACTATGAATAGGGCAAGTGGGTTTTCAAGTTGAAAGAGTTGTAATACAGAGGTCCGTGCCAAGATGGCCACTGATGCAGACCTCTTTTTGTTGTTGTGGGTGGCTTCTGGCTTAGTCCTCTTTCTATTGTTGTGGAGTCAAGGAACAGTCCACTTTCCCTTACTATGCAAGGCAGGTGAGGATCAGTCCACTTTTACTTGCTATGATTAGGGCAAGTGAGGATAGCTTCTAATTGTGTAATGCAAGCACACTCAGAATGGATGCCCCTGTACGTAAATGGTTAATGGGAGCGCCAGCACATGGAAGGTTAAAATGGCCGTCTCATACAGTTTCAGGCTAGGGAGTGTATGAGGTAGGCGCTTCACTGGTGGATGAGTAGGCACATAGGAAGTCTGCCCCGTTAAAATTGAGTTAGGATGGCGAGGCGCTCACCGTTTGATAGTTGAGGCAGGCAGGCAGGCAGTCAGCTGATATGTGTCTCATAGGCAAGGCGAGCCGGGATCACAGTGCGAAGGGATACAGGCAAGATGCCCGGCGGGGCGCTCCCTGCTTCTACCAGGCAGTAAGGGCAGGTCCGTCTGCCTAGTGAGCTAATTCACAAGCTCAACGGCCGGTCCGCAAACCAGCCGGCTTTCTACTGGGCACCGCGAGGACACAAAATCAAAGGTGGGCGGAGGGAGCTCGACCACGGCATCTAACTCCGGTGTCAGACGGCGTCGCAGGCGGGACTCGGTTCGGCATCAGCGGCGTGCGGATGGCAGGCTCAACGTCGGGATCGATGGCAGGCGGAACGGCAGGTTCCCGCACCTGCATGAGAAGCGGGTAGAGGGCGGGCTCATCAGATGCGGGTGTGAGGAGAGCAAAACAGCGGCATCCGCACCGGCCTCAATCTCGGCAACGGCTGCAGGCAGAGAGGCGGGCTCAGCCTCGGCATAGGAGAAGGCTCAGCCTCGGCATCTTCTCCGAGGGTAATTGCTCACCAGGGCTGCTCGAGCCCGCTTGATGCCCGCTTGATGCCCCGCCAGACGATCCTTGGAGGGGCGAATCGACGAACCGCTTCACAGCAAGGCACCGCGGCGTCTCCTCGAGAGGCGGCCAGGACGGTCGGTGTCGGAGGGAGTGCGGCGACCTTCTCTTGGAAAGTTTTCGGCGATGGCTAGAAGACATACAACGCTGGAAAGTCCCACCTAGAGTTCCGGGCTCGGAATTCTCCAAATCTCTTTCGCCATCCAGAGTCTCTGGGGGACCCCCTCCATGCAGGTCTCCAAGAAGATCTAGGTCCCCAGCAACACGGCGTTCAAGGTCAAGAGGGCGCTCACGATCTCGCCGTTCTCCTACACCTAAAAGAAGACGTAGATCTCCATCATCTAACACGTCTACAAGGTCTTCCATTAGGGATTATTCGCCTACTTTATCTGCTACACCTCCATCCAGGGTGTCCCCGATTGACGATATCGGAACTTTCAATGAAGTTCTCTGCAGGGGTGCCAACAAGTTAAATATCAATATGTCTGCACCTTCAGTTTCAACGTCCGTCATATTCGAAACCCTTCACCATAGGTCGTCGGCAAGGCCTCTACTTCCTTTGGTTCCAGGTCTGCTAGAGCCAGCAATGCAGACCTTCCTGACTCCGGCCACGGTGGGTTCAGGTCCCACACAAATTTCCCAAAAATATAAGGCTCCAGAACAGGACCCATTTTTTCTTCGTGCAGACCCACCTCCAGACTCGGTCATAGTGGCTGCAGCCAGAACGGCACATTCGGCTACATCTTCTTCCACTGCCCCACCAGAGAAGGACAGCAAAAATATGGACTCTTTAGGTAAACGAATGTGCAATACATCTGCTTCGGTAATGAAGGTGGCTAGTGCTTCTGCCTTGCTGGGTCGGTACGATAGGTCTCTCTGGGACTCGTTGGCGAGATTTACAGAGAAGCTACCGAAGGAGGATCAACAGGACATCCAGGAAATCCTGCAAGAAGGCGGACTGGTGGCTAATCAGATCATCAGTGCAGCCACGGATACATCAGATTTGGCGGCCCATGGATATTCACATGGCATTTGCTCGAGGCGCTCAGCATGGCTTCGTCTCACGGGACTAAAACCGGATGCACAGAGAAAAATCACGAACCTTCCCTTCAATGGATCTTCTCTGTTCGGGTCCCATGCGGACGATGAAATGTCCAAAATGAAGACGGAATTGGACACTCTGAAAGCGGTTGGCTTGGAGAAGAGGAAAGAATTTAGGCGAAGGTTCCGTCCCTATGACCGACGTTCCTTTCAACAGAGGGTTCAAACCCCTCATTGGAACACGCAGAATCAAAATCAAGGTCAATCCCGGTCTCACTACCATCAGAGAAGACCCGGACGAGGGAGAGGATCTACAAAACAGCAGTCTAATGTGCCTAAACAACCAACGAAACAATGAGGGGTGGCTTCCTCCATGCCCGTTAACTACTCCGGTGGGAGGAAGTGTTATGTTACATCTGGAGGAGTGGGAGAAACTAACAAAGGACAAGTGGGTTCTAAATATTGTGCGGAATGGCTATCTGCTCAGGTTCAAATCCCCACCACCATCAGTTCCTCCGCGACAAGGGCCTCTCCAAGGACACCACTTGTTGCAAGTGGAGGTGAACGTTCTCCTACAAAAGCATGCCATAGAAAAGGTCCCTATTCCGCAAAGAAAGCAAGGGATTTATTCTCGTTATTTTCTGGTGCAGAAAAGAGGTCCTACCAGAGAATACAGACCAATACTCGACTTGAGACTGTTAAACAAATACATTCGCAAAGAGAAGTTTTGAATATTGGCGCTACATCAAATATTCCCTCAGCTTCATCAAGGGGACTGGATGTGTGCTATAGACCTACAGGACGCATACTTTCATGTTCCAGTGTCCAAAAAACATCGCAAATTTCTACGTTTTCAAGTGTCATCCCAACATTTTCAGTTCAAGGTTCTCCCGTTCGGGCTCAAATCAGCTCCCTGAACGTTTTCGAAATGCATGGCAGTGGTGGCAGCGTTTCTTCGCAAGCAAAGAATATTCATATATCCTTATCTGGATGACTGGCTCCTGAAGAGCTCGTCACCTGCTCTGCTTCAGACTCATCTCTCGTGCTGTCTGCAACTACTGAACAGGTTGGGTCTTCATGTCAACTTCAAGAAATCAATCTTCAACCCAACACAGAAGATCCACTACCTGGGTGCCTCCCTGGATACCGCAAAAGCAAGCATGTGTCCTTCGGAGGAGAGGTTATCATCAATTCACGAGAAATGTCACAGCCTTCTTCACACACAGTATCCACAGTCAGGCAGGTGTCATCCCTGCTGGGATCAATGGCATCATGCATTTTCATTGTACCAAACGCCAGGTTAAACATGCGTCCTTTGCAGCAATCTCTGGAGGACCAGTGGATGCAGATATCGGGGCGCTGGGAGGATCAGGTGCTTCTCTCCCAATCGACCAAGGAATCCATCAAATGGTGGATGAAGCGATCCAATCTGATGAAGGGAGTTCCCTTTCACCTGGACCCTCCTACCCAGACGATAGTCACGGATGCTTCACTCCAAGGATGGGGTGCTCACATGGGTACTCTGCAAGTTCAGGGCCTCTGGTCAGAGACAGAACAAAGTTATCATATCAACCTCTTAGAGCTGAGGGCAGTACACTTGGCTCTCAAATCGCTGTACCCTTCATTCTAGTCTCGGTCCCTTCTGATTCAAACGGACAATACCACCACCATGCATTATTTGAACAAGCAGGGGGTTCCCCGATCGAGACCTCTCTCTCTAGAGTCTCAGACCATCTGGAAATGGCTTCTCGCAAGAGACTTAACCATTTTGGCAATGCATCTCCCGGGGACTCTCAATGTCCAGGCGGACGCCCTAAGCCGAGACTTCGTCGAAGCTCACGACTGGGTTCTAAACGACGAAGTCACTCAAAGCATCTTTCAAAACTGGGGAATTCCAGACATCGACCTGGTGGCAGACGCGGTAAACGCAAAATGCCCCGTCTTCGCATCCAGGTTTCCTCAACCAGGCTCTCGGTGCAATGCCCTTTTGATAAGATGGTCTCAGACATTATTGTACGCCTTTCCACCAATTCCGTTGATTCCCACAGTGATCAACAAGTTTTACAGGACCAATACCAGAATGATTCTGATAGCCCCGGAATGGCCCCGTCAGTGGTGGTATCCGGATCTCCTTCAGCTACCGGAAGTCCCGCACAGGAGGGTACCATGCCGTCCAGACCTATTATCCAAGAACGAAGGGAAGGTGTTTCACCCCAATCTCTCATCCCTACGATTGACGGCATGGCTCCTGAAGTCCTTCAATACGGACACCTAGATTTGACTCCGGAATGTATGAACATTCTCAAAGAGGCCAAGAGACCTTCCACTAGACAAACCTATGCTTTTAAGTGGAAGCGTTTTTACTTATGGTGCACGAACAATGGACATGATCCCGTCCGGGGTCAGGAACAGGTGCTTTTACCATATTTACTGCATTTGGCGAAATCTGGCCTTAAATTTTCCTCTATTAAAGTCCATCTTGCAGCTATCACAGCATATAGAAAATCCCCATCTCAGGTTTCCTTTTTTAAAATTCCTGTGGTCAAAGATTTTCTCAAGGGATTAAAAAAGGTTTACCCACCAATCAGGGCTCCTTCTCCACCTTGGGAACTCAAGATTGTTCTAGCAAAATTGATGGGTGCTCCCTTTGAGCCTATTCACAGAGCTTCTTTACAACATTTGACATGGAAAGCCGCTTTTCTAGTGGCTATCACCTCTGCTCGCAGAGTGAGTGAGATCCAGGCGCTGTGCTGTAAAGAGCCCTACACTGTTTTTCATGCAAACAGAGTGGTTTTAAGAACACATCCGAGTTTCTTACCCAAAGTAGTCTCGGATTTCCACATTAATCAGACAATCAATCTCCCCACATTTTTTCCAGAATCCTTCAAATCCTCCGGAAAGGTCCCTCCATTCTTTGGACCTCAAGAGGGTTCTGAAGTTCTACTTAGATAAGACAAAGAGCTTGAGGAAAACGGACCGACTGTTTATAAATTATGGGTCCATAAATACTGGTTCTGCAGCTTCTAAAAGATCTATCTCTAGGTGGATAGTGTCTTGTATATCTTTGTCTTACCGACTGGCCAATAGAGTCCTCCCGGGCAAGCCTAAGGCTCATTCTACCAGGGGAAAGGCCTCGACCACGGCTCTCCTTAGAAACATACCTATGGCAGAAATTTGTAAAGCAGCCACATGGCGTTCAGTACATACTTTCACGCGCCATTACTATTTGGACTCTGATACACAGGCGGATGCTCAATTCGGGCAAGCCTCACCCAGAAATTTGTTTGGATGATTACATATTAGATGCTATGTTATTTGTTCTTGGTGCTGTTTGCTCGTCCGCGAGGAAGTGGGTATGGGCTTGCTACTCTATTCAGTGCTTATGAATATTGATGAGTATCCCCTGGAAGAGAAGGATAAGTTACTTACCTGTAATCCTAGTTCTCTTCCAGGGGTATACTCATCAAAGTCATAAGCATCCCTCCCGCCTCCCCGGACGAGCATTAACAGTACGATAGTGTGTTGTTTGCATCTGATATCCTGGTTACTACATGTTAGTACACCGTAAAAAAGAACTGACCTAACTGTCACCTGTGGTGCATGATGGGAGCAGGGGGCTCCTGGAGGTCTTAAAGGCACAGTGTCCAGGTTCTCTGAAGCCTTAAAGGCAAGGTGCCAGTTTTTTATTATACTGTGATGTTATTCATCTATGCAGCCTAAGAGCAAATTGCCTGCTATTACCTGTTTTTCTTTTTTGAAAATAAAGGGTTGTTGTCGAACACTACTGCAGTATATGTTCTCTATTACACTATTTACATGTGATATTATTTTCTTGCAATAGAAATTCATGTAATTTTGGCATTTTAGTCTATTGGATCTATAATAGGCTGCATATTTATGTGTATATACATGTATATATGTATGTTTTGGAAGTACTATGTACTTGTGGTTCTAAACATACACATATATATATATTTTTATATATGCTCCGGGGTCCCGCACGTGGGCGGGGATTATTCAGTGCTTATGACTATTGAGGAGTATCCCCTGGAAGAGAAAGAACGTACCCTTCTCCCCACACCCCCTGATGCAGTGATCTGAGTCACTCCAGCCCAGCCGATGATGGAGCGTTCTAGGGGTGTATGACCTATGGAGGGATTCGGGGTTGGACCAATCTAAACCTTGACCTTATAGCAATCTCTCTAGGGCTTTGAACTGATTCCCTCCAACCCTCCTCTTCTAGGAGTCCGATGTCAGATTCCCACGCCTCACTCAGAGAGACCAAGGGGTCCAGAGAGTTATTCATGATTTTGCGGTAGGTGAGAGACACCGCTTTGTCTATCATCGCGTCTAGCAACAGCCTATCCTCCAGTGGGGAATATTCCGGTAGCACATCCCCTTCTTTTAAGTGACTCTGTAGGGCATGTCTGAGCTGTACGTAGCGATACCTCTCCGCCTTCGGCATTTGATATCCATCTTGCATCTCTTCAAATTTAAGCATAGAGCCATTTTTCCGTACGTCCCCCAATCGCTCTATACCTATGAGGGTCCACTTATGAAAACCTTTCAATTGCCTCACTTCCCCCAGCATATCACTTTCCCAGAGCGGGGTCTGTTCAGCCACTTTTCCAACCCACCCCAATCTTTTTGTTGCTTCCCACCATGCTCTTCTCACTGTCTGTGTGTGTGTTGGAAAGTATCCCCCCACTCTCTTAGATATAGGGCCGACAACCAGCCACGTGTCCCCATGGCTCCTCTGTCTACCCGATATGCCGGCTCTGACACTGTGGAGAAGACCCAGTCATTGATATTGATAAGTTGCGACACCAGATAATATCCCCTAATATCTGGGATCGCCAATCCCCCTTCATAGACTCCTAGTTGCAACTTTTTAAGCGCGATGCGTGGGGCCCCTCTGTCCCATAATACATTCCTAAGCTCACCATTAATTGACTTAAAGAATGTACTGGGGATCTGATACAGAGTGTTTTGTATCGCATACAACAGGAGGGGAAGCGCCATCATTTTGAATAACACCGCCCTGCCCATCAATGAAACCGGGAGTCCTCGCCAGTGGACCACATCCTCTCGCAGTCTCGCCATCTGCGAATTCAAATTCAGGGACATAAAGTCTTTTTCGGACCTAGTGATATATATTCCCAAGTATTTAAATTCGTGCCTCGGCTTCAGTGCCGCACAGGTGGACAAAAGGGGCAGCAGGTCAGTTGTCAGAGGGAACACTAGAGAATTCTCCCAATTTATTTGGTAACCAGAGTAGCTGCCGAAGAGTCGAAATATATGAATGAGTATGTGTATCATCTGCCGCGGTATGCTAGCATAGAGTAGCACATCGTCCGCATACAGGGAGATGCGTTCCTCCCAGCCACCTCCAAAGTTAATACCATGGAGCATTGGGTCGTTTCGTGCCCACGCCGCAAGCGGCTCCACCGCCATTGCAAAAATTAAAGGGGAGAGAGGGCATCCATGACGTGTCCCTCTTTGTAACTGGAAGGGTCTCGATATTGTCCCATTTACCCGTACCCTTGCTAGTGGATCCCTATACAGTAGGGCAATCCACGCTCTTAATTTCGGCCCAAAGCCCATTCTTTTTAGTACCGCGAAGAGGTATGGCCATTCGATACTGTCGAATGCCATTCTGGCATCTAGAGCCAACACCGCCGTTGTCTCCCCGGTCTCTGCGGTGTTTCATGCAGAACTCCAAACAGGCCTCGAAGATTTAGTCTGGTGCTTCTATGTGGTATAAAGCCGGATTGGTCCGGGTGGATTATTGTCGAGATTATTAGCTGTATTCTATTTGCTAAGACCTTGGATGGTATCTTAGCCTCAAAATTAATTAACGATATAGGCCTATAGGAACTGCACTGTTTCGGGGTTTTTCCCTCTTTGGGTATTACCGCTACAGTTGCCAATCGTAAGTCTTCCAGTAATTTCCCATTTTCTAGTGTCCTGTGAAACATATTGAGGATTGGTTGGGCTATCTTATCTGTTACACATTTATACATTTCAGCGGGTAGTCTATTCGGGCCAGCCGCTTTGCCTGACTGCAAGTCTCGTATGGCTCCAGTTACTTCCTCTACCGTCAGTTCTTTATCCATTTCATCCCTGTCATCCGGGGAAGAGTACCGTTAATCAAATATCTCTCAAACGTTCTGCACTATCCTTCGCTGTCCTTGTTGTTACTGACTGGTACAGTGCCTCATAATGAGTTGCAAAAGCCTCTGCTATTTCCCCATTTGATTTGCTTGTTGTGCTGTCGGACTTCTGTATTGCTAGGACCCAGTTGCGGGCTTTATCTCTTCTTTCTAACCATGCTATTAGCTTGTTAGCTTTGTTCCCTACATCATAAATACATCTTTGTGTGGCTATTGCGTGAGATCTGGCTGCTCCCTCTTCTGGCTCTATAAGTTCGGATTGTTTTAACCTTAGTTTGTGCTTTAAGGTGGGGCCCAGTGTGTCCTCTCGCCCTAATTGTTCTTCTAGGTCCGCTATCTCCTACTCCAGCTCTTCATATCTAGCGCGTCTTTCTTTTCTTTGGCCGCCCACTAGTGCTTAGGCGTACCCCCTCACCACTACCATATATGCTTCCCATAGCGTGCATTGAGAGTGAAAAGTCCCTGTATTTTCTTCAAAATATTGTTCCGTTCTCTGCCTAAATTTATCTGCAAAATCTTTGTCCCTGAACTGCCAAGGCTGTACTCACGGTGGGAGGATGAATGCTCCCATCTGACCCCTCATCACTACCTCTACCGGAGAGTGATCTGATATTCCTCTGGCTCTGTGCCTTGCCTCCGTACATAGACCCACACGCATTGTGTATGTAAAGATATAGTCCAGTCGTGACCCGCTGGCGTGCACCGCAGAGATATGCGTGTATTGTCTAGTGCTGGGATTGTGTGTTCTCCATAGATCCACTAGCCCCATTGCTCCCGTGAATGTTTGTTGTAGGTGCGGTCCGGTTGCTTTGACCGGTCTTGTGCTTCTATCCATCTCTGGAGCCATCACTGCATTCATATCCCCTCCCAATAGGAGAAGCCCTTGGGGCTTTTCAAGGAGTGTTTTACTTATCTCTGGAAAGGTCTCAGAGTGGATTTTAGTCTGTATATAAGTGGAGCATATATTAATGGTTCTTCCCTCCCATGTTCTGGTCAAAGCTACATATCTGCCCTCAGGGTCACGCCAAATGCGGCCCACCACAAAGGGGTATGTATTTTTACTGAGTATAGGCACTCCCCTTGAGCAAGATGTAAATCCCACATGTGCTATTAGTGTGTAGCCGAACCTATTCAACACTAAGCAATGATTGCCTTTTAAATGTGTTTCTTGTAGCAGCACTAGGTCCGGGGAGTGTCTGCGTAAATATTGGAGGACCATTGTTCGTTTAATTTTGTGCCTAAGTCCGTTGACATTCCAGGATAGGATCGTGATGGTATTAAATGATTGCAATGCCATTCTTAATTTTGGGTGTCTTCTCTCTCTCATGTCCCTCCCGCCCCGGTTCTCCATGTGTTCGTTTGATGTGTATTGTGTACTGTGGTGTCTCTACTTCTAACTGTAACATATGGTTAGCTATAAAAGCTAAACAAACAGTGAAATAATAGGAACGATTACCGTCCATCAACCCCTGCCACCCTGCACTGTAGGTGTAGAACTACCCATGTCTCCAATTTGCAGAGCGCCTGTCGCCCCTTGAATAAAGTGGGGTCGGTTGGCACTGTTTCTTTGGTTACCGTGCCATTCCTCCCTCCCCATCCGCCGTTCATATACTGTCTTGTGTATCCCTCTTTTAGTATCTATATGGTCCACACTTACAGTTCGTCGTTCCAGGGGGTCTGCCCGATCAATCCTGCGACATCACCCCTTTTTGTATTCTGCCAGTACAGGAGTCATTACCGTGACTATGGTCGGTCTAGTCGCAGCTTGGCCGGCCCCTTTTCCCCACCCCCTCTTCTGTGGTCAAGCACGTATCAGGCGGGCCTTGCTTCTGCGTGGGTCATGTGTTCGTCGCATCTCCTTGTCTGTTTAATAATAATATATTTATAAAGCGCAACAGCTACCTCAAACAGAGGTGTCCCAGCGCTAAAGCGGGCAAGCAGGAGAAAGGGATTACCAGGAGTCTAGCTCTGGCTAAATAACCAAGTCTTCAGAGCCTTTCTGAACTCCATTTCGGATTGGATTAGGCGCAAGTTAACAGGCATAGAGTTCCACAGTCTGGCCATCACTACCGGGAACGATCGGCCCCCAATGCGTGCCTTTGCATATCGAGGCACGCAGAGCAGATGCTGAGAGTTAGATCTCAATGATAGTTATTGTTGGTAGAGGCATATCCGTTGCTTAAGGTAGCTAGGACATTTGCCTCGCAGTGCCCGAAAGGCCATGGTCAGGGCCTTGAATTCTGACCAGGGCCTTGAATTCTATCCGTTTCGCTACCGGTAGTCAATGGAGCCGTCTTATATGCGGAGAGATGTGGTGCCGAAATGGTACTCTTCTAATTAATCTCGCAGCCGCATTTTGTACCATCTGCAATCTCTTGATCAGATAGGCAGGTAGCCCCAGGTATAAACTATTCGCATAATCCAGCCGTGATGTCACTGAGGCATGGACAATGATTCTGCAGCAGTTCTCCGGTAGTAGATGTAAACATTTCCTCAAGCTTCTCAGCTTACCAAAGCATGAGGATGCTAGGTGACGTACTTGAGTTGTGAACGTAAGATCCGTTTCCCATTTTACGCCCAGGATTTTTGCTGTGGTTGTGGGACTAGATGGCCATCCCATTTCAGCCGGCCACCACAGTCCGGCAGACGGGGGAGATGTCTTGCCGAAGAACAGGACCTCAGTTTTCTCCGCATTGAGCTTTAACTTGTTAATATTCATCCAACAGGAGATGTCCTTCAAACATCTCTTGAATCTGGTGAAAGAGTCCAGGGAGTGATCCTTGAAGGAGAATACCAACTGGGTGTCATCCGCATAAGATATAGCCTTTACTTCCCAGTTGGCAATGAGCGAAAAAAGGGGTGCCAAATATACATTGAAGAGTAGAGCGCTCAAGGCAGAGCCCTGCGGTACCCCGCACCACAGAGGTTTAGCTTCCGACTTAAAGGGTTGGAGAGTGACCCTTTGCGTGCGGTCACTGAGATATGACTGTAGCCAGGAGAGTGCCGTCCCCTCCCAGTCATGCCAATTTAAGTCTGGCTAGTAGAATTTGGTGATCCACTGTGTCGAAGGCTGCGGACAAGTCCAAGAGCACCAGCATCGCTGAAGCTCCAGTGTCCACAGTCATTCTTACTGACTCCCCCACCTCCAGCAGTGCCATCTCTGTACTGATACCGGACCGAAAACCGGACTGCGTATCATGCAGAATGTCATGCCTATCAATTAAGTTGGTCAGTTGGCGCTGAACCAACTTTTCCAGCATCTTTGCCGGTGCTGGCAGTAATGAGATCGGGCGGTAGTTGTTAAGCTCCCGGATCCACATTGGGCTTTTTCATGAGAGGCAGTAGCATAGCATGCTTCCATGAATCAGGGAAGATGCCCCTGGCGAGTGAGGTATTCCATATGTGATTCAGGGTGGGATTGATCAGGTGAGCCAGTGTCCTCCACAGTTTCCAGGCAGATTTTCATCTTGCTGTCCCAGGTGTGGTCTCTCATGGTTTTGCCATTCTCTGGTGTCACTCTTCCTGCCCCCTTCAAGCCAGTCCAAAACTGTTTCTGGTGATGTGAAATATCAGGATTTCCCATCTTCCACTACTCTTAGTTTGGCTGGGAACAACATTGCGTATTTGAGGTTTTCTTTTCTCAATGCCCTCTTAACCTCGTCAAAGGTGCGTCGCTGCCGTTGCACCATCAGGGTGTAGTCCGGAAAGAAACGTATCGTTGCGTTTTCATGGAGCAAGTTGCCCAATGTCCAGGCGCCCTGTAGGATGGCATCTCGATAGTTTAATATCCGGGCTATTATCGTTCTTGGTGGTGCTCCTGGTTTGGGCAGTGGAACCGGTGCCCTGTGAGCGCATTCTACAGTAAAGTCCTCCAGAAAAAGGTCCAAAGAGGGTCCCTCCATTCCCTCCGGCACCCCCACCACCCTAATGTGGTTTCTGCGGGCCCTCCCTTCTTGATCTTCCAACTTCGCTACCATCATTTTCTGTTGCTGCGCCAGTAGTTGCACCTTGTCTTCTAGCTTTTTAGTGACCACCTGCAAGTCTCCAATATTAGTTTCTGCAAGTTTGACTTTTTCCAAGGTTTTGTTCATGTCGGGCCGGAGAAGGTTTACTTCTATGGTGACTTTGTCTCTTTTGGTTTCAAGTGTTGCCCCCAAACTGTGTATCGCGCCATTATTGCCCCCAATGTGGGCTCTTCCGTTTCCTGGGTTCCAGATGCCTCTGTTCCCTCCGTTACCATGCTACTGGGAACTGTGTACTTGTCCAGTCTGTTGCTCTGGAGGACCGGTGCCGCTTTTGGCCGCATTTGGTCTGGCCTACAGGTTGCTTCGCACTCTTCGTTTGTCGGTTCCCTGGGTCCTGGGCTGTGTCGGGTGACTTTAATGTGGCCCCCCTCTTTGAGTAGGCTCGCTTGTTTCTCGGTGTCGCTGGCGTTGTGAAGGTCGATCCCTCCCCTCACTAGCTACTCGATGCGTGGCCTCTGTGGATCTAGGCCTACTTCCCTTGTTGCGCTGCCCAGCCCTGTTTGCCCAAGGGTTGCCGGTAACGGTTTTCTTTTTAATGACTGTCACCCAGTCTCTAAAGGGCCTGACCACTTCCTGACTTTTGTGGGCCAGCTTGGCTTTGACTTATTTTGTTCCCAGGTCAAGGCCCTGGGATCCCGTGATCTATTGGGTGAGGATTTCTGCCTGGCTGGCTTGGGTTCCCCCTTGCTCCCCTGCTTCCTCCGGATTCTTCCTGCCTGCTGCCTCACAGCAGCGCACAGCCGCGCTCGACTTACTGATCGCTCCGCAGTGCGACGTGCGAGCCTCGGCGGGCACTTGTCTGACCAGGGCTGGGCCTTCGCCTCAGATCTGGCTGCTTTGGGACGCACGCTGCTCTGTGAGAGCAGCCCTTTCCCTCTGCCTCTTCCTGCCGCCTCGCTGTTCGAGACTACCTCCGGACGCTGAGTGGAGGTCTCGATGCGCCTCTCTCGTCGTGCTGGGGTCTTTACTCCGGTTGCGGCCTCTTACAACATTGTCCAGTGCGCGCCGGGTCTCTGCTCCGTTCTCGGCTCCCAGCGAGTGGTTTCGTTTTCCAGCTGTAGTGCCCGCCTACAGTCGTCCGGCCTTCGGCAGCGCAGGATCCAACTTTCCAGCACCGCTGTTAATTTTCCTGAGTAGCAGCAAGGATTTTCGGGGTCACCACTTTACAGGGTTCATCCCCGTGTTTCGTGACCTTCTGTTCCAGGCGGATTAATGCCGGATTTTCGGCGGATGGGCCAGGGATCGCACGGAGCTTTTCAGTTATGGGACCATCTTGTATGGTGCCAAGCCACGCCACCCCCCACTCCCCCCATGCTTCTATATTAATTCTTCCTCCGCCCCAGGATTACACAAATCATGATGTTGTGTCTCAATGGGATATCTAGGACTTCTTGGGACTGCATTACGAGTGGTCAATAACTTCCGACATGTGCATTAAAATATTACAACTATGGGTGTTGATGTTTTTATTACACGTGGTGCAATAAATCCACATCCCGAGGGTACATTTTCTCAGGGTAAACCTGATACTTTATCATTGGGGGAAATGTCAGTAAATCCTGTGACGTAGATTTTGGCGCAGTAAGCACCAAAATTCACAGGTCATGCCCTATTTTAGGGGTAAAACTCGTAATTGGCCACAATCATTGCACCCAATAAATTCTGTACACCTTGTGCTGTTCTTTATCATGTGCAATAGTTATCGAACTTAAAACAGAAAAAACTCGTAACGAAGACCTTGGTTTACCTGGCGCTCTATATTCTGTTCTTCCAATGCAAGCATCTTCATCTACATTTCGACTTTTTCTTCTGACCTTTCAGGACTCTTGACAACAGTCCGGTTTCAGTTCAGGTCAGCTTTAGATCCTCACCTTGTCTATAGTATATAGGCTATACTAAGTTATACTTGATCCTGTCTGACACTGTGAGAGTTCTAGGACAGAAATAAAGGAGACAAATGATTTTCATGAGACCTGCCCTTGGCAGTCAACTAATCGGTGATCCATGTCTAAATGGGTAGGCACAGCTTGGGCTGCCTGGGCAAAATGTTTGGGACATTCTCTCTACTTATTAAAGGCTGATGGAGTCTCTTCTCATTTACCACTTGCTCCCATCTCCCTGGTGGGGTCTGAAATTCTTCCCCCGTAAGGTACCCCGCATTGGTTCCTAGTCTTCAAGGTCCACAGGCGGTTCACTCCATGTGTTGTCACTCATGAGTAGCCTTTTCATTGCTGCAGCTGTGTGAAAGCATATTCAGACAAGAAATCTAGGCTGGTGCTCACCATATTACCTTATCTGGGGTCTAGGGCTTGGGCCGATGTGTTTGTATTCCCAAACCTCTTTACTGCCAATGTGCCACAGATGATGTGTGTATGAGTCCACTATCTCTTGTCTACCAGGGGGTCACTTATATCTCTTTGCTAGCTGTGACAGAGACAGGAACCTCCGTTCTTATTGTTTCAGAAGGAGGTGCCTCACATACTAAAAATGAGGAAGAGCTTGTACCTGCCACGGTCTCCCTCTTGCTAGTACATGCGAAGCAGAGCATTAGGATTACTTTGTGTAGGCCCACAGCAGTACCATGGAGCGACATTTCCCTAGCTCATATCCTAGGTATGTGATACAAGTCAGCAGTGGATGAGGAATATCCTCACTGAAAAAATGGCAAGTATAGGATCAACCTTCGACTGAAAAGTCCCCTCAGTGGAATCTACTTGGACCAGTAATGTCTGAGAAATTGCACACAAGCAGCACTGAAATTAATATTGCTACAGTTAAATTGAGATATGTGCACGCACGCCACAGCGTATATTTTCACTGGCACACTCAAATATATTTGCTTATGATGTCTGTTGATCATTTTTGGAATAATCATTCAATGACGTAAACTGACTTTTCTGAAAAACTGCTCAGCTTAACATTCTCCAATTATGAAAAAATTAGTAGGCTGGAGTATCTGTAAATCAGTACATTTCCAGTTAATTATCCATAATGACATAGTACAGATCTCACCTGATGTACTGGTAAGCATTTTCGTGCCAACGTAACACTAGAAATACCAGCATTAAACTGTCCTCAGTATAAAATGCAAATGAGCATAAGCAGCAATCACCCAGTGTCTGCAAATAAAGTGCATAAACTAGTCACATACTGAAATTGTGGTATAAAAAAAAGTCAAACTATATTAAAATTATACAAGGAATTGACAAATCAAAACACTGAAAAAGCGCAAAGGAATCTATGCTTGGAAAAGACCTGTGAATATACAATAATTTAACAAACACATTCATCAAATAAAGTTAATGCACAATTCGGGTACATATGAAAAATATTCATATCGGATATACAACACATCAAGAGTGGTTAACAAAATATGCTATTCCTTTGGTGTTTATGGTTGTTGTAAAGCACTGTATGCTACGTTTCTCATCCACAAGCAGTGTAGAGGAGGTGTGCCTTGAATGCATCCCCATACATCAAAAGACTGCCTTAAGACCTCTGGGAGTGGGTTTCAGAGAGCTGAATTTTAGACATTTAGTGATCTTAATAATGTGTGCATATGTTCGTCTGAGTGAAGAGGCGACTGAGGGAATCATTCCCAGTTGCGGCTCCTCCGTTGAGGCGGAGGAGCATTGCTCCACTGCTTTTAGCAGTGGAAATGAAGGAAAAATAAAAAGATAACAACTGGACGTTATTATCATTTTATTTGTTCCTGCGTCTTTGCAGGACGGGGCTGGTCTGCTCTCAGAGCAGGGGAAGGAGTGGTGGCACTCTGTAAAGTGCGCATGAATGTTTGACCGGCCCTCTCAGGCCGACCAAACAGTCATGCGCTTTTTGCATGTTCTCCATGCAACATGCCCAGGACCCCATTCACCATCTGGGCGCTGAACCACGGCGCTTAGACCAATCACAACGCTGCATTGCAGCGTTGTGATTGGTCAGGAGAGCCTGGGTGCTTCCTCTTCCTGCTGGAGCGGAGGGACCAGGACGACACAGAGACACGAGGAGTTAAGTTTTCTTTTTTTTCCATCTTTACCCCCGCCTTCCCCGCTAACTCCGATCCGTGCCAGCGGCTACTGATTATTCCTTAAATCACTGTCAGTAATCCGGATGGAGAGGAGTTTTTAGAAAGCAAACTACAGCCAACTGACTGGTTGGTACGAGTCAAAATATGATTGTTCTTCAAACAGCAGTCGGTGGAGGGCCTTGAAAGAATGAATAAGGACTGGAAAGTTATGTACCTTCTGTTTGGGCATGGGAGGGGACCCTCCTCTCCCAACATGTCTATCCACTGGAAATGTATTAGAGAAGAGTCCCCTGGGCTCACGAGCATACAGGACATCGAACTGTTAAGGATGAGCTAGCTAAAATGTATTGAATACTGTATAGGTTTCAGACAGACCATCCATTGATGTCGATCACCTATTAAAAGCTCTTTCTTGCACACCTGGGGTAATTGTTAATTACTTGGCAGGACCCTGTTTGAATTCGGTCTTTTACCAATTGTGTCTCAGTACCATTGTACACAATCAGTTGACCAAAGTCGCTGCGTTTGTGCTCTTGACGCTGCAATGGTAGCGCAGTCAAGTATGTAGGGTTTACTCTACGCGATGGAAGGGGTCAGATATGGGCAAAACATAGTAAATAACTCTAAATAAACTAAATAATCGAGACAGATTTAGAACTTTTAAGAAGAACAGGAATTTCAATAGCAGGCAAATAAAAAAGCAGGTAAAATGAGTAAATGATCGGAAAACTTAGGTAAGACTTATGACACTTTTTTAACATGTATGCATTAGATTTTTGAGTAACTGAGCCCTGTGGTACCCCTAAAACATATCCCTATCTCAACAAGGATGCTATAAGAGAAAATTAAAGAGGATTAATTCAGGGTGACAGTCTTCGTGTCCAGTTCCCGGAAGGCAGTGGTGGGAAAAGTTCCGCTGAGACCAGTTAAGGAACCCACCAGTCTTTCAATAATTGAAATGTTGACAGATGTAATAGGTATTAGCATCCACTTTAAAGTAACAGAGGGAACCATATTTTTTTGTTTTGTAGTATAAAGGTTCAAGACAGGAAAATGCTTCATTGTGCAGTTCCCAGCTGTTGGCAGGTCTGTTCGAGTGACGTGTATGGTATATCACTGAGGAAGGAGACAATATTTGGGTCTCCAGATCAGGACTTCAGAAAGGCTGCATTATGAATAGCCATGTCCCATTTTTGGGAAGTGGGTGGTAGTTGTCGGGTGGGTGGAGAAGGTTTTCTACGAAAAGGCTCTGTTTAAGTTTTCTTTTGAAAGCTGCCAGATTTTGTTGGGTTCTTAGGTATGGGCTAGGCAAGCTTAATAGTTGAGCGTCCAAAACACAGTTGATCCTGGCTACATGGATACATTGCGAATTAATAAGCTAGATTGGTTGTTTTATGATCTCTTTCTTGGATGCTGTGGCACCGACAATGTTATAGTAAAGAAGCTGGATCAGCAAGAAGGACCTAGTAAGCTCAAAGCAGTGTGTTAAATGAATCAGAGGGAGGATCCTTTAAAGCACTATAAGATAGTCATTCATATTTTTACACACTGTTGAGATCTTGTATGCAAAGGATAGTTCTGAGTGTATCTATTTTTTTACTACACGAGCTGAAGCTCAGCTAGCTCCCAATTCCTCAGACCACCTGAAGACTAAGCTGGCTCCGTGGAGTTGCAGGAAATAAGAATGTCAGCTTTTGTACCATTCAGAAGAAAACAAGTTACTTACCTGTAACTACAGTTATTCAGTATTGGTATCTTTCATAGATTCACATGCCTGAATCATTCCCCGTCGTCGAGGCGGGAGTCCCACGGCAAATTACAAAAGTAGTGCCATAAGTAAATAATAGTAGTAGGCTACAAAGGAAAAGCCAAAGGCCTAAATCTTAGAAGCCTATCTACATCATTATAGTAAAAAGAACCAAAGGTTAGCTCCAACCAATCAGCTACCAGCACCCTCTAGAACACTGTCAGCAGAGCCAGTTCTCCTCAGATTTTCTTAGCACAAGAGGGAAGTAAGATTCCCAAATCATAAAGAACTGACTCGCCGGGAGGAGGGTGGGTGCATGTGAATCTATGAAAGACACCAATACTGGATACCTGTAGTTACAGGTAAGTAACTTGTTTTCTTATCCAGTATTGGGGTATCTTTCATAGATTCACATGCCTGAATCAGAGTAGCAAGCAGTAAGCCAAAAGTATTGTCGTTTGCGGATGGTGGGAGACAAGTGTTCATAAACTCCCAAAACGCATCCATAATGGTTGAGAAATTTGTAACATACGCAAGCCTTTAAGGAATTAAAATGCATATTAAGAAACATTACCGAAATAAAGCAAGAATATTAACATAAAAATATATCTATATATCCAGCTATTAAACATATAAACAAGCATGTTACATGAAACATGGTAGCATATAAAAGAGAAAAATACCTGAATCTGACCTTAATGAAAGAGATGGCGTAGGACCGCTTGTCCAACAGCTGCATCATCTTGTTGTGCAGATTGCAGACAGTAATGCTTCGTGAACGTGTGGACATTTTTCCATGTCGCAGCACGACAGATGTTCTCCAGAGTCACTCCAGCAAACAATGCTGTAGAAGCTGCCACAGACCTGGTAGAATGAGCTTTAACCTTTCTCTGCAAAGGTTTGTTGGCTTTGCCATGGCAGAAATGAATCGTAGAAGCTAGCCATCTGGCTATTGTTGCCTTCGCTACTGCAGTCCCAAGTGTCGCTTGACCATAGGCCACGAACAATTGGTTGGATCGCCTGATGTCTTTAGTCTTCTGTAAGTAGAACTTTAAACAACGGTTAACATCAAGAGAGTGCAGAGCTCTCTCAGCTGGAGTGGATGGATCCGGAAAGAAAGTTCTTAACTTTACCGGTTCATTCAAGTGAAATTGAGACGGTACTTTAGGGATGAAACTAGGATTTGTTCGAAGAGTTACGTAGTCCTTAGTGAAGCGTAAAAGGGTTCTGTGATAGTGAAAGCTTGAATTTCACTAACCCATCGTGCAGACGTAAGAGCCAGGAGAATGGCAACCTTCCACGTGATGAATTTGAGATCAGCTTTGTGGATAGGCTCAAATGGTCGTCTCATTAATTGCGCCAGCACGGTATTGAGTTCCCAGTCTGGAGGGGGTGCCCGCACTGGAGGAAAAGCTCTGAAGAGTCCTTTCATAAATTGTTTGACAAGTGAAGATGAACAGAGAGAAGGCAGTTTGGTGCACTTTCTGAATCTGGAGAGAGCAGCAAGATGAACCATGACCGATGAAAAGGTAAGCCCAGATTTGGCCAGGGATAGCAAGTAGGGAAGAATTTGTTCCACAGGAGCTTGAACTGGGTGGATATTATTCGCCTCGCACCAGTAACAAAATCGCTTCCATTTTAAACGATAAGTTTTGATTGTACTCTGGGCACGAGATTTGGCCAAGATCTCACGACAGTCCTGAGAGATGTGAAGGTCCTTGAATTCTAAGAAATCAGGAGCCATGCGTGCAAGTGTAGCGACTGTGGGTCCGGATGAACCACTTGGCCCCTGTCCCTTGACAACATTGTGAGTGTCGGAATAAGGCGAATAGGTTTGTCCTGAGATAGTAGAGAAGTTCCTGGAACCAATACTGTCTTGGCCAACGGGGTGCAATCAGAATGAGACGGCAACCCTCCATCTTCATCTTGCGGAGCACTTTCGGGATCAATGGTATTGGGGGAAAAGCGTATGCACAAATCCCTGACCATCGCATGGACAGGGCATTCCCCTTGAGCCCTGTTGAGGGAACATGCTGGCATAATATTGCCATTTCTTGTTCTCCTCGTTGCGAATAAATCCAGTGCTGGTTTGCCCCAAGCTTGGAAGACTCTGTTCACCTGCTTCTGCTCCAGTTCCCACTCGTGACAGTCCGATAGAGATCTGCTCAGCGTGTCGGCCAGAGTATTGTGAAGACCCCTGACGTGTTCGGCCCTCAGGGTTATTCTGAGGAATGTGACCCACTCCCACAACTCCTGAGCCTCCTGCGAAAGCGTTGGTGACTTTGTTCCTCCTTGTTTGTTGATGTAATACATGCTGGTCGTATTGTCGGTATGGACCAGCACTGAGGAACCCGCGATCCTCGGGAGGAACGCTTGCAGAGAAAGAACGATGGCGCGGAGCTCCAGCCTGTTGATATGCTGTTGTCGGTGCACTTGAGACCATTTTCCTTGAATCTGCAAGTCTTGCAGATGACCTCCCCATCCCTCCATGGAAGCATCGGTTGTTAAAACAAAGTCTGGAGTGGTTGGTAGGAATGTGAGACCTGGGGCCAAATTCGCTGTTTGAGACCACCAATGCAGAGAGTCTATCATGCGCGACGTGACCCTGATGGAATCGTCGAACGAACCCACGGCTTGTTGCCATTGAAGATGTAATTCCTCCTGAAGAGGTCTCATTTTGAGCTGTGCCAAGGGTATGAGGTTTATCGCAGAGGAACACATCCCTAGAAGGGAAGCAAACATCCGGACAGAAACTGACCTTCTTTTTGAAATTGAGATTGCCAATTTTTGGAGACGTAATTGGCGGTCTTGTGACAAGAATGCTTTGCACTGCACCGTGTCCAGCGTTGCCCCGAGAAAAGGAATGACTTGTAGAGGACGCAACTGTGATTTGCTCTGGTTGAGAGCGAGTCCCAGAGAAGAGAAGAGATGGAGACATGTTGTTGTGGCCTCTTTGGCTGTTTGCTCCGAAGGACCTTTGAGCAGCCAATCGTCGAGATAAGGGAACACCTGTATTCCTCGAGATCTCAACGTCGCTGCCACTGGTGCCAAGCACTTTGTGAAGATTCTTGGTGCCGATTTCAGCCTGAACGGGAGCACCTTGAGCTGATAGTGGACGCCAGCCACTGTGAAGCGAAGATATTTGCGATGTTTGGGATGGATAGGGACGTGGAAGTACGCATCTTCCAAATCCAGAGAAGCCATAAAATCTCCTTCGTTCAAACACCTTAAGACCTCGGAAAGTGTGACCATCCGGAAACTTTGCTTTTTGAGGAATTTGTTGAGCTTGCGGAGGTCCAGAATCGGTCGCCATTCCCCTGACTTCTTCTTGATGAGGAAGAAACGATAATAGAAACCGGTTCCTCTTTGAGACGATGGAACCTTCTCTATTGCATTCTTGAGGAGCATCTTTAAGGCTTCTTTGAACAATAAGTGAAGACGAGGGTAGGGGACCCCTGGGCGGAGTAGTAGGTGGCTGTGTGATGAATTCCAGGGTGTGGCCGTTGGTTACTAGGTCGAGAACCCATCGGTCCGAAGTAATTTCTTGCCACTTGTGAACAAAAGCTGAAATTTTCGCGCCCAGGGGCAGGGGGGGTACTATGGCTGGCGCCCTGCGCAGATCATTGCTTCTTGTTGGTATCGCGACCTTGACTGTTCGATCGCTTTCGACCACCCTGACGGGAGAAACTAGTCGAAGAGGATTGGCGGTATGATGACTGGCTGTAAGGCTGTCTATACTGCGGTTGGTACTGCCTATTCTGTTGGTTTTGGTACCCTCCTCTTGAAGCAAAACCACGTCCTCTTGCACCTCTGAATGATCCGCGCCTGTATTGCAGGGCGCCTAACGATCTAGCAGTATCTGTATCAGTTTTGATAGCAAGGAGGGACTCGTCAATGTGTTTTCCAAATAATGACTCTCCGTCATAGGCCATGTCTAAGATCTTTGTTTGAACTTCCGGCCTAAAAGAAGTGGCCTTAAGCCATCCCTGGCGTCTAAGCACTGCAGCACCTGCAAGCTGACGAAAGTTGGTGTTCGCAATGTGCAGCGCGCAATCTATGATCTCAGATGCGGCTCGTTCTCCCTCCAGAAGAATCTTCCTTGCGTCTTGTCTACGGTCCTCAGGGATGAGGTCAATAAATTCTGCCATATTTGACCACATCTGACGGTCATAACGGCCGATTATTGCCAGAGAATTTGCAGCTTTAATAGAGGCCGCTGCCATAGTGGAGAATTTTTTACCTATAAGGTCCAGTCTCCGTCCTTCCTTATCAGGCGGTGTTGTTATAGGCGTCGCCGGATTTTTAGATCTTTGCTGGGCGGCTTGAGAAATCACTGAATCTGGTCGTGGATGACCAATCAGACAAGATGGACTATTAGCAGGAGCACAGTACTTTTTCTCAATGCCAGGAAGTACAGCCGGAATGGACGCAGGCGTTTTCATGATCTTAATTCCATTCCAGATATAATCAATGATAGGAACAGCTCGCGTGATCTTTCTAGACTCTTCTTTGAAATCATGCAAAAAGCAGTCTGTCTGCTCTACTGTAACAGGTAATTGGAATCTAGATGCTGCTCGCTGCATCAAATTATGAAAGCCCCCGATGTCCTCAGGGGGAGAATCAGAAGGCTGAGGAAGGGGTGGAGAAGGCATCGGTATGACATAATCGTCCCAAGGATCCGTGCGATTAGTCTTGTCAGGTAACTCACCCTCTTCAACCTCCTCTTCCGAGGATGTAGTGTCATGGTGCACTTGTTCAGATGGACCTGAAGGATGAGGCTGCGAAGCAGGAACCTCAGACTGAGGTAACGAATCAGGGATCCCCACTGGTGGAGGTGCATTTCCTGGGACAGCCTGTTGTGGGGGAAACCTTTGACGGTAGTCCGCCAGCATGGCCTGGAGATCTTGAATGAGCTTTGGAGGAAGATGGCTCATCTCCTTGTGACGCGACTCCCTTCTAGGAAACCTACGGTATGGGGTCATAAGTTCCTCTTGATAATAGTGCTCCTGGTATTCTTCGTCATCATCGTCTTGACACTTGATGTTAAGCTCAGAGGGATGGTGAGCTATGCCAAATGGTCCCTCCTCTTCTTCATCGTCATAATCCTCATCGTCAACGTAAGTTTCCAAGAAGTGAGACGGCAAGAGTGGAGATATTTTACAGTAATCCTGCCTTTGGAAAGATTTCAATTGAAAAGATGCAGATGATATGGGCGTTGAATGTGAAGGCAAAAGTACCACTGCTGATTCCTGAGAAACTGGTAAAATCGTCGTCGACGAGCTCTTCGTCGACGGGCTCTTCGTCGAAGGGATTATCGTCGATGGGATCTTCGTCGTCGATGGTGCCGTCGTCGACGTCGTCGTCGACGCGCCCGTCGTCGACGGACTCGTCGTCGACGGGATCTTTGCTGATGCAGTCGTCGACGGGACAGTCGTCGACGATGACATCAGTACCTTCGACGACGGCGGAGGCTTCGTCGATGGAACCTTCGTCAATGGGCTCGACGTCGACGCGGTAGTCGACGGGGACTTCGTCGATGAATTCCTCGTCGACGAGTCTTCAAGAACAGGTTTTTTAGTCGTGACAGAAATCATGGTAGATAAAATGGGTGAAGTAATGGCCGTCATCGAGACAGTAGCCGTCGACGAGGGGGCAGCAGAAGTCACAGAAACCGTCAACGATGGAGTCAACGTGAGAGTTTTAACCTGGGTTTTACTCACGGTTTTTGAAGCAGATGTTCTCTTAGATTCCTTAGAAGGCGGAGACAGCGTTGACCCAGAGGAAAGCTTAGGTGACCTCTGTGGAGGGTCAGAAACATCATGGGAAGTCTTATGTTGTTTTCTTCCCTCACTAGAAGAGCTGTCATGGGATCTAGCCCTTTTACTTGAAGTTGAGGCCCTGTCATCCTCCTCAACCGAGGAAGATTTGAGCCATAAAAGTAGTCTTGCCTCTCTATCCCTAAGAGTCTTAGTAGGGAAAGTACGGCAGATTCTACAATCCTTAGCAATATGCTTTGGAAAAAGACAGTAAATGCAGTCCTTATGCTGGTCATCAACATGGACCCTCTTCTTCTCGCAGGTCCTGCAGGGTCTAAAAAGAGCCTTCTTGTCAGACATCCTGAAGTAATGAAGTATAGAACTAAGTAGGCACTCAGGGAGACTCCCTTCCACACGACGTGCGGTGAAAATCTGAGGAGAACTGGCTCTGCTGACAGTGTTCTAGAGGGTGCTGGTAGCCGATTGGTTGGAGCTAACCTTTGGTTCTTTTTACTATAATGATGTAGATAGGCTTCTAAGATTTAGGCCTTTGGCATTTCCTTTGTAGCCTACTACTATTATTTACTTATGGCACTACTTTTGTAATTTACCGTGGGACTCCCGCCTCAACGACGGGGAATGATTCAGGCATGTGAATCTATGAAAGATACCCCAATACTGGATAAATAGATAGTTCCCCTTCATTACTAGGCAATGGTTTGTAGCTGGCAAGATTTTGCAGTGGCTGGGGCACACACAGATCTGCAGACAGCAAGTGAATTTAACTACTTCACCAGTCCCACCGGGGAACAGGATGGTTCAAAGAGTTCCAGAATCAAGATAAAGGTCTGCAACCAAGAGGATACAAACTCCATTGGTGGGGACAAGAGATCTGTATCCATCTGAAAAGAGACAAATACTCGCAGCATATGTGATAAATGTATCTCATCACACACTACGGGCTACCTCATAGCTGTTGTTCTACGTTTCTAACAGGGGTATCTCCCACCTTACACTGGCATGGGTACTGTGCCCAGAGTTAGATGCAGCACTAGTTCAAGTGCATCTGAAAGATCCATTGCACCTTGTGATCCAAGACAAGGCGCATTCTCTCCCCCTAAGACTGCACTTTTTAGATCACCCGGTGGAGATATTTAAAATAGAAGCCCCGGGCGTATGTAGCATTACCTCAACTGCACTGGTATCAGAGCCTCATTGGGCTGGGGAACTGAACCAGAGCAATCATAACTTTGTCTCTCAACGCACAAATGTATATACCAATGCACCATGGTAACATCAATATGCACAGAGTGCATAAAACGTAGCACAAAAGGGTGTTAACAAGGTTTTAGTCCCCAAGCATTTGCAAGCAACACAGCCTCACATGAAAATAAAGTGGGTAAAGGCTCATGAGAAAACAGAAAATATGTACACCACCCAATAACTCAGTCAAGGGCTAATGTGGATGCAGACCCTTTGTGAATGTCAAAGCAGATCGAGATGGTCTCCATGTCCCTGTACATAGTTGTCTCTCACAAGGTGGGTAAGATCTAAAGAAAGCAAAGGAGAGGCAGCTGTGTGGTCAGTTTCCTTAGAGAACAGAACTTGGTCGAAGAATACGTAGGCATAGTCAGCTATCCATGCTGCTACATTTTCAGCTTAAATAACTGAAATGACAACTTGCTGTTTTGTAATCTCACACAGATTTTATATAGTAGAAAGATATTTCTGTTAAGCAGGAAGATATTACTTCAGAATAAACTGTTGAGCATGAGGCTCAAAAATTAAGTGTGATGAAAACCTATACTACACTACTACTGCAACCCACCTGATTCCTTACGAAAATTGCATGGACTGCTGCTTCTTTATTGTCAGTACCAGGCAATACTGTAGAGCCACCAGGATCTATTCTTGACCATCTCCCAGATGCCAAATGACCTTTCCATGATGATGGAACATTCTTGTTGTCTGTGCTCTCCCACACAAACACAACGCCTAGTGTTGTTGCAAGAAGTAGTCTTCTCCCATCCCCGGACACAAAGAGGTCTAATCTCCTGCAGCTCTCTGAAACAAAAAATTACATTTGTCAAACAATATTTTCGTTCCTTTAAATCATTGTGAGACCAATATACTAATATATAAAAGTTTCAAAATAGAATTAGATCAATGGGCATCAGTGAAATTCAATCAATAACTACTTTTTTCTCACTACAAGTCATATCTGGTGGTCCTTGAACACTCACATTTCTAGGATTTAACCTGGATTATCACCATATTCTGCTAACATATAGATTGCTGAACTGGTCTCACACAGCTAGAAGAGGGACATAAAGACCAGCAAGATGCCTCAGGGAGTTAACACTAAATGTTGACATCTGCGGTGATCTAAAGGTCACAAGTTCAACTTGCGGTAAGGTAGTCTCTGCTTTCTAACCTTCAGAGGTTGGAAAATGAGTACCATTAAATTAGTTAATAGTAATATCTGTTTTTTATAGTGCTTAGAAGCTGCAGACATGTGATATAAAGCATTGAATAAAAAAAGCTGGTGTAACACACTCCATGACAATAAACATCAATTCCCACCACAAACCATGCAAAACAGGATAAAGTTTGCCCATCTCAGACCGACATATGCCACCTCACTAATCACTCCAGCCATGCACCACAGAAGCAAGCATCCACTTTCGTGAGCAACAGTGGCAAACGTTCCATTATATCTACTGGTTGATGCATTATCCCCATCAAAGGTGGAAACAGGGTAGAAGGCAGTGAACTTCCTCAACATTGCTGGTTAAATCCTCCTAATATCTAGTTATCAGACATTCAGACCTTTACTGTAATAGGCTGCTACGGATCCCTTCTTTTGTGATGTATTACTAGATGGATCTGGACTATCATATGCATACCCAACACAACCCTTTACTCACCGCAGATGTCAAAACTCTCATAAGGGGTGTGTCAGCAGGAATCAAGCAGACAGAAAAGACACATAGGTGGCAAAATCAAGAAAACTGTAGAACAAATGGAGGGTCCACAATAGTAGAAGACAAATATGAAATGTAAAAGTGACTCTTGCAAAAACATGTTATTGTGACATGGTAAATGTTAACACACTAGAGAAACAGGAACTGCCAGGGCAGAAACGGAAAATCCAATAATCAGAGATTTGGTGATACATAAAATGCAACAAGATCACAAACCTTTAGACCTATACATCCATCTAGAAGAGATGCAAGAGGCCAGGTTGCTATGACAATGGCTAAAACACTTGGCCCAAGTGTATTTCCATTAAACTGTCACTGTAGTTCTCCAGTATTGGTATTTTTAATTGAATCATTCCCTGTCGTTAAATTGGTTTCCCAAGGTACAATTAGAAAAACAGTGTAATGTTAAATATAGCTTAGGAAGGGCATAAAGCCTTCACTTTAGTAGCATATCTCAGTTGTGTAAAAGAGACCAAACTCCAACCAATCAGGTTGCATCACTCTCTAGAACACTTCCCTCAGAGGTTTGTGTCTCTCAGCTTTTCAGAGCACAAGTGTGAATATGTATTAGTAGTGAAGAGAAGGTGAGCCTCTCAGGAGAGGAGGGTGGGTCACATTTAAATCTAGGAAGCATACCAATACTGGAGAACTACAGTTACAGGTAAGTAACTTATTTTCTTCTCCAGTATTGGATCTTTCATAGATTCACATGCATGAATCAGATTAAATAGCAGTTAAATAGCACATCACATATTAACATTAAAATATACCTGTATGCATCTCTCTCTCTCTATATATATATATATATATATATATAAACATATATATATATATATATATACACACATATATATGTATATATATATATATATATATATATATATATATATATATATATATATATATATCCAAGAAAGAAGTGACACACACCGATAGATGCACCAAAGAACAAAAATATATTTCCACTACAACGTTTCAGCTTCCGCCTTCCTCAGGTAGTACAAGATGGTTTGCTCAGTGGCTGCACAGATGAGACAGCTGAATTTTCAAAAAGCATCATGAGTGAAGATTCCATTTGGAATGTGGAATCAATGCAGTCCTGAGAGCTCTTGAGATATGCAGTAATCAGGTTGTATTGTCAGTAATGTTCAGTCCATCTGGATGCAGTGATTTTAAACGGTACATCCAGAAGTTCTCTGGAGTCCAGTAGTTCTTCCTTTGAGACATGTTCCACGGGGAAAATCTTCAAATCTGATAGTAAATGATCCACAAGGTTAAAATGATTGGCTACAGGCTGGTCAATTTTCTTATTAATTATTGCCGATTTGTGGCTCCTGAATCGTGTCACGGAGGTCATTCACTGTTTGGCCTACATATTGTTTTTTACAGCTTTGCCGTTGGCACTGAATCACATAAATAATGCATGTTGAGCGACATGTAAGATGCTGTCTTATTCCATAGGTCCTTCTCGTAACAGAACTAGTTACTGATGATGTTTGTAAAAGGTATTCACATGTGATGCACCTTTTAGAGTCACAGCAATGGACCCCTGCATTTGTTACAACTTGCTTGAGTTCAGCTCTCTCAATAAGAGATCGTAAATTTGGAGCTCTGCGGTAAACAATGACTGGCAGTTTTGGAAAAACCTTTTGCAATTTTTCACAAGTAGACAGTAAGGGAAATGTTTTTGCATTATATTTCTGTAGTTGGGAGCTGATGGATGATAGTCAACCACAAATGGAGTTCTGTCACTTTTGTTTCTGCCGTTGGTATTCCAAATAAGTGCTTCTCTGGGTAACTGCAAAGACTTGTCAATTTGTTGCTGTATGATATGCAGAGGATAGCCTCGCCTTTTAAATAATGTAGCAAGCTCCTGTAGATGGTCTTTACAGGTTTCCTCATTGCTGCAGATGCGTCTTATTCTGAGTGTTTGGCTGTAGATGATGCTCAGTTTAGTGTGTTGTGGGTGACATGAAGTCCAGTTTAGATACAAATGAGCATCTGTAGGCTTGTGGTAGAGATCAGTTGTAATTTTTTGTTCATGAATGGTGAGTAGCACATCCAGAAAAGGGAGATGATGCTTCTGTTTAGTATTGCTGCTGGTAGATTTGATGGTAGGATGGATATTGTTGATATAAGCTGTAAATTGTTCCAATGTTCTACTTCCTGCATTCCATATTATAAATATGTCATCAATGTATCTTAGCCATACCAGTGGTTTGATGCTAGAAGTAGCAAGTATACAGTTCTCTAGTTTGCCCATGAAGATATTTGCATAGGATGGAGCCATCCGAGTGCCCATGGAAGTCCCTTGTATCTGCAAATAGTGTTTACCATTGAATGTAAAATTGTTGGATTTAAGGATAACTCTTGCAAAGTTGGTAAGCACATTTGTTGATGGCTTTTTCACAGTTCTTTTATTAAGAGCTTCAGATAATGCCATAAGCCCATCCTCATGTGGTATATTGGTGCATAATGATGTAACATCAAATGTAGCCAGAAGGCTGTTGTTTTCTTGTGATCCTTCATCTTCAAGTGTATATATATATATATATATATATATATATATATATATATATATATATATATATTCAAAATAAGATATTCCTTAGGAAATAATCGTCCAGCACTCCCAGCCGGGTTAGGTCACTCGGTTCTTTATTTAAATGACAAACATCAACGCGTTTCAGCAGTCTCAGCTGCCTTGCTCACGATGTCTGAGTGCCATCATTTTTTCCTTAAAATACTCACTTTCAAAAAGAAAGAACATTGAGGAGGGAATACAAGGATTGAAGAACATTAGCCAGCACGCTTTTTCTGTTACAACGGCGGCCATATTAGAACATGCAAGGTACACACAAAAACAAATTACAAGGATAGTTCCATTTGTTACAATTATTACTGCTTTTAGCAGCACGGAATTTCCATATTGGTTGTTCAAGTCATACTTGTGCTTTGCCTTCCTCGAATTTTATATCTAGCAGAGACTCCAAGTCCCTTGCAATTATAATCCAGATACCCGGTCAAATTTCACATATCAGTACCTCAGAGAATAATCAAATGAACATCCAATTCTAACTTAAACATGTTTCTGTTTTAACAGCCTCTAATTCCTCAAATTATATGTTCTAAATATATTTCAACAGTTTCAAAGCCAACGGGGAGTAAAAAAGATTATTTTTAAATTACATATATCGTAGAAATCTTCAATTATTAAAATGCAAGTACTTAGTGCAAATTAATCACTGAAAGTGCAAGTGCTTCACAGTATATTATACATATTTCATATACTTGTTAAAACACCTTATAAAAAATATATAATTAAAATGTCATTATATATTCCAAAATTCTAAAGTGCAAGTGCTTCACAGTATATTATTCTTCCACATTAAAAAAGAACTTATTTCATATACTCAATAAAGAAAAACACTTTAAAACACTATCAATATCCTAAAATATCTAAAACCGATATACAAAAACTACCCTTAATTACTTTTTAGTCTGTATAAAATAATGAAAGAAGCTGTACATATAAAAGTTACATCTTAGAAACAATTTTTCTTATGTACAGCAATCATCTAATCCTTTCATATCTCCCTTCCTCAAATTCTTACCATACCAATAAAAACAAAAAGGTCTCATTTTGTGCAGTTTTACCCTTAAATTCCCTTCCCTCAACAACCTTAGTGTAGACATGTATAAAGGTCCTCATCTACGTTCAATCCATGAGGTTCCTTACTATTGAACTCCAAAATATAATAGGTTTCCAATTTCCTGAGTTCTTTTCCCTATCTCCTCCTCTCTTTTTACGGGGAATTTCTGCTATACAGCTATACTGCAGGCTGGAGGGATTACTTTGATGATACTTCTCAAAGTGTCTTGCGACCGGGTAAGTTCTATCTTTGTTTAAAATTGCTCTCCTGTGTTGTAAAATCCTTTTGTACACTGGTAAAGTTGTACTACCTATGTATACCTTTGGACAGTCACACTGCAATAAATAGACAACAAAATTTGATCTACAGGTTAAAAAACTTTTGATGGAAATAGTTTTATTAAAAAATGTTTTAAAATTCGTGCCATTCATTCCATGTTGGCACGCTTTACATTTAAAACATTTTTTAAAACCTGGTTTTGTTGGAGCCAGTTCAAGGCCCCACCCTTCCTTTCCTGAAATTCACTACTCACAATTAAATCTTTCAATGATTTTGATTTTCTATAAGTGATATTAGGCTGTTTATTCACTTGTGGGCCTATTAAAGGGTCACCCCGTACCAGATACCAATGTTTTTTAAAAATGGCTCTGATTTCTTTATGTTTGGTGTTAAAAGTCATAATAAATCTTGGGTTCTCCACATTATTCCGATCTTTCTGCTCAGTTTTCTCCTTCTTTTTCTGAGTTCGTGATGGTTCAAAGAGTACCTTCTGTCTCTCAAGATTCCTAGCTTTCTTAGCTGCACCTTTTATTATGTGTGGTGAGTATCCTCTCTCAATGAATCTACTTGTCATTTCCTGTTCGATTCTCAGATACTCTTCCTGGCTGCTGCATGCCCGCCTAGCCCTATAAAATTCCCCAAAGGGAATACTTCGTATCAGTGGAGCTAGGTGGGCACTCCCTGTGTGGAGAATAGTATTTCCCGCAGTAGGTTTTCGAAATACAGTTGTCTCAAGTTTTTCCCCTACTGGTTGAATTCTGATATCAAGAAAATCTATGGTAGTTTTACTAAACTGTCCCACAAATTTCAAATTCAACGAGTTCTGGTTCAGATCCATAATGAATTGTTCTATGTCCGTTTCCGTGCCCTGCCACAGCACGAAAACGTCATCTATGAATCTTATCCAAAGTAAAATGTTACCTGACCAATGTTCTAAGGGCGGCCCCCCGAGCACCTGCTCCTCCCACCAGCCTAGATGTAAGTTAGCCAGAAGGCTGTTGTTTTCTTGTGATCCTTCATCTTCACGTGTATATATATATATATATATATATATATATACACACATATACATACATACATACATACATACACATACACACACACACACACACACACAATGTGAAATGTGCACAATACATTAGCGGATGGTGGGATATCACTTAACTTGATGGCTCACCTTTACTGGAAAAGATGACGTAACACCGCCTGGCCCACTGCTGCATCACTGTGGAATCCAAGCAATAGTGCTGCGTAAAGGTGTGTCTATTCTTCCAGGTTACTGCTCTGCAGATATCTTGGACAAACACACCAGCAAACAACGCTGTCTAAGTTGATATACGTCTAGTAGAATGAGCTCGCACTTTAGCCTGTAATGGTTTGCCAGCTTTTTGATGACAAAATTGTATGACATTAGTTATACATCTTGTTATGCCTTGTTTAGAGAGCAGATAACCCTTTCTAGGAGCACTGTATGCCATTACCAACTGACTGGATTTGCGGAATTACTTGATCTTAAACATCTCTTGATATCCAAGGAATGTAATGTGCTTTCTACTACATTATTGGGATCTGGATAGAATGTCTTTAGAACTATTGGTTCATTTAAATGGAAGTCTGATGGAACTTTTGAATTGATTTTTGATTCGTTCGCAGAATCACTCTATCGTTCCTGAAATGTGAAAAGGGTTCTTGAATGTGAATGCCTGTATTTCACCTACTCGTCTTGCAGATGTTAGTGCCAGCAGGAGTGCCACTTTCCAAGAAAGAAATTTAATATCCGCTTTGTGTACAGGCTCAAATGGGATTTTCATTAGTTGAGACAGCACAGTATTTAGTTGCCAGAGAGCAGGAGAGGTTATCTCACTGGTGGGTAAACCCTAAACAGACCTTTTGAGAAATTGTGTGATGAGCCTGCTAGACCATAACAATGGTAATGTTGATGATCTTCTGAAGCGGGATATGGCCGCTAAGTGAACCTTTATGGAGGCACGAGCGAGACCCGATTGTGCGAGATGTAGCAAGTAAGGAAGAATTTCTTCTGGTACAAATGACACCGGGTGCAAAATCGCTTCCATTTAAGACCAAGTCCTGTTCGTACTATCTGCTGAAGTTCTGGCCAGTACATCTCTGCATTCTCCTGGGATATTCAGATGCGCAAACTCATTGAATTCGGGAGCCAGGGATGACAAGTGCAAGGATCTCGGATCTGGATGAAGTACTTGGCCTTGGTTTATTAAGTAGAGACGGAAGTGGATGCAGTTGGATGTGCGGTCTTTCCCATAGGAGAAGTAGCTCTGTGAACCAATGTTGTCTTGGTCATCTCGGAGTTATAAGAAGTATCCTGCAGGGCTCAGCCTTCATCTTCCCGAGAATCCTTGCGAGGAGTCGGAGGAAAAGCATATGCAAAGATTCTGGACCATGCGATCAAAAACGCATTCCCCAACGACCGTGGTAGTGGATGCCATCTTGCGTAGAATCAGCATT
Source organism: Calotriton arnoldi (assembly GCA_963921515.1). NCBI lineage: Eukaryota > Metazoa > Chordata > Amphibia > Caudata > Salamandridae > Calotriton > Calotriton arnoldi. The sequence continues at coordinate 4,092,368 of CAWUFW010000074.1, read as the reverse complement.
TCCGATTCTGGGAGGTTGCAAACAGGTCCAGATTTGGCCTGCCCCATTTGTGGAAAATTTCCTCTAGGACTTCCTTATTGATCTCCCATTCATGGCAGGTTCTTCTAATTCTGCTCAACGTGTCTGCTATGACACTTTGCTTCCCTGGCACATGCTCTACTTTCAGATTTATCTGGTGACTGATCGACCACTCCCAAATCCTTTGCGTCTCTTGGCACAGCGCTCGAGATCTTGTGCCCCCTTGGTTGTTGATATAGTGCATGGTCATAGTGTTGTCTGTGCGGATGATCACTGCAGACTTTTGTATTCTCAGCAGGAAAGCTTGCAAGGCTAGGTGTACTGCCTTAAGTTCCAGAAGGTTGATATGTAGAAGTAACAGAGACAGTTCCCATTTGCAGCAGACTTGCAAATCCTGGAGATTAGCTCCACAACCTTCTAAGGAAACGTCTGTTGGGTTGACCGACCGGGAAACTTGGGGTATGAATGTTAACCCTGTGGAAAGATTCGCCTCTTGGGTCCACCAGGAAAGAGCTATGCGTATTCCTGGGGTGATATGAACTATATCGTCGAAACAGCCTTGTGTTTGGGTCCATTGCTTGTCCAGTTCCTCTTGCAATGGTCACATCCAAAGGCGGCAGAACGGTACTAAAGAGGCAAAAGGACATCATCCCTAGCAGGGATTTGAATTGGTTAACTGAAAGTGACTTTTCTCCTTTAACTAAATGAGCGGAGTGCAGCAATCTTGTCTGTCTTTCTGGAGTTGGATATGCTTTCTTCTGCACTGTATCTAGTATCAAGAACGTTATCCTTCTGGTTTTTGCGAGTTTAACGTAAGGCCTAGTTTGCTGAAAAGGTGTAAGCATGGACTGCTTGACCGCTGTGCAGATTGATGGGTAGGTGCCTTGACCAGCCAATCGTCAAGGTACGGAAAGACTTTGTGTTTCTCCTGTCTTAAGAATGCCACTACTGGATTCTGATGGAAGGTTTCTTTAAAATCGTATAAAAAGCATCTCCGCTTGCTTAGTTGTCATTGGAAGGTCAAACCTTCTAGCTGCTCTCTCCTGGAGATTATGGAAACCTCCTATATCTCTTCAGGGGGTGAATCCGTGTGTGGTGGCTTTGTGGATTTGAGGAGTCAGAATGAGGTAATCATCCCACCCAGTGTGGATATCTCAAAGTTCCCCCTCTTCCCTGTTGTCATCTGAAGACAAGCTATCATGCACTGGCACAGTTCTGGACTGTGATGTATGTCTTGTGAAGGCGGCTGTTGGAATATTTCATGGTGTTTGTGGCGTGGAAGGCTGCACTGGAGGAGTTTTAGGAGGCGCCGCAACCTGCTTAGGTGAGGTAGTTGTAGGCGCAAATCGCTTGTGGTAATCCGCCAGCATCATGTGTAGGACCGAGGCCAATGCTCTAGGTACACATACCACATTCTCCTGGTATTGTTGCTGCCGATATGGCTGGAATTGTTCCTAATAATTTAGGACCTCTTGCTGGGGAGAATAATACTCCTGGCCATAATACTCTCCCTCCTCCTCGTCATCATCATCTTGCTGATATTTTACATGCAGCTCTAATGGGCTGCGTGCCACCCCGAAAGGACCATCATCATCTGGTTTGGCCAGCACTGCTGATGGAATTGGTTTTGCCGTCGACGAGGCAGAGACCAGTTTGACCGTCGAAGATGTAGTTGTCATCAGTGAACTGACCACGATTGCTGTTGTTACAGTCATCGTGGTCGATGTCGTAGTCATCTTCGACGGTGTAGTAGACTATTTCTTTGTCGATGGTGTGCTCGTCAACGATTTCTCCATCGGCCACGCCAAAGACAGTTTTTTAAACTTGTGAGGAATCTGAGGGGAAGGTGTAGAAGGTTCAGATTTTGATTTCCCTGTTTTTTCTGAGGAAATAACATGTCTCATGCTTGTGAGAGTGCCTTTCAGAGGGACGGCGCTCCTTGAAAGACCCATGGGGAGTTTTTTTTAGAAGACTTCTTGGGAGGCTCAAGAAGGGACCGAACTTCTGACCTCTCCCTCTCTAGACTCTCCTGGAAGATGAGGAAGAATCAATGTCATCCCCAGAAACAGGGCCTTCCTTGACTTTAAGCTTTTAGAGCCACAGCAATAACCTCCCATCTATGTATTTTAGGGTTTTTGGTAGAGGCAGTAAAAGCAGTAATTGTGTTGGTCTTCAGAATGCAACATCTTCTTACCACAGGTTCCACATTGTCTAAAAAGACCTTTTTAAACCAGTTCTGACACTGTGGAATCAGATTTGAAACAGATGGTAACTGACAGTAGTAGGTAGATATATTATCTCTCTGAAGATTGAAAAGTAGGTTGAACTGAGCAGAGCTCAGGGGAGACACCCTTACACGAAGTGCGGTAGAAAATCCAAGAGACAGAAGCCTCTGAGGGGAGTGTTCTAGAGGGGGCAGCAACCTGATTGAAAGAATTTGGTCTCTTTTGAATGATAGAGATGTGTTACTAAAGTGAAGGCTTTATGGCCTTCCCAAGCTATTACACTGCTTTTCTAATTGTACCGTGGGACTCCCACTTCGACAACGGGGAAAAATTCAAGCATATGAATCTATGAATGAACCAATACTGGAGAAATAAGCACTAATGGTGACTCCACACTCACTGGCACTCTTTGAGGAAACTCTTTGAATGGGCTCACTATCCCATAATCTACGAGGTGCTATAATACTGGCAACTCCAAAACCCAACAAACCAGCAAAAGAATGCTCCTACTACTGTCTAATCTCCAAACTCATTGATTAAAATAAAAACAAAAATTCTAGCAAAACAATTGGCAACAGACTGGTAAGGGTGAAGTAGTTGCATGTTCTTAAGGATCAGAATGACTTTATGCAGGTTTGAAGAACATGTTAATGTTCAAGATGGCTCCATATGGCCCTTGCCAGACCGGACAAGCTTAATGGAAGATGCGCCTTAGTCCTGGTGGACTTTGAAAAGGTGCTTGATACAATACAATGCCTTTGATGTTTCAAGTCCTCCAAAAAATGAACTTCAGCTCACTATTTCTTACCTATACTAAAATCCTGTGCACAGTCCTATGGGGCCAGGTCAGGATTAATGGGGTTGTCAGACCCCATTTGGGGGGTAGTAGGACAAACAGAGGTTACTGGTCCTCGGTTGGGGGGGAGTGGGCCTGGGGGTATTTATCACCAAAATCCCAGGGACCTTCCTACTATGTCTCTGGAAACTGGGCCAAGTACAAACCCATGAGCACTTCACTCTGCGATAGCAGTAGCAAACTGTGACAGGTTTCTCAGGGAGGTAGTATGGGGGTGCATCAAGCTTGGAACTCAATCACATAGCAACACAATAACTGATTGCCCCAATCAGAGGTTGCATTTTATATACAAAGAAAGTAGTTTAATACACTCAAAAAGGAAATATTACAAACTACAATATGCAGGTATGAATATCCATTGGTGCAGGACCACTATACCCAGGGTTCAAGGTCCCCTTACCCTAAATAGGTGTAAAATATGGTATGGCAGGCTACAAGCGCAAGCGCAGTGCTGTCCTCCTCTTTCAGAATCTGTGCGCTCAGTCTCACAGCCCTAGTCAGAGTATGTCAATCTCACAAGTGCTAGTACTTTTCACATGCCAGTTGTGGTCGGGGCCTGTAGTACATGCCTGGTCTCGTTTACCTCTTCCGAGAAGAAGACGCTCCAGCTGCAAGTTCATCGCCACCCAGTCCTGTCTGTGGAAACAGCAAGTGCGAAAGCCACTACATGGAGTCAGGCTAGCAGGCAGGCTACTGCATTGCTGGCAATCTCCAGTCCTTTACAGGCCATCTCCCGCAAGCAGAGAGAATCGGGCAGACACAGAGGTCCTTGGGCCACCCAAGGCACTTCTCAGAGTCGCAGTGCAGTACGGGTAGCACTCACAGAGATGGGACAGTGGCTTGGTTCACACATGTCCGGTCAGTTGTTCTTGTGGCGCATGCTGCTTTAGCCACACTTCATTACTTTGCAATGGCACAGTCCACTTTGGGTACAAATGTTCATGGTCACAGCGGGCCGTTGCTAAAGTAGACTGTGCCACGGTACAGGCCACCTGCAGGGTCACATTGGTACAGGCCACTCAAGCTCATTTCAGTAGTACCAAAGTACAGCCGCTTCAGAGTTGCAGTGGGGCTATCCACTTCAGGCACTGTGGGAAAGTATTATTTGGGTTGACAAGTGTCCACCTCAAAGGATAAGGCACCACCTGCTAGATGTGACACACAAATTAAATAAGATAAACACGTGCTCAATCCCTGGTAACGCGACACAGAGCAGTCAGGCTTTTATTTTAGTGACAATGTACTTTGAAAATGCAACCAAGGAATAATAATGAGGAAGTATGAAATATTTTGTGCATAACTGTATGTAAATGCACAACTGCTGGTTTGTCAATTCTTCTCAATACTATTCAGCAGTAGCGAGAAAGACCGGTTTCATACCCTCTGACGCTGCAATTTCATTACTAAGTTCTTCTGTTAAGGCCACTGTCTTCACAACATCTTGATCTTTGCTCCAAAGAAATATTTCTCCCGACGTTAGCGCTCCTGCCAACCAAGCACCTGAGAGCGAGAGATGATGGCAACAGTTAAAAAGGATTCTCAAAACATCAGTGCAACAACATGACATTGTATTGTGTAAATCTCTAACTTGACAAAAATATATCTACAAAATGCAGTGTCACTAAAATAAAGATAGGCATGTATTTAAAATACATTTATATTTTCTTTTATAGTACGTAAATCAATTATCAAAGTCCTCACTACTTAAAAGAACTGGGTAAATGCAGTTCTAATTATCTGCGTAAGGGATATAAACTGACATTAATAAGAAACAATTACTTATCTGTAACTGTAGTTTTCCATCCATTCCATTTTTCTTGGATCTATAGGCTTTAAATGTCCCCAGTCATCAAACTGTAACTCCCTGGTTTATAAGTACATAGCAATTTTAGAAACAGTAAAATATCAAAATCTACAGCCCATATATCTCATAACTAGGCTGTCTCTTCCAGCCAGTGACCGAGGTGTTCCAATACCACTCACAGAGCCAATGTCCGACTATAGAAGCATCAACAGTATTATTCTAACCAATAGTTGCCTCACTGTTGGGCAATTATGAATTTATGATAGATACACTGGTTATAATAAATCCTGATTATTCAGTTTGTGCCTTGCAATGTGCAAATTGTGACAATAAAATAAAAATAGTGCAGGGAAAGTAAAACTGGTGTGCACACTATCAAACCGTGTGCCAGTGGAAAGCATGCATTGCATGCGAGCCTTAGCCAAAAAAGCCACAACCAGCTTTGAATATTTTATAAATATTTAAAGAGAACAAAAGGCTGTAGTTATGTTGGAAGGAAGAACCATAACAGCTTCAAATAAAGTGTTTTCTGTACAGGCTGCCCCTCTTGCATTATAGCTTTTACATCTGTAAAACAAAGATATTTTTCTCAAATGTCAGCAGCATCTTCCACGTCCCTGCTTCACAAATCGTCTGGAGAAATTGCATGGAGGGTTACAGATCCAACCATGTTTATTGTCCAAAAAGCAGTCACTGTACCACATACATCGGCATAATGGTGTAGGTTACAAAAAACAAACTTAATTAACTGCAGTTTTCCGTTTGGTCTATATGACTATCTTAGAATGCTTTTAATATCCAGTGTGTGCTGATCCACTGTGTTTCAAGAAGTGGTCTGGAAAGAACTATTTTGTAGACAATAGGGACAAACATATTTTCAAGAATGACTGTGTAAAAGCTTGGATCTCATAGACTTTTCTGACTGATCTAATAGCTAGTAGGAAATCTGCTTTCTAACAGCGAAAAGTATCAAATGGTGTAGACATTAACTTTCAAACAATGTTCATCTCCCTTGTAGGTAAAATTTATCACGTTTAGACCTTTCAAAATTTCCTTAAACATAGGTGCGGAATCGATCAAAAATTCTGTACTGTTTTAACGATAATAATAATCAATGGCTGAAATTAATTCCCCTAGCTGTAGAAGTACAGCAAAAACAGAGATGGGAAATGTCTTAAAGCTGATTTTTAGACATCAGACAAAATATTTTCCATCTTTACGTGTATTTTCTCTTTGCAGAAACAATTCTGAACTGCTGTAAAATTTCAATTAATTTGTACAAAAATTGAAAATGCCTGTAATCTAAGACTTCAGGAGCCAAGCTGTATGACTCGGACTTGTCATGAAGTAGAATTTGATCATTTTTCCTGTTCAGCAACTTCTGCTGGGCTCCCAGACTTGGGAGCTAGACAAAACGTGCAGTAGTTCTGAGTACCATATTGGCACTGACCAAACTGATGCAGAGAGGGTCATACTACAAGAGGTTCTCCTGAGTGTCATGAGACATTGAAAGATCAAGGGAATAGGAGGAAAAGCGTAGAGAATTGTGTTGTGCCAAGAAACTGAAAATTCTTTCCTCGCCATTCCAGATTGGTCTCAACATTTCACATTCTGCCTGGTTAAAAAAAAAATCATTTTAAGTTGATACTTGTCGATCTCCACTTGAAAAGAAATTGGAGGTGCCTGCAAGTTAAGGCCTCTAGAGCCAAGCTGTACGATTCAGACTTGTGGGGTGAAGAAGGAGTAAATATTTTTCCTGGTCAACAACTTTTGATGGGCTGATACCCTGACTTAATATGCACAGTAGTTCTGGGTAGGATAAGTTACTTATCTGTAATCCTAGTTATCTTCCAGGGGTATCCGCATCAAAGTCATGAGCATTGAATATTCCCGCCCATGCGCAGGGACCCCGGAAATAATAAAAAATATATATGAAAACATATATATACACATCTATATATATATATATCTATATATATATATATATATATATATATATATATATATATATATATATATAAAATTTATTCACACATCAATGCAGCCCCTATAAAAGAAGCTAATTAATGTAATAATAAACAACTGCTTTTGCAACCACATACTATAGAATATAGACAACAGGAGGGCAAGCATTACTTGAACTCTTTTTAATGAGTAGACTTGGGTCTAAACTACAGAATCAGCGATGGCTAAATTTTGTGAGTAAATTTGACATATTTTGCCTGCAGGAAACATGGTCGTTGGAAGAAAATCATATTGAAGGCTATAAAACTTTTAACACTACTGCTCGACCATCGGCAAGTGGGAGGCCAAAGGGTGGCCTGTGTATGTATATGTCGAATTTATTAAAGATAACCAAACTATGGTTGACTCTCTCAGAACCAAATTATCAAGTATTGGTCATAAACATAGATAAGCGAGATACAGTTATTCTTGTAAATTTTTATAACAATGCACAAAGGGAACATGTATTTCAAATGTTAAAACAGCTTAGAAATGCAATGCAGAGTACTCTGAATGATCATAGGGAAATTGGTCTATTAGTCTGGGGAGGTGATTTTAATACTGCTTTGTGTCCGCATAATGATGTCGCGTTATGTGGCATAGTAGATGAAAGGGAATGTAATCTCCCACATTTTTCACACAATTTACAGGGTGATGCCCTAAATGAGATTTTATTCTTTTTAGACATGAGTTTTGTAAATATGTTGACTTCGCCTCCTATCCAGTTTACACAGACTTTTCATGGAAGGGGGCGAATACAATTATAGATTTTATAATAACAACAAATAGATCAGCCTCCAGGGTTTTGAGTTTTAAAACCCATAAAAACGTCTTAAGTGACCACTTCCCACAAAGCATGAGTCTATCATTGGCAGCAAAAACACGGATAGTACACCCTGAAAGGACTCAACGACTACAGGGCTTAGAAATAAACAAAATAAATGGATATTCCTTAAAGTGGGCCCAGGTAGAACCATCTGTAATTATGAAAGAAGTGGTGGAAAACAGTAGGGAAAATATTATGAAATGTCTCGACGAGACTGCGCCACACGAAGATATATTGGGATCCTATATTTGTATAACGGAAAATATTAGGAACATGTTGAAAAGAGAAATGAGAAATAGGAAGGACAAGAAGGTTGGATGGTTTGACAATAATTGCACGAGAGCATATGCCACCTTGAAGAACGTTTTACACAAAAAGAAACGGGATAGAGAAGAAATAGCCAAAGCCAGGCGAGCATATAACCTAGTTTTAAAAACTATAAAGAGGGAAATCAAAGCGAACGCTTGGGCTGATTTACACAAGGCTGCCATTGAGGGTAATAATATTGCATTTTGGCGCGTGGTCAAATCTCCTTTTTTGAGATTTGAGTTAATGCCAAGAATAGAAATTGCAATCGATGAAGGGCAATGGGTTGAGCATTTTTCTAAAATGTATGCCAAGAAACAGGAGTCTAGTATTCAAATCGCCGGTCGCTGTGTCTCTACCCGTATAAACGATCCATTCCCAATTAATATAGACTTCACTTTAGAAGAAGTAGAACTAGCTGTGAAAGCTAGTAAGGGCGGAAAGGCACCAGGACCAGATGGGGTACCCGTAGATATATTTAAACAAAATACGGAGCTATGGGGCCCCTTAATAAAACAAGTCCTTGCAGCAGCATGCAAGGTAGGACTCATAGGATCTTGGTCTGAGTCATTAATGGTCCCAATTTTTAAGAAAGGTGACAGACAAAATCCTTCATGTTACCGTCCAATCTCCTTATTAGATTCAGTGGGAAAGGTCTTAGGCCGTATTATTTTAAACCGTCTCCAAGAATGGGCTGAAGAAAACAACGTATTAACGGATCTACAATTCGGATTCAGGGAAGGATTAGGAACATTAGAACAGGGCCTTAATTTAACAATCCTGACCGAGAAATATGTTAAAGTAAAAAAGGAAAATGTACTTAGCCTTCGTAGATCTTTCTACTGCGTTTGATTCCGTATGTCATAATAAATTGTGGAAGATTCTCGAAGTAATGGGAGTCGAACTAGCCTTAATTCAAGTTGTGAGAGAATTATATTCTGGGGCTAGTTCTAGAGTACGGTATGGACCAAATGGGGAATACACAGCTACATTTGCAGTAGGCAGGGGGGTAAGACAGGGCTGTGTCCTGGCACCCTTCTTGTTCACCATGTATACTAACGGCCTTGAGCAGGTGATGCTTGAGGGGTGCCAGGATCTACCACAGGAGGAAGGTCGACCCATTCCTATCTTACTCTATGCCGATGATGCGGTGATAATGGCCCGAACACCACTTGAGCTACAGCGGGCTATAAATAAATACAATGCTTATATGGAAAGCCTTGACCTAAAGATCAACGTTACTAAAACTTTTACAATGAGCTGTGGGAAAACTACCAAGAAAGAAAGACCCATTTTTATTGGAAATAATAAGCTAGAAACAACAAAAACATATCCTTATTTAGGTATTCTTGTGGATAATAAGGGTACATGGCTGCAGGCTATAAGGGCAAAAAATTGACATTTATGAAAACTACAACAGCACTTGTAAATTTTGCTCAGAAATTAGGAAACGGCCACCTTTGGAACTGGTTAAAATCTACCAATCCAAGTGCGTCAGTGCTGTACTGTACGGGGCGGGGATCCTGTAACGTAGTAGACATACAGAAAGTGGAAAATGCTTTTATCCGTTATATATTGGCTGTCCCTCGCTCGACTTCAACCTTTGTATGTCACAAGGAGTTGGGGTTAGAATACATCACGGACAAAATAAGGGTCCAGCCAGTTTTATTATGGCATCGAATCTGGACCTCAACAAAAACTACATTTAATCAAAGGGTCTTAAAAGATTCTCTTAAATTGGACCAAGCCTTAACTATTAAATGGTTGAAGCACATTAAAGATTTTATGGGGGACTTAGGACAGCTAGAATTTTTGAAGATCCTTTAAAGATGACTAATATTTCTAGGAAAGATTTTAAAAAACGATGTATGTCACACTTGGAAGAACTTAGATATGAAAGCGAAGTCCACAAACCGACAGTTCTCCAAAACCAGATGATCCTCGTTTCCACTGAAATGCAACCTTATTTGACCTACTATGGAACTGGGTATGACAGATTCGTGCTTGCACGTTTTAGATTAGATTCCTTTCGTCGTTTGGTAGCGTTTCCCATAATAAATGATTGGACAAAAAATTTAGAAGCTTGCCCATGTGATGGTGAAGCATCCCAAACGACAATTCATACTGTTTTATTTTGTAAATATTACAGGGAATGCAGAAAAAGGTGGATTTACCCTATTTTAAAAATCTGGGGTCTGAGGCAATGTCGTCCCGCCTATCTTGCATTGCAATTATTGGATAGTGAATGTTTTACTAGAAATATTGCAATATTTTTAAAAGCGGTAATCAAGTGTAGGAAACAATTGTAATATTTTTATCTATTGGTTTTATCTGTATAAATTGTTTTAATGAACTCAGCCTGATTTGGTCAGTCGTTTCATACTTGAAAAATCGAACAAAGAAGTACTATTATTATCTGGTGGTTCGTACTTTTTTTTTTTTTTAATAATGATTTTAAAATTGAATGTTTAAAATGTATAATGCTGTAATTTTGTATTTGTGTACCGTGCTTTTATGATTTTTCGTATCCAAAAATGAAAATCGAATAAAGCGAATTTGAAATGAAATGAAATGAGTAGACTCAAAATTAATCTGCAAAAGAGCAAGCATTGTTAGCCTATAGGCTGCATTGAAAACCAATAGCATAGAAAATTAAAGCAATTGCAAACACAAAAACTGGCACCGTGCATTTAAGGCAGCCATGACCCCCAGCTTCCCATCATGCCTCAGGGGTGACAGTTAGGTCAGTTGTTCTTTGCGGAGACCCGAGAGTCAGGGCACAAAGATATAGCTTAAAGAGAACAGTCTCATTTGTCTGGGGAGGCGGGTGGGTTGCTTATGACTTTGATGAGGATACCCCTGGAAGAGAACTAGGATTACAGGTAAGTAACGTATCCTTCTCTTCCAGGGGATCCTCATCAATAGTCATAAGCACTGAATCGAATAGCAAGCCCATCATCCGCTTGTGGGAAAATGAGACAAAATGACCAAATAAACAATCAAAGCTTTTTCAGCTTTGGAACAAATTTCTCAAGGAGGCCTGGCCTACTTGAGTGTCTGCTCTGGTATCTGAGTCGAGACAATAGTGTCTCGTAAATGTATGTATCGATTTCCAAGTGGCTGCCTTGCAGATCTCAGCAATTGGTACATTGTTAAGAAAAGCCGCTGTAGCTGCCTTTCCTCTAGTGGAATGAGCCTTGGGTCTAGACCAAAGCGGCTTCTGTGCTAAATGATAAGCCAGTTTGATACATGACACTATCCACCTGGAGATGGAATGTTTGGAGGCTGGAAAACCTGTTCTGATTGACCCGTAATTAATGAACAGTTGATCAGATTTCCTGATTGCTTTAGACCTGTCCAAATAGAATTTCAAAACCCTTTTCAGGTCTAAAGAATGAAGGGACCTCTCAGCTGATGTAGAGGGATTAGGAAAAAAGGTAGGCAGCGAGATGGATTGATTGACATGGAAATCCGACACCACCTTCGGAAGGAAGGAGGGGTGGGTTCTCAGAACGACCCTATTGAGATGAAAGACTGTGTATGGTTCCTTAGAACAGAGAGCTTGAATCTCGCTCACCCTGCGAGCTGAAGTGATTGCTACCAAAAAGGCTACCTTCCACGTAAGGTGTTGGAGGGTTGCTTTGTGGATAGTTTCAAACGGAGGACCCATCAGTTTAGACAGGACCAGATTCAGCTCCCAAGGAGGCGAAGGAGGTCGGATAGGAGGGTAAACCTTCTTTAACCCTTGCAAAAAATCCTTCACTACCTGCAATTGAAAGAAAGAAGGTTGAGAAGGAGACCGCCTGTACGCCGTAATGGCAGCCAGGTGTACTTTTATGGAAGAGAATTTTAGACCTGCCTTAGCTAAGTGGAGTAGGTAAGGTTAAATCACTTCCTCTTGCCCCTTGGTAGGATGGCAACCATTTTGCACACACCACAAATAGAAACGCTTCCATTTACAAGCATAAGAGTGTCTTGTTGAAGGTCTTCTTGCTTCTTTCAGGATGGTCATGCAGTCCTGAGGGAGTCCTAAATGACCATATTGGAGGACCTCAGGAGCCATGCTGCCAAGTTCAGTGAAGGAAGGTTGGGGTGATGAATGCTCCCGTTCATCTTGGACAGCAAGTCCGGTCTGCACGGCAATCTCTTGTGTGGGCATTCTGATAGGTGCAGAAGGTCCGGGCACTGCCGTGGCCAGTCCGGAGCGATCAAAATCATCCTCATCTCTGAGTGGGAGAGTTTGGTTACGACCTTCGGGATGAGAGGAAGGGGAGGAAAAGCGTATACAAAGCCTCCTGACCAGTTGATCAAAAGGGCATTCCCTCTCAACCCTGGTCAGTAGAATCTTGAGGCGAAGTCGTGGCATTTTTTGTTTGCGTCGCGCGCAAAAAGATCTATGCTTGGACGACCCCATTCTCGGAAGATTTCTTCGACGACTTTGTCGTTTAGAACCCAGTCCTGCTGGTCCTCGAAGTGACGACTGAGAGCGTCAGCTTGTGAATTCTGCTCCCCCAGCAGGTGTATTGCTGTAATTGTCAGATTCCTTGCAAGGAGCCAATGCCAGAGAGCTTGGGGTTCCAGAGACAGAGACTGCGATCGAGTCCCTCCCTGCTTGTTCAGATAGTACATGGTGGTCGTATTGTCCGTCTGTACTAGAATGGAGCTGGTCTGAATAGATGGGAGGAAAGCCTTGAGGGCTAGATGCACTGCTCGTAGCTCCAGCATATTGATGTGATACAATCGTTCTTTTGCCGACCATCGACCTCGAGTCTGGAGGGATCCCATGTGTGCTCCCCAACCCTGGAGGGAAGCATCTGTGATTAATGATTGAGAAGGAGGGGACTGATGGAACAGAACCCCAACCAACAGATTCTCCTGTCGCATCCACCATGGAATCGATGCTCTGGCTGCTTTCGACAGATGTATCCTGTCGTCCAATCAAGCCGTTGGTTGATCCCACTTGTCCTCCAGATCCTGCTGTAAAGGGTGCATCCTCAGCCTGGCGTTGGGGACAAGAAAAATGCAGGATGCCATCGACCCTAGGAGAGAGGCAACCTGACGGACTGAAGGGAAGTTGCTGCACAGAATCTGTTAGCATTTCAGAGTGATAGATGATAGTCTCTCCTCCGAAGGAAACACTTTTCCTACTGCGGAGTCTATTGTTGCACCCAGATAGTGGAGTCTTTGCGTGGGATGCTGAGTCGATTTCTTGAAGTTGACATGAAGGCCCAGCCGTTGGCAAAGGGCTAGAGATTGTTGGTAGTGTGCCCTCACGATCTGGGGGGGAACGGCCTTTCAGAAGGTAAGGGTAAACAAAGATTCCCTGGCGCCGCAGAGCAGCTGCTACTACTGCAATGCATTTTGCTAACACTCGGGGAGCCGACTTCAACCCGAAGGGCAGGACTTTGAACTGATAATGGGTCGATTCCACCAGAAAATGCAGGAACTTTCGGTGATGTGGTTTGACTGGGATGTGAAAGTATGCATCCTGCAGATCTAAAGAACACATCCAGTGCCCTTGATGGAGATGGGGATATATTTTATGGAGAGCCAACATGCGAAACTCCTCCTACTGGATGGATTTGTTGAGGGCGCGAAGATCCAGGATTGGTCTGAATTCTGATTTCCGACCTTTCTTCCCCACTAGGAAGTACCTTGAGTATACTCCTTGACCTCGTTGCGATATAGTAACTTCCTCAATGGCTGATTTTCGCAGGAGGGTGGATACTTCCTTCTGCAGTACGCCCAGCTGGTGGCACGTAGTTTTTACTGGAGGGATCGTAGGAGGCCGATGTCAGAAACGTAGAGAGTACCCATTCTGCAGCGTACTTAACACCTATTGGTCTTTTGTGATGCTGCACCACTCTTCCAGGTGGTTGGCTATACTTCCCCCCCCCACTGGAGAGGGAAACAGCGATGGGGGAAGTGAGCATTCATTGCTTTGAAGGAGTTTTTGCTGAGGCAGCAGATTGACTAGGAGCTCCTCTCCCTCTGGGAGCGCGACGTCCCTGATAGTGGGATTTTGATTGGCTCTGTTGGTGTTGGTGCCTCTGCCACCGAGGGGTTTGAACCCTCTGATGGAAGGGTCGCCGATCGTATGGCCTGTATCGGCACCGGAACTCCTTTTTTCTCTCAAGCCCTACTGCCTTCAAGGTGTCTAGCTCCGCCTTCATCCTTGAAATCTCCTCATCTGTGTGAGTGCCAAACAAGGAGGATCCTGAAAAGGGGAGGTCTAGGATCCGTGATTGAGGTTCGGGTTTTATCGCAGTTAGTCGAAGCCAGGAAGAACGTCTGGCACAGATCCCGTGTGCATAGGAATGTGCAGACAAGATCGCTCCATCAGCTGCAGCGCTGATAACTTGATTTGCCACCAAACTTCTTTCCTGCAACACCTCTTCAAAGACCCTACGATCTTCTTTGGGAAGTTTTTCCATAAACCTTTGCAGCGAGTCCCACAAGGATCTATCATAGCGCCCTAAGAGCGCCGAGGCGCTGGAGACCTTCAGCATGGAGGCCAAAGTGCCACAGGCTTTTCTTCCCCACGAATCCTGTGGTCTGCTTTCCTTATCGGGAGGAACTGTTGATGAGGAGGCCACTGGGTGTGTCTTTTTCGCAGCCGCAATTATCACAGAGTCAGGAGGTGGGTCAGATTTAAGAAACAATGGATCCTCTACCGCAGCCCTGTATTTCTTCAAGATCCTCGCTGGAGCGGTCTTGAGCGTTGCCGGTGTAAGGAACGTTTCCATAACAGGCTGTAGAAATCCCGGTACCAAGGGTAACAACGGTCTGGCTGCTGATCTTTGATGCAAGGTTTAAAAAAACACTGAGGATGAACTCTGAGGAGTAGGTATAACAATGTTCAACTTTGTTGCATCCCGGCCAGAACGTCCTGGAAAGAACTGACATCATCCACTGGAGAGCCCCTTGAAGGTGGACTGTCTGTAAGGGTCGGAGAATAGTCCCTCTTTGATGATTGGGTAGAAGAGGGTGAACGTGTCGGTGACCTGTGCCTTCTCCGATGCCCCCTCGACGTAGATCTTCTTCTTGTGGAGGCTGCCGGCGTACGCGTATGATCCCGACCCCTCAAGGGAGTGGTAGGAGAGAGATCTACTTCTTGTACCAGCTGAGCCAGTGGCGACCTGTGTAGAGGACTGGAGTAGTCCTGTGTACCTCGTGCCTGCGTCGTTCCAGATTTCTGCCAGTGATGCAGAGGTAACATCCACCTAGGAGAGAGGTGCACAGATGGAGATTTCTGCCTCACTTCTTGTGCAGGAGTCTCAGAGCGTGAACAGGGGCGTACAGGTGAAGAAGCAGGGCTGCTCGACATCGAAATAATCACCTCCGGTGACCTTAAGGCTGATGACGACGTGCGTCTTGAACTTGACCGTGCCTGATGGGTTGAGACTGACTGATGTGAGTGTCTCGACGTTGAACGCTGAGTCACTTTGTCCTGAATCACCGATGGTGATTTAGCCCTCGACGTCGGGGATGGTGATGGAGAGATGGTCACCGGACTGGAGACCGACGGAGACCGATGTCTCGACATCGAACACTGTGTGTCAGTGACGTTGACCGTTTTCTGGGGCTAGATCTGTGCCTCGACGTAGATCGTCGCCGGGTTGACTATGACGGGGGTGTTCTTCTCGACGTCGAATGTCCTTGAGTTGAAGCCGACGGAGTCCCCGGTCTCGACGTCGTGCGCCCGTGAGATGGCACAGATGGAGTTTTGTGTCTCAACGTCAAACGCCTCTGAGATGGCGACGACGGAGTTTTGTGTCTCGATGTCGATCGTCTACGTGATGATGCCGACGAAGTCTTGTGCCTCGACGTCGACCGCCTGAGAGATGACGCCGACAGAGTCTTATACAAGGAGATGATGGACGGAGCGCTGAAACTTTTCAGACACTCACCCCCAGTCACAGATCTGGGTTGAATCCATCATCATTCTTTAGCTCACTTCGCCACCTCAGTTCAGACCCAGCTATATGCAAATCAGTCTTGACCCTGTGCCTCATGGGAACAGTCCAGCCCGAACTGCCAAGCCAGTTCTTCCCTGAACCGGAAACAAGCATCCTGGGACTGGTTTCTGGGTAACACCCTTCATCAGTCAGTCTAGCTTGAATCCAGTGGCAAAGTGAGCAAGGGACCCACGTCTGGGCATACCCTGCCAACTTGGGGCGAACAAAGCAAACACAAGGAGATGATGGATGGAGCGCTGAAACTTTTCAGACACTCACCCCCAGTCACAGATCTGGGTTGAATCCATCATCATTCTTTAGCTCACTTCACCACCTCAGTTCAGACCCAGCTATATGCAAATCAGTCTTGACCCTGTGCCTCATGGGAACAGTCCAGCCCGAACTGCCAAGCCAGGTCTTCCCTGAACCGGAAACAAGCATCCTGGGTCCGGTTTCTGGGTAACACCCTTGATCAGCCAGGCTAGCTTGAATCCAGTGGCAAAGTGAGCAAGGGACCCACGTCTGGGCATACCATGCCATCAAAAAAACCTATTACTCCCAGCAACAAGGCTATGTCATCAGGGTCCCAAGGTTATTTACCGCAACACACAATTACCATCAACCAAGAAAATAGGGGCAGGCAGTGATGTCGTAATTTTAGGCTCATGCCTAGGATGGCTTGGTTTTTAAAGGTTTTCTTTATGGGAGGAAAAGATGTTGCAAAAGAAAGAGACAGTCAAGTGTAAAGGCCTCAGACATACATTTTCAACCTAGTTGTAGTACTTGGAAGAATCTGCCAGTATTTTAAACTTCAAAGTATTTCTTTTGTTTGTCCTCCTTAGCTTTCTTTTATTTCTTTACCACTTAGTAATGAAAGGCAATCTCCTCTGAGACTTACCTTTCACCGAGTAAGAGGACAGAGCAACACTTTTCCGGAGGGTAAGTAGGAGTCTCATGTACAAAAAAAACACAATCTTATTTTCGCTACTTCAGAGTTCTACAAGAAAAAAGCTGGCAATTGTAAAAGTTCTCCACACTATCATCTAGATGAAAGAAATAAATGTAAGATGTATAGAGAACTTCAATGGTACTACTGACAGCACCTGAAAAAGGATGCCCCCTGGCTTTTGTGGAGTTAAATCGCCAGAGGAATTCAACTCTCCTGAACTATTGACAGGTCAAGCAAAAGTAACAATCTGCATCACAGCAGTTTGTCAAAGTAAGAAAAAGGTAAAGGTGGTTATATATTGCATGAAATGTTACAGATTCGTTATAGTTAGGGAAATTTTATTTAAGGTGGATATAATGGACATATATATATTTATATATATCCCAAGAAATGTTATAGTTAGGGATTTTTATTTATTCTTTCCATACAAACCATACTTAAACTACATGAACAATACAAACTCTAAAGTATAGCTATAACTTCAATTTAGAACTTACACACCACCTTCAAATTACTATAAGTCGCGCACCTTGGTACACAGTGTTCTCACCTCACTCGCCATACTACATTACCTATAACTCGCGCCTTCTCAATGCACTGGTTATACTATTGTATTCAACATCACTTATATCAAGAGAAATCATAGCTTTCATAACAATACTTATGACATCCTAATTGAGATTATTTTTCAGAACACAGTGCATGGTAGAGTCACGAGTTATAGTTAATGTAGTATGGCGAGTGAAGTGAGAACACTTTGTGTGAAGGTGCGCGACTTATAGTAATTTGAAGGTGATGTGTTAAGTTAAAATGTAGGTTATAAGTACATACGTACGTAGGTGGGCGATTTTTAGTAATGTGAAGGTGGTGTGTAAATTGTAAATTAAAGTTATAACTATAACTTTAGAATTTCTAATGTTTGTGTAGTTTAAGTACGGTTTGTATGGTAAAAATAAATGACGTTTTCCTAACTATAACTTATCTGCAATCTTTGTGTTTTCATGGACTTTCAGTGGTTTTTATGTTTCTAATGAAAATGTGTTTTAAATCGTAGAACTGAGTGTTATTTTTTTAAGGTATCGTTAATTGGTGCGCCGTCCAGTAACATGAAGGAGAGTGTCGTGCAGTTGAGTATCATAGAGTGGAGTAATATATAGCGGAATGGAGTGCAGTGTAGTAGAATGAAATGGGGTAGAGTGAGAAACAGCGTAGTAGAGCATTGTACAATGCAATCCACCTCCTGACAATATCAAAAGAAGCACTCTCCTCTATGGCAGGACCAGGGGGAGAGAGAAGTCCAGTGTCTGGGAATGTGCCTTGACCACTGCCGTTCTGTAATTCTGCAAACCAATTGTCCTCATTCGACCTCCTCATCATAGTCATTATTGCCAGAATCGGAGCCACAGAGCTGATGGAAAGTATAAACTATGCCACGTGGTAAAGGCAAAGTACTGGAGTCAGAAGGACTGATTACAGGCTGTGCCTCAGTGGGATCGGAGCACAGTCTCAGTCAAGGTAGAAATGTAGCCGGCTCGGAGTGTGATTACTATAGGTAACTGCTCCTCTTCCAGCACCGGCAGCGTTATTGGTGTTAATGGAAGCAGCACAGGGAGTGACACCAGCACCAAAGTCAGTGCAGAACACAAACTGCTTTTAAGAGGCACAGATAGAGCCATTGGGGAAACTGTCAGTGGGACCCCGACTGAAGGCCTCTTCTGATTCTTAGGGCTCAAAGGTGTGTCAGATGTAGCCAGAAGCGAGCCAAATATAAGCAGCATGGTCTCACTAAACGCATCTACCTGCTACAACATCGCTGATAGACCCGGAAATTCGGGTTGCATCAAGACCAATCTCGGAATCAGCTCATCAGGAGTTCGAGAGCGAGACTGAGACTTTAGAGTGGGGGATAGGGACAGATTCCCACTTCAACTTCTTATGGTTCTTTATGGACTTACCCAAAGACTTTGACCCTTATGAAGATCTGCTGCGTGAATGAATTCGGGAGTGGGAACTGGACCTACCTGTCGTGTTAGACCTGTCATGGCAGAGTCTTCTGATGATTAGCAACGTAAAGTTTCGCCTCGTGGTCCCGTATAAACTTCAGGTTCATCTGGCCACAGTCATCGCAGACCCTGGAGTTGTACTTTGACACCCGGCACCACAGGCATACATCGTGGGGGTCTGACAAGACATTTATTTGTAGATCAAACATAAAAAAGGTGATGGGAGGATGCTTACAATAAGTCTAGCCATTGTCAATCACTCGGGTGGCAATCCAACCAGTCGTTCTTTTGCCCATCATGCCACCTCAGTGTAGTGTGGATTATGGCCTCATTGTCGACATTGCTAAGTTAGCTTAGGCCTAGCTGCCATGATGCCTCTTTTGCACACGTTACTTCGTGACTTTGTTTTTCCAGACTCTGCTTGTGCCTATGTTCATGAAAACTGTCTACATTTCTGCCTTTTACATTTTCTGCTGTTCTCTGTGGTTTTTGTCTGCACACGATGTACAAGGTCGAAAAACAACGTCCCTTGTTATTCAGTTCTGGTCAGCCCCACGCACTTAGACATAACATGAAGCACAGCTGCACTGCTGAAATTGAGTACTTTTAATATTGCAAGATACCTGTTAGAAGCACTTGGAGAAAAACCTTGCCAGGGAGAAGAGCTGTGCTTGTCCGATGATGTAAACCTTGCATCTAGTTCTTAAGGTATGGGGTCCCCCTGACAAAGCCCAGAGGTCCTCTATTTTTATAATAAACTAGTTACTAGCACGGGTAGGGTGGCAAGGCATTATAGTCCTTTATCCACTGTCTTTATAAAATGCTGTCCCCGTTTGTATTCTATGGAATTGTAACAATGCTTACTATTTGGTCTTTATGCATTATGCTGCTAGTACTGGCACGTGTACTGTGTCTTAGAGCACGTTAGTTAAAATAAACATTTTAAACTATACTGTGTCTCTTAATACGCACGTTGTGGACAAGTATGAGTGAGTAATGAAAGAGTGTTCTTGCTCCCGCGATTCCTGAAAGAGTCCGTGTTCTGGGATGTCTAATCATTTGTAGCTTCGCTGTAGTACGGAGAACGAATGAGACACTATAGCTAGTCGGATTGGGATTTTGGGCACTAAGGTGGATGGTTGGTACACCACCATACACCGAGGTCCTGTTTTCCTGCGCATAGTTCTGTATATGTGCAGAATCCCCGCAACATCAGATTAGACCCAACCACGTGCAAATCAGTCTTGATCCTGCTCCAATGGGAACAGTTCAGCCCGAACTATCAAATCAAGTACTTTCTAAACCAGAACACAAGCAACCCAAGAGCAGTTTCGCATTGACTGAGTCTCTTCAGTGGGATGTAGCTTGGTTCCAATGGCACAGCGAGCAAGGGACCCACGTCTGGACATTCCCTTGTTTATGGCGGTACATTAAACATACAAAAGGTGATGGGAGGATGCTAGCAATAAGTCTAACCACTGGCAATCGCCCAGGGTAGCATTCCAACCCATCGTTCTTTTGACCACCATGCCACCTCATATTAGACCGAACTATATGCAAACCAGTCTTGGTCCTGCTCCAGTGAGAACAGTCCAACCCCAACTGCCAAGACAGGTCCTTTTTGAACCGGAACACAAGCAATCCAACTGATGAGCCCTAATAAGTGTCAGAAACAGGTCCTGGCTGCTTTGTTCCTGTTTAGAGAGGTCCTGGCCTCGCAGTTCGGCTGGACTGTTCCCAGTGTAGCAAGGTCAAGACTGATTGGGTCTAAAATCTAATCTGAGGTGGCATGACGTGCAAAATAACAATGGACTCAGGAAGCGGCCAGAGTAATGACTAGTGGCTAAGATGAATTCAAGCATTCCATCCATCACACTTCAGACATTTATTTGTGACAGTCCCTACATGGTTTAAACCTTGTTGTTTTGGGTGGGGGGGTGGTTAGGAGGGTTATTTCTCCCTTGCACACTGGTAAAAAATGATGTTTTTTCATGAAAAATACTTATCAAAGACAAGAAGAGTAGAGTACCGGAGCTGCGTCTGAAGGAGCAGAAAGAAAGGAACTAATGTCAGTGTCCTTCGGTGGAGCTTATATGCGGCCCGCTTGTAATTTCTGAAGCAGAAGACATTAGTGTGAAGCCGCCCAACACCACCTACCGGCGGTTAGAAGTACTGCTTTTGAGTTTCTGGATCTGGTTTGAAGCCTGGAGGAATATTCATATGGCAAGGAATCTGCGGTTAGAGGTATGCATCATAATATCACACACACATAGTGCCTCAAGGTTCCATCCTTGCACCTAAGCTCTTTAACTCTACATTAAACAATTGAAGGATCTGATGAAAGGTTTAGGTGTTATAATACATCAATATGTTGACAACACTCCGATATAGCAGGAAAACAATTGCCTTCAGGACATTCACCTTTAAAAAACCTGTTAAGTAAAACTACAATACTGGATGATTGCCAACTTCTTCATACTAAATCCAGATAAAAGAGACTTCATCCTACTACAGAAACAAAAGTACTACAAACTAAACAATTAATGTCTACAGTACCCCCAATTAGCTGGTTTTAACCCACTCCTTTAACCAGAACTCTAATTACTGGGCATCTGAATAGATCCCACTATCCCACTCCATTATTGACATCATATATCAACCATATGGCTAAATCAGCATCCCTCATCTCACAAAAAAAAAAAAAACCTCATATTTACCTATTTTCAACGAACTTCCAATTGGTGGTTCAATCCTTGGTAGTCTTCCTAATCAACTAAGGGAATACCGTTCTCTTTGGAGTCAGGAAATCCTCTGTGGTCCCGATCAAAGCAGTTCTTCAGTCATTCACTTAATCTCAGACACTCTCAAATTCAACCACATCACTAGTCTTGAGAGACTGGATTTCCATGGAGGCCAGAATCCAGATCAAATTGGCATGCATAACCTTTAAAGATGTCCACTGCCCTCATCCAAACTATCTGCACTCTGCCAAAGACATCTCAAGTGGCAAAAACACCTCAGAAGCTGAGAAATTCTCAGACTTGAATAGAAAAATCTGAGATCCCAACTAGCCATTTCACAATCCTTTTCTAGATCGGCTTCTACCCTATAAAACATTTTGCCCACAGATATGCATTGCCAAGATGAGATCCTACCATTCCAAAATAGACTCTAAACTTATGTCTTCGGATGCTAATTTAATTAATTCCAAGATATCCCTCAAGTACTGCTTCAAAGCTGATTTCCTTGGGACACAGACCTCCTGAGTGCTATAGTAAAATGTAGAATAAAATATGCTGTTGACGCTCAGATTACTCAACCCCTGGGTGAGGCTTCTCATTTGACAACAGTCCTGATACCATTCTTGACAACTCGTTACATTGCCTATGTATTTTTCCATTGCCTCATCAACAGCCCCTGTGATAACTGCTGGACAGTGTTTAAGCTTCTTCACTAAAGAAAGATTGTTCCTCAAACACCTTTAGGTTTGCTGACCACTTGCTATTCTTTGCAGTTGATTGTTCCCTGTAATCACTCAGAGGACAACTGTATTAAGTTTATCTTCTTTGCACCCTCCATTCCAAAGTTATAAATTGGGTTATATTTCAATAATGAAACATGCCATCACCTCACCAACCACGTCCACTAGCTGCTACCTGTTCAGCCTCCATCAAGTGCATTGCTGCTTTATTCTCCAATGTCTATGTCTCAGCTTAACTCTAGAACAGCCCCACGCCCTTAATGTCATCATAGTTTCTTGCCTGATGCTCGCTTCACCAGTTCTTCTTCCTGGTCCTTCTTTGCATCATGGACTATTCCAGTTAACTGCTGCTTGCCTAAATCATTAGAGGTTTGTAATGCATTCAGTTTTTCCTCCAAGTAACTGGAGTTTTCTCTAGACTGCTTTTTTAACCGCTTCTGCTCTAGTTATCAATCTGAGCTGAGAAAAGGTCAAATATAGTGGCAGGTCCTTTGCTAAAAGAAGAGGGTCGCCAACCCCAGGTATGATGCTTGGGTATGGTCTTACTGATACAACTAACGAGAGTCATCTTCCCCTTCTTGCCCTTCCGTATGTTTGTTGAGTCACACACCTTTTGAAGTTGGCCATTTCTCTTTTTCACCTTCGGCTGAGCATAGCCTATTAGGAATTCAGAGGCACGTATATATCCACTTCCATTCCTTAACCTTCTCTACGAGATGCTCCTGTTGCCATACAGGTATGTTTGTGTCACCTGCACACCGGTACCAAAACCCCACTGGGCAGCCGTCTCCTCAAGGTCCTCTTCCACACCCTCTTGTGTCACAGCATTGGACATCCACTGGGCCATGCACCAAACAGGCCAGGTAAATCTCAGCTCACCTTCAGTAGGTAACTTTCTGTCTCCATTTTTCTATCCCCGCATCCAGATCCAGAGCATGAGCGAAGACAAACACATATGGCGGGTCAGGGACTTGACAAAGTTCATGAAGCATCCTCCCTTCCTGTCTCCCATAGCCTTTCTGCTGGAAATTTCGGGTATGTCCCAGAAACACCTTCAGTCTTCCCTTCGTTTGGATGCAACGAGGAGGCTTCTTTATTTACAGTTGTAGCAGAAGAGCCCAAGAAATAGAGTTTTACACATAATTAATCAGATGGCTGTCAATCTATAAGCCTGACTGACTGCCCCAATCATACCTACCTGCAAACGCTTAAAAAGAGAGCGCGTAAGGAGATAAAAATATTCACTACATTCTGTCTCACTTTTAAAATAAGTATTTTTTCAAGGCATTAACCTTCCTCATGGCCATCCACCTGTTTCTGAAGCAATTTGTTTTTATGGACAGAGAAATAAATCAATGAAGTGCCCCTTAAAAGTATCATTAAAATCATTTTACATGCAGCCTAAGAACGTAGGAAAGGTACAATTACTATATAAACGTGCATCAGTGAATCCCTTTTATGAGTTCACTGAAGCATTAACATGCAACCAGATAGTACCAGGTTTCCACTCAATTTATTTTTTTGGTCTTTCATACAGCTACTAAGTCTATATGAACCAATTCAAAGTTATGTCCGAGACAAACAGTTTCATTCTCAGCTGCAAGAATTAATTCAAGCCTAGTCATGAAGATTTGATGACTAGGCGGATATAGCAAGCCATCAAAAGTAAAGAACTTTCCCAGCACATGGAAAGGTATGAACTAGTTAAATCGGACACATTCAAAATCTGCATAAACGGAGAGAAAGCGGCAATACTTAATCCTCAAGCTGAAAATCACTTAGAAGATTGAGTGACAAAATAAGTGATTTTATAAAGGAAAATAAGAAGTACTGCACCATTTCTGGATGTTGCCAGCACTGCCACATATTTATTTTTTAGTAAAGGCTGAAGTCGTGCAACTTTCTTCTTAATCCTCCCAGACACGAGGTTGATTTCGCTGAAGTTATTATCATCTAGCAAAAAACTGATTCTTTTTCCTAAAAAAAAAGTTAAGAAGCAATTAAACAGTGTTATACACATTTAAAAACAAAAATAAACATTGGCAATGCCAATATGTCTCACTTTAAAGGAATGTTGTATGGTAACGTTAAGCATATACAAATAAATAGTATGGGAATATATGTTTGTGTGGAAGCAAAGAACTGTAAAATTAAAAAGATCAAGTGACAGTTGCACTGTCAAGCCAGACCTAAAAGCCCATCTAGGTTAAGGACTTTCCTCCTCCCACCTGTGTTGCTGCCAGAGAAACAACAACGTAAATTATCTAGTTATCTAAGAGACACTTTAATAGCATTTCAATCTCACGTGTGTGCCCCAGAAAGTTCAAACTAGGGCAGCTGGATAAATAAACAAAATGATCACAGCTGTGGGGAGGACAAGGACTTTTTTTGTGGAAACACACAATTTCTGCCCAATCAAAACATGTACTCCTCCCTCCCTACATGTGAGCGGAACCAAATCCCCTCTCTAGTAATGCTCACATAATTGCCTGGCAACAGCTGCGCTGTCAAGCCAGATCATGAAAAAATATATTAATAGTTATCTCAATATGGAGCAAGAAACTAACAACATAAGCTGAATTTGCCAACTTTTGTAAAGGAAAGTTTTAATTTTCTATAAGGCAGCGAGATGAGCATTATGGTTAATCTCGGCTGCTGATGGCACAAGTATTATTTCCGTCTCTCCTTTTAAATTAGTTTTATGTGAAATTTGTGGATGCGGGGGAGGGGGCTTTGTGTTAAACAGTTGAAAAATACTTATATTTTTCATGGAGTGAATTCACGGAGGCACATTGAGTACATGGTGTCACTTGGGCCATCCCAATGAAATTTCATGCCTACCCTGTTTCATGGAGAGGAGGGAGGTGATGAGGCAGGGTTTCGAGTCATCAGCTGCTAAAAGACACAGCTCCTATAAGCAAGGCTGCTAGGTCTCGGCCTTTGAGCTCTGCGGTCTCTCTGCTAGGAAGCCACAGTTCGTTCCACAGCAGGCATGAAGAAAATGAATTCTCACATTAAAATGAAGGAATCTGTGACCATTCTTAGGATGCTCACAACTGATTACCATGCTTATGGGTCAGGAACCTTTCGTTCTGCAAATACTTGATGTAAAAAAGTAGTGTTTAATGTGCGGCGAAAGGGTTTGAAGGGTAAACTCACTCAACCCAGCAATTCAGGCTGTAGTATTTGCAGACGTACAAAAGAGAACCCAAGCCAGGGCTCGAGTCGGGGTACCACGCGGGTGGACGGCGTCCCCCCACTTATTTTACCGGGAGCTCGATAACTGGAGCAAATGGAGCCACACATTCACTCTTTGGCCTCTCTGGGGCGAGATCGGAGCTCATTCAGAACGCTGCTCACGCGCTGGCTTCTCTGATGCAATCGCATCTAAGGGGTGAGCGAGGGGAGGCAATGAGTCTGATGGTGCAAGCCACCTTTCGTGACGTCACTTCCTGTTGTGATGTCAGCGTCCCCCCACTTCTTTTTTTAGGACTTGTGCCCTGACCCAAGCTCTAGATTTGCACATTCTGATTAATACGGGGACGCGAACTCTACTGAGCCGGGGCAAGGAACCAGAGCCCCCAGGCTCCTTCACTTCACCGCATCATCGGGTTGCGCCCGGAGGCGCATTTAGGAGGTTGCAGGCTCCCGCGGAGCGGGACGCGAACTCTACTGAGCTGGGGCAAGGAACCACTGCCCCCAGGCTCCTTCACTTCACCGCATCATCGGGTTGTGCCCGGAGGCGCATTTAGGCGGCTGCAGGCTTCGCGGGGCGGGCCCATCAGCGCCTGACAGAGGCTGGGCTGGGCCACCCCTCTTTCGCCCTGAAGTCATCATGGATAAGCGCAGGGCTTTAAGTGGGATGAAAAAATTGGAGGGTCTCTCAAAGGGGCGTGGCCAATGTAATTAAGGGCGTGGCTTAAAAACACTAAGCTAAAATTCTGTGCTTAGCATAGTGTGCCCTCGACTTGTATTTTGCCGTTTCTGTCATTGAATCCAGATATATGATACAACAAGTAACATTATATATACAACAAGTCAGGACTATTGGCTTTGCCAATGGTTGTTAGTTGCTAAGATAAATAAGCAGCAACTATGGCTTGTATATAATATTGAAAAAGCTTCCACTTAAAGCCCTGGTGACACCACCACAATGTTGCTGCAACTGAGTTTCAAAAAGAAAAGGGAAATCCAGAGAGAAAATTACTCTTTAAAGGGTTTCCCTTCCCCTACAACGCTCACCTGGCATGACGTTATGACGTAACTTCTCCACTAGTGAGAAGTAAGCAGTGTAAGCACGTGTATATGATGTGCCTGCCGTCAGTGCTGTCCGGAAAAAAAAGGACCGCCTGTTCCAGGGTTCAAAACAGAGCCCGATAGAGACCCGTTTCGAGGCCCCCTTTAAAAAACTGCTGGTGCTCAGCACCGGTGAGACCCGGCCCACTTAAAGCCCTGGGTAAGCGTAAACTTCCATGTAGCTCTGATCTGGATAAAGCAAAGGTACAACGCAATTGTGCTTCTATTATTTTTTTTTGTAAACATATTTTATTGGCATTTGTTGTTCATTCCAGACATTATATACATAGCTATTCTCATCGTAGTACTCTTCTTGCAGCGGTCATTTCTTTGCTGCCTAGGTTACATCATTTTACATATATGGTGACATGCATTGCTATTCTTCATGCCAGTCTGAGAATCTCAACCTTAAAAGTGTATGGTCATCTTGGATGGCTCTCATGCTCTTCCCCTCTCAACTTCCCCAACAGTCCCCCCCCCCACCCGGCGCTGCTGTCAACTAGGAAATCCCTGCACCTCGTCCTGTGTGTGGTCTGGGTTACCCTCTGTTTTTGTCGGGTATGTTGGGCCTTGCTCCACTCTTCAGGCTTTTAAGCTCACCATGGCAGTGTTCCCCATTTTATTCTTGCTGTCCCCTCCCGTGGTCCGGGCTACCAGGGCTTTCAGGTCGGGGTGATTCCCGGGGGGTGCTAGGTGCCGATTCCTGTTCCTCATTCTTTATGTCATCCATCAGTGCGCCCCATGCCTGCGCCCTCTCCAGTCTGCCTATTCCCCATTTTGCGTTTCTGAGCAATATTCTATTTTCGCAACCTGCCCATTTTTCTAGTTCGCGCTTCCATGTTGGGGCCCTGGGGCCTGCTGGGGCCTTCCATCTGCTGGTCAGTTCTCGCTTTGCCAGTATAAAGGCCAAGTCCTGAAACCTCGCTGTCACTTTAGTCTTCGCTGAGTGGGGGAACAGGTTAAGCAACACGTGTTCTGGGGTGCACGGTACTACCCTCCCTATGATTCTCGCTGTTTCCCGAGTCACCTCCTGCCAATATGTCTCCAAGTGTGCGCAACTCCACATCATGTGTAAGTAGCTAGCTCCCTGATCTCCACAGCGTGGGCAGCCTGCGTCCTCTCTATGGAAATACCGATTGATTCTATCTGGGGTGATGTATGCACGATGTAGTGTATAAAAGATGATCAGCCGAAATCGCGCATTCCGAGACACTTTAGTGGCTCTCTGAAGTGCATTTTCCCAATCCTTATCCTCAAAGGGTTTTCCCAGGTCGGCTTCCCATCTGGCTCTCAACCCCTCCAGCGGTTTCGTGGAGTCTCGTCTAATGGCCCGGTATAGGCATGAAACAGCTTTAATTACGCCCCCTGCCAAGCTTATATATTCACACGTTGAGTGGGTGGGCGGCTCAGTTGTCCCCCTTCCCCAATGCCTGCGCATGGCTCCTGTGACAGCTCCATAGAGCAAAAAATGTCCCTGTGGGATGTTCCAATCGGTCCGGAAGGCTTCAAATGGGAGCAGTTCTCCATCTCTATAGAAGTCTCCTATCTTAGTTCCCCGGCTTGTATCCACACCTCTAATCCCCTCCACTTGGCCTCCATGTGGCAGCGCCTCGAGGAATGCCACTGACATTTCTGGTGAGTAGGGACGTTTGGTCTTTGTTTTTTGTAAGCATCTGATCCAGCAGCGCTGCAGTACCTTATGTTCAGATGAGCCGATCTTTCTCGGTTTGATGGTACTCAGTGTACTCAATACATCCGCCCTATCCGGAGTAAAAGGAGGTTTCCTACGGTCCGGGTCTAGACTCCCCGCCACCCATTGTGTGAATCGCTGGAGCTGTCCTGCCAAGTAGTAACTCTCCATCTCCGGAACTGCTAAACCCCCTTCAGTTGTCGCCCTCATCAACGTGGCCAGTGCCACTCATCGTCTACCAGTTCCCCAAATGAAGGCAGTGATAAGGGAATCCAGGGTACGGAACCATGCACTTGGAATCCACACCGGAAGGGTGGTGAAGTAATACAACAGCCTGGGGAGAGCTATCATTTTTAATAAGGAGATCCGCCCTGCCACCGAAAGGGGCAGGCTTCCCCAAAAGGTCATACTGCCCTTCAAGGCTCGCAGGGCTCCTCCCACATTCCCCTCTTGGACATCCGCGAGGGCGTGATACACCTTCATGCCTAAATATCTAAAGCATCGGGGCTCCCATTTCAGCCCCTCTAAATCTTCTGGGGGTGGGGTGTCACCTGTCACCGGAAACAGTGGAGACTTCTGCCAATTGACACGCAGTCCCGAGAGAGCCCCAAACCCGTCCATCAAGCGCCTGGCGCCTCTCAGGGCGGCGTTGGTGTCTTTTAAAAATAACAAAAGGTCATCCGCATACAGTGCTATATGGTGCGATTGGTCAGCCAGCTGCAGGCCCCCATATGCCTCTCCAGTTCGCGCCCTACACGCTAGTGGTTCCACTGCCAAAGCAAATAAAAGGGGGGAGAGGGGACATCCATGTCGTGTACCCCTCTCCACCCGGTATTGTGTCGAGATCGTGCGGCCCGTGCGAACTCGCGCCACTGGGTCCTCATAGAGTATTTTCACCCATCTGATGAACCCCTGCCCCAACCCCATTTGCGAAATCACGGCGTACAGGAACTCCCACTCAAGGCTATTGAATGCTTTCTCTATATCAATAACGAATATCGCTCCGTCTGGGATCTCCTGCCCACTACATTCCAAAATGGCGAACAGTCGCCGAATGTTAAGAGTCGTGGTTCTGCTGGGAATTAATCCTGCCTGGTCTTGGTGGACCAGGGAGGTCATGTGCGGCAGCAATCTAGTGGCCAATATTTTACTTAGGATTTTAAAATCTAAATTGAGCATCGATAAGGGCCTGTACGCCGCGCATTCTGTTGGGGGTTTATCTGGTTTGTGCAGGGGGATCACCACCGCTTCCCGAGTGGTGCTCGGTAGAATCCCTCTCTCCCACACCTCAGCGTATAGTTCCACTAATCTAGGGGCTAGCTCCGTCAGGTAAGTAGCATAAAATTCTTGGGGGAGTCCATCAGAGCCCGGGGTTTTTCCTCTCACCATGGCTTTAATGGCTGCTCTGACCTCCTGTTCGGTGATCTCATCCCCTAGCAGTTCCGCCTCCTGCTCCGCAAGTGCGTACAGAGGAAGTCCCATCAAGTAGTCTGTGATCTCTCCTGCCTCTCGGGGCCCGGAGCTTGTATACAGGTGGGCGTAATAGTCTCGAAATCGGTTATTAACCTCTTCTTGCCTATGGAGGAGTCTCCCCAACTGATCCTGAATTTCTAGAATGGTATTACCCCGACGGGATGGGTTCGCAAGCCACGCTAATAGTCGCCCAGGATTATCGCTCTGCATGTGTCCTATCCCTATACGCCTGGTAGTCAAAGCAGCGCAGCCGTTCTTCCTGTACTGATACCGTCTCTTTGGCCTCCAGCAGTTCCTGCCTTAGCTCCGGGTGTTCCGGCCTTCTGAGTTCTAGGTCCCTGAGCACCTTGTCTACCCTGTCCACATCTGCAGTGAGCGTCCTACGCACCCCAATAGACGTTGCCATGCAGCGTCCTCTAATAACGGCCTTAAAGGCCTCCCACTTAGTACTCCTGGAGTCCGTGGAGGAGGCATTCTCAGCAAAATATTGTACAATGTGGTCCCTAGTCTCCTGCATAAAGGCTTGGTCTTCAAGAGCCTCCGGCCTGATGCGCCAAGTAGGGATCGGTTGTGGTTGCGCACCCCCCTGTAGCCTAATCATCAATGGATTGTGATCCGAAACTGTTCTTGTCAAGTATTCTGCCCCCCATAGCTTTGCATGTATATCGGGTGAACTCCGAAAGGTGTCTAGACGGACGTGTAATTCATGTGTATGAGAGAGGTGTGAGTACTCCCTATTGAGTGGATGCGTGCGGCGCCAGGTGTCCACCAGCCCCCAGTGAGCTTGCCATTCCCTGAAGCATCTAGCCATGTTGTGTGCTGGGGAGTCCCGGAGTGGTGGGTGTGACCCATTTAGCTCAGGGTCAGCAATACAGTTAAAGTCTCCCCCTATTAAGACCGAACCCGTAATGTATGGCGCTAAGACCCCTGACAGCTGCTCAAGGAAGCGAGCCTGCTCTATATTTGGCCCATACATGTTAATAAGGGTGACATCTTGTCCGTCTAGTCTCCCAGAAACGATCACATATCGCCCCTCTGGGTCTACTTTGTGTTCTACAGGTTGAAAGGGGACTCCCGCCCTCACCCAAATCAGCACCCCCCGAGCAAACGCCGAATACGACGTATAGAATGCCTGCCCTCTCCATCGTCTATGTAGTGCTGTGCCCTCCGTAGCCAACGTGTGGGTCTCCTGGAGCATGGCTATTTGCACCCCCCTTCGATTCAAGTGGGAAAATATTTTATACCTTTTGTGCATGGAGTGCATCCCCCTGACATTCCATGATATTATGTTATATGCAGTCGTCTTCATCCTTAACGGTTCGCAGCCTCTCCCATTTCCGTGTCCTTGTGCCCAGACCACTATTAAAACTTTCAGGGTCTTTCCATGTGCGATATCTTAGTGCGTTTCCTTTCCCTGTCGACAGCAGCGCCCCCCCCATGTTGCATCAAAAACTGTATTAACAACCCAACTCCCCCTCCCCAGGACAAGTGAGAACATCTCTCCCATCCAAACCGCGCACTCTCGTGCCGTAACAATCAGTGTTCAACAGTGGTGGCTAGGCCAATGTCCACCTGGAGGAAGGCCTTCCTCCCCGTCCCCCGGTTCCCCCCTCCCAGTATGTAGCTCTTATACTGTAGTGCTGGGACCCCTCGGTATGTTATGCAGAGCGGTGCTGGACCCGACCCCCACCCCTCATCATAAATGTTCAGGTTGTACTTGCGTGCCGTG
This sequence comes from Calotriton arnoldi, assembly GCA_963921515.1. Taxonomy (NCBI): domain Eukaryota; kingdom Metazoa; phylum Chordata; class Amphibia; order Caudata; family Salamandridae; genus Calotriton; species Calotriton arnoldi. Next base: position 4,060,750 of record CAWUFW010000074.1, on the reverse strand, counting down.
GGTGTATCACATCAGGTCGTCCGCTGATCTGGGGGTTACACCCGGTAGGATCTGGCTGGCATCCCTCACTGTGCTCGAGCTGGCTTCAGAGTCCGAGTCCCTTTGTTCCTCTCCAGAAAGAGAGGGTGCATCCCGTGTGCCCGTTACGCTCAAAGAGGCCACCGCTGCCACCGCTTTTTCTCTGTCTCGGCGTGCCTCTTCCAGTGTTGGGTGGCCCTTGGGTTTCGTTCCTCCTCCAGGGGAACGGGTGTGGTCCCTCTCGGGTGTATCTTTGCCATCACGCCGTCGGTCTCGCGGGTCCTGCTCCTCGATCCAGTCCCAGACATCCTGAGGGGTGTTGAAGAACGCAGTTCCCTCCGCATGTCCTATGCGGAGTCTAGCTGGGAACACCATAGAGTAGGACACCCCCATTTGGCGCAGTTTCCTTTTGGCTGAGACGAAGGATGCTCGCTGTCGCTGCACTTCCCTGGAGAAGTCGGGGAAGATCCTGACAACACTATTGTCTATTTTGAGTTGTCCTTTGAGTCGCGCCTGGCTCAGCACATGGTCTCAATCTTTGTAAAATAGAAGGCGGTCCAGCACTGGCCTCGGAGGTCTTCCAGGCTGGGGTGACCGAGCGGGAACTGTGTGTGCCCTTTCTAGGGCGAAGAACGTCGAGAGGCCCTCTGTTGCCACCTCCTTTCGCAACCAGTTCTCCAGATATGTCACCATATTGTTCCCCTCAACTTTTTCGGGCAGTCCCGTGACCCTGATATTGTTTCGGCGCGCTCTATTTTCCACGTCTTCAGCACGCTGCTCTAGTACTTGGACCCTTTTTTCAATGTCTGTGACCTTACGTGTGTTCATGGTCACTTGTGGTTTCAAGTCTTCTGTGTCTTCTTCCATGGCAGTGACCCGGTCTGCCATTTTGTATGGTCGGCTCTCAACAGGCCCATATTTTCTCGGAGTGTGTCAATTTTGGTTTCCACCGCCGTCCGTGACTTTTCTATGGCCTGCAGGATGTCATGGAGCGACAGTTCGCCTTGGGTTGTAGCCTTCTCATTTCGGGTCCCTGTGCGTGTGCGCGCCTCCCCGTTATCTTCGCCTGCTGGATCCTGTTGCTCCCTATCTCGTCTCTTGGTTATTCTACCCATGGTTCGTTTTGGGTTCGCGCCGTCTGTGGAGACCGTGGTGCAGTCACTGTCAGCCCTACGAGAGTTCTTGATTCCGGAGCCAGGAAAGAGGTTGATCTTATGGGGTGTGGGTGCACCCCGCTAGTTTCAGAGACGGTCCTGTTTCGGAGTGGCGCCCGGGTCAGTCAGAGCCACGTTCCAGTCTTTCGCTGTGCCTTGCGGCGTGCGCTTCGCACTCTCTGCCGAATCCGTACCACCAGGATCTGATGGGGTCTTGCTCACTGGGGAGTTTAGGGTGATCCCCGTCCTGAAATATCTTTCACCGGTAATATGCCCGCCTACTCAGCTCCTGGCATGCAGTCCGGCGCTGGCCGCCGCCCTCTCACTCGGCCACTAATGGTTACGTCGTGTAGCGAGTTCGCTCTGCAACCCCCGGCGTCACAAGGTCTCGAATAGTGCTCCCCGCTCTTTCTGTTCTGTGGCGTCGCAGTGCCCGAGCTCTAGACCCTTGTTGCCTGCGGGCTCTTTTGGGGTATATTAAACAATCCTTCGTGGTGTCCAGGTAGACCCGGGCTACCCCTCCATCTGGCGAGCCCTTTGGTGTCCCAGAAGTACCAGTCGCAGTTCCACTAGGTCTGCCCGATGGCCCCGGTCACCTCCGCCTGCTCTTCGCCCTTACTCGCCAATCGCCTCTGCCGCCATTTTAGGAGTCGGTGTACTAGGTTGCGATTTGACCCCCGTCATGGGGTCCACACTGTAAGGGGTGCAGGCCAGGCCACGAGCGCCGCCCTCGTCTGTCTTCCCGCCGTTACCAAGGAATCGGGCGGGATGCGCCGTTTTCCGGGAGTGTTTTAGTGATTGCTGTGTCGTCGGGTTTCCAATGAGGCCTGCTCCTGCCGGCCTCTGTGTGTGTGACGAGGGTCTGCCGCACCGTTCTCAGTGAGTCGCCATGCAGGCGTTAACGCTTCCCAATGTAAGGGTTCAAGGGAGGATCTTTTGCCCTCTGTCCAGTGCAAGGGAGGATCTTTTACACTCTGTCCTGTGCCTGGGAGCTTCGGGGCTCGTGCTCTCACAGTTGCGGCCTTAAATAAATGGCCCCGCAGTGTTCCTCCCTGTAACTGCAATCAGAATTAGCGGCAGCCTCGCCCACTGGGCCCGCTCCTGTATGCTGGCTATTCCAATGGCGCTATGTGCTATGGGCTCCCTCCCCAAGCTCAGGGCACAGTTCAGGTCAATTGCCCGCTCCTCTCGCAATGCAGGCCCGCCGTGCGTGTGGCCGGGCGCTCACCTGCTTCCGGCGCCAGTTCGCCTCTATCAATCCGCAGCCTGCGCTGAACAGCCCGCTGTCCTTCGTGTGTGCTCAGCTGCGGGTCCGCTTGCGGAGGCAGTGTTCCGCCTGACGGGTATATGCAGCAGGTGCTGATGGTGCCTGCTCGGGTCTGCCTCTGCCGCCGCTCTCTGCCGACGTTACCAAGCCTTGGCCGCCATCTTGAGTAGCCTCGCGGCTCTGCGGTCAGTCTCTGGTTTCGGGCTTTTTTCCGGCAGTTACCGGCTTGTGCCCCGGTTGCTCATAATCTCCGGGGAGTCCGACGTTGTGGGGGTCGGTTTCGGCACCTGGGGGCCCCCTGTAGTGGACAGGATGGGCTTGGAAGGGGGATCACCGGCGGGAGCCCAGACTCAGGCTCCCGTCTCCATAGGAGTCAGGCCACGCCCCAATTGTGCTTCTATTATATCATATTTAACAACTGCGGTAGGAGCACTGTCGGACGAGATTCATAATGTAGAGGAGCAGTTAGACCTGGGGGCTGAGGCATTAGCCTCGAACACCTTACCTCCTGTGGCTACACAGAATGTCATTTCGGGCGTGATAACTGACAGACATTGAGCAGGGTGCTCTTACACAGGTCAAGCAGGGTGCCACCCCATTAAGTTCCCAGGATTTGCCACAGGGTCCATCGACCGCAGAGGAGGGTAGACCGGACGGAGACATATCTTTCCAGTCAAAAATGGCCCCCAAAAAAAAGGGGAGGAAAAAAGGCACAAAATTGGCCACTGTCATGGCTGAACTCTTAACTCAGAAGGAAACTGGAGGGTTTTCGGCCTATGACTATTTGCTGCATCCGTCAATGAGTACAATTGTGGGTGACCTTATACAGTCCCGTTTGGAACCTCTTTTTGAAACGCTCCGGGAGGAACTAGTCACATGTGTCAAGACTGTGTTAGAAGGGTTGACACGAATAGAGACAACTGGTGGAAATAGGTTCCAGGGATGTGGATAACAATATTAATATTGTGCATGATTTGTCAAATATTACCCAAAGTAGCCAAAGGGGGGCATCTACGAGAGGGGAACGACATAGCACTAGACACCCCGGTATACCCAATCAAGGATAAATAAAAAAACAAAAAAGTAGTTGTGAGGCTGGCTGAAACCACTCCCAATTTTTGGGAGTGCATTCTCAGTTAGAGAACCCACTCCACTCGGAGCATAGTAAATCACCCATACACAGGATTGCCAATAGATGTAGGTTACATCTACCCCCTGAGGCTACTCCTTTGGTAGCAATACGAACAGGGGTACCATCGCTCAAAGATAAAACCACTGAAACCACCGAAGAGCTAATTTGTAAAACGAAATTCTGGTGTAAAAAATTGTCTGATGGTGGGGCTCAAGCGTCCTCGCATATTAATATGGCCAGACGGGTGGAATGGGTAGGCTGGAGAACTAAACTAGAAGAGGGCGACTGTATTATCATCAATTTTGAACAGATTGATGTAGCAGGGTGGTTGTTCCAAGAAGGCCGAAATCAAGGCCGAGGGGGCATTAAAGCACTCCCTCTTGGTTTTTTCTATCCCCCTGTAAAGGAAAGCCAGGATAAAGATCCCAAAGGTATATGGTCTCAAGTTTCTGGTTTAGCCGGAAGGTGGTCAGGTTAAACATCAGGAAACAGCGATGGGCTCCCCCATATGTTTGGCTCTTCTACCTTACCTACACTCCCTCTAAGATCAGCAGGGACAACTGGGGGGTGGGCAGACGATAATAGAATCGAAATTACAAACAGATTCTTTCCAATGAGTCAGCTGGGTACTAATGACTGACTCACAAAATCCCCCCCGAGACCCAAGACAGAGCATGTTTAATTTAAGAACCTCTATTCCATGCTCTACAAAAGGGGAGGTAGATAGAATAAATAAATACCCTAAGGTTCTCAGTTGGAATATAGAGGGTTTAAGAGACAAAAGAGATGACTCAAGATGGTCTGATATTTTAAGGGAGTATGATGTGGTCGGCCTACAAGAGACTTGGGAAACTGATAATACTCTCTGGGTGGATGGATATACAACCTACTCTGAACTCGCATGGCCTTCCCCAGCTGGTAGAGCAAAGGGTGGTTTACTAACCCTAATTTCTCTTAATGTTTTAGGCACCCACTGTAAATTGGATTCTGGTTCTTGTAATTGCCTAATGGTCCAAATAACGCCCAAAATGGGCTCCAATTTTATAATTGATTATATTTTCATCACCCCAGCCCTGTTTTCCCAGGTTGTATCCTATGCTGTCCAATGGCCACATTTTAGCGATCATAATCCCATACATCTTATACTAGACGGAGGTACCAGGCTAATCCCAAAACTGGGGAAGGCCATTATTGGTCCAAATGTAAAGGTAAAGGATCAGGGCCGTAGACTCAAATGGAGTAAGGTAGTCCCGGAATATTTTATAAATGATTTATTTGAAACAGTAGGGGAAGAAATTGAATTCTGTCTAGATAGCAAGAAGAAGGAGGTAGAAACCCTTATAGCCTATGAAAGGATTTGCAAACAGGTGCTAGAGCTCTCTCAAAGCCAACAAGGAAAATCATGAAAGGAGAATAGAGGTGGTTCGTTCATAATTGCAGTGTTGCCCACCAAAAGCTACTCTTTGCCTTAAAGCAAAAACCCCAAGATAAAATGTTAATTGCTGTATTTAGGAAAACGTATAAGCATGCTGTAGGAACACGTAAAGCAGAAATTCAAAAAGATGCTTGGAACGATTTATTGTCGGTGGATGTTATTAAGAATAGTGCCAGGTTCTGGGAGATTGTTAATAAACCATTGTTCTCTGGAGTTAGTAACTGTACACTGGACTTTAATATACCGGAGGAGCAGTGGTTAAGTCATTTTAATATTTATATATGGTGACCAGGATGATGAGGGAAGCCTAGGTGTCCGGTCTTCGGATGCAGGTGTATATAGTTTGGTTTTTAATGAAGAGGAAGTAGGTGAGGGAATAACACAAATGACATGCAATAAAGTTCCCGGACCGGACGGTTTCCCGGCCAACCTTTTTAAGTTAAATGTGTCACTGTGGTCTAAAATATTAACACATGTATTCAATATGGCCTGTCTGTATGGTCTGCCGAGAACTTGGTCCCAGTATACTATTATACCAGTTTTTAAGAAGGGGCACAGAGGAGACCCATGATGTTATATGACTATATCGCTCATTGATTCAGCAGTTAAAGTATTAGGGAGAGTGATCCTCAGTAAAATTAACAGATTGGCTGGAAGAGTGCAATGTACTATCAAACCTGCAGTATGGCTTCAGGAAAGGCAGGGGTATCATGGATCAGTGCCTAAACTTGCATTTGCTAGCTGGGAAATATACTATTGCCAAAAAGTGGACACTACATCTGGCCTTTATGGATCTGTCCTCGGCCTTTGACCGAGTAACAGATCCAAACTATGGGTTTTACTACTTGAAATGGGAATGGACCGGAACATTGTCAACTTTCTGTCCGATTTGCATAGGGACCTTACCGCCAAGGTGAGATAAGACCAAAGGGGTAATCAAACACGCGCGCGCACACACACACACACACACACACACACACACACACACACACACACACACACACACACACACACACACACACACACACACACACACACACACACACACACACACACACACACACACACACACACACACACACACACACACACACACACACACACACACACACACACACACACACACACACACACACACACACACACACACACACACACACTATTCGTATCTCAAGAGGAGTCAGACAGGGATGTATTTTAGCTCCCTTATTGTTACTTTATATATTAATAATTTAGACTCTGCCTTGTGTATAGCCTGTAAAGATATTCCTCAAGTGGGGGAGCGGTTAATCCCAGCTGTTTTATTAGCACGCACAGCAGTTGGGCTTCAGTGTCTCCTAAATTCCTTTGCAGATTTTATGAGCTCGCTGGATTTAAGTATGAATTTTTCTAAATCTCATACTATGATCATGGGCTCTAGACCCAAACAATTAAAAACGTATTACTGTGAAGGAAACTAAATATCAAGGGTGACCACATTTTCGTATTTAGGGGTCTTGTTTGATGAAAGGGGCACATGGGCACCGCAAATGAAAGCTAAAAGAAACGCTATGGTAAGATGAACAGTAGCGGTTCTTGATTTTGCACACAGGTTAGGGGCTAAGCGGGTTCAAGCCATGTTAAACATACAGAGCGAAACTATGGGTCTGAAATTTGGGGTTATAAGGAGGCTAAGGATCTCCAAATAGTAGAGAATACATTTCTTAGAAATTTGCTATCAGTCCCGCAATCAACACCTTCCTATATCATTCATCAGGAAATGGGTATTGGTTTTGTGTCAAAGCTGATCAGATTGGCTCAGCTACTCAAATGGATAATGATCTGGACTAATCCCGAATGAGAGATGAATCGTGAGATGTTCGGGACTGTTTATCCCTGGATAGAGCAAGCAGTATTTCTTGGTTATGTCATGTCAAGAAGTTAACAATGAAATTAGGGCATCCAGAGTTGTTTGATTTACCAAATAAACTGTCAAAGGAGGATTTATTATGGATCAAGAAACATTTTTTATGTATGATACAAGCTGAAAGGGAGATATGAGAGTTGATGAAACCAACAGTACGAGCCCATTTACTCCTGAAAACCAACCAAGCAATAGAACCCTATTTAAACGAACTAACAAAGCCTTACCACCACTTCCCTTTAATAAGATTTAGATTTAACTGTTTGCACTTTCTGCTGGCAGAACCACAGGGGTGGAGAAGGGTGGAAGATTTGGGTCCCTGCTCCTATGATAATCTTTCCACCCAAGACACTTTGCACTTTATCATGTTTTGCGACCACTATCTGCATATCCGCAAATGTTTTTTAGTACCTATTTTAAGGAGTAAAGGTTTTATGCAGGTAAGGCCTGCTTTAGTATACTTACAGATGTTGAATAATGGATGGGTAACTTTTAACATTGCTAGTTTTTTTAGTTGCGGCGGTAAGAGAAAGGAAAAAAAGGGACCTCTTGATATGAAATATTTTAACTCTTTTATAATTGTAAGGAAATGAATGCTCATTCGGACGTTATTTGTGTATAAGATTAATTTTTAAAGGAACTAGTACAAGATCCTTCTTTTATATCATAAAGATGGGGCTGTTTTTACTCTCATATTTTATGGCGTATAAGAATAACCTGAATGAATTTTGCTTATGTTTAACTGTTGTTTTTATGAGATTTTTGTAGTGTACTTTTATGGTTTTAATTAACCAAATAAAGTGATTATGACTGACTGAATAAGCATTTTCTAAGCAATGCTGTAACTTAGGCTTACATTTTGAGGATTATGGCCTTCAGTGTATTATTTGAAAATCTGCATCATATATTAATGCAAATGAGTATTCAAAACGGTTACATTTAAACAGTGGAAACCAATGCCAGTACTCTAAAATTATCTGGCCTTGTGACCTGGAAACTTACCTCTTTTAGCTTCAAACCCGAAAGCAATAGATACTACTCCTCCAGCAAAATCAGCAAAACTGCTCAGTCTTTCATTTTTGGGGGGCGGAGCCTAACCGCGCAGCAAGATGGCCACTCGATAGAGGGGGTCTGCTTGCTGAAACATTAATACGGCATAATTCTTTTCCATGGGACCCCTAAACTGCAACTCATCATCTCCTAATTGTCCTCAGCCGTTGTAGCTCCCGCCGCGTTGAACTGCGGACCCTGGGACACGGACAAAGCCTGTTCCTGGGGGCAAAGGTCGTGGCCTGGGCTGACGCGAGCGGCACTAGGCCTGCGTGGCGGCTGGGCCCGGACTGCCTGCGGCCAGTCTAGCGTGACTGCCCCCGAAGCAGATGAAAAAGAGCACGACCCACCTTGAATCCTGTGGCTGGCGCTGCAGACTGTCTCTCCCTGCAGCAGAGGCCCTGGGACTGCTGCTGGGTGCCCCGGACAGCGCCCGTATCACTGGGAGGTGCGGATTGCGTGGGCCGCCCCGGGCCTGACGTGAAGCGAATGCGGGGCAGCTCTGGAACCTTGATCCTGGACTGAGGAAGGCCCCACATTGCTACGCTGGGCGGCTGGGTTCCTGGCCAGTGCCGATTCCTGCTCCTGGGCCCAGCAGGCGGTGCAAGAGGAGTGCTCCCTGGTGAGTCCTGCTTGGCCCGCACTGTCTGCTGCTGGTTTCCTGCCACCTGTCCCCACAGTACTCACCCGGCCAGCGGCCCCGGTGGGTGGGGGTGGGGGGGGGAGGTCGGCCTGCATCGTGGCGGACACGATCAGAGAGGGCCTGCTAGTGCTCCCCGTGACAGCTTAGGAGTGTGCTGCTTGGTTGGAACTGTGTGGTCAAGCATGCTCCTGCCGCGGACCTAGCTGGTCCCTTGGGAACACTCTTATTACCTGCAGCTGCTCACATATAATCCTGCCTAGTCGCAGCCCTTAAAAATCTGTTTTATCTTGCAGTTAAAGTACAGGAGCAGCTGGCAGCACAAACTAAAGAACTTGCAGAACAAAATCAAGAACTACTTATAGAAAGAAAAACTCACGCCAGATGGAAATGGAGTGGTCACAGGAGACTGCAACGATCCCTTTCACAGAGGATATCAGTTGTGATGACGATCTCAAAGAAATTCTTGGTGATGTGAAAACCAGCCTACGGACCACGGATGCCTTGCTAGATCTTATAGGCCGTCGCCTCGACAGGATGAAAGAGCGCGTCGACAAGCATGATGACCGTCTTGACCACCTGGAAACTAGAGTCTCAGACTTGGATGACACCCATGCTACGACTAGTAAGCACCTCCTTAGGATGGATAAAGTCCTTGATCTAATAAAGGCTAAAAAGGAGGACTTAGAGGCGTGCTCGAGGTGCAACAACTTGCGCATTATTGGTGTCCAAGAATCTACAGCCATTGACAATATGGCGGACTATGTTACAACACTGCTAAAGGCCCTTTTCGAGGAGGCTTTATCCCAGTCTTCATAGTTCGAACGCACTAGTCGTTCCCAATGCCGAGACCACCACCGGGGACGTCTGCCCATCCCATAATTGCGCGCCTCTTAAACTTCAAAGATAAAGATACTGTTCTGCGACTCTCCAGAGAACGCGGCGAAACAATACCAGGGCAATGTCATCTCATTTTACCCAGACTTTACAATTGCAGTCTAGGCTGCCCGCAGAGAATTCTTGCCTACCAAAAACTTCTCCAAAAAGCAGAGATCAAATATGCCCTCCTCTATCCTGCCAAACTGAGCATCATCCATGAAGGAAGAGCACACCATTTCACCAATGCGCAGGCTGCCCTCAAGTTTGCTAGAAGTATTTCAACAAAATCACCCTGGGGGTCCTCACGGGGACGGGAGGAAACATGCATGGACGAAAATGACTGCTAGTGCTGTCACACAAGTTCCTTGATGCACGGCCACCCTCTCCACTCAGGGGATGCGGCCGCGGCTGGTCGTCCGGTGCTACGGACGCTTTACACGTCACCACAGGCACAGGTGTAACAACATACACAGGCAGATGGACAACTACTCGGGTGCTATCCACCATTTCAGCCACCCAGCCTCAGTATGGCTGGGAAGTTCGATCGGCTCTTCTTCGCCCTCTGGGATGAGTCCCGTTTGTGAAGTACTGTGTTGGGAAATTGAAAGGGGTGGTGGGTGGGTGTGGGATTCTCAACCAAGTTCGGGGGTTGGAGTGGGTGGGGGGGGGTCAGTTTTTGTGGTATTATTTTAAACAATTTTCTTTGTTAAGGATGGTGTTCACTTCCTGGCAGGATCTCTACACAGCAATACACCCTCCCCTGGTCCCTACACATAGCCAACACATAGGTAACTGGGCTTCCATTTCACATTGCTCCCCGGAACGCTGGGTTGGGCTAGCTCTAAACTTACGGCAGGCTCTATCTCTTTACACTCTAATTCCGAACTCTGACCCTATCAGTCTACAAGTCAGAGATCAAGGCATCAAGCATTAGGTGTCTGACGTGGAACATACGAGGGCTGCTGAATGATCCCAGAAAGGCTCGTCTCGTACACACTTACCTTACTCGGCATCATGTAGATATTTGCTTCTTGCAAGAACTACACCTCACTTCCTCCACCTCCTCCCTCATACGAGCGCATCGATATACCGAAATACACCTCTCCTGCAATTCTAATTATGCCTGTGGAACCACCATATTGATACACAGCAGACTCCCATGGAGGCTCACCCAAGTCAAGAGTGACACGAATGGACGTTATGTCCTTCTGGAGGGCTTCTTTTAGCGACAACCAGTCATACTTGCTTGTGTGTATGGGCCAAACGATGACTGTCCAGAATTCTTTACTGAAGTTTGGCGACAAATAGCTAATTTAGGACCTGGTGCAGTAATATGAGGAAGAGACTTTAATGTCACCCTCAACCCGAATCAAGACAGATCGAGCACGTCCCGCCGACCCCACCCTAATGCAGCAGCGCAAATTCATACCCTAATGCATGACTATGACTTGGTTGACGCTTCGAGGCACCCGAGTGGTGATCGTAGGGAGAGAACATGTGTCATGTCGGCCCACGGGGCCTGGTCACGCATCAATTATTGGCTAATAATCCGTGCTGTCCTAACATGGACTGACAATGTGACAACTCCCCCGTACATTATCAGACCGTTCACCTGTGCTCCTGGTGCTCTCCTTGCCATTGGCTACTCCATGTCCCTTCAATTGGCATCTGCCGCTTGGCGTATTGCGTGATTAAGCATTCTGGGCTGAAATTCATACCGCCATTATTGACTACTTTGCGATTAACGAGGGTTGGTTAGCTCTCCGCAGGTCCTCTGGGAGGCATTTAAAGTTGTCATTAGAGGGGTTTGCATCGCAAAGCAAGCGGGAATCCTCAAAGCAATACGTGCAAGACTAACCCAACTCGAACACAAACTCCGAAGGCTCAAACTTGATTATTATAGCTCCCAAGATTCCGCAACTATGGCACAAATACGTGAAAAACATTCTGAATTCGAGGAGGAGGCAGAACGCGTATTACACTATCTGGCCCGCGAAGCTAAGGTGTGTTAATACAGGGAAGGGGACTGAGCCAGTAGGACACTGGCTAACATGCTCCATCCACCAAGGGCCCATGATTACGTGGTAGAGCTGATGAAGGAGAATTCGGAAGGCAAAGCGCTCCATCTTCGATTCTTACCACGATAACCTCCTTCTATTCTAAATTATACCAGACAAACTCTGCACTGTTTACTGGGGAATTGGATTCCTATTTTGACACCATACATTTTTTATGGCTTGGCCATGTGCACTGTTTATATTTAGACTCGCTTTTTACTGAGGAGGAGATTATACAAGTAATCCGTAGTCTTCCAAATGATAAGGCGCCTGGCTCAGATGGGCTCACTGCATCTTTTTACAAAGAATACGCCACCCTACTGACCCCACACTTATTAAACATGTTCCAAGCCTCCCTGCAGGCTAAAGAACTACCACAGTCGCTTCAAGAAGCTGTCATTGTCACTATACTCAAACCGGGAAAGCCTGTGAACCAATGAGACTCATATAGGCCATTGTCTATGATAAATGTAGACAACAAAATACTGGCCAAACTCGTAGCTAACTGTCTTCTCCCCCTCCTTCCAGATATAGTCCGACCAGATAATCGGTTTTTATACCTGACCGATCCACTGCACACAACGCCTGCACATTGTTTGCGGTCATGTACAGTGTGGACCCCAGTTAGGAGGCAATCGTTGCTCTTCTGGACGCCACTAAGGCGTTCAGCTCTCTAGAATGGACTTTCTTATTTACCCTCCTTTGACGCCTCGGGCTGAGCCCTCGATTTGTGACTCTCATTCAACTACTGTACACCTCCCCTACTGCTAGTTTACGAGTGAACGGGATATCAAAACCGTTCTCTGTAACAAGGGGTACCCGGCAGGGATGCCCCCTAGCCACAAATTTATTTGCCATTGCCATGGAGCCCATGGCAGCGCGCCTACGCCAAAACCACGCTCATAGGGGGCTTAACTTTAGGATGAGTAGGATAATGATCTCCATGTAAGCAGATGACATTGTGCTGTACATTCGACAACCCAAAGAAAATCTTGACCCCACCATGCGGGAGGTTATTCACTTTGGTGGCATATCAGGCATAAACATCTACTGGGCTAAATCCATCATCTCCCCCCTCACCAACAGTACGGCGCGGTTTGTTTGAGTTTTCGCTGGAATGGGCTACAGAATCGGTGCGGTATCTGGGAGTGTGGCTTTGCCGCGAGGCAGATTAATTGTGCTGAGCTAACTATGGCAGAGCAATGTCCTGGCTTGAGGAGAGAATCCCAATGTGGACCCGACTTCCCTTATTATCTGGACAACTGGCAATAGCCAAAATGGTGGTACTGCCCAAATTTCTATATCTCTTCCTGAACCTACTGCTACCACTTCCCGCACGATTTTTTCAACAGTTACGGTCGAACCTGATCTTACTAACATGGGCCGATAAACAATCCAGAATTAATTGGGAAAACCTCACTCTCCCTCTGTGCCAGGGCAGTCTCAATGCACCTGATATGGCACTCTATGCATGTTGTGCTCAAGCCCAATATCTGCACCTTTGGTTATATCCTGTAAAATTTCAGCCCCATGTAGCGGTAGACGCAGATCTGATCTCCCCGGACCCATTGTCCACTGCGTTATATCACATATACAAGCCCACGTGCGCAGGAACTGACACTGTGGACTGTGTTAGATGGGCGTGGGACAGATTACGCCGAAGAGCTTACTTAGAGTGCATCTACACCCTCTCTCCATCCCCATTGCGTGTAACCCTATTCTGCCAGCACTGCAAGATGAAGGGGCAGGTTGCGAGCGCACAGGTGGAATCTGTTCACTTTCACTGACTTGTACCCTGAAGGGCAATTCCTTCCCTCGCCTGCCCCAATGGACGATCCCCTGCCCAACTACGATGGATATTCTGTTATATCACCAAATTCACACTACATGCTGCAAGCGACACGCTTCTTTCCCTGAGCCCCCACCTATACTGCGTGCTTTGGAACACATGCTCACAAATGCTTCACACTGTAGGCTGGTCACACGTCTCTACACTGTTATGCAAGATAAGGCGCCCGTATGCTCCCCTAAGGCCTATGCTAAATGGATGCTCGACACTGATCCTCCTCTAACCACTGAGCAGTGGACCCATTGCTGTGAACAAACTGCTGCCCTATCGTCTAATTATAGATTGCGTCTCATTCATTTCAAGTTTCTCCATAGGGTTTATCGTACACCATTTCAACTGCATGATATGAGTTTAAGGAAGGAGTCCTGCTGCCAGAGATGCGTGACACCTCAGGCCTCATTCTCACATCTAGTGTGGGAATGCCCTGGGATAGCAAACTACTGGCAAGAAGTACATTCCACTCTTCAACAGATCACTGGCCATACTATACCGCAAACGCCCCATGTCAGTCTGCTGGGATTTGGTAAAGATCTACCACCAGCACACAGGCGCCTAAGAGCTATGCTTCGACTACTAGCCAAAAGTCAACTAGCCAAACACTGGGGGGAGAAAGCAGTACCCACGCCTGAACTCTGGCTGCGGGACGCAATTCACTGTAAGGAACAACTGGCCACTTAATGGGAGTTAATGCCCCCGGCGGCGCGGCCCAAGGACATTTGGAAACCCCTCTGAACATACCTCAGATTACGAGATACCCGCCCTCTTAAATATACATTACATACCACCTACAACTGACCATATGTCTCCACCACACCACAGGGGGAGAGATTTATAAAGGGTCCCATGCCAACAATGAACCGCCTATTCCTCGTCCAAGATACATGCTTGGCGGAACACACCTTCTCAGTACCACCCCCGATAATGCCGCTCTTTGAATGGAATGTATTCAGGTTTCGTAGAGATAATATTACTGTGTAGTCCACAATAGGTACGCAATTATTGGTTGTGATTATGTTTCTAAATGTTGGCTATGTCTTCCTTTTTCTCTCCTCCAACCCCTTCCCCCCCACCGTACCTGACCTTTATCTCCCTACCTGCAAGTTGTTAAATGTTTAAAACTAATGGCTTGTACTGTATTCTGCACCAAATGCCAATAAAAAATTAAAAAAGTCTGTCATTTTCAAACTCTGATCGCTCAGAAAAATTAGCCATAAACATCAAAGATAAAAAACCAGTGGGTATCACTTACAGCGTATTTCACCAAGATTACTCCAATATGTTATGACTCGTTCACAAGCCATACTAAAACAAGCACTGGAAAGCCAATAGATCTGGTTGAGAGCATTTTCTCGCAAACATGTACAAAAATATAAAAGTAAATGAATGTTCCAGCAGCCTAGACACATCAGCCCTAGTACTGAAATGCACTCCTTTTCAAGCAACTGTGGACGTGACCAGGCAAATATCAAGCAATCACTTTTCCAGAGAACAAGCAAATGAAGTGTGCTGACCTACTGCCCCAAGATGTATATTGTGCTGAGAGGAAGAAAAATATTAATACAATGTTAATGTCAGTTAAAGACACTGCTGAACGATGAGGGATGACCAAAAACCCCAGTATGCATGCAATTTGTTATTATGATGGTTTTGGAAACATGAGGCTGTTGAAACAGCTAAAGAAGTCTGTAGGTCAGACCGAAATATGGTATCAACAATATTTTGTGGGGGTTGCTGCCACAGAAACTTAAGTAGGGTTTGAGGAACCATGCTTCCTTCCCATGGAAGAGGCAGCCACAAACTTGCAAGTCAAGACGCAAGCCTTTGCAACCGTCTCTCCAACTGCAACTTTAAAATTACTCCTCTTCAGGAATATACCTAAAATTTGATTACTTCAAGACACCTCCCCTAATTAGGGGCCTCCTTTACCCTCATCATACCTTGTACACTCGTCTCACTGTAATTTGTCGACTGTGTATTATCTTTCATCTGTCCACTATCACGTGGCCTCTGGGCTAATAGTTTCCTTCAATTGGCCTGCCATTTTGTGAGAGAATAAGTATGTGTGTTCTTGCACCATGGATTTCCAGCAAACCAGGGACCTATGAAATCCCCCCAGTCAATGCAGAGCTCTTCATCTGTAGGGCAGCACGGGGATCAATGCTATTTGATAAGATCATGGTAATCTCTGCATTAATCTAGAGTGCCATGACCATCACTATTAAAAAAATTCTTTGCAACAGTTGTGGCTATGGAAAACAAACTGGAACACATGTAAAATGGTTTAAGAAACAAGATTAAGATCTTACCTGTCCCAGCCAGCAAAATCGAGAACATGGTTTCTTCCGCTTTATGCTTCTAGAGATTAGGACCTCTAATTTTACTTCCATTTCTAACGACATTCGGTGCTACATGAGATTCAAAGGCGATTTTTCAATTTGGCTGTAAAAAAACATAAAAAGAACATATGGTGAAATACACTGAAATACATAGCAAAAATCATAGCAACAGAATAAACAGTCTATCTTGTGTCATTGACAAGTTTGAGCACTTAGGCAAATCCTTACTGTAAATTCTCAGGGGAGTTGTGAGAATTTCTTAACAGAGTGATGTCCAACGGCACTGTGTCCAACGGCACTGTGCTTCTCGTCTGTCTTTTCAGATAATACAAGGACTACTGAATGAGCAGTTTTTTCAGGAGCTGTCTATCACACTATGAGATGGTCCTAGTGTTACAGAAAGATGAGAGTAATGCAGCATAAAAGCTGATCATGCTTTACACGACACAAACCAAATCTTGACAATGAAAATACAAATGGGCACTTTGCACACGTCAAGAAAAACGACAATGAAACTGAGAAAAAGTTCATTTGCAAGCACCGTAAAAGTGTGCTTGACTAGGTAGAAGCAGTAGGATTAATCGAATTGTAAATTCAAGATGTCTAGAATCTGATTACCTGATATTCTTAACAAAAATGTAATGAAACAATGATGAAACTTAGCATTTCTAGTGACTTCATTGAATAGAGCCATAACAACCTGCACAGTGATGCAATTCATACATGCAATATGTTAGATGATTGAAACTTACAGTATAAGTGCCTAACATTATAAAAATCATGTATTCATAGAAGCCATTTTCAGGGCTCAAAAAACCATAAAAATGTTACTAGACCTGCAGGTCTAGTAACTTTAATAATCTACTCGACCTAACTGTAATGTACTTGACCCATGAACTGGTCAAATTGTGTGATTCTAGGCAAATATTTTGTCTTATGGTTCAGCCTTTTTTCTTTGTTATTACATAAGAGAGCACCTTCAAATATGCAAGTTCACTATTTCTGATGTACAAAAAAACTTTTTATTTACTAGACTAAATGTTTGCTCCATGTATAACAAGAATGGAGCCCATATATAGGGCGCACGTGATTCCTGGTTTGCCTCTTAATTCACTAGTAGAATTGTCATTTGGGCAGGAGCAGTAATAATTCCCAGTTCATGTTTAAAAACTCACTTTTCATAAATATATTACCAAAGCATGATGTGGTAGTCCATTGTCATTCATAGATAGCATATTTTCCATTGAAATGGGCAAATAAACTTTCCCACCAACATGTAGTTAAACAATTTTTGGAATTGGGTTTTCAGCAAAAATATTTAAAATTTGCACATCACCAAGTAAAGTGTTCGAATTTGTTTTGATCCTATACAAATATTTTTTTCACCACAGAATTACAAAAATAGGTCTTCATAACTAGTGAAATATATTTGAAATGTCTGAACAGTTCACGTAGCTATTTCAGTGTTGTGTTAGAAAAAGCCTGACATCTTACAGCCTTTCATTTAACATGCTTTGCACAGTTCAATTGTCACAGTTCACTTTACAAAATCCTCTAACTTAAGTCACAGAAAGAAAAATAAATGTAATAAGATAAGCTGACTTTTGACCTGTCTCAAAGCCAGCAAATGTGACAAGATAACAAGATTTAATTGCATTTTTATTGCTCTTTCCCTTTGTGAGCAATAAAGATGCCTTTAAATCTTGTTATCTTGTCACATATGCTCTGCTTTCAGAGACAGAGGTCAAAAGTCAGTTTGTCTTCCCTGAAGTTAGAGGATTTTCAACTGCCAGAAAGGGCGAGTAGTCCCTAAAAATAGCTTAAATCTTGCTCGACAATGCGAGTGGGCGAGTGGATTTTTTGAGCCCTGATTTTGCTTTAATGAATTTTAGAAATAGTTTACATTTTGTTATTGAAATTGTGGTAGCAGGCCACAATTAGGGTTGAACATTTCTGTGCAATAATCACTGACAACATTACAAAATGCTTATATATGATATGTTTGATTTGTCTTGTTATGCTTGAACTTAATTAGGAGTTTTATTTTACTAAATAAGAAATGCTACCTTCAAAATCCGTTTCAGATGTCTTTTCTCCTTAGGCGACATTATTTCATAGCCTTGTGCAATGGGCTTGATATGTTTCTTCAAATGTTGCTTTATTTATTCTTGTTCATGCTACATTCTTTAAGCGACAAAAGACTTTCTTACAACTGATCTTTGTGTGTGAATGGCAGGAACGGGACCTTCAAAGTATATCCGTGGGAGCAACAAAGTAAATAAGCTCTTTGTCAACTAACCTGTGAGGACTGAATGGACAGTAGTTTCTCGTGATGGGGAACGGAAGAATGATCAGACAGGGATGTGGTGGAATTCCTATAGCCCGATGCCCAGGACATATTGTTTGGGGTCAAGGGCAACAGGTTTTCAAGTGTATTTTGTCCTTGGGACAAGCAGGCCCAACCCCCTGCAGCACAAACCCTTTGGCTGCCAGTTTGCAGTATCACATTATGGGTCAGAGAAGGGCACTGTCTGCAGTTAAGGTAATATTTTTGTCCATATGATAATGCTGTTCAAACTTGTATTTATGGTTCATTAATTGAAAGCCTTTATTATTAGGGGGAGCGCTCTAAGTAAATGTTGTAAGCTCGGACTGCACTACTGACAGTGGTTCCTGTATAAAAATGTGTACACATGTTTTCAAAGTTCAGCAATATGAGGCTATGTATAATGCTCCCAGAATGCTCTCTGATTTGATGCAAATATTTGCAGAAGCTTGAAAGCAAGATTGATGATTCTTTGCTTTCAAAATAAAATGTTCATAAAAAAATGAAAGCAGGAAAAAAAACATTTCGCCAAACCACTGTAAAATTTCAGGTAACATCTCTTTGCAGCATCATTTAGTAACATGTTGATGCATGCTAGTATTTCCCAAAAATATTCATAATGGAAAATCCGTGTAACCAGTTTCAATAAGATTATGGTAAACAAAAATAAACAAGCATTGGCAAAGCCAGTAGATCTGAAATTGGTAGTCAGCTTTTTAGTTTTGTCAATGTGTGACTTGTTTTGGCATGGTTTTTGTAAAACCTTATTGGTGCGGGAGCCGACGGGCCCTCACCATTATAACAAACATTGGCAAAAGTTGTTTTTGGTCTCAAAAAGCACACACTGCCACAGTAGTTACTGGCACTGAACAAAACTACTTTGTGTGCCGATATGATCCCTGTGAAAGAGCAGAATGCTGTCACTCACAGGGAAGCCAGATGATACAGAGAGAGAGAGACAGAATTTCAATACACTCAAAAGGCCACAGTCAACGCCAGACCAAATTAGGGGCCCAATTATTAAAGAAAGTCTCAAAAGTGCACCCATGGTATATGTCCTTGCATTAAGTGCAGCTATACGGCTTTCGTAAATTCTCAAGAATTTACAGACGTAGGACAAGAAAAAGTACTCCTAGAAAATATTTGTGAACTGCATTTTAGCATGAGCAAATATGCATGAGTAGATTTGCTCATGCGAAAATCTGAGTGTTTGCAAGTTCACTTTCCCTCCAACCACTTTTTCCCAGCTCTGGAAGAAGGTTTACGTCTGCCATTGTCAGGCGTAAATTGCCAACATTTCTCAGTATGAGAACAGATTAGAGAAGAGTTGTTAAAAACCCTTAAAACATTCAAGTTAGTAGGTTTGCACAGACTCAAAAGGGCATTCTAACCCTGGAACTATTGCTTACCACTACCTTCAGCCCCAGTATGTAGATCTGCGGAAACGTGGCAACATAAGTGGATTGCAAGTATTCAAACACTACTATGGTATGAGCCCTGGCATAATCAGAGAGGCTATATTAGAGCTCTTATATAATGAGATTGCTGCCATAATTTGTCGCCGCACTACATGGCACCAAAGGGACAAGTGGATTTTGTTACAGGACAAGTAGATTTATGAAGCAACCTGCCCCATGGACAAGTAGATATTTTATTAAATTCCACACCCCTGGATCACATGACGATCAGACCATTTTCAAACGACCATTGATATCATAATGAAATGAAATTGAACTATAAAAAGTGACTTTCCTAGGATGAGGGAGGCTACCCCCTTTTCACTTTCCTTGCCTCCAGTCTGCCTGCCAGAATTTCTATTTTATGCCCCTTGCCTTTCTGCCCTTGCTGATGAATTTGCCTGCTCTACGATTTTGAGCAGTTTGGTTAGGAACTAGACTTCAACTTTCCTGATTTATGCTCCATCCCCCTTGCCCATGGACTTTGCCCTCGTGGACTTTAACTTGATCCCTTTGCCCATGCTAAGAGAACCTTTGTGAACCATCCTCCTGCCTTTTGTTGGTGGAAGAAATCTCTAACAATTAGGAACCATCCTTTAATGGAGGTCTGTATTTCGCAATAGATTTACTTTGCCTAAATGTGTGACTTTATATTTAGTGCTGTAAGATGCAGGAATGAGCTTCTTAAAATGTGCATTGAATTTGGATCTTTAATACAATAACCAAATTATCTAAAAAACCACTGAGTCTTTATTTGGGTCCTGATGTTCTTTCCACAGAAACTGTGCCTATAATTATCCGATTGATTTTTAGATGCCTAAGAGAGTCATGGATTATTTTCAGAACAGCAGGTTCTTTTGCTCTTGTTCTGTGTAGCCACAGCAGAGCTCTTTATAGGATTCTTGTCAGACTAAACATCTTTAGGAGGTTGGATCTTCCAATTGCAATACTCTATTTTTACAGCATGGTTATAAGAGTTATATATTTGAATCTGATCTCCAATTTGCGAGTTGGCTACCAATTAATTGTCTTTATTGGGTGGCCGACAGTGGGACATCCTGATTTCTCACCCCTCACTACGATAAAAATCCATAAGAGGACCATCGCCACTGATGTGAAATATTGAAATCGGAGAAAAAAAATTAATAATACTCATATGGGCCCAGTAGGAGTGTTGAGGTTAAATTCGAGTTTATTGCTTCCACTGCATCAAAACTTGGTAGCAGAGGATGGTTTGTCTAGTGACGTGATGGATTTAGGGTGTCCAAAATAGATTTTCTTGTCCAGTCCAAAAAGCCCAAAATCCTGATTCGGCAGAAGGATTGCTGGAGTAATTGGCATATTTTGATGACTTGTAGCTGCAAAGGAGTGTGAGTATTAATAGGGATGCACGTTGTGATTGCTTGTGCTTGGATTGTGGTGTTTTAAAATGGCTGTGTAATGCTATGCAAAGTTGAAAAAGTTGTATGCACCATATCGCTTAATGCAAAAAACTTGAAGTTGTTATCGGGTCTGTTTGTGGCCTAAGATCCTGGGATATATACCTATGTGGTGGTCTTAGTGTAGAAGACACTAAGTAAGTTGTCGGCTGTGATGTGGTATTTGTCGTGAGAAGTCATCCACAAAATCTTATGGAAAGGGACCTCCTTTTGAGTGCTGGTGGTGAACGATTGGTATAGTTGATCTCAGGTGCACAGGGAATAACTATCAATTAAGGGTGAAATTCCACTGTTCGAGATTTCATTTGAAGTGAATGAGGACATAGGTATAGAAATAAGATTATTTTGTATTTTGAGTGAGAGACATCTTTCCTTTAGTGGAGCAGACACTTATGTTGAAAACGCTTGTATATTGTCTTGTGTATTTGCCTATAAAACACTTCAAAGAAAAGTGCAAAGGAGGGTGAGCCGCTGTAAGGAGCGAGATTGATGTTACAGTGCGTTGCGCTGTGATTGGCCAGTTGGTGTAAAGTTGCGCTGAGACTGTTTGACAATGTCATAGAAAGTTGAGCTGTTATTGGTTGAGATTGCCGAACAAGAAAATTGTGGGAGAATTTCATTTCCTGATTTTATGAAAACCATTTGTGAAATACGAAATTGAATAAAAATGAAGTTTTTCAAAGCTTTAAGGAAACTAATACAAGGAGATGTGACCATACCAGTTAGAATAGGAGAAGTAGTATCACCTGAGGGCACGCCAGGATAAATCGTTTTGATGGACGAAGGATTACATCCATTTCTTTGGCTTAAACATTGGCACAAAATTACAGAGAAAGAAGAGATTCTACAGTTTCTTCGTTATGTGGCATTTAATTTCAGAATCATTGAGAATTTGAGGAGGAGATTCTACGAAATGAGATGACCTCCTAGACCAATTCAGTTTGAACTTGGGAACACCTAGCTTATCAAAAAGAGAAAGAAAAGTATCAGGGAAGATATAGAAGAACCATAGATCAGTATGCAGAAGCTAGATAGGATGCACAACAGAGTACGGAGAGCAGATGTTATTCAGGGATCAAAAATGCACCCCTTGATACCTGTTGAAGGAGAGATTAGGGGAAAATGAAAAGAGAAAAGGAAACATACTGAGACAGAAAAGAGTGATGCTGAAACAGAAGAAGAAAATAGTGACAGATGGCGATGTTTTAAATGACTTATCGTTGAATCATCCACCACCATACAATGAATCTCAGAGTGAGAATATGACAGATAGAAATATAGCTGGGATTCCAAATTCCCCTGTTATTCCTCAAGTACCAAAAGAAACTACACTGGTTTCTCCTGTAAGAGGGGAAACAGAAATAACAGCTCCACTGAACCCATTTGAATTGAATGCTCCAGATGCTTTAACCGTTCCTGTTACTGTTGGTCCTGGGTCACAGGTAAACACTGCACATACTCTGATTATACCTGCAGGAGTAAGTATTGCACATGGAAATCCATTAGATTTGACAACAAGATCTTTGCTTCAGACACCAATGGTTCTGATTCGAAGTAATATTACTGATACTAACATACAGGTTCCATTTTACATCAGACATCATTTGATCCTAGAAGCAGAATGGTTCAGAGGTTACCATCTTTTTTCAGAACAAGTGAACCTCCTGAAATAAGTTACCATGCTACTGAAATGACTGCACCAATGGGAATTTCGGTTCCTGATACATCCGCATTAAATACGCAACCTGGAACAAGTAGAGATTTGGCTAATTCAGATTTGCATTTAAATGCTTCAAAAGAAACATCTGGATTTATTCCACATGGAACAGATGATTGGTTTAGAGGGTTTAGTGCCCCAATTCATAATCAAAGTTCTGAAACTGTTCCAGTGCCAGTAAAGGGAAAAACATTAGATGTGGCCAAGCTAAAAGTAGAGTTAGAAGAAATGATTTTGGGAAACTCTTAGTGCAACTCGATTAGATACCTACCAGGAGGAGGAACTATTGTTCCTTTGTTAGGACATTACCAGACAAGTTAGACAGACACATGAGAAGCTAGTTGAATTGGCTCAGAAATATGAAATTGATGTTCAGAGATCAAAGGTTTTGCAAAAGATATACAGATTAGACTTCAGCGACAAAGATTATGTTAACATTAGGCAAGGTGGAATGAAATTACAGGCAAAGGAACTGAGGACATTGACCAAGCAATTGAGCGAAAGAGAGAAACGGGATGGTAGATAGTCGAAAAAGAAGGAAACGCAGAGAGTTGGAATGCGGACACCTCCAGTTGTAATCGACGGAGGAGTAGGAGACATACAGATTCTTCCTATGATGGAGGTACCTGGTGGAAGGTACGTGCATGTACCATGGACCAGACATGATATTTTGTCATTCACAATTGAATTCCCAAAATTGAGAGATAATCCAGTGGAATGGTACAGGCAGATTGAAAGGTTTGTGAAAATGTCAAAAGTCATGTGCATAGATTTGAATACCCTGTTTGACATTGTGGTTCCTGGAGACTTGTGGACCGAGTGTAACATTTCTGGAGATTGGCCTGGAACAGAAACAGAGAGGGATCCTAGAACGGGTGGCCCATCTCCAGTGGTACTGAAGAAATATCAACAAGTAATTACTTTCCTGACAACCAAGATTTCTCTTAAAGAAATCGATTGGCTAAAAATTGAAGAACAACCCCAGAACTTCAAGAATCAATTCATGCTTTTTATGAGAGATTGATACAGGTTTTCAGACAGTACAGTGGAACGGAAAATGTGGCAGAAAAATATATAGGACATTTTGTTTACAGATTTGTGAATGGTTTGAGACCGGAGCTTGCATCTATGATTCATAAGCTGGCAGAACAAACCGATTGATGAGATTTTTCGTTATGCAAAGTACTGTGAAGATGAATTAGAGATAGAGAAAAAAAGCTGAAAGAGAAATGAATGATAGCACAGATGAAAACAGTACAAAGACGTCAGAATCCTTTGGGTTTTGACAATGCAGTTACAGCACAGGGAGGATTTAATATGGTTCCTGTAATGCAGGGTGTTAACGGTTTTCATCAGCACAATTTCCAGTCACAAGGTAGAGGTCATGGTATTCCAGTTGATTCTAGAACGGGTGTTGATTTGTCAGCTGTTGAGAAAACGAATCTATGTCATGTGTGCGGAAAATATGGGCAATGGAAACGCGAGTGTAAATTTAATGTAAACAATGCTGGGAATCAGATACAGAATGGAGAGTATGCACAGTTTCAGGGAAATAGCATGGTCCAGACTCAAAAGACACAAAGACAGAGAGTTCAAAATCCTAATACATTCCAATCAATGCAGATACCTCAAACTCTGATGCCTCAACAGAAAGTTCAGGTACAAAGGTACAATATGAATCAGAGTCAGCAGATGAATAGAAACTCTTTCTCAAACCAAAATGAGTCACAACAGTATTTGATTCAGACAGATGATTCTGACCAGCACCCGTCAGCCTGACGGTGCCTGAGGGAGGAGGAGCGCTACGTGCTTGGCGCAGCCTTAGAGGTAGACCAGAGTGGTCCATATATGGATGGAGAGGTAAACGGGAATCATGTCTCATTCCTCGTTGACACTGGTGCTATCCGCTCTACTTTAAGAACAGCAGAGGTTCCTAACTTGCCCCTCTCTGGAGAAAGTATCCAAGTTGCAGGAGTTTAAAATAAAAAGTTGTTCATCCCAATTTCAGAACCAGTTCCTGTTAAAATAGGGTCCTTTGAGGATCAACATTGATTTGTGGTGTGTGATTCAAGTCCAGTGAATCTGCTTGGATGAGATCTACTGTGTAAATTAAATTGTTCCATCTATTGCACTCCGAAAGGTACTGAATTTCACAACAATGATGAGGATGTTGTTTTTAAACTTGCCTGACAGAGATCTGACATGGGAATGTATCCCCTACTGACGGAAGAGGATCTACCCATTGAACTGAGAGACACTGTGTTACATAAAGTCTGGAACTTTACAGGTAAAGATATCGGACTACTCAAAGGTGTTGAATCAGTCCATATCACAGTCAAACCCAATGCAGAATATCCAAGAATACCACAATACATTTTGACTCAAGATATTATTGCCGGAATTACTCCTGTGATCGACTAAATGATCGAGCAAGGGATCTTAAAGGAGATAATGGAGAGTCCATGTAACTCTCCCATTATGGGCTTACAGAATCTGAATGGCAAGTATCGTATTGTGCAGGATTTGCGGAAAATGTATGTAATTGTTGACCATTGTTGTCCTGTTGTACCGAATCCAGCTGTGATCTTTTTTCAGGTTCCATGTGAGGCCGAATGGTTTTCAGTCATTGATTTATGTCAAGCTTTCTTTTCTATTCCTTTCCATGAGAATAGGCAGGTTCTCTTTGCTTTCCATTTCAGCAATCGCGTCTTGGGCATGGTACCGAGTCCCACAAGGGTATATGGAAAGCCCTTAAATTTTTAATAAGATTCTCAAGAAAAATCTCGAGTCTCAGGTAATGCCAAATCACTCAGTGTTAGTGCAGCACATTGACAACCTGTTGGTGGTGTCAAATACTAAGAAAGCTTGCAAGACTGATATCATTGCTCTTTTAAATTATCTGGCCAAAAATGGACATAAAGTATCCCAGACTAAGATACAGTTTTGCCAAACTGAAGTTCTGTACTTAGAATACCACATTGAAAAAGGAACAAGGAAAGTTTCGCAAGAAAGAATCTCTGCAATACTTAACGAGTCTGCCTACTACATAAAAGAAGTCTGCATGTTCTTAAGAATGGTGGGATATTGTCGACAATGGATTCCAAACTTTTCTTTGACAGCAAAACCTCTCCAGAGGTTGACACACAAAGACGTGTCTGATCCGTTACCTTGGGATGACAGTAGTATGACTGCCTTCCCTGAGCTGCAAGAATGCCTTTGTAGGGCACCGGCTCAGGGAATGCTGGATTATAACAAGTGCTTTGTGTTGTTCTGTAGTGAAAAGGAAGGCTGCACCCCTTCAGTACTGACACAAATGTACAGAAGTAGTCGCAGACCTGTGGCTTATTTTTCAGCGACTCTTGATCCTGTAGCTGCAGCGTTGCCTGGATGTTTGAAAACGGTTGCATCTGCATGTATGAGTCTAGAACAGAGTGAAAGCATAGTCTTAGGACATCCACGGACTGTGTTTGTGCCCCAATCAGTGGAAATACTGTTGACCTGTACTCTGACACAGTATTTAACCAATAGTCATCTTACGAAGTTTGAGCAATCAATCAATCAATCACGGCATTTATAGAGCGCGCTACTCACCCGGGAGGGTCTCAAGGCGCTGGGGGAGGGGGTAAGTTACTGCTCGAACAGCCAGGTCTTGAGCTGCTTCCTGAAGGAGAGATGGTCCTGGGTTCGCCGAAGGTGAGTGGGGAGGGAGTTCCAGGTCTTGGCTGCCAGGTAGGAGAAGGATCTTCCTCCGGCGGTGGTTCTGCGGATGCGTGGTACGGTGGCGAGGGCGTGGCTGGTTGATCGTAGCTGGCGTGTGGGCGTGTAGAAGGTCATGCGGTCGTTGAGGTACTTTGGGCCCAGGTCGTGGAGGGCCTTGTGTGCGTGGGTGAGGAGTCTGAACGTGATTCTCTTGCTGACGGGGAGCCAGTGCAGGTCTTTCAGGTGTCCGGTGATGTGGCTGTGTCGGGGGATGTCCAGGATGAGTCGTGCGGAGGCGTTCTGGATGCGCTGGAGTCTTTTTGAAGTTTGGCTGTGGTTCCGGCGTAGAGGGTGTTCCCATAGTCCAGTCGGCTGGTGACGAGTGCCTGGGTGACGGTCTTCCTGGTTTCAGTGGGGATCCATCTGAAGATCTTGCGGAGCATGCGCAGGGTGTTGAAGCACGAAGATGAGACGGCGTTGACTTGTCTGGTCATCGACAGGGAGGAGTCCAGGATGAAGCCCAGGTTGCGTGCGTGGTCCGTTGGCTTGGGCGCGGTGCCCAGGGCCGGGGGCCACCAGGAGTCGTCCCAGGCGGAGGGTGATGAGCCCAGGATGAGGACTTCCGTCTTGTCTGAGTTCAGTTTAAGGCGGCTGTTCCTCATCCAGTCGGCGACGTCTCTCATCCCGTCGTGTAGGTTGGTTCTGGCGGTGGTGGGGTCGTTGGTGAGGGAGAGGATCAGCTGGGTGTCGTCGGCGTAGGAGATGATGTTGAGGTTGTGTTGGCGTGCGATGGCTGCGAGGGGGCTCATGTAGACGTTGAAGAGGGTTGGACTGAGTGAAGATCCTTGTGGAACGCCGCAGATGACTTCGGTGGCTTCGGATCTGAACGGGGGAGGCGGACTCTCTGGGTTCTTCCGGCGAGGAACGAGATGATCCATTCCAGTGCTTTCTCTCGGATTCCGATGTTGCTGAGGCGCTTCACTAGGGTGCGGTGGCAGACGGTGTCGAACGCCGCGGAGAGGTCCAAGAGGATGAGGGCTGCTGTTTCCCCGTTGTCGGTTAGGGTTCTGATGTCGTCGGTGGCTGCGATAAGGGCGGTCTCGGTGCTGTGGTTGGCCCGAAACCCGGACTGCGAGGGGTCGAGGGATCCATTCGTCTCGAGGAAGGCGGCAAGCTGTCTGTTGACGGTCTTCTCGATGACTTTGGCCGGAAACGGAAGGAGCGAGATGGGACGGTAGTTCTTGAGGTCGGTGGGGTCCGCCGTTGGTTTCTTCAGGAGGGCGGTAAGCTCGGCGTGCTTCCAGCTCTCCGGGAAGGTGGCGGTGTGGAAGGAGGAGTTGATGATGTCCCGGAGATGGGGTGCGATGGTGGCGTCGGCTTTGTTGAAGACGTGGTGTGGGCAGGGGTCGGTTGGTGATCCGGAGTGGATGGAGTTCATCGTGCGGGTGGTGTCTTCGGTGCTGATCGGGGTCCAGTTGCAGAGGGTGGTGGTGGCGGGCGTAGGTTCGGCGGTAGGGTGCGTGGTTTGTGCGTCGAAGCTGTTATGTATGTCGGTGATCTTGCGGTGGAAGAACGCGGAGAGTGAGTTGCAGAGGTCTTGCGAGGGGGTGATGTCGTTGTTTCCGGCGCTGGGGTTGGAGAACTCTTTGACGATGCTGAAAAGTTCCTTGCTGTCGTGGACGTTGTTGTCCAGTCGTTCTTTGAGTGCCGACTTCTTGGTGGCACGGATCAGCTGGTGGTGTTTGCGGGTGGCGTGCTTGAGGGCGGTCCTGTTGTCTGTGGTCTGGTCGAGTCGCCAGGTTTTCTCGAGAGTGCGGCAGTTCTTCTTGGATTCCTTGAGTTCGTTGGTGAACCAAGGGGTTTTCTTGCTTCCGGGTCTGCTGGGAGGGTTTTTTAGTGGTGCGAGGTCGTCGGCGCAGGCGGTCAGCCACTTGGTGAGGTTGCTGGCTGCTTCGTTTGGGTCCGTTGTGTTGGTGGGTGTGTTCTGGCTGAGGGAGGCGGTGAGCTGCTCGGCGGTGATCTTGCTCCAGCTCCGGCGGGGAGCCTGTTGCGGGTGGTGGTGGGTCGCAGATACTTCTGGGTGCAGAGAATAGAACACTTAAAAGATGCACAATCTTGAACCCATCCACTCTGTTGCCACTGCCTGGATATGCAACTGTGACTGATGAAGTTGAACATGATTGTTTGGATGTGATTGACTTATGTACAAAGCCTCAACCTGTTATACTGGATGAACCGTTGCCTGAATCTGATCATGTGTTGTTTGCTGATGGTTCTTATTTGTGAGACAATGAAGGAAATCTAAAAGCTGCTTATGCTTTTTGTACAGTTTTAGGTGTTGTGGAAGCGTCCTGGTTGCAAGGAGTGTATTCGGCTCAGGTAGCCAAATTGATTGCCTTGGCGCGGGCTTGCAGCATTTCAGAATAACTCTGAGTCACAATCCTTACAGATAGTCAGTATGGCTTTGGAGTCGTCGATGACTTTGGGCAATTGTAGAAACAGCGTGGGTTAATGACTTCCTCCGGATCCCAAGATGAAATGGAGAAAGCGTGAGGAACCTTTTGCAGTCCCCACAACTACCTGCCCAAATTCCAGTAGTCAAGTGTGTAGATTACAGGCAAGGCACGGACTATGTGACCGTTGGCAACAGATATGCTGATGAGATGGCCCAATATTGTGTCATAAATTCCCATACCTTTAATGGGGATTTACTGAATGAAACATCAGATGTCACAAACTGCAACTCGTTAACTGTGTAAAAACATATTTTCTCAATACTGTGAACATCAGTTCTTTCATTTTGTATTTGGCTGATATTTTATATTATGAGATTTGCTGTTTTTCTGCAAATTTCCATGCGTGAACAAACCAGATTGGTTTGTTCGTACCTATGCCCACCAGGTGTTGCCACATATTCTGTCCGTCTGGACTTTGCCCACCTGAGGCTTATCAAGAATCCGCTTCTGATGTTTACACTTTTTGGCTCTTGGAAATGTTATCGCCTTCCCCACCTCATCGCGGAATATTCTCTTAGCTCATGTTTTTTACATAACCACCCTGTTCAAACATTTATAAATAGCTTTAGAGATCTTGGTCTGTTGTTCACTCTCTTTATGGCCATCCTAGTGCTGTTAATTGGTACACCCACTCAAATGTAATAAAACTCTGGTAACTTTTCAGTTACCTCTGACTACTGGTCTTCTTGTAGGAGAGCGGGGAGACAGAATTTTCATTTCCACAACTGCAATAGATACCTGGGAAGATGTTAGACGATTACAGGAAGAGGTGACAGAAGCTGGACAGCAAAGTTGGGTGCAATCAGATTGTACCAAAAGGAAAGATGAATTTTGGGTTCACACTGATGGCAGACCTGTATTATCTGAGAGTTTGTTACCACCAATGGCTAGGCATTATCATGGTCCTGAACATTTAGAAAGAGATGCAATAATGTGCCTCTTTCGACAGGAGTGGTTTAACCCCAAATTCAGAACGTTTGCTGAAAGTCTTTGCCAAAGATGTGTAGGGTGTCAACAACAAACTGCTGGAAAGAGAACACAAGATACAATGAGCCTTGTTGGGAAATCAACAGGTCCCTTCAACCGATTGCAAATGGACTTTATAGAAATGCCCCTTTCCAACGGTTTAAAGGTTTTGGTCATTGTTTGTATTTTCTCAAAATGGGTGGAAGCTATCCAACACCCAGGAATGACAGCCTTATAGTAGCCACATTTTTGTCGAGAGGGTTTATTCCACAGTTTGAATTTCCGACTTCACTAGAGTCAGACCGAGGAACTCATTTTAATAATGAAGTCCTGAAAATGTTATGAGCAGCATTACAAGTTGAGCAGAAGCTCCATTGCAGATACCGTCCAGAGGCTTCTGGACTTGTGGAGCAAGTCAACAGCACACTGAAATCCAGATTGGCAAAGGTGTGCGCTTCAACGTCTTTGAAGCGCACTGTGTCGACGAGTCTGAGAAGTGCACCAGACAAGAGAACTGGATTGTTGCCCCATGAAGTTATTATGGGCCGAGTGATGAGACAACTAGCTGTTCCTGCAAACGCTCTTGTCAACATTACAGATGATCTGATTTTGGATTATTGTAAAGGTTTGGCTGATGTGGTATGTTCCGTGTCTTACCAGGTTGGAGAGGCTGCCCTTGCGACTCAATAGGAGCAGTGCCATGACCTCAGTCCTGGTGACTGGGTAATGGTAAAGAAGCACGTACGAAAGTCGAGCCTGGAACCCCGTTGAAAAGGACCTTACCAGGTGATCCTGGTTACCAACGCAGCTGGAAGTGCGGAGATCTCCTGAACTGAGTAAATGCTGCTCACGCTGGCAGAGTCCCATGTCACCTTGATGATATATCAGCACCTGTCCCTGCTGTGCAGGTGGTTACAGTGAGACAGAGGAAGCAGGCTAGTCAGCTTCTGGGGACCAGCAAGCAGCTGGGACAGCACTTGATTGGCCTGCCATGGGTCTGAGAGAGTGAACCAGTCAGTACCGAAGGGTCTCAGCCAGTAGAGTTGACTACGAGAAGTATCGACCCCAACAAAAGCCTAGTGCAGCAAGAAAGCAAGTGGTACCCAGAAACGGTTGGCCCAGAAAGTGAGATACTGAGACGTTGCTTAACAGAAGGAAGAGAGCGAGTACCACAAACCATTCCTGAAAGATCCGAACAGTCTGATCAGAGTGAACAGCTGTAAGGAGATCAAAAAGAGTGAGAGTACCCAGCCAAAAGTACTTGTCTCCTGGATGGGCTTATTTGGCTACAAATGAGTGAGAGCAGGAGTTTGCTACCTTTTGCTTTAACAATTCAAGTCAACCTGAAACTCCTTGATACAAACTGTGTTGTGGTTTTGAATTTCAATCATGGTGTACCACTTGAAGGACTGATCTGCATATTTCTCATTTTGAACCGAATCATCAAACTGTGCCTTGGTATTTTTGATCCAAACTTTGCTGAATTGCTCAAACCACTTGCTGCAATTTTTGCTATTTTTTTTTAATAACAAATTTTATTAGGTTATTTTGCATAATGAGGGGCACAAGCCCTACGATGACCTGTATAAATATAGGGCTAATAGTTGCATCGTTAACCATTTTTATGATAATAAACAAAACCTGCCGAACGTGCAGGCATGACAATAATACAAACATTATGCAGACAGTTTTCGATCTCCATAGTAAAGCACATGATACACCGGATTCAAAGTATATACCATAGCCGAGCAGCAATATTACATAATGATACAACACAGGGTGATACACATCGGGGAGCAAAGGGTGCCACTCATGGATCCACCTCGGGAAGGGGGGGGCAGGTCAATTCCTCGATATGTCGCCCACCGTGTCCAGATCTTATGATGTTTCATGGGGCAGCCCCGTGCCTCAAAGACAGCAATCTCGGCCCCCACACATTTATCTAATTCATTCTTCCATTTGCCTATGGTCGGGGGAGTTGTCGCCTTCCACCCTTGTGCGATATCCCTTTTTTTCGATAGTAAGGGCCAGGAACAGCAGATGCTGTTTATATCGGTTCCCCCCAATATCGTTGGTGGAATGTAGTAGGAAAAGCCGTGGGTCAAGTGGAAGTACCCATGCCAGCACTTTGTTAAGACATGACCGAACCCTGTTCCAAAAGGGCTGCAATGCTGTGCAGCTCCAAACTGTATGCAGGAAGGACCCCTCCTCTCTGCCGAACCTCTAACATGTAGGAGACTGAATGACGCCCATTCGCCATAGCCGCACCCTAGTGTCGTACACTCTATGCAGATATTTGAACTGGATAAGCCGGTAGCGTGTGGAGACTGCCGCACCCCTCGGGCTGGCGATCGCTTCGGCCCAGTCGTCGTCGGTTAATTCTGGAATGTCAGCCTCCCAGGCAAGTCAGGTCTTGTCAAGGGTGGTGGGTGTGTGCGTCGTCAGTGTCTGATATATTTGTCTGATCTTGTGTAGACCAAGGTCACCCAGCAGGCGGCCCTCCAGGGGCTGGAACTCGGGGAGAGTCTCTAGATTGCGGAGCTGGGGTGTGAGTGCGTGACGGAGCTGTAAGAATTTATAGAATTGCGACTTATGGAGGCCGAAGTCAGTCTGTAGTTGTTGGAATGATTTTAATGTGGTGCCCCGTAAGACGTCCCCAAGGGTCGAAATCCCCACCAGGTCCCATCCCCGGAACCCTCCCAATGTGGTTGCTGTTTGGAGGTGTGTACCGTGCCACAGGGGAGTCTGCTGAGTGAGTTTCCGCTTCCACCCCATTTGTCTGGTCCTGGCCCTCCACAGCTGTATGACCACTCTGCCTGCCGGTGGTAAATGCTCTAAGCGTGTGGAGCTATACAATAAATGAAGAAGAGGGACTTGCTCCATCTCGGCGTGCTCTATGGCATATGCCGGATCTGTGGGGGAGTTATACCACCATTCGTTTACGACAAGGATGTGAGACGCAACATAGTAGGAGTAAATATCAGCTGCCGCAATCCCCCCACAGTACGTAGACTGTGCACACGTACGGAGTGCCACACGAACCACTCCGCCACCCCAAAGGAATTTATTCTGTATGGCATTCACTTGCGCAAACCATGCCCGAGGGAGAGGATATGGAAAATTTTGGAGGCGGTATAGGATCCGAGGTAAAGAGACCATCTTGAAGATGGCCGAACGCCCGTAAAGGGAGAGGGGAAGAGAGGACCATATCGCCGTTTCCTTCTTAAGGCCAGTTAACAATGGGGTGATATTGTGTGCCCAGGAAACTTTGGGGCATGGGGAGATGCAGACCCCAAGGTATTTGAAACCATCTGTAGCCCGGGAGAGCTGTGAGGCCCATGACTCGCGGCCCTGGTGTCCACACACTGGGAATAAGATGGATTTGGCGGGATTGGCGTGAAGGCCCGTGGTGCCTCCAAACACCCTAAGAATTCCCAGTATTCGGGGCCCAGAGTACCAAGGGTCTGTCATGAAAAAGAGAACGTCGTCGGCATATAACGCTATACGATCCGACCGTGAACGGGACCAATCGAACCCCCTAAGCACCGGGTCGCTTCTGAACCAGGCCGCCAGAGGCTCGACCGCGAGGGCGAACAACAATGGGGACAAAGGGCAGCCCTGTCGGGTACCTCTCTGGATTGGGAAAGAACGTGAGCGATGTCCCGCGATACGAACTGTTGCCGTCAAGTCAGTATATAACAGGCGGTATATACTTCAGGAAGCGGGGTCCAACATTGATCGCCTCGAGCAACTGAAAGAGATACACCCAGCTCAGAGAGTCAAAGGCTTTGTCGATATCGGCTAAGAGCAGGGCAGCGGGTCGACCCAATGTAGGAGCAGCAGCAATGGCGTTATGGACTCGCCTAATATTGTGTCTGGTGGCTCTCTGTGGCATGAAGCCGGACTGATCGGGGTGGATCAGATCCGCAACACACCCCCGAAGGCGATCCGCCAGGACTTTCCCTAGCAATTTAGGTTCAAAATTGATAAGGGAGATGGGGCGATACGAAGAGGGGTCGTCTGGAGGTCGGCCAGGTTTTAGAAAGAGCACAATTTCAGCGTGACGCCAGTCCTCCGGCAGACTTGTTAGGTCTGCGGCCTCCTGGATAGTCGCCAATAAATGAGGCCCCAGGAGATGCATGTGTGGTCGAAGAAATTCCATAGGAAACCCATTGGGGCCCAGGGCGCGGCCAGGATGTAGTGCATTGAGGGCTCCAGTCAACTCATCCAACGTGATTGGAGTCTCTAATTGATCTCGGAGAGAGTCGGGGAGTCGTCTAGGCGGAATATCCACCAGGAATTCTGCAATGAGTTCTGCTGAGATCTGCTCTTTTCGGGCATACAGGGATGCGAAGTGACTCGCAAACTCCCCAGCAACACCCTCCGGTGTCGTATATATGAACCCGTCTGGACCCCGAATAGTGGGCGTAACAGCCGGGGAGCTACCTGCTTGGCACAATCTGTGGAGCATTTTACTGGATTTATCACCCCACTGATATATCCGATGTTGTGACGCCTCCCAGATCTCTTTGGCTTTGCTCAGTAGGTAATGACGCAGCTCCTGCTGCGCAAGTACCGGGTTACGGCAAAGGATGGGGCTAGGGTTTGAGCTAAGTTGGGAAGATAGAGTCACCTGGCACGCCTCTAGCGTCTCCAGCTGCTCTCGGCGCGCCGGTTTCTCTTTAGTGCAGTAGCTAATTTCAGTACCGCGGATGGTCGGTTTGAGAGCCTCCCAGAGAATGCTACGGGAGGAGGCGGCGGGACCGTTATCTGCCAGATAGGTAGTAATCGCCGTACTGAGCATGTCCTAATAGGCGGGATTACGGAGATGCCAAGGAGACATTTGCCAACGGAATGGGGGCTTGCGGGAGCATGTATGAAATTGCATGGTGACTGGGGAATGGTCTGAGAGTCGGCGGGGTTGGTGTAGTATCTGCGAAAATCTATGGAGAAACACCAGAGGGACAAAAAAATAATCCAGGCGGGACTGCGACCCATGGACAGCCGAAAGGTATGTGTAATTACGCTCAGTAGGGTGAAATTCGCGCCATATGTCAGCCCATCCCAGGGTAGAAGCTAATGTATGCAGTTTAGTTGGGCCCGGTGCTTGCGGAGTATCTAAGGTGCGCTGTCGGTCTAAGGGCCCCATAGTGTCATTCCAGTCACCCCCTAACAGGGTCAATCCTGTAGGGATAGTTCCCCATACACCCAAGAGTTTATCAATAAATGTGGTCCCTAATGGAGGAGGGGCATAGATACTGCCAATGGTGACCTGTTCTCCATTCATCGTACCCGTGACAAAGAGAAAACGGCCCCCCGGATCTACCCTATGTGCTATGTATTGAAATTGGACCCTACGGTGGATAAGAACCGCCACCCCCCTGGATCCCCTAGTAAACCCTGCGTGATACATATGATGAAAGCCGAATCGGGCAAGGGACTTTTGTACCCAGTAAATGGGTCTCTTGTAAGAGCAAGATATCCGCCCCATACCTTTTCGCTTGGCGTAGAACTGCACCTCGTTTCACCTTGTTCAAGAGAACCCGAACATTCCACGAGACCACCGTTAGGTCCCCAAGTGGGGTCACATCACTGGGTAGGATTAAGCCCTAAGTAGGAGATGGATAAAGCGAGGAGATCTGCATCGTAAAAAACAAGAAAACCTGTCTGCATGTAACTAAAACACACTAACATTATAGAGCTACATTCCCTGAAAAGCCCTCCCCCACCCCCCACCCGACACTGCAGAAAACAAGGAGTATCTGTCGCGGTGCATAGAACAGGAGACCCCCAACGGGGGGACTCCCCGTTCCTACACCAAAGGTTCCCTTCCCACCCTATAACCCTATGAACACGGGGGGTGCAAGAAGTCTTCGGCTTAGCAGCCCACGATCCAGCTCCCACGCCATCTCAGAGAAAACAATATAGATAGAATCTGCAACAGTCACAGTGCCCTATAACTTGCAGTTTGAACGCTGGAATAGCCCCAGGATATTCAGGATGGTCGCTCCGGGATTGCTGACATCCTGTCCGATCCCGAACCTCGCCGCTTCTGAGACTTATTGCGTCGTGGCCGTTGACTTCGTGAGCCACGAGAGGAGTCTGAGTCTATGGCAGGTGGAGAGTTCGCTCTGAGTTGTGGGCGTTCATCAGTCCAAGCAAAGACAGCCTCAGGGGTGTCAAAGAAAAAGGACTTGGAATTATAAACGACACGCATCCTGGCTGGGTAAAGCAACATGTATTGCACATTCAGTTCTCCAAGTCTGCGCTTCGCAGCCGTGAAGGATTGGCGTTGTTGTTGGACCAGGCGAGTGTAATCCGGAAACACCAAGATAGATCGGGATTCATGTCTAAAACTGTCTCTACGTGTCCTGGCATGGTCGCAGAATAGTGTCACGGTCGGCATAACTCAGGATCTTTGAATTTTTGCTACTTTAAATTTTTTTTAGTTAAACGATCTGAATTGTGAGAAGCCATGAGGCCCAACACTGAAATCTCTCTTATATGCAAAAGTGTATATGTAGGAATTATTTCAGTTATTGTCTTGATATTAGTTGCATTGCTTATTATTTTATATTTCCCTCATTATGTACCCACTGAAGATCCTAAGCTTACCACTTCTTCCAAAACTGATAAAACTAATAGCACTAATTTTATTGCTTTGAATGACACTGTACATCTTGATTCTGCAAAAACTGAACGTTCACTAAATGTCTACACTAGATTACTAAATGAATAGATTGATACAATGGATGCATCAGTTGACAAAAGGTGTTAACTACCATAGTCTACTGTTGGCACATTAAATTTCTTGCTGTGTGTTGACTAGCTTGTTTTATGGTACTGATTGCTTACAATATTATTCAAATCAAGATCTGATCTTTTCTGAACTTCATGTACTAAAAAGCTTAAATCTACATCCTGAAGCTTTGCTTATTGAAACTATGGGTTATCTATTATGCCTGACTCAATCTTTTTACATGGCTTATGCACAGAGAAATAACCTAACATGTAAAATAGGGAGAGCTGAGAAGAAATTCATAGATCTAGTAGAAAGTAGATGAAATAATGTGACAAAACTGATGCACATTTAAAACTAACTCTTTGGAATTTACCAGAAGTAGAAAATAAAATGGTAGAAGGAATGGCTACTTTAGCTTTAGACTGGCAGCATAAAGGAAAACTTTGTATATACAGAAAAAGATCAAATATTAACACAAAATGTGTAGGTCTTAGTAAATGTGAACATACCTTTGATGTTTATGAAAACTGGGGAAAATACTTAGAAGGAGTTGATCCTAATTTTCCTGCAGTGCACGATATATGTGGAAAGAATGCTTTTTATAAATTACCGAAAGGAAGGTATGGAAGCTGTAACGTGGGAACTGTTTTTCCAAAAATGTATCATGTGAAACAACTAGCAGAAGAATTAAAAGAGACAAAAAGGGAGAAGGAAGAGAGGTGTGAGTGCTAGTGAAATAGTAGGTGATATTTTTGGTGCTTTAATACCTTCCATAGAAGTAGCATTAAGCTCACATAAAATTAGAAAACTTTCTACTACAGTTGATAAATTAGTCACCAATAAAGCTGTGGGATTCTCTGTTGTAGATATTGAAATGATTTCAATAAGATTGATGGTGATGCAAAATCGACTTGCCCTTGACATGCTTCTCATGAAGGAAGGTGGAGTCTGTCAGTTATTAAAAGTTCAACAATGTTGTACTTACATACCGGATAAGAACAGAGATTTGGAGAGCTATATTAAAAACATTACTGACTTAAACAAAGACTTGAAAGGAATTAAAATCTGACTGTGCCTGGGAAATAATAGGGAAGGGATTGGCAACTGTTAGCAACAAGTTGGATAACTTAAGCAATGGACTAGTGATTTCAGTCTAGAGGCCATTAGTGGCATCTCTTTGTGCATACTGCTGATGATATTATCTATCAAATCCTGTAAATACAAAAAGAATAATCGAAGAGAGAAAAGAACAAGATGCGATCTTGAACTAGAAGACGAACAATGTAAACATTATGATGAAATTAAAATTCTGGAAGAGTTTAGAAGAAAATGGCTTAAGACAACAAAACTGTGATTTGTGACAATTTCATATGTTTTTTTGTAATGGCTTAAGTCGCCATCAGATGGCAGCTTGATGCAGCATAAAAGCTGATCATGCTTTACATGACACAAACCGAATCTTGACAATGAAAATACAAATATGCACTTTGCATTCGTCTAGAAAAACAACACTGAAACTGAGAAAAAGCGGATGTATCAGCACCGTAAAAGTGTGCTCGACTAGGTAGAAACAGTAGGATTAATCAAATAGTAAATTCAAGATGCCTGGTACCCGATTACCTTCTATTCTTAACAAAGATGTCATGAAAATTAATGATGAAACTTAGCATTTCTATTGACTTCACTGAAGTGAGCCATAACCTCGAAAGTGGTGCAATTCATGCATGCAATATGTTAGATGATTGAAACTTACAGTGTAAGTGCCTAACATTATAAAAATCATTTATTCATAAAAACAATTTTATTTTAATGCATTTAGAAATAGTTTACATGTTGCTACTTTTTTTAAATTGTGGTAGTAGGCCACAATTAGAGTTGAACATTTCTGTGTAATAATCACTGACAACATTACAAAATGTATCTATATGCTTGATTTGTCTTGTTACGCTTGAACTTAATTAGGAGTTTTAGTTTACTAAATAAGAAATGCTAACTTCAAAGTATGTTTGAGATGTCTTTTCTCCTTATGCTGCATTATTTCATAGCCTTATGCAATGGACTTGAAACGTTTCATCAAATGTTGCTTTATTTGTTCTTGTTCATGCAACAGTCTTTAGGCAACAGGAGCCTTTCTTACAGGCCATCTTTATGTATGAATGGTGGGAACGCGACCTTTAAACTATAACCGTGGGGAGCAACAAAGTAAATAAGCTCTTTGTCAACTAACCTGTGAGGACGAAATGGACAGTCGTTTCTCATGATGAGCATGGGCAAGTATGCTGAAGTATCAATTTGTACCTGGAGAACAGAAGAATGATCATATGATGATCAGACCATTGTGGAACAACCATTGATGTCATAATGAAATGAAATTGAACTATAAAAAGTGACTTTCCTAGGAGGAGGGAGGCTACTCCCTTTTCACTTTCCTTGTCTTAAGCCTGCCAGCTGGCCTTTCTCTTTTATGCCACTTGCCTTTTTGCCCTTGCTGATGAACTTGCCTGCTTGACGATTTGGAGCAGTTTGGGGAGAGACCAGACTTCAACTTTCCTGATTTATGCTCCATTCCCCTTGCCCAAGCACTTTCCGAGAATCTCTAACAACTGGGAAACGTCCTTTTATGGATATCTGCATTTAGCAATAGATTTATTTTGACTAAATGTGTCACTTTATATTTCGCGCTGTAAGAAGCATGACTGAGCTTCCTTAAATGTTATATGTATTGATTTTTTTACCTTTAATACAATAACCAAATTTTCCACAGAAACTGTGCCTACAATTATCTGATTGATTTTTAAATGCTTAATAGAGAAAGTCATAGATTATTTTCAGAACATCAGGTTCTTTTGCTCTTGTTCTGTGTAGCCACATGTAGGAAGCTGGCTCTGTATATACTATACCAAAGTAAGGTATAGTGTGCACAGAGTCCACGGAGTCCCCAGAGGTGTAGCAGAGGCTAAATTAGGAAAGTACTAACAGCTCTCTTTGTGATAGTGTGGGCGAGCAGTTCGGCTTATCCAGAGGGAGTTTTAAGCATTTATTGTAGTCACTCAATCAAGACTGATACACACTCAGAGACTGAATCCAGACCAATTGGGTAAGTATAAAAAAAGGTATACTTGTATTTTATTTCTAGAATGGATGGATTTGCAATTGCAACAGGTTGGTATCACTTTAAAAAGCAGTTTGAATTACACAGTAATTACTTTTAGAATACCTTTTAGTTACTTTTAGATTACTTTGAGTACTGGGGGTGGTATGCCTAGATCCCACACCTAAGGATAACACAATACAAGGTAAGACTTTTCTTGGCTTTGAGTTAAAGTTTCTGTTTTCCCATACAAAAGAACAGTTCAACACTTAAAACATTTTAGGCCCAAAATCTCATAACATCGGTTCCTATGGGAAAAAATGGTTATCGGTTTTGCAGGTAAGTAAACGTCTTACAAGTGGGAGTTTTGGGGGATAGGACCAAGGTCCCCAAGGTCTAGATAGGCACTCGAGTTGCACCACCACCGGCACTGGGGCGGCCGGGAGCAGAGTGCAGGGGCCCAAAGTT
Source organism: Calotriton arnoldi (assembly GCA_963921515.1). Taxonomy (NCBI): domain Eukaryota; kingdom Metazoa; phylum Chordata; class Amphibia; order Caudata; family Salamandridae; genus Calotriton; species Calotriton arnoldi. The sequence continues at coordinate 4,020,609 of CAWUFW010000074.1, read as the reverse complement.
TGCCGATGGGGTTAAGGGGGATTTCGGTTAGGGACTGCTTACGAGCAGGTCACTCAGGAGTGGGAGCAAGGCTCCTGGGGTTAAGGTCAGACCTACAGGGGCCAACGATCAGCACAGGAGCTGCACCACCAGCAGCACTAGGGCGGCCGGGTGCAGGGTGCCAAAGAGACGTCCAGGGCCCTGTGCTTTTCAATGGAGAACTTTGGTTCGGCAAAGTTGCTGCAGGCTTGGGCAGGGAGACTTCCTGAAGCCGACCACTGGCTGGAGAGGTGAGTTGGCTTCTTAGGGGATGCCTGGGCACTGTCGGTTGGGCCGACCAAGGCTGTGGGGCGTCGGGTGCAGAGGTGTCTTCTGGCATCGGGTTTTTTTACCAGCTCCGGTCGCAGGGACCCTTCAGGTTGAGGCTGCAGGTGTCATCTTGAGGCAGGTCGGGTATCAACAGATCCCAGGACAGGCCTGCTGGGAAGACCTCCTTGGGGTGTTGGGCCACTCGAACTCGGGCCATGGGCGTCGGGTGCAGAGTAGGTCAGAATCGCGCAGTCACCGGAATTCGAATTCTGGTTTTGGAGTCTTTGTTGAGCAAATCCGGTGCTCACAGGAGACAGAGTCTGTAAGGTGAGTGCAGAGCAGCTCCTCCGGGCTCTGGGGGCTGCTGGATACACTTGTTTCTTCGCTGTAGGAAGGTCGGAGGCAAACTGGCTGGTAGGGCTGAGGCCAAAGCAATAGTATACTCTTCTTCCTAGATCAGCACAGCTCTTCAGTCCTTCTTTTTTCTTCCTCGAATCTGAGGAGGCAAGGTTCGGGGTTGCCCTTAAATACTAGATTTAGGGGTGTTAAAGAGGTGTGCAGGTCAAGACCAATGGGTCCCTTCCTTGGGGTGGGTACACCCCCCGTTATGCCACCCTCCAGCTGGAGGGGGCATGAGCCTCTCTCTAATTGGCTGAGTCCCCCCATCCCTAAGGATGGGGGGACTCAGCCAATTAGAGAGACCCTGAGGGGTGGGGTTGGCAAAGGTGGGCACACCTCTCTTCCTAGGTTGGCTTTCCCGCCAATTCTCCCGCCCAAAGTGGGGGCCAGAACCAGTGGGAGCCAGTTGCTGGGGACAGAAAGAGGCAGGGACAGCTTCCAAAGGCAGCAGGCCTTTGAAGCTTCCCCTTCGTGGACCCAGCCCATCCTGGGGGAGGAGGTATCACACCTCTGCCCAGGGTGGGCTTTGATTCTTGACCCAGAGAGCGGAGGCTCTTGACCCACTTGTCCAGAAACCTGTCTGGTGGTGGCAAATGGGGGGCAGCCATTCAGAGAACACACCAGGGCTGCTCGATTTTCAGGGGGCATCTCTAAGATGTCCTCTGAGTGCATATTACATTAAATCCCACACTGGCATCAGTGTGGGTTTAATGTGCTGAGAAGTTTGAAACCAAACTTCCCAGCTTTTAGTAAAGCCGCTATGGAGTTCATAATGACCAACTCTCAGACCATATACTGTTTATGGCTTTACTAGACTTACAGTGTCTAAGAATGGGCTTAGACACCGTAGGGACACAGGGGTCATGCCACTGTGCCCTCACATGGGGGCTAGTGCACCCTGGCAGTGGGTTGCAGACATGGCACAGAGGGATGTGTGCCATGTCGACTCTTCACTTTCCTCTGCACCAAAACACGCAGCTTGCAATAGTAGTGTGTGAGTGTTAAGGTACAGGGCCTCGAAGGGTGGCACAACAGGTGCTGCAGACCTTAGAGGCCTTCCCTGGTCACAGTGCCCTTGGTACCCATGGTACCTTTTAGAAGAAGCTTACCTGTGGCCATGGATGTGCCAATTGTGGGTACAAAGGTACAGTTTTGGGAAAGAACACAGGGTCTGGAAACCTGACTGGAAGGACCTAGGGCAAATCAAGTCAGGTTGCATCAGATGTCAAGCAAAAAGTGGGTGGTAACCATGCAAAAAAGGGGCACTTTCCTACACCACAGCAGAGCTCTTGGTTTGTATGGTTCTTGTTAGACTAAACGTCTTTAGGAGGTTGGGTCTTCCAATTACAATAATCTATTTTTATAGGATGGTTCTAAGAGTAATATATTTGAACCTGACCTCCAATTTGTGAGTTGGCTACCAATTAATGGTCCTCATTGGGTGGCCAACAGTGGGCCATCCTGATTTCTCACCCCTCACTACGATAAAGAAAGATCCATCAGAGGATCATCGCCTCTGAGGTGAAATATTGAATCGGATTTAAAAAATCCTACCCGTATGGGACCAGTAGGCGCGTTAAGGTTAAATTTGAGTTTATTGCTTCCGCTGCATCAGGAGCAAAGCAGCGTTTCTGAGGAGGTTGATAAAGCTATTCCTTAAGTGACTGTTTAAGATTGTGGGCTCTCAAATGAATACTAAGACTGTGTTGGTGCTAAGGGAATTATAATGAGACACATTTGTGGTTTGATTATGTATGTCATGCCCCGGCAAAAAAGAGGGAGAGGGGTAAAAGGCAATGGTCTCTGTATGACAAGGGAATTACGAGAGTTCCAAATACAAAGATATCTATACCTCAAAAGGTATCTGCAGTGTTATTGAAAATGAAGATGAGGATTATCTTGAGGCTGACAGTTCACCTCATGAGGCAACCTGTACACATTCTACTTGTGAAACAAAGCTTGCAAATTATTATTTCAGACACTCTCAAGTATGATCAATGTGTTATGCTTGCCAAATAACAGAGAATCCTTGAGAGGGCTAGTATATTGCAACAGTGTAAGTAAGGCCCTGAAGCCCACCCTCAGCTCTACTCACTACTCCTGGTCTTAAGGAGGCTCCGAAGGCAAAAAGCAAGAGTCTCTGCTAAACAGTACAATTATAACCAAAATGAGGGGAGAAGACAACTGAGATTGAATAAACAGAGGTGGAAACAAACCCCTGAATCTGTCCCTTCGCCACTTGGAAAGAAGTTACAAAACCAGTATCTTCAAGGTTAATGTCACCTATTTCAGATCACGAGACCACGCAAGAAAGAGGCCAAAAAAACATTGATATTATCAAGCAAGAGACCAACTCTACAACAAAAATCACGGTCATCCCAACCACAGACAAAAGCGAGGAGCTATGAGACTTCCTCACAGAGAAATTTAATAGAGATTGAACTTTTTGTACTATGTATCCCAGCTCATTCTGCTTCCTTTCACCTAACTTCGAAAAACCAACATAGCCTGGAATGAATTCAGATCAGTCCAGTAAAGAGATTGCCCCAACTTTACAAAACCGTCCACTCACATCACAGACCCGATTCCCTCTTCATTAATTAAGGAATTTGGTTAGGATAGAACATAACGTGTATTTGTAAAGTGTACGTTCACCCAAGGGTATCTTGGCGCTGAATAACACGTGTAATATGGTTAGCAACTCCCCCCCAAATATGGCCAATGAAGGGAACCAGGAGAATCCTTTACAGAACGCTTCAGACGCTCTGTAAGAAAGTAGGATCTGCTTTTATGGTTACCCCCACTTTTTCACAGGTGCTATGCTGTTTCTGACTAGTCTGACTGGGATCCTGCTAACCAGGACCCCAGTCTATGTGCTTTCTCCCTTAAATTGGTATGGTAAGTACTTAGGCACATCCCAGATTGGAAACCGGTGTACCCTTATAAGTCCCTAGTATATGGTACTGAGGTACTCAGGGCATAGGCACACCAGGGGTCTCCCATGGGCGGCAGCATGCATTATGCCACCCATGAGAGACCACTCAAATTGTGACTACAGGCCTGCCATTGCAGCCTATGTAAGCTGGTGCTAGCACCACTTACGACAGATATAGGCTTGCCTATATCTGCGGTCACTGCACTTAAAACCTATAAGTCACCCCTAAGGCAGGCCTTTCAATCCTAAAGGCAGGGTGCTCGGTTTTAAGTGTGAGGGTGCTTCTGCATGAGCAGAACACCCATACAACCTTCGGAGTCCATTCTCCGGGTTGTAAGTGCATCAGCCATTATGATACATAGAGTGGCCAGGCGTCATTACGCGATGACTATCTCTAAACTGGCTGTAACGAACCCTGCCATGTTTGGTATCAAACATGTTATCATGCACTGTAAAGCTCCTCCTGGAGAACCGGACAGCAAGCTAGGGCTGCTGCTGACCTGAGACATGTTTCTGCCCTCCTGTTGCTGAGTCAAGCTTGAGCAGGGGAAGGCAGGACAATAGATATCCTGTCAAAGGGAGTTGTGACCACCTCCCAGACAGGGTTTAATGTATTGGGGCAAGGTGGGAGCGCTTGCCAGCACTAGTCAGTCTGATTCAAGGGCACATTTGGTGCCCTCCTTGCATAGTCCAGTTCAAACCAGCTCAGGGAGCCGCTGGCTCCCGCTCTGGCACGAAACTGGACAAAGGGCATGAGAGTATCCTCCCCACTGTCCGACCCCTCCCCTGGGAGGGAACCCTGAATCGTCCCAACCCTTTCCTTAGGGTACTTAAGGGCTTACCTGTGTAGGTGGGTCCCTAGATTTGTCATGGGATTCGAGTCAGATCAAGCTCTCCCTCTCTCTCTCTCTCTCTCTCTCTCTCTCTCTCTCTCTCTCTCTCTCTATCCCGCTCTTCCTCTCAACCTCTCTCGCCCTCTCTCCTCTCGCTCTCCTCCTCTCCCTCTTTCTTTCCCGCTCTCTCTCACTCCCTCTCAACCTCGCTCTCTCCTCCTTCTCTCCCCTCTCTGTCTCTCCTCTCCTCTCTCTCATACTCTCTCTTTCCTCTCTCTCTCCTCTCTCTCTCATAATCATGAGCATCTGACCTAGGAACAGAAGAAGCTAAATTCAAACAGAAAACTGCTGGGCAACTGAGTAGTCAGTCCAAGGACTCTGTTTCTGAAGACCTCCCTTGATGTGCTCAACCCCGGAAGACACGCCGACTGCGCAAGATCCTCGCCGAACACCACCCACGGGCAGTTCTCGTGCAGACCCTGCCGCAGATCCTTCACCATCGACATAGCTCCCACGACCGCCGAAGACACGCCTGATGCATACACCACCGAAACCCTGACCTGCATCCTTCTCAACGTGTGCTCCCTGCACCGACACGCCATCGAGATCTGGGACCTGATCGACACCCTCTCGCCCGACGTCGCCTTCTTCACGGAAACCTGGACGAACGCCACCTCTGGCCCCGACATCGCCACTGCCATCCCCGACGGCTACAAGATCCAGAGAAAGGACCGTCCGCACCGCCCAGGAGGAGGACTCGCCATCGTACACAATACTCCCCTTCGACTCTCCACATCCAGCACGAGTGACCCCCCACTCCAACACAAAACACCTCCATTTCCAGATCCAGACAAGCCCCAGGACCACGCTACGCGGCACCCTCATATACAGACCGCCAGGACCTCGCACCCACCCCGCAACTACCATTGCCGAGTTCGCCTCACCCCACGCCATCACCTCCACGGACTACATTCTACTCGGGGATCTGAACTTCCACCTCGACAACAGCAACAACCCTGACTCCACCACTCTCCTTGACAACCTTGCCAACCTTGGACTGAAGCAGCTCGTCAACACGCCCACCCACCCACAGAGCGGGTCACACCCTCGACCCCATCTTCGCGGGAGGAACAAACATCCGCTTCAGTCACACCTCCCAGCCCCTCTGGACTGACCACCACTGCGTCCACTTCACCTTCAACACCACCACCGCACCCAAACCCGCCCTGCGCCCGCCACGACGGAACTGGAGCAAGGTCACAGAGGAGCACCTCAACACCACCCTCCGTCAAAACCCCCCCCATCGCCACGACCGACACCAACTCCGCAGCCAGGGAATTTCACCGTTGGGTCTCCTGCTGCGCCGACAAGCTCGCACCCCTCCGCCCCCGCCAAACGCCGCCCTCTGAAGGCAGCCTGGTTCACCACAGAACTTCAAGAAGCCAGACGCTCCTGCAGACACCTAGAGAAAACCTGGTAAAAACCTGAAAACCACGGAAGCACGGAACAACCACAAGAACGCCCTAAAGGAATACCACCAGCGCATAAGAGACACCAAACGGACCTTCATAAGAGACAAGGTCCAGAACAACGTGACCAATGCCAAGGAACTGTTCAACGTCATTCAGCAGTTCGCAAAACCCACCTGCGAAGCAACGGACGTCACACCTTCCCAGGAACTCTGCGACAAGCTCAGCTCCTACTTCCATCTAAAGATCAAGGCCCTCTACGACAACTTCAGCGAACCAACGACGAACACCACCCCCCTACCCACTGCCGCCGATGAGCCGACCATCACGTCCTGGGATCCCTCTACCGTTAGACTCATCACCGCGACCATGAAGAAAACTCACTCAGGAGCCCCAACGGACCCCTGCTCACCGCACATATTCCACAGGGCCGCCACCGCACCCGACCTTGGACGCACCATTAACGCCTCCCTCAGATCAGGCATCTGCCCAGACGACTGGAAACGGGCGGAGGTAAAACCCCTCCTCAAGAAACCAACGGCCGACCCAACGGACCTGAAAAACTACCGGCCCATCTCTCTCCTCCCCTTTGCGGCCAAAGTCACTGAGAGACTCGTAAACGCCCAGCTGACCGCCTTCATCAAAGAGAACTCCATCCTGGACGCCTCCCAGTCTGGATTCCGCAGCAACCACAGCACTGAGACCGCCCTCCTCGCCGCCACTGACGACATACGCATGCTACTGGATCAGGGACACACTGCGGCCCTCATTCTCCTAGACCTCTTCGCAGCCTTCGACACCGTTTCACATCGCACGCTCGCAGCCAAACTTCACGACGCGGGAATACAAGGAGCCGCCCTCGACTGGATCCAATCCTTCCTCTCCAGCAGAACCCAGAGGATTCGACTCCCTCCCTTCCTCTCCAAACCCACGGAAATCAACTGCGGAGTACCCCAGGGATCAACACTCAGCCCCACGCTCTTGAACATCTACATGGCCCCGCTCGCCGCCATCGTCAGACAGCATGAGCTCCGCATCGTATCCTACGCCGACGACACCCAGCTCATCCTCTCTCTCACGAAGAACCCTGAAGACACCAGACTCTGCTTCCAGGAAGGAATGAAGAACGTGGCAGCCTGGATGAAAGACAGCTGCCTTAAGCTAAACTCAGAGAAGACCGAGGTCCTCATCCTCGGACCATGCACCTCCGCCTGGGACAACACCTGGTGGCCCTCTGCCCTCGGGAGCCCACCCACCCCTACAGACCACGCTCGGAACCTCGGCATCATCCTTGACTCCTCCCTCTCCATGAACCGCCAGATCAACGCCGTCGCCTCCACTAGTTTCAACTGCCTTCGCATCCTCCGTAAGACCTTCAAATGGATCCCCCCCGACTGCAGAAGGACCATCACCCACGCACTCATAACCAGCAGACTGGACTACGGCAACGCCCTCTACGCCGGAATTAACAAAACTCTTTTACACAAACTCCAAACCATCCAGAACGCCGCAGCCAGACTCGTCCTCGGGACACGAGCACATGACCCAACACCTACGAGGCCTCACTGGCTCCCCGTCGAGAAGAGGGTCACCTTCAAACTCCTCACCCACGCCTACAAATCCCTCAACATCGGACCCAAATACCTCAACGAGAGAGTATCCTTCCACGTACCCAAGGGGAACCTCCGCTCCGCCGACCTCGCCCTGGCAGAGGTCCCCCGCATCCGCAGAAACAGAACCGCCGGGAGAGCTTTCTCCTACATCACAGCCACAACCTGGAACGAGCTCCCTGTGAACATCAGACGCTCCCCGATCCTGCACACGTTCAGGAAGGACCTCAAGACCTGGCTCTTCTACTGATCCGGAACCCCCCTCGCCACCCCTCCGCCCCCCCCCCACCCCAAGCGCCTTGAGACCCTCACGGTTGAGTAGCGCGCTTTATAAACCCCTGATTGATTGATGTGGAATATTCTAGTTCTTTCTGCAATTGCTTCATTTTTTGTTTGTTATTCTTGCGAATAAAACTTAGTATAAACCCACAAAAGAACTTAAGAGTCATCCTTACTCTCTTTACAGTGGCATCAGACGTGTGATTTATAACCCCTCAAAGAGAGTAACAATGACCCAACCTATTACCATGAAGATATGGTAAAACAATTGGCGGAGGGACAGACACATTTACAGCTCATTGTAGAGCATCAAGCCCAGGCTGCCAAACAGGATCGCGAGAACCTCCAGGCCGCCCTCAAAACCCATGCTTCCTCTGTTGCAGACGCCCAACAAGCTCGGGATACCGCAATCCTTTTTTTTTTTCTTTAAACTTATTTTTAGTAAGCTCTGCATCAAGGATATCTGAAACAGTTGTCATGCACATACATTTACGTCTCAGTAAATTGTGTCGTTGCAATAAAGTAATGACATGACTTCACTTTTTCCTTTGCCCTCACTACCCGTGAGCCGAATGGCTTCGAGGAGCAGTGCATTTTGAACTAGCACTCAAACACATAAACAGTAATACAATAATAATAATAATCAAGAAAAATAAAATTCCCCCACCCCTATCCCATCCCTCCACCTGGCAGCGACCGGCAAGTATTGCGGTTTCCTGATAAGGCCAATCGGGCAGTGTACCTGTGGCTAGTTTGAAATACACGTAAAATATGGTGTGAGAGGGCACCTACGCTGTTGTTGCGTTGGGTTGTGATGTGGGCTGGGTGGATGATGAACTGTGTGTGTTTTCATCCTCATTTTGCGTTATTGCTACAGACACTGCAGTCAACATTTGGCCCCATTCCAAAATATCACTCTCTGCATTCTCATCAGTTCGTACTACTCTAAGACGACATTCCTCAGCCACACCCCACTCACGCAAATCATCCCTCCATCTATCCCACGTGGGGGGGGGGGGGCAGGGGGTATCCAGTGGATCGCTATCCGTCTTTTCGCTAGGACCAGTCCTAATAGTGCCAATTTGTACCGCATCCTAGTCCCCTTCTTGGGTATTGGAAGGACCCCCAGGATGCAATGTTTTATGGAGAGTTCAAATCGCACAGTTGTTGCTGTGCAAAGAGACTGCACCACCTGGGTCCAGTATTGTCGGAGTCGTAGACAGCTCCAGGTCATATGTATGAATGTGGCAGGGCCCACGCCGCAGCGCGGACATGAAGAGGACAACCCTGGTGTGAACCGTGCACGGCACTGTGGAGTCAAATACGTGCGGTGTAAATAATAAAACTGAATAAGCTTAGACCGCGCATTGCTTGTTGCATCTGCTACCTGTGCCAGCGCTCTCCTCCACTCATCATCTGTCAGTGGGACTGTCAAGTCATCATCCCACCTCGCTCGGAGCGTGCTGAGGTTAGACCCCGGATCCTCCTTCAGCGCTTTATATATGCGCGAGATGAGACCCCTGCTACCGCCTTGGTCCAGCATTGTCATCAACGTACAGGACTCCTTCGGTTCGTCCGGGAAGGTGGTCCACATCTCGCGCACAGTACGCGATATTTTAGCATACTGTAAAAAATGCCCCGGCGGCACCTGGAACCAGTCCTGAGCCTCACTAAAGGTCATGAACGTCTCATTCTGATACAGATCTCCCGCTGACTCACATCCCCCCTCATACCACCTCGAAATGTCCATGGTCTCCTGAATATTCTGAAATCCCTTCAGCCAACGGAGGGGTAGTGCTTTAGCGTACGGAGCCTTGCGGAGAACTATTACCACTGCCTGTTCCCAAACTTCCGCAACTCGCCGAATTATGTGCGGGCAGTCTTTAGGGACCTTTGAGCCCATCATTAAAAACCGTTGTAGTTGCATCCCCTCATTCCAACTCCCTAGGAGGTCTGTCTCGACTGTTCGTACCCCATGCACCATTGCGCGGCATATTGCAATAATCCAACCATGTAATATAATCGAAGGTCTGGCAGCCCTAGACCACCCCCCTCTATGTCCAACTTAAGCGTCTCCAGCCTGGCCCTGCTCCGATTATCAGCCCATACCAAGGAGACCAAGAGACCATTCAGAGCATCAAACGTGGACTTAGGGATTTTACAAAAGGAGTTCTGGAGCACATAGAGACAGCGAGGCAGAAGCACCATCTTGGAAACTGCCACTCTCCCCATGACGGACAGCGTCAACCTTTTCCAGAATGTTATCGATGCCCGCAACCCTGTGAGGAGCTTTCCCATGTTCAATTCAAACTGGGACTCCGGCAGATGGGCAAGCTGTATACCAAGGTAACGGAATCGATCACACCTCCAGTCCATGCCAACGGCAGGGAGATCCCGACATGTCACCTTCGCCAAGGCTGCGAGCGGGAACAGTATAGTCTTCTGGGAATTAATACGGAGGCCAGAGGAAGATCCAAACGAATCTAGTATGTCCCAAACCGCCGGGATCGCCCCTTCTGGGTCCCCGACAGAGAAGGGCATCGTCTGCATACATCGAGACCACGTGCGTACGACCGGCCACCGATATACCCCATGGCTCCATATCCCTTCGCAATCGCACCGCCAGAGGTTCCATGGCCAGAGCAAAGAGCAATGGGGATAATGGACACGCCTGTCTAGTGCCCCTTCCTATCTCTATAACTTCTGATACATATCTTCCGTTCCGCACTCTGGCCCTTGGCTTGCAGTACAACAATTTGATCCAGGCTATGTATTCGCTACCAAACCCATTCTCCTCAGTACTTCCGAAAGATAGTCCCACCGCAGGGTATCAAAGGCTTTTTCAATATCCAGGGCGACCACTGCCGCCTTGAGGTCCGAATCTGCCACCGAGTATAGGACATGCGACAAGCGACGCAGATTCATATGTGTTCCTCTCCCTGGTATAAAACCGCACTGGTCCTCATGGACCAGTGAAGTCACCACTCTCCCTAGTCTTATGGCCAAAACCTTGGCCAATATTTTAGCATCTACTCCCAGCATGGACAGGGGTCTATATGCAGCCGGATCCTCAGGGTTTTTATCAGGCTTGGGGAGCATGACAATCTGTGCCTCTCGCATGGATGAGGGGAGAACTCCAACTTGTTTAGCCTCCCGCAAGGTGTCCAGTAAGCACGGAAGGAGAACATCAGCATATGCCTCATAGAATTCAACGGGCATTCCATCCGGGCCAGGCGCTTTGCACCAGGCCATACCCCGCAGGGCTTCCTGCAAGTCACCCAGCTGGAGTGTTGCCTCCAGTTCGTCTCTCTGCTGGTCCGTAAGTCGCGGCAGTGGGATATCCCGAAGGAAATCACCCCCCTCAGATCCACCGTTTCCAACAGTCTCGCGATAGATGTCAGCCAGGTGAGCAAATAGTACTGTGTTGACACCGACCTGTGTGTTAGCCATTCCTCCCTCAGGGCGAAGCAGTGCTAGAATCATCGGGGTGGGAGCTCACGTTTTAGCAACCACGCGAGCAATCTCCCTGACCTGTCACCCTCTTTATGCAATAATTGCCTATATTCCCTACGGGTCAGGCAATCCAGTCTATCCCAAGTCTCCCCAACTGTACGCTGCGCCTGTAAAAGGGCCTCTGGGGGTCGACCCTCGCGTTGCAATTTAGCCAGCTTTTCCTCCGCCTCCATCAGCTCCATTTCCAAGCATCTCCTAGTGCCTCCCACTCTGGACAGGCAGTCCCCCCTGGTGACCACCTTAAGTGTGTCCCATTCATTGCTTCTGGTTTCCGTGGTGGACCAGTTCTCATCGAAGTAATCTGTAATGGTTTTCCTAAGTTCTTCTCTAAATACCTGGTCTCGTAGTACGGATGGCTGCAATCGCCATAATGGGACTCTTGGCCTACTCCTCTCAGGTCCCCACTCTAGCGACAGGGGCATGGTCAGATAGGAAACGGCCTAGTACTCTAGTCCCGCCCACACCACCACATACCTCTCGAGAAAGCAAGAACCGGTCAAGCCTGTTGTAGACCTCACGTGCCGGCATGTAGCACGTATACTGCCGCTCTCCTGGGTGTATTTCGCGCCAAATGTCCACACAGTGGAGCCTATCCATCACTCCCTTCAGGGCCGCCGACATATTCGGCTTAGTGTCATGTTTCGGAGGATGCCTATCCAATGCACCATCTAACACGCAGTTAAGGTCACCCGCCCACACCAATGGTATCCCGAGGTATGGTAGTAACCGGTTCTCCATATCATTAAAGAAGTCAGCGTCATCTATATTGGGAGCATAGACGTTCACCAAGCATACTTCCATCCCATCCATATCACCATGCACTATCACATACCTGCCCTCTACGTCAGCTTCATAGTTGCGCAACTTAAACGGAACTTGTGGAGCTATCCATATAGCCACCCCCTGGCATAGGAAGAAAAGGTGGATGCGAACAATTGTCCCCTCCATTTTCTTTGGAGTTTCTGTGTCTCCGCGTCTAGTAGATGTGTCTCCTGTAACGTAGCTACATGAGTACACTGTCGCCGCAAATATGTCTGTATTCTATAGCTCTTCACATACAAATTGAGCCCTCTCACATTCCACGTTATGATTTTGTAGTGTCCCATGACCAACAGTAAACACCCACTCCAATACTTATGTTATCAATCTGCCTTCTGCCGCCGCCAATAAACCCCATATTTTGAAGATTTGAAACGCCCAACCCCCCGGGTAGACACTGTAATAAACCTTTGTGCATCCCCATAGAATCCCCCAACTTGAAACCCCCCTCCCCAATCGTAAACTTTAATGATAATGTAATTCCCGTCCATACAAAGAGAAACAATAACCAAACCAATAATACACTTGCACTCAACTCATACCTCATGTCTCTCATACTACCACAGCCACTACACCTTAATACGCAAGGTTAACTCCTCTATCGGGTCAGAGGGTTGTGCTCCGCTCGGACCAAAGGGTCGAACGTCAGCCGAGCCCACCCTAGCCCAATCTTCACGCACTCCCATACATACCTCAGCCGCCCACAGTCATTCACATCTGTGAGAGTTACCCAGTGAATAATGAGAGTGAATAAAGGGTGAAGAAAGAATAGAAGAGATAGAGAGCCAAGAGAGGGCAGATGGAAAGAGAAAAAAGAAGTAGAGGGGGGGGATGCGAGGCGTTGCCCACCAGCACAATCACTGTGACCTTCCGGGCTGCTCCCACTGTTTGTGAGGAGAGAGGACGAGAGAGAAAGGCGACACCTTCATATTTCCAATCCAACACACCACAGAAAGAGTCACGGCATGCGTTATGACCCCAGCAATACCCTCATCAAGTTTCTTCCGTTCACCACTATGTCAGCTATGCATGAACTCATGCAGGGTCTGTGAACTGCGGAGTATCTTCAACGACTTCACCCATGCTCGTGTCCGAGCCCGTGGCCGTCACTACCTCCACCAGAGCCCTGGCAGCGTCCTGTTCATCTCGCTGAGTGTCACGATCAATCCTGGGGGATCTCCTGCCCTCGCCACCCAAGTCCGCTCCCTTCAGCTCCAAGGTCCCATCACGCTGCACCACCACCCTCTGTACTGATTTAGAGTTTTTTCTGGATCTCCTAGCGCAGTTTTTACTGTTCCCAGGTTGAGGATTAGCGGGGGGTCTTCCCATCACTCGCCCCTTCCGCAGAACCCTCCCTTCGCCATGGACCTCCAACCAGTCCCAGACTTCCTCTGGTGTCGTGAAAAACTGTGCACGGTCTGCATGGAGGACTTTCAGCTTCGCTGGATAAAGGAGCATGTACTGGAGATTCATGGCACGCAACTTTTGTTTAACTCCAAGGAAAGTCGCCCTCTGTTGCTGAACCAGCCGAGTGTAATCGGGGAATATACGAATTTTCCGGTTCTCAAAGGCCGGATCTCCATCTCATCTTGCCGCCTTGAGGATACCATCCCTATCCCTGAAATTTAGGATCTTGGCAATGATGGTCCTGGGCGGAGCACCCGGCGGCGGCGGTGCAGTGAGCGCTCGGTGTGCTCGCTCTATTATGAAAATTGAGGAAAGCTCGGCCATGGGCTGCGCCTCTTTGATCCATTTTTCTAGGAAGAGTTCCGGCTCTTTTCCTTCAACCCCTCCGGAAAACCAACGAAGCGCAGATTACATCTGTGGGACCGACCCCCAGCATTCTCCGCCTGGCACTCCAACGACATTGTCTTTTGTGAAAGCTCGGTGAGCATCACCTACAAGGCCGAAACCTCCTCTCGCAATTCACTGACCATCTGTTCTGTGGCTAGCGACCGATCCGCAACCGTGCGAAGATCCGCACGCAGCAGTCCAATGTCCAGAGAGACTGCATCAATTTTTGCCTGCACCCTTGCGCTGGAGGATTCTATGGCTACCAGTATTTGAGATCCCGTGGGTTCAGGTTGTGCAGGGCCACCCCCAGTCGCAGTCGACAGCGCAAGCAACGTGGCAGTCTTTGAGGGCGCACCTTGAGCTGTAAATTGGTCCATCTTCGTTTGTTGAGCAGCCCTAGACAGACGGTCCTTGCCCATTGCCTCGCAGCCTACTTGGCACACCAATCGGCCCCAAAACCAATGCCCCCGTATCCGCGCACGGGGGTGTACGGTTGAGTCACGCGGTGTACTTGTGCGGTAGCACAGGTCCGTGGAGGTATGCGTCTCCGCACCTGCTATGTTGACCACCCACCTGTCTGCTGAGGCTAGGGCGGCTAATACAATGCAGGGCACCCCACAAACTTACAGTCAAAAACTGTGGGGGGGGAGAGGGGAAGCACATCCAGTTCGCCGGCGTCACCCGGGACCTGAGCTCGACTCGCAAAGCCACTTTCAGTCTATGTTCCTCGCCAAACCTCCTTTGTTTGCATGCTGCATGAGTGGTGCGACCTTCCAGTTCCGACTCACCAGCTCCCATAATACCCCCCACGTGCACTCAGTTCTGGCTTGTATGGGGGCCTAGTGTCCAATCCCCACAGAGTCACTCGCACCCTGCTCCGTGGATAGTCAATTCCACTCAATATTCATCGCCACCTCACCTCTAGTGAAATGCCGCATGTGAGGTCCGGCGTTCCAGTTCCTCCCATGGCCGTTCTAGGGACACAGCAGCAGGCCTCGGCAAGTCCCTCTCCCCCAGAGCCCGGGAGGAGAGGGGAAGGAGGAGACCAGGATCCACTCGGCAACTCAGCCCAAATGCAGCCCGTCTGCACGCAGGCCCCCCTCCCCCCCCCCCCGAGGACGGAGAGGGAAGGGCGAAAGAGAGCAGGTAGGCCTCAGTCCACGGCCTCGATTTGCCAACGAGATGGGCCGCCACCGCCTCTCCCGGCGGCCAGCACAATCACCTTGTCGCACTCGATTCAAACAGGCGAGGAGAGACGGAGGGGGGGGGAGCATCCACCCCTCCACAGATCCCGGGTAGGAGCGCCCCGATCGGGCAAAGACCGCAGCCGCCAGCCGTCCCAGGCCCCCCCCCCATATCAGGGTCCAGGCGCCAAGCCTCGCTCCTACCCCAAATCCACGGGTCCTCGATCCGACGAGGGAGTCCACGAGCGCCAGAGAGGCACCCGGTCGGCCGCCAGGTCCGTCTTCTTCTCAGCAGAGCCCCTTCCGAGCAGGATCCTGCAGCGTCAGTGAGGCCCGCCGCGCCCGCCTCCACCAGCAGCACGGCGCCGGCCCAAGTCGCCGTCCGTCGTCACCTCCGAAACAGCCCTCGACCGTCGGAGCCCCTCGATACTTGACTGCCGCCTTACCCTCAAGCGGATGGGGGGCCGTATCTGGGGCAGTAGAGTCCGGAAAGGCAGGATCTCGTAGGATTTTTATGCGGGCAGGCGCGGAGCTCCTTTAGGCAGCGTCCGCTCACCTCGCCATCTTGGCCATGCCCCCCGGATACCGCAATCCTTAACTTGGTTGAAGCCATTAACAATGCCAAGGTCCACCCAAACGTTCCTAGTTCTGTTCTTCAAAAGTATCCAATAGGAGAAGACCCTGATGCATTCTTTATAAATTTTTAGAGGGTAGCTTCTACTTCAGCATGGCCTCGTGAACGCTGGAGTCAGTATTTTGCCCCGCTCCTAGCAGGGGAGCTACAGACAGCATATCAAGCAGTTAATCCATCAGGGATTACTCCTTATGATGAAGTAAAAATAAAAATTCTTGAACGACTTGGGTGTGATCCAGAATGTTATTGGGCTCGCTTTCGAAGAGAAAAGTGGAGGAATAATGACAATCCTAGAGCACTATTCTATAGAATACAGGATTTAGGCCTGCCACATCCACAATGGATGAAGCTATAGAGAAGATCCTGCTAAAGCAATTTCTGGAAGCCCTTCCCGGTCCAACCCGAACATGGGTTAAACAGCACCCCAATCTGACAGTAACTGGAACCATAGATTTAGCCTGTGCCTATCAAGATCACCAGAAGTCCGACCATCGTTATCTAAGACTTCAATCACTCTGGCTAGCCTAGGACGAAATTTGGTAAAAACTGTAACCTGGCCACCCCTTGACCCCCATACAACGGTGAAAGGCCCAGAAAGGGAGGTGGGGCAAGGACCCTAATGTTATACCTGTGCATTATGGGAACATATCGCCCGTAATTGCCCCCAAAAGCCTCCTGCCCCTGAACCCATGGGTCTAGGATATTTGAGGGGACATGTGTTAGTAATGGAAGGATGAGTCAACAGATTTATACCACCCACATCAAATTAAATGGGCAGCTAAAGAAAGCTTTAGTTGATTCAGGATGTCGATATACAGTGGAAGTAGAACCCCAACAAATACAAAAAGAGAGCAGGGTAGTTATAACCTGTTTGCATGTGACAGTAGGGAGTACCCGGTGGCACAGGTAGTAATAGAGTGGCAGGGCACTAAGGAAGATTTGGATGTAGGACTTATACCATACTTGGTGACAGATATGATCATTGGGACAGACTATAATGATTTTCATAAAATGTTACTGACCCCCGGAGAGGAACAGGTACGTACACATGGCCAGAAAACGCCCCTTTACACAGCGAAGATATGGCCTGGGATAAGCCTAAATCTAGACTGACTAAGCTAGAGAACGTCAAAACAAATATTTCTGTTGACTGACTTGTCTAATTCTAAACTGGATTTTCTTTCCACAGACGATGAATGGGAACACCAGCGCATTTTCAGGGCAGCACAGTGAAACCTTTCTAATGCGTGGACCTACGCAGCAGAGGAAAATCCAAGGCAGGGAGGACCACAGTTTGTAATACGAAAAGGCCTCTTATATCGGAGCACTGTTAGGAATGGAAAAAGAAACTTCCAGCTTGTGGTCCCCAGTGCGTTAAGACAGCAAGTATTTAAAAAAAAAAAAAAATCGTTTATTGGCATAAACAAGTACATAGCAATCGACAAATAATGTACAGTTGTGCGATAGAAAATATTGTGGTAAAACAAAGAAACATTAAACCAAAAACAGAGGTATCACATTGAGAAGTGCATTCATATGACACATCGCAATTTGAAATCGAGGAAAATATCAACACATACAGGTCATAGGGCAAAGGCTACAGAGGAGGGGAACGGAAGAGCTGCATAATGTATAGAGAGACAGTGACATTGTGTGGTCAGAGGATATAATTAGTGAATGTCCGTCAATGGGATGCTGTGGAGACCTCCGGACTTTGTGTAGTGTCTGTGTTTCGAGTAGACAGCCAGGTCAAAAAAGGGCCCCAGATGTCCTTGGGTCGAGATGCCCGAGGCAGGCGCTCCCAATATGTAGACAGTTGTTCCTGGCAGAACGTGATATCCAGTACCCAAGTTTTAACAGAAGGTAGGTGTCGTTTGCCCCAGTGCATCGCAACCCGGCGTTTAGCCAGGAGCAACAGCATGGCCAGAAGTTTACGATGTCCCGGTATAACGCCCTGAACATGACCCAGTAGACATAGTTTGGGCGAAGGGGATAGATGGGTCGTAAGGATCTCATTGATTGATTCAAGTATTGCAGCCCAGAAGCGCTCAATGTCAGGACAGCTCCAGGCCATGTGCAAGAAGGATGCATCTGGTGGTGCACATCTCCAGCAGTGTGCCTCCGGACGGAGTCCCATGAGTTTAAGTTGTAAGGGTGTTCTGTAAATGCGATGCAAAAACTTAAAATGTATAAGGTGGAGTCTGTAATTTGGGACAACATCTCTAATTGCCCGCAACAGAATTGCCATTGAACTTCTGTCAGCGGGTCGTCAAGGTCGTCATTCCAGCTAGCGAAGGCCTTTGGGTGAGTGATCGGGAAAGAGCGTTGCATGCTGCTATATAGTCTGGTAATAAGCTTGTCCGAGGACGAGTTCGTCAGCAACAATTCTAGGGCAGGAAGCGGCGGAGGCGAAGCCGGAAATGTGTCATGTAATTAACGGCACGCCCCTCTAATAGAATAGTATAATAGTAAACTGGAAAAGTTAATGGTGTCGCCAGGCGGAGGTTCGGGGAGGGGGTGGGGGGGGGCAAGAAGACGTCGCCCGGGTATAAATCAGCAAAAGTATCCCAGCCCAGGGTGTGGGCACGGGTAGAAGTGCCTTTGTCTTCCAGTATTGATATTTGAGGGTTATGTGCGAGTTTGATAGAGGGAGCGTATAGGACCGTGTGACCTGCCCGAGTGCGAAGTTTATCCCAGGCCCATCGTAACGTGTCTGGTGTATGTATGATCGCAGAATGACGTTTGAAGGGCTGATATAGGGCTACCGTCAAAGGTAGTGGCGAGACGTTATCGCCCTCTACTGCAACATGGGGCTGGAAGGGGGTTGGGAATATCCAGTGATGCAGGAATTGCGCCTGCGCACAGAATGCATAAAGCACCAGATCAGTAGCGCCGAGTCCCCCCTGAGTCAGTGGCAGTGCGAGTACCTCCCATGCAATACGAGGTTGTTTCCTGGCCCATACCAGGGTGATCATCGAGGAGCGCAAGGATTTCAGAAATGATTGTGTGAGTTGCAAGGGGAGATTGATAAATAAGTAAAGAAGTTTAGGTAGCACAATCATTTTGGCTATGGCGATGCGCCCCGCTAATGAGATGGGGAGTATAGACCAGACCGTAATTTTCCCTTCTAACCATGCCATTGTGCGGCCAAAGTTCATGTCCCAGAGCGCTTGGATGTCTGTACTAAGCCAAATTCCTAGATATCTTACAGGGCCAGAAGCCCATTTGATGGGATAATCCGGTTCGAACGTGGTGAAATTAGGAGTGAGGGGAAGCAGAGTGGATTTGGTCCAGTTGATATGCACCCCAGAAAGGCCTCCAAATTTGGTAAGTTCTCGGAGGACCGGGTTAAGGTTAGCTAGCGGGTCTCGAATATCGAGGGTGCTATCATCTGCATATTGCGATATAATGATATCTCTGGAAGTCGAGGCCCCGTGTTTTATGGTGTTGTCGGATTCGAGCAGCCAGAGGTTCCATTACGATGGCAAACAGGAGGGGCGAGAGAGGACACCCCTGTCTGGTGCCACGTGTAACTTTGAATGGAGCAGATATTAATCCATTTGCACGTAGTCTGGCCATCGGTTGCGAATATAGTAATTTGATCTGCATGATGAATAATGGACTAAGACCCAATCTGGCTAGAATAGTGAAAAGATATGGCCATTCGAGCAAGTCGAAGGCCTTGGTGGCATCCAGGAAAGCTGCTAGTGCCGGTGTATGTGGATCTAGGTGGTGTAAGAGGGCAAAGAAGGTTCGTAGGTTGTGTGACGTAGAGCGCCCAGGTATAAAGCCGGATTGGTCTGGCCTGGCGATTAAAGGTAATAGGGGTTGAAGCCTGTTCGCAAGGAGCTTTGCATATATTTTATTATCAATATTGATGAGGGAAACAGGGCGATAGGAATCACATTTATTGGGGGATTTGCCCGGTTTAAGCAGGGTGGAGATGACAGCCTCTCGTGTTGCAGGAGGGCGTGCACCATTTTGTAAGGAATCGGAGTACATTTCTGCGAGGTGGGGTGCTAGTATGGAAGCGTAAGTTTTATAAAACGCTGTTGTAAGGCCATCAAGGCCAGGTGCTTTGTCCAAAGGGAGGCTCTTAATGACTCTAACTATGTCCTCCTCTGTAAAGGGTTCGTCCAGGTATTCTCTATGTGCATTTCCTAGCCACAAGAGTTCTAACGAGTCTAAGTAGTGAGCTCAGAGTCTATTTGTGGTGTGGAGGAGGTGTACAGTGCAGAGTAGAATCCGGTTAGGTGTGCATGTCTTTCCCGTGTACCTCTAATTAGTGTGTCATTATCCCCCAAAAGTTCTGTAATATAAGGGGAACAGTGAGAAGGTTTGAGAAGATTAGCAAGTGTTTTCCCGGGACGATCCCCTTCACCATATCTTCTAGCAGTGGCGTATTTCCCGAGGAATTTAAGTTCCCTGGCGGCCTCTTCATTAAATTCGGAGAGTTTTTCGCGTATGGTGACTAAAAGGGAAGGGTCGTTATGTTCAAAGTATTGTAGTTCTAAGGCTTTAAGTTCGGCCTCCAGATTGCACAGTGTGCCTCGTAGTGATTTCAGAACACCTGATTGGCGAGCTATGCACTTCCCTCTTATCACAGATTTAAACGCCTCCCATAGTACCGATGGAGAGGAAACAGAGCCCGTGTTTAACGTAAAATATTCAACAATATCGCTTCGGATTTCAGCCTGAAATGCCGCGTCTAGGAGGGCATGAGGAGGTAATCTCCAAGAGAATTCGAGTCTGACAGAAGTAGGGAAAGCTATTTTGCAGGTACAGGGGGAGTGGTCAGATAGTGTTCTGGGGAGAATCTGCGTGTCTGTTGTCCATGTTGCCATATCACCGGACAGCAGCCATCAGTCTAGTCTGGACCAGGAATTGTGTTGAGTTGAAACATATGTACTCTCTCGTTTTTGTGGATTGAAGTGCCTCCATATGTCTACTAAATGGCAATCGGAAATAAGTGAATTAAGGAGTTGGCTAGATTTGGGATGGAGTGCCCGGGAGGAGCCCAACCTGTCTAGTTTGTCACATAAAATCGCATTGAAATAGCCTCCCCAGATAACGGTATCACAGCCCATCGTAACAACCTTAGACCATACTTCACTGAAGAAATTCGGATCGTCTACATTTGGCCCATAAATCGCAGCTAGAACCAACTGTGTCCCGCCCAGGGTTCCTTTCAAGACAACATAACGTCCCTCTGTGTCAATGTGGGAATGTGTTAGCGTCCAATCTATGCCCTGTCGTATGAGTATGGCCACTCCTCTAGAGTAGCTGGAGAAGGTAGACGAATAATGTGCCACCCAGCGTTTATGCTGAAGTCTATTAGTGTCTGCTGGTAAGAGATGAGTTTCCTGTAGGAAACATACGTCCGCCTGTTGACGTATCAGATAGGCATGTACTAGCCTAGCCTTTCTATGATTATTGAGGCCGCGGACGGTCCAGGTTAAAAAATTATATGAAGCTGGCAAGGAGGCTAGTGGCATAGTGGCAGTAAGTGATGCTCTATCTTAGGTCTCTCTACTAGGGGCAGAGGAATGCCAATTATGATTAGCTCGTAGGTGTAGTAGTTTTATGCCGGATATGTGCAAAGATAGAATATAGAGCGAAGATGATTTCCAAACTGCGTCAAAAAGTACTGTGTGTGAGTCTCTGAAGTAACTGAACAGTTACTGTACCCAAGAATCCCCCCCACCTCCCACACCAACCCACCAATCAGGTTGTGACAATGCCCCCTCCCTCCACCCCAACAACCCCAAATCAAAACATAGTCAAAACCATGGGAGTTCTCCCTGTGGGGGCATGAGTTGCCGGCGAACAACCCTGACCGTGTGGCAGGGTGGCCGGGTTATACTGTAGATGCAGAGATCGGATATAGGATAAATCAATGAGCTGCAAAACAAACGTATTAGAGCACCGAGCCCCATTGTAGAGAACAAAAAGAAGGCAATATACACAATATGTGTGGGGGGGGTGCAACGTGGTGCACAGTGCTAATAGTTCCTTTCATCAGTCATTGTCGCTGAGATCAGCCTCTTTTTCTGCATTTTGGGATGGTCGGGGCAAACGCTGTCCAGGGTAAATGTGTTTTGCATATTTAAGGGCTGACTTGGCGTCGGTAAAAAAGTGAGTCTGACCATCGTATGAGATTTTAAGTTTGGCTGGATACAACATTGCGTACGGGATCGCCGCGCGTTGAAGAAGACGTTTGGCAGAAAGGAATTCTTTGCGTGCGGACTGGACCAGAGATACTGTTGCCTTGGTGAGTGATGGGGCCATGTTCCCTGGCTGCTTTTAGAATAGAGTCCCTATCACGGTAGTTCAGGAGGCGCGCGATGATGGGTCTAGGCGTGCCACCAACCGGCGGTTGGGGCCCAGTGTTCTATGCGCCCTCTCTACCACGAAGACAGTCGAGAGTGCTAGTGGGAAGAGGTCTCGCGACAGCGCCTTAATGTATGGCTCCATTTTGGGGATAGCTGTGGTCTCCGGTATCCCCGCTATATGGAGGTTGTTGCGCCTGGAGCGCGCCTCCAAGTCTTCATTCTTAGCTTGTATGACTGAAAGGACTTTTTCCATATTGAGGAAGTGTTGCTTGGATTCAATTTGAAATTCGTGGGCTTCGGTTGCACGTTATCTAAAGCGTCAAGTCGGGATTCTTGCACATCTACCTGACGTTTCACTGAGTCTAGTCTGGACGTAAGGCCGTCAAGCTTAGTGTCACTGGATTTGAGGTTCGTGCGCACATCTAACATAATGGAACGTAGATCTTCCTCTTGTGGTTCACCACTGGATAGGGACTCCGGATCAGTCTCAGAGCCAGGGTCCATGTTGCGAGTGTGGCGTTTGTTTTTGAATGTTAACTTAGGCTGTTTAGGGTCGTTCTTCCCCATGGTGTGCGCTTGTGGTGAAGTCCTCTGCAACACCACCCTTCACACAGCTGTCGAGTAGTACTAAGCCGCTATGTGGGTGCATGTAGACTCCCTCAATGGGTCTCCCGGCGAGGCAGATGCCAGCACCAGGTCTAGGGCGGTATGGGATGCGATCGTACGCAGTACCCGTACGAGGCGGGGAGTGCACAGGGTCTGCTGCGTCACGCACCCAGCGCCCCGATCCAGCGCCACCACCACCCCACACGGATTCCCAGAGCCGCCCTAACGCGCAGGCCCGCAACCCAGCTCACAGCGCACCGCGCCCAAAGCCCTACACCGGGCACAGAAAGGCCTGCCGGGGGGGGGCCTATAGGCGAATGCACACACGCGCAGGGCAGCAGAGGCCCGCCGGGCCGAATAGGTACTCACAGTTACAGGCCCACGCGTCGACTCGATGGTTCAGGCAGCAGCGGTATTCCTCTATAGAGCACCCCGTCGTCTCGTGGAGGCAATGCAGGCAAGTGGCGTCGGAGTAGCAGGCCGGTTCACAACGCCTCCACGGCCTCAGCAGCAGGGAATGAGATACAGCCGGCCGGGTCTGTTCAGCGCGGCGTCCGGGTTCCTCCGGGGCAAGCAGTTATTGGTGCACTCACCGGGCTTGCAGCTACAATTACGGGAGCGGCGGCCCCGGTCGGAAGCCCACCATGGCTGTTTGGGGCAGGTCGCCGTGTAGTGCGGTAAGCTGGGTAGGCCACAGCGCGAACTCCCTCGTAAGGGCCAGACTCCGCAGCAGAGAGTCTAATCCGATTCGGGCCTCAGTGAGGTATGCCCGGGTCGTCTCGTCACCGCCGAGCCGCACTTCCAGCCAGCAGTTCCAGGCACAGGCTACAGACACTCCGTCGGCCCTCGGCCAAACGCCGCAGCTAGGATAAGTTCCTTGACCAAGTGCAGCTCAGGGAAGAAGTTACGGCGACGGCCCGAGGTTGCCGCAGCGTGGCCTGCAGGCAGGATTGGGTTAGGCCGCTCGGGCTCCGGGGAAGTGCGACACCAGGCGCGGTCTGCGCTACGGGCGGCCCCGGAGCTCCGGAGTAGGCTTGCGTTGTGCAGTACAGTGTCCACAATGCAGCTCTGTTTAGTTTAGGCTCCGCAGAAAGCAGGATAATGCAGGATAAAAAGCCCAGCCGGCGGAGCTCGCTTAACAAGCGGCCATTTCGCTGCTCGGCTAAGCCACGCCCCCCAGACAGCAAGTATTACACTGAGCCCATAGCCAGGTAATGGGTGGCCATTACGGTAAGGAAAAACAGAAGAATATCTCCTTAGGTGGTTCTACTGGCTATTAGAAAATTCTGTGAAGAAAGTGAGAAATGTAAATTAGTGAATCCGTCAAGTGATCGCAGAGTGCCTTTGAGACCTCTCATGATATTAGGTATTCCCTTTACCAGGATGGGAATGGATCTGGTGGTATCGGAAGCGAAACCGTTAACTAGTATTACGACTCCGGTCATTGCCCAAGCCATGATCGAGTTTTTTTCGCGAGAGGGGTTTCCAAAAGAAATACTCACTGACCAAGGTACACCCTTTCTGTCTCGCCTCATGACACAGGTTTGTTAGGTTTTAGGGATACAACAAATCCAAACTTAGGTTTAACACCAACAAACTGATGGGTTGGTGGAAAGGTATAAACAAACTATCAAAACAATTTTAAAGAAACCGGTTTCCAAAAGTGGGAAGGACTGGGATAAAAAAAATTACCATTGGTCCGTTTTGCAATACGCAGCCACGAACAGACTTCAACTGGATTTTCACCCTTTGAACTATTATTTGGCAGACAGCCCCGCACCCTCCTAGATATGGCCTCAGAACATTGGGAGGAAGAAGAAGATGAGGGTGGTACTTTGCTGGAATATGCGTTGAACTTGAAGAATAATGCATAGTCTTTGTGGGAGGAAGGGAGGTTAAACTTGGAGAAAGCCCAAGCGAACCAGAAACGGGAATATGATCAAATAGCCCGAGCCCGGTCTCTTTTACCCAGAGAGGAGGTATTGATATTATTACCCTCCTCAGACAATAAGTTACTGGCCCGATGGCAAAGCCCTTATAAAGTTATTGAACAAGTTACCCCTGTCTCTTATAGGATTGCAGTACCCCACAAAGGAAAAGAAGGGCAAATATATCATATTAATTTGCTATAGAAGTGAAAACAGTCTGAAATTCCAGTTCATACAGGTGGGCAGGCATTGCTAATAAAAGACTCAGATCCCTTATTAATATAATTTTCTCCTACAACAACCCAGGACAGCATAGAGATTATTACATGCGGACCTAACCTCAAGCCGAATCAGAGGAATCAATTACAGAACCTTCTTTGTAATTTTACTAAGTTATTCTCAGGGAAGCCAGGGAGAACCAATCTAATCCAACACACATACTAACTGAGGCAAACAAAGTAGTCAGACTGAAACCATACCGCATTCCAAAAGCCAGAAGGGAAGCTGTGGAAAGAGAAGTAGCCACTATGTTACAAGATGATATCATCGAGCCCTCAAACAGTGACTGGTGTTCCCCTATCGTTTTGGTGCCCAAGCCGGATGGATCTATACACTTTTGTATAGATTTCAGACACCTCAATAGCATCTCAAAGTTTGACATGTACCCTATGCCTAGGGTTGAGCAGTTTATCGAAAAATTAGGTAAGGCTACCTATTTATCCACATTAGAACTGGCGAAGGTGTATTGGCACATTACATTGGTTGAAGAAGCCAATGAGAATACGGCCTTCTGCACACCTTCAGGGTTATATCATTTTAAAGTGTTACCTTTTGGCTTACAAGGAACCCCCTCCACCTTCTAACGTCTGATGGATAAACTATTAAGACCTCACAGTGCTTATGCCACAGTTTATTTAGATTACATTGTTATTTTTAGCCCATCCTGGGCCTCACACCTACAACAGCTGTCCTCCGTATTTGCAACTCTACAAGCTTCAGGTCTCACAGCTAATCTGAAAAGGTGCACTCTTGCCACAGACTCCATCAACTACCTTGGCTGCCTAATTCAGGCAGGTACTATCTTTCCACAAATAGAGAAAGTACAGGCAATTAAAGATGTTCCCCTTCCTACCACCAAGAAAGAAGTATGTTCCTTCTTAGGATTAGTTGGGTACTATAGACGATTTATTCCCCATTTCTCGTACTTGGCTGCACCTCTCAAAGATATGTTAAAGAACCGTTAAACTGCTAAGATACAAAGCTGGTCAAAACAACAGCAAAATAGTTGACAGTTTAGAAACCATTGTTTGTACTCTGGGGAACGGGTAAGGTGCCGACCCGACAGAACTGGTTACATCGCATCTGGCACGTGCTTGGGATGGAGAGGCGACTATTACAGAGATTTCTGGCAGACATATATCATGTTCCTTTCCCAAGGATTTATGAAACTGACCTGCCCCAGATATCTAAGGTTGCTCCAATTGACAGGACCCTCAGATCTATTGCAAGTATGTGGACATTCTAATGGTTTGATGTTGGATGAGCACCCTGGGGGTTGGGGAGGGGGAGGGAGGCGAGTTGCGTGGGGGACTATGGGGAGTTCATTAAAAGTTGCAACCTGTTACTGAAAAGCAGAACCATTGTGCTGCTACAGCTCTTTGGAATGTCATTGCCTGTTCTCCTGCAACAGTAAAAACAAATTTAAGCATAAAAACCCTTCTTTGGGGGGGCGTGGCCAAGATGGCGGCAAAGTAAGACGCGCTTTGCCGCCTCTCCGCCGACAATTAGCACCGGCCCATAGCTTACCGGAGCCTTGCCATCGGGGGTGCAGCTTCTGCCAGCGACGCTGCACCGGAGACAACCGTGGGGAGCGGTTCGGCGGGCTCGCGGGCCGCGAGGGAAGGGACCTCCGCCCGAGCCCGGGGCCTCTGCGGTGCGGCCTACTCCTGTGCGGCGGCCGCGCTGAGCTGATGGTTTGAGCCTTCGCGCCCCGCGGAAGCCTGGCGACTCTTTGCCTGGGGGCTGCTGCTCCGTGGATGTGATGCCTGTCCTCGAGCTCTGCCTGCAGAGTTGCGGCGCCGGGACCGGAGACCTGGAGGGGCACCCCGCCGACTGCGGGCCGGCCTGGGTCCCGGCGGCGGCCGCGCCGTGTGGGGGTGTCGCCCTTCTTCCCCCCCCTCCCCCCGAGACCACCCCGCAGCACCTGGAGGGGTACGCTGTCTCAGCAGTGGGCCTTCCGCCGCCCGAGCCTGGCCCGGTGAGGCTCACGCAGCGCATGGTCGGAGCCGGCATTTTGCAGAGTGAACTGCGGCAGCTTTGGAGTCCCAAACGAAGGTGAGGAGGACGTGTTGGGGGACTGGCGCCTGGATTACGCCTGCAGCGGCAAGGAGTCGCGGGTCTACCCGATGCTGGCACGTAAGTGGGGAGCCTAGCGGGGAGCCCTGGAGCCCTGACCTCTCGCACAGCTCTTCAGCCTGACCCCTCGGGGTGCGGCGGTCCCGGCGGATCGGCCGGTGCCGGCTGCGCCAGCCTGACCCACATCAGATCTCGCCACGAGTAGCAGCCCCTGGGCAAGAGGGCGACGTAGTGGGCCCTGCCCGGCGGCCTGAATTGCGCAGGATTTGCGAGGCGCTGGCTCCTGCCTGGGGGAGCCGAGGACAGTGGCCGCTGCAGTTCACCATCACGGTGGGATCTCCCTGATGTGCACTACCCCGGGGCCGGGGTGGGCCTGACTTCGAGAGCACAAACAAAGGGCCCTCACGTTCTGGATTGTGCCGCCTTGAGGGGACGGAGCGTGCTGGCTGCTGCGACGTTCTGGCTGCTTCCTCCTTTGGTGCCCTTCCCCCATAGACTTTGACCTGAGCCTCGGGGTGCTGTTGGACCGGGTCCCTGGACACTTACTTGATCTACGCGGCACTGCCTCGACAGGACGTGGGGACGAGCCCGCTCTACTCGCCCCTGGCGGCGCAGGCCCGGGATATGACCTCCACCCGCGCTAGGAGGGACAAAACCCAGAAGGACTCCAAGCCCGACCTCACAGTGAAGGATCTATTCTCACGCGCTCAGCGGGGGCCCCTCAAGATGGCCCATTCATCTCAAGAGGCCAGGTCTTCCCTCAATCCGAGTGACGCCCGGGAGGAGCCAGTGACGCGGGCCTTCCTCGAGTCCCTGTTCACGACGCTCCGGGAGGATCTGCAAACCGTGAAACGCGATCTCACCTCTGAGATCAAGGACATCCGTAGAGACGTCGACAGCATTGGGGAACGGGTTGCAGCACTCGAGGACGGAGGAGATGATAGGGACACGGAACTGTCCGGGCTCCAGCAAGAAGTCATTCGCATCCATGAACAACAGGTAGACCTCCAGACGCATCTCGAGGACCTAGAGAACCGCTCACGGAGGCACAACATAAGGATTCGAGGAGTCGCAACGAATGCGGAGGCGGGAGACATCTTCGCCTTTGTGAGGGGACTATACAACCATGTGTTGGGAAACGCACCTGACTTCGACATCAAGATGGACAGGGCCCACCGGGTGGGACCCCCCAGGGCCGACAGGGCGCGCCCGGCCGACATCCTGGCCTGCATGCAAGACTTCCGCACAAAGGAGGAGATTCTCTGCAAGGCCAGGACCATGCACCCGATCGCCTACCAGGACCACCGTCCCAACCTCTATCAAGACCTCGCAGCGATCACATTGCAGAAACGCAAGCTCTTCCGCCCCATTACGTCCCACCTCCGCCAACGAGACATTCCCTACTCCTGGGGGCACCCCTCCCGACTGATTTTTCGCATGGATGGGAAACAATACCAGCTTCGCTCCCTGGCGGAGGCTAGCAGGGTCCTTGGAGTAGCTATTCCAGATGAGGAAGGGAGAAACCGTAGCTCGAGCCCTGCTGCAGATGCTCCGCCATTGGGTTGGCAGCGACAGCGACGCCGAAGACGGCCCAAGCGGCCAGATCCCATAGAAGTAGCACTGAATCAGAAGGCCGCCTTGGAGTCCCTCCCTGAGGAACTTGCAAAAACTCGCTCCTCATGACTTTCAATGGGCCTATCTGTTTTCCATTCTACTGAGGCGGGAGGCGGGGAGGGGGCACCCTTGGCCACTCTATGGACGTCTTATCGGACACTCTCTTGGGATGACGGACTTCTAAGTTACAGATGTTGGTTGTTGGTGATTCTCCCTTCTCCCACTGGGAGTGTTTTTCTTCCGGCTTCCCTTTGGGACAGTTTGCACATTGCATTGTTGGGGTTTTCCTTTTTTTCTCCTTTTCTCCTTCTTGTCTCTCTCTTCTTTCTCTTTCCCGCGCCCGATCTCCCAGTACTGCTGGGAATAGTTATCCGAGCTGGCGACATACACCCCTTGCCCTCCCCCTGCCGTGGCAGCTGAGCACTCAAACTTGCCCTAAGCCGCGTATTTTTCCCACCGCCTGCTGTCCCCCGCTGTAAATGCCTCCCCATAGTCTTAAGGTCCTCACACTCAACGTGAGGGGACTTAATAATCCCATCAAGCGTCGCGCGATTCTGGCTTACTTGGAGAGCTCCGGGGCTGACGTCTGCCTACTACAAGAAACGCATTTGTTGGCCAAGGACTGTCACAGACTCCGGTTACGGGCCTTTCCAACCCAGTTTTTCTCCTCGGGATCCTCTAAATCTGCAGGTGTAGCGATTCTGATATCGAGGGCTTTTAAGGGGAGAGTGGTGCAGAAAGAGGCCGAAATCAAAGGTAGACTTCTCACCTACCAACTCCTGATTGGGGGTCACCCGCTGATCTTAGGGTCCATCTACGCCCCTAACGAGGGACAGGAGCGGTTTCTACATGCAGCGCTCACCGAGGCTACCGCCACTCCTGTGCGCAGATTACTCTTGGTGGGAGACCTCATACTAGTCCTTAACAATGAGCTAAATAGGTCGGCGCAACGCTTTGGCCAAGTAGGTGCCCTCTCCCGCGCTGGGCTTGCTAGGCTGGGCGACCTGGGCTTGGTGGACTTGTGGAGGGACCTCCATCCAACCTCTAGGGCATACTCTTACTACTCTGGCGCTCATAAGACCTATGCTAGGTTGGACTACTTTATAGGCACTAAGACGATTAGAGAGATTACAATTTCCTCCGACATCCTCGTGGCGGCCTTATTGGACCACGCTCCGGTAGAAATCACCTTGACTTTGCCCCCCGTCCTGCTTCCCATCCGACGGTGGCGCTTCCGTGATACCCTCTTACACAGCGCGGACGCCGTTGCCCAGATTCAGCGCGCGCTCAATGACTATCTCTGTCACAATGACAACGCGGACACTCCTATCTCCACTAGATGGGAGGCCCTGAAGGTGGTGGTTAGGGGAGCAATTATCGCTCTCTCCTCTGCGGACAATGCGGAACGTAAATGCAAAAGGGAGGACCTCACCGAGAAAGTGCTCGAGTTAGAACAGATCCATCAACGGACTGGAGCACAGCGCATCTGGCGTCAATTGAAGACAGCTAGGTCGCAGTTGTCCGCCCTAGATCGCGATAAAGCCGAATACACGGCACTACGTCTACGCCACTCTTTTTATGTCAGAGGGGACAGGTGCGGCCGGCTACTAGCACACAGATTGAGGGAGTCCCAGCTGCGCGACGGGGTCGAGATCACAGACCAGGCGAGCTGCACACGCACAGAAGATTCTGACATAGCCGAGACGTTTCGCGACTTTTACGCACAGCTGTACGATGCACAGCGTCTAGAGTCTTCGGACATAGATGCGTATCTGAATCAGGTTACTCTCCCCAGCTTGTCCCAGGCGCAAGCCGACCGCATAGAGAGGGAGATTCGCCCGGAAGAAGTAATTTCCGCCATCTCGCGCCTAAAAGTGGCTAAATCGCCTGGCCCAGACGGCTATACGGCGGCTTTTTATAAGCAGTTCTGCTCCACGCTCAACCCCCTTCTCACGCGCCTCTTTAACTCCTTCGCTTCGGCGGGGGCGATCCCTCCTTCCATGCTCGAGGCGGATGTAGTGGTCATTCACAAGCCCGGCAAGGATAAAACGCTTTGCGCGGCATACCGGCCTATCTCTCTTTTAAATATCGACCTGAAGCTCTATACCAGTATCCTTGCGGCTCGCCTAGCTCCCTATATGCCCGGGTTAATCGACCCTGACCAGTCGGGGTTTATACCCCAAAGGCAGACCAGCGACAATACGAAGCGAGTGCTCCATCTCATCGAAAAAGCTTCTTGTATCCCGGAAGACTATATGCTCTTGGCCATCGATGCTGAAAAGGCATTCGATCGCGTGCACTGGCCCTACTTGGAGCAGGTGCTGATCCGTTTTGGCCTGGGAGAGAAGATGAGGACCCGTATCCTCAATTGCTATCGCGGCCCTGCGGCTGTCGGGCGAGTGAATGGTCATGCGTCAACCCCCTTTCATATCCATAGAGGCACTAGACAGGAGTGCCCTCTGTCGCCCCTGCTCTTTGCCTTATACATGGAGCCCCTGGCGCAAAAAGTCCGTGAACACCAGAGGATCCCGGGCATACGCTTTGGCAGTGATGTCCACACCATCAGTCTGTACGCCGACGACGTACTGGTCACCCTGATGGAACCTGCAACGGCCCTGGGCACCTTCTTAGAGGAGCTGGACTCCTTCGGGGGGGCATCCGGATTCAAAGTAAATATAACCATCTCTACGGCCCTAAACCTTTCCTTGCCGCCCCAGACGCTGGCAGACCTACAGGTGCATCACTCCATACAGTGGTCCACCGACACGGTCCCCTATCTGGGAATCCAGCTAGCCCCCACACTACAGGCGACGAGGGCGGTCAACTATAACATCTTACAATCTCACATTCGCACGGACCTGCGGCGCTGGAAACCTTATCCTATTTCTTGGCTGGGTCGCGTCGCTGCGGTAAAGATGACGATCCTTCCCAAACTCCTTTATCTTTTTCCAAACGCTCCCTCTACAGCCGCCTACCGGCTGGCTCTAGCGGATGCAGGCAGAACTTTCTCAATTTATCTGGCAGGGTCGCAAACCGAAGATGAAACGGCTGGTCAGTTTCCTCCCTCCAGATGAAGGGGGTCTGGGGATACCCGATCTCGCGATGTACTACAAATCCGCACAGCTCCGACACTTGGTGGAGTGGAGCCGGGCCGAGTCCGAAAAGCATTGGCTTTTCCAAGACCGGCGATAGCTAGCACCTCCCTGATGAAGATCCCTTTTCTTCGGAAGGCCCAGCGTCCCCCCAATCTTTATGCTTCTCATGTAACTCGCGCTACAATGTTGGTCAGGGATCAGACGAACAGGCGCCATGGACTGACGACCTTCCCTTTCCCACTCACTCCTCTCTTTGGCAATTCTGACTTTGGACCGGGGATGGGCGAGACCTCCTTTCCTCTTTGGAGAACCACCGGTTGCCGCGTGCTAGGTACCCTTTACAACACCGAAGGTGTCGTGCCCTTCGCGCAGCTGCGCACTGACTCTGGTCTCCCTGAATCTTAGCGCTTGAACTACTTGCAGCTAAGACACTGGGCCTCACACCCAGACAATAGATCACAGGCCCATAGACACCTCACCCAGTATGAGCGATGGCTGATCACACGTACCTCAGACAAGAAGCTCATCTCGGACCTGTATAGAATGCTCCTATCCCGTTACACTCATACCTTCCATGCAGGGCGGGCCCGATGGGAAAGAGATTTGGGTCGTGACCTCACTAGCAAGGAATGGGAAGGGATTTGCTATAGAGCGCGACACACTGCGTCCCACGTAGCCCTCACCGAAACTTTTACTAAACTCGCGTACTACTGGTACTACACCCCCGAGCACATGCACCACTTCGACAGCGCACATAGTCCGAATTGTTGGCGAGGATGTGGGAGGGTGGGTACACTCGTTCATCTGCTATGGGAATGCGAACAACTGACACCCTACTGGACTCAAGTCCTCGACGATGTCGACAAGTATTTAGACACAGAGATCCCTAGGCTTCCAGAGTATGTGCTTCTGGGGGTCCCCAACCCGCTCACCTATCCGCTGAAATCCATGAGGGGGAAACAAATAGCGCTTGCGTCGGGTTCTGCCACACAAAACATACTCACACATTGGAAATCCACACGTATTCCAACACTCACAGGATGGCTTCACCGCCTATGGCATATTTTAGGTATGGAAAAGATTTCGCTCACCACGGCTGGCAAAGGCTCGGGATTTAGCGATCTGTGGCGGCCTTTCCTGGCACAGGACTTTAGAGAGTTGACATGCCCGAGCTACCTGCGCCTCCTGCGCTTGGCTTCCCGGCTAGTTGCCCCTTAGTGGCAGACGGGCTGGGCTGGGGGGAGCGAGGGATGGGGGTGGGGGGGGTGCGCTTTCCTAATCTCTCTTTTCTTTTTCCCTATCTCGGGGTTAGGGTGGGGGGAGTCGTCCTTTGATCTTACTCTCATAGTTTGTTTCCTCTGGTAAACTCATATGTCGTTTGTTGGCACTGGAGCCCTGCGTGGCCCATTTGGTCGCCCTGCAGTTTTGCAGGCTTGCAATGCATGGCGTTTACTTCAATAAAAAGATTTAAACCATAAAAACCATTCTTTGTAAAGAACCTGTGTTACTCTGTCCTAAATTTCAGCAACTGTTCGTGTTACAAACGGATGCCTCTGGGAAGGGCTTGGGAGCTTATCTATCTCAGCCAGATTGCATCGCTGATCTCCACCCAATAGTATACATCAGCTGGAAATTGCTTACTAGGGAACAACGTTATTCAACAATCGAAAAGGAGTGCCTGCCTATTAAGTGGGCAGTAGAGGCGTTACAGTATTATTTATTGGGACGTACCTTTACTTTGTTTATGGACCATGCCCTGCTAGTCTGGTTAGCCAGACAAAGATTCAAACCCTAGGATACTGCGATGATTCCTAGACTTAAAACCTTTTTCGTTTCAGGTTAAACACCGCCAGGTCGCCTTCAAAACAATGTGGATTACCTATCCCGGGAATCTATATCCGATTAGCTCGATCAACCACTACTGGAAAGGGGGTATTGTAATATGGTTGTTGACTCCCCCCAAATATGGCCGAAAGGAATCAGGAGAATCCCTTACAGAACGCTTCAGACGCTCCGAAATGCACGGCAGTGACATCAGAACCAGGAAACAGAAAGTGAGATGGCCGGAAGACGTCCAGAGGGGCCTGCCAGGCGTACATTGGTTTGGCCTGGAGCGAAGTGAAAGGGAGAACAAGCGGTACGGAGGAGGAAACGGAGCAAGAAACGAGAGGTCGGCAGCGCAAAGGGAAGAAGACTGAGATGAGGGCTGAAGGAGAGGCCAACAGAACACCAGTTGCCACTAGCACAGAAGAAGACGGGCAGACTGAAGAAAGGCAAGCTTGCCCTGGTATTCAACACGAGCAGCTCCAGGAAGCCACTGCTCCGAGTTCAAGTCATGGCCATAGGCACGTCCCGAGCTGGGGTCAGAATAGGGCTTATCGACCTGACGGGACCTCTCTAAGGAGGAAAAGAAGGGAGAAAGAG
This sequence comes from Calotriton arnoldi, assembly GCA_963921515.1. Classification (NCBI taxonomy): domain Eukaryota; kingdom Metazoa; phylum Chordata; class Amphibia; order Caudata; family Salamandridae; genus Calotriton; species Calotriton arnoldi. The sequence continues at coordinate 3,986,498 of CAWUFW010000074.1, read as the reverse complement.
CTTAAGAGAAAGGAAAATGCACCCTCGCGCTCCCGCTTGTTTATTTTAATTTTATTTGGTTCTTGTGCACAGATCACAGGTGTTGGTGGCAGTCCTGACTGTTAGAGAACAGAGTCTCAAGAAGTCTCTCTCTCTCTCTGTTTGTTTTGAGGCATCCCTTTGGAATAATCATAGGCATCTGACCCAGGAACAGATGAAGCCAAGTTCAAACAGAAGACCGCTGGGCAACTGAGTAGTCAGTCCAAGGACTCTGTTTCTTAAGACCTCCCTTGATGTGGAATATTCTAGTTCTTTCTGTAATTGCTTAATTTTTTTGTTATTCTTGCAAATAAACCTTAGTATAAACCCACCATAGAACTTCTAGTCATCCTTACTCTCTTTACAAGATGTTTATTATTACCCAACTCAATGGTATTCATTTTATGGACCTCGGAAGGATGAAAGGCTGAGTGGACCCGCCAGGATTTGAACCCGTGACCATGAGGTCGAACACAGATCTCTAAAGTGGACGCATTAGTCCACTAAGCCACCAGACCCAGCATATCTTAATGAGCTGGACGCAGTTGATTAACACGACGATGGCCATGGCAGAGGTCCCGGATTGTCTGAAATCGGATCACGTCAGAGCACTTCTAAACCAGAGGGGAGCCGACCCACATGACTTGAAAAAATTCCACCCAGTAACAAATCTCGCATTTCTAGCTAGAATTCTAGAACACTGCATCGCTACTCACTAAAGCAGCACATCGAGGAGCACAACCTACTAGAGAACTTCCAGTCAGACTTCAGACCCTTCTCCCGATAGCAGACAATGCTTTGCTCTTTTTGGAGGAGAGAGACTCCTGTGTGCTCATACTCTATCATTGGCCTTCGACACAGCCAATTACAAAATCCTGCATAACACTCTCAAAGAGAGAACGGGGATGGACTCAACAGTACTTAGCTGGTTTGCCTCCAATTTTGATAACCAACACCAACAAGTCAAATTGGACAAGTATCTTGAGGAACCGATCTCCATCATCCCTGGAGTACCTCAAAGCTCTATTCTCTTTTCCTTTCTCTTCAATCTGTACATAAAACCTTTAATCATCATCCTAAACTAGGCAAACATCTCATACGACCCTCAGGGACAAACCACAGCATTAAAAATGGAATACTTAGAACTTTTTATAGTATTCACTAAAATGCAGCTCCAGTCTTACAGCTGAACCAGGCCCAAAAGAAATGGAGTCCAAGAACTACTTTCGCAGCAACCAAGTCAACAGAAGGTGCAAAATGCAATAATGCAACATTGTCACCACTGAAGCAGTCTCTGATAACAGGTGCTTACTGTTAGCCTACACAATGGCTTTTATGACCCTTGGAAAAGACGAAGGCTGAGTGGAAACATCACACACGTTCAAACAATGAATACATGATTCTAATACTTACATACACTATAAAACATCTCCTCCTCTTAAACAAACCAACTAAATACACTAACATATGAAAATGAAAACATTTAAATAGACAAGAATAACATATATAAAAAGTTTCTTCTGTAGACAATAGTGTCTTAAAATGACAGAAGGTTTCCTATAACCATATATATATTAGCAATAAAAATCAAGACAGAGGGCCAGATGTACGACTGTTTTTTGCAGTCGTAAACGGGAGATCGGCCAGTTTGCGACCGCAAAAAAGGGTCATGGCACGTACAAACGGTATTTTGCGAGTCACTGACTCGCAAAATAGCGTTTGCGACTCGCGCTATTAGGAAGGTGCGTCCCTTCCTAATAGCGAGTCTCAATGCAATGTACTATTGTTTTGCGACCGCATCTGCGGCTGCTAAACACTCGCAATTTACCACCTCCTTCAAGTAGGTGGTAAACCACTCGCAAACGGGTAGGGGTCCCCAGGGGACCCCTTCCCCTTTGTGAGTGTTTGTGAAAATATTTTTTAAGACCACTGCCTGCCCTTAAAAAATGAAACTGAAAAGTTTCATTTTTCTTTTTTAACTGCATCCCGTTTCCAGCAGGCCACCATCCCTGGGAGTGCTAGCCATTCCCTATGGGGTCGCAAATTGCGCAAGCCTCATGAATATTAATGAGTCATGCAATTTGCGACTACATTGGGAATCGTAAACAGTGTCTGAGACACTGTTGTACATTCACTTTTGCGTGTCGCAAATTGCGAGTCGCAATTCAACGCAATTTGCGAATCACAAAAGTGAATGGTCGTACATCTGGCCCCATGTCTTGAAATGACAAAAGACTGACTTGCTGTAACACAATCATTGAAAAGTCCATGTAATTTAGAATCAAGCACATCAGCCACATCTGCTTTGACACCACCATCAATTTCACTTTCAAAATCAGAGTTAGAAGTGTGGCTCCACAACAAATCCCCATGCAAATGCAACTTCTCTTCTAATACTAACCTCTGAAATTCATTCAAGGGTATCAAATTCCTTTTGCCCACCAACGTTCATCTGCTAATTTAACAGCTGAGCGGGACATTTGTACACTCCGAGAAGTACCATTAAAATTAGAGTCTGTTTTGAATCTCTTGTTTCTCAAATTTTTTAGCATCATGTAAGGAATGAGGATTATCATGCCGACGTACCATTTTCTTTGGTGCACATTTCACCCAGCTTCTGCGTTTCTCCTCATCAATCACTTCATCACCCATTTCACCAACACCATTTTTTTTATTTCTCAACCACTTCAGCACCAATTTCAAATGAGCTTTTCTTCCCGTCAGCAATAACAGTATGTGGAGTATTATGATAAGCTACCCTTTTTCCTTGAGAAATTTGACTACATCAAGAACACAAGTGAGAGCTGTTTGAATGCCTTTCTTGAGTATCCTATTTACCCTTTCAACAGCGCCATTTGCTTGTACACTGTAAACAGCCACCGTATAATGCTTCACCTCATTCTCTATTAAGAATCTTTCCATCCTATCATAAATCCGCTGAACCCCATTAGCCGCGACTAACTCCACCTGCGTGCCTTCTATGGGAAAGGCTCTTGACAAAAAATCAAACGCTATTGGAGCACTCCTCTCCTCCACAATGTCATAGTAGATTCATTTGGAAAAATAATCCACCAGAACAATCATGTATCGCAATTTTTGCTGCAAAGCATTCATAGGTCCCACAAAATTCAAAGCTAATTTTTCCCAAAGCCTTCTGTGGAAACAGTACCGGCAAAGGTGTGTCCTTCAGCTTCTAAGGTTAATTAAACAAAACACATTCCTTACAAGTCTCCATCAATAGTGTCAACATCCTTGTCCATGGCTGGCCACCAAAAGGAACGCCTAAGAACCTTTTTAGTCGAAAAAGACCTTAAAAGGACAGCATGTGCCAATGAAACAATCCCTGATCTTAAACTCACAGGTGGAACAAACTTGTCCGCCCTTAAAAATACACCCGATTTAACCGACAACTCATCTGTTACATGAACAAAATTCAACAGTTCTCCTTGAAGATGTTTAACTTGGGGCCACCCATTCTGCACAAGGTCCAAAACGTTCTTTATATTCATATCCTGATCGCAGCCCAAAAACTATTCTTTTACTAATGATACCATGACATTGTTCAACAATGTCAACACCTGCCACCACCCATTCATCTTCAAACAAATCCACATCTGTATCCACTTTCAGAGGCAACCTGGAAAACAATCCATTCTGTGCTTGGCACTTCCGGGAATATGTTATACATCAAAATTATATTCCTGTAGTTTTGCTAATTTTCTTAAAATCCTGGATTACGCATTGCCTTTCCCCCAATAAATAAGTTAAAGGCTTATGATTGGTATGAAAAACAACGTGCGTTCCCCACACATACGTTTTGAATTTTTCAATAACCCATGCACAGGCTAATGTCTCTTTCAATTGTGCTATACCTCCCCTCCATATCCTTAAGGGTTTTAGATGCAAAAGCAATTGTATGTTCCAATTCATTCATATTCTAACATAACACAGCACCCACCTTACAGCACTGGCACCAACTATAATGATACACTCTAACCCACAGAGTAACGTTTTCAACACCGGGACATTCATCAAAATTGTTCTTTATGTTAAGGAAAACTTGCTCTTCTTTGTCACCCCAAAGAAATTTCTCTTTTTTCTCACCATTCTCTTGAGTGGTTCCATAGTGGTGACATAACAATACACAAATCTGGAATAGTAATCACTACGGCCAATGAATGATCTTAATTCATCGTTGTCCTTGGGACCAGGTGCATTCCTCAGAGCTTTCAGGAGGGCAGCTTTAGGTTTGATTCCCTCCGAAGTAATCCTATGGCCTAAATAATCAACTGCCTCAGTCAGAAAATCTACACTTGTCCAATGAGACAGCCATACCTTGTTCTCTGAAAATCGTTAATACTTTATCCCTAATCATGTTATGTTCCTGACTGTTTTGGCAAAAATTAGCAAATCATCCTGAAAGGCTATGACTCCTGTGACATCCTTGAACAAATAATATATAGGTTTCTGGAATACACTAGCCGCTGAGGATAGCCCGAATGGCAGTCTCAGATATTTAAAAGCATCAAATGGAGTTATGAACTTAGTGAGCGGTTGTGAACTCTTCTCCAAAGGCACTTGATGATTAGCCACCCTCAGGTCAATAATACTGAAATGCGTTGCATCATCAATAGTGGTCAACAATTCATGCATTTTAGGCAAAGGGTGACAATCAACTAAACCCGTTTAATTGTCTTAAATCTGTTCATAGTCTAATTTGCCCCCCTTTTTTTCTTGGCAATGACAATAGTACTGACCCACTCGGAAGCATTAACGGGTTCTATGATCTTGCACTCAAAACAATTCTTTGAGATGTTTAGCCCAATCACCTCTCACACACAAAGACACATATCTGACTTTATGAGCTACAAGAATAGCACCCGCCATCAAAATTATCTCATGCTCAAATCCTTTCACAGTACAAATTTAATTGTGCAATACCTCTGGATATTGTTTATGAATAGCATTCAAATCATTCCACTCACAATCAACCAACATGACTGGTGTCCCTGTTCACAGTCTTAAAGTAATACCCAATATACCCTGATCCACCCAGCCCATGATATCGTGACCTATTTACAGCCACATACACTTTTGTGACAATGACTCTTCCAGAAAAATGTAGGGAATCTTTGGAAAAAAAACAGTCTCAATCTCAGAATCCCCATATGCCAGTGCTTATTTATCTGGTTTCTGCAACGTCATCTGACTATAAATTCTTGAACGTAACTTCAGAAATCAAGGTAACCGGTGAACCAGAGTGAGCCATATTTCTTAATTCCACATCACCAATCCGTACTTCACAAAAAGGCCCTTTCTTACTAGCAGTTACACCTCTTTCGCTACGAAGTTGACATTCAGAACATTAGCTAACTTCTCCCCCAGTACTTGTTCATCACTTTCCTATACACTGCTAACTTTCACAAATTGCTATTAGCTTTGCACACCCGCATAAAATGCCCAATTTTTCTACACTTATTATATTTGTTTTCCTTGAGCAGGGCAATTGACATTGTTACTCATGTGTGTGGCGGACCCATGTGTGTGGCTGTTGATTGCAGCTTTGGCGTCACAGCGTGGAACTAGACCGTTCCCAAGAGAAGTTGTGATTCTAATATGGTTCCGTACATCTGCCATGACACACATCCAACTGACGAGGGGAGCCACAAAACAAAGTCTAAAGCAGCATTTTTATTCCCCTATCCTGCAGCACACAAGGCTACCCTTCATCCTTGCTCGGAGCATTCAGAAAAATGCCTCACAAGAATCCATTGACTTTTTGGATGCTCCCAATACCAAATCGACCGATAGGCTCCACAACAACTTTTATCGCCTCGTCGTCAATATGTGGTGGTAAGGTTTTGCATATGAAGTATGATACCAGCGCGATAGTGTAGATATATTACGTTTATTTATCCATTACGAAGAGCCCACCTCCAAGCATCTTCTTATACCAGAATCAGATCCTCAACTGCCGACCAGGAAGATCTGATTCGAGAACGCCTAGCCCTGATCATGCAACCTTCTTAACATTCTATCACTTACATACACTATACAACACCATCCTCACACTCGTTATCTACAAGTTTGATTATGCCAACAGCGTATACCTTGGTGCACCCACATTCATCATATGAAAAATACAGCTCATTCAAAATGTTGCTGCAAGGCTTCTTCTCCGCCTTCACCCAAGAGAATGATTCCAGTCCTGCAATTGCTCCACTGGCTTCCAATAGCAAGTTGATCAATTTTTATTTTTTTTATAAACAGATTTTATTATGTCTATGGTCAAGTACAGTGCAGAGCTCCTTAACCCAGGAGACATCTGCCACATTAGACATTGCAGATTGACAATAACAAATAGTTTATACAGTATCATTATCATAGTAAAGTTGAACTACACAACATAAACGCATTGAAAACCCCCCCCGTTGCACTTTTTCATTACTGTGTCTTGTTTGCCACCACTTCGCCCACCCCAGCAAATAGCGTCCATCACCAGACAACCAGCCTCCTACCCAAGAGGCCCACACGACAACATAGATATAGATGCATCCACTGGGGGTACCGGGTCTAAGTCGATACCTCGATAATCTGCCCATCTTTTCCAGATCTTGGGGTGCTTTTGCGGGCAACCCCTGGTCTTGGATATTGGAATCTCCAACCCCATGCAGAAGTCGAGCCCATTTTTCCATGCCGAAAGAGAAGGTGGGGCTGATGCCTTCCACAGCCTTGCTATGTCCCTCTTAGCCAGTGCCAGCCCCAACAGTAACAGGTGTCTCTTATATCTGTTGCCTCCTATAACTTCCATAATATGTAAAATTGCTAATCTTGGTCAGGATGGGAGCACCCACCCCAGCACGTCTGCAAGACAGGCCAGAACCCCCGCCAAAATCTCGCGAGTGCTGTGCAATGCCAGATCGTATGCATCAAGGACCCCTCCTCCCGACCACACCGCAGGCACATCGGGGATGACACTAGGCCCGCCCTCCATAACCTGAGCCTCGTATAGTAAACCCGGTGAAGGTATTTAAATTGGATGAGACGCAGCCGCGTTGCTATTGCTGCTCCCCGAGGGGAGGCCAGTGCATCCATCCAATCGTCTCCGTCTATTGGGCCAAGATCACCCACCCATGCTTCTCGAAGCTTATCTAATGTCATAGAACTATTGGTCACTAGTGACTGGTAAATTTTCGAGATTTTATTGTCTCGCAGATCACCCATAAATACCTTGGCTTCTATTGGACTGAATTCGGGGAGAGCCTCTAAACCCGAAATGCTAGTAGGTATGGCATGCCGAAATTGGAGGTATCTATAGAATTGCGTTTTAGGTATCTGGTACTCCTGTTGGAGATCTTGGAATGATTTCAGAACAGAGCCTCGCATCACGTCCCCCAACGTTGAGATTCCTATGTTATCCCACCCTCGAAATCCGGACAACGAAGCCAGCTGCGGCAAACGGCCATTATACCACATTGGGGTTTCCCCCGTCAGCTTGTTCCACCACCCCATCTTGCGGAGGGACTGTTTGCATACCTGAAACACTACCAGAGTGGCCGGCGGCAGGGAGTTGCGTAGCGGCGCCGAGTACAATATAGTATGCAAAGTGGACTCACCCATACACCTTCGCTCCACTGCATAAGCGGGGTCCACCCTATCCCCATACCACCATTCATTCAGCACCAAGAGATGTGATGCCATATAATACAATTGGACATCCGACGTGGCCAATGCCCCGCAGTACGTCAACTGAAAGAAAGTCCGCAGCGCCACCCTGGACGCCCCCCCTGCCCACACAAACTGGCCCAGTGCCGCGTTAACCTGGCGAAACCACGTCGGGAGTATCGGGTATGGGTGATTCTGCAACTGGTAGAGCAGGCGCGGCAAAGACACCATTTTAAAAATAGCCGATCTACCATAGATAGAGGGGGGCATATGTGACCAAATTTTCATCTCCTCACGGACCCGTGGCCATACCGGAACGATATTTCTGTCCCATGCCACACTCGGCACATCTGACATAAAGGCTCCCAGTTATTTCACGCCCTCCGTCGTCACTTGCAACGCCGATGCCCACGGCCCCAAGTCATCCGTGCCCCCCAGCACCCACAGAGTGGATTTACGCGAATTCATGAAGAGGCCAGAGGATTCCCCAAAGATTTGCATAATGCGAAGCAGCCTTGGTCCGGTCTTATTTATGTCCGTTAAGAAGAATAGGACATCATCCTCATATAATGCGATGCGGTCCGAGAGCCCATGAGCCCACTCAAATCCCGCTACCTGCGCATCCAACCGCACCCATGCCGCCAAGGGCTCCATTGCTAGAGCAAAGAGATATGGCGATAGGGGACACCCCTGATGGGTGCCCCTGCCTTTGGAAAACGTGAAGGAGGTGGATCCCGCAACCCGCACCGACGCTGTGAGATCCGTATATAACAACTTTAAGTAGGACAGGAAGCGCGGGCCCATGTTGAGGCGGTCTAGGAGAGCGAACAAGTACACCCAACTAAGGGAGTCGAACGCCCTGTCCATGTCTGCCAGCAAGAGGGTGGCCTGCACTCCTCTCCCCTGGATGGTGGCAATGGCCATGTGGGCTCGCCGGATGTTGTGACGCGTAGCCCTCTGGGGCATAAAACCGGCCTGATCTGGATGGATCAAAGTAGTTATATGGGGTTTAAGTCGATTGGCCAAAACCTTGGCCAAGATCTTTGCCTCTACATTCAACAGTGAAATGGGGTGGTATGAAGCGTGTTGGTCTGGTGGCCGGCCTGGTTTATGGAATACAACTACTTCCGCATGTCTCCAGTCTCGTGGCAGACGACCCCGGTCTCTCGCTTCGTCTAGAACACGGAGAAAGTGAGGCCCCAGTTTAGAAAAGTACTTCTTAAAGAATTCGCATGGGAACCCATTCGGACCCGGCGCCTTTCCAGAGTTCAAGTCCCCAAGGGCTGTGCAGATCTCCTCTTCAGTAAGCGGAAGGTCAAGTTCGTCTGGTGCCTCATCTGATAGAGCAAGGGGCGGCAAGTCTGCTATAAAGCGGTGTATCAGGCCTTCCTGTAGCAGTTCCTTAGGGGTGTACAGCTCTTCAAAGTAGCTGGCGAAGCTCTCTGCTATATGGGAGGGGTCACTAAGAATCCTCCCATCCTGAACCGGTATACCAGAGAGAACCTGTGGATGTAAGGCCCCTTGACACAGTCTATGTAGTAACTTACTGGACTTATCGCCCCATTGGTAAATTCTGCTGCGGGATGCGAGCCACGCAAGACGGGCCTCTTCTATCAAAGTATCGGCATGTGTCTGCCGGGCCAGCACTAGCTGTTGGCGCGCCGGATACCCTCCTTCCTCCCTACTGCTACGCTCCAGTTACCCCCGTAGAGTGGGCTTCATAGCCTCCCACAGGATTTCAGCCTCTGCTACTGTCCCCACATTTAGGTCCAGGTATTGCTCGACTGCCAGCCCCATATGCTCCCGATACTTCTCATCCTGCAAATGCCATGGGGAGAGGCGCCACCGAAAGGGCCGTTTCGCAGGGCCCAACCGCACGGTCAAAACAACTGGGGAGTGATCGGATAAGCCTCTTGGGAGAATCTCAATTGCCCTCACCCTACCCACTGCACCTATCGGCACGAAGAAATAGTCAAGACGGGAGTAAGAATCATGGGTTGTCGAGAAGTACGTGTATCCCTGCTCCTTGCCATGTAACCGCCGCCATGGGTCCACCCATCCCAATCCCGTCACTAGGGAGTTCAGTTTGGTGCCCTGATGCACATTGGAATATCCCTCAGTTCTCCATCTATCCATGGTCTTATCCATCATGTCGTTCCAGTCCCCCCCTACCATCGCCAACCCTTCCGGAATATCCGCCCACAGAGTCGTAAGGCGCTCGACCAATGCCCATGAAAGCGGCGGAGGGGGCATATACACAGCCCAGTACCACCTGCTCATCGTAAATGGTGCCTCTGATAAATACGTATCTCCCTTGGATGTCTGTCCATGTCTTGATATGCTGATAAGGAACTCTACGATGGATTAAAATCGCGACCCCCTGGTAAAGCCAGTGTGGTACACTGGAATATAACCATATATGAGGAGACACAATACTTTGGTACCCATTAGGTGCGTTTCTTGCAGCATCAGGACGTCTGCTCAGTATCTTTTGGCCTGTTGGAGTATAGCCCCTCTTAACTTTATCCAGCGGTCCTCTGATATTCCAACTCACTATCTGGAGGTCCCCCGCCTGGAGTCGCGCCCTATCTATATGAACCGCCATCCAAGGGACTCGGGACCTCAATGTGTGGGACAACTATCATCCAGTTTGCGAGTAGTGGCCATGTGCAATAGTGACACAGTGCAAACGCATAACATGTGTACCCCAACTCCCCCCCCCCCCAAATATCTCAAAACTGGTGAAGTATCTGTCGCGGCAGAGGTGGCTTGCGGACCCCAACGGGAGCCCCCCGCCCGCCCCCGCCAATGGTTCCCCAATAACTTGCCCATAGTCAACAGGCGTTCCCCTCGGCTATTAAGAGTCCGACAAAGTACAAGCCCCCACTCATGCTTCGTCGGCCTGAACAAGGATCAGCAACAGTCTCCCATCGTGGAGAATCCCGACATGGCTATGAGGCCGAAGTCTCCTGCCGGAACACCGAAATGGATCTGTTGGGATCGCTGCAGAATTTAGATCGGCGTCTAGATCTCGATCTCCTTGTCCATTTAAATTTGGGCTTGGGTGGCTTCCGAACAGCATCACTTGACGAGGAATCCGATTCCCTCCTGGGCGGCGTGTGGGGCCGGACCTTCACTGTTTCATCCGTCCAACTGAAAACATCTTCTGGCGATTCGAAGAATAGCGTGCGAGACTGGTACACCACTCTTAGCCTGGCGGGATACAGCAATGCATATGGAAGTTTCCGCTCACGAAGGCGGGCCTTGGCTGCCAGAAATGACTGTCGCTTCTGCTGAACCAATCTTGTATAGTCCGGAAATATGAGGATGCGGGTGTTCTCAAACAACAAGGGTTCTTTTATCCTGGCTTGCTTTAATATCACGTCCCTGTCATGGTAGTTTAAAAGCTTTGCAATGACCGGCCTTGGTCTGGCTCCCGGGGGTGGCTTCTGCATCAGGGCCCTGTGTGCCCTTTCAACAATAAAACAACAGGACAATGACTCCGGGGGGAGCCAACTCACGAGCCACTTAGTCAGGAACTGTTCCATGTCTCCCCCTTCGCATCCTTCAGGAAACCCCACAAAACGTAGGTTATTTCTCCTGGCTCTGCCCTCCGCATCCTCCACCGAGGCCAGTCCCCTGGTGATCGTCTCCAGTGACGCAACTTTTTTCTGCAAGGTCGTGACCGAGTCCTCCACTCCGGAGATCCTGGTCTCGGTCTCGGTAATGCGCTCCACCGCATTCCGCAGATCCTGCCTTAGGAGCATAACATCGGAGCCCACCTCACCAATCTTCGCCTCCAATGCGTCCCTGGGTTGGGTAATGGCTGCCATGAGTGCGGCATTGTCCGGAATGCCCCCCTGTGCACCTCCTTGATCGGCTGTCGAGTCCCCCGTCCCGGAGTAGCGGTCCAGCGTGCTCCGTTTGGCCGAGCCTCCCGCCGTCCTGTCCTTTGTCATAGTGCAATCCGGGCACTCACCCCTCCGGATGGCGGTTCCAGAATTTTCCTGGCGGGGCCTCAAGGACGAACCACGCCTGCAAGGCCTGCAGCGTATGAATCTTCTCCCTGCAGGCTCAGCTATCAATATCTGGCTCTGCTTCGCTGCTTCAGAGAAAGCAGGACTCGGGAGGAGACCTCCTACCCACAAGCCGCACCGAGAGCTGCCCCGGCCGCTTCCGCGGACAGTTGTGTCTCCCCCACCCCTCTACTGGGTGACCCACTATCCTCCCGGATGCTGCCTCCTGCTGTCCACAGTAATAGATCTCACCCCTCTTCCGGATCTATGCAGTGTATATGGCCCAGGCCCGATCCCCTACTAGACAGGCGTCAGTTTCTCATAGGGTCTAACGGTCACGAGCCGACCCTCATGCTGCAGGTCTACTGTGCACCACCATCGGAAGAGACAGGAATGTCTACACGGGGCTGTTCTCCACCAAGCAGGGCTCCATGCAGCTCCACGGGTTACTGTGGCTAGGGGTACCCGGGCCCGGCTTCGCTCCCCTGTCCTTCCAGGGGTCTTCCTCCTCCGCAATCAGGAGCAACGTTTCTCCGGGCTCAGGCCGCAGCCTTATTTTGCAGGGAATAGCCGCAGCGGCCTCTCGCTGAGGGAGATGCGACCCGCGGAGCCCAGCCACGCCCGCTGCGGCCCTCACGCCGCAAGTCCCAACACCGCGACCGCAGGGAGGCAAGGTTATGTGAGGCAGCCCCACCCAGGGCTCTGGGCAGTTCCAAAATCCTCTCCCCAGGCAGGCAGGGTCCCAACCGGCGCAGCGCTCAACTCCGGCCCACAACCAGGCCGCAGGACACCCTCCACGCGGCCCGATCCGGCCGCCGGACTCAATGGAGGAGGTAGGGGGATGGGAAGGAGCAGCCGCACTCACCGGATCGCTGCTGGAAACCTCCCGGTTCCACGGACGCCACTTCAGCCGCAAATATGCACTCCTCACCAGCCACCAAGAGCCAGTGCAGCCCCCGGAGCACTTCAGCGCCGCCGGCCTGTCGATCTCGGCTCCGGCCGCCGCCCAGGACATTCCGCCCCTTCCTCACTCGCTGGGTCTCCAAGGCAGCGCGCCGCCACAGCCGCCGCAAACTCTCCTATCTCGGCACTGTTATGGGTAGGAGACACCACCACTCAATTCCCCACTGCTACGGGAGACTTTCAGGGGTATTTCATCTGACGATGCAGGATAATGTAAGGATAATTAGTGTGGGCTGAGCGGAGCTCGCCTAAAGCGCGTCCACCATGCTGGATCGCTAGGCCACGCCCCAAGTTGGTCAATTTTTAAGGCACTCTTCATTGTTCACATATTCTCCCAAGGAAAAGGATGGCTATACTTACAAGTTAAATTCAAGAAATACAAACAAAACAGAACACTGCGCTCAAGGCTTGCACCATTTATCATACCATTTAACCAGAAGAAATTCATGAGAGGCACTGCTTTCTCAGCACAAGCCCCCAACTCACTATCAGCCAACATTAGAAGCACCCAGGAGCATATATACCTCTGAAGAGAGTTTAAACATGGGGGGGTGGGCGCTAGAGAGCCTGAGGCAAGATGGCCACACCTTAGTGCTGCTCTGCCGGTCAGGCACAGATATCCGGCATTAATCCGTCCATCCTCGCTGCAAAGCGCTCACAAACGGTGTGAGCAAGGTCTGAGCGGCGTAGTGCCACTAACAAATTGGGAAAAGAATCTCTGAGACGTCGCTGGAGGAGCGAGCTGCAGCTTCAGAGGCCGCCGGTGAAGCTAGGGCGCGAAGGCAGGCCCGGCCTTAAAACACAGTCAGCAAAGAGGTGGTGCAGGCCTGCCGCGTTGAGCGGTGCACGCCATCAGCCAGTAAGGTACGGGCCCGGAAGCGGCAGAAACTATGCGGCAGGCCTGCCTGTGAACTCTGCGCCACATGACGACAAGCGGAGTGCGAAAGGTGCAGGTGTACCTGCCCAGAGGCCGAGAAGCGGGAAGTGCGGGAGGCCTGTAATCGAGGCGAGCGGCGGCAACTGCTGGCGGAGGTGCGGAGTTGAGGATCCGCTCAGGGACTGGACTTGATTGTGGGAAGCATATAAGGCAGGCTCCATGCCCGCGCAGCGGAGCGAGGGACAGAGTCCAACAGGCGCTCTGAGGCCCGGGCCGGCTCACGTGCGTGTGGGCGGCCTACTGCGGTACTGTGGGGTGTGATATAGGCCGCGTGTCGGCTATTGGAAGTTGGACAGCGTCATCTACGAGGCCCCTACGGACCGGAGAGAGGTGGTTCACGGTCGGGCCTAGGCAGAATAATTGCGGCACAGTGAGGGCTGTTGTGGACTCCCTGGCCTACCTGTGGAAAACAGCATTGGCGAGTGCTGGGCCGCTGTTGTATAGAAGCGGCCTGAACCTGGAAGGCAGACACTGCGCCTGGGAGCGCGATGTGTCCGAATGGACTGGATGTCGTCACTAAGCTTATAAGGGCAGCAGTAATCTAGGCACAGGGTTGGAGATTTAAATACTGGCAACTTAGGCAAGAATAACACAAGAACAGGCATTTGTGTCGGAATGGATAGATGAACCGCCATCCGCGGGGCAGCGCATTAAAGTGCAGAATAGCGGATCTAGCGCCTGAAGGATCAGTGGCAAGAACGCCTGTCAGCATGGGTAAAACTGACAAATCTCAGCCGCGCCTCAACTTTGAGGCCAGGAAAGCCGCAAAACCCGCGCAGGGACGCAAAAAGACTCAGACCAAGAATCCGAGGTTCACGGAGCCACGGCCTTAGAACAAACACTAAAAGCAATGCAGCAGAGCCTCAACTCCATTGACAGCAAAATAGACTCACTAAATTTGCGTATTGACAGGATCACCACTAAACTTGATAAGCAAGCCACCAGAATTACAGAGGCAGAACAAAGAATCTTGTCAGCTGAGGATACGCTACAAGCAACGACAAGTAAATGCTCAGATATGGGGAAACTCCTGCAGGTCATCCAAGCAAAGAACAAGGATCTGGAGGTGCTCCCGAGGCGCAGCAATGTGCGCATTGTAGGGGTGCCGGAATCGGCAAATACTGGTAAGATGGAGCTATTTGTGGAGCAGATGTTTAAGGAACTATTTTGGCACGATGAATTCTCATCTATAATGGTGGTTGAGCGCGCTCACCAATCGTTGATGGCGAAGCCCCCGCCAGGGGCAACGCCAAGGCCCATCATAGCCAAGACACTGAATTACCGGGATCAGGATACAGTCCTACGCCTGGCAAGAGAGAAGCAAGAACTGAACTATCAGGGACACCGGGTGGCGATATACCCAGATTTCACCGCAAGGGAGTACCAGAACGTCTAGAAGCAGCTTTGGAAGGAAGGAATTTCGAACGCCATGTTGTACCCAGCCCGGCTGCGGATAGTACATGGAGGGACACAGAAAATATGCACGACCCAGAGGGCTGCGCAGGAGTTCTTACGATCCATAATGAGAAAGAAGCATGATCCACGCACTCACGACGGCGACGACTCGGTTCAAGAACTTTAGAATGCTGGCGGCAGTCAGCAAATATTCATATAAGAGGCGCAGATGAGAACGGGACAGCGCTTCGACCTGGGACATAACTGAAAGTCAAAGTTGTTTGAGCGGGGCTTATCCGGGCGCCTGGCCCCCCTCCAACACTGGAGGGAGTTGGGGCTTCTGGCAGCCCTCCCAGCAGGAGATCCTATAGAGACTGATAAGTACTTTCTAACATTTAATAATTAGTTTACAAGCGGGGCAAGAAGGGCAGTGTCTTTAGCATGTTTGGGATGCTGAAGTGGGTGGGGAAGGGGTGGGGGGGAACCAGGTTGACCGTTTGAAGTACCACAGTTCACAGAAATTACACATCAGTTGTTCGCAAGAGGTAACACGCAGGCACGAGAGGCTTACACACTGGTCAGATGGCAAAAACAAATGAATCTGGTAATATTAAACTAGCATGTATGACGTGGAATGTCCGAGGGCTAAACAACCCCAAGAAAACACGACAAGTACTGGCGTATCTCACCAGGCATGATATACAAATTGCGTTTCTACAAGAAACTCATTTAACAAGAAACACAGAGTCAAGGATGGGTGGGTGCATGCTGGGAAGGAGTGTGGCTGGCGCCCTCGTACTCCTCATATGCACGGGGGTGCTCACGCGTGAGGAGAAGAACGCCGTTCAGGGTACTTTATTTTGCCACGGATGTTTCCGGGCGACATGCAATACTACAAGGGAGCCTCTACGGTAAACTAAACGCTGGTCAATGTATACGGACCAAATGTGGATGATCCGGCCTTCTACACAACTACTAAATGCCCTGCGCCCACTACCACAATCAGAGACAATATGGGGGGGGGGGGGGTGACTTGAACACACATTTGGACCCAAGCAGGGACAAATCGAAGCCTCACGGGGAACAGAATCCCAAGGCAGCGAGAATTATAAGAGATGGGATGGGAGAAATGGGTTTGGTGGACCCCTGGAGGATTCGCTACCCAGATCGTCAGGAGGGCACACGTGCCTTGCCAGCGTATGGTTCCTGGTCTAGACTGGATTACTGGCTGGTGACCAACGGGGTGAATGCCTGGGTGGCCGAAGTAGGGCGTCGGCCTAGGCCACTGTCAGATCACAATCCGGTCGTACTTGACCTGCAGATCCCAACATGCACCCCACGACAATACACATGGAGATTCAGGACGGAGGCGTGGCTCGACCCAATTTTTAAGACAATAATTAGCGAAGCCATCGCTGATTTTTTTCAAATTAATAAGGGTTCGGTTAAAGAAGCCTCCACATTATGGGAAGCATTTAAGGTTACTATAATGGGGGTCTGCATAAGTACGAAAGCAGATATATTGAAGGATATCCGTACACAGCTGCAACGCACTGAACAAACTATTTGGAATTAGAATATGGCGCAGAACCGAACCAGGCCACATTAGTGGACATACGAGAGCGCATCACAGAATACAACGAACTAGCCCAAACAGAAGCATGTTACCTATCAAAAAGACATGTAGTGAAGGCTTACGGAGAAGGTGGCAGGCCAGGTCACAGTCTTGTGACTAAAATAGCGAGCAGCAAAAGCCATCAGCCCATCATACAGCTAACAGACACTGCAGGGAATAGTTACTATGATCCCCAAGGGATAACCTCTCAATTCAAGAATTTTTATGAGGGCCTAGATGCTTCTCGCAGGAAGTTCCAACCAGACGAGCTAGACAACTACTTATCTGATATAGGGCTTCCATCGCTGTCTGAGGGACAGAGGGAATATCTAACCCAGCCTATTAGCGAAGAGGAGGTAGCAGGGGCGATACAATCGCTCCCGAACGGCAAATAGCCAGGTCCGGATGGACTGGGGGGCGAATTTTATAAAACGTTCAGGGATTTGCTGGTACCGCAAATGTTAGAAATGTATCAGGAAGCGTATGACAAGGGCATTCTCCCGGCCACATTGCGTGAGGCCTTGATAATAATCTTGCTTAAACAAGACAAACCTGAGGCGTGGCCAAGATGGCGACCGTGTAGGACTTGCCTACCCGTCGCTCCGACCCATGGCCCGGGCCCAGCCTGCATAGCTAACTATAGCGGACCCCCAGCCGCAGGCACAGACCCAGTTTGGACCCGGGACCCGCTGCAGCGCCCCTGACCCGCAAACAGCGCGCTCCCGGCGCCCTGCTCCCGAGCTTTACTTCGCGCCGGGCGCGCTCTGCGGCCTGCCTCGGGGCCGCGCTGAGAGGAGCGTGCGAGCGGCCGTACCTTGGGGAGACGCTTGCCGGAGTCCTTCCCCCGAGTGCCGGCATCTGAGACAGGGGGTTGGGAGGATCCAACGCCCGCCATCGGCAGGAGTCCAGGAGCTGTGGTGCGCGCCTGGGCTGCGGCGGCGAAAGGGCGGCACGGGCCTGTGATCAGCAGCGGAGAAGCGTCATCGGCTTGAACAGGTGAGCCGCTTCGCAGTAGCGACCGGCCCCGGGGCCCACTGACAGGGCTGTGTCCCCAACATCGAGGCAAGTCACAAACACTTCCCACACTGTGCCCGGACCTAGGGGCTCCCCGGAGGGGACTGCGCAGTGCCGGTCCTGCACCTGACCTTCTAGCTGTTGTTCCCCCCCCAACCCCCCCCCCCCCCGAGTGGAGGCCCTGCCATCAGCGCAAGGAGCGCCGAACCGTGCGCCACGTGGGGGAGCGGCCCTGCTGCGAGAGGCAGAGCCGAGCGAGGCCTTCGCGCTCTGGAGGACAGCGCGAGGCTGGGAGAACTGCTGCACACATCTTCCAGCATTCCCCAAGCTGTAGCCGCATCAGGGGGACTTTGAGGGTCAAGGGCGTTTCTACGGAGGCACACCCTAGGGAGACGCTGGAGGTGACGCGCTGAGGGGCCGGGGCCGTGCAGTCCGCCCGGGCTGCTGTGCCGGAAGATTAGTCACCATTGACAGCCCATCCAGACGCCAATCCTTGGTCCTGAGGAGCACACTTGGCGGCGCCGACCAGGAGACTTACCCGGAGGGGGGACTTAGCGGCTCCCTGGGCGTGCCCCCCCATCAGGCGCCCCACCACTTCCTAATTGGCGACGCAGGGAGGCAGCTGCCTCAAAATGGCTACAAACAAATCTAGAAAAGACAGATCTGTCAGGGATCTTCTGCTCAAGCCTGGGGCTGGGGGTGCCAAGGCTACGACAGCGCAGAGCGACGCGACGGCGAGACGCGGCGCGGAAGACCCGGAGGGGCCAGTTACGCGCAGTGTCCTGGAAGCTCTCTTTGCGGACCTCACGAGAGAGTTCCATGCCATGAAGAAGGACTTGACTACAGAGATCCGTGAGATGCGCAGGGATATCGACTCGGTGGGGGAGAGGGTCGACGAGCTGGAGAATCAAACGCCTGCCAGAGATGAGGAAGTGTCCCAGCTCCAACAGGAGGTCCTGCGACTCCGGGACCAGCACGTAGATCTTCAAGCCCACGCAGAGGATCTTGAGAACCGTTCCCGCCGAAACCACATACGAATCCGGGCGGTGCCTCATGGGACGGAAGAACAGGACATTGAGGCCTTCGTCGTGGATCTGTTCCGCCATATTCTAGGCGGCCCTCCAGACCAAGAGATCCAACTGGACCGGACACATCGCGTGGGGCTCAGAAGACCAGCGACCGCCCCCCCTCCTGACATTCTAACATGTGTACATGACTTTAAGCTTAAAGAACGCATCCTGCGAGAGGCACTGGCCAAACACCCTATTGAATTCTGCTCCTGTAGACCTCTTCTCTTTCAGGATCTAGCGTCATCCACTCTGCAGAAAAGGCGGGAGTTCTGCCCTGTCACAGCGTTTCTACTCTCAAAGGACATCTCCTACTCCTGGGGCCACCCGTTCAGACTTATTTTTAAATGGTATGGCAGGCTCCGCCAGGTCCGCTCTTTTGGGGAGGCCTCATCGCTCCTTCATCTACCGGAAGACGACCGCACTGCCCCGGAACGGACTTTCCCTATGGGGCGCAGAGCTGATCCCAAGCAGTGGCAAAAGGTTGGGACTTCTCCTCGGGGGCTGCGTCCGGACTCGGAGACCATGGCTAAGGAACGCTCGGCTGTCTTACAATCCTGGTCAGAAGATTTGAACGCCGCAGACTGAGCCGCATTGGTAGCAGGGATGTCCTTCATCATCTTACTGAGTTTCATCTTGATCTCATAGGACGGGCCCTGTGCCGGGTGGGGGCGGCGGGGAGCTCCTGCTATCCATCTTACGCCTCTCCACAGGGCAGGTTGTCCGGGACATTTGTGGACTTTGCAAGTTCATGGTCTCTATTGTTAGTTTTTTGTTGTGGGTCTTTACATTCTCTCCTCCTCCTCTCCATTCCACGGGGCTGATGATACTTCTTACTTCTTCTTTCTCTCCGCCTCTACAGATATGGGGGCATTCCCCTGTAGCGCACACGGCGGCTCTTTCTGATGGTTTCTGACATTAATATTGTGTCCCTTAACGTCAAGGGGCTGAATAATCCCACTAAACGGCGAGCCGTCCTGTCCTATCTCGAGCAGTCGAATGCGCATATCTGCCTGCTCCAAGAAACGCATTTACTATCCACTGATACGCACAGACTAAGGTCCCGGGCGTTTCCCTATCAGATGTTCTCCTCTAATACCTCCAAGACAGCTGGGGTGGCGATTCTGGTCTCTGCCAAATTCCCAGGCCAAATTGGTAGCAAACAGGCCGAGATCAAGGGGAGACTTCTAGCACACACCATTACCCTGGACACCCACACATTCACGATTGCTACAGTATATGTTCCCAATGGCGGGCAAGAGAGCTTTATTAAGGGGGTAATACACAACCTCACTGGTCTCCCAGACAAGACGGTGCTTCTGGGGGGTGATTTCAACTTGGCCTTTGACGGTGCGACGGACCGGTCGGAGCAGCGTTGGGGACAGACTGGGGCCCTCTCTGGGGATGCAAAGCGACTTCTGGCAGAGGCGGGGCTCACTGACATCTGGAGGTTGCGCCACCCAGGGTCCAGGGAATACACTTTCTACTCACACCCCCACAAGACCTATGCCAGAATTGACTATGTCCTCACCTCTGACCCCTGACGCAACAGACACGGGACGTAGAGATCCTTCCCTGCCCCTTATCTGATCATTCGGCGGTGAGGATATCCCTGTCCCTACACCACCGACGACCTACTCGTCGATTTTGGCGATTACGTGAGACCATGTTGCAGCGCCCCTCGGTAATACAGCAAATTCAGAAATGCATGACTGACTACTTAGACCTTAATGACTCCCCTGCCATCCCTATGACGACTTTATGGGAAGCATTGAAGGCGGTGGTATGGGGGGAGTTTCTCGGCATTGCAGCAGCTGACAACAAAGACAGGAGAGAGAAACGGGAGCGCTTAACGGGGGAGGTGGCCGAGTTGGAGCGCATTCACCAGAGGACGGGAGCGCCCAGAGTTTTGAAACTACTTAAGGCGGCTAGGGCACAGCTAGCAGGACTGGACGTTGACCGGGCTGAGTACGCTGCCCTCCGCCTGAGACATGCATTCTACGTGGGGGGTGACAGATGCGGGCGTCTTCTTGCTAATCGACTTCGGGCGCAGCGACAAGCGTCCCGAGTCACTGCGATACGCGATCTACAGGGAAGGGACTGTGATACCGACCCTGAGATTGTGGATGGGTTTCGGCAATTCTACGAGTCCCTATATGCGGCCCAATCCCTTCCGGAGGGTTGCCCGGCCTGCTACCTCCGGGGAGTCCCTACGGCCAAACTTTTACCGAGCCAGGCGGAAGAGCTTGGGGCTCCTATCCGGCTGGAGGAGGTCATCTCTGCAATCTCCCGTTTGAAACTCAATAAGTCGCCAGGGTCGGACGGGTTCTCCTCCGTTTTTTATAAAAAGTTTTGCGCAGTGTTAGCCCCACTCTTAGTACGGGTTTTCAATTCGATCGGGTCTACCCCGGCTTTCTCCCTCCCGCCCTCCATGTTAGAAGCGTTAATAACGGTGATTCCTAAACCCAGTAAGGATAAGAGCCTCTGTGGTTCCTACCGGCCCATATCCCTTCTCAACGTGGATTTAAAGATCTTTACCGGTATCCTGGCGACTAGACTCTCTCGTCACCTCCCCGGGCTTATTGACCCGGACCAGTCCGGATTTGTCCCTGGACGCCAGTGCTCCGATAATACCAAACGGCTTCTCCATCTTGTGGATAGATCGGAGCGCTTCCCAGCGGAACGAATGATCCTCTCTGTCGACGCTGAAAAGGCGTTCGACAGGGTCCACTGGCCGTACCTCCGGGCGACCCTGACCCACTTCGGCCTCCCACGCCGGTTCATTGATTGGGTTTTCGGAAGCTATGCAAATCCTACGGCCACGGTGCGGGTGAACGGGATGGCTTCAGCGGACTTTCCTATTTGCAGGGGGACAAGGCAGGGGTGCCCGCTTGTCGCCGCTCCGGTTTGCCCTCTACATGGAGCCCATGGCTCAAAGGGTTCGCGATAACCCCGACATCAGAGGAGCGCGCTTCGGGGGGTCGGAACACAAACTCTGCTTATACGCAGCTGATGTAGTGGCCACGCTGGAACACCCCAGGGAATCCTTGCCAGCCTTCCTGGACGAACTGGACAGGTTCGCCCTTGCCTCGGGTTTTAAGATTAACGTGCACAAGCCTTGAATCTCTTTTTAGCGTCTGAGACCCTGGGGTTGCTACTATCAAAACCATCAGAACATCAAACTACCCAGCAATCTTGCGACAGGTTCGGGACTCCCTTAGGAGGTGGAGGCCACACTCTCTTTCTTGGCCGGGCCGTATAGCGGCTGTGAAAATGGTGATACTGCCCCAAATTCTCTACCTGTTCCACACGCTCCCACTAATGCCGCCGACGGGGGTAATACGTTCGATACAACGGGACATAGAACGCTTTGTCTGGCGGGATCAGAGGGCTCGGTTGCGTCGGGAACTTACATATATTTACATATTTGTTACGCTCCTCTACCAAGGGAAAATTCTCTGTTCCCAGAGTCAAGCTTACGAGGACTGGAGGTCGCTCGTTTGCTTACTTAGGACCATCCCTGTGGAACTCTCTCCCCATAGCACTTCGCGGTGAAACAATATATGCGAACTTTCGTAAACTTTTAAAGACTTGGTTGTTTAATCAGTAATCTTTACTTCTCTGCTTCTTTCCGTTCCTTCCGGCCAGCGCTGGGAAACCCTTGTTGGGTAGCTGTGCGCCTTATAAAACCAACCTAACATAACATAGAGAGACCCAGTGGAGGGAGGGCTGGGTGTCCCTGACCTTCTAGCTTATTGGCGGGCGGCCCAACAGAGCGCTGGTGGAGTGGTCTCGCTCGGAATCCGAGAAACACTGGTTATTTATGGATAGGTCTCTTGCCGGCCAGCCTTTGTGGGGGGTCCCCTTTCGCGCACGCGGGGCGACCTGGTAATTTGTATCTTTCCGAGGTGACTCGGCCCACTCTGTTGGCCTGGGACAAGACTGCGATCTCTAGAGGGCTTACGACGCGATCACGCCCATAGCATAAAACCCTGACTTCACACCGGGTCTTGACGTCTGGGGGTTTCACCACTGGACTAAAGAGGGTTGCCGATCCATAGGTCATCTTTTCGATCTCTCGGGACCCCACTCTTTTTCTGCCCTCCGTAGTGATCAAGGCATCCCCGAAACGGAGCGATATCGCTACCTGCAGATCCGACATTGGGTTCTCCACAGTGATGTGAGGGGGGGCGCGGAGCGACACCTCACTTCGTTCGAGAAGTGGCTGCTCACACGACATAGTGACGCACACTTGACGTTGGACTTATATAAATTTATCAAAGGCACCCCTGACATTGGGAAGACTCCAGGCCAACTACATTGGGAGGGGGAGTTAGGCAGGACCCTGATGCAGAAAGAATGGTCCGACATCTACTACAGGGCCCGACGATCAGCACGTAATGTGGCCTCTGTAGAGACGGCTACTAAATTGGCTACTTATTGGTACCCAACTCCTGTGAGACTCCATAGAGGTAACCCTGCCCGAAGCCCGCAGTGCTGGCGAGCATGTGGTTCCTTGGGCACCCTCACCCATCTACTGTGGGAGTGTCCTTCTCTGGGGGCATATTGGCAACAGATACTTGATGACGTTGACTCCCACTTTGACACCCAGATTCCCAGATTCCCGGTCTATGTCCTGCTGGGTCTCCCTAACGCCATTACTTTTCCCCTTAAATCTCGGAGGGGTAAACAGATGGCACTCGCCCTGGGAGCGGCGGTACAAAACGTTTTGACTCACTGGGGTACCAAGACTGTCCCTACACGCCTAGGATGGCTCCATAGGATGTGGGCCATTTTGGGGATGGAAAAGATCTCTCTCTCCTTGACTCACCCAGGGGCTTCCTTTCACGATCTGTGGGCACCCTTCCTTACGTTATTGACATCAGAGTTTACGGAGCTTACCTGCCCCAAATACATGCGACTACTGAGACTTGCAGACCCCCCTAGACTGACTGCCCCCAACGCTTCCACCGTCTAGCATATCCCATGCAGCCTTTCCCAGAATGCTCTTTATGCTCTCATCTTATGTGGAAGTGTTATTTCCCGGGGAGGAGGAGGGTGGGGGGATGTTTCTTCTTTTTACTTTGTCTTTGAGTGGCCGAACACAGCAATACGATTGCCGGGTTGCACCCAGATGACCATGGAGCGCAATGGCTCGTTCGTCACTTTCGCTGTGTTTGAAATCAATAAATGAAATTTAAACAAACAAAAAAAAAAACAAGACAAACCTCCAACAAGATGTGAATCTTACAGACCTCTATCCCTTTTCAACCCAGATGCTAAAATATTAGCCCGTATAATAGCCAACAGAATCCAATCCCTTATGGCCCATATGGTACTCCCAGACCAGTCATGGTTCATTCCAACGAGGTCTACTACTCATAACCTCCGAACGCTTTTTGCACTCTTTCACCAGCTCAACCCGGAGCTCAGGGCGGTGGCAGTTATGTTGGATGCTGCTAAAGCGTTTGACTCCATAGAATGGAGCTATATGCTTCAGATACTTCGACATATGTGTCTGCCAGCGAACTTTCTAAAGTGGCTAGGCCTGTTATATACCTCCCCAAAGGCGAGAGTGCGAATAGAGGGGTACACCTCAGAACCACTAGACATGGGCAGAGGCACGAGGCAAGACTGCCCTGTCTCCGCTACTGTTTTCTTTAATGATTGATCCATTAGCATGCATTATAAGGCAGAGGCACCGAGACTCGGCGCTGAGGTTTCAGCAAAGGCCGCTTAGCACCTCATTGTATGCAGACGATATGGTATTATATGTGAGAAACCCTGAGGCAAATCTAGAACAGGTGCTACGTGAGTACGTCTGCTTTGAACATTTTTCCAGGCTTAGCATCAACTGGGGGAAATTAGTTATTATACTTCTAACAGAATGTACATGCCGTACGTGATCGAATTCCCACTGGAATGGTCTGCAGAGCCTGTGAAGTATCTGGGAGTATGGGTGCATAGAGATCCAGACCTGGTTGTACGGGAAAACTACGGCAGGGCTCTCACCAAACTGGAAAGCAGAGTAGATAGGTGGATAAAAATGCTGTTGTCGCTTGCAGACAGGATAGCACTGATAAAAATGATAGTACTCCCGGGTTTTCTCTATTTGTTTGTAACCATCCCGATCACCCTGCCGAGTGTGCTGTTCAAAAATATACGTACACAAATGCTAAGACTAATCTGGGCAGGGAAGCAACCGAGGGTTAAGTTGGAAACCCTCACTATGCCCTACAAAGGTGGAGGATTAGGCGCCCCGGATCTCTGCCTGTACTAACTATGTGCGCAAGCGCATTTTGCGCATTATTGGTACCAACCCCATGCATACACGCCACATTTAGTGGTGGAAGGGGGCGATGCGCATCCGGTTCCGCTACGTAATATACTGTTGCATCACAAAAGGGGAATACCGCAAACACAAATAAACACAATACAATGCACTACTTCAGCCTGGCAGGCGTTGGGGAGAAGGGCAGGGAAGCTACCACGGTATGCTCTGTTGCTTCTGATTGGGCATCATCCGGACGTCTTGGTGTTGCAGGAAGGGGGAACTCTGACTGTGTTGAGACAAGTGGGCATTGGCAGGATGAGCAATCTGTACCAAGAAGGCCAGTTTATAACTTTAGATGACCTACATTACATACAATATAGAACACCACTATTTACCTTTTTATACCAAGGGCTTATAACAGCAGTGAGGGAGCATTACTCGACATTCCCGCAGGAACCCCCAACACTAACTAGGCTACAGGTGCTGCTAGTGGCCCCTACGCGGGATAAATTAATTACTAAACTATATCAGACTGCGCAGGCTTAGGTAAAGAGTACTGCCAATCGAGCACTTGAACGCTGGAATGCAGTGTTGCATCCTCAACTCATACAAGAAGAATGGGAGAAATGTTGTAGTCAGACAGAAATGATAACATCCAATTGCAATCTTCGCATTATACATTTCAAATATATACAGCAAGTGTACTATACTCCTCAGCGGTTACATAGATATGGCATCATAGACAATGATGCTTGTGATAGATGTGGGACAGAGGGAGGGGACTTTATTTATCTAGCATGGGAGTGCGACAGAATAAAATCTTTTTGGTGCGAGGTGGTAAGTACTATAGGCAAGATGATTTGGCGCACGATACAGTGTAATCCACAGACCTGCCTGCTGGGGCTACTTCCCAATCTAAAGGGGGCTTGTACAAGTTTACAGCAATAGCATTATTGATGGCCAAAAGAAATGTGGCGATGAAATGGGATAGACGATCATCCCCCACACTGGAACGCTGGGTTCAGGACTTGGTCTATTGTCAAGAGACACTGGCAACAATGCAGAGGAGCTTCCTGATGCGTCTAGACCACGGGTACTCATAGTACGGCCCGCGGGCCGCCAGCGGCCCGGCAAGCCTTCCTTGGCGGCCCGCGGACCTTGCAGACATCGTACCTGTGTTTTTTTTTTTTTTTTTTTTTTTTAAAGTGTCAGCAAACGCCGCCGGTTGCAGCAGCGCGGACTCAGAGACTCTGCTCTATGGGGGCCAGGCGATTCTTTAAAAGACCATTCACTTGTTAATGAGGCTGAGGTGAAATACAACAAAGCCTCATTAACAAGTGAATGGTCTTTTAAAGACCTGTGAAGTACTCGGGTGCGGCTGTGTGCGTTCCCGGGAAGCTGTCTCAGCCCGGGCTGACACACGCAGGGTGAGGTGACAGAGAGAGGAAGGGAGACAGAGAGAGGAAGACAGACAGAGGGAGGGAGACAGAGAGGGGGAGACAGAGGGAGGGAGGCAGGCGGAGACAGAGGGAGGGAGAGGGAGACAGACAGAGGGAGATAGAGGGAGGGAGACAGAGAGACAGACAGAGGGAGGGAGACAGAGAGAGAGACAGAGAGAGAGACAGAGAGAGAGACAGAGAGAGAGACAGAGGGAGAGAGACAGAGGGAGGAGGGCGACAGACAGAGGGCGACAGACAGAGGGAGACAGACAGAGGGAGACAGACAGAGGGAGACAGACGGAGGGAGACAGAGGGAGGGAGACAGAGGGAGGGAGACAGAGGGAGGGAGACAGAGGGAGGGAGACAGAGGGAGGGAGACAGAGGGAGGGAGACAGAGGGAGGGAGACAGAGGGAGGGAGACAGAGGGAGACGGAGGGGAGACAGACGGAGGGGGAGACAGACGGAGGGGAGACAGACGGAGGGGGAGACAGACGGAGGGAGACAGACGGAGGGGGAGACAGACGGAGGGGGAGACAGACGGAGGGGGAGACAGACGGAGGGGGAGACAGACGGAGGGGGAGACAGACGGAGGAGGGAGACAGAGGGAGGGGGAGACAGAGGGAGGGGAGGGAGGGAGTCATGGGGAGTCAGGGGGAGACAGAGGGAGACAGACAGAGGGAGTCAGGGGGAGACAGACAGAGGGAGACAGACAGAGGGAGTCAGGGGGAGACAGACAGAGGGAGACAGACAGAGGGAGTCAGGGGGAGACAGACAGAGGGAGACAGACAGAGGGAGAGGGAGGGAGACAGAGGGAGGGAGACAGAGGGAAACAGAGGGAGACAGACAGAGGGAGGGAGACAGAGAGCGGGAGACAGAGAGCGGGAGACAGAGAGCGGGAGACAGAGAGCGGGAGACAGAGAGGGAGAGAAACAGACAGAGGGAGACAGACAGAGGGAGACAGAGGGAGGGAGACAGAGGGAGACAGACAGAGGGAGACAGAGGGAGGGAGACAGAGGGAGGGAGACAGAGGGAGACAGAGGGAGGGAGACAGACAGACAGAGGGAGACAGAGGGAGGGAGACAGAGGGAGACAGAGAGAGGGAGACAGAGGGAGACAGAGGGAGGGAGACAGAGGGAGAGGGAGGCAGAGGGAGACAGAGGGAGGGAGTCAGGGGGAGACAGAGGGAGGGAGACAGAGGGAGGGAGACAGAGGGAGGGAGACAGAGAGAGGGAGACAGAGAGAGGGAGAGAGGGGGAGGGAGACAGAGGGAGGGAGGGAGACAGAGGGAGGGAGGGAGACAGAGGGAGAGAGAGGGAGGAGGGCGACAGACAGAGGGAGACAGAGAGGGAGGGAGAGGGAGACAGAGAGAGGGAGACAGGGAGAGAGAGAGAGAGAGAGAGAGAGAGAGAGAGAGAGAGAGAGAGAGAGAGAGAGAGAGAGAGAGAGAGAGAGAGAGAGAGAGAGAGAGAGAGAGAGAGAGAGATATATATATATATATATATATATATATATATATATATATATATATTGGCTCATTGGACGAAGGTGTCCGCTGCAGGGGCCTGTGTTCAACCTCATGGTCAGTTTTTTTTTTTGCTCTATCCCCGCCCCCCTTCCCCACTGACCCCGCCCCCACCGGTGCGGCCCTCGGCCACAAACCACACTGTAAATTTGGCCCCCGAGAGAAAGTTTGTGAGTACCCATGGTCTAGACCAAAAGATATATGGGGTCCTTTGGCCGCATACTTGATCGAAAGGGACGCTGAAAGTGACTGAAGCTTGTAATTATGGGACCTTAGCTTTGCCGACTGACAAGCGATGTTAATGGAGGAGGGAGAATGTGTTATGTGAAGCAAACGTGATAAAATGTCCTGCGGTACTGTTTTTGTGTTGTACTGTTGTTTGCTGAATAAAAGAAGAATTAAAAAAAAAAAAAAATTTAAACACTGATATTTCCTAGACAGCTGCACCACACACACACCCCAGCAACAGAGCCCAGAAAACAGTTGCACCCTCCAACACAATCCTTGGCTTAAAACCCACGAATTGGAAAGAAATCAACCAGCAAACTACATAATGCAGCAGGTAAGCTACGAAGGGCTGACCTATGGTTCACCATATCTGTTATACACAACAAGAACCACCCTATATGCCGATGGGAAAAGGGTAACTATTATATATTTATCACAACTGCCACATGGGACTCACTTGTGTAGAGCTTTACACATAAACATCTTAAAGCCTTGTATTATTTTCAAATTAATTCTGTTTCACATAATAATTGCAACAATCAATTACTGTAGGATGCCTGGATGTTGGGAATACTGAAAAGAAACTTCTGGACTCCCAAATGAATGACAATATATAATTGCAAAATTCAGCACATATACACATACAATGTATTAAAATGTGAAAAAGTTAATAGAATAGTGCAGGCGATGCAGTGCTCACATTTAAATACAAACAAGACATATAATACACTGTACTATTCCCAATTATATCCTCGTTTCATTCAATGTTCTTGAACCAAATGGGAAAATATGTCAACGTTTCGACCCCTAAATCACTTATGAGGTCTCCTCAGGACTTCGTCGTCTACCATTCACATCTTCCACTAATGTGAGGTTATCTGCTTAACATTGATAACCAATCCAATAATATTCAGAGTCCAATGGATCTTCTCAGGAGCAGCATCGGAGGTCCACACCTCCATATAGGCGTATGTCTCTATGCCATACATTACAAATATAAACATGGGATCCAGATGGAATCGTCACCACTTCTGGAAAATAGCAAAGGGCAAAAATGCTCCCTCCCGCTGACAAAGCGTGAACGAGAGCTTTGTTGGCGGAAGGGAGCATTTTTGCCCTGTATATAACAGTTATAGCCCACAATAATATCAAGACCATGATATGCAGTGATCAGCAGCAAATTGTAACTTATACTTGTTAAATTTACATAAGACATGTCTGCTATTAGAGCTGTCCATCACCAGTACTGTAAAGTCAAAAACCAAACATCACCGAATAAACAGGTATGGAATAACTGAAGATATCTATCACACATTGCTGGAAAATTTTGAGGACTTTAATATTGTCCACCACTACAGGTCTCAAATATCTATACAATCTGACAGCTTCCTTACATTTCACAAAGACACTCAGATATGGCATGATAATAAAAATGTATCAATAACTAGAGGGTAACTGTTCCTAAAAGAAGAGTGGACCAGTCCAGTCGCGGGAGGGACTGGTGACAGGGAATCTGTCAAGGAGTGTTGGTTGGAAAACTCTTAAAGGGGGGAATTCCTCCTTGTTAATGAAGTGCGCTCACACACCCATGTGAGTGTCATGCTTCATCATCGGGCATTGCTCCTCGTGGAGGTGGCGCTGCAGTCCCCCACGGGCCCCACGAGAGGGCTCTTTGTCGGAGATCTTTTCGAGGAACGCCGCAGTGGTGAGTGCGAGTGTGTGGGGGGTGTAGTGCTAAGTGTGTTAAAAATATCATACTGGTACCCTGGAGAGACTTTATTCTGGGGTCCGTGTAATATGGTTAAAAACTGGAGTCAAGAGGAGTACTCTTAACAGGGTGGACAGAGTAGGGAGCATTCTCCTTCTGCGTATTTGCAGTGCTAGTGTGGTGATCTAAAATAGTGGTATCAGGTCAACATGTTTCACGCCTCCCGTAGTCCCTAGTGGATCCAGTGGCGTTTCTTCAGGACCGTGCAGCAAGGTTGTAAAGGAAAGAACAAAGGGACTGGGTCGGCAACACCCAGTAACCCTCTAATGATACCTAGATTCAGGTGGGGTCGGGGTGACCCTGCACCCAATTGGATATGACCACTTATTTGCTAAATCCAACCTACAAGGGAAGAAGGGAGAGAAAAAGACAGCGACAACACTTGTACATCAGAGACGGAACATAGATCATGCGTCATTTAGATCATATTACGTTCGTGTTCAGGATAATCTAATGCTTAGCTGAGTAGACCATCTCAGCGTGAGGGTGGTTGTAGTAGAAAGTTAAAAAGGTATACACAGTACACATGCCCAGAGCCTGTAGTGAAGTGAATTGGTCTGTTGCTCATCCCTGCCATCATAGGTGTGGCAAGCAGTCAAACGTGTAAGTAACAGCAAGCCGGAAGTGAAGTGAACCGGTCTGTTGCTCATCCCGGCCATTGTAGTTGTGGCAAGCAGTCAAACATGTGAATAACAGCATGCCCTCACAAATGGGAAGCCTGCCTGGGTGTGGTGAACGAGTCAGTGGTCAAGAGTCGTTAAAAAAGGCATGCGCGGCGAAGTGGGCCGATATCAGCTCAGGTTGACACATGATACTGGCGTAACATACACTGAACATTGAACAGACAGACACACAAACATTACTAACCATACCCCACGAGTTGTCAGGGAAGGCTTCTTCGACTAGGAGCGCGGTTTTAGAGAAGTAAACCTAAACGGACACAGCGTAAAAGTTACCACTGTGTGGTCGCGGGTTATTAGTCTAAGAGGGTAGAGGAAGCACCCATAAGGTGAAAGTAGCAGTAGTAGAATACTCACATTGACCTCCCGTAAAGCAAACTGGTTACCTGCCCTCCGCTGCTCAATCGCCGGTGGGAGGGAGGAACCTAGCTGCTGCTTTTAACCACATGAATCATTCGCGCGTCAACTTCCTGAAGCGGAGTGACGCGGGGGACTAGCGCGTAAAGTGGCATACGCGTATGGTCCGGGTGGCAGCCATATTGGATGTGAAGCCCGACGCGCGCGAAAGTATATAGCGCAAGTCGTGGCTGTCGTGTGGGTAGAATTTAGCGGCCATGATGGGAGTATGGAGGGGAAACAGAGCAACTGTGAGCGCTCGTATGTAGGCATATTTGGGGGCCATGATGGGTAGGTAAGCCATGTGGCATGGAGTACGTTATTGTGTAAACACGAATAGGCGGTCATGTTGGGTGTACACCAAAGGAGAAAAAAGTCCTAATACTGTAACATGGGGGGTCATAAAGTGGTTTTACTCAGCAGAATAGTGCAAAGCGGGTCAGAGAGGTATAGTGGTGTTCTATAAAGAAGAGGACCTGACTTAGCAAAAAGGCTAGTCAGAATGATAGAAGAACCCAGACTTAAAGTTCCAAAACATGCCTGTGAAGTCAGAACAGGTGGCGTCAAAGAGGAGGAATGCAAGTCTGGACTGGAGTGGCTCGTGAGCAAATTATAGAAAATATGACCACTGCCAATCTCTCCTGTGGGATGGAACAAGCCAAACATGTGTCCCTTGGTAGGGGAACAAAGCCTCTACCAACAGCGGCTAGTGGGATGGGACCGGTCTGCCATCTGCACAGTAACCGGCTGGAGCCTGGGCTAGTTGAGAAAATCCGGCCCTCAGAGAAATGGCTTAGCATACTGAGCATGATCCACATGGGTAGTATGTACCAGAAGGTGGTACATACCCGCCTACGCATTTAACTGACAAAACAACCCACCCTATGGGCCTTAACACCTGTTGAAGTACACTACCCATGTGGATCATGCTCAGTATGCCATCTCATCAACACGACTAAACATATAGACCTAGGATTGCAGAGGCCATGGCATCAAAAACGACACATGAACTGTAATACTAAAAACTGTGTGTATTTGATCACATGTCCCTGCAATCTCCGCTATGTGGGCATGACCACCAGACCTGTAAAAGTGCGGATGAGTGAGCATCGGAGCACGATCCGTTGCAAAAAAACTAACACAAGAATGCTAAGCCATTTCTCTGAGGTGCACCACACGCAAGATAACCTTCAATGGATCATCATTGACTCCAACCCTCATTGGTCAACGAGAACCCTGTTCTTGCAAGAGCAACAGTGGGTTTTCCATCTACGGTCCAATACACAAGGCCTTTACAATGATATACCATGGGCCGAATTTATCAACTAGCCCAGGATCCAGCCAGTTACTGTGCAGATGGCAGACCGGTCCCATCCCACTAGCCACTGTTGGTAGAGGCTTTGTTCTATAACTTACTCACCCCTACCAAGGGACACATGTTTGGCTTGTTCCATCCCACAGGAGAGATTGGCAGTGGTCATATTTTCTATAATTTGCTCACGAGCCACTCCAGTCCAGACTTACATTCCTCCTCTTTGACACCACCTGTTCTGACTTCAGAGGCATGTTTTGGAACTTTAAGTCTGGGTTCTTCTATCACTCCGACTAGCCTTTTTGCTAAGTCAGGTCCTCTTCTTGATAGAACACCACTATACCTCTCTGACCAGCTTTGTACTATTCTGCTGAGTAAAACCACTTTACGACACACCATGTTACAGTATTAGGACTTTTTTCTCCTCTGGTGCACACCCAACATGACCGCCTATTTGTGTTTACACAATAACGTACTCCATGCCACACGGCTTACCTACCCAATATGGCTGCCACATATGCCTACATACGAGCGCTCACACTCGCTCGGTTTCCCCTCCATACTCCCATCATGGCCGCTAAATTCTACCCACACCACAGCCACGACTCGGGCTATATACTTTTGCAGCGGAGGGCAGGTAACCAGTTTGCATTACGGGAGGTCAATGTGAGTATTCTCCTACTGCTACTTTCACCTTATGGGTGCTTCCTCTACCCTCTTACACTAATAACCCGCGACCACACAGTGGTAACTTTTACGCTGTTTCCGTTTTAGGTTTACTTCTCTAAAACCACGCTCCTAGCCGAAGTAGCCTTCCCTGACAACTCGTGGGGTATGGTTAGTAATGTTTGTGTGTCTGTCTGTTCAATGTTCAGTGTATGTTACGCCAGTATCATGTGTCAACCTGAGCTGATATCGGCCCACTTCGCCGCGTATGCCTTTTTTAACGAATCTTGACCACTGACTCGTTCACTACACCCAGGCAGGCTTCCCGTGTGTGAGGGCATGCTGTTATTCACATGTTTGACTGCTTGCCACAACTACGATGGAAGGGATGAGCAACAGACCGGTTCACTTCACTACCGGCTTGCTGTTATTTACACGTTTGACTGCTTGCCACACCTATGATGGCAGGGATGAGCAACAGACCTGTTCACTTCACTACCGGCTCTGGGCATGTGTACTGTGTATACCTTTTTAACTTTCTACTACAACCACCGTCACGCTGAGATGGTCTACTCAGCTAAGTATTAGATTATCCTGAACACGAACGTAATATGATCTGAATGACGCATGATCTATATTCCGTCTCTGATGGACAAGTGTTGTCGCTGTCTTTTTCTCTCCCTTCTTCCCTTGTAGGTTGGATTTCGCAAATAAGTGGTCATATCCAATTGGGTGCAGGGTCACCCCGACTACACCTGAATCTAGGCATCATTAGAGGGTTACTGGGTGTCGCCGTCCCAGTCCCTTTGTTCTTTCCTTTATATACTTGCTGCACGGTCCTGAAGAAATGCCACTGGATCCACTAGGGACCACGAGAGGCATGAAACATGTCGACCTGATACCACTATTTTAGATCACCACTAGCACTACAAATACGCAGAAGGAGAATACTCCCTACTCTGTCCACCCTGTCAAGAGTACTCCTCTTGACTCCAGTTATTAACCATATTACACGGACCCCAGAATAAAGTCTCTCCAGGGTACCAGTGTGATATTTTTAACACACTTAGCACTACACCCCCCACACACTAGCACTCACCACTGCGGCGTTCCTCGTAAAGATCTCTGACAAAGAGCCCTCTTGCGGGGCCAGTGGGGGACTGCAGCGCCACCCCCACTAGGAGCAACGCCCGATGATAAAGCATGACACTCGCATGGGTGTGTGAGGGAACTTCATTAACAAGGAGGAATTCCCCCCTTTAAGAGTTTTCCAACCAACACTCCTTGACAGATTCCCTGTCACCAGTCTCTCCCGCGACTGGACTGGTCCACTCTTCTTTTAGGAACAGCTACCCTCTAGTGATTGATACGCAGACTCTAGGGAGCACGGGTACTGGACCTCTCTTTCCAATCTGCTCCCAGTCCCCCCCTTTTGTGTATTTATGATACTAAAAATGCCCAACCCAACAGATCTCTCCCTCCTTCATGCCAGTTCAAGATAACAACTGTTCACAAAATCTCAGATTGAACAATCCAGTGCAGTAACCAGCTAAGCAGACGATATCAAAAGAAATACCACAAGGGGACCTGCTGAGCTGTTCAAAGCTACCAGCATACTGAGAACCATTAAACTGCATGTCTGTCTCTCACACTTTATCATCCACCACCAGTGCTTTAAATGGGCCGGTACTCACCGGTACTGAGTACCGGCACTTCTCAGTTTTTTCCCCCTGAGTACCGGAACTTATTTTCGGGCAATGAGAGTACCGGTACTCCATGAAGCAGTAGGGCTCAGGCCCTGAAGTATGGGTACGTGCAACAGATGGTGCGTGTTGAGGTGCTGCTCTGGCTGGCAACAGCCTGTGTATTTCTGTGCTGGGGTGCTCCTGCAGTGTTAGGTTCTCATCAGGCGAGCAAGCCCATTGGGATCAAAGGGCTTCAGACACCCCAACCCCCCTCCCCCATCGTGTGGCAGCCCGGGATGAGACAGCTTACCGGGCGCGCACACAGCCGCACCCGAGTACTTCACAGGTCTTTAAAAAGACCAATTGCTTTTTAATGAGGCTTTGTTGTTTCTCACCCCTTCTTAGAGCCCCTGCTGCCTATTGCAGAAAGAATTAGCTCCCCCCTCCCTCCCGAAATTTGACTCTAGTTGCGGCTCTGTTCTCATTGGCATCGCAGCAAGAATGAGGATATGGTCAGAGGTGCCGAGAGTGGAACTGAAGACCCAGGGTCGAATCCCGACGTCCGCTCATCATCCTGTGGTTCTGGACAACTCCCTTAACCAGGGGTCTTAAAAAAGTAAGCTTTAATGCAGATGTTCCGATTGTATGTAAATCGCTTAAATGCCCATGGCCCAAATTCGCGCAATATCAAACTGCCAAAAATTAGGCTCTGTACGTATGACATAGAAGCTGATGCTTGCCATGTCTCTTATGTAAGGAGGCAGTTTGATTTTGCGCGAATTTGGCCCATGGGCATTTAAGCGCTTTACATGACAATCAGAGCATTTGCGTTAAAGCTTACTTATGTGGCTATTATTAAATTCCTGGCTCACAGACACGCCCCCAGACACGCCCCTAGACACGCCCCTAAATACCTACCCAGTCTAATTAGTGAGTACCGGCACTTCTAATTTCCCATTTAAAGCACTGTCCACCACACTGCTACACGCCAAGTCCCATCACACAATAACCGCACCTTGTGAACATCACACACGACATGATAACACTTCCCAAATTAGATCAAAACAAAGACAATATCCTTCCAACCACTCACCCTGCACTGTGTAACATGCTACCCATGTAGGCAAGTACTTCAGCACCCCACTTAGTACTATATAAATGCTGCAATACAGCCTGTGGTCTAAGTGCATTAAAAAAAGTAAGGGAACTGTGATGCTGCATGCAAGGGCGCGGGGTGAGAGTGAGGGGGGCATAGTCTAAAAACAAAATATTCTGTCACTTTTTCAGTCTTTCACCTTCCAGTAACTATATATAAAATAACGCACAGCTTAGATGAAACTTAAATGCAAGTTATGTTAATCAGTGGGCAATGCACTATACATTATAAAACCTCTATTAGTTAATGAACTGCACCAAATCCTGGATGGTGCAGTGGAGAACAGTGACTTGTGTATGTTTAGTGCTAAAAGGCCCCAGTCTGTGACAGAAAGCCCTGTGAACATGCAAGTCGTTATTTTAAACTTGCATTACACACAGTATAAGATAGGCTGCTACAGAATGCGCAAAAAAGTTAAGATAAAAAAGTGTTTCCAAAATATAGATTTTTTGCAGGCTGTACCTAGTGCAGTTTTTTTTTTATAACTGTCTTTTAAAAGCACACACTTCACAACTTAGCTGGAAGCTCCCTTACAATACCCCTCGAAAAGAATAAACACCCCCCGTTCAGGGAGCCTCTCTCTGCCCCACGAGGCTCCCCGTGGTAAAAGGACACTCCGAGCTTCTCACAGTCCACTGACATTTTTTAAGGTACAACTAGACTAGCTCTGAGGCACCTTACCCTGGAATCGAAGTAGATGCCGCACTGGAAGGAGTCCTCGATGGGCAGCGGGAACCGCAGGTCATGCCCATACCCCACTAGGTTAAAACGGACGATCACCAGGAGAAGAACCTTAATAATACTGAGCAAACTCGAGTACTAACTACTCAGGTTCAGCAGCCTCACACTCGTGGCTGTCTAGATATTTACCAATATCCGTCTCTCTGTCCGGCAGACACATCTCTCATCAGGCATGCAAATAGGTGAGAGTTGCCCATATTGCAATAAACATGTCTAATCTATATCAAATTCTTCCTTTACAGCAAGGAAGGACTTTATTGCTCCGCAGATGAACTACAGACTTCCCAGTCCAGCAGATGACAATTTTAAATGGTGTTCATGCAGTCCGATTTACACATACCTTCCCCTCTGTGTACCGTTCTTCGTCGCTTTTAAAACCCCGTTGCATTTCAATGGGGGGACGCCAAAGTTCCAAAAATGCCGGTACCACTTACACTTAAATAAGTATCACTCTTACGATGCATTGTCGAATATATTCTTTGGAGCTCCACATCAAAAGTTTACGAAAATGCCCGTCGTTTCTGAGAGCACGGTGCCAACCTGTGGACTACTGACATGAACCATCAGTGTATTCAATTTCATATCATTCATCTTCAACTGATCTTGTAACGGCTGTCATGTTTTCGTTCCGTAATTTTAGCACTTCCGGGTTGCATAGCAACCAATCCTACGGCTGAACATATCCTGGGTGCCGGCTATAAATGGGCGGTCTAGGACGGGAGTATTTTCTGTCCCTCAACCAATCCTAGTGCGCCATACAGCTGTAGTGTGTGATGTCCGCACGTGCCTTTTGTCCGGGCTGTGCAGTACTGTGCTGCTCGTACAGTCGGCGGCTGCTGCCATCCACGTTGAAGGGAGGGAGTGGGGCTTAACTGGAGCTCCTTATTGACGGGGTCTGACACCCTATCTCGGGCGGGGAGTGTCAGACTAGGGTGGAGAGTATAGGAGGGAAGGATGGAGGAAAGGCAAGGGAAGGATGGACAAAACAACAAGAGCAGCGCGGGTATTGTCTTGTATTACAACAGCTATTAGAGTTGGGTAAGCTAACAAATTAACAGGGACAGCCAAGCCAACGGTCTGAATTGGCTCCAAGAGCCTGTTCTCCAGGTGAGCCATGTAAACAGTTTGCATGTAAATCATACATCAAAAACTGCACGACTATACGATACATACTCTTCGAAAAAGAAAAAAGTGTATTTCTCTAACATTCACAAGCGTTTCACCTTAACCCTTCCGCTGTGCTAGGCCGCCTCCCCCCACCCCGTGCTAAGCCTTTTTTTGGGGGGCTATTTGGGGTAGTTCGCGCTTAGGCCCCTGTAACTTTTTGACCACATAAGGTATCCACGCTAAATTTGCACCCTTTTCTTCCAACATCATAGGGATTTTAAAAGTACCCAGGGTTTGTGGATTTCCTTGGAGGGGACCCAGAAATTAGCCAAAATACAGCTACATTTTTGTTGTTGTTGAAAAATGGGGAAAAAGGGCTGCAGAAGAAAGCGTCTGGTTTTTCCCCCTGCAAATGGTATCAAAAAAGGGTTTGTGGTGCTGAAATCATCATCTTCCCAGCTTTCAGGGACAAGCAGACTTTTGTCAGAAAACCAACATTTTTTTACACAGTTTTGGCATTTTACTGTGACGTAGCCTATTTTTGCTACTTTTTGTGCTTTCAACCTAATTCCAGTTAGTGGTAGAAATGGGTGTGAAAGCAATAATGGATCCCGGAAAGCTATACATTTCTGAAAAGTAGATGAAATTATGAATTCAACAAGGGGTCATTTGTGTAGATCCTTCAAGTTTTTTTTTTATAGAAACTAACAGTTGAAAATGAGTTGAAAAAACAGCCATATGTGCCAACGTTTTCACCTGTAACTTCTTCTAAGTATGACAGATGTTTGAAAGCAATATACCGTTACATCCGCTGGACCCTTCTGGTTGTGGGGATATATAGGACTTGTAGGTTTACCAAGAACCCGAGGAACACAGAGCCAATAACTGAGCAGCGTCTTGCAGTGGTTTTTCATTGTGTACCGGGTATATAGCAATTAATTTGGTAAAATATAAAGAGTGAAAAATAGGTATCAAAGACACCTATGTATTTCCGAAATGGGAACAAAATATAGAGTTTAGAAACAGTAGCTATTTGCACATCTCCGAAATTGTGGTTACTCATACTAGCCTGTGAATTGTAGGACACTTTTCAAAGTGACTTCTTTTTTACACATTGTCTTACATTAGGAAGGCAGAAATGCATAGAAAGTCAATAGGTAATAACAGTTGCTCTACAATTCTGAGTTCCCCTAAGTCTCCCGATAAAAATGGTACCTTACTTGTGTGGGTAGGCCTAATGCCTGCGACAGGAAACGGCCCAAAACGCAACGTGGACACACCACATTTTTACAGTGAAAACTGACACTTTTTTTGCACAGTGCCTAGCTGTGGATTTTGAACCCTAGCTCAGCCGGCACCTAGGGAAACCTAGCAAACCTATACATTTTTCAAAACTAGACACCCAGAGGAATCCAGGATGGGGTGACTTGAGTGGCTCTCACCGGGTTCTGTTACCCAGAATCCCTTGTAAACATCAAACTTTGTAAAAAAAAAAAAAAACACATTTACCTCACATTTCTGTGATGGAAAGTTCTAGAATCTGCGTGGATCCACAAATTTCCACCCTCCCCGCATTCCCCAAAGTCTTCCGATAAAAATGGTACCTCACTTGTGTGGGTAGGCCTAATGCCCGCGACAGGAAAAGGCCCAAAACGCAACCTAGACACACCACATTTTTACAGTGAAAACTGATCCTTTTTTTGCAAAGTGCCTAGCTGTGGATTTTGAACCCTAGCTCTGCCGGCACCTAGGGAAACCTAGCAAACCGATACATTTTTGAAAACTAGACACCCAGAGAAATCCAGGAGGGGGTGACTTTGGTGGCTCTCACCAGGTTCTGTTAACCAGAATCCCTTGCAAACCTCAAACTTTGTCAAAAAATAATAATTTTCCTCACATTTCTGTGATGGAAAGTTCTTGAATCTGCGTGGATCCACAAAATTCCACCCACCTCGCATTCCCCAAAGTCTTCTGATAAAAATGGTACCTCACTTGTGTGAGTAGGCCTAGTGCCCGTGACAGGAAACGGCCCAAAACGAAACGTAGACACACCACATTTTTACAGTGAAAACTGACCCTTTTTGCAAAGTGCCTAGCTGTGGATTT
Source organism: Calotriton arnoldi (assembly GCA_963921515.1). NCBI lineage: Eukaryota > Metazoa > Chordata > Amphibia > Caudata > Salamandridae > Calotriton > Calotriton arnoldi. The sequence continues at coordinate 3,946,728 of CAWUFW010000074.1, read as the reverse complement.
TGAACCCTAGCTCTGCCGGCACCTAGGGAAACCTAGCAAACCTATACATTTTTGAAAACTAGACACCCAGAAGAATCCAGGAAGGGGTGACTTGTGATGGAGCAGGGTAAATGAAAAAATTTTAACCTCCTAATAATTTTCAGTAAAATAATTAATAAACATGTTCGTTTAAGTAAATAACCAACAATGTATGTTACATGTGAAGGGTTAAAGGTAACACGCTATTCTGTGTGCAAAATAATCAACTTATAATTGTTTACGTGTCTAACATAACATAATATTTGCGTACTAATTAAATAATAAACGCATGATCTGTGCTTTTTAAATAAAACGTGTGGTTGCAAAATAAAGCGATGCTAAGTAAGGGACGGCTTCATATGTTGTTTTTTGCTAGGTAATACCTAATTGGGGTACGTAGAAAGACGGGAGGGAAACAAAAGGGTTTATATTCTTTGTTTTAACAATATTTTGTTTTATCTTTGAAAATAGTGCGCTTAGGCCTGTCGAGCAGCGATATAAAATGGCCGCCATTTGCTAGAGTACGCATGAGCAGGAAACCATGTGGTAGAGGAGAGAGGCTGGGGAAAAGGATGATCACGTGCTTGTGCTGAGAGGCTAAGATGGAAGTATGGTCAAGGCTATTGTGACCTTTCTGAGCAGATGTGTGCCAAGATGATCAGCAAGAAGCGTGAGAAGTCAAACTGAATAAATGGACGGAACTGTTAAATCTAAAAAGTAGCAGAAAAAGATACAAATTGGACTGATCGAAGCGGATGAGCAATGTCATGAACTGTGGGAAACGATGCAAGCATGGACATTCCACAAGGAACTGGTTAAGACAAGGAAGTTTGATTAAAATGTATATGGGCCTGAGTGGACCAATGAGAAAGAATCACGCCATGAAGATGCAACATTTTTATTCAGTAAGCTAGAATTAGGGTATAAGAATACCTACTCTTGGTGGGAGGGGTTAGTTGCTGGAGAGCAGATGCTGGAGAAGTTAGATGCTGTAGATGGGTGAAGTTGCGGTTGCTGATGCTGACGAGCTGATGCTGCTGCTGCTATTTTTATTTTCCAGTTGAGTATAAGATGCTGCTTTTGGAGAACCTTTTTATCCATGATCAATTTTTCAGTTAGAACTATTAGATTTTTCCAAGACAGATAGATTGATCATTTAGAGTTCTTGCTATGATAACCTTATTTTTCCGTCTAATAGATATGCATTGCAATTTCAATTTATTCTTATAATGATGATAAATGTAATGATCTGAATAATAAGCTTAAAACTTATTTCTTGCTTCAAAACTTTATATAAACTTTATTATTCTTTAAACAAATGACTCAGTGATTCTTTAGCTCAATGATTAAGGTAAATTGATAAAGAGTTTATTGTGATTGAGCTGGTCTTAATCACCATCAACTGATTCCTACTAGTTGGTCCATCGACCAATGAGCGGAATACGTTAAAGCTAAATGAGAAACATTATGTCATGTTAAAAGAGGTATCCCGTCTCCTTCCAGCGAATCGTTTTCTCCTAGGTTATTGACGGAGGAAATCCAGGGAATAAATGAGTAAGTGAATGTATATGCGGTGTTATGGGCCCCACCGTCATATGGATATAGTGTGTGTGTTGGAGGAATAGTTGTACCTGGATGACCGAAGCATATAGGAGAATAATTTTTATTGTTAGCGCTGGATCAGATTTCTTGGTAGCAGAGTTATGGTTACTATAGATTAGTTTGGTGATTATTGATTAGTGATTATTGATAAGTTCATGTCTAACACTTTATGTTGAGTCGCGTTATGTTATATGTAAGTTTTCACGCTTCCGGGAAGTAGGAAGTGGAACACGTGTGGCAAGAGAAGTCACATGGAATGGTGCATTGTCTGAGTTCATATTGGTGATAACACAGGTTGTGTTATGATAGGGACATTTTCCGTATAAAAGGTGTGTAAGTGAAATAGTGATCGGTTTTCTTGTGAAACTCTGGCCTTAATTCTCAGGAGCAGTATAGTCTCCACATGTGTTTTATCCCCAGAGAAACGGGTTTACTGTTTGCTTGAAAGAAGGGTAAGGTAGAGGGAAGTACTACTTTATCGATGAAACTGAAAATTCTGTGGTAGGGTAGAGGTAAGCGTTGCCTACTGGAAAATACAGAGTTCTTGTGTAAATGGTCAGAACTATCTCTTCGGTTTAGCGAATCAGACAATGGAAATGTGTTTTAAATGTTGTAACTAACGAAGAATTGTCGAAAAAGAAATTGCCGATAAATTTTGTAAAGGAGGGGACAAGAGCAGAAGTGACGTAGTCAAGAGTCGCGCTGGGATTGGACAGTGCGCTAGTCATACGGAAACAGGAGCAGAACTGACGTAGACAAAAGCCGCGTTGGGATTGGTCAGTGCGCGGTAGACAGAAATCGCTCTGATTGGAGCTTTGGTGTGAGTCGCGACAGGATTGGTCAAATAACCTAGTGACGTGGAAGTTTGTGATTGGAGTGTTGGTGTGAGTCGCGCTAGTATTGGTTGGAATAACGCATACAGAACAGTGTTGAATTGCGGATCATTTGAGGAGAAAAGAGATTGTGAATCATGTCGTATTATGAGTATGGTAGAGAGAAAACGTCATGGATGACGAAAGTTAAGAATTTCTTTAAGAAAGACAAAAAGGTAGTGACTAGAGAGGGACAAATAATTCCTCCGCCGAAATCACCAGCTTCGCATATGATGCTGAAATATGGATATCATACATGCATATGGTTAGAAAATTGGACAAAATATACCAAGAATGATGGAGCATTGGCTTTCCCTGAGAATGGTTCATTTAATGTAGCTGTACTCACGGAACTTGAGAGAAAAGATGGCAATGTTAGAACCTAGACCTAGACCGGCACAGTTTGAAGCTTTAACGGAATGGGAAGATGAGATGTACGAACGAGAGAGATTCAGAGGATTAAAGAATCATGAGTTTGTGCCTGGAAGGTTATGGGGAGTAAATCATGAGGACAGAATAAAGCGTTGGAGATGTGCTAACATGACAGGAGGTTTGTTTCCAGCTTTTACAGTTGAGGAAGAAGCAAAGAGAAAGTGTACCGAGAAAAAGAAACATGTAGTGGTAGAAAAGTATGTGTATGGTGGTAGTGAAACGGATGACGAATTGCTGGAAGATATTTTAAACAGAAACCCACCTCCATACCAACAGACCTCTGCGGTGGTGACACCTAATGCACCGCCAATGGAAACTGGGAGGAATAAAAATCCCGAACGAAGAGATGAGACAAATAGGTCACAAGATCAATTAAAAACTTCACAAAATGAAGAGATAGAAAGTGACAATGCAACTGAATTAGCAAAAACGACAAGAGAATTGACTGAGAAAATATGAGCATTGACAAAGAATATGGAAGCTGTAACTGTACCAGTAACGATAGGTCCAGTAATGCCAATTTTTGAGAATCAGAAAATTGATGAACGTTCTTTGGTGATTCCCATGAATTCACATTTGCAAAGAAAAAGAGAAGGGATGGAACTGAATAATGAAGGTGCACACCATTTGGCTAGTACCTATAGACCAAGCCCACCTACTAATTTGACGATGAATGAGAATGAGATTAGGAGAATACCTATGGTGACGGAGTCTGCATCAGGGACACCAGAAAGAAGTAATAATTGGATAGAATTAAATAGTACGCCTGTAGGTCCGACTCCAGAAGAGTTAAATGAATGGATGAAAGCACTAAAAACAAAAGAAACAGAAGTGAAACCATTAGATGTAATTAGGTTGAAAATAGACATGGAAGAATTGATTTTAGGAACAATTGGTACAGAAAAATTAAAAAATTATCAGGATGATGAGATTATGTTTTTGTGCAAAAGTCTTACATGGAGAGCTAGAAATTTACATGACAAATTGGAAGAGACAGCAAATGAACTGGGAGTAGAGTTTGTAAAAGTGAGAACGTTGCAGAAACCATACAGAGTAGATTTTTGTGAAAAAGATATAGAGAATTTGAACACATCAGGAAGACTGACCCAAATAAAAGAATTAATTGTTTTACTGAGAAAATGGGGTGATGTGGATAGATGGAGAAATAGATGGACGAAAAAGAACAAGAAAACAACAGATAAAGCATCTTTGGCTTTTGCAGTGACAGATAAGGAACCAGTTGTAAGGGAGTACCCGATGAGAGAAACTCCAGGTGGTAGTTATGTGCATGTTCCATGGACCAGACAGGATATACTGTCATTTACAAATGACTTCCCAAAGTTGAGAGAAAAGCCAGTAGAATGGTACAGACAAGTGGAGAGATTTGTTAAAGTTTCAAAGGTGTTGTGGATAGACTTGGATGGATTATTTGATATAGTAGTGCCAGCTGATTTGTGGACAGAATGTAAGATTACTATTGATTGGCCAACTGTAGAATATCCAAGGGACGCTAAAACAGGAGCGCCAGGACCAGAAGTGATGAGGAAGTACGACCAAGTAATTACCTTTTTGAAGAATAAGATTCCACCTAAAGAAACAAATTGGGTAAAAATAGACAGAACAACGCAGGAAAGTAAAGAATCAGTGCATGCTTATTATGAAAGGCTGTTGTTGGTTTTCAAACAGTATAGTGGTTATGAGACACTAAATGAGAAGGATATGAGTCATTTTGTATATAGATTTGTGTATGGATTGAAACCAGAGATAAGTGAAATGATTAAGCAGCATATGATTTGTTGGCAGAATAGCACAGTTGATGAGGTTTTGAGATATGCTAAGTATTGTAGTGATGATATTGAGAGTAGACAGCGTAAATTGAAAGAAAAAGCCATGTGGGCACAGGTGAAAGTTGCAGAGAAACAAGAAGCTCAATTGAGTAATACCGGAAATGAAACAGGAGAGGTTAGATCCCGACCTAATATAGGTAAAGGAAAAGGACAAATGAGCATAGATGAGGCAAAGAAAAAGTGGCCATGCCACAACTGCGGAAAGCTAGGACATTGGAGAAACGAGTGTAAATTTCCTCCAAAACCTAATGTGGAAAATCAATCATTAAATTCACAGGTGCAGAGTGAGGTAGTTACTCAACAAGGTCAGGTGCCACAACCACCACTTCCCAAGAGTATTAACCAACAGAAATACAGTGCAGAAACAGGATTCTACGGAGGTAACACAGTTGCCGCGTGCAGCTGCAATTTCTCAATATTGGTTACGACAGGATGAGGATGACACGGATGAAAGTTTCTGACGGTGCCTAGGAGAGGGGGAGAGTGCGTGCTTGGCGCAACTCTAGAGGTAGATCAGTCTGGTCCATTTGTGGATGGAGAAGTGAATGGTGCAAATGTAACATTCCTTGTTGACACTGGAGCTACCCGTTCTACTGTTAGGTCAGTGGAAATTCCAAACCTTCCTCTCTCAGGTGAACATATCCAAGTAGTTGGAGTTTCAAATCAGCAAATTAAGACGCCTCTTACTAAATTAGTGGAGGTAAGAATTGGTCCATTTAGTGAAATGCACCGATTTGTGGTATGCGATTGTAGTCCCGTGAACCTTTTAGGACGCGATTTATTGTGCAAGATGAATTGCACTATCTATTGTACCCCAGACGGAATTGCATTTCAGACCCCAGATGAAGATGTGCTGTATAAAATGACAATGGTGAATTTAGAACCAGAAGCAAATGATTTGTTTCCTGTATTTGATGCAGAGAAAATCCCAATTGAATTGAAAAAGACAGTGAAAGAAGTGTGGGACTTTACAGGAGAAGATGTAGGATTAATGAAAGGAGTAGATCCCGTAAAAATAACAGTGAAAGAGGGAACGAGTTACCCAAATACGCCCCAGTATAAATTGACACCAGAAATAATTGAAGGAATAACGCCAGTAATAAATAAAATGATTGAACAAGGGATTTTAAAAGAAATCATGAGCAGTCCATGTAATTCGCCAATAATGGGACTGAAAAAGCCAAACGGAACATATAGAATTGTACGTGATTTGAGGAAGGTAAACAAAATTGTTGTGCCTTGTTGCCCAATAGTACCGAACCCTGCTGTGATTCTATACCAGATTCCACGTGAAGCAGAATGGTACACAGTAATTGATTTATGTCATGCATTTTTCTCTATTCCATTGCATCCAGATAGCCAGCCATTATTTGTGTTTAGGTTTGGAGAGCGTATTTTGGCATGGTGCCGAATTCCTCAAGGGTACACAGAAAGTCCCTCAATTTTTAATCAGATTCTAAAGAAATCGTTGGAAGATTTAAGAATGCCAGAAAAGTCAGTGATGGTTCAGTATATTGATGACCTACTGGTGGCATAAAAACGAAGGAAGCATGTGTCAATGATACAATTGCTTTGCTGAATCATTTAGCAAAAAGAGGACATAAAGGGGTCGATTCCGATTCGGGCCGGAAAAAGCACCGACCGACTCGGAGCCGGAAAAATTACCGACCGACACGTACCAGTGGCGCCCGACACGCCAAGTACGATGCAAGCCGCGATAAATCCGACCGACACGTTAGGAAACCAAGCCGACCGACCGAGCCGCTCGGAAAATAGCAATCCGGCCGGAAAAACACGCGAATCCAACCGACCGACACGCACCCGGAACAAATCCGACCGAATCGTACCCGCCAACTCCAAACCGCAAAGTACGATGCAAGGCGCGAAAAACACGACCGAGTCGGACGGAGGACAAGCCGTACGACCGACACGCATACAAAACCGAGCCGAAGCAACACAATACACCGCGACCGACGCGTACGCAGCATACAAAACTGCACAAACACAGCGTGAACGAAACGGAAAACACCGTACGAGACCAATGCAGGGTCCGACTCGGTCACAAGAACGTTTCCAACATACACAAACAGCACAAAGGAAAAATCAACCAAAAAAAGGCCAAACAAGCAATTACCAAGCCAATAAATACTGGGGGGGTGGGGACAGAGAACAAAGACACACCCACAACTCCACCTATATAAAGGACACAAATCACTACCATGAGCCTTTGCAAATGCCATTCCACTGCCAGCACCCAAGAGAAAGCAACCACACACCCACAGCTCATCCCTCACACAAGCCACACACCATCAGCACACCAACAAATACCTACCTCACATACACCCAGCACAACACACACCCACACACCCTCACCTGCACACCAACACACACATCACCCACCATCACCACCCATCACCATGCCCCCCAAGAAGAATCCCAAGTTCCTAGATAGTGAATTGGAAGTCATGGTAGACGAGATCCTCAGGGTGGAGCCACAGCTGTTTGGCACTCTGGTCCAACAGACCCCCATGTCGCAGAAAACCAAGATGTGGGAGAGGATCATCAACAGGGTGAACGCCCAATCACCATGTCGGCGCACAAAGACGGACATCCAGAACAGGTGGTATGACGTGCGCAGGAGGGTACGGGACCTGCTGAAGATAGACTACATCAACAGCCAACACACCGGCAGTGGCCCTCCTGCCAAGCCAATATACCTCAGGCCCTGGGAGGAGAAGGTGCGGGCCATCCTTCCGCCAGTGAGCGTATATGGACTAGAGAACATCCCAGAGCCTGGTGAGTACACAACAAATGTACACAATAAACTGCCACAAAACACACACATCACTGTCAAGGGGAGAGTCAAACCATGCACTCATAGCAATTACACAGCAACCAGAACAGAATCATCCCAAAATGTGTATGTCAGTCAGATAAACACAACACATGCCATCAAAAAAGTCACATCCAACTGTGCCAACACATGTACAAACACAACCACAACTACAGCTAGGCAGTGGCACAAATAGAACTAACACACACATCCACACATGTAGCCACCACAACAACACCAACACACAGTGAAGACCACTCAAAGGAAGGAATTCTGTGTATGCTGGCCAAGTCAGTGTAGCCAATAGCATCATGGGAGTCGCAGTCACACATATTGCCCCCCCCACAACTGTCCCATCAACACCACCCTGAACCATGCTCACATCACAGGGAGTGGAGAAGGACTCACAAGATGGCTGACACTGGCTACTGCTGTGGGGAGCACAAGGCCCTGCTGGCAACTGTGCACCAACAAACAGCAGGACACCACTGACTGACATCCTGAGAGACAACTTCCACTCCCTGCAATGCAAGCACGTTCCATGGTGGGATATCTGGCTGGCTGGCTGGGTGGGAAGGGGGACTTGCAGCACTGACTATAGTCACCAGCACCTCCCCTCACCCCCCCCAACACAAACTCCACAGTACCCACCTGGTAGAATGCAATGCCCTCCATCCTAACACAAGATCCCACAAAGCACCACCACCCTGGGTTATGTTGTGTGAAGCACAGGGACACTCTTGGGACTCTTAGCCAAACAACTGCCAGGACAACACTCCCAGCCATCCTGTCAGCACAGCCAGCCCACCCCACAGGGAAGCAGAGTCAAAAGGAAGGAAGCATGGGCATGCTGGGAAGGGGGTGGAGGCAATAGCATGATGGGAGTCGTAGTCACAGACATTGCTCACCCCCACAACTGTCCCATCAACACCACCCTGAACCATGCTCACATCACAGGGAGTGGAGAAGGACTCACAAGATGGCTGACACTGGCTACTGCTGTGGGGAGCACAAGGCCCTGCTGCCAACTGTGCACCAACAAACAGCAGGACACCACTGACTGACATCCTGAGAGACAACTTCCACTCCCTGCAATGCAAGCACGTTCCATGGTGGGATATCTGGCTGGCTGGGTGGGAAGGGGGACTTGCAGCACTGACTATAGTCACCAGCACCTCCCCTCACCCCCCCAACACAAACTCCACAGTACCCACCTGGTAGAATGCAATGCCCTCCATCCTAACACAAGATCCCACAAAGCACCACCACCCTGGGTTATGTTGTGTGAAGCACAGGGACACTCTTGGGACTCTTAGCCAAACAACTGCCAGGACAACACTCCCAGCCATCCTGTCAGCACAGCCAGCCCACCCCACAGGGAAGCAGAGTCAAAAGGAAGGAAGCATGGGCATGCTGGGAAGGGGGGTGGAGGCAATAGCATGATGGGAGTCGTAGTCACAGACATTGCTCACCCCCACAACTGTCCCATCAACACCACCCTGAACCATGCTCACATCACAGGGAGTGGAGAAGGACTCACAAGATGGCTGACACTGGCTACTGCTGTGGGGAGCACAAGGCCCTGCTGCCAACTGTGCACCAACAAACAGCAGGACACCACTGACTGACATCCTGAGAGACAACTTCCACTCCCTGCAATGCAAGCACGTTCCATGGTGGGATATCTGGCTGGCTGGCTGGGTGGGAAGGGGGACTTGCAGCACTGACTATAGTCACCAGCACCTCCCCTCACCCCCCCCCAACACAAACTCCACAGTACCCACCTGGTAGAATGCAATGCCCTCCATCCTAACACAAGATCCCACAAAGCACCACCACCCTGGGTTATGTTGTGTGAAGCACAGGGACACTCTTGGGACTCTTAGCCAAACAACTGCCAGGACAACACTCCCAGCCATCCTGTCAGCACAGCCAGCCCACCCCACAGGGAAGCAGAGTCAAAAGGAAGGAAGCATGGGCATGCTGGGAAGGGGGTGGAGGCAATAGCATGATGGGAGTCGTAGTCACAGACATTGCTCACCCCCACAACTGTCCCATCAACACCACCCTGAACCATGCTCACATCACAGGGAGTGGAGAAGGACTCACAAGATGGCTGACACTGGCTACTGCTGTGGGGAGCACAAGGCCCTGCTGGCAACTGTGCACCAACAAACAGCAGGACACCACTGACTGACATCCTGAGAGACAACTTCCACTCCCTGCAATGCAAGCACGTTCCATGGTGGGATAACTGACTGGGTGGGTGGGTGGGTGGGAAGGAGGTCTGGCTGTCAACCAAACACAATCAATGCAGACCATGTTCACACCCCAGAGAATACATAGAAATGCCCAAATAATGCAGGACAATGTGCCACACCAATATCAACCCCTGACTGTGACGACTTAGGACAATACAATGTACAGGCCCGCACCCCGAGGCACAGTCACAACTGTCAGGTGTGTCAACCACTGATGCCTGCAGAAACATGAAATACATTGTTTGTGTCTCCCAAAAACAGGTGATGATAGGGACACAGCAGCAGACGCTGAGGAGTCCCAGTCCCAGGCTCAAGAGGATGCCGAGCTCACTGGCGTCGTACAGCCTCTGTCCTCCTCGGACGATGAACAACCTGGCACATCCGGTGCAAGTCAACTTGCTGCACCAGCAGGACCACCAGCTGCAGCACCAGCAGGTCCACCAGCTGCACCCCTGCACCCACCCCTCCAACGACTGTCACCACGAATACCATCCCTGCCGACATGGACAGAATAAGGAACAACACCAGCGCAGTGACCCTGGACCAACCTGGGGCCATGGACACCACCACCACCACCACCCCCAAGGTGGACCAGGGTTATCTGTGCGTGCAACTGCACACACTGCACATGTCAGCAGGGGTGGTGGGAGGGGTGGGAGACAGAGGTCGCTGCTTGCAGACGTTGCTGGTGTGCATGAAGACCCACAACTGGTACGCATAGCTGATGCGTACCAGTCCAGCACCGGAGAGCTCAGCCAGGTAGTGGGGCTCCTCAGAGACATCAAACAGCAGCAGGCTGCCCATCATGCCCGCTTGGACTCCCACATGTCCCACGTGGAGTCACACATGTCACGTGTGGACTCCCACATGTCCCGCGTGGAGTCCAAGTGGGATGTACTACATGAGATGACGGCGGTGCACAGGGACATTTTACAATGCCTCCGCCAGATGAACAGCAACCAGTCCACACCTCCCTGTGTGCCAACAACATCTGGTACCGAACAAACTGCAACTGCCACAGGGAGGGAGGAGGACTCTGGCGGAGAGTCCCCTGCACCGCAGCAGCCTGCACTTGAGGGCCCCCCCCAAGAAGAGGGGTCGTCCGAGGAGGGGAAAGTGAGAGGCTGATGGCCAAGCGCAACTCCCAGGAAGCCTGAACCTGTTCTGGATTTTCGCCTTTGTGCACAGACTGTTCACCCTGTTGATGGCAACACTACTCCCACACATTGCATGGGGAGTACAAGTTGGAACAATGTGTCAGACAACTGTGGCCCCGATACTGGGGATCCTGTCTACCTGGACTTTCAATTCACCTAGGAACTTGGGATTGCAAGATTCATGTACAGCACAATCCATCCTATGCACTATTAACACAGATGTATCACAATAAACACACTAATACACCATACTTGCCTCTGTCGTGATTCCAACGTGGGTGCTGTTATGGGGATGATGAACTGCAAAATTACACTGTGTATGCGAACTGCAACAGCAAGGACAACACAGGCATGTGAGTACAGGCAACGTGACACATATGAGGGAGACACACCACCAGGGCTACACAACACATACACACCTAGGCCATCTGACTCATTGCCTACACTGATGTTGCCAGGGAAGACGGTGCAATGCACAGACACCACACCCATTCCCAGTTGTAGTCAAGTAGCCCACAGGTGCAGTAAGCAAATGGCAGTCAAATGTGTGACCACAGACAACGCACATCACTAAGTGAAGCACAGGTTTATTACACAGTAGCAACATGCCGTAACCACTACAGATGCAAGGTAACCCCACCTGGTAGCGGGCACACAGTCAACAACTGTAGACGGAAGGAAGTCCATGGGTGTGGCGCACATCACCTGTAGGGACACAACAGCTACCAGCCTGGATGTGCAATCACGTCGTCGGTGGACACAGTTGACCAAACGAATCTGAAAGTACCCTGTGAAGGACAGAAATGACACACAGTCAAAAGCAATGCAGTACAGGACAGATCAGCAAAACTCATGCACAATACATGTTACAAGATACCCACCCAGAACCAAGTTAGCATGTCAACACTGTTGGGGAGTACAGCCCACCTGTCACCACACATCGCAACACACATCCTGTCAAGTAGCCCATGGACACACTCCAACAGCACCAGAGCACCACCCACACATCATGCCAACTCACATCATTCACATGACACCTCAGGATACTCACATTCAGCTAAAGAAGTTGGTGATGAGCTGTGTGCGGACATCACCATCACCATCATCATCATCATCATCGTCACTGGCATCGTGGTCCAGGCCAGGATCCTCCACAGGTGGCGGATGTTGGTCATCGTCATCCTGGATGAGAGGCAACTCCTTCCGCACTGCCAGGTTGTGGAGCATGCAGCAGACGATGATAATCTTGCACACTTTCGCAGGGGCATATGGGAGGGACCCTCCGGTCTTGTCCAGGCAGCGGAAGCGGCTCTTCAGGAGACCAAAGGTCCGCTCAATCACTCTCCTGGTCCGACCATGTGCCTCATTGTAGCGCATCTGGGCAGGTGTCACAGGGTTCCTGAGGGGTGTCAGCAACCACGGCATGTTGGGGTATCCCGAGTCACCTACGGACAGACAAGTGCACATCAGCTGACTTGGAAAAGTGGGCGGAATACTACAGATCAGATCACACACAATGGCACAAAGTCAGTACACACCGACAAGCCAGGCACGCTGGTTCTGCATCTGTGCCATCAACCTGGGGATGCGACTACTCCTCATCACAAAGGCATCGTGTGCTGAACCAGGGAAACGGGCACACACGTGTGTGATGGTCATGTCTGCAAGACACACCACCAGTGCATTGACCGAGTGGTAGTGCTTGCGGTTCCTGTAGGCCTGCTCCTGGGCCTGTGGTGGTACCAAAGCCACATGTGTCCCATCAATGGAGCCAATGACATGCGGCATCCTCCCCAGGGCATAAAAGTCACTCTTCACGTCAGTGAGTCGTCGCAGTCTAGGGAAATATATGTACCGGTTCAGGAAGAGCAACATTGCCGCCAAGAAATCGCGGAGCACACGGCTGAACATGGTCTGTGACATCCCACCAGCAGACGCCACAGTATGTTGGAAGGTACCGGTGGCAAAGAAGTGTAGGGCTGCCATCACCTTCACCTTGGGGGTCAGCGCTGTAGGATACGGCCGGCCAGGCTGCAAATGTGGGGACAACTGCACTGCCAAATCCTCAATCAGCTGCCTGGTGAAGCGGTACCGTCGGATGCTGTCCCGTTCCACCATCGTTGCCAGGTCTGGGAATGGCCGATGGACAGCAGGAGCCCTGCAGTGCAGAGGAGAAGTAAGCAAGATCGTCAGTCACCCCACATATGCGGCATTGAACACACTCAAGTTCCCAACATACATCATCATGAGGCACAACTACATGAAGTGTGCAGTACCGGAACGACATGTATGGTACTTACATGGCCAACATCTGTCAACACGGTCCTACAGGTGGCATCAATTTGTCCCAGGTTGGCCCATTGGATATCATGATGCTGTGTCAAAGTCACCCCCCAGTGACATGTGAGGACAGATGTGCCCCAGGCACCACAGCTCAACGACAGGCACATTCCCAGGGACCCTGTAATGCCACATGGACACTGGCATCACCTGGAGTATCATGTGTACACCACAGCAAAACAAACATGACCCCCACAGGTAGTGGCCACACTTGCCATGGCAGGAGAGCCATGGACGTCTGTGACACACACGCACAACATCAGAGTCCATGCACACACAACGTGGATGTGGAGACTGTCTCCCATTGTGCACATGAAATCAGAGACATTGTAAACACTACATGCACAAAGACTGTGGAGGGCCATCACTATTGTGCCACTGGGACACCCTGGCTCAAACATACCGTCCCACATGGGACTCACGGGGTATGTGACATGACATACACAAACACCACTGTGAAATGTGACCATGACACATGCACAGATATGAACAGTTGCACATCACAGTGGTCACGTACACGTAACACCCAGGATCCTGTCCCCATGAACACGTGCACAGCCTGGGGGTGGCTGCCCACAGGTGACACCCACAGGACAACATGTACACCAACATACACACAATAGGAAATGCAGCCTTACATGCCTTATGATAAGGTTTGGACAGGCTGTCGTGATGTAGGTGTGCCCCTCACTCCCTGGGAGCTATCTGTGGCTGGCATATGTCCATCTGAGACAGGCATGCTGACCTATGCCAGTCACATATACAGTGATGCGTTGAACAGCAATGGACCGATCGGTGCCTCCGGCCGGCCCATTGCTTTCAATGTGTGCGGGTACGCGTTGTACCCCTGTGCGCGTTGAACTGCAATGGACCGATCGGTGCCTCCGGCCGGCCCATTGCTTTCAATGTGTGCGGGTACGCGTTGTACCCCTGTGCGCGTTGAACTGCAATGGACCGATCGGTGCCTCCGGCCGGCCCATTGCTTTCAATGTGTGCGGGTACGCGTTGTACCCCTGTGCGCGTTGAACTGCAATGGACCGATCGGTGCCTCCGGCCGGCCCATTGCTTTCAATGTGTGCGGGTACGCGTTGTACCCCTGTGCGCGTTGAACTGCAATGGACCGATCGGTGCCTCCGGCCGGCCCATTGCTTTCAATGTGTGCGGGTACGCGTTGTACCCCTGTGCGCGTTGAACTGCAATGGACCGATCGGTGCCTCCGGCCGGCCCATTGCTTTCAATGTGTGCGGGTACGCGTTGTACCCCTGTGCGCGTTGAACAGCAATGGACCGATCGGTGCCTCCGGCCGGCCCATTGCTTTCAATGTGTGCGGGTACGCGTTGTACCCCTGTGCGCGTTGAACTGCAATGGACCGATCGGTGCCTCCGGCCGGCCCATTGCTTTCAATGTGTGCGGGTACGCGTTGTACCCCTGTGCGCGTTGAACTGCAATGGACCGATCGGTGCCTCCGGCCGGCCCATTGCTTTCAATGTGTGCGGGTACGCGTTGTACCCCTGTGCGCGTTGTACCTCAATGGACCGATCGGTGCGCACCCATTGACAATGGGCTTGCCTGGCAACGGACGCGTTTTCGAAATTCGAACGAGTCGGTTGCTGGAAAATCAGTTGGTCACCCACAACAATGTTGCAAAATCATGTATGTCATGAAGTTGAAGTTTTGAAGGATGCTGTGGGCGTGTTTTGGTGCTGCTATTCCATGGATTGGCCAGATTCAGAAGATGCAAACGACTTGGACCTATCACTTTGGACACAAGGGACAGTATCTGCCTCTCCAGCACATATATATTGCTGCCTGTTCCCCTGAGAGCCCACTTGCCTGCACTACATGCTCCAGGACGACATCTGCCACTGCACTGCTGCTGTCTCTGCCCCTCTGGACCCTGCAATGGCACGTACTGTGGAGAGAGCCCCAGCCTTCAGCCTTGAGGAGAACCAGGCCCTGCTGGACAGCCTACTTCCACAGTACAGCAAGCTGTATGGGACACCAGGGGAGCAGGTGAGTGTTCTGTGCACTGCCTTTCTGAATGTGCATTTTGTCTGACTAGCAAGGCTGAGAGTCAGCACACCACTGGCTAGCAGGCTCACTGAGTAGTTGTCACCCCCCATAGTGTGTAGTGACTTGCACTGGACAGGTATGGTGCAGTGACAGTGCTTCTGAACAGGGTTTTACTCCCCATGCAATGATACCATGTAGTGACTTCTGGAAAACTGTCCATGGGCAGCCGTGCACTGCCTGGGTACACCATGTGCCCCTGTGATTGCGACATGTATATGCAACTGTGTCATGCACGGATATGTTGCATGTGTAGTAATGGCCTTATCACTTTGTCATCCTGACAGGCTTCTGCCCATCGGAAGCATGAGATATGGAAGGACATCGTCCGGGCTGTCCGGTCCGTGGGGGTCTACAAGCGCCGGATCCGCAACTGCCAAAAGAGGTGGCAGGACCTTCGGGGCTGGACCCGGAGGATTGCACGGGTCCAGCTGAAGCTGTCGCCTCCTCGCAGGAGGGGCGGAACACGGACCCTGACCCCCCACATGCTCAGGATCCTGGCGGTGGTCTTTCCAGACCTGGATGGGCAGCTGAAGGCCAGAGAGCAGCAAGGAGGGGGTGAGTCAAAGACTGCACTGTGTACTCTGTCTAACATGCTATGTGCCCTCCTCGGGCCTGGTTAAACTGCCACAGTACAGCAGTCATGTTGTCCAGGAGCCATGTCCCTCTATTGTGCACTGCCCACTCCTCATCTGATACCCAGGTGTGGCCCTTACATGCAGGGAATTCTGTCACTTAGGACTGTGTCCTTGCAGTTTGCTTGACTCAAGGTGGGAGACAGCATCTGTTTCCCTGACTCTGTGGTGGGCATCATGGGTGGGTCCATTGCTTACACAATGCCTGTATTCTGACATGTATTCAGCGTGTTACTTTGATCTGTGGTCCAATTGCTGAGCTGATCCACCACATGTGGCTGGGGTACCTGGCACACACCCATGCTGCGGGTGGGAACAATGTTTGGGCCCCAGGAGTATGTATATGACGTGTGTCACACATACTTAGCCAGCTGCCTACAGTCCAGGGCTCATCCCTCATTCATGTGGGGCTGGACAGTCATGCCTACTCCAGGCCATACAATACACTCTGTACTCCCACTCCCGTGTATCAGCGGACACATTGTGCACAGTGATTTGACCCCTCAGGTGTCTGCCTCTGTGTCAGTGTGCTGTGGATTAGTCGCCAGGACTGCTGTGGAGTTTCTTGGTAGGGGCTCAGCATGCCACTGGAGATGTGACCATAGGAGACGATACTTGTGTGACACATAGGTGTCTGATCAGCTGCCCATGCAGACTGGGGCATGTAAATGTGAAGTTCAGGCAGCTGTTCCCCATGCACAGCAGAGTGTGAGGGGCTCAGGTTCAGAGGGTAGTGTCACAGGTCTCCCATATGTCCAATAGGTATGACCTGGACAGATGAGGGTTAAGAGGATGTGTTGTGGGGGGATGTACATGTGCACTTGTGCAGCTCCAGGACTTGCATTCCCCATGACCTACTATTGTGACACAGTGCAGAGTGTTGTTGTCTGGCTGCAAAGTCATACATCACTGAGCCAGTGATGTATGACTTTGCAGTCATGCCTCCGCCATGGCATGTGTCTACTGATTGGTGAGCCTGCAGGGGAGTGACATGTGCTACATGCACACCATAGTGGCGCTGGCTATCAGGACATGGGTGCATCATGGTGTCTGTCGCTGGTATGCATCACATGCATTTCCTATTTGACTCTGGGCATCCCTTACATCCGGAAACCTGTACTGACTCAGTGGCAAGAGCTGTGATGTGTCCACACCGTGTCCTCTGCACTGTCCAACTACTGTGTACTTGGT
Organism: Calotriton arnoldi; assembly: GCA_963921515.1. Lineage (NCBI taxonomy): Eukaryota > Metazoa > Chordata > Amphibia > Caudata > Salamandridae > Calotriton > Calotriton arnoldi. The sequence goes on along the minus strand of CAWUFW010000074.1, from coordinate 3,929,470 downwards.
GCATGTGTCAACACTGGGGTGTTGCAATCCAACAGACACCAGACAGATGGGTGCAAGGCCATGTGGGATGTTAGTGCCATGCTTGGCATCAGACTGACAATTGACTTCTCCTGTTCAATTAGTGCACTTTTAGCAATGTACAACTAATGATGCCAGGGCTTGCTCTGTGATGTGCTGTGCTCACAGTGGTGTGTGCGTTATGTGCAGGTGACTGATGTCTGTCTGTTTCCCCATTGTTTGCAGATACATCCACGGCCACGGAAGGGGACAGCTCCACGGACCAGGAGGAGCCGGAGAGCCAGACTGGGTCAGCAGCCGAGGAGTGGTCGGAGGGACCCAGTGGCACGGAGGGCGAGGGGAGCCACACCGAGGAGTCCTCAGCAGCATCCACCTCAGCTGAGGACCAGAGCAACTCGGAGGATGACTCCCTTGTGGAGGCGGGTGTCAGCAGCCACCACACCCCAGCTAGTGTTGCTGTCCCCGCCACCACCAGCACCACCACCGCCCTCCCATCGGCTCCCATTCCCCAGGTCCGTGGAGGCTCCCATGTCCGGGAGCGTGTCTCCTTTGGGCCAGGCACCGCACCCCCTGCCCCTGTGTCCCCTGCTGCCCTGAGTGAGGAGTCTGTGTACCTCCTTCGCCAGCTCCATGTAGGGCAGACAGCCATGCTGAGTGTCCTCCATGCGCACACCGCGCTGTTGACTCAGCTGGTGTCGTTCATGGAGGGCATCTCATCGGGCATGTCTGACCTACAGAGGGGCAATAGGTCCATGGACTCCTCCCTGACGGCAGCAGTGTCCCTCCTCAAACGGTCCCTCACCCCTCCTGCCTCTGCTCCATCCACACTCCCCAGCACCTTACCCATCCCAGGCACACACACACCGGCACAGGCACACACCAGCACACACACATCCAGCACACTGACACACACGGCAATGACAAAACGCACACGCACGCACATTCAGGGGACTGAAGCCAGACTCACAGGGGATGGGGCCCTGGAACACACACACGCATCCACATGCACTGCGCAGTCCTCAGTTCCCTCTCCCTCCAAAGCACCCTCCCTTGCCTCACCTGCAACCCCAAAGTCACAGCAGCTCTTCCTCTGTGACCTCGGCCTCTTCCCCACCGATGAAGCTGCTCCAGCATACCGGGGGAAGAGGAAGCCCACCCACACGGAGCAGAGTGCCCCTCGCCCCCGGACACCCTCCCCCAGGCGCAGACGGACTGAGGCCCCCACCCGCAAGTCCCCCCGGAGTGGTAAGAGCAAGACCCCGCCACCGCCCTGCAGCTCAGGCACAAGGTCTCCGTCCTCCATCCCTCAGGCCCCCACTGCACAGGTGCCCCCACCACACCCTGCCCCAGGTTCCCCCACCCACAGATATACCATCCCCAAGAGGATCCGGCCTTCTCCCCCTGCCACTTGCTCTCCCAGCACCACACCCCCGCTGCGCTTGTCTGTGCCACTGATGTGGTGAGGGTGTCCTCCCCCTCTGTCCAACCCACCTTGCCTGTTTCCCATTCTCCTCCCCTGGAGGTAGGCACTGCAGTGGAGTCCACTACCGCCCTGTCTGACTTGGGCACTGCAGTGGCGGACCTGTCCACCCCATCTGCAGGGTCCACTGCAGTTGTGCCGGCACCCACGACATCTGAGTCATGCCCCCCAGTTGTGCCGGCACACACCATGTCAGACACCTCCACTGCAGTTGTCAGTGGCTCTCCAGCACCCACCACCCCTTCCCTGACTCCCCCTGGTGAGCCCTGATCCTGTCCCTGCGGTGCCTGGCCTGCCCCCCGGTTGCCCCTCCTAGTGGATTGTCCCTGGTATTGTGCAGGCATGCGTAGGGTGACATCTGCCAGTGTCACCCTGTTTGAACTTTGACAATGGACTGGCCATTGGCCTTTGCTCTAATTTCTTCTGGACGTCGTTATCAAACAACACATATGCTGAATAAAGCAACTTTCTTTTCTCTAGTGCTCATGCTTCAGATGTACATGTTGTTGGTGCAGCTAACCATGCCCTTGCTGCAGTGATGGTGATATCTGGTCTCATGATTATGAAGTGTTACTGTGCAGGAACCCATGTGGTCCAGGGGGAATGTGTCCTATCATGTGGTGTATCCATGTCATCAATAGCAGCATCTGAGGGTGTCATGTGTTCAGTATTTGGCAATGGGTTTCCTACTTACATTGGCAATTTCATATCTGTGGCTTCCACCCCTGCACATCTGTTGTGCCTGCCATCGTTGCATTTGTCTACTTCCCTGACCGTGTTGCCATCTCCAGTGGACATGCAGGTTTGGGCATCAATGGGGAGGGACTCATCCGTGTAGTCAGTGCAACATTGCTATACAAGTGTGTTGGATCTGTGCTGATGATTCCGTTGGCACATCCATGACCAGGCTGATGTGATGGGAGCCCTCATTTGGTGCTAATTGTTGATTGTGTGACCAAGTGCTCAGCTGACATGATGGGGCCCTACTGAGGCAACATATGGCACAGCTTTCCTCACACAGGAGTGGAGTCCCCTCATGGCAGTGTGTACACGTGTGACATTGCCTGCGCCCAAGGTGTGTGTTGTATGTGCATGTCTGTGTGTTCACTTCCATTCATCTGCGCATGCTGTGATCCCTAGTGTTGTACCTGTTTGTGATGCTTGCTGACTTGAGCTATGTTCCCCCAAAGTCTTCTCCCTGTGTTCTCTGTGATGTGGGTGCATGGCACATTACTGGTCATCAGGGTGTCACCCATAGGTGTGTTTGCTGTCAGGGCAGAGTTTGTGTGCAGACGCAGATGGGTCACAGTCAGGTTTCCCTTTGGCACTTGTTGTTTGCCCCTGTCATGTGATTTCCAGTTTGTGTTATCTTTCAGTGATTGTGACACGTTGTGTGTGTGACTGCTGGCACTCCTTAGGGTCCGGGCTGCAATGTTGGTTGTTGTCTATGTGTGTTCTTTGTGGGTGACCTTGGCTTCTTCATTGGTGTGTGACTGTGGCTGGGATCCCATTGGTCGGTGTGGTATTGCCGTCATGTCCATGTACAGCGTAGTGTGCAGTGTGTCAGACATTCAGGAGTCTTGTTGAGTGTCCATGTGTGATGTGTTTCTACACCTTGGTTCCCACCCACCACCCTGGAATAGTCATGGGTGCATGTGCAATGTCACCAGTGCATGTGTACTTCACTGCTGCACATTGTTGGAGGTCGAGGGGTGTGGTCTTGAGTGTGTGCAGATGAGAGTTGTTGCCCGGCTAGTCCCCTGCCTCCATGTTGGCCTTGGCTTACTGGCCATGCTGATTGATTTGTGCTTGTGTAGGTGTGATGGTAGTTTGTTGCTCAGGACACCTGACTGTGGTTCACAGTGTGAACGACATTTAGCTTTGTCATCACAGTGGGATTTTTATTCAGCCCAGGGTCACCACATTGTGGGGGCCCTGGGGGTGGTGCTGTGGTGTGTCTGTGACTTGCTGTGTCAGTTGTTGTTCCTACGTGCCTGTGTGACATGTGTGTTTTGTGCTCCCTCTCACCTGTCAATGCCTGCTTGCCCACATAGGGGATTTGGATCCATGAGTTACCTTAGTGTGGCAGTGTATGCACATCTGTATGATTGGTATTCAGCTCTCCTCATGTGTTGTGTTGTTGCCTGGGGACACTGGCACCCTCCCCCTCACCTGCTGTGTATGATGACAGTGTTGGTCTGCCTGTTTGTGTTTGTGCATCTGCACCACTGCATTGGCATATCTTGGGTGTGCCATTGGCTGTATGTTGTTTGGTGTGTTTCCCCTGCTGTCCCTGGGACTCCTAGGTCATCGGTCAGCACAGTGATCATGGTTTGTGTGTCCCATTGCTGCCATGGTATGGTATCTGTTCACCTCACATCTGCTGTCTCCACAGGGTATCTGCATTTGTGTGCCCATTGGTGCAAATATGTGGTTCTGCATTCTGATGGTCACTTCTGTCATTGTGTCATTGATGACTGTTGACGGTCTCAGCCCCCATGGGTGTTGTTTGTCTGCACATGGCCAAAGGAATGTTTCATTTGCACTGCAGTATTTGGCTCCCCCAATTTCTGTTGCAATGGGACACATACACTACTTTGCCACAGATGAGTTTTTGGTTCTGTGACCAGGAATGATCCATGCAGTTTGGCAGTTGCAGCTCTTTCTTTGTCAACAATTACCTTTTGGTCACTGTGATGATGGGGGTTTAGACCCCATTGCCACAATGGTCAAAATGTGCTTCAGCTATGGACCCCACACTTGCCTTTTGGTCACTGTGATGATGGGGGTTTAGACCCCCTTGCCACAATGGTCAAAATGTGCTTCAGCTATGGACCCCACACTTGCCTTTTGGTCACTGTGATGATGGGGGTTTAGACCCCATTGCCACAATGGTCAAAATGTGCTTCAGCTATGGACCCCACACTTGCCTTTTGGTCACTGTGATGATGGGGGTTTAGACCCCATTGCCACAATGGTCAAAATGTGCTTCAGCTATGGACCCCACACTTACCTTTTGGTCACTGTGATGATGGGGGTTTAGGCCCCATTGCCACAATGGTCATGGGCTGCTTGCATTGTGGGTGCCACACACATATATATGTGGCACATGTGCTAGGGGGTCACATTGTATGTTCAAAGTCATGTTCGGTGTTGTAGGCATTTGACACAGCCTACACACGCTTGTCATGGTGGTGGGGGGATGTCTTTATCTTGCATTCCCTAGGTTGTGGTGTGCTGGTTGTGTCATGCATTGTCCATCCTATGAGTGGGGGTGGTAGTAGTGGTAGGCATCCTGCCCCCCTGGCTAAGGGTGGTAGTAGTGGTAGGCATCCTGCCCCCCTGGCTAAGGGTGGTAGTAGTGGTAGGCATCCTGCCCCCTGGGTGAGGGTGGTAGTAGTGGTGGGCATCCTGCCCCCCTGGCTAAGGGTGGTAGTAGTGGTAGGCATCCTGCCCCCTGGCTAAGGGTGGTAGTAGTGGTAGGCATCCTGCCCCCTGGGTGAGGGTGGTAGTAGTGGTGGGCATCCTGCCCCCTGGCTAAGGGTGGTAGTAGCGGTGGGCATCCTGCCCCCTGGCTAAGGGTGGTAGTAGTGGTAGGCATCCTGCCCCCTGGGTGAGGGTGGTAGTAGTGGTGGGCATCCTGCCCCCTGGCTAAGGGTGGTAGTAGTGGTGGGCATCCTGCCCCCTGGCTAAGGGTGGTAGTAGTGGTAGGCATCCTGCCCCCTGGCTAAGGGTGGTAGTAGTGGTAGGCATCCTGTCCCCTGGCTAAGGGTGGTAGTAGTGGTAGGCATCCTGCCCCCTGGCTAAGGGTGGTAGTAGTGGTAGGCATCCTGCCCCCCTGGCTAAGGGTGGTAGTAGTGGTAGGCATCCTGCCCCCCTGGGTGAGGGTGGTAGTAGTGGTGGGCATCCTGCCCCCTGGCTAAGGGTGGTAGTAGTGGTAGGCATCCTGCCCCCCTGGGTGAGGGTGGTAGTAGTGGTGGGCATCCTGCCCCCTGGCTAAGGGTGGTAGTAGTGGTGGGCATCCTGCCCCCTGGCTAAGGGTGGTAGTAGTGGTAGGCATCCTGCCCCCTGGCTAAGGGTGGTAGTAGTGGTAGGCATCCTGCCCCCTGGCTAAGGGTGGTAGTAGTGGTAGGCATCCTGCCCCCTGGCTAAGGGTGGTAGTAGTGGTAGGCATCCTGCCCCCCTGGGTGAGGGTGGTAGTAGTGGTGGGCATCCTGCCCCCTGGCTAAGGGTGGTAGTAGTGGTGGGCATCCTGCCCCCTGGCTAAGGGTGGTAGTAGTGGTAGGCATCCTGCCCCCTGGGTGAGGGTGGTAGTAGTGGTGGGCATCCTGCCCCCTGGCTAAGGGTGGTAGTAGTGGTGGGCATCCTGCCCCCTGGCTAAGGGTGGTAGTAGTGGTAGGCATCCTGCCCCCTGGCTAAGGGTGGTAGTAGTGGTAGGCATCCTGCCCCCTGGCTAAGGGTGGTAGTAGTGGTAGGCATCCTGCCCCCTGGCTAAGGGTGGTAGTAGTGGTAGGCATCCTGCCCCCTGGCTAAGGGTGGTAGTAGTGGTAGGCATCCTGCCCCCCTGGGTGAGGGTGGTAGTAGTGGTGGGCATCCTGCCCCCTGGCTAAGGGTGGTAGTAGTGGTAGGCATCCTGCCCCCCTGGGTGAGGGTGGTAGTAGTGGTGGGCATCCTGCCCCCTGGCTAAGGGTGGTAGTAGTGGTGGGCATCCTGCCCCCTGGCTAAGGGTGGTAGTAGTGGTAGGCATCCTGCCCCCCCTGGGTGAGGGTGGTAGTAGTGGTGGGCATCCTGCCCCCTGGCTAAGGGTGGTAGTAGTGGTGGGCATCCTGCCCCCTGGCTAAGGGTGGTAGTAGTGGTAGGCATCCTGCCCCCTGGCTAAGGGTGGTAGTAGTGGTAGGCATCCTGCCCCCTGGCTAAGGGTGGTAGTAGTGGTAGGCATCCAGCCCCCCTGGGTTGGGGTGGTGGCGCGCATTCAGGCCCCTGTGTGCATATGTGGCATTGGTGATGGGCATCCCGCCCCTATGGTGCTGCTGTTGCTGGTGTAAGTATATTCAGATTCCCAGTGTATGTGTGTGATGTGTCGTGTACGTGTTGTATGTGTTTTGTGGTTGGTGTCTGACTTACCTTCTGCGCCGTACGCGTCCGTGCCTGTTCCGGTAGTAGATGTAGAATATTGGTATGATCGGGACGAAGGGATTCATGGTTGGTTCGTGTCGTTCGTCCTTCTCGTTGCTTCGCGTCGTCCTCGTCGCTTCGCTCGTCTTCGTCGCTCGCATCGTCCTCGTCGGTGCCGTGTTCGTCTCGTAGCCGTGGATCGTGTTGTGGCGCGATTCGGAGCTTATGTGCGCCTCTCCCGGATGCTTTGACGTGCCGTGCGTAGCGACGGGTTCGGCGCGTACGGGAAGCGCATCGTACTTGTCCGGCCGGACGGGGCTGCATTTTCCCTTCCGTGCGACTCGATTCGGCGTTTCCGGATTCGCCTCGGTCGGAGAACAGGACCTGGTTTGGGTGAGTACGGCTCGGCCGGAATTTTTGCTGTTGTGCGCATCGTACTTGCTCGTTCGGTGTGCTGTACGGATCGGTCGGGAAACAGGCTTTCGCATGGCTTTTTTCCCGACCGAATGGTATTGGGTGCGCCTCCGACCGAGATCGGAATCGGCCCCAAAGTGTCCCCTTCAAAATTGCAGTTTTGTCAACAAGAAGTCCAGTATTTAGGGCATAAAATTGAGAAAGGAGTGCGAAAGGTAACGACTGAAAGAATAAAAATGATTCAAGGAATGAGAGCTCCAATGACGCAGAGAGAGGTAAGAATGTTTTTGGGAATGGTTGGATATTGTCGACAATGGATAAGCGGTTTCTCGCTGATTGCAAAACCGTTGCAAAAACTGACAAAGAAGGATGTTAAAGATCCTTTTGAAATGAATGATGAAGAAATGAAAGCATTCAGAGAGCTGAAAAAGAAATTATGTGAGGCTCCAGCATTAGGAATGCCTGATTAAGAGAAAGATTTTGAGCTGTATTGCAGTGAAAGAGATGGATGTGCATTTTCAGTTTTGGTACAGAGAAATGGAACTATGAAAAGACCCATTGCATATTTTTCAGCTGTTTTAGATCCTGTAGCGAAAGCGTTGCCTGGATGTTTGAAAGCAGTTGCTGCTACTTGTGTGAGTCTGGAACAGAGTGAAGGCATAGTGATGGGATATCCACTGGAGAGTATATGTTCCCCATTCTGTGGAAATTCTCTTGACAAGAACGAAAACCCAATACATGACACATAGTCGGCTGACTAGGTATGAAAAAGTAATTTTGAGTGCAGATAATGTGACCATTGACAGATGTATGAATGTGAATCCTTCGACATCTTTACCAGATGAAGAAAGTATAATTCAAATGGATGAAGTAGATCACGATTGTCTGAATGTGCTTGAATATTGCACAAAACCAAGGTCAGACATACGAGATGAGCCTTTAAAGGAATCAGATTATATTCTGTTCGTGGATGGCTCATGTTTGAGAACGAGTGATGGAGTTCTAAGTGCAGCATATGCGGTTTGCACAGTAGCAACTGTAATGGAAGCATCTTGTCTGAAAGGGATACGGTCTGCCCAAGTTGCAGAACTAGTAGCTCTGATTCAAGCATGCAAGTTGGGAAGAAATGTACGGGTTACGATTGTGACAGATAGCCAGTACGGCTTTGGGGTGGTGCATGACTTTGGTCAGATTTGGTCACAAAGAGGTTTCTTCACGTCTGCAGGAACGCCCATTAGAAATGGCGATTTTGTGAAAAGATTGCTTGAGGCGATACAGCTGCCTAAACAGATTGCTGTTGTGAAGTGCAATGCACATAAAAATGGGGAAGACTACATAACTGTCGGTAATAAATATGCTGACGAGATTGCACAGTACTGTGCAAAGAATGTGGTTTCTTTAAACAAAATTCGAGAAAGAGAGCATATTTCTTGTCCTTTGCTTTTTACTAACCCTGTTGAGACATGGGATGAGGTGAGACAGTTACAGGAAGCTGCAGATGATGAGGAAAAAGATACATGGATAAAAGCAAGATGTAGAAAACATGAAGAAAATGATGTTTGGGTTTACAGAGATGAAAGACCAGTTATGCCTGATAGCATGATTTCTGACATGGCACGGATGTACCATGGACAAGCCCATATTGGGAGAGATTCAATGATCAGACTTTTTAGACAAACATGGTATAATCCAAAATTCAGAGCCATAGCTGAGAGTCTTTGTCAGAGATGTCTTATTTGTCAACAGATAAATCCAGGAAGGAAGACAGTAGTGAGTCTAGGAACAATAGGACGAGAAAGAGGTCCTTTCACTAGAATGCAAATGGATTTTATTGAAATGCCACCTTGCAACAGACTAAGGTATGTCCTAGTGGTCGTCTGTTTGTTTTCCCGTTGGGTGGAAGCATACCCAACCAGAAGGAATGATGGAATAACGGTAGCAAAACTTATGCTGCGAGAATTCATTCCGAGGTATGGTTTTCCAGTCACGATTGAAACAGATAGAGGAACACATTTCCAAAATGAATTAGTTAAACTGATTTGTGAAGCACTTAGTATTAAACAGAAACTGCATTGTGCATACAGACCAGAGGCTTCTGGAATCGTAGAGCAAGTGAATGGAACAATTAAGAACAGGTTAGGAAAAATGTGTCAAGCTACAGGACTCAAATGGCCAGATGCCTTGCCATTAGTTTTAATGACAATCAGAAGTATTCCGGAAAGGAAAACTGGACTCAGTCCCCATGAAATAATTATGGGACGAGCAATGAGACAAGCACAAGTACCTGTCAACAAACTACTGACTATAACTGATGATCTAGTGCTGGATTATTGCAAAGGATTGGCTGATGTGGTGCGTTCTGTGTTTCATCAGGTTGGACCGGATGCGACCACTCTTGAAAGAAAACCAGCTCACGACTTGAATCCAGGAGATTGGGTCCGCATAAAAGTCCACAGGAGAAGAAACTGTTTGGTTCCTCGCTGGGACGAACCACAACAAGTGATCCTGGTAACAACCACTGCAGTCAAGTGTGCAGGAGTGAAACACTGGGTGCATGCCAGTCACACCATCAGAGTTACAGAACCTGAAGATCGACATGTGAGTCGACATCTGGAAGTATTGGATAACAGTTCAGCATCAGAAGCAGAAGAAGAAACAAACAGGGTGCCAGAACCTGAAGATCGACATGTAAGTCGACATCTGGAAGACCCAACTACAAGTGCAACGACAGAAGAAGTAGAGGAAATAGCTGAAGTTCCAGAACTTGAAGATCGACCTGTAAGTCGACATCTGGAAATATCAGATACCAGTTCAGAATCTGAGACAGATCATTCGGATTGTGAAGAAATTCTAAAAAGGAATTGGAAATTTGAAAGCATAAGAAAAGAAACTGAGCCAGAAGATTGTAACAGTGAGCAACCAAGTACAAGTTGTGGTGAAAATCCTTCGGAGATAATATTAATAGATGAAGAAGGGAGAGTTTCAAACAAAAAGCTAGAAAAGTCGGAAGATCCCCGAGGAGCAATAGGGACAGATAGTCAAACACGAGAACAGGGAAATTTAGAAGCAGATAGAGAGACTGACACAAATTCGGAAGAACCTCGAGGAGGGACAGAAATAGGTGAACGAAGGAAGATAAGAAAAGAACCACAAGTAGAGGAAGAAAATAAAATTATAAGTTTCAAAATAAGAGACAATAACGAAAGAATTGAAACAGAGTCTGAAGAAAGTGGAGAAGAAATAAACCAAAAACTAGAGTCAAGAAAAAGAAATTGGAAAACAGAAAGAGAGGAAAAAGGAAGTGAGGCAAAAAGGCCAAGAAAAGGAGACAATTGGCCCAACGAAGTAAGAAAATTAAGATACAGAATCATAAGGTTAGATGGGAAAAGTGCTGAACAAGTGAATGAAATAACAAGTCAGAGAGAGCAAGAAAAACAAGGTGGAAAACACTTGCAGAAAACGAAAAGAGTAAAGAAGGTAAATCCGAAGTATAGATCGCCTGAATGGTTGTATCTTGCTTTGACTGATAACAAAGAAGAAAAGAACACTCACGAGAACCCAGAACAAAGAAACCTAATGGGGGAAGGTGAGGTGCAACAAACCTGAAAAAGTTTAAATAGCTTCTACCGGACTTGACAAAACACTGGATCTGACGAATTTTACGGGATATGACAAAGAAAGAATTCTGAAAAAGAATTAAAAGAAAGTACCAAGTAAAGACAAAACATTGGAGTACAGAGTGGCAAATAAGTCATTTCTGAGGTGTAGTGACACAATTTTCTGGAAAACAAATAAATAAGGTTATAAAACAAAATGGAGAATACTAGAGATAGAAAATGTAAATGTGAGTTTTTAAGTAGATGGTGCAAGATGTGCTGCTTTTGTACAGGATTATTAATGACAGTATGGGTGGTTTTAGCAATCACTATTCCAATTAGTTTAGCTGTAGTAGAAATGTCTAATAACACTGAGAAAGAAAAAGGAGCTAACACTCAAGAACCAATTATTTTAAAGAGTAGTGCAGAATTACACAAAGACAAATCGATAACAGATTTTTCTAAAAATGTTTTTACTAAATTATTATATGAGTATGTAGAAACAATGGATGTAAGAGATTGCTATGTTTGTATGCAGTTGCCTGCATCTGTAGCAGAGGGTGTGACTTATCATCACCTCCCTTTGACGTATGGAATAACATGTAGTGTCTTAGCAAGTTTATTTTATAAAACAGGTAGATTAGAATATTATTACACTGACATAGATAAGATTTTTGCGAAAGTTTCTGTAGTTCCCGAGCTAAACAAAATAAAAGAGGGAAAAACGTTTGGTGAATATTTTTTAGAAGATAAGATTTTAACATTAGATAATATAATTAGGTACAACCTTACCTGTGAGTTAAAGAAGGAAGAAAAAGTATTTTTAGAGATGGTTGAAGAGAGAAGAGTGAAATTTCAAAGAAAAGTGATAGAAGAGACAAAAACACCTCTTTGGGCGTTTGAGGAAGACAATCATGACAAGAAAAAGACAAATGCAGCTATGACTCTGGATTGGCCCCAACAGGGAAGGTTGTGCATTAGAAGAAATAAGACAAGATATGACAATTATTTTGTGGGTTCCAGTATTTGCCATGACAATTATCAAATTTTAGGCGGATGGGGATTCAAAGGGGGAAAAGATCCAATATTTCCAGGGATTTATTATGTTTGCGGTAATAGGGCTTATTACAGGTTACCGGACCATTGGTATGGGTCATGTTATTTAGGCCTGGTTTTTCCTAAGATTTTCCATATGGACAGAAAAGAAAAAGGAACACACAGAATGATAAACACCTTTACACGTAGAAAAAGGGAAAGTTTTTCAGAAATAGTAGTTGATATTTTTGGCGCATTGATACCAGCAGTGGGAATATCTTTGAATGCATTTAGAATTCGGAAATTATCCACAGTGGTAGATCGTTTATCTACAGATACTGCTGGAGGGTTCTTGATGGTAAATACCGAGATGGTTGCCATGAGAGCTATGGTGATGCAAAATCGACTTGCCCTTGACATTCTTTTGGCAAAAGAGGGTGGAGTCTGTGGAATGCTGAAAGTCCAACATTGTTGCACTTACATTCCAGATAAAAGTGAAATTATACAGAAGTATATAACAAAAATTACAAGTTTGCACAAAGAACTTGTTCCACTGGAGGTTGAAAGTGCATTTGGAAAACTTGGTAAAGGGTTTTCTTCAGTAATAAATTGGTTAACAAGAATGAGTGGATTAATAATAGGGAAAGTTATAATAATAGCAACCATGATAATAATAATAATTTTAGTGCTGAAGCTTGTAATAACATGTATAAAGAGAAGAAAGAATGCAATAGAAAAAGAAAACATGATAAATAAGGAGAGAGAGAGAGAAATGGGTGAAATAGAGTTAGAAGAAATAAAAGAGAACATGTACAAGAAAACGAAGAGACAAGTTGAAAGGGATACAGTTGTGTAAACTAACAAAAGCAAACGGATAAAAGATATATGCTGTCTGAAAGAATTTGTATAACTTGGGTTTTGTGGTGATATTAAAAATCACCAAAGGGGGGAGTTGATGGAGCAGGGTAAATGAAAATTTTTTAACCTCCTAATAATTTTCGTAAAATAATTAATAAACATGTTCGTTTAAGTAAATAACCAACAATGTATGTTACATGTGAAGGGTTAAAGGTAACACGCTATTCTGTGTGCAAAATAATCAACTTATAATTGTTTACGTGTCTAACATAACATAATATTTGCATACTAATTAAATAATAAACGCATGATCTGTGCTTTTTAAATAAAACGTGTGGTTGCAAAATAAAGCGATGGTAAGTAAGGGACGGCTTTATATGTTGCTTTTTGCTAGGTAATACCTAATTGGGGTACGTAGAAAGACGGGAGGGAAACGAAAGGGTTTATATTCTTTGTTTTAACAATATTTTGTTTTATCTTTGAAAATAGTGCGCTTAGGCCTGTCGAGCAGCGATATAAAATGGCCGCCATTTGCTAGAGTACGCATGAGCAGGAAACCATGTGGTAGAGGAGAGAGGCTGGGGAAAAGGATGATCACGTGCTTGTGCTGAGAGGCTAAGATGGAAGTATGGTCAAGGCTATTGTGACCTTTCTGAGCAGATGTGTGCCAAGATGATCAGCAAGAAGCGTGAGAAGTCAAACTGAATAAATGGACGGAACTGTTAAATCTAAAAAGTAGCAGAAAAAGATACAAATTGGAATGATCGAAGCGGATGAGCAATGTCATGAACTGTGGGAAACGATGCAAGCATGGACATTCCACAAGGAACTGGTTAAGACAAGGAAGTTTGATTAAAATGTATATGGGCCTGAGTGGACCAATGAGAAAGAATCACGCCATGAAGATGCAACATTTTTATTCAGTAAGCTAGAATTAGGGTATAAGAAGACCTACTATTGGTGGGAGGGGTTAGTTGCTGGAGAGCAGATGCTGGAGAAGTTAGATGCTGTAGATGGGTGAAGTTGCGGTTGCTGATGCTGACGAGCTGATGCTGCTGCTGCTATTTTTATTTTCCAGTTGAGTATAAGATGCTGCTTTTGGAGAACCTTTTTATCCATGATCAATTTTTCAGTTAGAACTATTAGATTTTTCCAAGACAGATAGATTGATCATTTAGAGTTCTTGCTATGATAACCTGATTTTTCCGTCTAATAGATATGCATTGCAATTTCAATTTATTCTTATAATGATGATAAATGTAATGATCTGAATAATAAGCTTAAAACTTATTTCTTGCTTCGAAACTTTATATAAACTTTATTATTCTTTAAACAAATGACTCAGTGATTCTTTAGCTCAATGATTAAGGTAAATTGATAAAGAGTTTATTGTGATTGAGCTGGTCTTAATCACCATCAACTGATTCCTACTAGTTGGTCCATCGACCAATGAGCGGAATACCTTAAAGCTAAATGAGAAACATTATGTCATGTTAAAAGAGGTATCCCGTCTCCTTCCAGCGAATCGTTTTCTCCTAGGTTATTGACGGAGGAAATCCAGGGAATAAATGAGTAAGTGAATGTATATGCGGTGTTATGGGCCCCACCGTCATATGGATATAGTGTGTGTGTTGGAGGAATAGTTGTACCTGGATGACCGAAGCATATAGGAGAATAATTTTTATTGTTAGCGCTGGATCACTTGTGTGGCTCTCACCAGGTTCTGTTACCCAGAATCCCTTGCAAACAAACTTTGTAAAACAAAAACACATTTTCCTCACATTTCTGTAATGGAAAGTTCTGGAATCTGCATGGGTCCACAAAATTCCACCCACCCCGCATTCACCAAAATTCCACCCACCCCGCATTCTGATAAAAATGGTACCTCACTTGTGTGGGTAGGCCTAGTGCCTGCGACAGGAAACGGCCCAAACGCAACGTGGACACACCACATTTTTACAGTGAAAACTGACCCTTTTTTGTCAAAGTGCCTAGCTGTAGATTTTGAACCCTAGCTCTGCCGGCACCTAAGGAAACCTAGCAAACCTATACATTTGTGAAAACTAGACACCCAGGGGAATCCAGGAGAGGGTGACTTGTGGGGCTCTCACCAGGTTCTGCTACGCAGAATCCCCTGCAAACCTCAAACTTTGTAAAAACAAAAAATAAAAAAATAAATTTCCTCACAATTCTGTGATGGAAAGTTCTGGAATCTACGTGGATCCACAAAATTCCACTCTCCCCGCTTTCCTCTAGGTCTTCCGATAAAAATGGTACCTCACTCGCGTGGGTGGGTCAAGTACCCGTGACAGGCAAGGGCCCAAAACTTATTGAGGAGGCATCAAAATTACCTATCACAAAACGACCTGGTTTTGCAAGGGGGGTCACCTGGGTTTTTGGCCCCGGCTCGGCGGCCATCTAGGGAAACCTACCAAACCCACACATTTCTGAAAACTAGACACCCGGGGGAGTCCAAGGAGGTATGGCTTGCATGGACCCCCCCAACGTTATCCTACCACGAATCCCCTGCAAACCTCAAATTTAGCTAAAAAAATCACTTTTTTCTCTCCAATTTCTGTGTGGGAAAGTTGTGGGATCACCGGGCTGACACAAATTTCCTATCACCCAGCGTTCCCCCAGGTCTCCGGATAAAAATGGTACCTCACTTGTGCGGGTCGCTCAAGTACTCGCGACAGGCAAGGGCCCAAAACGTATTGAGGAGACATCAAAATTAACCATCACAAAACGACCTGGTTTTGCAAGAGGGGTCACCTGGGTTTTTGGCCCCGGGCTTGGTGGCCATCTAGGGAAACCTACTAAACCCACACATTTTTAAAAACTAGACACCTGGGAGAGTCCAGGGACATATGGCTTGCGTGGACCCCCCCAACATTTTCCTACCCAGAATCCCCTGCAAACCTCAAATTTAGCTGAAAAAAATCACTTTTTTCTCAAATTTCTGTGTGGGAAAGTTGTGGGATCACTGGGCTGACACAAATTTCCTCCTACCACCCAGCGTTCCCCCAGGTCTCCCGATAAAAATGATACCTCACTCGTGTGGGTGGCCAAAGTACCCGCGACAGGCAAGGGCCCAAAACTTATTAAGGAGACATCAAAATTGGTGTAGAGACTTAGGGGCCGATTCCGATCTCGGCCGGTAGGGCACCGAATCGGATTCGGCTTTACCGGATCCGATTCGGACGCCCTGTTTCCGACCGATTCGAACACCCGTCCGCACGAGCAAGTACGATGCGAGCGTACGCGAAATCCCCGACCGACTCGTTCCCGGCTCCGAACCGCTCCGACCGACTCGTACGGACTCGACTCGCACCACGCAATGGAGACGTTCCCCAACCGGGCAAGTACGATGCGCGCCTCGATCAGTCCGACCGACTCGCGCCGTCCGGCTCGAAAGAGCAGTCGGACCCGGAATTCGGGGGTCCGTGTCAGACCCCCCTGTACGCGTAGCCGCGCGAGTCGCACACAGGGGGGACCCATGGGTCCCCCCTACAGATGCATGTACGGCGCGAGTCGCACCGACGCGTACCCGCTGTAGGGGGCGCCCTTGTTCGCGACGTACCCATTCAGTCAATGGGAGCCCGTGTACGCGTTGTACGACCGGCTCCCATTGACTTCAATGGGAGTCCGACCGAATCGAGTCCGATAGCATGCGTCCGCATCGTACTCGTTCGGTCGGACTGCCAGAGTCCGGTTCGGTCGGAAATCTCTCCGAATCCGACTCGGTCGGTGAGATTTCCGGCCCGAATCGGAATTGGCCCCTAAATATCGAACTTTTAATATTGAAAGGACAAAATATCGAGTACAAAATATCGAGAGGACAGAATATAGAAAAGACATAATATAGTTATATATAAAAATATCGACATATAGGTAAGTAATATCGGATGTCATATCGAATTTTATTATATCGAACTTTTTTAATTGTTTTATATGTTAGTATATGTGTTAAAAATATATAATATTTTTTTAATGTATGTTACAATTTTTTTAAGGTAATGAATTTTATGTGAATTAATTTTTGCATATATTAGTTCCGTAGCGGGTTGTGGGTTTATAGGGGAATAGGGTGGGAAGTAATTTAATTTACATTATAAAAATTAATAATTTACTAATTAATAATTTAGGGGCCCATTACGATGGCGGGCGGAAGCACAACCGCCGTGCTGGCGGATGCAAAAACCACCAGTTACCACCGGCACGCAGCAGTCCACACGCCCGCACAATTACGATGCGAAAAGTAGGCCAAACACCGCCGGCAAGCCAGCAACACCGTCCGCCATCAAAGTGCGCCCGTACACGTAGCGGCGCAGCCCAACTGACACACACCGTCCGACGAAATACGTCCCGCCCGGCGCATAAATTACGATGCCGCAAACAAACGGCTCCCACGGCTAAGAGACACCGCACGTGAAAGAGAGGCGGTAACACGGACGCAGAGCACGGACAACGAAGAAGCGGCACCCGGGCATGAATCCAGCACTGCAGGCCCTTCCCATGCTTCTGCTGATGCACCACCAAGGACGCAACGTACCGCGGAGACGCAGGTAGGCACACACACAACAAGTGCACGCAAACAGCGCACACAGTGCAAGGGCGGAAAAAGCGGACAACCCCCACCAGCGCGTGTACACTACACATCCACCATTGCATCCACATATGACACACAGGCCAAATCCTAACATCGCGGAACACATGTGTACACACCACCTGGGACTAGGAACCAACCACCCCGTCACGGCCACAAAGCGCCGATGACGCCGCCACACATGCGCACAACGCAGAGGCCAACCGCAGCGCCATGCATGCGTCGCACACAGACACAGGGACACAACCAAGCAGCACACACATCAGCCCCACCTCGAACGCACATGACACGTGACAGGCCTGCCACAGACATGTCCCCAACGCCCAATTCACGGACAACACCCAACGCCACACAACCGACGCACACATGTCAGTGAAGTCACGCAACAGCAGGACACACCCCAGTGTAACAAACATGGCGAAGCACACAGCGGCGGCAACACCAACTAGGAGAAGCAGGGCCTCTTCGGGAAGAGGAACGCCAGTACCACACTGAAAAACCCATACCACCCTGCACATATGAACAAGACACATGAAACGGAACACCAAAGAGCCCGGGGACCGACAACAGGTGGCCCAAGAATAACATCCACACACAAGGCCCAACGCAGAGCGGAAAGGCAGGCTGCCGCCCACACAAGGGAGAGCAGACAGCACTGAATGACCTTCCATTCCAACTCCGAAACCACAGCCCTACGACAGAAGCCGGTGAATACAGCCATTGTCCAAGAATAGACCAACACAGGCATGCCGAGGAGACCGACCACACGGCAGATAGCGCATATCACAGAAGCACACAACGGACGGGGAAGAAAGAAGAAAACACTCCCCAAGTCAGCCACATGCAAGTTAATTGGAAGGAGTCACACAGCACTGACCTTGAACTGTCTGAGAAGCATGTGGGAAGAGGGCCCGTGTCCTCCAAACAAGCCAACAGAACACAAGTCCTGTCTCCCTACGACTACACAGAGCTCACAGCAACCCCGGAGCGTGCACATTGCAGACTGCACACACAGCCGGAGCACGCCACCTCAACGAACCGCTGCGAAATGGCAACCGCAACACACCTACCCAACTACGCCGAACAGCTCAAGCTGTACAAAACCAACACGATACATACATTGGGATGCGATCTCCTGTCCCTGCTGAACGTAAGTTACCGACTGACTTACCGCATCACATTGTTCAGCTGCGTCATGCCCGTCTTCTACTGTCGGAGGTGTCCCTACCAGCATCCCGTTGAGATATGCCTCTCCAACCCGGCATGTCTGAAGGCGGACCTGCTACCACTACTCCTCCCTCTGGACGCACACGACAGGGCCTGCTCTGCCTATGGGGGCATGGCGTATGTGGCCAACATCGCACCCGCACTGAAATGGGACCACTGTGCCTCCACACGACGGATCATCGAGAACAGCTACATCGAATGTCACCCAGCATGCCCCATCATGGTCCTCCAAGGGACAACTTACGAACAACACCTTGAGAGCCACCATCCGCTTCATTGGCTGGCAAACATGTACACCACCAATGACATGGAAGCCCTGCTGGACGGCATCGCATACCTGACAACCTGTAAATACGTCGGACCACAACGCAGGTTCCCCGAGTGACCTATGAAGTCCAACCCCGCACCCATGCTCAGCTTCCGCACGGACTGGCCAGTCACCACCACAACAGCCATACCAAACGACCGGCAACTGTAACCACACCATCAACGACATCGCCATGACATCGGATATGACCGGGACATGCACACTGTTCCCCATCACATCCAGGAACACCGCATGCATCGTGGGAAGCAGTGGCATGGGCTCTGTGTATCGCACCCACATGGACGGAACTGCACGAACAACCAGGACACGACATGGATCCAGCGCACATGGACACACACACCGCTCAGTGGACATGAATAGGTCGCCTGGAGTCTGTGGGTGCTGCACCCTCCCACCCCCGCCCCGGGAATCCCATACCAGGACCTTTGCATGGACGACAAGTGCATACAACAACAACACGACCCCAGTGACTGTGACATGTCCAGTAACCACCACAGTGCAACAACAAGTGGCACGCCGCTGCATGCACGCAAGCACATGCCCTGATGTCATCTCACATGCACGCGTGCATGAGGAACAACCGCAGCAAACCTGTCACATGGAACTGAGATGGACTGTGCCCATGATGCCGAGCGGTCTGGTAGGCTACATGTATACCGTCTGTGTCAAAGTCCGCAGCTCCGCAGCTATACGTAAATGTACATTAGCACAGCCTTGGCCAAGCAGATGTAACCCCACACCCTATCCCATTTGTAATCATGCTCAGTATATCCTCAACATGTATTCCGCTGCCAGTAGTGTCCACTATACTGCATCACAGAGGACAGAAGACTCAATATAATGTTTGAAACCAAAACTGTCTCCGCTGACTCATTTCACAAGTACGAATGAGAGAGGATGAGAGTATGTGAAGTACACGGCAGTCGTGACATGACCATGTAGTCCACTGGTATTGGATGTCAACGCAAATGAGTAGCACTACTGTGGAAGACACACATGTGTCGTGTGAAGTCGTATGGACGCAGTGCTCAGGTGGGTGGGTGCGACGGGTAGATGCGCACATGACAAGTTGGAGCACGCCGTGTTGGGAGGGGTCATGAACAGTACACCACCGCTTCCCAGGGCATTGTGAGAGGACACCTGTCGGGGGGAGTGAACACGTGTGTGCACAGCAGCCGGGCACACGTACAAAGCGGTACCAGGCGCACCTCAGCCCACCCTCTGTGGACAAGCTGGATCCTGTTGTGCGCCCGCCATGCCCCTTGACAAGGCACACACAGCCCCAGTCGACCAGGTGTAACCCCAACATAGTCAATCCGCACAGGCGATACAGGGCACGGGATGGCAGTGGAGCATGGTGTGTGAGAGGTCTCCTCGCGCTCCTCCAGGTCATATCACGCAGGCAATAGAACCTCAACGTCTAGCATGGCACAAGTCACATGGAAGTGTAGGGGGACGCACCACAGCACGAGCAGCACTGACGTCACGGGAGGTGGCTCGCACCATCCCATCCATTGCCCATCATACCAACCACGCCACATGCCATTGCGACTAAGTGCAAGCGCGTGCGCCACCACCCCCGAGCCCTCCCCAGAGAGGCCAAAGAGTGAATGTGTGGGCCATCAGCCACAGACGGACGCGGCCTGGCCGCAAGGGCAGCCACAGCCACTGGGTGTCGCAGGTGGCGGATCCGGAAGGCGAAGACTGTGATGCATAGTCCATGCAGGCCGTGTCTCCATTTGGGGCACCACGCAGGTGGACGGCGTCCCGCCACACATCATACCCTGAGACAGCCCACTCGTGCAACTGGACCCACACATACACTCCTTGCCCTCTCTGGTGCGAGCTTGGGGCTGCCTGTGCAAGCGCTAGCCTCGCAGGTGAGCATGCATATTGGGGGGCGAGGGAGGACATGAGGGCTGGGGCGAAGATGACTGTATCACTGTCAGTTAGTACAAGGGATGACCCAGATGTGGAAAGGAAGAGACGTGTCCCGTGTGTACTGCAACTAGTCGCCAATCCAACTACCCCCATGTCCGGAATGTAAGCCCGCACCTAGGCCCGCCCATCCGCCACATCGAACATACCACCAGCACGACAACCTTCCCATTCGAAACACTGACTGGGGGTGGCGACCAGTGAACAATCATGTGTAGCCTACCCACGCGTACATGTGGGCCCTCCATGATCCATGTCACCTGCGGCAAAGACATGACATGCGCAATGAGGGAAGTGAGGAGAGCTGTCCGCCCCACGCGCAGAAGGTGCATCAGCTCCACAGACCCAGCAGCGAGTCCAGCAGGGGTCACATGTGCAGGGGCAGCTGTGCCTGGTGTGAAGGCACATGCATATAGACAGCACATCGACCAATGTGTAGTCTGCCCACATCCACAGTCCATCATCATGCGGACATAGGAATTGAACACAGGGCAACACATCTTAGTTGGTGCACCCACCGTGACCAACAATGCGCAATCATCGACGTACCCGCCCTGTGCATGGCCCCCCACCCAACGGAGGCACATCCAGTGCCACCATCCCACACACACAAGCCTTCCACGGAACATGCTGTGTCCAATGGTCAGTACAGAGTCAGCGCCCATCTGGTGGATCCTGAACAGGAGACACATGCACACACATGCCAGCTCCCACTATGTACGTCTGCCACCTGGCACGTGCAATGTAACCTCTCACCTGTGACGTGTGACTGCAAGCACACAGCCGTCTTGGCATGGGGCTGTCAATGTGGACACCAGTCAATGTTTCGGGAGCTGTGATCCGTACAGTGCTGTACATAGGGTGCAGTGCTGACACCTACTACTGTCTCATATCCCCTCGTGCCACAGGTCCCACTTGTATTGGCCGCTCAGCCCGTGCCCACATCGTCGTCGTCGTGTGCCATACTCATCCAGCCTCGGAAGCAGTTCCATGCTCAGCAGACACTCATGTTGCCGTGGCGTTGCCGCTTGACGAATATGCAGTCAGTCCCCATCAGCACGCCCGCAAGTCATTGGGGCCTAGATCCCCATGTGCATGCACATGGCAGTGGTATGTCTCACTTGCCATTGCCATTGTTGGGAGACCTGTGTAAGTGTATTGTGGCCGTGCCGTCCCAGCATGACAGCTGGGCTGTGGCTCATGTGCTTGCTCAGTCATGTCAGTGATGTGTATGCGAAATTGCTATGTGCCGTGTTGCTTTGACATGTGTCCTCTGCCATTTAACCCAGGCGGAGACCGAACATTGACCGCCCATACCAATTGCTGGCGGACATGGACGATACAGAGGTAATCAGGAAGTTTCGGCTGGACAGGCCAACCCTGCATCGACTGTGTGCCATGTTAGAGCCCCATCTCCGTCCCCGCAGGGTGTATCCGACTGCTGTCACCCCCACGGCTAAGGTGATGGCCGCCATGCATTTCTTCGCCACTGGGTCATTCCAGCACACAGTGGGCAGTGGAGGAGGGATGTCCCAGCCCATGTTCAGCAAGGTGCTGAGGGATGTACTGGCAGCCATGATGCTGTACCAGAACAGGTACATCAGATTCCCCAGGGCTCGTGAATTGGCGGCAGTGAAGGGTGCATTCTATGCCCTTGGCAGAATCCCACACGTCGTGGGAGCCATTGACTGCACACATGTTGGCCTTGTTCCACCACAGGCCACTGAGCACCTGTACCGCAACAGGAAGCACACGCACTCCCTGAATGTGCAAGTGGTGTGCCTTGCGGACATGGTGATCACCCACGTGTGTGCCAAGTTTCCAGGCTCGGCACATGACGCACACATAATGCGCAACAGCATCTTGCCACGACTGATGGCCAATCTGCAACAGGATCGTGTCTGTATTGTCGGTGAGTATGTGGAGTGGTGTAGCGTGCTGGTTGTGCGATGCTGTCCCCTGTCCAGTTGGAATAGCAACGGTTCTCTGTGTCCCTCACACCCAGGTGACTCTGCGTATCCGAATGGGGCATGGCTGCTCAGTCCATTGAGGAATCCTCGCACCCCAGCAGACGATCGATACAATGAGGCACATGGGAGGACCAGACGTGTGGTCGAGCGTACCTTTGGCCTCCTCAAGTCCAGGTTCAGGTGCCTGGACCGCACCGGGGTGCACTGGCGTACTCCCCACAGAAGGTGTGCCAGATAGTGGTGGCGTGCTGCATGCTGCACAATCTGGCCATTCGGAAGCAGATCCCCTCATTGTGGATGACGGAGATCAACCAGGGCCCCAGCCCGCAGACCAGGACAGCTCGAGTGAGGTGGACAGCGGAGAGGAGGAAGCTGGGAATGTGCGCCAGCAGCTCATCGCCCGCTACTTCACTTGACGGTGAGTGTCCATGTACGACGGATGATGTGTCTGTATCTGTGCAGGTGTGTGTGTGCTGTGTCAGGGTGGCCGTATGTTCACTGCGTGCAGTGTGTCAACGCTCCATGGCCAGGGTAGTATGCCACTGTTGGTGACTGTGGCATTGTGCCCTATTGCTCTGTGCGATGTGTGTACATTGCTTGTAGTTGTTGACATGTACTGTGTGATGGGTGTGTGACACACTCATTGAATGTGCTCCTGTTCTGTCTCCCACCCCTAGGTCCCTACAGGCCCTCCGGATTCCATTGCCATGCCACGCATCAGGTGCCTTTCCGCTAAAGGTGGCCGTTGTATTCCGTACAAATAAAACACAGGGCACAAACAGCAGTTAGTGAATAAGGTGCATTTATTACAAACTGTGACATGTGATTGTGTGTAAGGTGATGACAAAAGTGGTGCGTGCAGTGACAATGAGCTGTCGGTCATGGCTGCGTGATGATCAGGGTGTACCCACTGGTTCTATGTCCATAGTCCAACACACACATGCCATCCAGATGGCTGTGTGAGTGGGATCGTAGAGCAAGTCAATGCAGTGGCTGGTCAAGGAAGGCTGGCGGAAGGCTGGCTGGCTGCCTCACTTGCGACTGGAGCGTGCGAAGTCCTCCCGGGAGATCTGTTTCCTCTTCGGACGGCCCCTTCCACGCTTGGGAGGGGGTGTGTGGTGGCGACCTGCTGGTGGTGGGTGAGGTGTGCTCACTGGCTGTGGACGCAGGGGAAGTGGACACTGCTGCCCGACCCTGCGCCCTAGCAGGTGGTGGCGGAGGTGGTGTTGCTGGCCTTGCCTGTGACCCCACCGCCACCACCAGCTGGCCCATGAGGTCCACGAGTTGGTCCATACGGGACACGAATTGGCCCATATGGGCGTCCATGGACCTCAGCACCCCCAGCACCTCCCGCGTGTCTGTAGCAGACCTGGCCCATTGTCCTTGGGCCTCTTCATAGGCCCCAAGGACTCTGGCCATTTGAGGCAGGGCATGGCTCCCAGGGAGGCTGGCGTTTCCCTGACCCTGCTCCTCCTACCAGTCCTGCTGCCACCGGCCTGCCCACTAGCCACATTGCACACCACGGTCCTCGCTGTGGCTCCCAGGGTGGATCCAGTCGGCCGGGCCACCACCTGCGCTGGGGCTGGTGCCAGCGAAGACGTGGTGGTGGTGGTGGCGGTGGTGGTCGGTGCGGCGATGGTGGCGGTTGCGGCAGTGGTAGTGGCCGCAATGACCGTGGGTGTGGCCGCAACGACAGTGGCAGCAGGGGCTGGGACTGTTCAGCATCCCTGGATGATGGGTTGGTGGGTAGGAGGGGTCCTGGGAGCGGCTGGGCCCTGCCACGCCAGATGGGCCTGCTTGGTGGTCCGTGTCCGAAGAGGAGGACAGATCCTCCAGATCCGTGTGTCCTCGTTGGGGGCTTGTGGGCTGGCTGTGCTGGCTGCTGTCTCCATCCCCAGCATCCGGCAGTTCGTCACCTGTGGAGAGAATGAGATTTGTTATTGTGTTGCACCTGGCGAAGTATGTATTTGTCGTCTGACATTGGCAGTTCGTGCAATCTCGTACATGGGTTTCCCGGAGGCGAGTGTGTGGCTGTGGCATCTGTAGTTGTGTGTGCTAGGCAATGGGACTGTGTGCTGTGCACATGTGGCATGGGACGGATTGGCCATGCCGATGGGTGTGTTGCTGTGCCCCTACTCATTGTGACTCTGGTGTATGCGGGCTCCTGGCCCATCCTGGGTCTGGTTTGTACTTTGCTTTTGGGGTTCACATGGAACGCTTAGGAACGCATATGGCAACATGGGGGCCATGCCCCAGATTCGCATTTGGGAGGGGATATGCATTTGGGGTTCAAATGGAACGCTTAGGAACGCATATGGCAACATGGGGGCCATGCCCCAGATTCGCATTTGGGAGGGGATATGCTTTTGGGGTTCAAATGGAACGCTTAGGAACGCATATGGCAACATGGGGGCCATGCCCCAGATTCGCATTTGGGAGGGGATATGCTTTTGGGGTACATGCTGTGAGCCATGGGTGCCGAACGTGACATGTGTTGTGGCAGCATGACAGTGCATGGTTTGAGGTGTGTGCATGCTTGACATGGCCTGCATATTTGCTGTCTGTTGTGATTACTGGACATGGCATTGGACGCATCGTTATGAGTGAGTGATAGTTGTGTGCCAGCCAACGTATTGCAGTTGTCCCATCTCCTTGGTGTGCGTGCTGCCCTGTGCCATGTGCATCACTGCAGTGCTCGGGGGTGTGGCCCATGTTGTGTGTTGTTGCTCACAGTGTGTCGTGCGCTTAATTGACTTCTGGCACATGGTTGGTCATGGGCATGTATCTTAGCGTGACTGCTGTATGTGTGGCAGCTGTGCGGATGACATGCCTTTCATGAGACCGGGGCTGACGGATGGGATGGATGGTATGTTGTATGTGCATGGTGTGTCTGTGAGTTTGATGGGTTCAGTGGTGTTCGTGTGCATTTATGTTGTTCCGCTCTGTTGCGTCTAGTGTTGTTTGTCTTACATAGGCGTAGTTGTGGGGTGTGTGGTTGACAGGCAGTAGGGGCTACATGGACAGGACTTCAATGGTGTTTCGGTTGTGTGTGATGAGTTGCACAGTGGCTGCCGTGTGGGACTATATTCAGTGTGGCTTGTGCATGCAGACGTGGCTCCTTGGGTGTTGCTATGTCTGTGATGGGTCATGTGGGGTGTGAGTCTGTTGTTCATGTCCGTGTGCACATTGTTCACTTGTTCGTGACGGTGGGCGGTGCTGCGTGTTCGTCTGCTACGTGACATGTCCCATGTGTTGGTCGTGTTATGGTCCTCATGCCTCCAGTAATCCAGCCCTGTCCAGTTTCCCACCTGCAAGTTGTTCGTGCGTGCACTGTACTGGATGCCACATGGCTCTAAGCGGGGGTGCTCCATGTTGCAGGTCTGTGGGGGTGGGGGGTGTTGTGGGTCGTGGGGTGGCTGGACACCCACTGACACCGATTGCTGTGGACCGTGATGTCTGCCTTTCGGCTGTCGTTGTGCACTGCGGTGGCTGACACGTGGCTGTGGGGTGTGGGGGATGCTCCTCCTTGCTGTGCTGTGGGACTGGGGCCTGGTGTGTGTTGTACTTGGGCTGTCCACCCTCCCACCCACTGCACTTTGTGTTCCTGCCACTTACCTGTTACTTGTCGGTTAGTGCAGCTGTGGCGGACACATGGGTGTGGTGGGTGCTCGTTGTGGCGCTTCTGGCATATTTGGGGACCTGTTGGTGGTTACGTGGCTGGCTTAGTGTACACATGTCCCCACGCATCTTACAGTTGTTCGGTTTGGGCTGTGTGTGGTAGTGTCTGTTGCATGTGTGTGTGATGTGTTGTGTATTGTGTGCTGGACATGGGGGTGTTTGTCCCTGGGAGCTGTGGCATGGTAGTTGCGCATGTGAGTACATAGCGGTGTGCTGGTATACATTAGTTTGTACTTACCAGCCTCCACTCCCCTGCTAATCCGGCGAGGATCTCCGGATGGATTACGACTCGCACCTTCTCCTCCCACGCTTTGAAGGTCTTAAAGAGCGCGGGATTCCCTCCGACAGTGACGGCAGCCAGCTCTCTGTTTTTGCCCTCCTTCTTCTTGACCAGGCTCTTTACGTCATTCCAACGTTTGTTAATTTCGACTCTGTTCCTGGGCAGGGTCCCTACTGCATTGACCTGGTCTACGATCCGGTTCCACATTCTGTTTCTGGTGGCTAGTGGTGTGTGCTGGACCATGTTCCCATAGATTTGTGGGTACACCTTGATGATCTCGTCGACCATGACCGTCAGCTCCATGGGCGTGAACTTGGGCATCCTTTGTGGTGCCATGGTGTTTGTGGTGCTGGTGCGGTGTGTGTTGTGTAATGTGCAGGGGGTTTGTGGTGCCGGGGGTGTGGTGGTGGTGGTGGTGGTGGTGGTGGTGGTGGTAGTGATGTGTGCGTTTCTGTGGTGTGCTGCTGTCCTTGCTGTGTCACTGTGTCCTCTCCTCTCCTCTCTGGTTTGCAATGTAGCAAGGGGTTGTGGTCTGTGGGAGTGCTGCTTTTGTACTCACCTATGTGGGTGTGTCCTCATGGTCTGTTGTTTTCAGGTGTGTTGTGTCTGGGGTTCTGGCCTTTGTATTTTTTGTTTGTCCGGGGGGTGTTTTCGGGATGTGTACTGTGCTTGTGTATTTGTGCGTGCCTTGCTGTGTGGACTTGTTGGCCATGTTGTGTGCTATTGGTTTTGTGTGCGGATGGTTTCTGTGCAGGTACGTTGGCGCCATGGCTTCTGCCGTGTCGATTCTCATCGGCGTTGTTTGCGCTGGCGGGCGGTATATTTGTGGTTTTTCCGCGCTCATGGCGGTGCGATCGTAATTTCACGTACGGTGTGTCGGCCGTGTGGGCGGGCGGTTTTGTGTTGTCGTGCGTGTATTTTGTGTGATTTTTCCGCCGATGGCGGTTTTCGGTTTGTGTAATCGTAATGGCGTGGTCGGTGTTCAGGCGGTGTGTGCGGGCGGATTTTTGCCGCTTCCATGCCTGGCGGATTTATTTACGCCGGGTATCGTAATGGGCCCCTTAGTGTTTAATAATTACTATTGTTTAATAATTTTTGCGTATATTAGTTCCGTAGCGGATTGTGGGTTTATAGGGGAATAGGGTGGGAAGTAATTTAATTTACATTATAAAAATTAATAATTAATTAATTAATTATTTAGTCTTTTATAATAACTATTGTTTAATAATTTTTGCGTATATTACTTCCGTAGCGGGTTGTGGGTTTATAGGGGAATAGGGTGGGAAGTAATTTAATTTAAATTATACAAATTAATAATGTATTAATTAATAATTTATTGTTTAATAATTACTATTGTTAATTAAGTTAATTAATTTATTATTAAATATATAAAAAGTGAATAATAATCTTTTTAATTAATTGATAATTATGTAAATTGTTTATTTTTTTATTATTAATTAGTAATTAATTGCATATTAATTATTTAAAATTAATTTATTAATATGTTAATTATGTACATTTTTAGTAGTGTGTTGAGTGTTGATAGGGGAGTAGGGTGGGAATTAAGTTAAATTTAATTCAAATTTTAATAATTTTTAAATATTATTTATTCAAAGTTATTTTATAGTGTTAATTGTGTTAATTAATTTAGATATAATGGTTATTAATTTGATTGTTAATTGTAATTAGCTAATTAATTAAATGTTAATTAATTATGTTAATTCATTCATATTTTACACTATTGGAGGTGACGTTTATAGGGGAAAATGTTGGAAGGTAAATATATTTTTATTAATTAATTATTTGTTAATTAATTTTAATTATATTGTAGGAGTGGGTCTACTCAATTATTCCCCTACGCTACCCAACACTTTCTCTACTGTTGCACTCACTGGAGTGGGAATAGTTATTTTTACACTCCCGCTATCCAACACTTTCCCTACTGTTCCACTCACTGGAGTGGGAATAGTAATTTTTAGACTCCCGCTATCCAACACTTTCCCTACTGTTCCACTCACTGGAGTGGGAATAGTAATTTTTACCCTCCCGCTATCCAACACTTTCCCTACTGTTCCACTCACTGGAGTGGGAATAGTAATTTTACCCTCCCGCTATCCAACACTTTTCCTACTGTTCCACTCACTGGAGTGGGAATAGTAATTTTTACCCTCTCGCTATCCAATACTTTCCCTACTGTTCCACTCGCTGGAGTAGGAATAGTCATTTTTACCCACCCGCTATCCAACACTTTCCCTACTGTTCCACTCGCTGGAGTAGGAATAGAAATTTGTACCCACCCGCTATCCCAAAAATTCCCTACTTTTGCAGTTGTTGAAGTGTGAATACTAATTTTATTCCCTTAGCTATGCAACGTTTTTAATTTTGTTATATTTAATGTAGTGTAAATTATTAATTAACATAATTTTTTTAACTTTAATTATTTACATTATTATATATTATTTATTTTTATATTTATATATATATATAAATATATTTTTAATAATGTTTTAAATATTTTATCATTAAGATTAATAATTATTTTATAATATTAAGTAAATATATATGTTAAAAAAAGTTATGTTTTTTTTTACATTACATTTATTATTTTGACATTTTAAGCTCTTTTACATTATTTTAACTATGTTTTATTTAATTGTGTTTATTATTTAGTTACTTTTATATTATTTTTAATACATTTAAAAAATTCGATATTTTAGTTAACTATATTTTAAACATCGATATTTTGTACTTGATATTTTAGTACTTACCTGTTTGTAGATAGGGACTCGATATTCTGTCCCTCGATATTTTGGCATCGATATTCGGGACAGTCGATATTGTGTCCCTCGATATTTAGTCACTGAACCATCAAAATTGCCTATCACAAAACGACCTGGTTTTGTAAGGGGGGTCACCTGGGTTTTTGGCCCCAGGCTCGGCGGCCATCTAGGGAAACCTACCAAACCCACACATTTCTGAAAATTAGACGTCCAGGGAGGTATGGCTTGCGTGGACCCCCCCAACGCTTTCCTACCCAGAATCCCCTGCAAACCTCAAACTTAGCTGAAAAAAATCACTTTTTTCTCAAATTTCTGTGTGGGACAGTTGTGGGATGACCAGGCTGACACAAATTTCCTACCACCCAGCGTTCCCCCAGGTCTCCCGATAAAAATGGTACCTCACTCGCGTGGGTGGGCCAAGTACCCGCGACAGGCAAGGGCCCAAAACGTATTGAGGATACATCAAAATTACCTATTACAAAACAACCTGGTTTTATAAGGGGGGGGTCACCTGGGTTTTTGGCCCCGGGCTCGGCGGCCATCTAGGGAAACCTATCAAACCCACACATTTCTGAAAACTAGACACCCGGGGGAGTCCAGCGAGGTATGGCTTGAGTGGCCCCCCCAACATTTTCCTACCCAGAATCCCCTGCAAACCTCAAATGTATCTGAAAAAGTCACATGGGCATGCCATTGCCCCCCCCCCTAAATTCAATGGAAAAGAATTCCTGGCGTCTAGTGGGCTTTCTATCTCCCCAGGGAGGCAGATTGGGGGCTACTGCCCCCAGAAAGACTGTAATCTTGCGGGGGTGGGTGGGGGCATCGGCATCCCCCACCCCTAATTGCAGTGAAAAAAATATCCCTGGTATCTAGTGGGCTTTCTGCCCCCCCGGGGGGCAGATTGGGGGCTACTGCCCCCATCAGACTGGAATTTTGTGGGGGGGAGGCAGGGCATTGGCATTGGCATGCCCATCTTGGGCAGTCCCCACCCCTAATTAAATTTTTTTTTTTTTTATTAATGGTCAAGTACAATATACAGTTCACACATTTCCTATATATGTACTTTACATTTTTTGTTGTAGAGTCCATATTTCTATATGCAAGACATATTTTTAAGTACCATATCATGTACATAACATTTCAATGCTTCTTGGTTATAGCGCTGTCACATTCCAGCAGAAGAGCAAAAAACTTGCATTACAATCCATAACATTTGATGTAATTAGTACATTTCCCAAAGTGTGATACGGTTATCCCAGCTTTCTGTACGGTAGTGTGTGTTTATTCATCTGTTTGCGTGGACCTTAGGTATTACATAAGTGGGTCCCAGAAGTCTTTAGGTCGAGACGCCTCAGGTATTTCTTCTGCATAGTTTTCTAGTTGTTCCTTACAATATGTCATGTCTGTGATCCAGTTTTTACATTGTGGTGCCTGTCTGCTCCCCCACTTTAAAGCTATTCTTCTCTTGGCTAGTAGCAATGCCACAGCTAGGAGTTTGCGTTTTCTAATCTGTTTGATTTTGTATATCCCCAACAGACAAACTTGGGGTGAATTAGGTATCTGCTCAGCTAGCATTTCCGTTAGAGTACTTGTCGCTGTTTACCAATAGGGTTGGATCTGCGGGCACGCCCAGGCCGTATGTAAAAAGTCTGCCTGTTGGGCGTTGCAACGCGCACATCTGTCGTCTTCCCGGAGGCCATATTTATGTAACTGTGCCGGTGTATAATATACTTGTTGTAAGAATTTAAAATGTATAATTCGCAGATTACAATTAGGTGTAAGCATTTGTGTGAGTGTACAGCTATATCCCCAATCTTCTTTGGAGATTGGACTGCCTAGTGTATCTTCCCATCTCTGTAAAGCCTGCTTGTGTTCTCTAAATTGATCACGCTGGGCTGCGTTATACAGATTTGTTACTAGTCGTTGACGTGTAGGTGATGTTAAGAGTATTTGGAGCTCGTTGTGCGTCGGTAGTTCACTAGGGAATGTGGGGTAGAGGTCTTTTAAGGCCGCTCTTAATCGAAGATAGGCAAATATCTTTAATGGTGTGCGATGTGCTGCTAGCGAAGCGTCGTTCTGTGATATGAATTGACCGCCTTGAAACATGTTTCCCATTACGCATAGACCCATTTCTCCTAGCAGTTGTAGCATGTTTTTTTCTTGTGTCACAGTTATATGCGGGTGGTGTCGCAAGGGCAGCGCTGGTGCATATGTTGGAAGTTTTTTCGCACGTTTCGCCAGCATGTGCCACGCTACTGATGTGCAACATGCTGGATTAATTTCTGCTCTGGGGGTGTATTGTCTCGGCTCCAGCAAATAAGCAACCAGAGGAGTCGGGTGAACACTCTAGTGTTCCACCGCTATGTGAGGTATATGTGCATGTGGGTGTATCCAGTAGTGCGCATGCTGCGCCTGGGCGCAATAATAGTAAAGTTGTAGATCTGGCGCTCCAAAACCCCCCTGTATATATGGTCTAGTCAGTTCTTTCCATCCTACTCTTGTCTGCTTTCCTGCCCATGTTAACTTGGTCATATATGCACGCAGTTTTATAAAAAACTGTTGTGTGAGCATCACCGGTATGTTTGTGAATAAGTAAAGAAACCGTGGAAGCACCACCATCTTCTGTATTGCTATTCTGTCAGCTAATGACAGCGGTAGCCTAATCCATCTGTCTACTTGGCCTTCTAGTTTTGTAAGGGCTTTACCATAATTTTCACGTAATACTAACTCCGGGTCTCGATGAATCCATACCCCTAAATACTTTACCGGTTCCGTTTGCCGCTGCAGGGGATAGTCTAGCGGGGGTTGTTGTGTAGCGGGAGTCAATGGAATCACCGTTGATTTAGTCCAGTTTATACTGAGCCCTGAGTGATGTTCAAATCGTATATATATTCTCTGATTAATTTGTTTAAATTATCTGCCGGGTGTCGTGTATATAAGACCATATCGTCAGCATAGAGCAATATGCTCACGGGTCGTAGTTGGAACTGCAAGGCTGTGTCAGCATGTTTTTGTCGGATTTTACATGCTAATGGTTCGAGTGCTAAGGTGAATAATAGCGGTGAGAGTGGGCATCCCTGCCTCGTCCCTCTATAGATATGGATAGGATCGGATGTATTGCCATTTATCCTAAGCCTTGCACACGGTTCCGTATATAGTAGCGTTATCCAGCGCAGGAACGGTTCAGGGAACCCCATCCTGCGCAGTACAGAGAACATGAATGGCCACTCCACAGAATCAAAAGCTTTCGCTGCGTCCAATAGGGCCGCAGCTGCTGGCAAATCTGGGTTCAGTTGATGGAACATTGTGAAAATGGTCCGCAGGTTATGTGTTGTTGACCGCATTGGAATCCAGATTGATCCGGTAGGACCAGTTTTTGCATTAGGGGTTGTATCCTTAGTGCTATGATTTTTGCTGATATTTTAGCACCTATATTTATTAGTGACAGTGGGCGATATGAGTCACATCTGGTGGGATCTTTCTCCGGTTTAAGGAGTGTGATTAACAGTGCTTCCCGCAGTGATGGCGGGAGTGCGCCCTCTTCAAACGCTTCAGAGTACATCACTGTTAAGTGGGGTATTATTAAATTGCTGTATTCTTTATAAAACTCCCCCGGTAGTCCGTCCGTCCCTGGGGCTTTATTGTTTGGGAGAGAGCTATTTGCCTCTTTTAGCTCATCTTCAGTTATGGGGTGGCTGAAATATTCCCGGTGTTCATCAGAGAGCCAGGCTAAGGCAATATCATCTAAGTAGGTGTCTGTCTCTGCTGCAGATGTGGTCATCTTTGTGGAATATAGTCGTGTATAGTATTCTGAAAAGCATCTGATAATGGATGGGGTATCATATTGCGGCATGTCTTGTGTGTCTAGAATTTGCATTATGTGGGATGTGGTATGTGCTTGACGTATTCTACTTGCTAGTGCGCGGCCTGGGCGTCCCTCCTCCCCATAATTTCGTGCCATGTATCTGCGTGAGATATATTTCACCTCGCTATCTGCAAATTCATGATACGTGTTCAGTTTGTTTCTGATTTCTGCGAGTAGTGTGGGGTTTAATGTTTGTGTGTATTCCGTTTCCAACTGTTGGATTTCTTTTTTTACCTTAGAAAGCTGTTGCCGGATATCCTTCAGTATCCCCGCATGTTTGCCTATGCAAAATCCTCGGATTCTAACTTTGAAAGCTTCCCACAATACTCTAGCACTATCCACTGTTCCCACGTTATGCTCAAAGTAGTCTACGATAGCCTGTCTTAGTTCTTGTTCTAAACACCTGGTCTAGTATCGAAGTCGGCTGAAGGCGCAATGTGAACTGTCTAGGAGTGTGTGTGGGGAGCGCAATTTCCAGGCGAACCGGTGCGTGGTCGGATAGCGTCTTGGGCATATGTTCTACAGATACAGTCCATGTGCTAACTTTGCAAGTTGCTATCCAATAATCTATTCTAGACCATGTATTATGAGTTGTGGAGACGCAGGTTCCCTCTCTGTGCTCTTGGTGGCGCAGACGCCATATATCCACCATCTCCCATTCTTCAATACCTTCTTTGAGTACTTTAGCGGCCTGCTTCCCGTATTTATCATTGCATGTGGATCTATCCGCTGCAGGGTCTATGCATGTATTGAAGTCGCCTCCCCATACAATTTCTGCTGGTGACAGTGTACGTAATTTGGCTCAGATTTGTGCAAAAAACGCTGGATCATCAATATTTGGGCCATATATGTTTACTAGGGTCAAGATAGTGCCTCCAAAGTTACCTTGGATTATAATGTATCGCCCTTGATCATCTGTGATAGAGCTGAGTAGTGTGAATGGAATGCCACACTTAATTAGTATTAGTACCCCCCTGGCGTATGTGGAATAGAAGGAGGCTATTCGGGTGGATGCCCAACGAGTGCCCACCCTGACCTGTGAGGATTGAGTAAGATGAGTTTCTTGAATACAAGCTACATCCACTTTGTGGCGGTCAAGGTAAGCGAAAACTTTTCTGATTTTTTGCGGGTTGTTAAGGCTGCGCACGTTCCAAGTCATGAATGTCAGGGATCTAGTGCTTTGTGTCATAGTATCATCTGTATGTCATAGTTTCTGAGTGAACAATTATGCTGTTGTATGGACTCAATTGTATTGTTGCTTGTGACGTCTGTATTCATGCTTCCAACCATTGTTTTAAACGTTCCCCCATATCCTCCCCCCACCCACTCCGTTGCCCCAATCGCAGCGGAGACATTACCCAGCTGTTGGTCCTTTTCCCTCAACCCCCCCAACTTTTCCCCAAAATAAACGAAAACTTGGTGTGGTGCACACATGTGGGTGTGAGCTGCCAGCCGGAAACCCCGGTGTAGAGACATACGGGGGGCCGCATGTTGTATTGTATATTTGCGTCTATCCTAAAGAGTATGTGGAATCAGATAGCATTTCGTTCGTTAATTTAAACATAGTCTTACGTAAGTTTGTATATGTACCAAACAGTGTCCATGTACGTTGATTTTAAATTAAACGAACATAAAGCCATCTGCTAAATTGTCACTTATCTGCTTTGGCCAGTTCTCTATTCCTGATGTACCACTTTCTTTTTAGCCTTCTCCAGTTATCACAGTTCGGGTTTTAGTCTTTATCTTCCGTTCCTGAAGTTTGATCTTGTTCGTCCGGACCGCCTCGAGGTGATCTCCGCCGTGGGTTCTGGGGGCCTCTTTTTTGCAGGTATTGTATTACTGCCTTGGGATCCTTGAAGAGTTTGGTCTTGCCCTCATCTGTGATTCTAAGACGGGCGGGGTAGAGCATTGCATAGGGAATGTTTTGTTCTTGTAGCTTTTTTTTCACCACCAAAAATTTCTTTCTCGCCTCCTGGACTTGGGGTTTGAAGTCAGGGTAAATGGATATTTCTGTTCCTTCATGTCTCAGGTTCTCCAGTTCTCGAGCCCTGCGCAGCACTGCATCGCGGTCTCTGTAGTTAAGTTCCTTCGCGATGATAGGCCTTGGTCTGGCACCTGGAGGTGGAGGGGGGGCCAGGGATCTGTGTGCTCGTTCTATTATAAAGACTTCCGAGAAGGTCTCTCTGCCCAGCAGGTCTATTAGCAGGTTTTCTATGTATCGTTCCATGTTTCCTGTGTTTGTCGATTCCGCTATTCCCATTATTCTCAGGTTGTTGTGGCGGGAGCGTGCCTCCAAATCTTCTGTCTTTGCTTGGAGGGCTGATAGGGTTTTTTCCATTTTTCCTTTATTGACGCCGATCTGTTGTTGTGTATCTTCAGCTTCCGATACCCTTCGCTCCACCATGTCAATTCTTTCCGAATGTTTGTCCAGGCGTTCTGACATGCAGTCTACCCTGTATGTCAATGCATCTATTTTGCCATCTATATTTGACAGAGTAGTCTGCATGGCTGTTAGAATTTGTTTGAGGTCGCCACTTATTTCGGTATCTAGGGTAGGTGTGGCCGCGTCTGTGGTGTCTTGGTCCTCCGAGCGCAACCCCAGTGCTTTTTTTTGTTCAAAATGGAGCTTGGATTGCAATCTATCCGTTTTCCCCATTGCTTATTCGATAGGGGGTTCCTTTGCCGGCTGCTGAGTGGGGGTGTATACGTTTCTGGGGCTTTGTAGTTTACGGTTCTTTAGCGCAGTTTTTGATTGTATGTGACGTGGCTGAGTTATAGTGTCCGCCCTTTGATTGCTGTTCAGGGGCTCTCTGTGGTGGATTGGTAGCGTACCTCTCCTGTTGTCTGTGTATTCCTGTTTGCACAGTCCTACTTTGTTTTTCCTCGCCCGCCTTTAGAACTGCATAGCGGTCTCTGGTGGCGATATATATTGTCCGGGTAAGCTGAGTCGCAGGCTCGGGCACCGCAGGGGGATCCGCTCCCGCCCCTCCTTTTGTAATCGGGTGGGCTACTGTCCACTCGGTCAGCAGCAGCTGTGTAGGCTGTGAGTGAGATGAAGCAGGTTCTATCTCTGTTTGGCCCACAATTCGCCGGTGCCGGTTTCTTCGGCCTGAGATCGCAGTGCAGACTCGGCCCTACCGGGGGATCCGCGCAATCCTACAGGTTTTATTCTTCCCCCTTGTTAGTTTTATTGTATTTATTTTTTTAAATTATTGTTCTCACCAGCCCTCAGGTCAGTTTGGCAGCAGTTAGTGACGCAGTGCGCTTCCGTTTAAATGCACACAGACGCAGGCACACCAGAGGGGATATTCCTCCCGCTACCCCTCTCGTGTTATGACGGGCGTCGTTCCTCCCAGAGCTGCAGGGCAGCAAAGCCTCTACCTGTCTGCCCTGGTGTTTGCTGTTTTCAGTGCCCTCGCTCTGAAGTCGCATTGCTGACCTCCCCCACTCTGCGCGTTTACTGGTTAGTGTGTGTTTACCCCCGCAGTGTGTCCTGGGCTCCTTACCGCTGAATTACAGATTGCGTGTCCTCCTCTGTGGCAATGGGCGCCCGTAGTGAAGACCGCGCTGTTGCCGCGGTGGCCTCACACCACGCACTCCCACCGGAGCCTTTCCTCGTGGTCTGCATCAGCCGCCGAGGGGTGCTTGGCCTCCTATGCAGGTGTAGGCCTCATTATGGGCCGGGCACCCGGGCTCAGTAGTGGTTGGAGCCCTCTGTGTGTGAAATTCCTCCAGGAAGTAGGGGGGTGCGGCCAGAATGTCTCCGCTCGGGTCCGTATCTATGTTCACGCGTAGGAACGGCGCCGGCCGAGTCCGCCGCTCTCTGTGCCAGCAAGGCTGCGCTGTGCCACGAAGAGGGAGCCCACTCCCCCATGCGTGCCTTATCAGCGCTGCTCCAGGCGGTGTAAATGTCTCATACAGCCCGTCGTTTCGGGCCAGGATAGTTTGTTTGGAGGGCGCTGGTCTTCCGATACACTATTCCATGAAAAGGTTGTTCGAATACTGGCTTATGACGCGGGATATATGAAGGATTATTAAAAACGGCTGAAGGAGCTCGCTCAAGGAGCGGCCATCTTCAGGCATGGCTAGCTCCACCCCCCCCCCCGACCCCTAAATTTAACAGGAAAAAAAACCCTGGCGTCTAGTGGACTTTCTGCCCCCCCGCCAACACCCCCGGGGCAGATAGGGGGGTGGGGGCATTGGCATGCCCATTTTGGGCAGTCCCCACCCCTAATTCAAATTGCCCAAAAAAATCCCTGGTATCTACTGCCCCCATCTGCCCCCCAGGGGGGGCAGAAAGACTGAAGGTACCCATTTAATTTGGGGGGAGCAAAGGCCCTTGCCCAAGGGGCCACTCCCCCCCTCCCTGGTGGCTAGTGGGTGGATCCCTACAGCCTCGGGAGCTGGGGAAGCTCTTCCTCAGCTCCAGAGGCTGTTGGGGGTGAAAGGGAATCCCTCTGGTGCCCGCACCAGAGGGATTCCCTGTGCCATGTGATCGGAAGGCCGGGGGTGCGTCCGACACACATGAGCACTGGTGCGCACCGAAGGGGTTAATACATGAGGTTGTATCCTTGCATGGAGATATTTATTAAGTGATATTTTTAAACATGAACTTAGAGGCATTCCAGCCCCGTCTGACGAAATGCCATTATGGAACTGAGAGTCGAGTCAGTTGTCGTGTGCACTGAATATGTGCCCTAAGTTGTTAATTGAGATGGAGCACCAATCTAGGCTATTAAATCAAACTCGTGTTTTTTGTACAGTGCACTTCTTGAACTCAACTATTTGAAGGTGCCCATATATTGATGTCCAAGAAAAAAGAGGCTCAGTGAAACAAATATATTGCCATGAATCACGCAGTTTGGTCAAGTAGAGAAGCCAGGACTGATCCTAGGTTTTCTGGTTTCCCATTAAGCAGTTTCGCCACTCTATGGTCCTTTTTCTCTCATTTTTATCATCAAAAGTGTATACTTTGTTCCTGTTTTGCCAAACGCCTCTTTTCTTCTGCTTTTTAAGGACCAAGAATTAAAAACAGATTGTTTAATTAAACAGTTCAGCCGGGAGAACAGTTACATGCACTAGGTGTGAGGACATCAAGTTTGAGCTTTCTTTATATACAATATTACAACAAGCAATAAAATGTTTCCGGCGTACCATATATGGTGAGGAATGTTGGTTGTTGCCTTTAGGCTTATAAATTAATGGTCTATGGTTACTACAGGTGAGTCGTGACCTGTGTGGACACAGTGCAGCCAGTGGTGACTGTGTCCAGATGTCCGGCATGGGGAGCGCGTGATCACAACGTGTACTAGGCCCTGATTTGCTATGTGTTCCTAACTCGTGTGGCATCTGACTTTATGTTGTTTTTAGGAGCGCATACCCCCACCAGCCATGGGTGCTTTTTTAGGGCAATCTCCCCTGACCATTGGTATGTCGTTGCGCCAATCTGTGGAATTGATCAAGAATTTCCTGCCCAAGTGTTCACCTGCCAGCTATGCACCCTCCCTGCTGTGACCCATCAATCAGTAATCCCGGGCCTAGGTCGCAGGGCCTACCTTACTGCATACTTGCGTGTCAAGGTAGATGTGGAGTTCAGGACAGGTGATTCTGTTAATAAGGCCGATAGTTCATGCTTGTCGACAAATGCATCAATATCTATATTAACAACATGATAGAGTGTGGGTGGCTAACAGAAGCCACATGAAGCTTGGCTCGTTTGGGTCTCAAGAGGACCTTGAGCTGACCCAAAGTCGGGCCTCTGATTCAAGTCTTCACTAGGTCACCTACCTCTAAAATTATATAGTGGTTACTACCCCATGTGGGGCGCTGTAGCAATTGTCTGCATGGGTAACAGGCTACACCATGTAGGTTTGTAGTGTGGTGGTTTGTTTAGCTCATGGGAAGTGTTCCATGTTGTGCATGATGACCACCCAGTTGTGGTTTT
The DNA here is from genome assembly GCA_963921515.1 of Calotriton arnoldi. NCBI lineage: Eukaryota > Metazoa > Chordata > Amphibia > Caudata > Salamandridae > Calotriton > Calotriton arnoldi. The sequence goes on along the minus strand of CAWUFW010000074.1, from coordinate 3,890,338 downwards.
TGTGTTATGGGACCCAGTGCCTAGGAGTGTGAAGGATGAAGAAGTGAGAGAGAGGTGCGCAGTTCATGGTTTTCAGTAAACTTATAGCTTTACACAACTTTGCAGGCCCTCTTATGGTATTACTTATAATCATAGCTCACTTAGCTGGTTACTGCACTAGGATATCTATTCTGTTTAAAGTTTATGGTCCTGAGCAGGCCCAGGTTGGAGGAAGGAATGGTGGAGAGATCTGCTGGGATGGACTTTATTAATATCCCATATCTAATTGTCATTGTGACTTGTCAAGAAGTGGTCACAGTAAGTAGTCAGTGTATGTAGCATGTTGGGACTTGCAGAGGTGGAGTAAATTAAAGTACTCTTTTGTCTAGCGGCATGTGGCAGATCTCTTCAGTTATTCCATACCTTTTCAGTTGGTAATGGGTGGTTTATTATTGTTGATCTTTTCTGGGTAATAGGCATGACCAGTAACAGTTTTTTCTTATGTGTGTGAGTGTCAAGCAGTGTATGCAGTTTTTATGAACTACAATAAACTGTCTGTCTGACCGCTGAGTGTTATTGTGTTAGTGTGGGCCAGGAGGGTTGTATATTGCATTGTGACTGCATTTATATAGCACTTCATATGTCTGATGAGGCATTGAAGCACTGTACATCGGGCAGAACGCTGCTTCAGAACCTAAGGTTAGTGTTTTTTTACAGTAGTTATTGTTTGTAGTTGGGATTGAAGTTATGCTCTTGAAGAAACCATTGTATGCATTTAAACCAATTTCTATATGGTGACTACATTAATAAGAGGTAGGTGTGCTCTTTAGTTGGGGGGTATGTAAATGGTTGGTGGTATTAATAAATGACCTATACGAGATTAGGTATTGTTAGGTTTTAGGGTGCAATATATATATATATATATATTTATTTATTTTTAAGCAATTTTTATCGTATTTACAAACCAAGCAACATCCAAAGCGATACAATCGTTAATAGCATAACCATTCTGGGTTACAGCAATACATGACAGGTATTTCAAAAAGCAGTCCCCTCATGACGGTAATCCATAAAACCACCACTTCCCCCACACTATCATGTTTAAGAGGACAGCCACGTGCTTCATATATAGTTTTTCCCTGTTGTACACACCATATAAACCCCTTATGCCACAGCTGGATCGAGGCGGATGTAAGTTGCCTCCACAGCACAGCATCTCTCTTGCTTGGTCCCCCAGCTCCTCCAATCGCCCCAGCAGTGCTGTCCGAGGGCCCAGGTCAGTCGAGCGCCCCAGAACCGTTGTGATCTCGCGACCTACCCTGTCCCAGAAAGAGAGTAACGCCAGGCAGTTCCATGCCACGTGATAGAAGTTGGCAGCAGAGAGAGAGCTCAGTGTGTGCTTGTAGCCTGAGCGGTTAGGGATATCCTTTGCATGCTGCGTGGGGAACGATATGTCACGTGTAGGTAGTTGATCTGGTCCATGCGCAGTCGCAAAGACATCATCCAGCTCACCTCGCCCCGCTCCTCCCCCTTCTGTCTAAGGAAGGCGAAGCCATCAGGAGCATTGATAATCAAGGAACCATCCAGGTACCCCATGAAGATTTTGTCCTCGATGGGAATTGTAGTCAGGGAGCTGGGCATCAGGGGGGAGGTGGGTCAGCAGCTGAAGGAAACAGAACTGTGTGTGGGACAGGGCATAATGATCTCTCAATTCTTGAAAAGACATCAGGTTACCCCCCCTGGTGGACATCTCCCAAGTACGTAATTCCTAGCTGGTCCCATTGGGCAAAGCCCTCAAGGCTGGAGAGCTGTTGAATCTATGTGCCTTGCCAGAGGGGGGGTCAATCCCGTCAGGCAGCGGTCCCACCAAATAAAGTGTACCGCTACTTAGGTGCAGGATGGTGTCATTGGGGGCATTCGGCCCCCAGGATGGTGTCATTGGGGCATTCGGCCCCCATAAAGCAAGTCAAGAAGCTCCTTAAAGCCCAGTAGGTGAAGTTCCAAGCGATAGGCGGTTATCCCAGCCTCCCGCATACCATTCATTGATGGGCACCAGTTGTGCCGTTAGATAGTACCCATAGATGTGCGACACCCCAAGACCACAGTCGAAGGGAGATTTCCGCGCCAAGCTCAATGCCACCCAATGGCGCTTACAGGCCATAGAAAGGATGTGAGTCTGGAGGTCGGAGAGTGGAACCACCCTCGGGATGGTTGGAGGATTGGATACAGAAAATTTGCTAAGACGTATAAATAGCGGGGGAGACGCATCTTAAAGAGTGCAATGCGCCGCATGGGGTTAAGGGTCATTCTGCACCAGCGGCACAAGTTACGGTCACAAGACAAGGCTAATTGTTGAAAATTAAGGGGCCAGGTACGTGATAAATGAATCCCCTGGTACTTAAAGGTGTTCCGCTGAAGGGGTATATCAGGGCATGTGTCGTCCCACAGCGTCTCCAGTCAGCTCCGCCAATAAGGATTTACGTGTGTTAACCTGGACACCAAAGGCCTCTCCATAAAGAGGAAGGATCTCAGACTGCAGGGACCAGAGGACTGGGGGTCGCTAAGGAGAATATCAGCGTAGAGCGCTATCTGATCTTCAAATCCACCCCATCCTCCCACCTCCAGCCCAGTATCTGAGCATCACAGCGTATCAGGCGTGCCAACGGTTCAATAGCCAGGGCGAACAGTAATGGGGAGAGGGGACAGCCCTGACGTTTGCCTCTACAAATCGGGAAGGAGGTGGATAAAACGCCCTGTACACGGACCTGAGCCATGGGGTTTTTATACAGGAGATGCATCATCTTGCGAAATAGTGGCCCCAAGACAGCCTGCAGGAGAACCGCATCAAGGAAGAACCAGGAGACTGTGTCAAAAGCCTTGCAAAAGTCCACCAGAAGGAGGGTCAGGTTACAGTCCAGACGATGTGCCTGTGAGAGAGCCAACTGCACTCGGCAAATACAGTGACGGGTACTTCTACCCGGTATGAAACATTATTGGACAGGATAAATGAGGTGGGACATGGTTCAGGTCAGCCGGGTCACCAGGACTTAAGCAAATACCTTGATGTCTACATTGATAAGCGAGATAGGGCGGTAGGAGAAGCACTGGTCTGTAGGAAGGCCCTCCTTAGGGATAACAACGATAGTGGCACAGTCTAGGTCGGGGTAGGGGGGACAAACCCCGTCGTAATGCCTCTGCATAGAAAGTCAGCAGGTGGGGTATCTTTTATAGTATTCAATGGAGAAGCCGTCCGGACCAGAGGTTTTCCCCGATTTGAGTCCGAATTTGGCTTGGTCAACCTCTTCCACCGGTAAAGGTTGGTCTAATTCATGAGCCAGGGAACACAGGATCAAGGGCAGCAGAATGTCCCAGAGACTTGGTCTCTCAGTCTCCGATAGGGGTGTTGGTCACATTGCATAGAGGTTTTGATAGAATGCCTCAAAGACCTGAGCGATCACTGGCAGATCTTCCTGAAGATTGCTAGCAAAGTCTTGGACGATGGGCACTATGCTAATGAAGATATAACGGGTCGCCAGCCAATACAGCAGCTTACTGGACTTGTCCCTGGACTCATAGACCCTTTGGGTCGAGGCTTTCCAGCACTGCTTTGCCTCTTCAAGGGCAACATGTCACAGCTCGGACCGCGTTATTGCCAGGAGGGGATTTGCATGTTCTGCACCAGAGCTTTAGATCCGGCACTCCAAACTAAGAATTTGGGCCTCTAGATCTGTCACCTGCGCTTATTGTAGAGACTCTCATCATCTCTCATAACCTTTAAGCAGCCCCCTCATGGTGGGTTTGCTTGATGCCAACAGCGTTGTTGCTGAGGATACGGAGTCCTCATTAGTTCAAAAAAGGCTTGCAGCTCCTACTCTACGAAGGAGGTATTCATGGGGTCCGTTAGATGCCACAAGCTGAATCTCCAGATTGGGGGCTGAGTCTGCGGTTGTGCACCCCACTCAGTAAGTAGGGGGGCATTATCGAATATACCACGCGGAAGAATCCGGACAGACTGCAGTGATAGGAGATCAGTTGCCGGCATCCACAGCAAGTCAATCCTTGATTCTGTATTGTGGGCTGCAGATTGATGTGTATATAACTGTAGTGATGGGTGCCATGAACGGCATGCGTTGCAGTGGCATATGGAGGCAGCGCAGGCCACTAAACATGCCGAACGTGTCAATCGGCTGGGGCGAGAGGCCGCTGAAATGTCCAGCTCGGCATCCGGAACTGCATTAAAATCCCCTCCCACGAGGGTAGTCCTGGGAGGAGGTCACTATTAGCGATCGTAGTGTCTGTTCGGTGCGTTGCAGAAGCTGCGGGGTAGCATAACAAGAAATAAAATTAGAATGTCGGGCAGCCATACGTCCTTCAACCCCCACATACCTTCCATGGGGATCCTCATGTACTTTGATTACTTTCAGTGGAAGAGACTAGTACAATAGGAAGGCAACTCCTCTTGAGGCTATGGTGAAGCCTGAGTGAAAAACTGTTGTAGCCAAATCGACCAAGGAAGGGGCAGTGGGGTGCCCAGCAGGTTCATTTCCTGCAATAGGACGACATCTGGTTTGTATTGCTTGTTTTAACGCAGCACAGCAGATCTCTTTATACAGTCTAAGAGACCGTTAACATTCCAAGAGAGAATCTTAATCATAGGGGAAAGTGGTATGGTGAATAAAGGACACTTGGGGACCCCTCAATGATAGGGAAAGTCTGCATTTGGCAGCCCAGAACCCAGCTAAGAAGTCTGAGATGTTGCATCAGGGAGCTCGCAAAACGAATACCTGAAAGGCAAGGACAAACTTACAACAAAGTAACAATCCCATAGAAACCGACATAAGTCCAGGGTGCAACTTTTAAATGAGAGGTTGTAATATTTGAAATGGGGTGTAGGCAATAGGCAGAAATAATATAATGGAGATTAAGACAAACATGGATGTGACTTCGAGTAGGCTGTGCTTGGAGAGAGTGGGCATGTAGAAGATGGAGAGTAAGGGGAACTCAATTTGAAAGAAAAAAGGAGAGGCACTGTAGGAGGCTGGCTTAGTATATGGTGCAACTTATTTAAGTGAAGCATCTTGCACTAATCCAGGTAACCCTTATGGTGATTTTAGTCGTCTTAGACAACCATAGAAAGCTCTATAAGTGGTAGCTGTGGAAAGTAGCCTTCAGGCTTAATCCAGGAGTGTTAAACAGCTTGTTTTACCAGAGCTAATCATATGGTGTAGGTTAAACGAAAAAGAACAACACAGTGTAGTTATAAAAATAGGTCTATTTATTATACACACTCACTGACACATTACTATATCCCCTACACGGAGATATCAACACAATACACACAAAACTTCAATTGTTATGTTATGTTAAATATTGCTTATAAGGCGCACGTACACCGAATTGGTTTCATGGCGCTGCTCTAAGGGGTGCAGAGCCCTGGGACTTTACTCATATGCCTGTCTAAACAGCCATGACTTGAGGAGCCTCCTAAAGCTCATAAGGTCTGTACAGGATCTAATTTCGAGAGGCAGGGAGTTCCAGTATCTGGGGCCTAGTACGGCGAACCTAGTTCCACCGAAGCGCTTCAGTTTAAAGGAGGGAGTGGATAAGAGATGCATGTGAGCAGATTGCAGGTTGCACGTAGGATTGTACCTTTGAATGAGACTGTCAACAAATTTAGGGCTTCTCCCGTTCAGGGATTTAAAGATGAGACATCCCACCTTGAAGGCGCATCTCTGAGTTATAGGGAGCCAGTGCAGCTTCCTCATAAGGGGTGTGACATGTTGACGCCTGTTTTGCTGAAAAATCAGTCTTGCTGCCTGGTTCGGTACCAATTGTAGTCGATAGATTAGGTAAGCTGGAATGCCAAAGTATAGAGAATTGGCGTAGTCTATGTGGGAGATTACCATAGCTAAGACTACCTGTATTTTAGCTTCCTGTGTGAGGAATCTACTGATTTTTCTCATCTGGAAGAAGCACGTTGAGATCACAGAGCCAATTTGGGTCTTCATTGTAAGATCGCTGTTAATTGTTACCCCCAGACTTTTGGCAGAGAAGGAAGGGGTGGGAGGCTGTCCTAATTCCTTTGGCCAAAAGAGAGGACTCCAAGGGTTCAGTGATCCCCCCCGTTAGAATCACTTCCGTCTTGTCTGGGTTAAGTTTCAAGTGATTGCTATTCATCCAGTCGCGGATGAGTAGCATAGTAGTCTGAAATTCGTGAATGGATTCAGGGGAGTTACTGATGGAAAACATGAGTTGAAAGTCGTCCGCATAGTTGAAGGTGCGCACTTTCCTTTCTTTCAGGACACGGATCCGAGGGAGAAGGTATAGGTTAAACAGATGAGGGGAAAGTGAGGAACCCTGCGGGACGCCGCAAGTGGTCCTCATTTTGGGGGCTGTGAACTGGCCTATGCGGACCGCTTGAGATCGGTTTCCTAGAAAGGAGCGGATCCATTCGAGAGCTGAACCCTGTATTCCTGCGCTTCCGACACGGTCAACCAGTATGTCGTGGTCGACCGTGTCAAACGCTGCGGAGAGATCCAGCAGCACCAGAGCCTGCGGAGAAGCTCCTATCAGCCTCCTTCCGAAGAGTGTCCAATACTGTCAATATGACTGACTCTGTGGAATGTGCTGGACGAAACCCTGCTTGATGGGGGTAAAGATATTCAGACTGTTCCAGAAAGGCAGAGAGACATCTGGCCACATGGGCTTCAAGTACCTTGGCCAGGTAAGGCAACAAGGAGATAGGGCGGTAATTCGTCAGAGTTTGTAAAAGGGTAAGTAAGCACAAATACACAGTAGTCTCCAGGGGGAGACCTAACCATATACTAAAGAAGTGGAATGCGAACTGCAAAGTCGGGACTTGGACCAAGAGACTCAGAAGAGCTGGGGACACAAGGAACCACCCAAGGTACGTACCCGGGAATTCCACGGAGGCTGTGTGTAGAGTGGAAACACAACCGCGTACTCAATGCAAGTCAATGGGAAAGTCGCAGTTGCAGTTTTCAAGAAGGACACTAAAGAAACCCTGTGGAAGACAGAAGGTTGGAGAGTCACCCCAGGAACCAGGATACTAACACTAAAGAAGCCGGATGCATAGGTGCGAAGTGACGTCAGAAACCGCCATAGACTACAGTGGAGGACTGCAGGAAGGATGCCGCTGGCAACAAAGGTGAAAGAGTCGAGTGGAATCTAAGGAAGGATTCTTGAAGAGAAGAACCTGCAAGCAGAGGGGACAGAGTCTATGCCACTCGGAGGTGACCAAGGGGCACGGAAGAGCAATGACCACAGAGGACGGAAGATGCTGAGTGATGACGGTGATCTTGTCGCTGTAGCTGTGAGGACCAGGCAACGCTGTGGAAGACCAGGAGCCGTTCACGAGCTGTCACACGTCGGAAGTCGAGAACCAGGGGGTCGGTGTCCGGCGGGAGCACCAACAAGCCTTGGGAGCAGCAACAGATGTGGTAAACGAAAAAGGAGCAACGTTGGGACCAACAAGGTCCAAGGGACTCACTAGTTGCGGGAGAGTCAGAGCAGGCCCCCAGCAAGCAGGGGAACCCACTGAAGCCAAAGAAGACCCTCAAGAAGAAGGCCGAAGGCACAGGAGTCGCAAGAGGACCTCGAGCAGTTCACCAAAGATGCAGGCCCAAGGTGCAGAAGATGGGGTGAGGATGAAGATCTTGGCAGGAAAAGATGCTGGAGGCTGGATCTTCTTGTAGCTCGAAGATCTCTGGAGTACAGATCCAACAAGCCTTGGCAACGGCAAGTCGATGCGGTGGACAGGGGTTCTGTTCCAGCAGTTCCAATGAGGGATACTGGCCTCTCACTTGCTGAGAGGACAGGCCAGGCCTTGAGGGAGTTGCAGAACCACCACCTGTGGTGCTGAGCCTTTCGAAGTCCGTGGGACTTCAGGACCAGCAGACCGGTCAGCTTCATTGCGGTGCCTGTAGATGCTGGGGAGTGACTCCTTCACTCCAAGGGAGATTCCTTCAGGTGTCTTTGATGCCCACAGGCCTGGAGAAGAACCTAGAAGAAGCACAGGCGGCAAAGAAGACTTGCAGAACAGCAAGACCAGGAGCAGCAGGAGTCTTCTTTGGTGCTGTCTCGGTTCCAGGCAAAGTCCAGGTGCCCAGAAGGTTGAAGTTGAAGTGGTTTCGGGTTTGAATCTTGTCCCATGACTAATATGAAGAGCCACCCACAGGTAAGCCCTTAAGTACCCTAGGGAAAGGGTTGGAACGATTTAAGGGTCCTTCCCAGAGGAGGGGCTGGACAGAGGGGAGGATACTCCCATGTCCTTTGTCCAGTTTCGCGCCAGAGCGGGAGCCAAGGGCTCCCTGAACTGGCTGAAACTGTAGTATGCAAGGAGAGCACCAAATGTGCCCTTCAAAGCAGTCTGATGGTGCTGGCAAGCGCCCCCACCCCAGCCCAATACAATAAGTCCTGTCTGGGAGGTGGTCACACCTCCCTGTGACAGGACACCTATTGTTCTACCTTCCCCTGCTCGAGCTCAGCTCAGCAGCAGGAGGGCAGAATCGTGTCTGGGGTCAGCAGCAGCACTAGCTTGCTGGCAGAACCTGGAAGGCTGTTACCAGGAGTACAGGGGGCTTCCCAGAGGAGCCCCCCCCCTCTCCAGTACATTGAATCATACCTCCAACACTGGTAACGGTGTTGGGGTATGATTCCAACATGTTTGATACCAAACAAGCCCAGGTTTGGCACAGCCAATATATAGTTAGCCATCACGTAATGACACATGGCCACTGTATGTATCAAAATGGCTGACCGCACTTACAAAGCCCAGAGAATCGACTCGGGGGTTTGTAGGGGGTGCCCTGCTCATGCAGGGCACCCTCACACTTATAACCTAGCACCCTGCCTTCAGGATTGAAAGGCCTGCTTTAGAGGTAACTTATAGGTTTTAAGTGCAGTGACCTCAGATGTAAGCAAACTTATATCTGACGTAAGTGGTGCTAGCACCAACTTACACAGGCTGCACTGGCAGGCTAGTAGTCACAGTTTGAGTGGTCTCTCAGGGGTGGCATAATAGATGGTAGACCCCTGGTGTACCTATGCCCTGGGTACCTTTAGTACAATATACTAGGGTCTTACATGGATACACCAGCAGCCAATTGGGAAGGTACCAAAGTACTTACCACTGTCAAATTTAGGGAGAAAGCACAGTGACTGAGGTCCTGATTAGCACGATCCCAGTCAGACTAGTCATAAAACAGAATAACACTAGCAAAAAGTGGGGGAAACCATGAAAGCAGATCCTACTTTCCTACAGGCACTAATCAGAAGGTTTACGTCATGGTAAATTTTCATGATGATACAGAGAAAGCTTTTTTGAAGTTGCATGCACTCTGAGGATGCAAAACTAGACATTTACAACATTATATTTATGTGTGATAGTGCTATATTAGCTACTTTTGATAAGAACTAGAATCGGGCCAATACTCTATCCCCTGGAAGGCTACTGCTAGACCACCTCTTTAGCAAGAGCAGCTGATAGTTTAAGGGCTGGAAGCATAAAGTGATGACCTGAAGCATATATAGGGGAAACTTAAAACTGCCAAATAAATATAGATAAGCAAGGAGTTGGAAAAAGCAATACCAATACTATGGATAACATCAATGTTATGTTACTGGGTAATTGTTTAGAGCAGTGTTCACCAATGTCTTGGCTTAGACAGGCTAGGGGCTACAGTTGTGATGGTTTCTTACCGAGGGGACATGGCCCCTGAATTACCTTTGGAGTGGGTGTGGATTGTGGCGAATATCTTTATGTACATGAATAAGTCAATAAAAGTAAAAAAAAAAAAAAAGGAGACTAAAAACATCTGATTATATTCCACATCAACAGACACTGAGTGGATTGGTAAACATTGGAGATCTGGAGGAAAGGGGTCTTCACCAGACGCATAATTAGCAAAAAATGAATGTACGGATAACCTAAAGCAGAACTAAGCGACAGGAGTGTTGGTGATGAGTGAACAGAACTTCATCTCTCTAAATATTTAATTTGGTGACCACAATGGCAGACAGTATAGATGTATTGAGGACAACATTAGACTATTCTAAATGAATCAACAACAAATAGCAAGGGCTTGGGAAAATAAGTTACATGATATATACTTAAACTTTGAAAAGGTAAAAACAACAAACATTTTTTGCAAGGTTCGTATAATCAGTGAAACTCAATAGTACTCGTGCATAGCCTTAACTCGCTGAGCAAAGCATTACATTAAACACTGAAATACATTACAAGGCAAAATAACAGGTGCAAAATATAACCGGAAAAGCACATAACCATTGGCATGTATCTTACGTATTTGATAATATTACTCACTTCTTCAACCCCAATGATTGTCTCCTCTGGTTCTTCATTCGTTGAAGGACAGAATTAGAGGGCCCACAGGGTCATGTTTTAATGTCCATTTATTTGCTTGTTTTGCTATTGCTTCCGTCTGACCTTTTTAAAGCATTTTACTGGAACAGTCCTAACTATTTTTATAGCAAAAATAATAAATTTCCTCCTGTGCATTTAAACTATAGCAGCAAAAACATGTTGCTATTAACTAGCCATTGAAATGTTCTTCTGTCCCATATAAACTAGCGTGCACGGATGTTATGGGTTCTACCCAATACTCTTGTACATACCCGTTAAGTTGGTGGAGATTTTGCAGGCTCTGTGTGTCTAGAAAGACTCCACTGTCACTGTGCAGTGTCTTGGTCTCAGGACAGGAGCCCAGCTCCACTACCTATTCCTTCGCCTTCTGCTTGCAGGAGCTCCAGCAGTGCCTACCACTGTTACTCTGTATCTGCAGCCAGTGACTTACTCCCCTGTCATGCCTTCAACCACAGACATTCCAAACATGCTTGAAGCACATATTTCACTGCATGCACGTCTGGAGCAATGGAGTCTCCTCAGCGAAGTTCGTCTTACCGACCTGATCTCCTCCCCTAGTCCAACTGCAGGCCTTTGATGGGGCCCCGCGTTCGGGCGCCAATTTGTGGAACAGATTAATTTTAATCTGCTTGGTGCAGGGTCACCACTCTTGCCACGGGTCCTCATCAAGTAAGGAGGAATCAACAGTGGAACGAAGTACAAACCATAGGTAATTTATTAAGCATTCAGAATGGGTCTCCATCCAACGAGCACCATGGAGATACTCAAGGAAGGAGCACACTTGAACAATGGCTACATGGGTTTTTATAGGGAAGATCACAAACAAGGAACGCCCAGAGGTAAATAGAACTTTGGAAAGAACACACAAATGAGCTAAGGCAAGAATCTGACAGCCTCGGTGTCTTGTGCAATTTCTACGTTTTAAGACTGAACAACAAAATGTGCTATTCTGAGTAGACTTTACTTAAGGATTAACTATTGCCTGAAAACCTTCGAGCAAGCTGACTCTGCATGTTTACACAGCCTACAATGTCCCAACCTGCAATTCTTGCGGTGTCAAGAAGAGAATCAGACTGAAAGTAGGGCAGGGGTGAGAATGGATGAAGCATAGCTTAATCAAAAAACGAGAGATTCAGATTTTTTACATTTCCACAGTCCTTCCTTTTCAGCTATGCTGAACTCATTTTAAAAGTACATATATTAATCTTGTACATTTAATATTCATCAATTCATAAATTTCAGTATGCATCATCATTTCTCTACTTAATTCATGAACATTAATTGGGGAAGGCTTGATACTGTTACAGGTAGCTATATAACCTGTACATATCACAGGGAGACGCTGAATGCAGCAACAGCAAGTGAGAAAGATGGCTTCTATAATCACTATTCCCATTAATAATTTCCAGCCCCAAGCAGAAACAATACCTCAAAACCATTCTGACCAAATCCATGTTCCTTTTTCCTGGTGTATTTCTGCAGTTATTTTGGTGAAGCTTTTGTGTGGCTCAATTAACATTAAGGGCGTTTAATGTATTTGACAGTGTGAATCCTTAAGAGAGGACAAGGTGAAGTGATAATGTTCAGATGCGGTAGAAGTAGGGGGCACTAGGCTATGAACAGGGTAATATGTTTCAAGTCTCCAAAATAGACCCAAAAATCCCAATATTAACAATAGAAAACATACAAATATCCCTATTTTTCTCTTTTTAATCCAAAATTGTCAGCTTTTAGCGGGGGCATTCGGGGCAAGCACTTCTATTCCTCCTAATAGGTCAAAAAAACACCTTCCCAAAGGGCCTTAATGACAGATCGACAACTCTACCCATTTCAACCTAATCTATATACAAATACCTATTTCAGAAGAACGCCTAACACCATTCCCTATACTAATCTTTTATATTCAACCTGTATGTTTCTTAACCTTCCTTCCTCTTACTGTAGTATTTGTTGTTTGATTGCCAAGGTAACAAAGAGTAGCGTAACGATCAGCCAGAAACAGAGCAATGTATTCTCAGTTCTCCCAAAATTCCCTCACTACATTATCAGAGAGCATTAAGTCCCCAGTGTCTTTTGCTTCAAAACTTCACTGGCAAACTTATGTACCGGTCCGGACGTTGGCGGTTTTGACCACCGGCATGGGTTGCCACCTCTCCAGAGATAGTTTCTTCAATCAAAGTCTATAGATCTTTTGGCTCTTGGCCGCATTTTGTATCAGGGCTGAACAATGTCAGGATGTTCAAACAGAATCTGTTCATCTGGGTCGGGCATGATGGCAGCAAGTTATTTTTCCAATGACACCACTTCATCATGTTTCAAAAGATCACCATTTCCAAAAGGCACTTGCTGAGAGATCTGATCCTATTCAGGTATTCCTCTTGTTATCCACTGATCATATGGCAAAGGGAGTGGCGCTTGCTTTCTCCACATCATTGGCATGGACCCAGTGTCTGGGCCCTGTGTACTTGACAGCAGTCTGGGTGGTGAAGAAAACTTGCACTGGCCTCTGAAACTGTAGGGTAAAGACACCATCTCTAGGCCTCAGCTTGTGACCTGGACCTTTAAGACTGGGAGAGAGAGTGGCCTTCACCTGTGAATGGATCAAATGCAGATCTTTAGTCAACACAGTAATCAACTAGAATGGTAAATTCAATGTCAGATTGTCCTTGATCTTGGTACACCCTATACATTTGCTGTCCTCCCCATAACCATCTCAACTGGTTGCAAGACCTTCAAAGGGCAGATCAGGGGGTGCAAAATATCCTGTTGAAACGGGGTACATTTTCCTGTGCTATAAGTATGGCACATCATGCACCTCTTGACATAGAACTCTGCCACCCTGGGAATCAGATTATTGAACCATACATGATCTGACGTGGCCACTATTCCTTTAGCACTGATATGGGCTGAACTGTGGGGCCATGGTAACAATAACATTCACATAATAATTTGGAAGCACTCATATTTGCTTTCCTGACAGATCTATCCAACATCCTGTTGCATCCTGACACCCATATCTTTTACACTGTTCCTTTCGTTCCTCCGTAGCTTCTTCCTGTACTTCCCTAATGAACTCTAGAGTCTGATTAAACATAGTTACTTCTGGTGTCCATCTAACTGTCCCTACAATATACATTAAACTATACTCTAAATAGGCTGATCGTTTAGCTGTTTCATTAGCAAAAATATTTCCCTGTATTACCTCATCTATAATTTTCTTGTGGACAAAACATTTAACAATAGCAACCCTTTTGGTAACATCAAGGTATCCAGTATCTTTACTATTCATTCCCCATACTGTATCTTATCACTATGCAAAATAAAAAAGCCCCCTTTTGTTTTTAGAGTTGTCCGAATGAGTGGGCAACACCAAAGGCATATATATTGATATTTACACTCAAATCTTTACTTAATTCATAGGTTCTAGTCAAAGCTGTCAGCTCCATAGATTGCTCTGACATTTGTTGTATTTTACATAACTCAACCACAGATTTCAAGGGAGTAACTGTATAGGCCGCTGTACTAGAGCCATCAGGTAGTTTGTAACATGCACCATCCACGGACAGTTCCCCTGGTGGGTCAGATATAGGGGTATCTGTCAGGTCTACCCGTCCCTTAGTCTCCTTCTCAGTAATAAATATGCAATCATGCTTCTCATCTTGTTGGGACTCAGAAAGGGGCAGTACAGTGGCTGGATTCAAAATGTTACAGCATTTGAGAGTGATGTTTTTGGGCAAAAAGTGTCAACTCATACCCTGTTAATATCGCACTGGTCAGGTGCTGGGTCTGAATTATTTTTTTTCTTAGATATCCACTAAATGTGGTACCATAACTGTCAAATTGTGACCTTAAATATACATTTCAGATTGCTTTATCACAGTGGGGTCCAATGTGGAGGAGAAATATGCACGACCTATTCCTTCCTACATGGGACCGTGCCAAGCTGCAACCATCTTTTACATGCACAAATTTGTAATAATCAGGTTTTACCTAAAGCAGGAGCATTACATAAAGCATTTGTTTCAATTACAAAAAGACAGCTTCACACTTATTAGTCCAAGGAAGCAGCATGCATACGTGCTTTAATATTAAAGCAAGCAGGGGTTTTGTAATCAGTGAAAAATTTGGTAATAAACGCACAGATATTAGATTGAGTCAGTGGTTTCTGCAAATTCTGCACCAATTATATCCTATGTTGGTGTAGCGTCTTACCACCTTCGACAGGAGGAGACCTAAATAGGTAACCTTCTGTTGACAATACTGTAATTGGAAAAGAGATACTTTGTCCCAAGGAGGCCAAGTGATGCAATAATTTCACTGTAGCCTGTTTGCAACCTTCTGCTGCATTGCTATGTCTCCAATGAGTGGCTCGTGAGCTACCAATAGATTACCAGGTACCTGTGAGTAGCTCTCCTGTGTGCAGTCCAACCTGTATTTTAAAAACAAAACTCATGCATTCAAGACAACATTTCTTTTGTATTTTCACAACACATAAACTGATGTCTACAGAAAAATAATTGACATTTTGAAAATGTACTTACAGCTATTATTTCAGTTGGAGATATTTATTACTCATAATTATATCTTGGCGCAAGGGAGTATTGCAGCTATTGTTTGTATCTAGTACCCATGTAATATTTCAGTTCAAATTGTCAAAGCCTTTTTTTTTTTTTTTTTTTTACTGCTGAAAACCCTGGCTAATGCACTGATGTGATCACTACTGATACTCTTGGATGAGGTGGTCACTTTTTCATCACTGGTGACTTTTGTTGCAGAAAATGTTGGAGACCCTTGTACTAACATTCAGTTGTTGTGAAATAGGGCTTTGAACGGGGATGCCAGAAAATCCCACAGGTGTATTAACTTTACCTGAGAAACAACAAGATATTGAGGGACTACTATCTTGTTACTTTTCGCTCAAATCAATCACAAATTGATAAACTTTTATCCTGTATTCCATCCCCCTTTAAGGACAGGAAGAATAGGGCTATTACATACATTAGAGGAAACTTCCTCAAAGCGAGCAAAGAAATCAGGGACGGCCTCTCCCTGTTTTTGTTTACAAGCCGTAAGGAGTGCCCAATCTATTTTCCTAGCTTGAACCATCGTTTTATATAAGTAAGTATGTTACCAGGCAGATCCAGAATGAGCTGACTAGGTTTCTGACCAGGTTTCCTATCTCTATCAGCTGTTATTATGGCAGCCCAATCTCCTCCCAAATCAACAGCATGATCCTGTTTCCGGGTAAGTCGCCACATATCTGGTGGCAGGATCATACCAAAAAAAACATATCAATATCTGCTAAGGTCATGATACAAGAATCAATGGCTGCCTGTACATCATCATAAAATCCCCTAGAATTTTTCCTTATGTCTGGTAAGGAGGCTTTTAAAGTAAGTACATCCATCCTTTTCCAGGGCTTATATATCCAATTGTATAAAAAATGGGCTCTAGCATTGGGACCATTAGGGTCCTCATTATCTGTATTCCCTCTTTCAGGAATGAACTATGGCGCAGCTTCTCTCATAGATCTTATTCGGGGAGAGGAAGAGAGTTCATTCCGGAATCCAATTATTGTTGCTTTGGCAGCATTAACTCTACTTACAGAGAAGGCCCTATCTGACATTGCCGATTAATAGCTCTAACATCATCTGGGCCATTCTGTCCTGTAGTCATCTCCCATTGAACCATAAATTGATGAGAAAGCTTATTTATAAGACAAAGAAGCTCGCCCTCAGAGAAATCCTGAATCTGATCTATCATTTCTTCTATTTCCATTTCTAGATCACTTAACCACTTTAATACCATCAACTTTATCACGTCCTGATGAAACTGAGGTACAGTAGAGTGAAGGACTCGAGGGGTCAGGACAGATGCAGGAAGCACAGAATAATTTGTCATTTCAAATGCAGTGGCCTGAGGTGGAGGCACAGAGGCTTGGGGTGGGGTGCAGTGGCCTGGGATGGGGGAGGTAAGGGATGTACCGGTACTGGTTGGAAAATAGGGAGTTGGACAACCGCGGGCAAAGGAGGGGGAACCGGGATACAGGGGTAACAACATTTAGTGGTCCAGGGGAAGAGGTGTTAAAGGTACATATGGGGGTGGGGGTCGTTCTATCAACAACCCATCAATATCTGAATCCACATCTTCTTGGTGGACCTGAACTGCTACAGTTGGTCTAACTATATATTCCTTAGATGTTAATAATCTATGCTCCCTATCTAAACATTCTTTTTCTCCTGAACTTCCTTATCCTTAAATTCCGTATACTTCTGATACTCTGTTTTCCTTTCCGGTTTCCTTTATACCTTCTCTGCCTTGAGCTGCCGCTCCTTCACTTCTTTCCTCTACATACGCAAACTGTCAAACATAGCTGGCTTAACCTGTTTTTTTTTTTTTTTTTTAAACAATTGTTTCTCTAAATACTCGAGTTTGTGAGGGTCCATGGTTCCCTCTAATGGCCATTTTAACTGGGGATCCCCTTTTTGTATATTTGTTCCACAATGCATTATACATGATGGGACAAATACCATATTTGATGTACATCTCAAAATTTGGCGTACCTTCTGGTGGCGCCGGCTGACTTGCTTCCAAAATGCTCTGCTTATCGCAGCAGCAACAACAAAACTTCCAAAGCGTACTAATCACAGGCATGTTATATAAGATTAAAAAAAACTTATAAACAGAGAGAAATAACAAATATTCTCACATTTACCTGTAAGAAAAAATGTTAGTCAAAACAAATAGCAAGTCTCAAAACAAAGTTCAAGTTTCAAATCCTAGGTTTCAAAATTCCAAACGGATTACCAAGTCGAATACCGAGTCAAGACGAATATCAAGTCAAGCAAATACCAAACAAATCCTAACCAAATGAACCAGTTCAATACAGATTTACCTCATGCGTAGTCTTCGCCTCCCACCTGTCGATCCTCCCTGATCCAAAAATGACCGTCCGAAGGTCCCAGTCAAGGCCAGCAGCCGCCAGGAAGATCAGAGTCGGAGAGCTGGAAAATCACCTTGGCCCACGAGCAACACTAATCTCATCAGGTGGTGCGCTCCTCAGCGAAGTTAGTCTTACCGACCTGATCTCCTCCCCCAGTCCAACTGCAGGCCTTTGATGGGGCCCCGCGTTCAGGCGCCAATTTGTGGAACAGATTAATTTTAATCTGCTTGGTGCAGGGTCACCACTCTTGCCACGGGTCCTTATCAAGTAAGGAGGAATCAACAGTGGAACGAAGTACAAACCATAGGTAATTTATTAAGCATTCAGAATGGGTCTCCGTCCAACGAGCACCATGGAGATACTCAAGGAAGGAGCATACTTGAACAATGGCTACATGGGTTTTTATAGGGAAGATCACAAACAAGAAACGCCCAGAGGTAAATAGAACTTTGGAAAGAACACACAAATGAGCTAAGGCAAGAATCTGACAGCCTCGGTGTCTTGTGCAATTTCTATGTTTTAAGACTGAACAACAAAATGTGCTATTCTGAGTAGACTTTACTTAAGGATTAACTATTGCCTGAAAACCTTCGAGCAAGCTGACTCTGCATGTTTACACAGCCTACAATGTCCCAAACTGCAATTCTTTACCTAATGTTTATACAGATGCGGTGTCAAGAAGAGAATCAGACTGAAAGTAGGGCAGGGGTGAGAATGGATGAAGCATAGCTTAATCAAAAAACGAGATTCAGATTTTTTACATTTCCACACAATCACACCCGCCTGTCATCGTCCAATGCCCCACAAGTCTGCAGTCAGTGACCCCTGCACGCCTGTAACAATTGACTGCAGCATGTTAGTTGCCAGTGACCCCTCGCATGCCAGCAGCAAGTGAATCCCATTGCATTTTTGTGGCAAGTTACCAGACTGTAATTGACTCCCTACCTGTCTGCAGTCAGCGACAGGAGTTTGTAGTGACCGAGCCCTTCCTTAATAAATGCAGCCTGCCTGTCCTCTGCCTGAATTTAAGCAGCTCATGCCCCTGTATGTATGCAGCTTATCTTCTGCTCTGCATGTTTGCAGCAAGTAGGAACCCATGTGATGAGAGTGAACAGTAGTTGTGCCCCGTCAAGGTCTATTATCGGCTGTCTGCCAGGAAAGTCCCTTTGGCTTCTTCTGGGGCTCAGGCTAGGTATGACAGCCATCAGTGTTGGACTGGGGCCCAGTAAAATATGGGGTGGTAGTTGTCTAAGGCACATATGATATTTCTAACATTCACTGATACTGTATGGTTCGAATGTTATGCAACACGTTTGAGTCGCTCCCTGCGATGTCTGATAACATATCAAACTTTTTATGGCCGTGCATGTGACATTCTGCAAGGCACCCATGCACGTTGCAATCTACATGGTACTCCTACTACAGAGGGGCTTTTAAGCTAAAGCTGTCGTTTAGCTCCTCTGAAATTTAGTGTTGGGTTGTATAAAGAGCTACAAGCTTTTTTGGTTAAACTTTTATAGAGTAGATTTAGTACAGCTGTTGTTAATTTTCTCCTGTTTAATAGCTCTGTTCAATCGTGCATTGTTGACACCTTTCAAGAGTTGTTACCTTCAGACTGCTAGTGTCCTATTTTGTTCATTTGACAACATTGCTGCTCTCAGGAGGTTTTGTTTTGATTTTATGATGTAGAATAACTACCACAAAAATGTAGACTTCTCCAGTGACTGCCTTCATTATCTGCTTGATCTTCTAGATGAGCAGCGATTTCCCAACTACTGAGATCCCGTTTTGGCATACTTCGGAAAGACTGCAGAGAAATCTCATGACCAGAGACCTTAAAAGCTCTACAAATTGCACAAAGCTCTTATGCAATATAAGATTGTGTTTGACGTTCTGCATTATTTAACAATGGAGATCAGGAAATAAACTCAACATCAATGAGAGTTTGGAGATGTCTGTATCATGCGTAATGTGTGAACATGAGTAGGGCACGTGGGGATTAAATATGGAGAGGATGCTGGGTTAGGTTAATCCAGGTTATTTTAGGTTCCTACACTTATTTTCCCCAATTTGGGGAGTGTTCTTATAATGTTATTTACTGATGGAAAAATACTAATAAAGATGGATTGAAAATTAAACTATCACCCTTTTACATTTGATTACACTATGTTAATTATTTTTTTTAAATACAAGGAGGCTTTCAGTGCTTAATATTTTAACTTGTATGATTTCTTTTTCAACTTGAGTCACAATATCAGTGATGACAGGCTATTCAGCATTACATCTCCTTTCACACTTTGTACTGTGGGTTCAAGCTATTCAAAGTCATTAGCCCAGGCATATCAATTGCAATGAATGCCTCCTGTGCCCTTCCTAAGTCATTATTGATCACCAGAGCTATACTTTCACCTCTTTCCTCACAACCAAGCAGATACAGATCTAGAATATGGATATTTTTCACTTAGAAGAGATACATCCAACAGGGAGAACATGTAAATGATCTCCACTTTAGTTGGCGTGCTTCAGCTGCACTTCCAATGTGACTTATGCTTTGATAGAGTTTTGTGATGCTGCTGAACAGACTGCTTCTACAATTGCAGAACATATTGGAGGCTAAAGACTGGAATATTGCTTGAAATTCAAGCGTATGGCCTGCATTGTGGTGCCAACACATAAGTCTGTCATGGAAAAACCGTTTTATTTTTCCATTCCTGAAAAGTCAGTGAAACGTTTCTTCTAGCAAACTGTGAGGGGAAAAGAGGAAGTGAGCACCTAGGCAAGGTGCATTAACCACATAACTGACACATCAACACCAGGTAATTATAAACGTAGCTACATATGATAAACAATGACCAAATCAATATTCTTTTATTATTGCTTTTTTATTTTATTTTTTACTTGAATTTGATAATATAAATATCTACTTATTTTTGCATGAAAAAATGTTGTCATTACAAATATAAACACAATTTAAAAACACGTTATTTAGTGTACATGCAGACAGACTGATAATTATATCTACATATCTTGGTTGTCTCTTTTCTACCTATTATTTGTATTAGCTGAAGACAAAATTATCGTATGATGAAATCCTGTAAGCAAAAACTATAACCTTACTAGAATCTGAACTGTAGAAACAATTAAGTTCTTGAATTCTACAACAAATCATACATGTAATGTATTCAATACACATCCATCCTTATGATGGCATGAGGAGACTGGCGGTTTGAGATCTAACAAGGACGCGCGTTTCGGCTTAGGCCTTCGTCAGGACTCCGTCACAGGTTCTTTGGTTCAGGCACAAAAAAGGATGTGCCCTGCATCCCAATTTTATTTGGTTTATCTGCGGCAGCTCTGTTTATTTATGCTGTTCAAGGAATGCTCTTTTCCCTTTCTTAATTTATGATTGGACTGACTCAGTCCAAATGAATGGAACAAGATTATTGTTTGTATTCCTTTATTTTTTCTTTTCTTTTTTCCCAATTGTGGGTTCAGTGATATGTTGTTTTAATCAATACACATCGTACCCGTACCACTCAAGCCAGAAATCTTCTAGTGCTAGGACTGCCGTATGTTTGGGGTTTGAACGCCTTCGGTTGGAAAGATGCTGGCTAGCAAACTGTCCTGAACGTATCTTGCATAACAATGGTAAGCAAATTGTTGATGGCATTTTTCTTGATGTTGAAACATTTATTTTGAAAGTCTATTATCCCTTGTCTTCTGCAAAGATACACTGACTGTAGGAAACCCACCTCTCTATATAGTGCACCACAATGGGGTGCATAGTGCAGAGAGGTTGTACAGAGTCTTAAGCAGATAATACTAATGCTCTATTTTGTGGTAGTGTGGGTGAGCAGTTAGACTTATCAGAGAGTAGTGCTAAGCATTTGTTGTACTCGCAGAGACAATAAAGGAAACACACATTCAATGAATTAAGTCGAGACCAAATTAAAAAAATAGTACTACTTTTTATATAAATATTTAGACAATGAACTTCGGGTACAAGGTAAGTACTTTTCACAATACGAAAAAATCACAATAAATGCAATAATCACAGTTGTGCGCAATTACGCACAATGCATTTCTTATTGAAGGGAAAAGGCAATTGGAAAATCAATGCAATACAGTTACTGAAGTGGTTCACCTTTTTGTATTGTAATTTTATTGTATTGTATTGTATTGTAATTGCATTTATATAGTGCTTACGACCCCTGATGAGCTGTGGAAGCGTTTTTGCAGCAAGTAGCACGTGATCCAGCGCGACTAATATAACTTCCTCTCCTGTGGACATAACATCCAGGTTGGAAACACAACAACTATACCAATATGACGGTGGGGCCCATAACACCTCATATACATTCACTCACTCAAATATTCCCTGGATCTCATCCACCTTTACCTAGGAGAAAAAGTTAAAGACTGCTGGAAGAGAACGGGATACCTTTTTAAAGTTGACAAGATATTTTCTCAAACATCATACATAATTAGATTAAATCCTGTCGATTTCTAAAACATCAAGGTATTCCGCTCATTGGTCGATAGACCAACTAGTAGGAATCAGTTGATGGTGATTAAGACCAACTCAATCACTTTAACCTATTAATATTTGCATTTATTATTGAGCTAAAGAACCACAGACTCATAGTTTAATTTATAATAAAGTTTATCTAAAGATTTAAAGATGCATAGGAAATCTCAATTTTATTAATCAATTAATACATTCATTATCATTATAAGGAAGAAACTTTAAAGAAATTATGCATACCCTTTTAGATGGAAAAATAAAGTTTGTCACAGCAGATAGATTGCAGATCTCAGCATAGAAACTTCCCAAAAACTGACTGACTGTCCCGCTAAACAGGCCTCCTCTACAGGACACCTATACAGGTTTCCTGCAGCGTTCCCGTTCCTTCCCAGTCAGATTTAAAACAAGAAGATTAATTATTTTAAAAGAAAATGGCCTATAGAAAAAATAGCAGCGATTCTCCAGCATCAGCGTCCAGTGCTCAAAAATTATGTATGAATAGCGCTCCTCCTACTTAAGAGTAGGTCCTCTTATACCTTATTACTAGCTTACTAAACAGAAATGTTTCAATCTTTGGGGCGAGATTCACGCTAATTGGTCCATTGGAGGGGTGGCAAACATCTCCTCATTGTCCTCCTTGTTCAAACCAGTTCCAACAAATGTTTATAATTTCGTCCTTTCACACGGTTTTAGGACATTACCAATCCGATTGACAGTTCCTCACTTGTAACTTCTCTTGTATCTTTATTAAAACAGTTCATTGTTAATTCACGGCTACATCTTCGGTTCCCATGCATTCTCGCTGAGTCCCTTTTTGGCACCCATCTCGCTGATAGGTCAGGGTGACCTTGATCCTCTTTTCATTCTGTGCTCAATAAGAAGCCACGTGATATGGTTCTACAGCTTTTCTTCCTCTTGGAAGCCATTTTGCACTTGCGCGTTTAAGCTCATCTACCTCGGCAGCCATTTTACAGCGCGACCTAGCAGGCCTGAGCGAACTTTTATGAAAACAAACACAATAATAGTTAAGAATAAAGAAAATAAGCCTTTTCGTTTCTCACCCGTCATTCTACGTCCCCCAATTAGGTGTTACCTAGCAAAAGCGACATATAAAGCTAAGTTTTACTTACCATCCATATTCTTTTGCCACAATACAAGTCACTACATAGCACAAATCATGCAAAATCACTCTAATTAGTACGCAAATGATGATATCACTATTATTTCACATTTACAATTGTAAGTAGGTTAGTTTGCACATAAATTGCATTTTTAGTAAAAGGTTTTATAAGAAAAATGTAAAATGTTGATTAATTTTCAAATCAATTAATAACGTCAATAATTAATATTAATATTTAGGGGGTTCAAAATTTTCTCAGTTACCTTGCTCCATCAACTCCCCCCTTTGCTGATTTTTAATATCACCACAAAAACCCATGTCACACAAATTTTCAGATAGCATTGTTTCTTGTCCATTTGCTTCTTGTTAGTTTTACACATCTGTATCCCTTTCATCTTGTCTTTTTGTTCTCTCATACATGCTTTCTTTCAGTTCTTCCAGTTCTATTTCACCTAACTCTCGTTCTCTTTCTTTATTTATCTTATTTTCTCTTTTCATTTTGTTTTGCCTTTTTCTCCTTTTTATACATATAATAATACATTTCAAACATAACACTACTAAAATTGCTACTGTTGCTGATATCAAAACTTTCCCTACAATAGAACTACCTATTTCAGTGAACCATTTTGGCATTGAGGAAAAACTCTTACCAAGCTTCTCCCAAGCATTTTCAACCTCCAGTGGAACAAGTTCTTTGTGCAAATTAGTAATATTCTTTATATACTTTTGTATATTTTCACTTTTATCTGGAATGTAAGTGCAACAATGTTGGACTTTCAGCATTCCACAGACTCCTCCCTCTTTTGCCAAAAGAATGTCAAGGGCAAGTCGATTTTGCATCACCATAGCTCTCATGGCAACCATCTCGGTATTTACCATCAAGAACCCTCCAGAACTATTTGTTGATAAACGATCTACTACTGTGGACAATTTCCGAATTTTAAATGCATACAAAGATATTCCCACTGCTGGTATCATTGCTCCAAAAATGTCACGCACTATTTCTGAAAAACGTTCTCTTTTTCTACGTGTGAATGTTGCACCCATTTCGTGTGTTCCCTTCTCTTCTCTTTCTACATGAAAAATCTTTGGAAAGACCAAGCCTAAGTAGCATGTCCCATACCAATGGTCCAGCAACCTGTAATAAGCTCTGTTCCCGCAAATATAATAGATCCCTGGAAAAATTGGATCTTTTCCTCCTTTGAATCCCCATCCTCCTAAAATTTTATAATTATCTCGGCATTCACTGGAACCCACGAAATAGTTGTCATATCTAGTTCTATTTCTACTGATACACAACTTTCCCTGTTGGGGCCAATCTAGAGTCATAGCTGCATTTGTCTTTTTCTTATCATTACTTTCTCCTTCAAATGCCCATAGGGGTGTTTTTGTCTCTTCTTCTATTACCTTTCTTTGAAATTTGACTCTTCTGCTTTCCACCATCTCTAAAAATACTTTTTCTTCATCCTTTAACTCACAGGTAAGGTTGTGTTTAACTATATCAGCTAATGTCAAATCTTTATTTTCTAAAAAAAAATCACCAAACAATTTTGCTCCTTTCACCTTGTTCAATTCAGGAATTATAGGAATTTTTGCAAAAATCTTATTTATATCAGTGTAATAATATTCTAATCTATCTGTTTTATAAAACAAACTAGCTAAAACACTACATGTTATTCCATACGTCAAAGGAAGGTGATGATAGGTCACACCTTCTGAAACAGACGCAGGTAATTGCATACAAACATAACAATCTCTTTACATCCATGGTTTCTATATATTCATATAATAATTTTGTGAAAACGTTCTTTGAAAAGTCAGTTATGGATCTATCTTTATGTAATTCTGCACTATCTATTAATGTTGCTGTTTTCTGTATGTTAGCTTCCTTATCCTCCTTTGTGTTGTTTCCTAATATAGACGTTTCTTCTACAGCTAATCTAATTGGAATGGTGATCGCTAAAATAAGCCATACGAACATTAATAAACCTGTACAAAAGAAACGCATTCTACACCACCTACGTAAAACGCACATCTATTCTCTGTGTCTACCATCTTGTTCTATTACCTATATATATTTGTACAGAAAATGTGTCACCACACCTCAAAATGACGTTTTAGCCACTTTACTTTCTCACTTTGTCTCGTTTGGTACTCTCTTTAGTTCTTCTCAGAACTCTTTCTTGTCTTATTCGGTTTTAGTGTCCAGTCCGGCAAAAACTTCTTTTTAATCTCTTCAAAATTGTTGCACTTCACTTTCACCCGTTTGTTTGCAGCTTTGTTCTGGGTTCTCGTGAGTGATTTCTTCTTCCTTTGATATCAGTTAGTGCGATGTATAGCCACTCAGGTGACTTATATTTCAAATTAGCCTTCTTTACTCTCTTCGTTTTCTGTAATTGTTTTCCACTTTGTTTTTCTTGTTCCTTTTGACTTGTTATTTCATTTACTTGTTCTGCATTATCTTTGTTTATGTTCATGATTTTGTATCTCAATCTTTTGACTTCGTGGGGCCAATTATCTCCTTTTCTCGGCCTTTTCGATTCACTTCCTTTTTCTTCTTGTTCTGCTCTCCAAGTTCTCTTTCTTGGTCCTAGTTTCTGTTTTCTCTCTCCTTCACTTTCTTCTGATTCTGTTTCAGACCTTACTTCATTTCCTCTTATTTTGAACTTTATGATTTCACTTTCTTTATCTACCTCTGTTTCTTCCGGTGTCTTTTCTGTTTGATCACTAATTTCTATCCCTCCTCGATGTTCTTCCGAATCTCAGTTGATCTCTCTATCTGTTTCTATATTTCCCTGTTCATTTGTCTGTTGTTCTGTCCCTATTGCTCCTCGGGTGTCTTCCGATTTTTCTATCTCTCTATTTGAATCTATCCCTGCTTTGTCTATTTTGACACTTTCTGTAGGATTTTTACCATAACTTGTGCTTGGCTGTTCACTGTCACTGTCTCTTTGTTCAGTTTCTTCATTTATGGAGTTAATTTTCCATTTATTCTTTAGCTTTTCATCACAGTCTGATTGATCTGTATCAGATGCTGAACTGGTATCTGATATTTCCAGATGTCGACTTACAGGTCGATCTTCAAGTTCTGGAACTTTTGCTATTTCAAATTCTTCTCCTGCTGTTAAACTTGTACCTGGGTCTTCCAGATGTCGACTTACAGGTCGATCTTCAGGTTCTGGAACCCTGCTTGTTTCTTCTTCTGCATCGGATGCTGAACTGGTATCAGATATCTCCAGATGTCGACTTACAGGTCGAGCTTCAGGATCTGGAACTCTGATGGTGTGGCTGGCATGCACCCAGTTTTTCACTCCTGCACACTTGACTGCAGTTGTTGTCACCAGGATCACTTGTCGCGGTCGGTCCCAGCGAGGAACCAAACAGTTTCTTCTTCTGTGGACTTTTATGCGGACCCAATCTCCTGGGCTCAAATCATGAGCTGGTTTTCTTTCATGAGTGGTCGCATCCGGTCCAACCTGATGAAACACAGAATGTACCACATCAGCCAATCCTTTGCAATAATCCAATATAAGATCATCAGTTATAGTCAGTAGTTTGTTGACAGGTACATGTGCTTGCCTCATTGCTCGTCCCATGATTATCTCGTGGGGACTCAGACCTGTTTTTCTTTCAGGTATACTTCTGATAGTCATCAGTACCAGTGGAAGGGCATCTGGCCATTTGAGTCCTGTGGCTTGACACATTTTTCCTAACCTATTTTTTATTGTTCCATTCACTTGTTCTACCACTCCAGAAGCCTCTGGTCTGTATGCACAATGTAATTTCTGTTGAATACCAAGAGCTTCACATATCAGTTGAATTAGTTCGTTTTGAAAATGTGTTCCTCTATCTGTTTCAATCGTTACTGGAAAACCATACCTTGGAATGAATTCTCTCAACAGGAGCTTAGCCACTGTAATCCCATCATTCCTTCTGGTCGGATAGGCTTCCACCCAACGAGAAAACAAACAGACGACCACTAGAACATACCTCAGTCTATTGCTTGGGGGCATTTCTATAAAATTCAACTGCATTCTCGTGAAAGGACCTCCCTCTCGTCCTATCCTTCCTAAACTCACTACCGTCTTCCTTCCTGGATTTATCTGATGACAGATAAGACATCTCTGACAAAGACTTTCAGCTATGGCTCTGAATTTTGGGTTATACCAGGTTTGTCTGAAAAGTCGGATCATTGCATCTCTCCCAATATGAGCTTGTCCATGGTACATCCGTGCCATGTCAGAAATCATGCTATCAGGCATAACTGGTCTTTCATCTCTATAAACCCAAACATCATCTTCCTCCCTTTTCCTGCATCCTGCCTTTATCCAGTTATCTTTTTCCTCATCATCTGCTGCTTCCTGTAGTTGTCTCACCTCTGCCCATGTTTCGACAATGTTAGTAAAAAGCAAAGGACATGAAACATGCTCTCTTTCTCTCTTTCGGTTCAGTGAGACTACATTTTTAGCAGAATACTGAGCTATCTCGTCGGCATACTTATTGCCCATGGTTATGTAGGCTTCCCCATTTTTGTGTGCATTACACTTCACCACAGCTATTTGTTTAGGCAGCTGTATCGCCTCAAGTAATTTCTTTCCAAACTCACCATTTCGAATCGGGAGTTCCTGCAGACGTCAAGAAACCTCTTTGGGACCAGATCTGCCCAAAATCATGGACCACTCCGAAGCCATACTGGCTATCCGTGATCACTGTGATTCGGACATTCTTTCCCAATTTACATGCTTGAATTAGAGCAATCAGTTCAGCCACTTGGGCGGAACGTATCCCTCTAAACAAGATGCTTCCATTATCGCAGCTACTGTACATACAGCATACGCCGCACTCAAAACTCCTTCACTTGTCCTCAAGCATGAGCCATCCACAAACATTACATAATCTGATTCTCTTAAAGGCTCATCTTTAATATCTGGCCTAGGTTTTGTACAGTACTCAAGTACATTCAGACAATCATGGTCAACTTCATCTTTGTCTGACTCACTCTCTTCATCCGGCAATGATGTTGATGGATTCACGCTTGTGCATCTGTCAATGGTTACATTGTCTGCACTTAAAATCACTTTCTCATATCTAGTCAGCCGACTATGTGTCATGTATTGAGTTTTGGTTCTTGTCAAAAGAATTTCCACAGAATGTGGAACATATACTCTCAGTGGGTATCCCATCACAATGCCTTCACTTTGTTCCAGACTCACACAAGTAGCAGCTACTGCTTTCAGACATCCAGGCAATGCCTTTGCTACTGGGTCTAAAACAGCTGAAAAATATGCAATAGGTCTTTTCATATTTCCATGTCTTTGCACCAAAACTGAAATGCACATCCATCTCTCTCACTGCAATATAGTTCAAAATCTTTTTCATAGTCAGGCATTCCCAGTGCCGGTGCTTCACACAGTCTCGCTTTTAGTTCTCTGAATGCCTTCATCTCTTCATCATTTAATTCAAACGGATCTTTAACATCCTTTTTTGTCAGTCGCTGTAATGGTTTTGCAATTAGCGAAAATCCACTTATCCATTGTCGACAATATCCAACCATTCCCAGGAACATTCTCACCTCTCTTTGTGTCATAGGAGCTCTCATTCCTCTGATAATTTTTATTCTCTCTGTTACCTTTCGCACTCCCTTTTCAATTTTAAGACCTAGGTATTGAACCTCCTGTTGACAAAACTGTAATTTTAATGGGGACACCTTATGTCCACCTCCTACTAGATGGTTCAGTAAAGCAATGGTGTCAGTAACACATGCTTCTCTGGTTTTTGATGCCACTAATAGGTCATCAATGTATTGAACCATCACCGATTTTTCAGGCATTCTTAAATCTTCCAGTGATTTCTTTAAGATCTGATTAAAGATCGAGGGGCTTTCTGTATACCCTTGAGGAATTCGGCACCATGCCAAAATACGCTCTCCAAACCTGAATGCAAATAATGGCTGGCTATCTGGATGTAACGGGATAGAGAAAAATGCATGGCACAAATCAATGACAGTGTACCATTCTGCCTCACGTGGAATCTGATATAGTATTACAGCAGGGTTTGGTACAATTGGACAACATGGAACAACAATTTTATTAATCTTTCGTAAATCCTGCACTATTCTATATGTTCCATTTGGCTTTTTCAGTCCCATTATGGGCGAATTACATGGAGTGCTCATTATTTCTTTCAAAATTCCTTGTTCGACCATTTTGTTTATTACGGGTGTTATTCCTTCAATGATTTCTGGCGTCAATTTATACTGTGGGGTATTTGGAAAATTTGTTCCTTCTCTAACAGAAATTTTAACAGGGTCTACTCCTCTCATTAACCCAATATCTTCACCTGTAAAATCCCACACCTCCTGTTTTACTGTTTCCTTTAATTCATTTGGGGATTTTCTCTACATCGAATACAGGAAACAAATCATTCACTCTTGGTTCTAATTCTGCCATGGTCATTTTATATAACACATCTTCATCTGGCGTCTGGAATGCAATTCCATCCGGGGTACAATAGATGGTGCAGTTCATTTTGCAAAGTAGATCGCGTCCAAGTAAATTTACAGGACTGCAATCACTTACCACAAATCGGTGCATTTCTCTAAATGGTCCTACTTTTACTTCTACTAATTTGGTAAGAGGCGCTTTGATTTGCTGTTTTGAGACACCAACGACTTGGATATATTCACCTGAGAGAGGAAGGTTTGGAATTTCCACTGATCTAACAGTAGAACGGGTAGCTCCAGTGTCCACAAGGAATGTTACATTTGCACCATTCACTTCTCCATCCACAAATGGACCTGACTGATCTACCTCTAGAGTTGCGCCAAGCACGCTCTTCCTCCTCTCCTAGGCACCGTCATAAACTTTCATCCGATTCATTCCCATCCTGTCGTAACCAATACTGCGATATCGCAGCTGCGCGCGGCAATTGTGTTACCTGCTCTCCTCCGTAGAATCCTGTCTCTGCACTGTATCTCTGTGGATTTACACTCTTGGGAAGTGGTGGTTATGGCACCTGACTCTGTTGAGTAACTACTTGCGGTTGCTGCAGCTGTTGGTAACTCACCTCACTCTGCACCTGTGGATTTAATGTTTGTTTTTCTGCATTAGCTTTTGGAGGAAATTTACACTCGTTTCTCCAATGCCCTAACTTTCCGCAATTGTGGAAAGGCCACTTTTTCTTTGCTTCTTCTATACTCATTTGGCCTTTACCTTTACCTATATTCGGTTTAGATTTAGTTTGTCCTGTCTCATTACTCTGATTATTTAATTGAGCTTCCTGTTTTTCTGCAACTTTTACTTGCGCCCACATTGCTTTCTCTTTTAATTTTCGTTGTCTACACTCAATGTCATCACTACAATACTTAGCATACCTCAACACTTCGGGGCCGATTCCGATTCGGGCCGGAAATCTCTCCGACCGAGCCGGACCCGGAGAGATTTCCGACCAAATCGGACCCGTGCAGCCCGACCGAACGAGTACGATGCGTCCGTATGCTATCGTTCTCGAGTCGGTCGGACTCCCATTGAAGTCAATGGGAGCCGGTCGTACAACCCGTACGCGGGCTCCCATTGCCTCAATGGGTGTGAGGCGACAAGGGCGCCCCCTACAGCGGGTACGAGGCGAAGCGACTCGCGCCGTACACGCACAGGGGGGTCGCATACGGACCCCCGAAGTACGGCTCCGACTGCTCTTTCGAGCCGGACGGCGCGTGTCGGTCGGACTGCTCGCGGCGCGCATCGTACTTACCCGGCCGGGGAACGTCTCCATTGCGCGGTGCGAGTCGTGTCCGAGCGAGTCGGTCGGTGCGGTTAGACCCGGGAACGAGTCGGTCGGAGCGGTTGGGACGCCCGAACGAGTCGGTTGGCGAATTCGCATCGTACTCGCTCATCCGGACGCGCGTACGAATCGGTCGGGAAATAGGGCTCCGAATCGGATCCGGTTATGCCAAATCCGATTAGGAGCCCTACCGGCCGAGATCGGAATCGGCCCCTAAATCTACTGTACTGTTCTGCCACCCTATCATATGCTGTTTAATCATTTCACTTATTTCTGGTTTCAGCCCATAATCAAATCTATATACAAAATGACTCATGTCTTTCTCATTCAGAGTCTCATAACCACTATACTGTTTGAAGACCAATAGTAGCCTCTCATAATAGGCATGTACAGATTCCTTACTCTCCTGCGTAGTTCTGTCAATTTTTACCCAATCAGTGTCTTTGGGCGGAATTTTGTTTTTCAAAAGGTAATAACTTGGTCGTATTTCCTCATGACCTCTGGTCCTGGCGCTCCTGTTTTTACATCTCTGGGATATTCTACAGTTGGCCAATCAATAGTAATTTTACATCCCGTCCACAAATCAGCTGGTACCACAATATCAAACAATCCATCCAAATCTACCCACAACACCTTCGAAACTTTGACAAACCTTTCCACTTGTCTATACCATTCTACGGGTTTCTCTCTTAATTTTGGAAAGTCATTTGTAAATGACAGTATGTCTTGTCTGGACCAGGGGACATGTACATAACTACCTCCTGGAGTTTCTCTCATCGGATACTCCCTTACAACTGACTCCTTTTCTGTCACCGCAAAAGCCAAAGACGCTTTGTCAGTTGTTTTCTCATTCCTTTTAGTCCACCTGCTTCTCCATCTGTCCACATCACCCCACTTTCTCAGCAAAACAATCAACTCTTTTATGTGGGTTAACTGTCCTGATGTGTTCAGATTTTCTATATCTTTTTCACAAAAATCTACCCTGTATGGTTTCTGTAAACTCCTAACTTTCACAAATTCCACTCCTAGTTCATTCGCTGTCTCCTCCAATTTGTCATGTAGATTTCTAGCTCTCCAAGTAATGCTCTTGCACAAGAACATTATCTCGTCGTCCTGATATGTCTTCAGTTTTTCTGTGCCAATGGTCCCTAAAATTAACTCTTCCATATCTATTTTTAACCTAATTACATCTAATGGTTTTGGTTCTGTCTCTTTCTTTTGCAAATTTCTCATCCACTCATTTAATTTGTCTGGAGTTGGACCTACATGTGTACTATTTATTTCTATCCAATTTCTATTCCTTTCTGGAGTTTCTGATGCAGACTCAGTTCCCATTGGAATCCTCCTTAGTTCACTCTCATTTATTGTCAGGTTGGTAGGTGGGCTCGGTCTATATGAACTGACCAAATTTCTTGCCCCCTCAGTTTCTAGTTCCATCCCTTCTCTCATTCTCTGCAAATTTGAGTTCATGGGGATAACTAAGGAATGTTCATCTATTTTCTGGTTCTCAAAAACTGGAATTACTGGTCCTATTGTCACTGGCACAGTCACAGCTTCCATGTTCATTGTTAACTCTCTTATTTTCTCAGTCAATTCTTTTGTAGTTTTTGCTAACTCGGCTGCATTGTCGCCATCACATTTTTCGCTTTGTGGGGGTTTTTAACTGTTCATTTGACCTATTTATCTCATCTGCGTTCTGGACTTTTATTCCTCCCAGTTTCCATTGGCGGTGCATTGGGTGTCACCACCGCTGAATTCTGTTGATATGGAGGTGGGTTTCTGTTTAAAATGTCTTCCAGCAACTCATCCTCTGTCTCGCTACTTCCATACCCGTACCTTTCTGTAACTGTATGTTTTTTTCTCCGTACACTTCTTTCTTGTACCTTCCTCAACTGCAAAAGCTGGAAACAAACCTTCTGTCATATTAGCATATCTCCAACGCTTCATTCTGTCCTCATGATTCACTCCCCACATTCTTCCAGGAACAAAACCACGATTCTTTTCACCTCTGAATCTTTCTCGTTCATACATCTCATCTTCCCATTCACCTAACGCTTCAAACTGTGTCGGTCTAGGTTTTGGCTCAAGTTTTGTCATTTTCTCTCTCAAATTTCGAAGTACTGCTACGTTAAATGAACCATTCTCTGGAAAAGCCAATACTCCATCATTCTGAGTATATTTTATCCAATTTTCTAACCAAATGCAAGTATGATAACCATATTTCAGCATCATATGCGAAGCTGGTGTTTTCGGTGGAGGAATTACCTGTCCCTCTCTAGTTACTACTTTCTTGTCTTTCTTAAAGAAGTTCTTAATTTTCGCCATCCATGACGGTTTCTCTCTACCATATTCATAATTATCCATATTTCACGATTTCTTTCCCTTCTGCAAGCTCGTAACCCTATTCTGATCTCTATGTGCTATTCGGACCTATCCCAGCGCGTCTCACACTAACACACCAATCCGAAGCTTCTACGTCACTGCTTTTCAGACCTATCTCAGCGCGTCTCACACCAACGCACCAATCAGGGCGTTTTCCGTGTTTCTGTTGCACTGGCCAATCCCAGCGCGACCTTTTCTCTATGACAGTTCTGCTCCTGACCCCTCCTTTACAAAATTTATCGGCAATATTTTCTTAACTGTTTCTGATTAGTTACGACATCAAAAACACATTTCCATTGTCTGTTTTCACTAAACAAAGTGATAGCTTACTCAATTTTGCAAGAATACTGTTTCGTTCGATAAGTGTAGCACTTCCCTCTACCTTACCCTTCTTTCAAGCAAGGGGTAAATCCGTTTCTCTGGGGATAAAACACTTGTGGAGACTACACTGCTCCTGAGAATTAAGGCCAGAGTTTCACAAGAAAACCGGTTGCTATTTCACTCATACACGTTTTATACAGAAAATGTCCCTATCATAACACAACCTGTGTTATCACCATTTTGAAAACTTAGACAATGCACTATTCCGTGTGACTTCTCTTGCCACACGTGTCCACTTCCTACTTCCCGCAAGCTTCAAAATTTCCGACTTACATATAACATAACACGACTCAACAAAGTGTTAGACATGAAATAATCAATAATCGATAATCACCGAACTAATCTATAGTAACCATAACTCTGCTACCAAGAAATCTGATCCAGCGCGACTAATATAACTTCCTCTCCTGTGGACATAACATCCAGGTTGGAAACACAACAACTATACCAATATGACGGTGGGGCCCATAACACCTCATATACATTCACTCACTCAAATATTCCCTGGATCTCATCCACCTTTACCTAGGAGAAAAAGTTAAAGACTGCTGGAAGAGAACGGGATACCTTTTAAAGTTGACAAGATATTTTCTCAAACATCATACATAATTAGATTAAATCCTGTCGATTTCTAAAACATCAAGGTATTCCGCTCATTGGTTGATGGACCAACTAGTAGGAATCAGTTGATGGTGATTAAGACCAGCTCAATCACTTTAACCTATTAATATTTGCATTTATTATTGAGCTAAAGAACCACAGACTCATAGTTTAATTTATAATAAAGTTTATCTAAAGATTTAAAGATGCTTAGGAAATCTCAATTTTATTAATCAATTAATACATTCATTATCATTATAAGGAAGAAACTTTAAAGAAATTATGCATACCCTTTTAGATGGAAAAATAAAGTTTGTCACAGCAGATAGATTGCAGATCTCAGCATAGAAACTTCCCAAAAACTGACTGACTGTCCCGCTAAACAGGCCTCCTCTACAGGACACCTATACAGGTTTCCTGCAGTGTTCCCTTTCCTTCCCAGTCAGATTTAAAACAAGAAGATTAATTATTTTAAAAGAAAATGGCCTATAGAAAAAATAGCAGCGATTCTCCAGCATCAGCGTCCAGTGCTCAAAAATTATGTATGAATAGTGCTCCTCCTACTTAAGAGTAAGTCCTCTTATACCCTATTATTAGCTCACTAAACAGAAATGTTTCAATCTTTGGGGCGAGATTCACGCTAATTGGTCCATTGGAGGGGTGGCAAACATCTCCTCATTGCCCTCCTTGTTCAAACCAGTTCCAACAAATGTTTATAATTTCGTCCTTTCACACGGTTTTAGGACATTACCAATCCGATTGACAGTTCCTCACTTGTAACTTCTCTTGTATCTTTATTAAAACAGTTCATTGTTAATTCACGTCTACATCTTCGGTTCCCATGCATTCTCGCTGAGTCCCTTTTTGGCACCCATCTCGCTGATAGGTCAGGGTGACCTTGATCCCCTTTTCATTCTGTGCTCAATAAGAAGCCACGTGGTATGGTTCTACAGCTTTTCTTCCGCTTGGAAGCCATTTTGCACTTGCGCGTTTAAGCTCATCTACCTCGGCAGCCATTTTTACAGCGCGGCCTAGCAGGCCTGAGCGAACTATTATGAAAACAAACACAATAATAGTTAAGAATAAAGAAAATAAGCCTTTTTGTTTCCCACCCGTCATTCTACGTCCCCCAATTAGGTGTTAGCTAGCAAAAGCGACATATAAAGCTAAGTTTTACTTACCATCCATATTCTTTTGCCACAATACAAGTCACTACATAGCACAAATCATGCAAAATCACTCTAATTAGTACGCAAATGATGATATCACTATTATTTCACATTTACAATTGTAAGTAGGTTAGTTTGCACATAAATTGCATTTTTAGTAAAAGGTTTTATAAGAAAAATGTAAAATGTTAATTTTCAAATCAATTAATAAAGTTAATAATTAATATTAATATTTAGGCGGTTCAACATTTTCTCAGTTACCTTGCTCCATCACACGCTACTCCGGAACCCATAAAAGATTAGTGGTGAATTAGTATAGTGAAAATATGAAAGTAATTTGAGTGGTGGATATGTTAGTCAGTTATTTGGATTGAGAAGGATAGCGAAGGGGTAGAAGAGGTAAAAAGGTTTGCATTTATACAGCGCTTGCTACCCCTCCGATGAGGTGTTTTGAGGTGCTTTTTTGGCAAGTAGCACGCTACTTTGGAACCCATAAAGGATTAGTGGTGAATTAGTATAGTGAAATATGAAACTAATTTGAGTGGTGGACATGTTAGTCAGTTATTTGGATTGAAATGGATAGTGAAGGGATAGAAGGGAAGGATTTAGTTTTTTTTTGTTTGTTTTGGAGCTTATAGCAGTAAGAGGAGGCTTTGGATGAGTAAAAGGGAGGTGGAGGGGGAAGAGTCAGAGGTAGGGTTTAGAAAGGCTTGTTTTGGGGGATCGGAATAATAAAAAGAGGTATGAGATGATGCAAGGAGGGGTGGAGTAGGGAAGAGTCTCAAAAGGGTTATTTTGGGGATCATAGTAGTGGTATGGGGTTTGGGATGAATGAGAGAGTGGAGTTTATGGATATATTCATAGAGGTATAGGGTGAGAAATAGGGTAGTGCATTGGAAAGAGTAGTAGAAAGGTTTGAGATGAGTCAGAGAGTTGAGGTAGAGGATATATTGAGAGCGGTATAGGGTGAAAAATAGGGATGTGCATTGGATATGCTGAATTTGAGGAAAAGTAATAAGTAAAAGTAATAAAAATATAGAGCCAAAAGTAATAAAGATATAGATCCATAAGTACATGGAAGGTATATAGATGCATAAAGGAAGATCGTATATGTAGATTAAAGATGCATTAAACAAACTCTGGCTTTCATGTGCTGTTGTGCTTTAAATTAGTTTTATTTATATATATATATATATATATTTATTTTGTAGATCAATAGTGAAGCAATTGTAGATAAATATTTATGATAAAAAGATATACTATTTATGCAGTCACTTATATACATGGTAAAAATATAGAATAATGGAATTATCAGTAACATGTACATTTGTTAAGCAGAACTAATGAATATCTATATATAAGAATGTTTTTAAAAACAATTATTCTACACGTTTATACAAAGCAATACACATATATAGGTACATATCTATAGTACAAATAAATGCTTACATACAGAGAGATATGCTGTATATTTCAATCTGTTTGCGTATGGGGGTTATGCGGGGAAGAACCAATTCTTGAGTAGTTTTCTGAAGATAACGTGGTTATCCATAGATCTTATGTTGGGGGTAAAGAGTTCCATAGTCTGGCTGCTTGAACAGAGAATGATGTGCCACCTATTGTTTTTTTCTTGTATCTTGGGATTTTGAGGTGAGGTGCCACCCTAGAGCGGAGGTTCCCTTGTTGAATGTGTTTGGTGATTTTATTCTTGATGAAGAGCGGTCCCGTTCCATGTATCGCTTTGTGGGTGATACAAAGCAGCTACAAAGCAGCTTGAACGTGGATCTTCTGGCAACCGGTAACTAATGCAGGGCTTTCAAGGAGGGGAGATGTGGTCTTGCAGTTTTATATGTAAGAGTAGTCTGGCAGCCGATTTCTGAATCCGTTGTAGTCTTTTTATGGTCGTTAAAGGTGATCCGTGGTAGAGGCTATTGGCGTAATCGAGTTTGGACAAAACAAGGGAGATGATAGCCTGGACCTTTTGTGGAAATCCCAAATGGGGGAAGATTCATCGCAGAGTTTTTATAGTAACAAAGCTTGATCTTACTAGTTTGTCCACTTGGGCATTCATCGATAGCTTGGAGTCCATGGTCATTCCGAGGTTTCTTACTCTCTTCAATATTTTAGGCGGTGTTCCCAGATCATCAGGCCACGTGGGGAGTGGGTCATAATGTTTCCAATTGCCAAACGTGAGTATTTTTGTTTTGGAAGCATTCAATTTGAGATGGCTCCACGTCATCCATTGATCCACGGCTCTGAGACAACTGAAAATCTGCGAGTTTCTAATGTCTTTGGGGCATTGCAGTTGAAGGAGTATTAGCGTGTCATCTGTATTGTTATAGCACGTGAGGTGAAATTGATTGATCAGTGCCGGTAATGACTTCATGTAGATGTTGAAAAGCATGGGCAATAGAGCCTTGAGGGACCCCTGCTTTTGTGAAGTACGGTTTGTCATGACTTGTAATGTTCTTACCTGTTCTGTCGTGTTGGAGAGGTTCTCAACTTTGGTTCTTGAGGGTTCTGGTCTGTCCGAGGTAAGGGTGACCCTTTCTGGTAGCCACGGTGCTGCCGACAATGAAAAGCCAGAGCAGACTGTGCCTTCCAAAAGGAGTCCCAAGAGTAAAAAAACCCATAGGGATAAACCTCTGTTGAAGGCAGAAACTGCAGGAACGGAAAGGAATGAAAGAACCCACAAATAAGAGCAAACACCAGCAAGGAGTGGAGAATAGAAGGCAAGAATTCCAAATAGGAGTGGAAGGTTAAAAGGAATCCAAACTGGAACAGGAAGCGCCAACCGGAAACAAAAGTGGAAGCAAAATACACCAAGCAGGAGCAAAGGTCACCAACCGCAGTGAGGACACACCAGCAGGAGCAAGGAGTG
This sequence comes from Calotriton arnoldi, assembly GCA_963921515.1. Taxonomy (NCBI): domain Eukaryota; kingdom Metazoa; phylum Chordata; class Amphibia; order Caudata; family Salamandridae; genus Calotriton; species Calotriton arnoldi. The sequence continues at coordinate 3,852,174 of CAWUFW010000074.1, read as the reverse complement.
TTGAGACGCAAGGCAATGAAGGATTCAGCCCCTTAAATACACGTAGGCAGGAAGTGATGTAACAGGAAAAAAGTAGTTGCCATCTTGGATAGGGAAAAGGAAACGTAAGGAATAGGAAAGGTCGCCATCTTGGAAAGGGTAAAACAAAGAACGTTCCCAAGGGCCTCAGGGAAGAAGAAGTAACAAGATATCACCAGGAGAATATACTGGAAGCTGCAGTGAAATGTAAAAATATGCCCCACAAAGTACTGGAAGCCGCAGCTCCAAAATTGGAGCTGCAGCTCCAATTTTTAATGTGTATTAATGAGCATTAACGGGCTGCCGCGTTGGACTGCAGTGTACCCAACTGCCGCGTTGGACTGCAGTGTACCCAACTAGACATAAGCGTTGCGGAGTGTAACCGTGATGCTGAAACAGCAGGCAGCCGTGCAGCACCGCGACGCGCCTTAGAAGGATGCGCCGTGGGGGCGTCGCAGACTGTACTGCGGCCCACGATGATGAAGCGGGCAGCGCCACGGGCTGAGCCATGGCCCGCGGCGCAACACGGTTTGGACGAGAAAGGTGGGATATGGATGACATTAGTTCTGTTGCGTAGGTAGGACGCGATCCAGTCTAGAGCAGTCCCCTCTATACCCTCTAAACCGGCTTCATGGAGTCTTTGTATCAGAGTGTCATAGTCAGCCATGTCAAAGGCAGCCGAGAGGTCCTAGAGAAGTAGTGCAGCAACCCCGTTGCAGTCAACTGTGTTCTTCAGGTCATCCCAGATGGCTGCCCCACCCCAGAAGTGATGCGTCTGTCACCACTGTGAACTCGGTTGGGGAAGGGAGAGGGATCTGCCGTTGACCCAATCCTGATTCGTTAGCTACCACTGCAATTGGTGTGCAGTGCCCTCTAAGATCTGGACGCAATCGGAAAGATTCCCCTGATGCTGTGCCCACTGGAACTTCAGGTCCCACTGCAGAGCCCACATATGCCACCTGGCACAGTCCACCAGCAGGATGCAGGAGGCCATGAGGCCCAGTAGCCTCAGGGTCATTCTGACCAAAACCCGGGATAGAGGCTGAAAGATCGGAATCATAGCCCGAATATCCCTTACTTGCTGCTTGGGAGGACAAGCCCGAAACTGCGCTGTGTCCGGAACCGCTCCGATGAAAAGGAGCTTCTGAGAGGGCATCAGGTGTGACTTCGGCACGTTGATGGTGAACCCCAGCGAATGCAGGAGGTCGGCCGTAGTCTGGAGGTGGGAGACGACAGCCTGGGGCGAGCCCGCCTTCAACAGCCAGTCGTGGAGATAGGGGAAGACTGGAACCCCTGATCTGTGCAGATGAGCTGCGACCACCGCCATCACTTTCGTGAACACCTGAGGGGCGCTGGTAAGGCCAAAGGGGAGCACAGTAAACTGAAAGTGCTTGTGGCCTACCGTGAACCGCAGGTAACGCCGGTGGGCCGGCAGGACGGGGATGTGGAAATAAGCGTCCTGCAACTCCAACGCTACCATCCAGTCTCCAGGGTCCAGGGCAGACAGGACCTGAGCTAGCGTCAACATTTTGAACTTCTCCTTCCGGAGGAAGCGGTTGACGTTCCTGAGATCCAAGCTAGGACGCAGGCCTTTGTCCTTCTTGGGCACCAGAAAGTAGTGGGAATAGCAACCACGACCTACTTCTGGGACAGGAACGCGCTCAATGGCTCCCTTGGCCAAGAGTGCCGAAACTTCCTGTTGGAGAAGGGCCAGATGATCCTCCGACAAGCGATGGTACTGAGGCGGCATGGTGGGAGGGGTAGCCTCGAAGGGGAGGGAGTAGCCCTTTCGGACTATCTGCAAAACCCACCTGTCCGACGTGATGTTGAGCCAGTGGGGGAGGTGATGGCAGATCCTGCCGCCCACTGGCGAATGGTGGCCCTGAAAGGTTGTACTAGGAGGGCTTGGAGGTTGCTGCAGAGGGGCGCTGGTGGACTGGCCCGCCCGCTGGCCCCCAGACCCATGACGGTGGGTCCCACGTCCCCAGCCGCGCTGAGGTTGAACAGCTAGCGCAGGCCTGTACGGAACGTGGCGGGGCACCCCTTCTGAGGCCACAAAAGGGGCGAAAAGCAGACTGCGCGGGCGAGAGGTGGAAGCGAGGCCCAAGGACCTGGCCATAGCCCTGGAGTCCTTAAAACGCTCGAGCGCGTTGTCTGCTTTGTCACCAAATAAGCGACGGCCATCAAAGGGCATGTCCATAAGCATAGCTTGGACATCACCCGAAAAGCCAGTGGACCTCAGCCAGGCATAGCGTCATAGGGCTACTGACGTTTAAATCATCCTGCCCAGCGAGTCGGTGGTGTGCAGCCCACACCATATGGCGAACTTCGCTGCGTCTCTCCCTTCGGCCACTGCACGGGAGAGCACGGCCCGGGGATTCCTCCGGGCACTGAGGCAGCACCTACGCGACCGTGTCCCACACAGAATGGGAGTAACGGCCCAAGAGACATGCGGTGTTCACCGACCGCAGTCCTAAGCTGGAGGAAGAAAACAATTTCTTCCCAAGATGGTCCACCTTCTTCGATTCCCTATCAGGTGGTGCGGTAGGGAATGCGCCCTTGAAAGTGGAAGCTTGGACCACCAAGCTCTCAAGGGTGGGGTGTTGGGAGAGGAAAATGGGGTCGCCCGGGGCCGGTCGGTGGCGTCGGGCAGTCATCCTATCCACAGGAGCCACTGTGTTGGGCTTGGACCAAGTTCCCAAAAGGATGTCCGTGAGGGCCTCATTGAACGGCAGCAGGGGCTCCGAAGAGGCCGCTGCCGGTTGAAGCACCTCAGTTAGGAGGTTAGTCCTAACCGCCACTGTAGAAAGCTTGAGGTTGAGGGCCTCAGCCGCCCTACGCAACACCACTGCGTATGATGCACCCTCCTCCGTAGCCACAGTAGGGGGAGAAAGCATGCCAAGGTCCGGAGAAGTGTCCAGACCACTGGCCTCACCCAACTCCTCTCTCCAGTCCGGTTCTTCCAACTTGTCTGCCAGAGGATCCACAGATCCCTCCCAGTCCTCCTCACCCTCCTCTGGTAGACACTCAGGGCGATAGGGAACACCAGGGCAGAACAGGGGTACAAAAGTACCAGTTGGCGCCGGTCCCGACGTTGGATGACGTCGGTCCGGGCTCCGTGTCTATATCGAGTGGGAGGCTGGGGCCGACGTCGGCTGGGGACACAACCGGCATCAGAGGGGGCGGAGGTGTCGCCAATGGCTTCGGCGCCGGAGGAGGTGTCACGAGGTTGACCAGCGCCGATCCGAATCCAGGCCTGGATCCCTGGGGGCCCAGCGGCGCCGAAGCCGCCGGCATCGAAGGCCTGGAGCCCCCAGCCAAGTCTGCGGGGATCGAAGGTGCACCGGCGGAGTCGGGCTGCCCAAAAATAGAATGAAGGACTTCGTAAAAGCTACGAAGTTGGGCAGGGGTTGCTCCGGCTCCCGGAAAGGGAGAGAGGCTCGGAGTCGACCCAACAGGCTCCGCGGGAGACTACCTGACGCATCCCGCGTCGGCCGACGGACGGGGAGAACGCGAAGAGTGACGGTGCTTCTTCGTCTTCTTTTTGTGCTTTGACTTACCCGAAGACGAAGACTTTGACGAGGAATGGTGGTGATGGCTCCGCGACCTCCCTCTCGACCGGGACCTCGAGCGGCGCGGAGCCGACTGCCGGGCCTCCAGAAGCTTTCGGGACCGCTCCCGCAAAGACTTCGGGGCCATGGCCCGGCAGTCGGAGCACGACTTCGGGCCGTGGTCGCACTCCAGGCACCAGAGGCACACAAGATGAGGGTCCGTCACCGACATCAGCTTGTGACAGAAGCCACAAGGCTTGAAGCCGGTCTGCCGAGATGACATCCCTGTGCACCAGGAGTTGTAACGACTCAAAAAGACGTCGACAAAAGTCGCAAAAAATGTCAAAAAGTGACTCGAGGTACCGCTCTCTCCGGATCTACGCTGGCTGGTGGAAAAAGAAAGAACTGACATAAGCGTGCAGGGGCGGCGTCTAAGTAGATACCGCGATGTCATTCTGGCGACCACGACGGCAACGACAAACGCGGAGTCGACCGACGCCACCTACCGACGCGCAGGGGTACTGCTGAAGAAAGATTCTCCAGATCCAGTCTGATGCCTGGGGGTAATTCTAAGATGAGGAATCCATAACTAATTGTCTCTTTCATATTAATCGGTTAATTTTCTGAAGGCGAAGTTTGTCTTGGTTCGCGTTTGTTTTGAGCTAGGCGCGTTGCAGCTTTCTAATTTGTTGTTTTAACCCTTTTATCTCTGTATTTCTTTTCTTCTGTGTGTGGTTTTAGTGGTATCAGGATATCAAAAGCTTTCTGTAGCCACTCATATAGTTTTTGACCAGAATGTATTGTTTCTAGATCTCTACTGGATGTTAGTTGGGTTTCTAAGTGTTCCAAATTGAGTTTGTTCCTTGGCCGATAGGTGGATGCATGTAAGGTGGTTTTAGGTGCATCGCTTAGTGTTGTTTTATGTTGGAAGGCAAGCAAATAGGCGTCTGACCATGTGACCGGAGTCCTGGTTTGAAAGGTAACTAGTTCTGTATTAGCAAAAATGACATCTATGATGTGTCCTTCGATGTGTGTGGGTTCGTGGACGATCTGATGCAGGTTCAGTGATTCTAGGCCAGCGATGATTGTTTTTGGATAGGGCATATTTGGCTTGTCAAACCAAATGTTGAGGTCACCCAGAACGCATAGGTTGGAAGGTAGTGTTATCAGGTTTGAAACCGTGTCTAGAAGTGCGTCTGGGAATGTTGCCTAGCTAGATGGAGGTCTGTAAAGGAGCAGGAAGTTACAGGAGGAAGATGGTTTATGATTGCATCTGGTGAAAGGGGCCTCACAATTTTTTATGGAGACGTTGTTAACTTTTGTGACATGTAATGTTTGCCTGAACACAACAGCTGGGCCACCTCCTTTCTTGCCTATACAATTTTGTGTGATCGTTTGATAGCCTAGAGGAACGGCTTTATGCTAGACTGGAGCCATATCATCTCCAACCATGATTCAGTTATGAATAGTATGTCTGATTTTGCGTCAGTGAGAAGGTCGTGGATGTGATGTTTGTTATTAAGGAGCGATCTAGCATTTATTAGTAGACAGTTTAGGGAATGTGCTTTGGAGATAGTGTGACTTTGTTTTGTAGAGGAGTGAGTAGTATTTTGTGGGCTTGCAGCTGGTGTGTCTTTAGGTGTTTTAGAATCGGAAGGTTCAGGGGCCCAGGTCCAAAGTACCACAGCCAAGTTCTCAGGAGCTTCCCGGATTTCACTGGGAGCAAGGAAAAAGGGGACTATGTAGCTGGCGCGCTACGAAGACAGGGGGCCACTTGCAAAAGCAAAGGTAGACTTGCAGGCAAGTCCTAGGGTTCTCAAGAGACAGTAGAGGACATAAGGGCTCTGGGGCCATGGGAGCAAAGCTGGTTTTGAAGATGCTCCGGTCATCGGCTGGGTGCCGTGAAGATGTGCAGCTGGGCAATGGCGCGCAAAGAGATACCTCGCAGTTAGGGGCTTGCATTTTGGAGCGACGATTGTGGAGCTGCTGGGCCACTGCTGAGGTGGATCTCCAGAGTACTGAAGTCCCTCATTGGGTGCTGGCTCGCTGTAAAGTTGGAGTCCGCCTGGACTCGGTTTTGTAGGTTTTTACATCCAGGGGTACACTTTTATTGGTACCTTCCAGCTCTGGTGGGTCCTGGGTCCCCAAGAAATGGTGCAGAGTTCGAGCTGACCCTCCTGAGCAAGTGTATCTTCGGCTGGCACACAGACGTCGGTCAGGCTGGGGAGCTGGATGACGCTGGACTGGACTTTGCTGTTTTGGAGACCGGCAGCTGCAGGGAGATAGTACCTCTAGCTCAAGAGAGTTATCTGGTGATTTGCGAAGTGCTGAAGTTTCTCCGGGGTTTGTGGAGGCCACACAGCGACGAGACAAACTGGAGGATGGCTATTGTCGAGTTCTGTGGTGCAGGCAGGAGTTTTCACCCAAAGTCCACCACAAGGTCTGCAGTTCTCGGTCCAACAGCGTTTCTTCATTCGCCTTCTTCCTTTGTCCATGGATACTAGTTTCAGGGTCTGGGGATGCCACCTAAATACTAAATTTAGGGGCGTTTACAAGGGAGTTACAGGTAGTGGCCAATTAGCCCCTTACCTGGAATGTCCACACCCTGTATTATGCCCACCTCCTGTAGGAGGGGACATAGTCCTAGCCCTCATTGGAGAAGCCCCACCATCTTCAAGATGGTGGGCACTGAAAAATGTGCTTCACCTCGCCTCCAGCACCTGAGGGGTGGATTTGGCAGTAGAGGGCACACCTCTTATTCTTTCTTAGTTTCCCCGCTCCAGGGGATGAGGACTGGAGGGGTGGGGGGCCTGCTCCTTCTATCAGGAGAGGCTGGGGTCATGTCAAAGGCAGCAAGGCCTTTGTAGCTTCCCGCCACAGATGGCTCTTCCTAACCGGGGGGAAGGTGTGAACACCTCCGCCCAGGACAGGCTTTGTTCTCCACCTGCAAGCGCGCTGGCGCTCACCCCATGAGGTCAAAACTCTGTCTGGTGGTGACAGGCTAGCCTAGACCCGTTGGTGACCACACTAAGGGTTGGTTGGTGTCAGGGGACCCCTCTAAGGGGACCTCTGTGTAATTTTTAATAAATCTGACACTGGAATCTGCATGTTTATTAAGACGAGATGTTTGGTACCAAACATCCCACAATACAGTGAAGCTAGAACTCATGACAGGTGCTCAGCCCATGTACACTCTGTGATTTCCCTGTTCAATTACAATATCCAAGAATCTACATGGATATTGCAGAGGTATATCTGCTCATGCAGATATGTCCTCACAGGAAATATAGTGCACCCTGCCTTAGGACTATAAGGCCTGGCAGAGGGGTGTCTTACCTATATCCCATGCAGTGTTCGTGGACATGGCACACAGGGATGTGTGCCATGTCGCTCTTTGGTTTTTTCGCACTTACAACGGGTACTGAAAATGGGCCAATTGGAAAACAAAAGGTACAGGTTAGCTTCTGGTAAAGGGGACCTGGTTGGCAGGGACGCTGTGCACTTCCAGTCGAAATTACATTATTTTCCAGGCAAAAAGTGGGGGGGCTAACTATGTCCAAAAGAGGCACTTTCCTTCATGACCCCCCACCTCCCCCAAACAGAAGGGGATGAGACTAACCTTCCCCTAGAGTCTTCCTCATCTAAGTGGAACAACCTGGAAAAGCCATCTGCATTGGCATGGGCAGTCCCAGGTCTGTGTTCCTCTTCAAAGTCCATTCCCTGTAGGGATATAGACCACCGTAGCAGTTTGGGATTTTTGCCTTTCATTTGCATTAACCATCGGAGAGGCCTGTGGTCGGTTTGAAAAAGGAAGTGAGAGCCAAACAGGTATGGTCTCAGCTTCTTTAGGGACCAGACCACGGCATAGGCTTTCCTCTCAATGGAACGCCAACACTGTTTCCTGGGGAGTAGCCTTCTACTGCTGGCTGGTCTTGACCTTGGTCATTTATTTGGGATAGAACTGTTCCTATCCCATGTCCAGAGGCATCTGTCTGCACAATGAATCGCTTGGCATAATCTGGAGCATTTAGAACAGGTGCTGAGCACATTGCTTCATTCAGAGTGTCAAAACCTTTTGATAGCTCTCTGTCCAGTTGATCTTATTGGGCATTCTTTTAGAGGTCAGTTCTGTGAAAGATGGTACAAAGGTGCCATAATTCTTCACAAACCACCTGTAGTATCCAGTCAAGGCAAGGAAGGCCCTCACTTGGGTCTGGGCTGTTGGAGCCACCCAGTCCAGAATTGTCTAGATCTTGGGCTGCAAGGGTTGAACCTGGCCTCCTCCCAACAAGGTGGCCCAAGTATACAACCTTTCCCTGCCCTATCTGGCACTTGCTTGCCTTGATAGTGAAGCCTGCGTTTCTCAGAGCCTCAAGTATTTTTTTCAAGGTGGATCAGATGATCCAGCCAGGTAGAGCTAAAGACAGCAACATCCTCCAGATAAGCTGCACTAAGGGATTCCAATCCGTCAAGGACTTTATTCACCAACCTTTGAAAAGTGGCAGGTGCATTTTTCAACCAAAAGGGTATCACAGTGAACCGATAATGCCCATCTGGGGTTGAAAATGCAGATCTTTAGTTTGCTCCTGAAGTCAGCCCTATCTGCCAGTACCCTGATGTCAGATCAAAGGTACTTGGATATTTGGAAGCTCCCAACCTGTCAATCAGTTCATCTGCCCTAGGAACTGGGTGTGCATCAGTTTTGGTCACAGCATTGAGGCCCCTATAGTCAACACAAAACCTAGTTTCTTCCTTACCACCCTGGGTATGAGGTTTGGGGGCTAGAACTGGGCTGACCCAGGGGCTCTCAGATGGCTCTATGACTCCCAATTCCAGCATCTGGCTTCAGCTTTGATGCTCTCTTTCACATGATTAGACTGCCTTTATATTTTATTATTGAAAGGTACGCTTTCACCAGTGTCCACATCATGGGTACACCAGCTAGTCTGACCAGGGTTCAAAGAGAAGAGCTCAACAAACTGATTTAGGACTTGCCTGCAATCAGTCTGCTGTTGGGCAGTGAGGGTGTCTGACAAGACCACTCCTTCCACTGACCCATCTTTCGGATTATTGGACAGGAGGTCAGGGAGAGGTTCAGTCTCTGCTCCCTGATCCTCATCTGTAACCATTAGCATGGTCACATCTGCCCTGTCATAGTAGGGTTTAAGGCGGTTTACAGGGATGATCCTCTTGGGGTTACTGCAAGTGCCATGGTCCACCAAGTAGGTTACCTCCCCTTCAGTGGTGGCTGCTGGCAATAAAAAGTGGCAGGCGGCAAGGCAGCAGCGAAGGGAGAGGGGAATTACACATTTTTAAAAAACATACCTGATGCTGTTGGCTGCCTCGGTGCTCCTCTGCTTCCTGCTCACCATCGAAGACTTCCCATCCAATCCCTGCGCTGCTCTCATGCTGCATGAGAGCAGCGCGGGGATTGACCTGAGTGGGCTGGTTTAACGCTCGCTCAGGCACAGGGCGTCTGTGCCGTTTCTCCACCCGGCTGTAGAATACAGCTGGGCTGTAGAAACCTAACTGAGCATGTCTGTTTAACCGGCTGGCCAAACTGACATGCACACATATAAGTGCTCTCCACTCCTCCTCTCTCCCATGCCCGGCCCCTCCCTGCAACTGAAAAATAAAACGATAAAAAAATATAATTTTATTTTTCAGCTGCTGGCTCTGAGCCAGGGGGGTACGCTCCTCCGCCATTGCGGAGGAGCCGCCGCTGCTCCCCTTTTCTTTCTAGGATATGTAAAGGTCCACTCAACTTATCTTGAAGAGCCCTGCAACTCAACCATAGCAGCCTTTTGGTCATACCATTGCTTCTGGAGCTCCTGGCTGGCCTCAAGGTTTTTATTTGCTTTCTCCTTGTATTCTGCCATCCTGGAGTGAAGGCCAAGCACATAGTCCACTACATCTTGTTTAGGCTAAACGAGCTGTTTCTCCCATGCTCCCTTTTCTAGGCACAATGGTCCCCAAACAGGATGGACAAACAGAAGTTCAAAGGGGGCAAACCCCACTCCCTTCTGTGGCACTTCCCTGTAGGCAGAAAGCAGGCATGAAAGTAAGACATCCCATCTCCTACTGAGTTTTTCAGGGAGTCCATCAATCATACCTTTCATGGTCTTGTTGAATCGTTCAACAGGGCCAATACACTTGTGATGGTAGGGCGTAGAGAACCTGTAGGTCACTCCACACTCAGGTAGCCAGACATGAAGGTTGTACCTCTGTTTGAAACCACCTTCTTAGGGAAGCCCACCCTGGTAAAAATACCAATGAGGGCCCTAGCCACTGCAGGGGCAGTGGTAGTCCCAAGGGGAATAGTCTTAGGATACCTGGTGGCATGCTCCACTACCACCAGAATATCTGTTTACTGATGCTGTAGGAGGGTCAAGGGGGCCAACAATGCCAGTCCCTACCCTTTCAAAGGGAACCCCAACCACTGGAAGTGGAGTTAAGGGGGCCTTTGGGTGGCCACCTGTCTTACCACTGGCTTGACAGGTGGCACATGAGTTACAAAACTTGTTCACCTTCTAGTGCATCCCTGGCCAATAGAAGTGGCTGACTAGCCTACTCCAAGTCTTGGTCTGACCAAGGTGTGCAGCTAGGGGGATGTCATGTGCCAACGTTAGGAGGAGTTCCCTAAACACCTGAGGCACTACCAGTCTCCTAGTGGCACCAGGTTTGGGGTCTCTGGCCTCAGTGTAAAGGACTCCCTCCTCCCAATAGGTCCTGTGGGAACCACTGACATCACCTCCTTCCTGTGCAACAGCTTGCTGTCGCAGGCTTTCAAGAGTGGGACAGGTTCTCTGCCCCTGGCACAGATCTTCGCTAGAGGGTCCCCCAGGCCCAAAAGCTCAGCCTGGTAAGGCTTCAGCTCCTGAGGCTCAGTTCCCTCTGGTGCTGACTCTTCTTCCTCCTGAGGAGAAGGGTCTGGTGTCTGATTTGAAGCTGGTCCCCCAGTCTTCCTGCCTTTTCTCTTGGAGGGCTGGGCCATTATTCCAGACTCCAGAACATATTTTTCACCCTGGGCTCTGCACTCTGCTTTTCACACACCCCCAGTGTGGGATTCCAAGCATTTCTGTATGGATTCTCAGTTCTGCCTCAGCCCAGGCTAAGGACTCCAAATCATTACCAAGCAAACAGTTGAATGGGCTTGATGAAGACACTGCTACCTCTTTTTGGCCAGCACTGCCTCCCCAGTCAAAGGACACCATCGCCATGGGATGGAGTTTTGTCACATTGTCAGCATTGGTGACTGGGTAGCTCCTTCCAACTGTTCAGAGGACACTAGCTGCTCAGCAACCATGGTGACACTAGCTCCAGTGTCTCTCAATGCCTTCACCCTAACCCCATTAATAACAGAATGCTGTCTGTATTTTTGCATATTAGTGGGCCAGACAGCTGAGGTGGCTATGTCCACATCTCCCTCTAGAGTTTCCTTAGTGAGCACATTGACATGGTCAGTGCTCTCCTGAAATCCCATTCGGAGATTAGAAACTGCATTTACTGCAGGTGGACTAGAGACATTTTTCTTGTTTTTACAGCCAGTGTCTCCAGTTCGGTGCCCTGTGGTTCTAAAATTATGGCATCAAGCCTTCTTGGGATCCCAGTTCTTTCCCTGGTACCTACCCTTTGGCTGTGAAGCGTCTCAGGGTCCTACCCTCCTGAACAGGTTTTTGGGGGCCTGGAGAAGGCTGTTTTTCGGGTTACCCTCATTCCCATTGGGGCGGGGGGGCTTGTTGGCCTCTTTCCTTTGGTCAGCCCCACCAGTGGTAGTCTTGGTCACCCTTGTCTTGACCCAGTGGTCTGCCTTCTTTACCAACTCTTGAGGAGAAAGTGGACCTAGGTCTACCACGAATTGATGTAACTTCTCTTGGTAACAATTTCTTTAAAGATGCTCTTTCATTATCAAATTATAAAGCCCTTCATGGTCATGCACATTGTTACCAGCTTACCAACCTCCTAGTAATTTCACTGACTAGTCTACAAAATCTACCCAGGTCTAGCTCTGGGTTTTTCGAGCCACTCTGAACCAGATTCTATACTCTTCAGTGTACCTTTCATGAGATCATAGTATTCAGCATCTTTCTCATTGAGTGTCAGGAGTCTATCCCTATACTTTCCTGAGAACATTTCCCACAGGATAGCACTCCACAGCTTCCTGTTGACCTGTCTGCTAAGGCAGGCCCTCTAAAAAGCAATGAACCACTTGGTGATATCATCACCCTCAAATAATTTTGGGACCATCCCTTTGGGGATTTTAGGATCAAAAGAATCACTTTTCTCCCTTTTTATTATTGTGCTGCCACCAGAGATGGGTCATAGGCCCAACTCTTTTCTCTCTTTTTCTATACCTAGGAGTTGAACTTCTATAGCTGCCCTCCTGGCTAATCTATCCAGAGCAAGCTCTTCATCTGTAAGTGCTCCTCTGTGCTGGTGTGTTGAATCATCACTCCAATTTTCTGTATTCTAATCTTCTGCAATTTCAGTGTCATCCTCTGGATGCTCTTTGTCATACTCTACCAAAAGCCCCTGGAGCTGGGATTTGGTAGGGTTTGACCGAGTCTTGAGGCCATACGTTTTACTCAAGCCTCTAAGCTGTCTCATTGGCAGAGACAGGTAAGGTGTGCGGTCGAGTTACTCCACCTGTACCAGCTTCTGAAGTACTGTTTCTAGTACTCATTTTGATTACTAAGTTGAGAACCTTTTTGGAGAGGTAAAAAATAAACTAACAACACTGGTTTCCTAACTACAGTTACATTTGTATTTTTAGAACAATTGTACTAAAAGGGACCTAACCAGGGCCCAAACAATTATTTTAAAATTTCACAAAATAGTCCATTTGAAACATACAATTTAACTAAAGGCAATTTGTGACTTCAGTTGTGTGATCACTTTATTATCAGAGTGGTTCAGCAAACGCAAAGTTGTAGACCCCACTATTGATCCACCAATGTAGGAAACCCACCTCTCTATATAGTGCACCACAATGGGGTACATTGTGCAGAGAGGTCGAGGAGACCCTTATTGGTTTACAGAGGCAAAAGTAGATAATAGTATCTATTTTGTGGTAGTGTGGGTGACAAGTTAGGCTTATCAGAGGGTAGTGCTAAGCATTTGTTGTACTCACAGAGGCAATAAATGATACACACACTCAATGAAGGGAGTAGGGGTTTCCCCCTTTGAACGTCTGTTTGCCCATCCTGTTAGGGAACCACTTTAACTTCTGAAGGAAGGCTGGGAGAAGCCTCTCCACGAACCTAAGCAGGATATTGTGGACTATGTACTAGGCCTACGTTCCAAAATGGCAGAGTACATGGAAAAAGCATCCAAAAACCTTGAGGCCAGCCAAGAGCTCCAGAAGCTTTGGTATGACCAAAAGGCTGCACTGGTGGAGTTCCAGCCAGGGCAGAAGGTATGGGGTTTGGAGCCTGTGGCACCAAGGGCCCTCCAAGACAAATAGAGTGGTCCTTACCCTATCCTTGAAAGGAAAAGCGAGGTCACCTACTTGGTTACCACAATCAACACACTTCTGGCTCACATATAAGTTCCTTGTAAAAAGGTATCAGTTTTAACAAGGGCCTTGTGACCAGAGAGGGTCTTCAAGGGCTGCAGCATGTATTATGCCACCTTAAGAGACCCCTCACCAAACACAGGCATACTGCCACCGCAGCCTGCGTGTTTTGGTGCAGATAAAAGTGAAGAGTCGACCTGGCACACATCCCTGTGTGCCAGGCCTACCACCACTGCAAGAGGCACCCTAACAGTAGTCCTTACAGCCCTAAGGCAGGGTGCTCTATACCTCATGTGAGGGCATAATTGCATGAGTAGATATGCCACTATAGTGTCCAAGTCCATTCTTAGACATTATAAGTGCAGAGTGAAGCCATACTGAGTACATGCGCTGGGAGCTTGTCACTATGAGTTCCACAGCTCCATAATTTCACAGCTCCATGATGGCTTCACTGAATTCAAGATGTTTGGTACCAAACATCTCAGCTTAATAAACCCACGCTGATGCCAGTGTTGGATGTATTAAGAAATGCACCCAGAGGGCACCTCAGAGGTGTTCCCTGAAATCTTACCAACTCGCTAGTGTATGCCTGACTGGTCCCCAACAGCCTGCTAACTCTAGACATGTTTCTGACCCTTGAGGTGCTAGCCTTTTGCTCTTGTGGGTCAGAAACAAAGACTGCTCTGGTTGGAGGTGCTTCACACCTAACCCCCAAGCAGGAACAGCATAGAAATGCAGTGAGCCTCAAAGGCTTCTCATCCTTTGTTATGCTGACCAGGGCCTAACTAGCTAGTGAAGATGCCCGCCTCCCCTGACCAAGCCCCATTTCTGGCTGCCAGGTCGGCGGGAAAATTAGTAAGCAGAGAGGTATATCCTCTCTCAGCCAGGGCCACCCCTAAGGTGCCCTGAGCTGAAATGACCCCCTCTTTTCAGAATCCTCCATATTGTTTTGGAGGATTCTAACCAATAGGGTTAGGGATATGCCCCCTCCCCAGAGGGAGTGGACATACATGGGCATAGACACCCTAAAGGTAAGTAGCCCCTACTACCTTCTGACCCCTGTAACACCCATAAAGTTAATATTTAGGGGTACCACTGAACCTTAATCCTCAGATCACTGACGACCTATGATGAAGAGGACAAAGAAGAGCCTATCCCTGCACGACAAGAAGCTCCAGCCACTGACTTGGTCCCAGTCCTGCCAGCCTGTCTGCAAACTCCGAACTTTGCAAGCTTCCACGAGTTGTCCCGCAACTAGCGACCTCCAAAACCCTGGGAGGACTGCCTGCCTTCCATAAAGACTCCTAACCTCCCATGGACAGCAGACTTGTCCAAAAGAAAACCAACTTTCAAAGACCAAAGCTCTGCCTGCGGAACCGCAAAACCAATTACATCTGCACCCAACGTCCACGGCCCGAGTCCCAGTGGCCCACTAGTCCAGCAAAGGTTCCCCAGCATTTCTGAGCAAGAGTCAACAGTGGGCTGACCCCTGCCGGACTCCAAGTCGACACCTGCAGCCTCTGCATGGTCTTTACATTGAAAAGCATTGATATTGCAAAATGTATTTACATGCAACAAAGTTTCTTTGGTTCTATGAAATAAATATACTAAAAGTATTATTTTTACAAACCATTGGTCTCTGATTTAGTCATTGAGTGTGTGTATCATTTATTGTCTGTTTGTACAACAAATGCTTAGCACTGCCCTCTGATAAGCCCTACTGCTCGCCCACGCTACCACAAAAGAGAGCATTAGTATTATCTACTTGAGCCTCTGTAAAGCCTCTGGGGATCCACTGGACTTTGTGCACACTATACCTCATTTTGGTATAATATATACAGAGCCAGCTTCCTACATAGTGCACCCTGCCGTAGGTCTATAAGGCCTGCTAGAGGGGTGTCTTACCTATATCCCATGCAGTGTCTGTGGGCATGGCACACACGGATGTGTGACATGTCGACTCTTCAGTTTTGTCTGCACCGAGGCACGCAGTCTGCAATGGCAGTGTGCATGGCCTTGGTGAGGAGATCCTTAGGTGGCACAATTCGTGCTGCTACCCTTGGGGTCCCTCTTCAGGGCCAATGCCCTATGTAGCAGGGAAACCATTTACTAGTGACTTACAAGGGGTACTGAAGTTGTGCCAATTGGGAAACAAAAGGTACAGTTTAGGGAAAGAGCTTCTGGCACAGGGGACCTGGTTGGCAGGAACCCTGTGCATTTCCAGTCTAATTTACATCATTTTCCAGGTGAAAAATGGGGGCTAACCATGTCCAAAAGAGGCACTTTTCTACAATGACTTAGGAGTTTAAACGTTTGTTGTTTTGAAATTGCAACATTTATTCTGGCATGGATGGAACATTGTAGTCATGCCCATTAGTTGCACCAAATCTTATGAGCCTAGGACAAGATAAAAACCCCAGCACTTGAATAGGGATTTCTAAGACATGGAAGTTGCAAGGACACAGGGTGGCCTGGAGAAATTAACAATTTCTTTCTTAACAGCATTAAACATAATTTTTAATGCTGCTGTCCAAAAGCTTGAGGGGAAGTTGAGTGCTCCTGTGGTTCCAGACATCCTTATATATTGTGGAACAATCTGAATAAACAAATAGAAGAACAGTTATCTGATTTTCTAGCACAAAATACATTTAATTTTTTGAGTCTGCTATATGCATCTATTTTTTAAGTTTATTTGAGAATTACATAGCCTGCTTGGAAAAGTGGATTGATTTATCGGCAACCTATTACTAAACTGTGAGAAAACCTTGATGTTTAAGAGAGATAACATTTCATCAACTGTACAGAACCACTGATTCTGTAAACCTTTCTCATTATCTACTACTCAAATGCTTCAGTGAATAGAGTTTAAGTGCAGGCACTGTTATACCATTTACACAGAAATGGTAAGTTGCCATCTGAAGTTCACAGTTTAAAAAATAAATGCTAGTCTAGTTCGTGGCCAGAATGTATTGTAGCAACTGAGCATTTTTTTCCCCAAATGAAACAAACACAAGTGATGTTGACCTTATAAGGCTGAGCTTCAGATCCGAATTAATATGAAAGTTAAACTGAATTTTATTTCTTTTCCTTTAGAAACAAAAATTCGAAACTATGCCAAATCCTGCCAGCCTAATTAAATTAGCACACTTAGGCCAAGACAAAAAAGCCGCTTTCCCAATTATCATTTGAGTTATCAAATGTAATGACCAATCTGGGAGCATGAAAGGAATCAGCTGGTTCCCAAGTTCTCTCCTAAATGTCACCCTTTCCTTGCCACCAGGTGTAGCAACCGTTCACAATGAACCCGGGAATCCACAATTGCCTCACCTTTATTTCAGGTGACCCATCTATAATAGTAGCTGGTAGAGGGGTTCCTTTCTCTGACCTGGCAGATTTTATTTTGGATACATAAAACAGGATGGATCAGCCATCTAGATGGTAATTTAATTCTATTGGCTGCTGTCCCACATTTCTCTAAGATGTTAAAGGGGCCTGTGATTCTAGGTGTGAACTTTGGGCGTGACCATTCATAGAAAGGAATTTAGTGGAAAGCCACACCTTCTCTATGTAGGTCAGACTGTTTCTTATATGAAATGTTGGCTTTGAAAATATGTTGCTGTATGTGTTGCAGTAATGCATGTCCCTGATGTTTTACAGTATCAGACAGAAGATACCTTAGACCCAGACACCATGGAGGAAAACATCTTGGGAGCCAAATGTACAGAAAATAGTAGATATCCCTATGAAACTGCAAAAAGTTATTGTAGGCAAATTCGGCTAGAGAAATCCATTTGACCCAATATGATCGATTCATAAGGAAGCATCTTAAGCATTGCAGAATTGGTTGATTAACACAATTTGTTTGCCTGTCTGACAGAGGGTGAAAACTTGTGGGCTTAAAATGTGCTACCCCCACCATCTTTATTAACTTGGACCAAAAGTATGCTGTGAACTGAGAGCTTTGATCCATCACTCTGTTGAAAAGACCTCGTAGCATAAGGTAGTGATCAAGGAAAATCTGTGCCAGCTCAATGGTAGTAGGGCGTTTGCATAAGGCAATGATGTGACCCAATTTGGAGAAATATTATATAACAACTAATCGAGTGGTGCATTCTCGAGAGGGAGGTAATTCCATTCCAAATATTGGACCAGGGTTGTTGAGTTGTGGGAAGTGGTTGAAGAAAACCTGATGGTGGAATGTGAGAAGTCTTGGTCTGTTGGCAAACTGCACATTTATAAAACATAATCCTAGATGGTCTTATTCAGTTGGGGCCCGCAAAAATATCTTACACTCAGTTTGTGTGGACTTCATTGTCCTGGGTGATAACTTACAGTAGAATCATGACACCAAAACAACCTTGTTCTTTATATAATGACCATTGTCTCTCATTGGATAAGAACATGTTCGAGGCATGTGTGGCTGTAGATGCACACGCTGTGCAGACTCTTACCTTCTAGCGCTGGGCCTGGATATATGCAAGTTCGAAGATTTCTTTCGAGTCACGAGGTACTGTGACTGCTCCTCTTGGCAATAATGCACATGGTCATCAACTCCATTGTTAGATTGTTTTCTTTCCACCGTCTGGTTTGGACATGTGCTCCTATGCTCTGGTTTGACACTGTTGCAGTGCTCTTTTCAGTTCACAGGGATCCTACCCTCTGTCGGTATTGTACTTCAACTGCGCTCCCTTACTATCCATCTCAGGCCAACGTCTGATTACTTCACTCAAGCAGGGTCCGGGGCGACCACAGCCCCTCTTGGGCCTCGCCTGTTAGGGCCTATTCACGTCTCCCTGACACGTCTCTCCACCATGCCTCGACAGTGAATGCCATTTCAATACTGTCTTCACTGCCACATGAAATATCCTCAGACCGATCTCCATCAGGTCTGAAATCTGTGCTAGTCGCTGGAACACAACAAGACCGCCTGCAACGCTTGCCTCTCCTTTAGCTCCAACAAGAATCTTTGCGACTCGAGAGATGGCAAGTAGGGGTAGAGATGACACCTCAGACCTCTTCGGTCCCAAGGATGTAGAGGGGGAACAACACCCACAACCCTCGGCTGTGCATGAAGAGGCATTCTCCTCTGGAGAAAATTCTAGTTCCGACCTGGAGATCGAGGACCTTCTACCAGCTCAGCAGTCAGTGAGTACGGCAACCCCTCACTCTCGACACCACACTCATACTGAGCAGCCTTAAGAGCCAAAGGGCACCAGAGGCAGGCTTTTGGGCCAGCACAGTCTTCAGGCCATGATCGGCACCTACAAACCTCTTCAAATGGCCCACCCAGCCCGGTGCCGAAGAAGCCTTTGAGACTGACTACTTCGATGCTTGGCCCCTGAGCAGACCCTCAGCACTGACAAAATCTGCCTTGGCACCGGCCAAAACCGAAGCACCCTCAGAGTTGAAGACTTCAGCGTCGACCAGCAAGTCCGACACTGGTGCAGTCAAGATGATTCTTCATGAGATGCAGGAGCAGCTAGACTCAAGGCAGAAACACCACGTTATCCACCCCCACACAGGTTGCAACCTTGAATGCCCCTCAGGTCCTGCTGCTCCACCCTCAATGTCAGCTGTCCTTCAAGTAGGCCTTTGACATTCCGGCTCCTGCAAAACAACACAAGAAAGCGGATAAGGTTACCAGCCCCTTATCCTTGCACCACCATCACCTCGCCCTGTTCCTCAGACTCTGCCTTCTCCATCTGCTTCTTTAGGGAACCCCCTTGACCCAACACTTCAGGGGTCTCCACATTCTGGCACGGGTGGGCGTGGGGGGAGGTGATGACACATTTGACACTCCCTCACAGGGTGACCCATGGGACTCTTACATTGTAGACCCACCAGGAAATACAGATCCAGTCCTTTACCCTGCCCGCCCCTTCCCTCTCTTCAGGATGATTCTACATCCTTTCTGAAACTCATTAGTAGGGTTGCCTTCTTTCAAAAGGTGTAACTCCACATTAAGCCCTTAGAGGAGAACTTTCCCTTCAAAACCCTCTCCGGGGTGTGGAATTTAATAAAATATCTACTTGTCCATGGGGCAGGTTGCTTCATAAATAATCTACTTGTCCTGTAACAAAATCCACTTGTCCCTTTGGTGCCATGTAGTGTGGCGACAACCTATGGCAGCAATCTCATTATATAAGAGCTCTGATATAGCCTCTCTGATTATGCCAGGGCTCATACCATAGTAGTGTTTGAATACTTGCAATCCCCTTAGGTTTCCCCGTTTCCGCAGATCTACATACTGGGGCTGAAGGTAGTGGTAAGCAATATATCCAGGGTTAGAATGCCCTTTTGAGTCTGTGCAAACCTACTAACTTGCATGTTTTAAAGGTTTTCAACAACTCTTCTCTAATCTGTTCCCATACTGAGAAATGTTGGCAATTTACTCCTTACAATGGCAGACGTAAACCTTCTTCCATAGTTGGTAAAAAAGTGGTTGGAGGAAAATGAACTTGCAAACACTCAGATTTTCGCATGAGCAAATCTACACATGCACATTTGTTCATGCTAAAATGCAGTTCACAAATATTTTCTAGGAGTACTATTTCTTGTCCTACGTCTGTAAATTCTTGAGAATTCACGAAAGCCATATAGCTGCACTTAATGCAAGGACATATACCACGGGTGCACTTTTGAGACTTTAATAATTGGGCCCCTAATTTGGTCTGGCGTTGACTGTGGCCTTTTGAGTGTATTGAAATTCTGTCTCTCTCTCTCTGTGTCATCTGGCTTCACTGTGAGCGATAGCATTCTGTTCTTTCACAAGGAGCATATCGGCGCACAAAGTAGTTTTGTTCAGTGCCAGTAACTACTGTGGCAGTGTGTGCTTTTTGAGACCAAAAACAACTTTTGCTTTTGCCAATGTTTGTTATAATGGTGAGGACCCATCAGCTCCCACACCAATAAGGTTTCACAAAAACCATGCCAAAACAAGTCACACATTGACAAAACTAAAAAGCTGACCACCAATTTCCGACCTACTGGCTTTGCCAATGCTTGTTTATTTTTGTTTACCATAATCTTATTGAAACTGGTTACACTGATTTTCCATTATGAATATTTTTGGGAAATACTAGCATGCATCAACACGTTACTAAATGATGCTGCAAAGAAATGGTACCTAAAATTTTACAGTGGTTTGGCGAAATGTTTTTTTTCCTGCTTTCATTTTTTTATGAACATTTTATTTTGAAAGCAAAGAATCATCAATCTTGCTTTCAAGCTTCTGCAAATATTTGCATCAAATCATAGAGCATTCTTGGAGCATTATACATAGCCTCATATTGCTAAACTTTGAAAACGCGTGTACACATTTTTATACTGGAACCACTGTCAGTAGTGCAGTCCGAGCTTACAACATTTAATTAGAGCGCTCACCCTAATAATAAAGGCTTTCAATTAATGAACCATAAATACAAGTCTGAACAGCATTAAAATATGGACAAAAATATTACCTTAACTGCAGACAGTGCTCTTCTCTGATCCATAATGTGGTACTGCAAACTGGCAGCCAGAGGGTTTGTGCTGCAGGGGGTTGGGCCTACTTGTCCCAAGGACAGAATGCACATGAAAACTTGTTGCCCTGGACCCAAAACAATATGTCCTGGGCGTTGGCCTATAGGAGTTCTACATCCCTGCCCTCTCCTCTTCTCACCGCTCCACTCAGTGCCTCCCCATGCTCTAGGGCATGTTACGTCACACCCCTGACATTTTTAAAGACCCAGTTCAGGCTAGGTTTATAGCATTAAGGGTGGATACAAAATATAAAGCCACCACTTCTGACCCCATCTATATTCGCGGTCAGCTCCCACCCTACTCAGGTAATCACACCCGTAAGCGAGCCAACTCCCAGGCCAGTGGGGATGCCCCGCCAACAGATAAGGAAAGCAAACACAGAGATGTGGCAGGGAAACGGTTGGCCATGCAATCGGACAACCATTGATACATTGCTAATTTTGTCGGCCTACTTGCTAGATATGATCATACCCAACGAAATGGAGGAGCTCCTCCAATACCTCCTGAAGGCCATAGAAAACGGGGTCAGGAGAGAGTTTCCAAGGGCAAGCTGATTTCCAACACCTCTATTTGTTGTGCCCTCGACTCACTGCTAGAGGGTTACATTCTATCATTCATTCTGCTACACAGATAAGCATGGCTTTAAGTAGGAAGTTCAGCAGAACCTGTTGAACATGCCCTTTGGAGGTGAGCACCTCTTTGGTCCACAAGTGGACCAAGCTTTAGAAAAAAATCGAAAAAGTATAGAGACCGCCAAAGCAATGGGGGCACTACAAACACCGCTGCCTGTAGCTCATTTTGCTGAGGTGGAGGCTCAAAGACCTCCATCTTCTATCAGCGTACCCAGAGCCAGCAGTCCTCTCCCAGCGGTTATTTAAGAGCAGGCTTCTCTAACGAGTAGCTCATGAGCTACTGGTAGCTCTCCAGCTACCTATAAGTAGCTCCCCTGTGTGCAACAGAGTCATCTTAATTAGAAGTTATAGCTTGGTTGAATTAAATCCAAATTTGTAAAGCATGTATTGTAGATGAACATTTGTACATTTTCAGAATTCATCAACTGATGTTTGAAGAAAAATGGTTGCATTTCCAAAATATATTTATAACTGATATGAGTGATAAAAATAAAACAGGTTTGGGGAGACTTATTTCGAATATTATTGACTTGGTATTAGGGGCACCACAGCCCTGACTGTTATGTATTACCTATGTAGAGCCATTCCACATTACTGCTAGCAACCATGCCTGATGCCATGAAATGATTGCTGCTGGTAATCTTTGCATTTTGTGGCCACTAATGTAGTCTTGTCTGATGCAGTAACTATTACACCTCTAATACTATTAGTAGCTCGGGAGGATTTTCATTGAACATAAGTAGCTCTTTTTACAGAAAGGGTTGGAGACTCCTGTTTTAAAGGGTCCTATAAGGGCAACAATTCCAGAGGCAAGGGTAGCTCCTTAAACAGACCTACACCTGCCACCAAACCCTGACTTGCTTCTTCTTTCCCTTGACCACACAACACCTGTCGAGGGGCGCCTACTAGGCTTCTTTT
Source organism: Calotriton arnoldi (assembly GCA_963921515.1). Taxonomy (NCBI): domain Eukaryota; kingdom Metazoa; phylum Chordata; class Amphibia; order Caudata; family Salamandridae; genus Calotriton; species Calotriton arnoldi. Next base: position 3,830,020 of record CAWUFW010000074.1, on the reverse strand, counting down.
CCACATGGCAAAGTGTCACCTCTGACCAGTGGGTGTTGGACATTATACAACATGATCATTTTCTTTTGTTCACTACCATGCCTCCCACCATTCCACCTTGCAAACACAGACTCTCACCAGAACATCAACAGCTGCTCACAGAAGAGGTCCAAGCCCTCCTCCTCAATGGAATATAGAACCCATCCCCCTGCTATGAGCGAGGGACAAGGGTGTACTCGCTGCACTTCCTAATACCCAAAAAAGACGGATCCCTCTGGCCCCTAAAACAAATACATCCTGATTACTTCATAGGGTCCAGAGATTTGATTCCTTTCGTCACATCCTCAGAGATTGAGCCCTGCTCACTCTCGGACCACGCTGTGGTGATCCTAACGTTAGATGCCCCTCCCATGGGCAGACCCTCACATTCATGGTGGCTACGCGACACATTACTCCACCGCCCTGCTGTGGTACAGCAGCTCACAAAGACACTAGAGGAGTTCCTGGCTTTCAATGACACCCGACACATCAATCACCACTTTATGGGAGACACTCAAACTAGTTGTGTGAGGGGCTCTCAGTGCTATTTCCTCTGCGGATAACAAGGTACGTAGGGACAAGAGAGATGGCTTCACCAAACAGGTGCACGAGTTGAAGCGTATCCACAAGAGAACGAGTGCGCCACGGGTCTGGCGTCAGCTAGAAGCGGCGCAATCGCAGCTCGCTGGCCTGGACCTGGATAGAGCGGAATATGCTGCCCTACGATTGCTGCATTCCATTTACGTGGGGGGAGACAGATGTGGATGTCTCTTAGCCAACAAATTGCGAGTGCAACGCCAAGTGGCTACTGTTCGGATGGCACAAGACAAGGCTGGCTCCGAATGCACCGACGACTTAAACATAGCAAAGGCGTTCCATAATTTCTATGCTGACCTCTACATGGCACGATAACCCTCCGAAGAGGAATCGCTGAAATACTTCCAAGGGACAACCCATGCCAAATTGACTTCGGACCAGGCAACCAGTTTGGACTGCACAATCCGCATAGAAGAGGTGCTCCGCCATTGCCCGTCTTAAACCTCTCAAATCCCCTGGCCCGGATGGGTTCTCAGCCATGTTTTATAAAACCTTCTGTAATATCTTAGCGCCTACATTAAATACACTGTTCAACGTGATAGGCGACACCTCTAACATTCTTCTACGATGCTTCTGGCTTCCATTGTTGTACCTGGCAAGGTTAGAAGGCAATGCGCCTCTTACCATCCAATATCACTCTTAAATGTGGACTTGAAGCTCTTCGCTGGAATCTTGGCAGCCAGATTAGGGCCGATGCTGCCGGGATTGGTGGACCCAGACCAGGCCGGTTTTGTTGCAACCCGACAATGTAGTGACAACACACAGAGACTGCTTCACCTCATTGATAAGGCCCAGCACCAGGATATAGAACGCACATTGCTCTCTGTTGACGCCGAAAAGGCGTTCAACAGGGTGCACTGGCCATATTTAGCAGCTACCCTCAAACGATTTGAACTCGGGGACCGCTTCCGTAAATGGATATTCAGCAGCTATACCCACCCAACAGCAGTGGTACAGGTGAATGGAAACTCATTTACCCCCTTCCGGATCACCAGAGGCACGAGGCAGGGATGCCCCCTCCCCCCCCTCCTCCTATGCGCTCTACATATGGAGCCCACGGCACAAAGGGTGTGGGGATAATGCCTTGTTCAGAGGGGTCCAGTTTGAAGGGGATAGACACACAATAAGTCTCTATATAGACAATGTCATTGAAACCTTGGAAGACCGCCAGACCTCAATACCGGCATTCCTTTCATAACTTGAATCCTTCTCCCAAGTGGCGGGCTTTAAAGTCAATGTTCACAAATCACAAGCCCTTGGGGTTTCTCTCTGCCCCTCCACTCGGGAGGCCCTACAGCATTCGTCCCCAGTACAGTGGGCGACAGATTCGATCCCATATTTAGGGCTCATACTGATTACCTCCACCCAAGACACTGACTCCCTTAATTATAAACACATACTTCTTCAAACCCGTCAAGGTCTCTCCTGGTTAGGCCGCATAGTGGCCCTTAAAATGAATGTGCTGCCAAAGATATTATATCTATTTCAAACACTTCCTGTGGAGCCCCCACCCGGTGTTCTTCAGTCGCTTCAGCGAGAGTTCCTCTCTTTCGTCTGGGCGGACAGGAGACCTAGGATCTGCTGAGAACTGAGCTATAGGCCTTGGAATACCAGATATCCACCGCTACTATCAAGCCACACAGCTCCAAACGCTGCTAGAGTGGTCTCGTAGTGAATCTGAAAAAGACTGGCTTTTCATGGACAGAGCTATAGCCGGCCAATCACTGTGGAAGATCCCGTTCCTTCTCAGAACCCAGCTACCTAAAAGACTATATAGATCTCCGGTCACAAGCGCTACATTGAAAGCTTGGGTCTCGACTGCCGAAAGATGTGAGCTTACCTCATTCCCGTCGCCCCTGACACCGATCGTCAATTACCTGGATTTCACTCCGGGTCTTGACACAACAGCCTTCCACCGATGGGCCCAAGAGGGGTGCAGATCGATTGGCTACCTCTTTGATGAGGAGGGCTGGCTGACCTTTGAGAGCCTTTGTTCCGATGTGACTATGCCTGAATCCGTACGCTACCGCTTCCAACAGGTGGAACATTGGGTCATGCACCCTTCAGTACGACCTAATGCCCAGAGACCCCTCACCTCCTACCAGAAATGGTTGCTTACCAAAACCTCGAACACACGCCTCATTACCGAGCTCTACAACCTCCTACACCCACAGGAACCGACGTCTAAATCCCCAGGGCAGAGACGCTGGACGTGCACTTACTCAGAGTGAGTGGGGTCATATATTCCAATGCGCGCGACACATATCCCTTAATGTTTCTAGCATCAAATCGGCAACCAAGATCGCCACTTATTGGTAACTCACACCTCCACAAAAGCAATCCAGATCGCAACCCTGACTGCTGGTGAAATTGGGGGTCCCTAGGCACATTAACACATCTGTTGTGGGATTGCCCCATCCTTGCACCTTACTGGACGCAGGTCCTTGATAACATAGACAAACACTTTGATACACAAATGCCTCGTTTTCCAGCATATGTCATCTTGGGCCTACCCAGCGCACTTATATTTCAACTTAAATCGTGCAAAGGTAGACAAATAGGCTTAGCATTGGGCGTGGCCTTGCAAAACGTACTATCCCATTGGGGCACGGACCGGACCCCTACTTACCAGGGGTGGCTATATAAAATATGGCATGTGTTGGGTATGGAACGCATATCCTTCTCACTACAGGGAAACAGATCTACCTTTACAGATCTACCTTTCCTTACTGAGCACGGAGCTACGGGAGCTCACCTGTCCTAGGTACTTACGTCTTCTACCGCTCACAGAGCGCCCTTCTGATACAGCCTAGAGCCGCGTTGATGAGTCTGAACCAGAGCCGCTAGGGGACCAGGTTTCCCTTCCTTTGCCAACACAGGGTCACCCGGGGGCAAGGGGATGGGGAGGGGAGTGAGGAGGGAAGGTTGGGATTTAAGAATGGGATTTCAAGGTTTTACAAAATACTTCCATTCATATGACTTGTCAACATATGCTTTGGTTTAATATATTCAATAAAAAGATTTAAACCCTAAAAAATACATCCTCTCATAGCATTTTCACATGGTAACCCTTCAGGGTGTCATTCCTCTTCTCCAGCAAGGCGACTTTATGGCCGCACTCGAACTAAAGGATGCCTAATTTCACATACCAATACATCCAGCTCATCACTCGTATCTCAGATTTGTGGTCAGTGAAAGGCATTACCAGTTCAAAGTGCTCTTCTTTGGGGTTACTACTGCTACTCAGGTACTCACTAAGTTGCCTTGCCGTGATGGTTGCTCACTTGCATAGACAGGGCATCCACGTTTTCCCATATCTGGACGATTGGCTTCTCAAAAGTGCCACCCGACAGAAGTGCCACAAACACACACAGGTCACAATACACCTGATGAACAAGTTACTTACCTTCGGTAACGATATATCTGTAAGAAATATTAGTTAGTTATAGATTCCTTACCGTACAATTACCCCCAGGCGTCAGACTGGATCCGGAAAGTTTTTTTGTCAGCAGTACCTCTGCGCGTCGGAAGGTGGCGTCGGTCGGCTCCGCGTCCGTCGTTGGCGTCGTGGTCGCCGAGATGACGTCGCGGCAGCTACTTAGACGCCGCATTCGCGCGCTGTCAGTTCTGTACACGACTTTCCGCGCCAGAAACGCAGAGCCATGCAAGACACTGACCACTGGTGCACAAAACTAGGGCCCTGAAAGGATAACCGTAACCCTAGAAATCAGTTTGCAGAACGGGGAGGATGGGTGGGTCGGTAAGGAATCTATAACTAACTAATGTTTCTTACAGATATATTGTTACCGAAGGTAAGTAACTTGTTCATCTGAAAGAAACACGTTAGTTATAGATTCCTTACCTTAGAATAGATACCCCAGCAATACCAACCCCAGAGGTGGGTCTGCGAACCAATATCACACCAGCAGGTCCTGGAGAACAGAATGGCCAAAGAAGCCGTCTCTCCATACCTGGCTGTCCAGACAGTAGTGTTTCGTAAACGTGTGCAGTGATGCCCACGTAGCTGCCTGACAGATGTCATTCAGAGGAACTCCTCATCCCAAAGCAGTAGTGGCTGCCGTCGCCCTGGTGGAATGGGTGCGCAGCCCCACTGGAGGCTCCTTTTTAGCCAGAGAATAGCATGCCTTAATACACAAAATGACCCATCGGGAAATGGTTCGCTTGTGTACCGCCCAACCTTTTTTGGCGCCCACGTAGCCAACAAAGACTTGGTCATCCACCCGGAACGGTTTTGTGCGATCCAGATAGAAAGAAAGCGCACGTTTTGGGTCCAGACGGTGAAGCCTCTCCTCCTCTTTCGAAGGATGAGGAGGCGGAAAGAAGGTGGGCAAAGTGATGGTCTGCCCGATGTGAAAGGCTGATTTGCATATGGCCAGGTCTAAACTGGGGTGGCATGGTGAGCAAAAGAATGATGATTTTACCCAGATCTCTTGACTGGGGGTGAATGTTTTGATTTGTTCTGCAATCCGTCCATCAATTGTGTGTCTTTTGCTTTCTCGCCCTAAGTGCGCCAGGTATGCCCAGACGTGGGTCCTGGGCTCACTGTGCCACTGGAATCAAGCTATCCTGGCTGAAGAGGGGTGAAACCCCGAAACCGGTCCTAGGATGCTTGTTTCCGGTCCAGGGAGGACCTGGCTTGGCAGTTCGGGCTGGACTGTTCCCATGAGGCACAGGGTCAAGGCTGATTTGCATATGGCCAGGTCTAAACTGGGGTGGCATGGTGAGCAAAAGAATGAATGATTTTACCCAGATCTCTTGACTGGGGGTGAATGTTTTGATTTGTTCTGCATTCCGTCCATCAATTGTGTGTCTTTTGCTGCCCGATGTGAAAGGCAGTGACAACCTTGGGAAGGAAGGAGGGACGAGTCCTGAGAACCACCTTGTCCGGATGGACCGACAGGAAAGGAGGTTTGGAGGAAAGGGCCTGGAGCTCACTCACTCTCCTGGCAGAGGTGATGGCTACCAGGAAAGCAGTCTTTAGCGTCAGAAGCCTCAAAGGAAAGTTGTGAAGCGGCTCAAAGGGAGCACACATTAAAAAGGTAAATACTAGATTCAAGTCCCACTGAGGCATAACAAAGGGAATAGGAGGAAAGAGATGAGTTATGCCTTTCAAGAAACGATTAACAACTGGGGACTTGAAAAGAGAGGGCTGATCTGGAAGCCGAAGGAAGGCAGAGATGGCCGAAGGATAGCCCTTGATAGTGTCCAGAGCAGAGCCCTGCAGGGCTAAAGAAAGAAGAAACAAGAGACCCTCAGAAAGAGGAGCACAAAGGGTATCCACAGCCTTTGCTGTGCACCATGCCACAAACTTGTTCCACCGGCAGGCGTATACCGTCTTAGTGGAGGGACGCCTGGCTGCCAAGATTACAACACAAACTTCAGGAGGCAGGTCAAAAGACGTCAACTGCCGCCGCTCAATCTCCACGCAAGGAGGTGGAGCCTGGACAGGTTCGTGTGGAGGACCGTCCCCTGCTGCTGCGACAGAAGATCCTCCCGAAGAGGCAGTCTGGTCGGCGGATCGATGGCCATGTTGAGCAGCTCGGGATACCATACCCTCCGTGCCCAATCCGGAGCCACAAGGATGACTTGGGCCCGGTCGCGCCTGATCTTCTTCAGCACTCTGAGCAGAAGTGGTATAGGCGGAAAGGCGTAGAACGAACTGCAATTCCACTCGCGATGAAAGGCGTCGCCTAGCGAGTGCCGTCTTGGAAATTCCAACGCGCAGAATTGCTGACATTGCGCGTTCTCTTTGGTGGCGAATAGATCTAACCAAGGCTCTCCCCACTGTCGAAAGAGACCTTGCACCACCTCCGAGTGAAGACTCCATTCGTGATCCATCATGCACCTGCGGCTGAGTTTGTCCGCCCTGGCGTTCAGGGAGCCTGCCAGGTGTTGAACCACCAGGGATATGCCCTGATGTTCCAGCCATGTCCAGAGGCGGAGGGCCTCCTGACATAGGGTCCACGACCCCACCCCGTCCTGTTTGTTGCAGTACCACATGGCGGTGGTGTTGTCCGTGAACACCTGCACTACTCTTCCCCGGACAGAGGGAAGGAATGCTTTGAGTGCAAGACGAATCGCCCGGAGCTCCAAAAGCTTGATATGGAGCCCGGACTCCGCCGGAGTCCAGAGTCCTCTGATCTCCGCCTCTCCCATGTGGCCGCCCCATCCCAGAAGGGATGCGTCCGTCACCACTGTGTGGTCTGGTTGGGGAAGGGAGAGGGATCTGCCGTTGACCCAATCCAGGTTTGTGAGCCACCACTGCAATTGATGTGCAGCGCCCTCCGAGATCTGGACGCAATCGGACAGATTCCCTGATGCTGCGCCCACTGGAACTTCAGGTCCCACTGCAGAGCCCGCATATGCCACCTGGCATGATCGACCAGCAGGATGCAGGAGGACATGAGGCTCAGCAGCCTCAGGGTCATCCTGACCGAAAACCGGGACAGAGGCTGAAAGATCGGAATCATAGCCCGAATATCCCGGACTCGCTGTTCGGGAGGATAAACCCAAAACCGCGCCGTGTCCAGAACCGCTCCGATGAAGAGGAGCTTCTGAGAGGGGATCAGGTGTGACTTCGGCACGTTGATGGAGAACCCCAGCGAATGCAGGAGGTCGGCCGTAGTCTGGAGGTGGGAGACGACAGCCTGGGGCGAGCCCGCCTTCAACAGCCAGTCGTCGAGATAGGGGAAGACTGGAACCCCTTATCTGTGCAGATGAGCTGCGACCGCCGCCATCACTTTCGTGAACACCTGAGGGGCGCTGGTAAGGCCAAAGGGGAGCACGGTAAACTGAAAGTGCTTGTGGCCTACCGTGAACTGCAGGTAACGCCGGTGGGCCGGCAGGACGGGGATGTGAAAGTAAGCGTCCTGCAAGTCCAACGCTACCAACCAGTCTCCAGGGTCGAGGGCAGACAAGACCTGAGCGAGCGTCAACATCTTCAACTTCTCCTTCTGGAGGAAGCGGTTGACGTCCCTGAGATCCAAGATAGGACGCAGGCCCTTGTCCTTCTTGGATACCAGAAAGTAGTGGGAGTAACAACCACGACCTACTTCTGGGGCAGGAACGCGCTCGATGGCTCCCTTGGCCAAGAGAGCCGTAACTTCCTGTTGGAGAAGGCCCAGGTGATCCTCCGACATGCGGTGGTATTGAGGTGGCATGGCTGGAGGGGTAGCCTCGAAGGGGAGGAAGTAGCCCCTTCGGACTATTTGCAAAACCCACCTGTCCGACGTGATGGTGCACCAGTGGGGGGAGGTGATGGCGTATCCTGCCGCCCACTGGCGTTTGATGGGCCTGAAAAGTCAGACTAGGAAGGTTTGGAGGCTGCTGCAGAGGGGGGTTGGTGGACTGGCCCGCCCGCTGGCCCCCTGAACCACGGCGTTGGTTCCCACGTCCCCGGCCGCGCGAAGGTTGGGTAACTTGCTGCGGCCTGTGGCTCTGGGAGGGGCGTAGTGGGGCACCCCTTCCGTAGCCACGAAAGGGGTGAAAAGCAGAATGCGCTGGGCGGCTGGAGAGGCCCAAGGACTTGGCCGTAGCCCGTGAGTCCTTGAAACGCTCTAGAGCGTTGTCCGCTTTGTCGCCAAAAAGGCGACGGCCATCAAAAGGCATGTCCATCAAAGTGTTCTGGACATCCCCCGAAAAGCCAGTCGATCTCATCCAGGCGAAGCGACGAAGGGCTACTGACGTTGAACTAGTCCTGCCCAGAGAGTCGGCGGTATCCAGCCCACAACGGATGGTAAACTTCGCCGGATCCCTCCCGGCGGCAACAGCCTGGAAGAGCACTGTCCGGGCCACCTCCAGACACTGAGGCAGCACGTGCGCAACCGAGTCCCACACAGAGTGGGATAACGGCCCAAGAGACATGCGGTGTTTACCGACCGCAGTCCTAAGCTGGCGGAAGAGAAAATCTTCTTCCCAAGATGGTCCAGCTTCTTGGATTCCCTTTCCGGGGGAGCGGTAGGGAATGCGCTCTTGGAAGTGGAGGCTTGGACCACCAAGCTCTCCGGGGCGGGGTGTTGGGAGAGGAAAGTGGGGTCGCCCGGAGCCGGGCGGTGGCGTCGGGCAATCATCCTATCCACGGGAGCCCCCGTGTTGGGCCTGGACCACGTGCCCAAAAGGACGTTGGTAAGGGCCTCATTAAATGGCAGCAGGGGCTCCGAAGAGCTCGCAGCCGGTTGAAGCACCTCTGTCAGGAGGTTAGTCCTGACCGCCACCGTAGGAAGCTCGAGGTTGAGGGCCTCGGCCGCCCTACGCAACACAACTGCGTATGACGCTCCCTCCTCCGTAGCCACGGTAGGAGGAGACAACAAGCAAAGGTCAGGGGAAGTATCAAGACCACTGGCATCCCCGAGTTCCTCTCTCCAGTCCTGTTCAGATCCTAGCTGATCAGTTAAAGGGTCACCTGACCCCTCCCAGTCCTCCTCCTCATCCTCAGGTTGCCAATCTGGCTGAAAAGGGACCCCAGGAGTGAACAGGGGCACAAAAACCCCACTCGGCACCGGAAGATGACATGCATCGCCTCGTAAAATTTACGAAGTTGGGCGGGAGTCGCTCCGGGTCTTGGGAAGGGGGGGAAGCCCGGAGCCGACTCTGCGGGCTCTGCGCGCGGAGCTGCGGGAGGTGCACCGCCCGCATCCCTCGTCGCGTCAGCCCACCGACAGGGAGAATTCGAAGAGCGACGCTGCTTCTTCGACTTCTTTTTGTGCTTCGACTTACCCGACCCCGAGTGCGAAGACTTCGATGACTTGGACGAGTGGTGATGGCTCCGCGACCGGTCCCTCGACCTCCCTCGCGACCGCTCCCGCAAAGCCTTCGGCGCCATCGACCAGCAGTCAGAGCACGACTTGGGGTCGTGGTCGCGCTCCAGGCAAAAGAGGCACACGCGATGCGGATCCGTAACCGACATCAGCCGGTTACAGGAACTGCAGGCCTTGACTGGAGGACTGGAGGTACCGCTCTCTCCGGATCTGCGCTGGCTGGTGCGGAAAAAGAAAGACCTGACGTCAGCATGCGAGGGCGGCGTTTAAGTAGCTGCAGCGACGTCATCTCGGCAACAACGATGCCAACAACGGACGCGGAGCCGACCGACGCCACCTTCCGACGCGCAGAGGTACTGCTGACGAAAAAACTTTCCGGATCCAGTCTGATGCCTGGGGGTAATTCTAAGGTAAGGAATCTATAACTAATGTGTTTCTTTCAGATTCATCACTTAGAGTTTACAATCAACGCCACAAAATCCCACCTCCAAGCCCTGCAGATCAAGCCCTACTTAGGGGATATTCTCCATTTGAATGTAGGCATAGCCTTCCAAATCCTGCCAGGATCCAGTCCTTTCAGGCACTGCTTCCCTTCTTTCAACCAAATCAACAACTTACAGTCAGACCAGTAATGCACCTCCTGGGAATGATGGCCTCCTGCACTGCCATATTACCTCATGCCAGGCTACACATGCGTATGTTGCAAGAATGTTTTGCACAACAGTGGTCTCAGGCAGAAGGTTATTGGGAAGATCTGGTGTTGATCTGCACCCACACTCATTACTCACTGCATTGGTGGAAAACCAACAACCTGCTGCAGGGGCGGCCTTTCCTCAACCTAGTGCTGCAGAGGATTGTTACAACGGACGCCTCTCTGCGGGGTGGAGTGCACACTTGCAGGATCTGACTGAACAGGGTCAGTGGGGGACCAAGTACCAGGACCTCCAAATCTACTACCTGAAACTTCTAGCCATTCACCTAGCATTAAAGGCTTTCCTACCTAACCTGATAGGCAAGGTTGTTCTTGTCTGGATGGACAATATGACAGCCACGTATTACCTTCAGAAACAGAGGAGAGGGACGTTCTCCACAGCTGTCTCGGCTATCCCAGACCATTTAGTGTTGGTCTTTCTGCCACAAAATTAATTTGTTAGCGGAGTAACTTCCAGGGATGGAGAACGATTTTGCCGACCTCAGCAGGATCTGGCAACAAGTCCTCGAGTGGGAACTCCATCCGCAAGTCCTCCTCCGTTACTTTTACAGATGGGGGTTCCCACAGATAGACCTGTTCGCTACAGCAGAAAACATCAGATGCCCAAACTTTGCCTCCAGGCAATGCCCTATGGGCGAACTGGTCAAAGATATTTGCCTATGCTTTTCCTCCTCTCCCTCTTCTTCCATTTGTGGTTCCAAGGCTTCAGCAGACGTTCCTCTCCCTCATCCTGGTGGCACCCACATGGGCCCTGGTACATGACTCTGCTCGAATTCTCACTGGTTCTGCACGAGAGACTCCCCAACAAGCTGGACCTTCTCACGCAGAACGATTGAGAAATCAGACACCCAGGTCCCTCAACCTTGAGATCTGGCTCCTCTGGTCATAGAATTTGGATACCTTAATCTTCCACCAAAGCATGAGCATTCTCAAGGAAGCGCGCAGCCCTACCACCTGTGCCTGCTACGCTGCCAAGTAGAAGAGATTTGTCTGCTACTGTCACTCAAAAGAAACCGACCCATTCAAACCCACAGTACAAGACAATGTCTGTTACTTACTTCACTTGCAGGTTTCTGGGCTGGCCTTTACCTCCATTCGATTACATCTAGCCACCGTGGCTGCCTACCTTCAGAATAGGCAACTTATCTTTCACTTCAGGATACCTGTCATTAAAGCTTTCATGGAGGGTCTCAAACGGGTCATTCCTCCCCGGGTCCCACTGGTACCCTTTTGGAATCTCAAGATTATACTCACACGACTCATGGGTCCTCCTTTTGAGCACCCCACACCTGCCCCCTTCAGTTACTCTCTTAGAAGGTGGCATTTTTAGTTGCTGTCACCTCACTTAGACGTGCCAGGGAGCTTCAGGCATTAACCCTGGAAGAAACCTTTTTTTTCAGGTACACAGGTATAGGCTGTCCTCCGCACCAACCCTAAATTCCTCCATAAGGTAATGTCTCACTCCCACCTTAATCCATTGACCTTCCTGTTTTTTCCCCACAACCTGATTCAGTTGTGGAATGGGCCCTCCATACTTTGGATGTAAAACGAGCTCTCATGTACTACGTTGATAGAACCAAGACACTTAGAAAGACACAACTTTTTGTTGCTTTCTCCGAACCCCACAAAGGGAAGGCTCTATTCAAGTCAGGCATTATCAGATTGATAGTTAAATGCACCCAGACATGCTAAAGTAAACTCTACCCACTCCTCGTAGAGCACACTCTACTTGAAAGAAAGGAGCCTCAGTGGCCTTCCTAGGGAACATCCCTATAGCTCATATATGCAAAACAGCTACCTGGTCTACACCACACACGTTCACCAAACATTACTGTGTGGATGTCCTAGGCCACCAACAAGCTAATGTTGGCCAGGCAATTTTTCATACACTCTTTCAATCTATTGCAACACCCACAGGCTTGCCAACGCATTTTGGGAAGACTGCTTTACAGTCTAAGCACAGCATCTATATCTACAGCCGCACACACCTCGAACGGAAAATGTTACTTACCCTATAAGCAACTGTTCTTCGCATGTAGTTCTGTAGATTTGCGTGCGTCCACCCTCCTCCCCAGACGCCTGAGGCCGTTGCAGTGTCCTCTTACTTTCTTTTTCCTCTTATGCATGGACATCTTTTTATATATCGCTTTACTTCACATTCTATCCTCACTCGCCATTCGGGAAAACAATCTAGCAATGGAGTCGATGACCATGCACATTTTTGCCAAGATATCCCAGTACCTTATGACTCGAAATACTTCTTTAAAGATAAACAACTTGAACACATCCAGGCCCAACACTAAATGTCAGGAATATGCACAGCATGTGAATCTACAGCACTACATGCCACGAACAAATGCTTACAGGAAAAGTACATTTTCCTTCCTCTTTGTTGTCTTACATAGTCTTTTTGTAACTACTCCTTACCATGGAAGGATGGTTGAGCTTGCATGTTCTTATTCAAGAACTGATTCCAAGGAGAATTAACAACTGGACCCAACGCTACCATGCCTGGAAGTGGGGATAACACTCTTTCTTCTTCCTCATCCTTCCTTGATAGTGCCTCTGCTTTCCCTTGTCTACCAAGGCCGGTAATTATTTCATAATGGAAAACAGTAACCAACGGGCATGCTTGGCATCAGCACACTTTAAAGCTGTGTGATGGAGTATGTTCTTATGATCCATCCAAAATGTTATCATGTGAGCAGCTCTTTTTAAATAGTGCTGCCAGTGGGTGAGTGCTTCCTTAATGGCTAGCAATTCTGTCATATATGGTGTAGTTATGTTCGGTATTGGTGAGTATATGAGAATAGAATGCTACCAGATGAAGTTCTTTCTTTTTAGGATCTCTTTTTGACAAGACTACAACAATGGATAAGAACAGAGTGTCTATCTGCACAATAAAAGGAAAACTGCACATCAGGATGGCAGAGGACAGGCTCAGCGGTAAAGGCTCCTTTTAATTTAGCAAAAGTAGTCTTTTGCTCTATCTATCTAGGGATTTGTAGAGTGCAACAGGTACTCGTTGACTGTTCGGTGCTATTTGTAAGAGCTGATCCTGAGTGTCCTGGAGTTTAGAATGCAAAACCAAAAAGCCAAGTTTTAAGAAGGTGCTTGAAGACCAATATATCCTCTGTGACGCGAAACAGTTGTGGGAGGGTGGTCCAGTCTTTAGCAGCCAGGTAGGAAAAGGAACAGCCGTCCAACTTTTTCCTTCTAAATTTGGGAACTAATACCAGCAGGAAACTAGAAGAAGGTAGTGGTCTTGGTGGGTGCTAGGGGATGATTCTCTTGTACAGGTATTGAGTGCCGAAGTGGTAAAAAGCTTTGTCCTTTAATCCTCACCTCTTCCTTAATGGGTAGCCAGTGAAGTTCTTTCAGGTACGGTTGGATGTGAGTCCTCCTATCTAGTCTCAGCAGAAACAGGACTGCAGCATTCTGCACCAGCTGCAGTCTTCTTAGTAGGTAAGCCGGTAGGCCCAAATAAAGGGCATTGGTGTAATCTAGCCATGAGGAGATCAGGGCCTGGATCACTGGTTTTTGCTGCTGTAGAGGGAGATGGTAGGGAATCTTTTTTATACTTTTTAGTAATCAAAACAGGAGGCAACTGCACTGGCTACATGGGAGGCGAAGGTGGCAGAGTTATCAAATTTCACTCCCAGATTGCGGGCCACAGCAGCAGGGGCTGGTGGAGGCGGGACCCCATTAGGCCAGATGTTATTATTCCAATCTGGGTGGGGGATCCCGAAGAGCAATATTTCGATTTTACTGGCATTGCATTGCAAGTTAATGGCGCTCATTCAGAGAAACACTGCAGAAATGCAAGCTTTGAAATTGCTCAGCGCATTTGGGGCTTTTTTCATGTAGAGTGAGAAGCAGTTGGGTATCATCGGCGTACGAAACTATTTGTGCGCCGTAGGACTCTACAAGGGTCACCAGAGGGGTCATATAAACAATGAAGAGTGTGGGATTCAATGCAGACCCGAAAAATCCAGAGTCTTCAGTTCTGAAGTGAGTGGAGCCATCCATACAGATTGCTGTCTGCCTGCAAGGAAGGAATGAACAGAACCAGGCCAGTTCAGGGACACTCACACCGATGTCGCCTAGACGCTGTAATGGTCAGTGTTGATAGCTGCGGATAGATCGAGGAAAATCGGGACCACCTGATCCACTGGCAGCTTAATAGTGTCAGCAACCTCTTGCAAAGTGGTCTTGGTGCTGAATCCAGGCAGAACCCTGACTGGGAGAGGAGTAGCAGATTATTCCCTCTAAAAAGCCAGAGAATTGCTAATTAATAAGTTTCTCCAATATCTTGGCGAAAACCGACAGCAAAGAAATGGGTCTGAAGTTAGACAGATTGGATTGTTCAGCTGACTGCTTTTTTTGGAGAGGAATTAATTTTGCCTGTTTCCAACATCTAGGAACAATGGCAGTCTGTAAAAACCGATTTAACAGTTGGTTTAGGGTGGGGTTTATTGCTGCACAGTTGGAAACGAGAAGATGGGGGGGGGCGGGGCATTGATCATCTGGAGACCGGATTTGCATGCACTGAGGGCCTGAACAGATTCCTCCATCGAAATTGGAGCAAACTCTTGCAATGAGGGGCCACTGGGTGTCGGTGAGGCCTCCTGCCGTGCCATAGTCTCACTGTTGACTGTAGAGTCGGGGAACAGCAACTGAAGGGGGTCTACGATTGTTTTTATTTTTTTATCGAAGGAATCTGAAAGTTGGGTACACAGCTTGAGTGAGGGCATTAATGGTTGAATTAGGGCATCTAGGTTTGTAAATCGTTTGACAATTTTGAATAGGTCATCCTGTTTGTTATGGGAGATGTCGATTTTAGCTGTGAGGAAGTCTGATTGGGTTTTCTTAGTTGCTTTGTGGTATTTATTTAAGGCATGTGCTATAACTTGATTTCCTATAATGCATCCTTTCCCTGGTTACCCATTCCTGACGCTCAGCCAGTATGAATGTGATGTGTGTGTGGAATGTCAGAATGCCTGATTAGGTAGTAGAATGCTGGAGTGCCTGTGGAGTGGAGAGAGAGTGAGTTGGAGTGTGTGGGCTGAGCAGCAAGGATGCTGCTCCTGGTGGGGCTCAACATATGAACTACCATCCTGTAACCAAGCTTAACAAACCTCTTACATACAACCTTCTACATGGCTACCTCTGGACTTATTTTGGATTACATCAATGGTGACGAGGGTGGGATTCTTATGCAATAATTTGTCCTTGGGAAGGTATTTATGCCTCCAACTTCTTTCGAGTCTTTTACAAAGTTTGCGAAGCTCTTTGAGCTACTCATTGAACCAGGACGCCGATTGTTGTTTGGCCACCAAGGTGGTACCTCTATGTTTGATAGGAGCAATGGTGCCGTCTGTGAAAGCCAGGCATTAACCGACTGGGCATCCACGTCAGTATGCCCACTCATACATGGGGGTGCTCACTAAGGGAGCTACTGAACTCAGCGGGAGAGACTGTGGCCCAGTTCTGCGAACTCGAGGGCTATAGTCCAACTTCCAAATAAAATAAATAGGAGCGTGGGCAAACCAAAGGGAGAGTTTATTATCGGACACCAGGACTTGGCCATTAGAGAAAATGGTGTCTAATGTATGACCCGCTACATGGGTTGACTGGGTCACGAATTGCTGCATGTCCCATGAGGACATGTTATGTAAGAGAAGTTGCCCATGTGGGTCAGAGGGTGAATCCACATGTAAGTTGAGGTCTCCTAAAATCATAAAATTTTAATATCATAGCATGTATTTAGATAGGAATTCATCCAGGGAAGATAGAAATATGATCACAGGGCCTCGAGGACGATATACCACTCGCCCCAGCCAGGGCTATGTTTGCAGAAAGTGTGATGCAAAAATCCATTGATTCTGCCCTCTGAAGCTCCTTTGAGTCAAAAGTGACACAATTATAAGTGTGTATGTATACAATAGCAATGCCATCCCCTCTTCTGCCTACTCTGTCGCAGTGTAACATGGAATACCCAGCCAGGATGGCTGTTGCAATATCCGGTGCTGAGCTGTCAGACATCCATGTTTCAGAGAGGAAGAACACGTCAACCCTATCCTCGCTTAGTATGTCATGGATGTGTTGAGCGTTTTTATGTAGCGAGCGTATATTGCAGAGTAAGGCGCAGATCCCAGGCCCCTTATTAAGTTTTTTAGGGCAGCAGGAAGGCAAAGGTGTTAATATGAGATGAGTATTAATGCCTGGTAGGGCGGCGGCGCAATGGTGGCAGGTGGAAGCTGAAGTCCGGCCAGGTGACTCAGACCTACCTGGACAAAGTGGCTCCTGCCTTAGGGAATGAAATGCAGCTGAGATGCAAGTAAAAAGCTGACCGGTCTTAGAGAAACGGGCAGCATGGCTGGCGCTGAACGCGGAGAATAGCGCTGACGGGGTTGCCAGTGGTGCACCCGCTGTGCATGTCCACCCACCAGCCTGCTTTATGTGAAGTGCAGGCATCCGAATATGGCCTAGAAACTAGACCGCTGACTGACCTAGAAAGGTGGCCAGAGTGGCAGTTCGAAGCGTGCAAGCTCCCTCCTCCCTCTCCAAGAATAAAGTGAAAACTCTTAATTCAAATAAGCTCAAAATGAACTAATGGGACTTTGTTTGAGCAAAACACAAACTTTTAAGTGCAAAGTGGTAAATTCAATCGGGCAGTTTCAATCAACATACAATATTTTTACAACAGGTTAAAAAGCATAAAAGGAGCTTTATGCACATTAGAGTCCACGTCAGCAAGTATCAGAACCCCACTAAAATGGATATCCCGTCTTTGTAATATCAACAATGGGTTTGTGGAAGAAAGGTTTTGAATACTGTCTATAGAAGTTGGCAAAACCAATAAATATTTGAATTTCCTTAACATTCTGAGGTTGGAGGGGGCATGGCTTGGCAAGCCAAGATGGCAGTCGCACTCTAAGAGTGCTCCCAGCCCCTTTAGGATCCGTCTCTATCCTGTACCCCATCCAGTGGCATCGTCCAACTGGGGCACTTCCTGCTTTGAGACCCCTCACTTTGCAGCAACCCGTCGATGAACAAACACTTACGGCGGGCAGGGGAGCTGGCGGCGGCAACCCGATGATCCACCCCGAGCGAGTCAAGATGGCAGCGGGCCGGCTCCTCACCCGGAGGCCGACTCCGTGACTCTGGTGGCGGGCGTCCCACTGCGGAGGAGTCCAAGGGAGACCCTGCGGTCTGGCTGATTGCCTGGAGGCGTGTCGCTCCCTTCGCAAGATCACCCTGAGCAGTTCTGGGAGCTCGGGGGAGCAGTGGCGCCTAGGATGGTGGCACGCCTCTGAGAGGGCCTGGTGGAGCTCCCGAAGTTGTACGAGGTGGTGGGGGACCCCGGAGGAAGCGGCTGAGCCCCGTGCTGCCCCTTGACTCGGCGACGATCCTTGGCCGCCCCGACAAGCAAGCGTGATGTGGAATCCTGCCCCCCCCCCCCGGGCCTGCCAGACTAATGCAGAAGCTGCCTCCCCGCGCTCTGTGGAGAACAAGCCGGCCCCGCACCCGGCCTCTGGGACTGGCAAACATTTGGCCCGGTGTGGTGGCCCGCAGCGGCGGCGGACGGATGAGCACCCCAACAGAGTGCCAGGTGAGTAAGAGGCGCCTGGGGAGGGAATACGCGCCACTGCACTGCCCCGGAGACTGGGTCAAGCATTGACCTTTGTGGACCTTGTAGAGGCAGTCGGCCTGCGATCGGCAGGGCGCCTCGAGGGGTGTGCATGTGTGGCACGAAGTGTGGCTCTCCCCGCTGGCTCCCGCATATCCGCCTGGGGACCCCCGGTGAGCCCCTCTGGGATCGGGCCTTGACTCCCCCGACTCCCACTTAAACTCTGAAGGTGCTGCCCGACCCGCAGCTGGAGGGCATGAACCCCGTGTCATAGATGCTGGAGTGGCCTGAAGCCTTCGCCCTCTGGATGGCGCGACAGTGACTTGGGGTGGCCCTGTTGCTCTCGGCCTGCGATCGGCAGTGCTCGGCTGCTGGGCCTTGGCGTGTTGCCTCCTGCAGTCTCAGTGGGCGGTTGCCTGGAGTGATTGGGGGCCCATGCTGGTTCCCGCTGACCGCATCAGGATTGAGGGGGTGAGCGCTTGCAATTCGGCCCGCGACCAGCGGGACCCCTCACCTGCCTGTAGTAGAGGCCCTCCTCTCCCCCTCTGCACAGAGTCCCACGGAAGGAGCGAGGCTAGGATAGCGGCTTCTCTCGGCTCCCTCGTATCTGCATTGGCTGACGGAAGACACCGGAGTGGTGCTGCGCCTGGGGAGGGGTTTGACCCCGGGGTGTGCGACAGTGTGATGTGGACGGGGGCTACATCGGCCTGCACCCGGCAGGTTCCCCCCTGTAGGCGGCAGATGAGCGAGATGTCAGGTACGGTCCAGAGGGGGACTGCTCCCTGATCTGGTGCGTTTGAGCGCCCACAAGTTCCAGTGCACCACCAAAGGAGGTTCGACGGTTGCCCCCCCTGGCGC
The DNA here is from genome assembly GCA_963921515.1 of Calotriton arnoldi. NCBI lineage: Eukaryota > Metazoa > Chordata > Amphibia > Caudata > Salamandridae > Calotriton > Calotriton arnoldi. The sequence continues at coordinate 3,811,425 of CAWUFW010000074.1, read as the reverse complement.
GGGGGTTCCTGCACTTGAGTCTCCTCAGTCTTTGAATCCCAAGCAGGATGGAGAGCCAGAGCAGATAGACATAGTGGCCCAGGCGCCCTCGCCTCCACAGCCTGCTGAGGCCTGCCTGGGACATTGAGACCCTCCCGCACGGATATACTGGCCAACATCTTCGCGACCCAAGCAGCGAAGGCATGAAGGGGGCGGATCACTCCCTTGAAGAGACAGAACAACCATGGGGAAGGACAGAGGGGCTAAACCAGCGTCGACTCAGACCCGGATGGAACAGTACGCAATTAATGGCCCCGGACATGGTGAGGCTGCACCTCCTGTGGTTACCCACTCGGAAGGTGACCTGGCCACCATTCTACAGGCCATTAAGACCTGTCAGGAGTCAATGGAGACTAAGATTGGCAAGGTGCGGGTGGACATGGCACTCATTCGGCAGGACCTCCGAAATGCAACCGCTCGCATACCGAAACGGAATCCTGCATCTCGGAGGTTGAAGACGACATCTGCACCCGAAGGAGCAAGTAAAGCAGCTCCTATCCCACACGTCTGACCTTCATAGACAAGCAGAGAATGCTGAGAATTGATCGCATCGCAGTAATCTTCGCCTGGTGGGTCTTCTTGAGGGGACGGAACCCTTTCAAATGCATACCTTCATTGAAGACTGGATGCCCCCTAACGTCCTGTCAGCATGCTTTGTGGTGGGGAGGGCCCACCGAGAGCTCGCACCCAGGCCACCGCTGTGTGCCCCACACCGGCCAAACATAGCAAGAATTCGGAATTTTAAAGACCGCGATGCCATCCTGCAGGAATCATGCTCCCGGCCAGAGCTGTTCCATAATGGAACCAAAATTATGATCTTCCCGATTACACCAAAGAAGTGCAAGCCCAAAGAAGATCATACACTCAGGAGAAGCAGAAACTACGGGCCCTTAACCTGCAATACCAGCTTCTCTTCCCGGCCCGCCTCAAGGTGATATTCCAGAACAAGACACACTTCTTTGACACGCCGGAGGCCGCTTGGACCTGGGTGACTGAGGAGCGCCCATTCTGCCCGCTGACAGGTACCCCTCATCCTGAGCCCCAGAGGGGACCGGGAGTTGGTTCGACGGCAGGCGCCCAAGTGAGACGCACAGGGTCTCGCAGAAGACGCAATGCCCGTGGGGCGACCTCCGCCTCGCCTGCAGGTTCCTCTGGGAGAAAAACAGACTGTCGAGATAGCAGGAAACGGCGTCATCCCGAGAGAACGTTGAGAGACCTGACTCAACACCCATGTGGTGTTCTATAGACTCTCCAAGGCCAAGCTCTGCAGACACCGACCTTTCACGCAGCCCCCATATCTAATCTTAAGCACTAAGGACGTTATCTGGATGGTTGTGAATCCTTAATGGTAAAGGGGCCGAATGCTTCGACCCACACCACGTTACCTTAGCTAGTCTTTCTTGCACTCTTAGTCTCTGTTTATTGGGCGACAGATGCTTCAATTGGGGAAGTATGGGGAGGGGGGTTGGTTGGGACTGGGGGTGGGAACTGTTCTCCCGCTGCTGATTTGGTTTCTGTTAATCTGTTTCTCTGCGACACCTTGCACAATGCAAATGATCTTTCCCTGTTCAGTCTAAATAGCACAGCTGAGTGCCCTCAGCGGCCCACAAGGCCTCTCCTGTGGGAACGCCTACGCACCCCAGACCTCTGGCCCCGTATGTCACCACTCTACCGTAATGACGCAACCTTATAATGGGGGTAGGCCCCTTAGAGTCCTCTCATGGAACGTTAACGGACTCTTAGATAAAATTAAACGGACGGCGATTTTAAAATATGCACGGCGGACCCGACCAGATGTCCTTTTATTGCAGGAGACACACCTGATGGGAAATAGGTGCCCCTTTTTAACGTGCCAGGGATTCGACAGGGTGTGGAACTCAGGGTTTACTAGAGGGGCTCGTGGTACGGCGATTCTTCTGAGACGTTCCCTTCCAGATCACACCAGCCCATACAGTAAACGACCCTCTGGGCCGTTTTGTCACCCTGACAGGTACCCTTGGGGACACTCCCATCAACCTGATGTCAATTTACGCCCCACCAGCAAACCTAGACTCCACTCTCCAAGCAACAGTAGCGGCAATATCCTCCCTCCCTCATGGTCTGACGGTGATCGGCGGGAACTTCAATGCTGTTCCAGTGCCTGCTAAAGATGCCACTGGCTCACCTTCCTCCCATAGGAAAGCAGAGGCCAAGCGTCTAGGAGACTGGTCCTCCACACTGGGCCTCTGCGACATTTGGTGAACTTGCCACCCTACAACAATGCAGTACACGCACGTATCGGCCGCACATAATATCCACTCCGGCATTGACCTCATTTTCATGCCAGCCCCAGATTGTAGGTCGGTTACAGAAGTCCAAATCCTGGTGTGAGGCGTATCAAATCAATCCCCACTCCTGCTGCATAAAGGGGGCCCCACGGGCTCCCCTACCCTATATGGAGGTTGAACGCATGGTTCCTTCAGGACCCTGAATATAAACGTGCGATTGAAGGAGAGCTAAAGCAATACTTTCGCACCAATGAGGGCACTGTCCAACTCCAGGGTACACTTTGGGAGGCGGGTATGGCCACAATCCGTGGGTACGCCAAGGGGTTGCTAAGGCATAGACAGCGGACCCAAGACCATCATCTCTCCCAACTTGAGGCCAGAGCCCTCCACCTAGAAATGGCGGTAGTCACGACAAACGCAGCAGCAGATCGCCAGCAACTTCACGTAGTACAGGAAGAGATTAGGACTATCTCCCTCTAATCTGCCAGGATGATCTGGTGGTCTTCGGTGGCCCGAGTTTATGGTTGGGGAGACAAGAATGGTAAATTGCTTCATTGGCTCGCTACTCACCCCCTGACCAACCGGATAGTCCCTGAGATTCGAGACCCCCAGGGGCAGGTCTCACGCACCCCCGCAGATATTGCGCAGACCTTTGCGAACTATTATGCCGGGCTGTACACAGCAGACCGCCCACGTAACTCAACCGCTGGCTCCCTCTTTCTGCAGAGTGTCCCCCTTCCACAGCTCCCGGAGAGAGACGTTAAGGCCTTGGAAGAGCCCATTACTCCCGAGGAGATCGGAGAAGCGATCTTGGCATTGGCCACCCACAAGACCCCCGGCCCGGACAGGCTGCTAGTGGAATACTACGCGGCGTTCCGGAAGATTCTGATCCCAAGGCTCTATACCCTGTTTGAGGAGGTGGTGGAGAAAGGCACCTTTCCCGCTGTCACAGACACCACCACCATCGTGGTTATACCTAAATTGGACCCCCCCAGCCACATGCTCCAACTACCGCCCCATTTCCTTGCTTAATACTGAGAATAAAATCTATGCTACGATTCTCGCTACCCGTCTGAAGCGGGTGATCTGCACCCTCATACACATTGATCAATGCAGCTTCATACCGCGCCGTAGCACACGGCATTGACTGAGACGCCTCTATGTGGCCCTTGCTCACCACCATCTTCTCACGCCGTATTTAGCCTTAGTGCTACTTGACTTTGAAAAGGCCTTTGATACAGTTGATGGGAGCTACTTGCGGAGTGTACTGGAGAGGGAGGGGTTTGGTCCTCATTACCCGCAACTGGTGGGAGTCCTGTACTCCAACCTGTCTACCTGGGTCCTAGTGAATGGGGCATTGTTAGACGCCTTCCCCATCAGGAGGGAAACCCGTCAGGGATGCCCCCTCTCTCCTCTCCTGTTTGCTCTAGCGATAGAGTCTTTGGCCTGTATCATACGTGCGGATGAGCAGATACAGGGGTGGCGCTGGCATAGTTCCCAAGAAGACCCAATCGCCCTGTATGCCGACGATGTCCTGCTTTTTTTGGCTGATCCGGCCCACTCTGGACCACAATGCCTTCAGATAATCCAATCTTTTGGGGGAGCGTTGGGTTTGCGTCGTAACCTGGCCCAGTGTGTGAGGATATTCTGCAAGGCGGCTCCCAATGCCAACCCTATTTGTCGTCCCCATCTAGCTTTCAGGGGGTATGTCAATGGGTTCGGGAGGCCAAGTATTATGTATGCGGGAAATCATGGCAGCTGGGTGTTGAGGTGCGAGTCGATTTCATCGAGCACTTGAGACCTGTATTGCTGAATCAGCGGGCATTCCCATAGAATATGTACTAAGGTTCTGGGTTGTCCACAGCACACCAGCAATCTGCACTCTGCGATGGAATTGCCTTGTGTTTCCGTACTGGAGTATAGTACCAGTACGTGACAATTTTTGTGAGGGTTTCAGTGAGAGCCACATTAGTGGCGGTGTGCCTGCCTCTGTGATATATTCCCTCCCATTCTTTGCCGCTCAGCTGCCTACCCAGATCCCTTTCCCACTGTCCCGGCCCGCATTGTATATGTGCTTATTCCTTGAGTTCAGGAGTGCATACAATTCAGAAATCAGCTTCTTGTCCGAGGTCTTAGTTAGAAGCCATTTTTCATATTGGGTGAGGTGTCTCTGAGTATTAGGCTTATTTTGGGGGATGTAGTGTCCAGTTTCGGAGCTGTAGGTATTGGAGGCGTTCTGACTCAGGGATGCCATATTCCATGCGGACCTGATGGAACAAGAGGATCCCCTCCTCATCGAATAGGTGGCCCATGGAGCGGCACTCTGAAAGCCGCCACTTTGCAACGTTGGTGTTTCCCATTCCGTGGGTGAAGTTGGGGTTGTCGAGTAATGGAGTCAGTGGAGAGGGAAATGTAGTCAGGCCATATTGAGTGCTAGTCTGATCCCACGCTACCATTGTTGACTGTGTAATGGGGGATAGGTAAAGGTTTCGCGGCCTATGGAGTTTCTTCAGGAAGGGAACTTTTGGCAGAAATGTGCCAGCAACTGCTCTGTCTTGGAATAACCAATGTTTCTCTGATTCGGCGCAGCTCCATTCCACCAGGTAGCGCAACTGCGCTGCCTGGTAGTAAAGTTGAAGATCAGGGATCCGTAGGCCTCCTTCACCTGGGGGGAGGAAGCTGATGGTTTTCTTCATGCTGTGTTTCCGTCCCTGCCATATGAATTTCGAAAGTTCAAGCTGTAGCTTAGGGATCATACCAGTGGGTGGCTGCAGGGGAAGAGTCTGGAAAAGGTCCAAAATCTTTGGGAGGCTCGTCATTTTAATTGCGGCTATCCTACCTAGCCAGGAGATTTGGTAGTGCTTCCACCGTTGCAGATCGGCGCGGATTTGCCTGTGCAGTTTGTGGTAATTAATGTCCACTGTGGCCTGCGTGGTTGATGCCAAATTGATCGCAAGGTAGGGTACATGGCCTGTCGACCATTGGATGGTATGTTGCTTCTTCAGTTGGTCCACCATTTGGGGAGAGAGGGAGAGGTTATGTGCCAATGATTTCTCAACATTGACCTTAAAGCCAGACGCAGTGCCAAATATCTCCAGCTCCCTTAGGAAAGCTGCAAGGGCCGTGTCCGGGTTATCGAGAGTCACAAGGACATCGTCCGCATAGAGACTTATAGTGTGTTGGTCGCTCCCGAAGGGCACCCCGTTGATATCAGGATGGTCCCTGACTCTCTGCGCTAGTGGTTCCATATAGAGTGCGAACAACAGGGGCGACAGTGGGTACCCCTGTTGTGTGCCTCTACCTATTGGGAAGGATGCAGAAGTGTAATCATTAACCCTAACCGTCGCCGTGGGGAGGCGAAAACAGTTTAGAATCCATGTCTGCATTCTCTCACCGAGGCCAAAATGTGTGAGGACTTGTTCTAGATAGGGCCAGTGGACTCTGTCAAAGGCCTTTTCGGCGTCTATTGCTAATATCATGTAGTTGCCTGGCGCCCGCAATGCTTTCTCGATAATGTGAAGCACACATTTAGTGTTGTCGCTCGTCTGTCTTTGGGTGATGAAGCCCGCTTGATCTGGGTCGATCAGTGAGGGTATAAGTGGGTTCAGCCTGTTGGCAAAGATGCCCGTAAATAATTTCAAGTCTATGTTTAGAAGGGATATTGGTCGGTAGGAGCTACAGTGCTATTGGTCTTTACCAGGCTTGGGGATCACAGTTATTGAGGCTGTAAGCATCGAGGCCGGGGTTGACCCTGGCTCCGCAAACGTGTTAAAGAGCCTTCTCAGGAGGGGCGCTACTAAGGGACAGAAGGTCTAATAGAAGGCTGATGTGAAACCATCTGGGCCTGGAGATTTCACCGGCTTCAGCCGAGAAATTGCTGAGAGGACTTCCTCGATGCGAATCTCTCCATCTAACTGCTCGGTTTGTTCTGGGGTTAGCGAGGTCGTCCGTGCCCCTTGTCAATATAGTCCGCTATCGGAAATGTCTAGGTGAGTATATGTCTGAGTAAAAGTCCGAAAAAGTATTAACGATATCTTTATCGTTCGTCACCAGATCCCCTGCACGTGTGTGTATCGATTGGGCCCCCTGATTCTGCCGTTGGACTCCCAGTTTGTGGGCTAGGAGCCGACCACATTTGTCCCCTCCTACATGGAAGGAATGACGCAGCCGAAGGGCCGCGTATTCTGCCCGGTCTAAATCTATTGCGGCTAGCTGTGAATGCAGTGTGGATAGCTGGCGCCATATTCTTGGGGCCCCAGTGCGCTGATGTATGCGCTCGAGTTCTTTAATCTGCTGAGAAAGGTCTTCCCTTCTCTCTTTCCGTGTTTTGTTATCTGGGGCTGAAATCGCGATGAATTCGCCCCGAATTACTGTTTTAAGCGCTTCCCATAATGTTGCAGTGCGCACCTCGGGGACGTCGTTATGAGATAGATAGTCTTCAATAGATTGTCGGATCTGTGCCACCACCGCAGGACGTTGCAGCAGTGTGTCCCGTAGGCGCCATTGTCGTGAGGGGTGTTCCGTCGGGGGGAAAGATAGTGAGTGTGATCGCCAGAGAGTGCCGCTGTGAGGATCTCTATCTCTGTTGTGAGTGTGTGTATGTCTTTTGTGCCTAGGAAATAGTCCAATCTAGCGTATGTTTTATGTGCGTTGAAAAAGCGAGACTGGGAATGGGAAACCCTCCAGAGGTCTATTAGTCCCATCTCCTTCAACCAGGCGTGACCCTCTCCAGACAATGATCCTGTTTGCCCATGACGTTGTGCTGATCTATCTAGGGTGTTGTCGAATGCCAAGTTAAGATCCCCCCCCTATTAACACTCTGCGTTCATCTGTGGACATTGCCTCTACCAGCGCTGTATGGAGAAACTTCTCCTGACCTTCATTTGATGCGTAGACGGAGCCCACTACAAATGCCAGTCCCCCAGTGTGAAACGATATGTAAGGAGCCTGCCTTTAATTTCAGCCTCTTCATGGACTGCTCTACCTCTGAAAGTTCGGGCCACTAGGATAGCCACTCCTGCCGTCTTTGTAGGGCTCGAGGAGAAAAATTGGTGGGGGAAGGCTCGAGATCTGAGGCGGTAGTAATCCCTGGATAATAAGTGTGTCTCCTGCAAAAGACAGTTGTCTGCATTTGAGTTTTCCAGATATGAAACAACTGCCCTGCGCTTCACTGGGTTGTTGAGCCCCCTCACGTTGAAAGTGAGTACTCCAAGTGCAGAGGGTTGCATTTGTGTGTAAAAAATGCAAACGTGCTATTGGCATCTTCCTCACCCAGTGCTCAGATCGTCTTCTCTCTGTTGCTAAAAGCTTCCCATCTAACCTGCGGTAGTGTCGCTTTGTTTAGCCTAAAAGTGAGGGTAACCCCGAACTAAAAAACCCTGAAAACTCAAGAAATGAATTAACTACTAGGATGAAAAGAATGTCCAATATCAGTCTTGCAGCCAGACTTGACTGCCAGGATAAGTACTTGGGGACCGTAGTGTGGCCAATTTTCCATGCCCCCCCGCCCAAAACCTCTAATGCAGGCTGCTGTGTTCTTGTTGTGCTAAGATTAATCTGATTTGGCCAGCACTGCAGGGGTGGACTCCAGCACCGCAAGCTGTCCCTTTGCTATCTCCGCCTGGTCCGGTCTTCTCTGGGTGCGCGGTGGTCTCTGCCTTCTCCATCGTGTTTGTTGCTCTCCCCGGCTCGGGAATGGGGGCCCAGGATCGTCACTCCCTTCAGGCGCCTTTAGTCCTAGCAGGCCTCCATGAGGGATCTCAGTTGGTGTAACTTGCCTCCCAGGCGGAAAATGAACCAAAAGGGGTGACCCCAGGAGTAGCCAATGCTCTGGCTGCGCAGATGTGTAGTGACAGGGCGAAAGACCATCCGCTGTTGCAGCGTGAGGGCGGCGAGGTCCTGATAGAGTGTAGGAGTTTGGCCCCCAAAAGTGATTGGCTGCATGTTGCGGGCTCTGCGCAGAATTTCTTCTTTCACCTGAAAATCGTGTACGCATAATAAAATGTCCGCTGGGGGTGCAGTGTTGGCGCGGATTGGGCCCACTCTGTGCGCTCTAATTTGATCTCCGCATCCTATGGTTTACCAAGGACGTGGCGAAAAAGGTCCCTCACATAGCCAAATATGTCTTCTCCTTCCGCTTTCTGTGCTACACCTCGGATGCAGACATTGTTCCTTCGAGATCTATTCTCAAGGTCCTCAAGATGGGCCTGCAGGTCTATGTGCTGGTCGTGGAGGCGAAGCACCTCATGACGGAGTGCCTCCGTTTCCTCTTCCTGGCCATCTCTTTTGTCCTCAAGTGCTGCCACTCGGTCACCCAGTGTGTCCACATCTTTCCTGATTTCCTTGATTTCCTGTGTGAGATCTTTCTTGACTGAAAGTCCTCCCAGAGCGTCGAGAACAGTGACTCCAGGAATGCACGTGTCACTGGTTCCTCTGATGATTGATCCGCCTGGGTCTGGGGAGCATCCGTTACCAGGGGCATGTCCCCCACTGTGTTCCCGCTGGGGCGTGTGAGCATGTCCTTAAGGGAATGGTCTTTCTTGATGCAGTTTGTAGACATTTTACAATGTGACTACCCTGTATCCTCTTGGTTAGGTCCTGGGACCTGGGGTCTCTGGTGCTTGATTAGGTTGTCTCGTGGTTCTCACCGTGTGCCCTACAATTACGACCTTTACTCCATCGGTGGGGTAATAGCTGAAGAATGCACTGGATCGCGGAAGTCCCCTGTTGACAGCTAGGCCCAGGTATGGCGTTTATCGCCCCTTGTGAGGAGCACGATGCAACCTGGCTGACCTGCAAGTGGGCCCACCTCATTCAAAAGTAGTGATATGGTGTTGCAGTGGTTAATGCAGAATAAAAGGTTTTGGTGCTTTGTTATTGGGCCTTTTCTACCTCTGCAACGGCTAGGGTGTATTCGGACTCCAGCTATGCTTCGGCTCCTTCTGATCCCCCTCTCGGTTAGATGCTATTCCTCTGTCTGTGGGTTTCAGCTAAGGGGGCCCCTTCACCCCTCCTTGTTTGACACTCTGCCCCAGGGCGTCGTTCTTGCTCCTCGCCTCTAATGCGCCCTCAGCGATGCCAGCGCTGCTTCGTTTCTCGGGTTTGAAGCTGCTTTAAGCCCTAAAGATGTTCGGTGCTTCATCACTGGGCCAGTCTACCTCCGCAGCCTCTGGGGTGCATTCGGTCTCCCGCTATGACCTTGGCAGGGGGACCCTCCAGTCACTGCCCTGTGACTTTTGGTGTTCAGCTGAGGGGCTCCTTCACCCCTCCCTGGCTAGTGCTCAACCCCGAGGCTTCGCTTCTGCTCCTCACCTCCAGTGGTGCTTCCGTCAATGTCTCGGTGTTCTCCAAGGCTTCGCGTATGCTTAGGCCTCCCTCAGGGCTTCTCACCGCTCTCAGGCGGTCGTAATGCACGTCCCGCGGCTCCTCTCTGCAGGTTCGCTTTAGGGCCTCGCGTACGCACAGGTCGACAGGCCGCTACTCGCCGGTTCTTCCGAGGACCAGTTCCTGGTGGTGGACAGGGAGTCTCCCCACTACGCGTCGCTGGCGTTTGGCCCACCTCCGGCGTCTCTCAGAGGCCTGTCGTATAGCAGCAAGATGCTCCTTTTTGCGGGGTGTTGGCGCCACGGCCACCCCGGTGTTCAGCCAGGGCACCCCCCTACCCCCACCCCCCCCGGCTAACGCTCAGCCCCGGTGCTCCGCTTCAGCTCCTCCCCTCCGATAGTGCCTCAGTCAGCTGCACGGTGGTCTCCAAGGCACCGCGTGTGCTTAGGCCTCACTCGCGGCCTCCGGCCGCCTGCTGTGGGCTCTCCGCAAGGCCTCCTCCACGCCCAACGGCAGGTTTACTGGTTGTTGTTCGCTGGTTCCTGGTGATCACCTGCTTCCGCGTCCCTGGGTCCGACCCTCGTTGGTGTCTTGCCCGGGATTCAGGTGGTGGGTGGGGGATCACCCAGCCGTGCGTCGCCAGCGCCCGGTGCTCCTCCGTCGTCTCTCGAAGGCCCGTCGTGCAGCAGCAGGACGCTCCTTATTCAGGGTTGCTGGTGCCACGGTTTTGGGTCCCCAGTTGGACCGAGTGTTCTGCTGGTCGTGCCCAGCTGTAGTACGGTGATTCGCAGGCAGCTGAGTCCGCTATGCTTTATCAGGCCGGCGGTGGGCAAGGCGAAGGAAAGCGTCCTACCTCGCCACCATCTTGGCCACACCCTCCTTTGGCTGATTTTATTTGGTCCAGAAGTACAAATATGTGAAAGAGTGTGTATTGAATCGAATTATGATGGAAGTGAGTTCTCGTAATCAATACACAGCCAGTATTCTCCATGTTCTTTTGGATTAAAAAAGATGAGAGCCACTGATGGTTATGTTAACTGTATGATAAGCTCCTTCTCAAGATTTTATTCCTGGTAATGTTTGAGAACCCCATTCCGCTTGTTCATTAAGGGCGAAGTTCTTCCATGAGGAATGGAGGTGCCAGGATTCGTGTTGATTTCAACATCATACTCCTGTTGGGTGGAAATGTTTCCACCCGTTTCTTTCAAAATACATCCAGGAAAGCCAGAATATGCAGCAGGAAGACTTTCCTCTATCCTTCTCTTTTCCCATTTGTTCTTCTGAGGCATAATGTATCGTAAAGCAATTAAGTTTCTGCACTGATGACTCGGCAGGTCTTTGATACTAGTTCTATCGATAATGCTGGGTAGCAAGAGTAATACTAGGAGTTTTCCAATCAATCAATGGATTATGGCTTCTTAACCGCGGTGTACCCAGAACCGCAGGAAAGTAAGGTAAGCCAATTAATTCAAAGTAAAGTACTTTCATATGCTCAAAAGGGTGCTTATAATTAACAATAAAGTCTCCTCTTTAATTGGGCCTGAAGTCAAGGAGAGGCCATCTATTCCCTTGATTACTATGGGTTCTTCTTTCAGTTGCCATGGAATATGATGCTGAACTTGTAAAGTTTGGTCCATAGGGCAACTTGATGCTGCTGAGTGTACCGGGGTGTAAATGGTCAGCGTATCTTCAGGAGTTGCCAAAAATATCTGTATGAAGAAATATGAAGCAGTGACAAATCCTCCATTCTTCATTGTGCACACCTTAGGTCTGACTTCTAAGGATGAGCATACTCGTTCCTGATCAAACTAGTGCACTGACAGATGAAATAGTCAGGATTTCCACAGTGCAAAGATAGGTTATTCTTTCTGTCCTGTTCCTTTTCTTCCACTGAAAGGACAGGAAGCATACCATGCGTGATGTGATTTACAGCTCTTCTCTCTTCAGTCTCAATCATTGAGTGTCCACAGGTAACATTAAATCAGTCAGGGCAGAGAAATTGGTTGGTTGATAAAACACAAACAGAAAGGCATCTTTCCACTCTTCTCTCAAGCCGTGATAAAAGGCATCCACTGCGGCTTCATCGGTCCATGCAGCCTGTGGCGTGAATTGTTGGAAGTGACTGATATATGAAACCAAATCTTGAGTTCCTTGTTTCAAGTGAGTAGGCTGGTCTGGGCTTATTGCACTGCATGTCGTTTTTCAAACGTTCCTAAAAAATTTGTCATGAACAAATCATAATTTTTAAATCAAGGGCTGTTATTTGAAGGTGTAACTGACGCTGAAACTTCCTTGGTGTTTATTACAAAATGTTGTGGTTGCAATAGGAAGTGTAATTGACATTGAGCTACAAAAGTTAAGAAACTGTCAAGGATTACCAGAGTACTACTTTTTTGGTGGTATTAAGGGAGATGTCCGCCCTCTGGCTATCCCGGGTGATGGATTTTCTCGAAAATAAATAATGTAGACTTGGAGTGAAATCAGTACTGGTATTCGTGCTAGTGTTGGTCAGATAGGTCAGATAGGTTATGGAAAGCTGATTAATGTGCAGCAGAAAGTGCATTCTTGGCTAGCGGTTACAAGACCAGACTGTATTTTAGTAATAGCTTGAACCATCTTGGCAAGCAGATTGTTAGAGTCCATGCTGGGTTTGTTGGCTTGGCAAATTGTCAAGCTTGTAGTTGCAGTTTGGCTCTCCGGAGGTGCTGAGTCACACTCCTAAACAGAGGAAGCTGGGGTAAATGGGGAAGGGGAGAAAAAACACTGGGGCTCATGCCTTTGTTAAATGGTGGTGGTAAAACCTGGATTGAATGGTTGTCAACATCTAAAGGATAAGTTGGTGACCTGATGATTTGGAATATGTGCTCTGGAGAGAAATATTAAGTAGCCAAGAAATAGTATTAACCTAAGCAGGTACAAGGAAGTATAATAAATAGGAGAGTATTCTGTTTACCCTGCTCTGCAACTGATGTTGCAGTGATGAGACCAAGCTCTGACCTGTATATTAGCGCTCATCCCCAGGCTGCTTGGAACCATGTTGGTCTGTGATCACCATACTGGAACCATGTTTCAGTACTGTGATCACAAACAACACAGACCAGCACAAGTGACGAACAGGAGATAGTAGGCAAATCACAAGAGAGGGTGAGGTGGCAGGTGAGAAAACTTAGAACAAAAAAATGTGAAGACTTTAAGCTGAGTGTTGCCAATGCAACCACACGATTTTCCCAAGCACACAACTAAAGTGTCTACCACCATTACAGTGGAAGCAAACCTCACTCTCCGCACCACTGCGGTAGTTAGTGGTCTTTTCTAATTCTCCATTGTCTTGTCTTCCATTGTTGCCAATCTGGTCTATAGCCAGTGACTGAAATTTATTCGAGGGGCTTTGCCATATTATTTATTCTTGACCATGAGTTTTAGTGACAATCCTCACAGCGGGGAAATGGAGCAGGAGTGAGTTGCTGGAGCTCAGGTTTGTGCCCTGGAAGTCACAACTACCTAACAAGAGAACCCATTCGATGCGGTCATGTCACAGTAGTGGCACCACTAACTCTTAGTAGAGCCCTGTTGTCAGTTTGAAGTTCTGCACTCCACAATCCTGCATTGGAGACCGGAAACTACAAAGTCATCTGACGTCTGTCATCTTGAATCACCGGTGCAGAGAAGGATTGGAGACTGGAGCAGGTGCAGAATCAAACATCATGATTGTGGAAGAGTGAATGCAGTCCCGGTAGCAGCTCAAAAACATTAGTCCAGAATAGACAATGTTGGCACAGAAATCGTAGGTGCAAGGTCTGGCTGGGAGGTGAGGAGAACTGGGCCGGCCTGTGGTATGGTACAGAGATGTGGCTGAGCCAAGCTCTGGCGCACACACATCTCAAAGAGGTGTCACGAGGCAGCACACCTGGGGCACCGCAGAGGCCTCAGGATAGGAGTGAAATGAAGAGGCCTAGCGCAAAGGCGCAACTGTGCGGCTTAGGTCCTAGATCCAATTAGAGTTGCTGCGATGCTAAAATCGAATAAAAGCTGGTCAGGTACCCGATTAGGGACTACCAGTACTAACAGCTAGGCTTGGACTTAATTGATTGGAGAATGTCAGTGTAGTTCTGCTCCAGGAATCAAAGAAGCTGTTATGTGCTCGGGTGCCTGAGCTCTCTCTAGGGGCATCTGGATCTTGTTAAAATTGATGTGGCCCCCTTGGTATGTGATACAGCGCATACCGATAAGGTTAATCTTATTAATTCTAAATACATGACTAACAAACGGAGCAGAAGGGAAGGGCATCTAAGATCATGCAGCTCGTCCCTGGATCAGGAGGTCAACCCAACGCAAAACCCCATCATCTCACAAGAATTCCTGCATCATTTCCTGCAAGAGGTAGGACCCATTAGGTCGATCTGAAACCTTGACTGTAGGACCTAAAACAAGACATTAGCTCGCTGGGTGACAGTAGATGGCATTAAAACAACTGAACTCACAATCAGAAGATCATCCTCCTCTTGAGAAACAGAATGCTGATGCTAGTAGTAAATATGAGGAACTGCTGATAAAACAGGAAGATCTTGAAAATACATCTCAGAATAACATATGGGTAAGTGGCCTGGCATGAGGTGCTGAAAGGTCAGACATTCAAGAATCTATTAGCTGACTCCTCAGCACAACGAGGCGTCACCTGAATGACCCTCCCATTAGACTCACCTATACACATAGATTAAACTCAGTGAACCACCAAAAAGAATTTCTCAGTCATGCTGACCAAGGTCCATTACTTTGCAGAAAAAGAGGAAATAATGGATAGGGTGAGGACATAAGGTAAAGTGAGCTACGACGAACACAGGCTGCTGTTTTTTCCAGGCCTGGAATTGGTTATTTCTACATGCAGGAGAGAACTTAATGAGGTCACAGAATACTAATGCTCTGAATTGGGCAACCCCCTTATTCCTCATCTTCAGTTTCGAAAGGGAAAGACATTATTTGATCGCTGGATGAGGCAAAAAATCCCTGGAAACTGTTCTTGACAGTCTTGTGTACCCATGTGAAGGAGGGTTGGCTGCAAAAACAGGTAGGTCACCCCCACCTGCTCGTATTGAGGAAGCTAGGACAATGACGATTCAATAGATACAAAACCTGACCAAGCCAGAGTCTGGAGACCCGTGCTGACATTCCTGAAAAAGAGACAATGGCAGAAGACACGCACAACGACTGAAAAGGTGACCGCATTTATTTCAACAGAGGAAGTCCAAAGTAATTTTCTGTGACAGGCGCACCTCGGATTGAGCAAACTGCATGAAGGTGGATGGGTGGTGGGGTCAGAAGGTGACTTATGAAGTCAAAAGGACAACTTTGCTTTTGTTTAATGTTCAGTTTTACCTGTTGGGATCTCCGCAGTTAGGGCAGAAGGGGCAGGATCAGGAGCTTAATTTGGTGTCACCTCATAGGTCGAAAACACTGAGGCAAACTGATTTGAGCTAGAGCTAGCAACTGAAAGGGAGAAGTGTGTAGGGCAAAAAGGCACACAGCATATGCGCTTCACTATGGTTAAGATAATTAGCCTATATGTATAACGTCTCAGCGCTCAGACTAAGTGACTAATGATCCTTAACAACCTGAAAATTCATGAGGGAGTCATCTGCCTCTTACAGGAAACATGTTCAAGCAGGTAACACTGGCACAGGGTTAGGTCAGAGTGGTTTTCAATACACTTCTCTTCAGGTCATGGCAAAAAAGCATGGGAAGCTATTGTACGCACTACAAATACACACTGCCATATCCAAAAGTGATAAAGTATTCCCAAGGAAGATACCTATAATTAATAATAGAAATAGGGGACTGCAAGTTTACGGTAGCATCTCTCTATTCCCCAACAATAATCGAGAAGTCTGTCTAAATGTGGCTGTCAACCAATATACTGTCTCTGGCAGGGGGCAAAATAATAATCTGAGGTGATCTAAATGAGCAAATAGAGACAGCAATGGACATATCGAGGGGTAGTCAATGACGTGGTACCCTAATCCAGATTTTTAAGGACTATTACTGCTGAGTCTTGTAGATTCACAGTGATTTATGCATCTAGATTCAGCAGACTACTCTGCAGCACACCACTATTACACCGGACTAGACCACATACTGGTGGCAAAAGGTCTAAAAACGTCCATAACAGAGGCTGAGATTGGTCAAATATCTATATCTGATCACACTCCAGTCTTAGTCATAATCCCTTTAGATTCCCTCACACCCAGATATGGGTAATAAACTACAGCCTACTTAGGGACTAGTGTGAAAGGAAGATATCAAAGAAGATCTGGAACTTTATGGCAGACAATGCTAATGCAGAAATGCCCATGACGACACTCTGGGTCATACGGAAAGCAGTCCTCAGAGGGCTGTTTATATAAGCAGGCTCCAGATTTATACGGTTAAGCGAACAGAATACTCCTAAAAATGCAGCTATGTTAATTAGAATAAATGCATAAAAACACAGAATTTGTTAAAACCAGAAGGGAGATTTTGGCTGTGCGAAATCACGTAAAAGTCTTGGATCTTGAATGAGCAAAATATATTTTATGTTGAATAAAACAAAAATACAATTTCAAAAGAGACTTAACCCACTCATTTTATAAATAAATCTCCTTGCATTTACCCAAGAGAAAAATATCTTTTTGTAAAAGTACTCTCACCAACTAGTGTTTTTAGTGGCAAGCTTCATAATCAAGTTTACACTGATATATGCTGTATCTGGTGTGCTTATTACCTCGACCTACAAGGGAGCACTGATATGGTGAGTGCAGATCAATAGGATACATTTGCCTGTAGGTTGACCCAAATCTGTAAGTTTAATGAGGGGCTATTTGGCAAGGTTAAAAACAGAAGGTGATGCTTACAAATTCAAATTACGCTAGCATTAATCGTCTACATGTTTCTGCCACATCAAGTGCCAGAATGCTGGTATTGTGGCTTTCCTCAGGACCCGAACTAAATCCCAAAAGTTCCCACGTTGCCTCTGCGAGGGAAGGGACATAAGCCATTTTCAGTTGCTCCGGTGAGATATGGACATCTTGGACCCAGGTTGGTTCTGCACCCTCTTTCTGAAAATAAGCATATTACCAAAACTACTTTATCTGTTCCAGACCATCCTTCGTCCCACTCTGCAGGGATTCCAAAGACAATTCCACTCTCTTGTTACTAATTTTGTATGGGCAGACAAAAATCCAAGGGTGAAACGCACGGTCCTGAACTTACATGGGAACCATGGCAGGTTGACCAAAAAAACCAGGAACTGGGAACTTTACTTGTCACCGATCACTAAGATCATATTGGGGAGCTGGGATAAAACCGCTGTTCCCAACAGTTTCAACACATTTCCATTCACATTCACACCCATTTGCACCAACTCAGAATTTACTGAAGGATGTGGGAGAGCAGGTTAACAAAATGGCAGGAGAAAAAGTGCTTAACGGTGGGCTCATTGTTTTAAAGGAGGAAACATCAAATCCTTTGAGGATCTCAAAAGAGAATATGGTTTAACAGAACATGAAGAGTTTAGGAACCTTCTCATATGCAACTTAGTGTTGCAGCCAGAAATGAAAGATGGACGTTTTAGGGAACTTACAACCTTTGAAAGGTGGATATTGAACTTGGACCACAGTAAACACTGGGCCGATTTATCAATGTTTCACACAACGCAGCAAGACACCTGCCGCTACAATGCGTGAAACAGATAGGGCAGGAATGCGCCATATTTAATATTATATGGCACATTCCTATCTGTGATGCCTTTATGCCTATACGTCTACATGTATGCGAAGCAATATGTAAAAGTCAATTAAAATTGTTTTTTAAAAAAATCATTCCTGTCCTGTCCTTGTGCACAAACTGCTGCCTAGCGCCAACACAGGCACTCTTGCACCAAAGTGCAAGAGTACCTGCGTTGCAGATAGGATTGTTTTTGTGCAGGAAGGGACACCTTCCTGCATAAAAACAATCCTTTGAGGCTTTTTCCTCTTCCTACGTGTGCTGCAATGTAGCACACTTAGTAAGGGGAAGAAACGAGAAAAAATAATGATATTTCTCCTCGTTATGCACCCCCTCCCCCCCAAGCCCCCCGAATGCACAGCATTATGACGCATTACCAGGTTTGCCAGTCTTGGTAAATCCACCACGGAATGCCTCCCTGGGGCAGAGTAACGGAACGCAGTGACTTGTGTGACTCCAGAATATTCTAGATTTTGCGCTACCTTGTGTACTACAAGGGCGACCCAAAACTTTGATAAATATTCCCCGAGATTTTTTCCATATATAAACTTTTGATCACTAGCCAGCACATAGAGAAAACAGCTGGTCAGAAAAAATGGAAGAGAGACCTAGATAGGATACTGAAGGATGAAAACTAACATTGCATACACCATAGAACACATAAAGTGAAACAAAACGCCACAAGGAGGGATAATTTATGTGAAACTGTCCTGTAAAAGGTATTTATCTAAAAATCATATATTGAAACTCAGTACGTCCAACCAAGTCTGTGGGTATGATTCAGGAACTTGTATAATTTTTATTCAACACTTTTTATAAAATCTTTTTCTATGAAATGTTGTATCAAGCTTTTTAAAGTGCAGTCCCTACTGTCCATGCTTCATTCAAATCTCTATATATTAGCTAACTTTTCTTAACTTATACTAATAATTCATTCATCTTAAAAACCTGTCAATCTCCTATTCAAATAATCACCTTTTTTTTTTTAATATATCTTTATTGGCATTTATAACAAACCATACAGAGTCGGCATGTAACATTTCGTAGCCATCTACAGAGGAGTAACTTATCATAGACAGAAGAACAATGATCTGAGTACACTCCAGATATGCATTACATTCGACCTACAGAAATAACGTGGCTACCGCCATGTCAAATGATCACCTTTAATTCTATTAGGTTTTTAGGAAGACTAATATGGGGAATCAACATTGGTATTTTCAGTATCATTATAACTTCTGTCTATAATTTGGTATGGGGAATCAACATTGGTATTTTCAGTATCATTATAACTTCTGTCTATAATTTGGAAAACTATATCACCACTTCTTTTTCTTTATTCAGTCACACTTCACATCCTATAGTTTTATATCCGAGCTAAATGCAATGAAAAAATTCCAAGATTGAAAGAAATGTTTTTTACTGTCCGTAGATGTATATAGGTACTTACTAATTCATCTCCCTGTTAATCGCAACTTCATTGATATTGTAAGAAACTCGCCCAAAAACGTGAATTGAATAGTATTCTATGCAAATTCATTGTCATGAAGCGTCACAGCGCTCACAAATCTCTACTCCCCCATGTAAGTGGTATCTACAAATTTGACATTAAAAAAACGGTGTCAGTATATAAACTGAGTGAAACTGACATGAGAATGTTCGGGCAGCTTTAGGTATATATTTTCATCAAAGACTCCATGTCATTAAATTACTTGAACGCATCAGGAGATCAGGTGTACTTGAAATCAATTTAGTATCAGTGAATCTGGATAGTGTCAGGCATATTTTGTTTCCTAATTTACACCACCCCTGGAATCCTGTAAAGCTTTCGAACCCATGTGGTATCCATCAGAATTACTAATACAATGGCAAACAGGACAGCCTAACCAACAGGTAACGAAGAAAGATGGAGGGAAGAAAGACTATTTTTTTGCTCCCCTGTGAGATAGTGCTGATAGCAATAGAAGAACTGTTTCGAATCAAAATCACTAAAGACTCTGGAGAGATATTTCAGAACCCTAAGAGGTGGAATGGTGGTCATGCCTCTGGGAGGGCTATTGCTGACAATTTTAGCCCTTTGGCGTGGGGGGGGGGGAGGGGATTCCAATGTGGCATGGTTGGATTTCTAAAATATGGGATTTTGTGTACTCTGAAGTCCAATGACGAGATGTGAAATAAATTGGTGGCCCCTTCTGACCTACTTAGCTAAAGCCTTTAGAGAGCTAAAATGTTCCAAATATCTCAAAGCACTGCACTCATTCCAATCTGAACTTTCTCAAGTGTAAAACACAATGCAATATTTTACTGTCAAAGGCCTATACGTAGGCATTTGTCACACTATAAGAGGAATTTTCAAGTAAAGCTTCAATCTGACTTAATGGCGTGGCTCGGGTAGGGTAAGACTTGGGGGCCACTAGGGAGTTTTCATTAGCTATGTATTTACTTTTTTCCTCACTGGCCATTGGATGTAGGTGATGGTATGTGTATGTGATAATATAAAGCCAAATAAAAAGTGTTAAACTTAAATCCTCCCTCAGATCATGATAAAAAAGCGGCAGCTGCTGCTTCATCACCCCAGACTCTCCTCATCGTGGATTGCTTGAACGGATTGATCTAAGGAACAGATTATGGTTACCTTCCTTCAAGGTGAGTAAATTGGTGTTAGCAGTCTGTACAGTTTGCTGTGTTTTTCAAAATCCCTTTCAAGTATGTCATGAACACATTATAATTGGCTAACTATGGACTCTTCTTAATTATTCAAGGTGTTGCCCACACCAAGGAGGTAAGAAAGGAATAAGGTACCTTTGGCGGTATCATTGAGTGTTGAAGTAGAGAAAGAAAATTTAGATGACAGTGGGCAATAAAGGGCTAAAACTGGGAAAGAGTGCTGGAGTATTTTTAGGGAGGTGTTAAGGAGAAAAGAGGTCATCCAGGTACTGCAGGAGTAGAAAGCCCATTGGATGGTTTCCTCCAGGACTGTTAAAAGAGACTCTAAGGTAAGTCAGAAGCTGTAGTGGTGCTGGCTGTGAACATGGAAAGTGTCGACATCTGATTAATACAATTTAAAAGGAATGCACATTCTTGGCTGGCACCAATGAGGTCTGCCTGTATCATGGAAATAGCTTGAGACATTTCTTGAAGCAAATTCCCAGCAGAGTTAATGTCTGATGTAGGGCCTGGCAAAGTGTCAAGCTTCAAGTTGAGATTTTGACTTACTGAAAATCCTGGCCATCCCTGCGCCTCTCCATAAGTGCTAAAAACTCACACACCTCATTAGAGAAAGTGATGGGGAACATAAAATGCAGGAAAGACACTTTAGTGCTTACATTTGCAGGATGGCAATGTTAACCCCTGGACCCGATTAATATCTGCTTTCAGATTGGTAAAATGCCTGCATCAGGTCTAGTGGGTGAACTGCATGGGATGGTAGGTATCTGAATATTAGAACCAGTCAGAAGTAGACATGACAGGTGGTTAGCAAATCAGCTAATGCTACTCCATGGCAGATGAAACCAGACATTGACCAGGATATCAGCACTAATCCCCGAGATAACAAAGAACAGGTAATCAGAGCTTAATTTGAGTGGATGGTTGCTGGTGGGTGACACCAGCACTTGTTTTTAGGCACTGGTACTTATTTTTCCTCTTTAGACGATTGCCAAGAGCAAGAGAGGAGAAAACACACAAAGGGGAAGAAGGAGGAAGAGAAATACCGGAAAAGCCATCACAAAGGCGACTATTCACCTCAAGGAATTACACAACCCCCGTCAGGGAGAACCCTCAAAGTCAGTAAATTAACCTGAGCTCAATCCCTTGGTAGCTATGGCACAGAGCAGACAGGCTTAACTTGCTATGACAATGTGTAAAGTATTTATGCAGTACCAAAACAGTAATAAAGATTTAGGGCCAGATGTACGACCATTTTTGCATGCGCTAACGGGTTTGCGAACCCGTTTGCGCATGCAAAAACAGCATGGGGATGTACAAACCCTATTTTGCGAGTCGCAATTTTTTGCGACTCGCAAAATAGGGTTTTGCGACTCGCTATTAGGAAGGGGCGTTCCCTTCCTAATAGCGAGCGCAACCCTATGTAAGAATGTTTTGCGTCCGCAATTGCGGGCGCAAAACACTTGCAAATTACCACCCTCTTCAAGAGGGTGGTAATGGGGTCGCAAAAGGGAAGGGGTCCCCAAGGGACCCCTTCTCCTTTGCAAATGCAGGAGAAAATATTTTTAAGGGCAGGAAGTGGTCCCAGGGACCACTACCTGCCCTTAAAAATGAAACGAAAACGTTTCATTTTTTCTTTTTAAATGCATCCCGTTTTCCTTTTAGGAAAATGGGCTGCATTAAAAAAAAAACTGCTTTATTTAAAAGCAGTCCCAGACATGGTGGTCTGCTGAGCCCAGCAGGCCACCATACCTGGGAGGGCCTGCCATTCCCAATGGGGTCGCAAATTTTGAGAGGCTCATTAATATTCATGAGCCTCTCTATTTGCGACCCCATTGGGAATCGCTAACAGTGTGAAAAACACTGTTGTACATTGGAAATAGCGCCTTGCAAATTGCGAGTCGCAAAAAACTCGCAGTTTGCGAGGCGCTATTTCCACGGTCGTACATCTGGCCCAAAATGCAAAACAATAAAAATCTCAAACTGAATTAGAAAAATTGCGTTAAATTTAATAAACAAAATGACCAGAATTCAATAAAGGGTACTGGGAATATGATTTTTTAAAGTTTTTAGTAGGAATAGCACCAAGAAGCATAAAGTGCCAATGGCTCTGATTGGTCACAGTAGACAGGAACCTAAGCGCAATTCATTGCTGACCACTATGTAGTGTGGGTGGGATACACCAATCTGGTTACCTTCTGACTTTATTTAAGACCCAATCCACCACAGTAGTACACTTCTAAAGCGTCTCAGGACATTAGGGGAGGCACTTGGAGACTCACGGAGGGTCAGGCAGAGGCCAATAGTAGGGGTCCATCCAGGTCCAATTTCCACTGATCAGCTTGGCAGTTGTAGAAAAGGCCTCTTGTAGCTTGTTGTGTCCCTTTAGCTTTAACAGGAGGTTAGCCTTATGACCCTTGAAGTACTTTTGTTGTACCTTTCAAGTGCATTCCAGTGTTGTATGTAAAACCCAGAAGACTTGTCAAGCAGGATTTGACATTCAAGCAGGTTTTGACACTATAATGTCAAAAAGGATACTCATGACAAACCCTAACCCCCCCCCCACCACACCCTACATATTCTGAGAGGTTCAGAGGAGGAGTCACCTCTGCCCCTTATGTCAGCCTATTGCTTGCTCTCGGAAGGCAATTCAGGCCTATTCACATGCTAATTCGTGGCTGGTTGATGTGGGAGAGCAAATGCAAATTTAGTCTCCAGGAACTTCAGGCAGGGAAAAGAGTAACTTTCTAAAAAATAATTGTTCCCAAATATTTATTGAAAATTTGCCTTCACCATTAAATTTGATTTTTAATAACTATTGAAAAATAGTAGTTTCATTATTTTTTTAGCTAGTCCCATTTCCGAGACACAGTATTAGTGTTTTAATCTGTACTCTAGTTTTTTTTTTTATATAGGTCAGCTAGGCCTGCCACAGTGAAATATAGCTTTTGGGTATTAGTCACTCTAAGGGCATGTCAACATAAAATTTCCACATGTCCTATTTTTAAATATCATGCGTGCTGCCCTATATGCAACAAGGCCTACATAGGGGTGACTTATATGAGGTTTGTTGAAAGGGTTTATTTTGGCAAGTCGAATTACAATTTTTACAATACTACAATCAGGCTACACTGGTAGGCCTGAAGCCATGTTTGCATTGCCACTGTAGTGGATGACACAATAGCTGCTGCAGTCCAATAGTGGAACTCAACGTCCTGCCCCTGGGTACATCTTGTACCATATACAAAGGGCTTATAGGAAGGTTAAACATACCGATGAGGAATATGCCAATTTGACCATATTTAAAGGGGGTGTACAGGCAGTTTACTACTGGTTAGCAAGTGCATAGAAATCTCAAACCAACAAAAATACAGGGTCCAGCAAAGGATGAAAAAATCTGGGGTGACCACGCAGAAAAGGTGGATTTCTTATAGCCCCCCTACCCTTTGGACAGGAACCAACCATCATTACTTGCTGTGGGCTAGGATGTGGAGTAAATCCTCTGCTCAGAGATCCCAGCATTAACCACCACTAAAGTGGTCTCGATATTTGAGGTGTTACTGGAATTTGTTTTTCTAGACTCTTGGAATCTGGATTCCAGCTCTTCAAAAGATGTATTAGAAAAGATGTGAGTTGAAGTCATTTTTATTTATTTATTTTATTTTGAGAGTTTTATATAGCGCTGGTTAGACCCGAAGGTATCAGAGCGCTTTACAAGAGTATCTACAGAGGTACAATAAATTACATAAAGTTGCACAGTAAAAACAGGGGTTAAGGACATGAGAATACTCGAGGATGGCAAACGAAGACGCTAGGTGAGGCAACAAAAAGCAGTGGGATAACAGTAAAAGCGGCAGAAAATAGGAGACAAGAACAATCAAAGGGGCAGGGGAAGGAAGAGGGGGGACAGAAAGAAAGGGAAAGGAAGGCATATAAGGACAGGAAAGTGAGAGTGAAACAAAACGAGAGAGGGAACCAGAGATAATAACAAGATCGACAACGAGGAGTAGGTCAGAGGCACAGGAGAGACGATAGAAAGGTCGCCCGGCTGGGGACCGGCTGGGACAGAGGAAGAGGTCAGAGATCGCTAAGATGGCGGATCAGGTACAAGGGAGTAAAAGAAGTAAGTCACAAAATGGCGGGGAGCACAAGGGTCCAAGTCAGAAAGTCAAGGGGGAAAATTCCCCAAAACACCAAGAGCAAATTTAGCAGAGGGCAACCAGAGGGGGAAACGAGCCAGAGAGTCAGGAGGGAGGAAGGCAGTCGGCTCCAAAGTCACAGCCGCACCGTCCATGCGCAAAGGCTCGGGGCAGCAGTGTCCAATCCGGTGTCCATGGGTCCGGGAAGAATGACCAGAGGCGCCAAGGCAGCAGTCCGCAGAACAGGAGGCAGCAAAGTCCAAAACAAAGTCTAAAGAAAACCGGAGGGGGCGCCTCTCCGGCATGGTCACAGAAAGATGGGCTCAGATAGCCACGGAGAGCGGTGCAGAGACTTCAAACCTCCGCTATGTCTCCAAATCGGCCCCGATGTCTAGCGAGGAGGCGAAGAAGGCAGCAAAGTTAGAAAAACCGGAGGGGGCGCCTCTCCGACACGGTCGAGGAACGATGGGCTCAGACAGCCACGGAGAGCGGCGCCGGGACCTCTCACCTCCGCCATGCCCCCAAATCGGTCTAGATGTCCTGCGAGGAGGCAAAGCAGGCGGGCTGGCTGTAGGGAAGGGCAGCGGCAATCGGACCTAGAGACAGGAGGGGGAGCCTCCGCCCGGCTCTTCAGCAGCCTTCCGGAGAGATCAAAGAGGCATCGGCTACGTAGCAAAGGGTTCCGTCGAGCGTTGTTAACCAGGAAATGAAGAGGAAAAGGCGGGGGAAGACGAAGACGAGCAACGGAGTTAAGAGGCGAGCTATACCCGATGCCCGGCTGGGTAGGTGTCGGTGCCATGGGTACTAGCAACACACTCAATGGAATATTTCCTAGTACAAATAGCCACAGGCAAGCTGAAGCCTGATGCAGAGATAACAATTGAGATAGCACCAGCATCAGCTTCTCTGCTTTTATCTGTCTTGAAGTGTGCTTCTATGAAGACCTTGTCTTGTACTGGATCCATCTTGCATTTTGGAAGGTTTATAACAAGATCATGCTTCTGAAAACACTCCTGCACTGCTTGCAAGTCTTTCAAAGTCTGTTTGACGGAGCACATAGCAACCAGTCATCCAGATATTGGAATATATTCTATCTATGAAGATGTACACGTTATCAAATGTGCCATCATTTTCATGAACAATCAGCACAGATCTGATGCCAAAAAGCAGTACCTGGAATTAAAAGAAACTTCTCATCGCACAGAATCTTTGATAATCCCTCGATGCCTAAATATCAAGGTATGTGTCCGTTAGGTGCAATGTGATGATAGAAGCACCTTTTGGAGTCAAAGGAATTATCATTTGTAGAGTTTCCATCTTGAATGTAATCTTTCAGAGCCATCTGTTGACATTCTACAGATCTAATACTAATCTGAAATCTCCAGAGCTCTTGGTCACTAGAAGGATGGTCCAGTAAGTGCCCCTGTCATCTGTCAGTTGCTCCTTTGCTAAAAGAGCTTGGATTGCGGCAAGCATTGTCTTCATCTTGACAGGATTGTGTGAACGGGGCATAAGAGGGATATGAACTCTATCTGGTAACTTTCCCTGTTTATCTTCAGGACTTCCGCATCTGACGTAGTTGCTTCCTAGGCCTTCCTAAATTGCCTTATCCGACCTCCTACAAGCCATTTAGGCCATAGGATAATCAGAAGTGCTGACTTTTCTATGCTTTCTATTATTCCTAATGTGTTGTCTGCTAAGGAAAGCAGACTGTGTTGAGCTATTCTTGATGGTTGTCAAAAAGGTAACTTAGAGGATGTCTGTGCTGAGGAATCCAAAGTTCCTGATGATTGTTGAAATGTGGAAAAGTATTTCTTCGCTTCATAATGAAGATGAAGCTATTCTTTTAGTTTGCCACCAACACATTTCGCTCAATCAAATGGCATTTGAAGTGCTGTTGACTTCAGTGCTGAATCAGTATGCCACTTCTTGACATAAACATTTCTTCTAGTGACCAGTTTCACCCTCTGCCAGAGCTGCAGCCCAGACAGTATCCATGGATATGTTGGAGAGAAATTCCATCTCTCTCCATAGTCTCCAGCAAAATAGAAATTTGCTTCCTTCCTAAATTGTCTTGCATAAGCACTTGATGTAGGAGATAAGAAATCGACTATTGTAAAACCCATCGATCCCAGCCTTCATTGCTAGCTGAGGTGCAGCACAGTTCTTAAAAACTACTTCAATCTTATCTGTTTCTTGGTCTTTCAGAATGTTTTTCCCAGCCTTAAAAGTGCGCCCCACCATACCTGCTACTAAAGTGTCCCCAGCCACTGATGCTGGGATGGACTTATACATGTCTTCGATGCATTACAGCTTTGACATGAATCTGGGAACATTGATTTTATCATGATTTTTGGATTCATAACTGACTACATACAATAAGTGTTGATAGATATGAAGATCGACTGCTGGGGCACATTTAAATTGCCCCATAATTTGTTCAGAAAAAGTACCATGTTATTCTATAGGAAATCCCTTTTTCCATATTCTGAATAGTCACTTGGGCAAAATGTCCTTTCCGATGTATTCCCCCCCCCCCCCCTCTACTCTTTGGGAGTAATGTCCAACTCTTCCTCTCCTATATCTGGCCCAGAAGAGAGGATATCATAAATGTCTTGATGAGGCACTGAAGAAGTGAAAGACTACTCAGCAGGCATGATTGTATAATAAAGTATTGAATACAAAAAAAATGTGATACAAAATATTGTTGCAAAATTATTAGTAACCCTCAATATAGACTTTTTTAAACCCCTATTCACACAACAGAAGCAATAACATCAAAAATATTACCTATAAAAAAATATTGTAAAATAAACATCAAAACAAGAAAAAGAAATTTGAAATACGTTAGATTTTACGAGCCCAAATTGTAACAAAATTATCACACACCAAAATATTAGTAAAAAACATCACCCAAAAAATTTAAGCGGATGATAAAACCACTATATTATAAGATAAAATGTGTATTAAAAAAACCATTTAATTTAAGTAAAAAACAAATAATTGTTGTCTTCCCTAGAAAATTAAAACTATGAGAACTTCTACCAACAATTTTAACCAATCAATTTTAAAAACAAACCAGTTAACAGATAGAAATAACAGACTACTTAAAAAAGTGTATTCATAAAGACCAGAAAAACAGACATACTGATTCCGAAGCCGACTTCCTAGGAGACCGTCACTCTGCCACAAAAGTAAAGTACATAAGTTATCTTTAACAAAGATTTAAACTTGAACCACCTTTGATCACAAGTAACTAAACACCTAAAGTAATTTTCTTCTTCTATATGTTCAGGGCTGGACGCTTACCCATAATCTGGATCTGTGTTTTTTCACTGTCTGAGGTAAGGTAGACTGTTTCTGGAAGCCACTGGAATGTGTGGAAGGTAAGTGCCTTCAAGAAGCTGCCACTTTCTCAGGAGGAAAATGCCAAAGGCGTAAAAATGCTCCCTGCTGATGAAGTCTTCACAGGGTTGGAGAAAAACAGGTGTCAAGGAATCTAGCCATGGATGTCTCAAGAGCGAAGAGTTAGGCTCAGGAAGTGGAGAAAGTGAAGAAACAAGCAAAGGAACACAGCCATGTTGCAACGCACCCTCCAACCAGACTGAGGCCTTTAAATAGTAAAATAACAGAAAAGGAAATTACATTAAACACCACATGACAGAAAACATAATGGATTGGGAAAGTTAGGAAGAAACCAATAGAGCAGAGGTCTTCAAACTGTGGGGCGCACCCCCCTGGGGGGCGTGAATGGGTTCCCAGGGGGACGCAAATGCCTCTGAAAGTATATGTAAATAAGGGTGGCCTGGAAGTGCGGCGATGTTCATTTGCTGCATTTCAAGGCTGTCTTCATTTACTCCGAAGCCCTTGAAGTGAGATCAGAGTGCCCTGGGGCCGGTGGTCAGTGAGTGTGCTGCTGTGGGCTTTGCTGGGCAGTGTCTGAAGTCTTATCTCCGGCATGCCCAAGTTTTTCACAGGTCTTTAAAGACCATTTGCATATTTACTTATCTTTGTAAACTGGTTACCGAGGCTTAGTTTTTTTTCTGGTTCCAGTACCCCCTGGGCCCCCACTCTGCCTATTCCTTGCATTTGTATTTTACATTTACTAGTGTGAGACTGCATTTCATGAAAAGGAATATATAAGTATTCCATGTTACCTTCAAGATGGCCACCCGGTGAGGAGCTCCGGCCGGGAGCTCCCGGTCAGTGTTTCCTGTTTTGGCCCTTAACCCCCTTTTTCCCCGGAACTTTCTACGGCAGTGTTTCCCAAACTGTGATCCGCGGACCCCCAGGGGTCCGTGACACATTCCCAAGGGGTCCCCAGGAGGCAGTTTTAAAAGCACTGCAAAGTTCCTTGTCTAATTAGCAGTTTTTGAGCAACAATAAAAGTGTCAAAATAACGCCAGTGATTAATGCACCTGCTGGAGAGATGAGAGTTTTGTCCAGTTGCAGCTTTGAGTAATCTAACGTAGCACAGAGGGTTAATATGCCTACTGCAAAGAACGTGTACCATGCATTTTAAAAAACAGTGTTTTATGTGCATTGGTCAGTGGGTTACTGCTTTTGTCACAGAGATTTTTTTGTTACTCTGCAGTTCATAAGTGACAATCGTAATCTAGCACAGTGACCTTTAAACTGTCATCAAAGAGCTGCTTGCAAACTGCATGGTACAAGTTAGTAACTTATGTTTTTTCCCAGTCTTTCATTATCCTGATGCTGCTAAAAAGGTTTCTTTGGGCGGAAATACATTTTTATTTTTTAAAGTCAATGCTAACCACTGGCTGATGTTCTGAATCCCAAGTTTGCGCTTCTCCGGATCAAGCACTCTTTAAAAATGCCTACCAGTATGAATGACATGTGAATCCTACACATTGTAGTACCCTTTGCCTTATGTAACATTTTCTATACACTGATTTACACGTATGATTCATTGTCGCTATATGTGTGTGATGTAAAGTGCTCTGACATCCTACAATGGTATGAGAGATACTATAAAACAAATGAAATACATGTGACAGAGAGGCTATGGAGAGATGAGAGGCACTGTTGAAGGGTGATAATAAGGGAATCATTGAAGAACCCCAACAAAGTTTGTCGTATCCTGGTGCATAGTAAGGTCTTCATTTACTATTCGTTAAAAGCCAATACAATTTAATATATAATGATAAATGTGTTTTAAACTGCACCAATGTTTCCTAAATTTCTTGGGGAGAGCCTCCCAAAGCCCCCTTTGTAGTGGTCAGACTCACACACTGCACTTGGTGTGCACCGTATGGTGACTGGTCTGAAAACATTTGCCAGGGCTGCTTTGGGTTTCCAGTCTGGCCCTAGCAGGAGCAGGAGCCTCGTACTGCGAAATAAAACCAACCATTTAAAAGTCACGGAGATGCAGCACCAACTTTCCCATTAAAATGTTTTGTTTTTTGCAAATTCTTTGAATATAAAATACTAAGGGGGATATTTACAACAGAAGTGGCGGAGCGTGTCGTTAGCCTCCTTGGCTTAACAACACGCTCCGCCACTCGAAACACAGGGCTGCACCATATTTACAAGAATATGGTGCAGCCCTGTGTTTTCCTCAGTGCTGGCGCTACACTTAGCAGTGTAGCGCCATCGGGCACCCTTGCACCATAGTGCAAGGGTGTGTAGATGCAGTGGAAGATTGTTTATGTGCAGGAAGGTCCCCTTCAATCTTGAAATTCCGTTTTGTCACTTCTATGTGTGCTGGTTAATGCAGCACACATGGAAGTTACAAAATGGCATTTTAAAAGATTGTTTATGTGCAGGAAGGGTCACCTTCCTGAACATAAACAATCCAAGCGTTTTGCTTTTTCCATGTGTGCTGCACAAAGCAGCACACATTGAAAAGCAAAACGAGGAGAAATAAAGGATTTCTCCTCGTTTTGCCAAGTTAAGACCTGGTTTTCCCTGGCTTAATTTTGGCGCTACCTCCTATTTACGCTGCCCTTGTAAATAGGGGCAGCGTCAAAATCAATGGGTGTTGCGGTGGAACGCCCACCGCAACACCCACTGCCCACCCCTTTCACGCTAGGCATTGTGTGACAGGGGCCTTATTTACAAGGCAGCGTTAAGCCATGTTAAGTGGCTTAACGCTGCCTTGTAATAAGGCGAGCCTCTATCGCCACGGGAACGTTGCAAAAAGTGACGTTCCCATGGCGATAGGGGCTTCTAAATATGCCCCTAAAATCCTTAGTAATTCGAATATTTGTTTTGTGTGCACGTGTTTATTTTTTCTGAATTACTGTTTTAATGTTTGAAATTTAAATCATACAAATTGCTTGGGGGTCCCCGGCTTCCAGTGGTGACTCAATGGGGGTCCTCAGGAGTCAAAAGTTTGGGAACCACTGTTCTACAGTATCCGGACAGCAGACACGGAGAAGACTTTGGCCGATGCCCGGTGGAGCCGCTTGGTTCGGCTATTGGGGAGTCTGGCCCGGGTCTCTCCCGAGGCAGTCTCCTACCCAGCCGGACATCGGGCATGGCTTACCTCTCCACGCTGATACTCCTCTTTTCGACTCTACCGCCTCCCTCAGAGCTTTTCGTCCTCAGGATGACTGACCAGCCTCGGCGCAGCTCTGGCTCCTTTGGATGGCTCCGGATGGCATCGGATTGCTCTGGGGCCCGTCACCACTCTTGCCGGGACTTCGTGACGACTTGACCGATGCCCAGTGGAGCCGCTTGGTTCGGCTATCGAGGAGTTCGGCCCGGGGTCTCCCGCGGCCGTCACCTACCCAGCTGGACATCAGGGAAATTATTCCTCGTTCCCGCTGCTACTGCTGTTTATTCTTCACTCTGCTCACTTCCTCGGAGTTAGTTGCCGCAGAAGACCGATGATGGGGCCTCCCATTGTGCAGCTTTCTCTCCTTCGGCGGTCTACCTCTCCTCGCTGCTGCCCCTTCTTGCGGGCCGTCTGCCGGGATGTGTTTCACCTCGTCCTCGACTTCTGAAGACCCGTGAGGCCGTCACATGGCACAGCTTTCTCTCCTTCGGCGGTCTACCTCTCCTCGCTGCTGCCCCGCTGCCTTTTCATGCGGGCCGTCTACTGGGATGTGTTTTACCTCGACCCTGACTTCCGAAGACCCGTGAGGCCGTCACAAGGTATGGGGGCCAGGACCGGCGGATTACCTACACCGATGCCCCAGTGGTCCCGAGCCTGCTCGCCTCACCACCCTTCTGCACGCCCCTAACTTTGAACTACGTACTCTCCTTTGACTTCTTTCTTTTAGCACTCATTTCATGCTCCCTGGCTCGCATCTATGGACTTTTTACCGTTTTGTCTTTTGCCCTGCCCGACTTTTGTTCCTGATCACCGCCAATGACCCGGACCCACCATCTTTCCCCCTTCCCCTCCGTTTCTCCCCTGACGATCCTAAAAGTATTTCTCCCTCTTTCTGGTCTGCCTTACTCCACCCCACCCCGGCTCCCTCCTATCCCCGCACCCTCTCTCATAACACTATTTCTCCCCCTCTACCCTCTCTCCCACCCTTTTTGTTCTTTCCACTATCCTTGTTAACTCCCTGCTACTCTATCTTTAATTACTTCTCCTTTACCCCATGTTAATCGCTATGATGCCTGACGCGTGAATCAAACGTTTTTCTCTTGTCGCCCGTTCTGCCTCTTCTCCCCCTCCCCCTCAGGCTCCCTTTCCCCCTCCCCCTCCTATCCTCTCACTCAGATTTCTTGTCCCCCCCTTTCCCTCTCTGCCTCCCTTTATTTGTGCATTCACTTTGAAATTTTCCGTGAAAAATGTTTAATTTATTATTGTTGTTAACTCGCTCTTGTTCCTTATGTAAAGCGCTCTGATACCTTCGGGTCTAGCCAGCGCTATATAAAACTCAATAAATACAAAAATACAAAGTAGGGTTTCCAAAAGAAAAATGCCAGCCATGTGTTGTTTAAAGAGCCTGCAAAGACCTCGTCTTGACACTAAATAGGGTTATAAATAAAAAAGTATGTATTCATTTGTAATGTGACTTTTCTGTCTTTCTTCCCTTTAATTATCAGTCATGAATCATTCAGGCCGCCCTAGAACACAATTAAAAGTGCTTTCAATATATATTTGCTGTTCGAAGTATGCACAGATAAGTGCTGAAAATACAGCTTTAGGTGACTGTTTATTATTGTACTGCGTCGACATCAAAATAATGAGCTGGCAACCCTAATCATAAGACTGGAAGTTTGTTGCAGGATCAGCACATTATTTATTTCCTCCACCCTCGATCCCTGATTAATGCCATCATAATAGCAATAGTTTAACTTATATCTGAAACCCTACGCCGCCGTCAATAACATGCTGATTTACTTCAAGTGTCTGGGAATGCACCCTGCATTCAGACAACTCACTCATCATTCTCACCCTTCACTTTCACGCTCACCCTGCCCTCACAGTGCATAGTTATGGATTTCCCGCATTTGCCACATAATCCTTCATCTGCTGCATAATTTGTAGATTAAAAAAAAAACTTGGTTCTAGCTCAAACGGTTCAAAAGTTACTAAAAATGCAGCAACACGTTACCTCGCAGTGGAAGGCCCTTTCTAAAGGTTGACTGGTCACCTTTTTGTTGCTTATTGCTATATGTGGATGTTAATGTGGTACTTATGAGGGGCAATAAAAGCCAGGACAGTGTTAACAAGTGTAAAAATTGCAAAATAATGCAGTAATGCTATCACAAAATATGCAGCATTATGCAGCATAATTCGCCTTTGCTTGCTGCAGAATTTAGTCACCCCTGCAGCATAATTCCTGTGACCCTGTTTATAGTGCTATGAGGTCCCAGCCTGTGGCAGAAAGCACTGTGAATATGTAAGTCATTATTTTAAAACAGTATTTACATACTCTAAGCTAGGCTGCTACAAAATGATGCAGTGATTGAGATAAAACAAGTTCTTACAAAATATACTTTTTAGTAATAAGTAATCAAACTGTATCTAATGCAGACATTTTTGTAAATGTCTCCACTATTCCAGATCTCAGCTGATAACACCTTTACATTACATCTCAAAAAGAATAAATCTTTGCCACCATGAAGCTTTAAGCAGTGCCACTGCAATTATTCAGCAGAAGAGGACCACATTATGCTGCAGGTTTGACTAAATTATGCAGCAAGAAAAGGTAAATTATGCAGCACAATGCGCCACAGTTTGTGGTTAGCATTATTTCATTATTTTGTCATTTTAACTCAAGGTAACACTGTCAGGGGAAATATTTTACCTCATTAGTACCAGTTTAACACCCAAATACAGCAGTAAGCAACTACAAGATTACCAGTCAATCTTTGCAAAGGGCCTTCCACTGCTCCGGAAGACTTTGTCACGCTTTAAGTAACTTTTGTTCCGGTTGAGCTAGAATCACGTTTTTTTGTTGTTGAAAT
This sequence comes from Calotriton arnoldi, assembly GCA_963921515.1. Taxonomy (NCBI): domain Eukaryota; kingdom Metazoa; phylum Chordata; class Amphibia; order Caudata; family Salamandridae; genus Calotriton; species Calotriton arnoldi. The sequence goes on along the minus strand of CAWUFW010000074.1, from coordinate 3,777,842 downwards.
CTGCAGATTATGTAGCAAATGCAATAAACTGATAATTAATTGGAAAGCGCTGCTGCTGCAGAAACTCATAATTCCAGTGGCCCTGGCTTTAAGTGACTCAATCAATTAATGGCTGGTAAGAAGGCTGGTTTCTTTTTTAACTTTCTGCACTACCACCACACCCTTCGCTTTCAGGCAGAGGCCCCTCAAAGTCAGTATTAACCATTAACCATTCAGGGGCAGTTTGTTTGTGAAAGCTGAGTCCATGGGGTGGCAGGTAGAAGGCCAGCAGGGTTGCATTCAGATGCAGAGCCCTAATCCTCTTGATTCCTGGGGCCTCACAGTAATGGTCTAGGAGACAGAGGAAAGGAGCGAGATTCATAGATATTGTCAGAGAAGGCCCAGAATAGGGAGCACTGTATGGAAGACTCATTTTTATGTTTACAAATGGCCAGAGACAGCTTCTTCAGAGAGATACCCCAAAGAAGGGGACAATATAAGTGTTTGTTTTTTTAAAGGGACATTCATTAGTGAAGCTGGTACTGCTGCCATGTGTGTAAGTGGCCACTGCTGGTTATCATTAAGGAAGCAGATGCAGCAGGACTGGGGCCCAGGGATTTGAGGGGCCCACTGCATCACAGTTATAACTGTCTACCTTTAAAAAAGGGGCATCGGAGCTTATTTTCCTTTCAAGCATTAGGACCGAGGTGATGATCCGTGATGGTGGGGAAGAGGTAAAAGATGCTACTCAGTGCAGTTATCATTAGTGCAACAGGTGTTAGTTGCATTGGGGTCAAAGAGTGTGAGGGGCTCATAACCCCCAATTATGGGGAGCAGTTTGTTTGGGATAATATCTGTTTTTGTTTGATGCATTTGCTGTTTTATAAGTCTCATATTTAGTGCGGTTCATAAGCTATAGAAAAAGTATTCCTGAAATCATCTCATAAGCCACGCTCCCTGGACGCAGCCATGTCCCTGCCGCTCCCCCAATCCTTGCCATAAAGTTTTGGAGGGGGGCCTGACCTCAAAACATTTTGCTTAGGGGGGCTCAGAGTAAAAAAGTTTGAAGACCTCTGCAATAGAGGAACAGGAAAGTGAAAAGAAAAAAGAGAGCGAAAACCTGAAGTGAACTAGTTGCCGAGTTGCCTTAAAGTCAGCTGCAAGCCCTCAGGTAGGTGATTGAAATTTTGGAGTTGGAGAGAAGTAGCAGCAGTCTGGAGCACAATAGGAAACAGACCAACGTGAGAGACTAACCTACCCTGCCACTTTGGGCTTTGTATGGTGTCTTCTGAGCCCTGGGACCCCGCAAAGTACCGTAGTTCTCTGGCACCCAGGTGACTGAGGAGCCACGGATGCAACAATATATCCCCCTCTTCGGGCCCCAGGTGTGTCAGGAAAATCCAGAAAAAATGCTGACTCAGTCTTAGGGCATGGACTGAAAAGGCAGGAAACCACAAACGCTTGCTCGTAGGATAACCTTTTCAGTGAACCAAGAACTGCAACCGACCTCTGAAAATTCAAGAGTCCTGCATCTTGCTGACTTCATATTCCAGTTACGCTGTCTAGGCCTTAGTTTGTATTTTTGAGAATGATAAATGTCCTCGGTGTGATCAAGGGCCGGCCGATCTAATACACATGTTTTTTGGCTGTGGGAAACTGTCACAGTTAAAAGAAGGGATTGAGGAAATTTTGAATGATGCATTGGGGGGAAGGGTTCGCATAACCCCATTATTGATGCTTCTGGTCTACGATAATAAGGAACAACTCGATGTATCACAGACCAACTTTGTTTTTATTGTGGTGGCCGTAGCCCGGCTGCTCATCGCTACACAATGGAAGGATGCTGATCCTCCCATGTATCACGCTTGGCTGGGCCGCTTACAGGCCATATACAATCTTGAAAGAACTCTGTATAACTGTAAGGGCCGGCGTCAAAGCAGGAGAGGTCGCAAAATCTGGGAGCCAATGAGTAAGTGGCTCACAAGTCATAGGGGTGGGAGGGGCCTACGATGGATGAGAAAGGAAGGGCTGGGTCTGTAGGAAGGCCTCCGAGGAATTATGTTGTTGTAGGAGAAGCTGACGACTTACTGTCTCCCCCTAGTTGGGCTTTTTTACTTTACACTGCATTGTACTGTATTTTACTCATCTTTTTTATCCATGTGTGTTTTACAGAATTTATATCAGATGTATGAAATTTTCATAATATTAACTGCCTAACTGTAATATTTGTCTTTATGCCTGTTTTTACTCTCTCCAAATAAAATAAAAAATATCAACAAAAAAAAAGTATTCTCGGGTGTTTGCCTAATTAACTTGATAGAAGCACACTAAGGCTATAATGCACAAAATGCTTACATCCCTTTACCACTACCCACCCCTAAACCCTATATTCATCCTTACATCCTTTTACCACTACCCACCCCTAAACCCTCGAATAAACCTTTGCCCAATTTACTAGTACTCTACCCTCTACATGCTCTGTATACACACAGAGTCTAATTTAAATCATAAGCACAGGTGCACCACACGTTAATTTCAAGAGCAGAAAAGAAAAAGAACCCAAAAACAACTGTGTAAACTATATGCAACACAAATGTACTTCAAACACTTTTTCTTTATTCCAATTTCTGTTATTAAAAACGTGGTCATAAACATCAGTTTTCACAGTGATACAGCCAACGCGTTTCGTCCTTTAAAGGACTTCTTCAGGGCACTGGACGTTTTAGAATAGATCAGTCTTCACCAAAGGAAAACCAGTAAATAACTGGATAAGTGGCCTATTTATCTTTCCACATCTAGGTCACGATTATTCAATATCTGGTGTCTATAAGAGGTTCCTCATGATCATAAAGAACCAATGGGTAAAGCAACAAGGATGCCGGATAGATTCAATGATGACGCACAAACGAATGTGCGGAGTGGTATATACAAGGATCACACCTAGCTGGTCAGTACTGTATTTAGGTATCAACCAATTTGCAGATTCCTTATGCTAAAGGAATATATCAAAGATCCAGATGGGAACCCAAAGAGAAGGCGCACATATAAGCGTGAATCACGCAAATCCGATTACTTTTTGTCAATTTAAATGCATCCTATATGCTCAAGTTCAATTCCGGCAGCCGGTATTAAGCTACCATTATGTCTCCAACAGCCAAGCGTCACGGCGAAATGGACGTGACGCTTGGCTGTTGGAGACATAATGGTAGCTTAATACCGGCTGCCGGAATTGAACTTGAGCATATAGGATGCATTTAAATTGACAAAAAGTAATCAGATTTGCGTGATTCACGCTTATATGTGCGCTTCTCTTGGGTTCCCATCTGGATCTTTGATATATTCCTTTAGCATAAGGAATCTGCAAATTGGTTGATACCTAAATACAGTACTGACCAGCTTAGGTGTGATCCTTTGTATATACCACTCCGCACATTCGTTTGTGCGTCATCATTGAATCTATCCGGCATCCTTGTTGCTTTACCCATTGGTTCTTTATGATCATGAGGAACCTCTTATAGACACCAGATATTGAATAATCGTGACCTAGATGTGGAAAGATAAATAGGCCACTTATCCAGTTATTTACTGGTTTTCCTTGGTGAAGACTGATCTATTCTAAAACGTCCAGTGCCCTGGAAGAAGTCCTTTAAAGGACGAAACGCGTTGGCTGAATCACTGTGAAAACTGATGTTTATGACCACGTTTTTAATAACAGAAATTGGAATAAAGAAAAAGTGTTTGAAGTACATTTGTGTTGCATATAGTTTACACAGTTGTTTTTGGGTTCTTTTTCTTTTCTGCTCTTGAAATTAACGTGTGGTGCACCTGTGCTTATGATTTAAATTGTTATGTTCCCATGGGTACTTGCACTGTGACGGTGGGTGCGTTTCAGTGTGCACACAGACCCCAACAAGTACAGAGGGGTTAGATTAAAAGAGGGATAGCAGCTCAGGTGCTGTGGATTGAAGGGCTCCACTGTCAGGCGTGTTTCTTTTTACACAGAGTCTAATGTTTGCATCATGGTATCTGTTTGGAAGTAGATATGATGTAATCTAGGGCTTGAAGGTTACCTCCAGAAGCGACAAAAATTGGGTCTGCCATGGCCCACCTGACTGCATCGTTGGCCTATCCAGATAAAAATTCCTGGAGCCGGGCCTGTTTGTGAAAGGTAAAAATGAGAAGAAAGGGTGACGGAGAGAAGGACGAGAGAGCAAGAAAAAAAATAAACAAAAGTGATCAGGAAAAGAAAGTCAGAGGGCAGGAATAGGGATGTCAGAGACAATAGGAGGAAGAAGGTGAGGGTGAAAAGCAATGACAAGATATAAATGTGAAAGAACTGGAGGAATGGAATAGTGAGGGCAGATTCAATGGTGGTGGGGAAAGGAAAAATATACAAGTGAGGTGAGAAGGTGAGGCAGAAGAGGGAGAGAGAAAGAAAAAAGGAAAGAATAAAAGGGAAAAAGGAAAGAGAAAGAAAAATAAGAAAGGGGGGACTCTGAAAGGGACAAATGAGAGGGGGGAGAGACCTAGTGGAAGTTGCTAGAGAGGGAAGAAAGAAAAGAAGCAGATGAGAGGAGAGATGGGGAAGAGAGAAGAAAGACAAGTACAGTAGAATGAGGGGCATAGCAATCATCAGAAAGGACCTCAAGACCTGGCTCTTCGGAGCTGCACGAAACCCCCCCCCCCACACACACACACACACACCCAGCGCCTTGAGACCCTCACGGGTGAGTAGTGCGCTCTATGAATCCATGATTCGACTGATTGATTAGTGTTGCAGCGGCCACAAGATCAGGGAATCAAGTGGCACCTTCCATATGAATTACTTTTAGCTGTTAATAGAGACCTGTGAGGGTGGCGTTAGGAAGTTCATATTATTTTCTTGAATTAGTGCCCATGATAGCCTTGTTACACCACTGCTCCTAGGCTGATCCACTCCCCGTTGCTTCTCAAAGGGAACCAAGCAGTGCGCCCTGCCCTGTGGGACTCATTATTCGCTGGGAGAACTGCAAGTATCAGTGTCTATCGTTTAATCACAAAACAATAATAACTGTGATGCTCCATTTTTTAGTTGATGATGTCTGTAGGATTAATCGCCTTGTCAACGCTTAGGAGACTTGCTCGAAAATCCGATGTATAGTCGGATTATAGGTGTGCTCATTATCCAGCAGGAAGTGCAGAAGTTAATGAATCACAGCTACCTCGTGTAAGTACCAGCTAACAAGAATTTCACCGTTTTGAGCGAAAAGCTTCTTTCTGAAGCAGAGTTCAGCTCCTATTTGCCCTCAGTCTGGCAGCCAACAGAGAAAGAAAGCGCCGTTGAAAGGGATCGAAACACAGAGCTGACGTCGGATCCCTTAGTAAGGCCCTTCCGCAAGGGCAGGTGCTGAAAAACGCTGGTTTAAAGACGATATTTGCTAGAAAGGTCAGTTCCTGCACATAGACGGTCGAATGGAGTTTTCGAACATGAACCCCGCCGCTCTGACAGGAATGTGCATCAAGACCATCATGTGCGTCCTGGGTATTGTGGGGAACGCGGCTTTGATGTTTCACTCCATGCCAAAGGCACCCTACCGATTTGAGTCGTACAAGCTGCTAATGACCAACCTGGCCATCTCCAATCTTCTCACCAATTTTCTGGTGGACCTGCCAGACTCCCTGGTGGACATCTCTGGGAGTTGGTTTCTGGGGAAAACCTACTGCAAAGTCTTCCTTTTCACTGGTAACCTGTCATCGACCAGCAGCATTCTCACAACCCTCATCATTTGCGTGTTCTGGTTTCAAAAGCTGGTGGCTTCCAGGCCCGGGAGCAACCACCTCACTCGGGCTGGAGAGCTTCGTCGTGTGAGCATGGCAGTAAGTCTGTCATGGGCTGTTGCGTTCCTATTCAGTGCGCCCCTCATTTACTTCTCTTCACTGCAAACGGATAAATCCACTCACCACGAAGAAGCTCTCGCTGCGTCAAATGGTGGGAAGGTGCTCCAGTGTCGGGAATACTTCCCCTCACCGTCCCACAAGTACATGTACGAAGTAATCTACATGACTTTCGCCATCATCTCGCCCATCATGCTGATGATGTTCACCAACGTCAAAATGCTCGTCGTTCTGCTGCGCAACAGGAAGCGCGTGAGAGCCATGAGGCGTTGTCCAATGGGGCGAGGCGCTCCGGCCTCAGTGTCCGGAAGTCTCGGCTGCCGGGCGAGGGGAGGTTGCAGCGTCACGGTCAACCCCGTCATCTATACTTGTGGTGGTGTGGAGCAGTGCAGTGCATCAGACCAGTTGTCTGCCTCCCACTGCAAAATCGAGGAACCCCTGCAGATCCGGAGAGTTCTCTTTGAGGTGGATTCAAACGGGCCGTACACCTATCTGTCAGCAGCGCATGGGTTAGTCTCATTTAGAGCAAACGCTTGCTTGAAAACCTTTGCAGTGAGAAACCGGCATATCAGTGGCTTGGGAGCGAACTCGGCCTCAGATTTGGAGCAGGGGCCATTGTTCGAGAGTCCTCTTAAGCCTACCATATTCAGCATCTCGGAGCTCCACGCACCAAGGTCGAGTCCGGTGGACTTCTCCACCTTACCAGATGGAACTAGCAGGCAGCAATCCGAACCAGGTGACCCGCAGATGCACGGCACTGTAGTAACGACGCCTGCTGTGAAGATTGTAGAGGTGGTTGGTGTTTCCGAGGAGATGGTAGCTTCCCACCATGTCCAAGCCTCATACCCCCTTCCTTTGTTCTGTTCCCTGGAGGATCGCGATTCTCAATGTGCAGCACTGACAAAGCCGACAGTGACCCTGTGCCCCCTGGCATTAGAGGCAACCGCGCCGCTGCACACGGCTCAGCAGACTCCAGACCCCACCTCTCCTCAGCGCCGCCATTTTGACCGGGACAGAGGACCGCGCAACAGGCCTGCCCCGAGCGCGCATTTCCGCGCCACTTTGAGCATCACGGCGGTCGTTGGGGTGTTTTTCTTCAGCTGGGCAACTCATTTGGCTTTACGAATAACAAGCAATGTGGATGAGACCAAGGTCTTTCATGAGGTCGCGAATCAGATGGCAGCCTCGTACACCTCTGTCATTCCTTTCATATTTCTGTATGGGATGAATAAATGTACCTGTGGCTTCTGGAAGTAAACCTCTGGAAGTGACCCTCTCTTTCCCTCTGTGGTTCAGGCCTGGAGATCCAGAAATGTTAATAAAACCGGGCACCTACTGCGGGTTTATATATCTGTTTAGGTAAAGTAAAATGTTAGTTCCAAAGTTACAGGTTAATAGCAAAGAATGGAAGAAAACGAAGTCACTCTGGTAAATTTCAGCTGCGAGTTTTAATACGTCCAGCTGCGCCAACTCTTCACAACATTATCTTCCCCTTCCAACCGTCACCCACCCGAACCTCCCAGCACCAACATTCCAACACGAGCCCTATGACCAATGGATATCGGGTAAGGAAGGACGGGGCGAAGGAAAGGGAGGAAGGAGCAAGGTAGAAAACAGGGGAAAGTGCATAAAGTGAAAAGCATAAAAACATAACATACTGCTTAGTCGATTCACCGACAGAGGTCCAATAAAAGCATTTTTCCTGTGTGTAGATTAAAATAATCTTTTGGCAGTACATTAACGGAACTGGTGGGCAGCAACGTACCTATATAGCAGCTTTGCCCATCATATATTAAGGTCATACATCATCTGGGCATTCGCATCATGCAACAGGCACTTTTCTTGGGATACTTACACTGGCTTCCTTCTCCATTCGACTATTACTGCACTCCTGTCAAGGGCTCTTCCCAGGGATTTCTGAACATACCAAGTGTAGTGAACTTTAATATACATTTGTTTTTAACTGTCCATTCGAGGATTTATCTGCAGTGTGCCTGCTGAGAACCGCACGCAGCGTTCATGAATTGAATGTGGACATGTGATTCTTGCTGGAGTGCAGAATGTCAGGTCAGTAACTGCAACCCACTGTGACGTAAGCTGTTGTATGCAATCCAGGATGCTCCATATTAAGTGCTTGGGTGAGATGCCTGCCCACTGCAAGAACATCCTGTACACCGGGGTTCTACACAGTCGGTCCTGAAGGGCCGGATCCATGCCAGATTTTTAAGATAACTAAATTTATCTAAATGGGGATATGTTAAAAATCGGGCATGGATCTGGCCCTCCTCCAGGACCCACTTTGGAGAACCCTGCTGTACACCAAAATTGGTTTCCATAAGATTACTCCAAACTTCCTATAGATTTCCGACTTTTTGGGGGATTTGCAAAGAACCCCAGGAGTACTCCTATTTATCTTTGACTGTCCTATATATATCCATGAGATCTTTAAATCCCACAATTTACATAAGCACACTGTCCACTGAGTGGATAATCTCCATAAGTATATCACGTGGAATTGTGCAGGCCATTAACTTCTTAAAATATTTTCATCACAGGAAACTGTTGTACCAAAAAGAAATCAGTTCTTCTGCACCTCCATTAAAAACGGGGGTGTCCTGTTCCTTTATCCACCAGGGAAATACACTGCCTTTCACATATCCTACAGCATTGACCATTTCCCCATCTGCCCTGTAGCAGTACACAATAATGCGGGTGCAGAGAGGTAGATGGATGTAGTGGCCAGAGGTAGGAAGAAAGTGTACATGGGCACTCCCATAAAGTAAAAAAAAGGATGTGGGGTTTGGGGTCGGTATCTCCCATTGGCACCCCCATACAATATACACATTTAAAAAACACAAATCAAAGGGACTGGAAGCAGATCGTGGCTCTGCTTCCAGCTCATGGTTGCCCCTCGAGCTTTCCAAACAAGGAAGACATTCTTCCCCCCAAAAAAGAAGAGTTTGGAGGAAGAGCAACTCTAATTTCAAAAAAAGAAATAAAGGTATGGACCAGGGTTAGAGGGGAAGGAGAGCGGGGACTTCACTGCAGGGAAATCACAGATTATAGCCTGCAAGGGTAACTTTCCCATGGTGAAGAGTCCTAGAACCTTTCACAGGAGTAGATTTTCGCATATCTTCAGAATTGGAGACTTTTAAAGACGTATGTGAACACTCTTAAACGTATGAGTTGTAGGGGGTTTCATCAACTTCTGCAAATGTCCCACCCTTAAAAGCCCTTAACACTAAAATACATTTGTTGGAAAATCCAACATGGTGGTGGAATTTCCTCGATAATAAGTACAATTTTACAATTGTAAAATTCCACAAATCCAGATTCGGATAAACAGAATGTGGAATTTACTGTTGTAAATTGTATTTCCGTATTGAAGTACCACTAGAAGTGATTAAGGCAAATGCTGTAGCCAACTGAAACTTTTTCAGCTATAGAAAAGCTGCAATTTTCTTTCCAGTCAAAATTGTAAATTGCAGTTTTTGTACTGAAATAACACTTGCAATTAAGGCAAAGGTTCTAGCCAACTGACATTTTTTCAATTATAGAAAACATCAAATATTGTTTTCCATGTAGTTTATTTACTTGTGTCCACTATGCAAACAGGAAGCCTGTTGTTTGCTATATATGTAATAAGTACATTGAAATAAGTATGCTTACCAATGTATGGCTCTAAATCCCAAATGTGCTTACACACCCTCACCAGTAGCTTCTTACAAACAAGTGAAGTGGCAGGTTTAATTCCATGCCTTGAGAGCTTTAATAGTTAAGCAGTAATATGTGCCTGACTCCCAGAATGCTTCACTCCCAATCCTAACCTGACATCCTTAAGAAAAGGCTTGAAGACAGAATACACCCCAAGAGCAGTGGAACCAACAATTCAAAGCATCTGTTCTATCCTATCGCCTGTTTCAATGCTTTTCTGTTGCAGTTGTTTGTAACGTGCTCTGCTGCCATTGTTGCTAGATCCAAACTGTCAAAGTACGGCAAATAAATGTATATTGAAAATAACTCGAGCGCACGTTTGCATGAGGAGCTGTGAACGTCTTTATGAAATAAATCACTTTGAACGGTTCGTACAACCACACACAGAAGGCACTCAGATGTTTGAGGGTTTTATGTGACCAAACTGAACGTAGTGTGTTGTAGAAACAAAATAAATTTAGTTGCAAAATGAACAAAGTCCAAGACTTGTGGAGTGACTCAGGATGTCAAGAAGCTGATCGTCTGTGTAGACCTAGCTGCCTGTCCCTGCCTCATATACAGCACTTGCACCTGGAAGAGAAAGATATGTACTTTGCTTGTTAAGCCGTGCAACCATATCACACGTATCCTCATTCCGTTACCCCTTACTTTGTGATCCTCGGCACATGACTTTTTCACCCTGTGCTTCAGCTCTTGTGTCAGCCACAATTGTGGGCAGTCTCAAAAGTCGAAACTTCGAAAATAACACTTCTAAAAATTACCCTTCACAATAATCGGTTCTAAAAATAAATACTTCTAAAAAGGAAAACTTCCCAAAGTGTGCATTCTAAAAAAATATTGAAGTAAGGACAGTGTGAAGGGGTCGATGGGTTTAAGGATTAGGGTTTAAGTTTTTTTAGTATAGGGATTAGGAATATTGGGTTAAAGTAATATGAGGTACAGAGTATAGGGATATGGGGTTAAGAGTTATGAATATAGAACTAAGAGTTAACGGTTTAATATAGGGAATATGGATCGGGTCTATAGAAACACAGGGGTATAGGGTTATGGATTAAAGTTATAGGACATATGGGTATAAAGGCGCTATGGGTAAGTTTATACAGATAAGGTTATAAGCCATAGGTTTTACAGATGGGAACAAACCCTAAAGCGAGAATTGTCAGACTCAAAAGTGGCAAAAAGTACTAGCCTCCCCCCAAAAATTTCTAGAAATACCAGACTGAAATATATCCAATTTAATTACATACACATGACCTATATGACACCACACAGGATGCAGGTTACATATGGAGGTGAACCTCTCCCCTGTCCTAGGTGCGGACATCTGAATGCAGATTTTGCACATTTGGTGTGGGAATGCCCACGACTGCAACCCTACTGGGAAGAGATACTGTCCGCCTTGGGTCTTACACTTGTGCGATCCCCCCCTCGTTCCCCGGAGGCATGTATCCTGGGGCTATACCCGAGGCCGGCCTCCAAGAAAGTAGGCACTAGGTTTCTGGACCTGGCGCTGGGATTAGCCAAACGGCGAATAGCAATAGTTTGGAAATCAGCAGAGGGTCCTCGGGTTAAAGTTTGGAAGACGGGCGTAACACAATGGGCAAGAGCCGAGGAAAGGGCCTTGACTAGGGAAGAGGCTAGAGGGGTAAGACTTCGTCCGATAGATCTGTGGACAGAAGTGTTGACAACTTGGGAACACCCAGAAGAGGACATCAGAACTGAACCAGGTATAGATACGGATGCATCTGATGTGGAGGAACTCTGGTTGCCAATAGAACGCACAGGTGACCCACAAAACAGCTAAAGGGAAGAAAGGCCATACATGGATAAGACCATCAGGAAGACAAAAAGGAGATTCCCTCCGTGACCCGCAGGCCCCCACCCCCTCCGCCACACTACACTGACTATATATTACATTACAAGACTAACATACGAGATTGCTTGACACCCTCGCCACCCCCCAAGCACGCCTTCTATCTCACTCTACTTGCTGCTCCCCCCCCTTTCCCTTTTTTGTTTTCAAAGTTATGGGGTGTATGTTAATTGGTGAAGTATATAAGGCAAAGCATACTACCAATGTATATCATAAACAACAAATGTACTCCTAGCTTCTCTAAAGCATGGCATACTGTACTTCAACATGTCATAGAGATGCATCTAATGATTACAACGGCTTTAATGTATATGATAGGGGACACCCTAGAGAACAGCTACAAACTGGAAGTATAGAGGACATGAAACATAAGGGGACAGATGAAACCGAACATAATATATAAAGTGAAGATGCAGGATATATCGAATGTATGATTTTATATGCAATACTACTGCCTGTGAATAATACTTAAATGCCAATAAAAAGAAGTTAAAAAAAAAAAGAAGCCATAGGATTTAAAGGTTAAGGGCATGGAGTTAAAGACTAAGGGTATAAGGTTTTTTCCAAGTGTGTTTATTGGCATTTCACAGTTTAAGCAGTAAGTACAAGTGACTGACAATTGCCAGGACGCTATATAACCCTCACATAACAATAGGTCAGCTGGTACAGCATTATCATGGATACTCACAGTCTCACTTTACACATGTTGCAGCAACATAAATGGTGCCTGTATTCTCCTCGGCCCATTGCAATGTGGCCATTGAGTACATATGTTAAGCTTTTGACATGAATGGTTGCTAAGTGATGTGCGTGTGCAGGTGCCTGGTAGAAAAATCAACAAATGCACAAAAACAACTAAACCAAACTCGAACTTCCCGATTGCTATAACATGTTGTGTATTGCAATGCTTTATATCTTTCCCCATGTGAAGTGTGTGATTTTGGGGTCGCTGGTTCGTCCCGTATAACTCTCAGCATGGGCGTATGGTGTAGTGGTTCCGGGGCTCCGGTTAGTGGCATTTATCCACTTTAAGTGCATCGGGGGAGGGAGCCACACCTCTTGAACAACAGCGGATTGCAGTATCATGGCAGGCACTCATCAGATTTCGTCTCTATGTTTTTCAACAATACTCATCCCAGGATGTGAACCGTTACCTCCGTCCGCCTCTGTTAGTGGGGCTTGACAGCACCCCCACCTCCGCATAGGCAAGACGTCCGGCTTCCTTCCTGTCGCGAACTGAGGGCATCATTGCAGCCTTCCAGGCCATGGCATGCGTGTTTTTGCAAGAAGATGAGCGCCAGGTCTATAAAGTTGCATATGCACCTAGGGGTATATGTACAAGGGAAGTGGCGGAGTGAGGCGTCAGCCTTCCTGGCTTAACGCCTCACTCCGCCACTTCAGAAACGCAGGGCTGCACTGTAGTGTTCTGCTGGACACGTTCTAGTGTCTCAGCAGACACTGAGTTAGTAGCCACTCCCCTATGGGAGTGGGCACACTGCACCCCCACACCCATCCATCACGGGTGTCACGCGTGACGTGGCCCCGCTAATAAAAGGGCCCGGGTGCACGTGCTCGAGGCCAGTTACTATACCATATCACCTGGTGTCTGGGTCCGTTATTCCCACCATGCGGGCCTGAGGCCCAACACCACAATGGCGACGAGGCGGGTCTGACCCCGTGTGTCCGCAGCACAGCCCTTCATTCATCTCTTATGGGGTGGAAATGAGCCAGAGGACTCGACGTCCCCCACGGTGCAGCCTCCAGACACCCGCGAGGGCGGAGAGGATCGGGCTAGACACCGTGTCGCAAGCCTCTGCCTTCAAGGAGGAGTGAACGGAGACTGGCCGTCTCCTGCTCCATCGATTCCGGTGAGAGCGAGATCCCCCCGCCATGCCAGCAAGGTTCCCGCTGCCGAGCTCAGGCTGTCACTGCCGCCATCAAGAGGCCCTGTGACCCTCACCGGGCGGGCAACAAGGAGAGCCGTCCCGCCCCTTCTGAGCAGGACGCTATCCAGCCCGCTGAGATCCCCGCCTCTCTGACTCTGACCGGGCGAGTGTGTGGCGGAGGCTGGCTTAGAGAAGCACCACTGCCCGGTAACACGACTGGGACCACGCTCCCTGGTCCGTCTCCTGCAGGGAACAGGACGGCTACCGCGGCCCTCCAAGGCACCAAGCGGCGCAACGGAGTAGACACTGCTGCCGTGGGGATCGGAGGTGAGCGCCTGCGACACCATCCAGCCGCCGCCTCGCCACACTGCGCAGGAAGGTAATGAGGGCGACGAAATCATGCAGCACGGCATTGGAGGAGTGACAGCGCTCCTGCGACTTGCCCCCACACCGAGGCCCAGGTGTTAAAGTAAAAAGAACACCGCCGAAAGGCCCCAACACTGTCCCAGTACCGGCATCGCCAGCACTGCTGCCATCAGCGGAGCGGTCTCATGCCTGAGACAAGCGGTGATCACAGAGCCTCCTAGAGGATGCCGAGACCCTCCCGCATCACACGACCGCTTGCCCGCAGACAAAGTGTGGCGCGTAGCGCCTGGAAGAGAAAGGAGCGCATGCAACTGATGCGCCCTGGCGCACCAAGACATCGGGGGTCCGACATCAGGCCATGCCCCCACATAATTTGGCACCCATAAGCTACCGCCGCCAGCAAACAGTACCGCTCCCGCAACCTCACCTCACATGCTGTGCACCGCGTCGTGCACGAGATGTCCCTGCAGCCAAAAGCGCATGGCCTCGCGGAGTGAAGGAAGCTGCCGTAGCCTGCAATCACACCCGGCCACACGAGGAAGGAGGCAGCCAGCACCTCGTGCCCCCATCTGAGTGAGTAGACCCTCCTCCTCACATCGCCAGTCCCGAAGAGGCCCGTCTGCCGCCCAGCCGTTTTTCTGCCATGCAAGCCTGAAAGGAAACACTACCGGGGCCTGCTGTAAACACAAACGCTGCACTGCCACCTAGTGGTCCGAGAAATATCGCACCACTGATGCAAAAGGACTGTTCACAACGAACCGGCCCACAGCACTAGAGAAAATGTATGCTTCATGACACCTCTGTCATCCGTGGCACAGAGAGACCAGCGAGTCAGCCCTCACAGACAGCCTACAGGCAGAGCTCTTGGATGACAGGAGGCGCAGGCGCTGGAATGAAAGGAGCCAGCTGTGCCCTGCGCTTGGAGGATCGAAAACCAACAAGAAGCATAGGTTACAGCCTGTGACAAGGCACCAAAGCAAGATGCAGCCACCGAGAGTCCAGGGGAGAGGACGCAGCACAGCCCCATGAGACTGCAACCCAGAGGCTGCTAGCCGTTAGACGTATGCACAGCACGCACCCTGCAGACTATCTAGCAGGCTGACGTGGAGAAACTGTACACCCCAGCAGGACATCATTTCACTCGCTACCAGCGAAACTCGGAAACCCCTGAACACTGACCAGTGGTGCCCGTCAGTCTGCAAGGCCCCAAAGCAGCCAGCCGAACAGACAGCAACGTCACAAGGTACCCCTCCACACCAACAGCACAAGAAAGACTGGTGCAGAGCGCGCACCACCACTGGCTTCCCAACGCCACCGCCAGAGAGGAGATCGCATCACTCGCTCCTCCCGGTGTACAGACACCACCGCAAACTACACCTCAGGCACACCACGTGCCAGAAGCAAGCGCCCAGGAGATAGAGACATCTCCACAAAGAAGCACTTCTGAAAGCAATACAGAGAGCGACCACACCTCTACTGCACCGAGATTGAAGAGGAGCACACAGCGCCAAGCAAGTGCACAGCAGCATAGGAACAGCGGCTACCTCTCCAGGAGGGACAGACTGAAGAGAATGCGCAGCCAGCGCATCCAGTGACGCACACGAAGGGCGCAGTCAGATGCGCGCCAAAAGAAAAGCCGACCTGCCAGACGGTCGCAACGTAGAAGCACGGTGGGAAGGAGATCCCCTACATCTCCACCGCACCAACGAAGCCCCGCAGTGGGCCAAAGAACACACAGAGTGTCCTCCCTCGCACTGCCTCCAGATGGAGTCGGCAGTGACCCACGACAGGCAAGAGAGGAGTCGCACACTCCACGTGGCAGGCCGCCACAGCAACATGCGCTCCCACAACCGGCGACACATGACCGGACGTCCCGTCGCCCAGCAGGCAAGGAGCGCGCCGGAGCGAAGGATGAAGCTGGCACCATGACAGCGCCGCCTCGAGGTCCAAGCGCAACAACCTCGAGAAAAGAAGAGTGACAGCCAAGTCACACAAAAGGGAAGAAGAGTGACAGCCCTGTCACACCCTCAAAGAAAGAAGAGAGTGACAGCCCTGTCACCCAGAACATCGGAAGAACACAGGTGGGCTGAATAGACCAACAAAGGGTGAAGACCGAGGACTCGCAGCAAGCCAAGAGCACACCCAGACACACCAGACAGCCACCAATGCGGACCGACGTCCCTGGATACAGCCTCACGGGGGAACCGAGCACAAGCCGCAGCAAGCGCAATCCGCATCTCTCCCCAACGCTTCCCCAGGTGACCGTCCATCCCAGAGTGTCGGCAGTCCAAGTCAACGGCATCCCTGCTCCAGGCCGCAAATGCCGTGGGTGAAGATCAGCATGGAGTGCCCGCCTCACACCGCCTCAAGATGGAGTCGGCAGTGGCCCCAAATCAGGCAAGAGAGGATCCGTACACTCTACGTGTCAAGCCGCCACCGAAGACCAACCTCAACAAGGCGGAGACACCTGGCTGCTAAGTCCCTCCTGACATTGAAACTCTCCCAGCAAGCCACCACCATCTGTCACTCCAACTCACCACACGGCTGGCAACCACCATCACGCCAGCCCTCAGCACATGCGTCAAACACCCCTACCAGAGCACAAGTGGACTGGAATCCTACACCGTCGCCACGCCAGCCGACCAAAGGAATTAGAAGCCACCTGTGAACCTGGCCTACACCGGAACCGCGGCAGCGAGTGCAAGTCTCAGCCAAGACTCATCCACCCGTGAGGGTTGTGCGTGTTGACTAAGTAACGGCTCCTCAGCGGTCCTGCAGCTGCCCCCAGACGGCACACAAGCGACCCCCAGCGCAGCCCTCCTACAGTCCCGCAGCAACCCCGACGATGGGCCTCCCCAGGCGGGAGAGCGAGAAGAGACGGTGCACCACCGACAGGTTACCGGTAACAGCCAAGCAGTTCAACAGGGACAGTCGGTCCAGCAACACCTCTGTGAATCCTCACCGTAGGCTCCATCCAGGTCCTTGATGCAACCCACCAAATGACCTGTTAGAACCCACCACAGACCATCCCGGACGTCAGCAACGTGGAGCCATGCAAGACATGTCATCATCAGAGAACTGACGGTATGCAGCGGGCGTCATCAAAGCCAGCGGTCGTGTCCTGAACCCCTCAGGTTAAACTACGAGTGCCCGCCGCGATGGCCCTGCAGCAGGCGGAATCACCGGCCCATGCCTGACGTCTCCTTGCCACCGGACTCGTAAGGCTGATGGACCCTGTGGTGTTTAGTTGACTGTTTATTTCTCTCCACAGGTTGAACTATTTGTTGTTGTCGTTCATTAAAGTTGGGGAGGAATGTAGTGTTCTGCTGGACACGTTCTAGTGTCTCAGCAGACACTGAGTTAGTAGCCACTCCCCTATGGGAGTGGGCACACTGCACCCCCACACCCATCCATCACGGGTGTCACGCGTGACGTGGCCCCGCTAATAAAAGGGCCCGGGTGCACGTGCTCGAGGCCAGTTACTATACCATATCACCTGGTGTCTGGGTCCGTTATTCCCACCATGCGGGCCTGAGTGCACCATATTTACAAGAATGTGGTGCAGCCCTGCGTTTCCCCCTGCGCTAGCGCTGCACTTTACAGCCTAGCGCCAACGCAGGCACCCTTGCACCATAGTGCAAGGGTGTCTGCGTGCAGGGGAAGATTGTTTATGTGCAGGAAGGTCTCCCTTCCTGCGCATAAACAATCTTTAAATGCCGCTTTATAACTTCTATGTGTGCTGCTTAAGGCAGCACACACGAAAGTTGCAAAACGGCATTTAAAAAAAATGATTGTTTATGTGCAGGAAGGGGGACTTTCCTGTATATAAACAATTATTGGCCTTTTGCTGTTTTCATGTGTGCTGCACAACACAGCACACATGAAAACAGCAAAAACGAGGAGAAATGAAACATTTCTCCTCTTTGAGCCATGGTAAGACCAGGTTTTCCCTGGTCTTAATTCTGGCACTGCCTCCTTTGTAAATAGGAAGCAGCGTCAGAATCAATGGGTGTTGCGGTGGAACGCCCACCACAACACCCATTGCCCTCCCCTTTCACTCTAAGCATAGCGTGAAAGGGGACCTTATTTACAAGGCAGCGTTAAGCCAAGGCGAGGTCCCTATCACCATCACAATGTCACTTGTACATATGCCCCCTAGTTTGTTTTCTGCAGGTGAGCACTCCGAGGAGGTACGTGACTGGTGGGGTCCTTTGGTGTCAACCATCAGTCACTTCCGTTAAATCACGTATTACGGTGTCCCAGAAGAGCAATATCCGCGAACATCGCCATGCCATATGGAGGAAGTCCACTTCAATCTCGGAACATCTGGGCCAAGCCATCGTAGTACCTGGGTACATTTTAGCTATCCGTTTTGGTTTCAGATACCCGTGTATGTAATTTAAATTGCGTATAGCAAAACCTGGAATTTCTGGATATCGATTTAACCGAGTTAAAACATTGTGGCCATGCGGTGTTGCTAAGTTCCTCTCCCAATCGCTGTTCCCGCCACTCTCTCAACTGCGCTGCGGTCAGGCCCAGCATCTGTGGCAGCGCCAAGTAGAGGCATGTAACCGCTTTTCTGAAGGTACCACATGTCTGTGCCACCTGCAGAGGTTGTGACACAACAGGTTCTGCATCACCGCTCTGCCACTGCCCTTGCGCTAGCTGGACTATGGCAGCGTGAATCAGGAACTGACCAGGACCCAGTCCAAATATCTTGCGTATAGTGTTGAAGGACCGCAGCTGTCAGTCTTCAAACATATCTTCCCAAGTTAGCATGCCTGCTTCCACCTTGGGCGTGTATTCTACGACCAAGATAGTGCAGCACATCATGGCAGTGACCATAGAGGTAGGTCCGGGACGTAAGGAGGAGCATGTGGCGTCCTAATGAATCTCCGCCAGCACCGTCGTGCTACTCTCAATAGAAGGTTATTGGGCGCCTGTGCAGTGTCTCCGACCATCAGCCATTCCTGCATTGAAACATCTTGTAATTGGTGTAAAACATCACTGGTCTCTGGGTTCTAAGTATTTGCCAGCTATCGTGTCAACCACTGGAGTTGGGCTGCCATGTAATATAGTTCATAATTGGGTGTCCTCAATCCACCGCCCGTCAATGGGGTGTACAGTTCGGAAAAGGCCACTCTGCGTCTACTGTCGCCCCATATCACAGTCACCTGGAGAGACTGCAGCTCCCTGAAGAATTGTATCTTAAGAATAAGGGCAACGCAGAGATGAAATATAATAATGTTGGTAGGATCAACATCTTGTATATGGCTATTCTATCCATTGCGGATAATGGGAGTGCGTTCTAGAAGGGAATCGAATTCCTATTGGAAGTAATTGCCTTGCCAAGATTACCATCCACCAGATTGTGCTCATCATGGTATATTTGAACCCCTAAGTATTTAGTAGTAGTGTGAGACGTAGGTTCATACTCAGGAGATATGTGTGGCGCTCCACCGTGTTGTAGTCAGTGGGAACATACAAGACTTGTCCCAGTTAACTTTCAGTCTCAAAACAGTGCATAATCGTCCAACAGCGCCATCACAGAGGGCAGCACCCGAACATTTCTCGAGTATATCAATGCTTTGTCTGCGTACAACGAAATAATGTGATAGTCGTCATCAGTGGTGATGCCCTACTCAGGATCCCACATTTGAAGTGCACAAGCAAGAGGCTCAATTGCCAGTGCAAAGAGCACCGGGGACAAAGGAGAACCTTGCATGGTGCCTTTGATGATAGTGATTGGTTCCAATATCTCCCGTCCAGTGTGGACTCGGGCTGTTGGGGCCTAGGCAGCAATTCTTCACCTAGGCCACATCACCCTGTGATCCGCTGCCTGTTGCCTGGTCCAGACCATTATGCAGAACAGCCTGTGGAGATTGTTAAGTTCAGGGGCCGTAAGGTGAGTTTCCTGTAAACATACAGAATGAATATTCTTACCCATCAAATCAGCATGTTTATGATAGCACTTCACTGGTGTGGCCATCCCCCTAACATTCCAAGTCAGGCCATTAAGGTTACGGGGTGTGAGTCTAGTGTGGATTGAGTAATGCTGCTGTTGTCATAGGTCTTGACATGTACATGCATCAGCAATTCGCATATTGTAACATCAAAAGTTCAGCAATCGGGTTAACAACGTTATAACACCCTACTCCTCTTCCCAAGTCAAGGGTTATGAAACTATCCCACAAATGAATCATCACAGTTAGACTGAAAACATGCAACGTCCAGCTCGGTGAGCATTGTGACACCAGCAGAGACCCCTCACCAAACAATGCACACTTCCACTGCAGCCTGCGTGTTTTGGTGCAGATAAAAGGAAAGAGACGACCTGGCACACATACCTATGTGTCAGGCCTATCAGTATTGCAAGAGGCATAGGTAAGCCACCCCTACAGCAGGACTGACAGCCCTAAGGCAGGGTGCACTATACCTCATGTGAGGGCATAGCTGCATGAGCAGATATGCCCCTATAGTAGCTAAGTCCATTCTTAGACATAAGTGCACAGTGAAGCCATACTGAGTACATGGGCTGGGAGCTTGTCACTAAGAGTTCCACAGCTCCATGATGGCTTCACCGAATTCTAAGATGATTGGTACCAAACATCTCAAATTAATGAGCCCACACTGATGCCAGTGTTGGATTAATTAATAAATGCACTCAGAGGGCACCCCTGTTTCTGACCCCCTGAGGTGGGAGCCTTTTTCTCTTGTTGGTCAGAAACAAAGCCTGCTCTGGGTGGAGGTGCTTCACCCCTCCACCCAAGCAGGAACAGCATAGAACGGCGGTAAGCCTCAAAGGCTTCCTACCCTTTGTTATGCTGACCAGGGCCTCTCCAGCTAGTTGCGATGCCCACCCCCCTGACCAAGCCCTACTTTTGGTGGCAAGGTCGGCGGGAAAATTAGTACACAAGAGAGGTGTGTCCCCTCTCAGCCAGGGCTACCCCTAAGATGCCCTGAGCTGAAGTGACCCCCTCCCTTGAAAATCCTCCATATTGGTTTGGAGGATTTAGCCAATGGGGTTAAGGGTATGCCCTCTCCACAGAGGGAGTGGACATACAAAGAGTGCAGTCACCCTAAAGGTAAGTAGCCTATTGGCTACTACCTTCTAACGCCTGTAACACACCTAAATTGAGTATTTAGGGGATCCCTGTACCTTAATCCTCAGATTACCGATGAATTACGAAGAAGAGGACAAAAAAGAGCCGTGCTTCAGCGAAGACTGAAGACTTGGACTCAGCCCTACCGGCATGTCTGCAGCCCTCAAAGACCCTGTTAAAGAAGATCGACTCGTCCTACAGTCCAGTGGCCTCCAGATCCTGGGAGGACAGCCTGCCTTCTAAAAAGACTGCTAATCTCAAGTGAACAGCAGACCAGTCCAGAAGAGAACCAACTTTAAAGACAAAGTGCTCTTGTGGCTGAACCGACTACCTCTGTACCGATGCCCACAGCCCGAGTTCTCGTGGCCCACTGGTCCTGTGAAGGTTCCCCAGAGCTTCTGAGCAAGAGTCCACCGTGGGCTGACCCCTGTCAGACTCCCCTTCAACACCTGCACGACGAGGACCCCCTGTTGTATTATTATATACATTGTGTTATACTTGTGAATAATTCTTATTGTAATTATAAAATGGTTTTGGAATTGTTTTTCATGTTATATTTTACCTTATTGTATATTTATAAATGTAGCACCGTTGAGTTCGGTTGCCATGGTGCTTGCTGTTGTTAATTTGGCATTCATGCTTGGATGGCCGATCTGGATGGCAGCAAGTTCTCCGGTTCTTCCTGACTCTTCGTGGGCTTGATGTATGTTTACTTAATTAACCATCTTGAAGACTCAGTTGGCACATGCGTCATTCTTCCATTACGGATGCAGCATTATTTGTCGATGAGTGGTGAAACTAGTCACTGAAGATCTTCAACGTATCTGCCCACCGAGGAGTTCATCTTTCGGCGAAGTGTGCTGCATCACAGGAGAAGCAGTTCTTTATTGGG
Organism: Calotriton arnoldi; assembly: GCA_963921515.1. Lineage (NCBI taxonomy): Eukaryota > Metazoa > Chordata > Amphibia > Caudata > Salamandridae > Calotriton > Calotriton arnoldi. Next base: position 3,756,155 of record CAWUFW010000074.1, on the reverse strand, counting down.
TGAATCTTAGAGTCTTATGCTGCGGACTGCCCTTTGCTTGCTGATTTTGGGCTGTGTTTTGACCAAGTTCTGCCCTGGTTAGTGGCGTGAGTGTAACAATGTGCTTATTTGTATGCATGTATTATCCTTCATGTAGCTCTCAGCTACTCTTAAGCATGACTCCTTGTTTCCATTTGAGTAGCTCCATGGTAATAGAATCTACTGTAAGATATGTGAGTCAGGTGCACCTGGCTTAAGCTCTTGGATGGATGAGACCTTTTACTCTCTGGAATAAACCTTCTTCAACCTTATCCTGAGTCCTCCAGTGCCTCAATTACTTGATTTTACACTGGCGACGAGTGAAGGAAACCTATCCAGCGTACCCAGAAGAGAAAAGAATGGTCTCAACTTCTTTTGAAAATAAGGAGAATCTTTAGAAGTCATTTTAAAGAACGGCCATCCTTGGTTTTGGCTCATCATCCAAGTGAGTTGCAAGATAAACTATTTTGGAGAGACAAAGAGCATGCGCCACATGCCTCACCTTTATTTATTAACAACATTTTGGGTTGGGAGGCTTCGATGTGGGCTCTGTCAAGTTACTCCTTTCTCTCTTGTTGGGAGCATTCGCCACTTTCCTCACCTTTTTGTTTAAAATCAGAGGTTGGGAGGTTCGATGCGGGCTCATAAGCGAGGAGTTAACTATCTCTTTGTTTTCATTTGTGCATCACGTAAACCACGTCATTTGTTTTTAAAGACTGAACTGTGGTTCTAATTGGCGGAGCATAGCTGTGCAGCGTGTTTTTGAGTTGCTTGGATTTATGTCCAAACACGTTTTTATTGCAGCGGATTTGCTTTTGCCCTTTTGAACTTCCAGTGATGTTCATTGCTTAGAGTCTGGTTTATCTCTACTTATAACTTTCGGAGCTTCAGCTCGTGACATTTTTAGTGTGCCTTTGGTGATTTTTAAGTTGCGTTATTGAGGATTTTGGTTCCGGAATTGTGAATGCATTTCGGCGTGCTTGAATGTTAAACGTATCCTGTACAACCTTTGTTTAAAGGACGCCCCAGCGATAAGAAACATACATATTTTGATTTGAAATATTTAAACGCACTTGCCTGGAACCTTGAAGTAATCCGTTCTTGACTCGTGCCTCCTCTCCTTCTCGAGCACTACTTCGTGACATCTTCTCTCTCTTTGTTTGACATCACACGTCACGTTACGCCCTACGCGACGTGCGTAACGTGGCGGCCATTTTTCTTTGTTATACATTTTGTGCCTGGACTTCGAGACATTCATACCGGAACATCGCCAATCTTGTCAAAGGTGTTGTGAGTCATGAACAAACTATTTTTAATCTGATTTTAATTTATTTATTATTGACTAAAGTTACTCACTTAGCATATTACTATGCTTTTACCATCAACAACCGGTTACCAATTTCACTGAAGTTGTCTGCACACTATAATTTACCACGCTCTGAACACTTCTTTTAAATATTTATTTGCTGTGATATTGTGCTGTTTATTGTCTGACCTCCTTTAACCATTTTCCTTTCAGGTTAGACCCTTTCCAGAAATGTGTTTAAAACTTATTATTTACTGGTAGGCATAGAGGTACTAAGAATCCCTGTCATAATCCTGTACTCTTGTGATTATTGTCTACTTTGACCATCCTTTTACATTTTTAGCATAAGTTTTTGTTTTTTTATTTGGTTTACATAACAATGCAAAATGTAGCTACTCCACCTTTCTTCCTGTCGTCGCGTGGTGATCCTCCCATCAGGTGGCAAAAATGGAAAAAAGTTTTCGAAAGATACTCCAAGGTGTGTGGAACTAACCTTAGTGCGGAAAGAAGAACGGCACTGCTTTTGCATTGTCTTGGCTCAGAGGGACAAGAAGTGTTTGATCATTTACCGGACATTGTTGACTAGTTTAAATGAGTATGAGATGTGTATTTTGAAACTAGATAGGCATTATTTGCCTAAGGTAAGCACTATCCTGGAGCGATACCATTTTGGTCGTAGAAACCAAAATGATGGTGAGACCGTTGAGAACTATATTACCGCTCTTAGAAAATTAGGATCCTCCTGCAAGTTTGGTGCTTTGTTGGAAGAGAGAATAAGATAATATGTTAGGTTGTAATGTACAAAAAGTTAGGGATGATATCTGGCAAAAAGATGATCCTTCTTTAGATGAAGTGATAACCATTGCCAAACAAATTGAACATTCACAAAAATGTGTTGAAATCATCACCAAACATGAAACGAAAACTGATGTTGTACATGAGGTAAAGACGTCCTCAAAAGAAAAACACATTAAAAAAGGGTATAAGGTTAACACAGAAATGAGTGCCTCTCGCAATTTTCAAAAATCTAATTTTCAACCTAAGTGTTACAGGTGCGGGAATCCAGGTCATTTTGCTAATGATAAGAAGTGTCCTGCATTGAAAACCACATGTGCAAATTTTAAAAAAATTGGGCATTTCACTGCTGTTTGCAAAGCCAAGAAAAGTAAGACGAAAGTAAATCTAATTTCTCAGGACACGTACAGTGATAGTGTCTCTGATTCTGATTTTGACTGTGGACAAATAGTATCACAGGTATCAGATAACAGTAAGAAGGGTCCATTTGATGAAGTGTTGGTGGAAGGTTGTGGTACTCGTGTGTTATTTGATTCAGGGGCGAAAATAACCATTATTTCTAGACATTTCTACACACACAACTTAAAAGATAAAGTTAAAATTCTAAGAGCTGACATCAAACCCTTTGCTTACGGAGGAGAACCTATTAAGCTGTTGGGTTATTTTCATGGTTTGATTGAGTACAAGGGGAGGTACATCTCTGGGAAAGTTTACATTTCTCATAAAGGTGATAGCATTCTAAGCTGGTTTCACCAGAGGGATTTAGGTATCATGTTAGATCCCAACAATGATCCCCCCATATTATTGAAAGATAATTTTCGTGTAAATGAAATTAACACTCAAGACAGTGAGGATGCTTATACCTCAAATCTGAGAAGGACATTTCCTAATGTGTTCAGGAGTGAATTAGGATGCCTTCGTGACTACGTGCATAAAATAAAATTGGTGTCTGTGGCGGTGCCGGTAGCAAGTAAAGTTCGGGATGTTCCTTTATCTGTGAGAGATGAGATGAAATCTCAGTTGGAAAAACTTAAGTCTGAAGGCATAATTGAGGAGGTAGAAGGGACACAATGGTTGGCACCAGTCGTCGCTGCACGCAAATCTGATGGTAGACTTAGTCTATGCATAGACTTAAGGGAGTTCAATAAACAGGTTGTTGTGGATAGGTATCCACGTCCCAAAATATCTGATATGCTTATGCTTTTGAAAGGAGCTGAGGTATTTTCCACGGTAGATCTAAAGTCTGCATATCATCAAATAAAGCTTGATGAGGATTCTAAAGATTATACTGCTTTTGTCACTCCATTCGGAACCTTCAGATTCATAAGGTTACCGTTTGGGTTGGTATCAGCGGCATCCGTTTTTCAAAGGGCTCTAGAAAAGGATTTAAGGGGACAACTTGGTGTCAAAATCTACAAAGATGATGTCCTAATTTACGGCAAAGATGAGGAAGAACATGATTTGAGACTCAAACAGGTGTTAGAAAAGTTTTTCTTTTTTGTATTGTTAGAAAAGTTCAATCAACACAATCTCACGGTGAGGATAGATAAGTGCAAATTTAGGAAATCTTCCATTGATTATCTTGGTCACACTATATCTGGGAAGGGTGTGCAACCCAAGTGTGAGTTGATTGAAACCATACAAAATTTGGCCTCACCAGCGAATAAAGAAGAACTTATGAAATTTCTGGGCATGGCTGAGTATTACAGCAAATTTGTCAAGGGTTTTGCTGGAAAATGTGTTAACATGCGGACCCTGCTGTGTAAAGGTGTAGACTTCATCTGGTCAGATGAGTGTGAAGCTGAATTTAAGGAGGTGAGAGAATTACTTAAGAAAACCCCCAAGTTGAGGAGTTTTGATCCCTCATTGAACACGGCTCTTATCACTGATGCCAGCATGAAGGGACTGGGGGCTGTTTTGCAGCAAGAATATGGTGACACTGTTAACGTAATTCTGTTCCTCTCTAGGAGTCTTAGAGGGGCGGAATTACGGTATTCAGTCATGGAGAGGGAGGCCCTTGCGGTACACTGGGCCACTAAGAAACTTAAAAATCTTCTTTGGGGTACCAAGTTTATTGTGCGTACGGATCACAAACCTCTGTGCGAAGTATTTAATAAAAAAGGAATTGATGCAATATCGAGCAGAATTTCCAGGTGGGTTGTGGCTCTTCAAGGTTATAATTTCAATGTGGAGTATTTACCTGGAGCACGGAACTGCATTGCTGACACACTTTCAAGACTTGTACCTTCCATTGACGACAATTTGTGCCATGAGGAACAAGAACTGAGTGAATGGGTGTGTAACATTGAAAATGATGGCATAAAAGAAAGCAGGTGGCGTGAAGAGTGTGGATCTGATGTAGAATTGTTAGAACTTTCTTCTTTGATCAAGGAAGGGTGGAATAAAAAAACCAAGGCAACTCAGAAAAATATTGGAATGTAAGACATGAGTTGTCAGAGTCTGGTGGATTGATTTTTCGAGGAACCAGACTGATTCCTCCCATGGTACTTCGCAGTGAGTTGATTGAGTTAGCTCATCAAGGGATGTCAAAAACTAAAGAGAGGTTAAGACTCAATTACTGGTGGCCAGGGATGGATCTACAAGTAGAACATCTGGTTAGAGAATGCATACCATGTACGTTGAGTGAAAAATGTCTGAGTTTATAAATTTATACTGAGTAGCAGCAACACGGACTGCACGGCGGGCACCCGACACCGCAGGACTTTATTTTCATTTTGTATCCCACTATCAGCAGGATGTCGGGAAGGATCTCACCCACGTAATTTATACCTTTAGCCCTCATGCATTGGCGGGCTACGACGCCATTTGACGCTTGAACATATCACGAATTTAGAACATACAGTTGGATAGGATGCCCTAAAGATTGGTATCTCTTTAATATATAACTACGTCTATCCATTTGGACTCCTCTTTCTATTTCCGATTAACTGGTACCATCTGTGGCCCTGGATTTAGGCCCCTGGCTTTTCACTCTCCTTTTAGCCTAGGTCTTCATCCCAGATGAATCCAACATACTCTACACAGATTCGCTAGGACTATATATATTTTTTCAATTTCACGCCCCTCACTAACTCACAGCCAGTGGGCCCTGCCGTGATACAGTCCCGGTTTGGATATCATACATATTATTCTCTACAGCCCTGTTGTTTCTTCATTGTTGCATAAAGCACCATGAATATAGATGGCCCTGTGTGACCACCAACCAGTCATGATGAATTTTGCGCCCTGATGAAGGATTTATAACTTTTGGTACTTCCTGATTTTTTCCCCCACAACCTGCTTTGTTCTCAGGGACCCTCTTCTGTTGATTGTTAGTTTTTCCATTTGAGTAGCTCCATGGTGATAGAATCTACTGTAAGATATGTGAGTCAGTTGCACCTGGCTTAAGCTCTTGGATGGATGAGACCTTTTACTCTCTGGAATAAACCTTCTTCAACCTTATCCTGAGTCCTCCAGTGCCTCAATTACTTAATTTTACATGCATCATTAAGTCTCTGCTTTCTTTTAATCGGGACTTCTGCTCGAGCGTACTCCACGTGATCTTGATTGTCAGCAGGTTTCGAAGCAACCGCACTGATTTCTTGGTGATGTTATAACGCTTGCACGTCTTTGTTCAATGCATGCCGCCATCTTTGTTTGGTCTCGTATACATTCAACAAACACATTTAACTGCAGTGCTTAGCACTTTTTATCGTAAAAGAGGAATCTGGCGCGTTTTTAGTCACTGTTTTGGGATATAACAACTTCAGCTTCTCATGTGGATTACTGGAACCTGCATTGCTTAGTGAAGGTTTAAATTTATCTTTATATTCTTTTCAAGGTGGGTGACTATTCTAAAGCATTTAAATTCTTGTTCTCCATCTTGTGTTATTTTTGACATGGCTTCTTCTGTGTATCCTTTGCAAATTGCACTTTTTGTTGAAAATCAATGGAAGCCTGTACTCAAGTGGCGGCAATGTTTCAGATCATTTGAAAATTATATTGTGGCTATTGATGGGAAGAACTATTCTAATGAGAGGAAGAAAGCTTTACTATTTGTATTGCTTGGTGATGCTGGCCCAGAAATGTTTGATAATCTTCCAGAGTGTGAGCCTCCTCTAGGGCAGTTCATACCTTGGGATCAAGAGGTTAGAGAAGAGATTTTCAGATCAGCCTTATATCATGATTGAAAGGCACAGCTACTTCCATAGAAAACAATTGGTCAACAAAAAAATTGCGGAGTATATATCCAGTTTGCGCATTCTGGCTGCCAAGTGCGAATTTGATATGAACTTGGATGTATATTTATGTGACCAATTTGTGTTTCACTGCTCCAGCAAGAAAATACAGGAACGGTTACTTGCTTGCAGGAATCCCACACTTGCAGAAGCAATTGATATTGCTGAAAGTATCGAACAGTCATCAATTTCCAGTAAAGAAATTACAGGTTCAGACCTCAGCAGTGATGCGGTGTGTGTCATTTCTAATAAAAGTTGGCAGAATGATATGGCAAAAGGAAAAGTGAACACAATTAATTCTAGAAAACGGAGTTGTTACAGGTGTGGGTCAAAGCAACATATTGGAAATAACCCAAATTGTCCTGCCGTCAACCACAGATGCACCAAATGTAAAAAACTGGGTCATTTTCAAAGTGTCTGCAGATCTTCTGGTAAAGCAGCCAATATTACCACACTTGGTATCCAAGGGAGTGACTCCCATAAGAGAACGTATCGCTCCCTATCTGAATATGAAATCTCACTAAAGATACGTTCTGCTAAAACTCAGGGGTTGTGTATAGGAGCAAAGGGAAGGAGTCCTTTTTAAGGACGAGAACCCTCACTCACCCAAGGGTGACATGCTTCATCATTGGGCTCCCTCCTCACATCGGGGCCACAAGTTCCCAGATGTGGGCTACGACTCTCCACCTAATGTGGTGGGTGGAGAGGAGCTGAGGTGTTTTAAGACAGGGGGATGTCACAAAGCAGTGTAGGTGAGTGAGAGGCAGAGTGCTAAGGAAAATATGCGTGCTGAGTTAAAACTATCTCAAGGCCCAATTTCTTTATTCAGTAGTGTCCTTGGATAGGATTAAAAAGTGAGAGGACTGGAGGTTCAAAACAAATATACCCCCTTAGAGGTCAACATGTTTCTGCCTTTGTTCGACTCCAATCGGAGTTCATAGGCATTCTTCAGGACCAAATATTAGTACTAGTCACTCTGTAAATTTATACCACACTCGTGTTAAACAAGATGGCTATACTGGCCGTAATCATATGCGGTCATCAGAAACGTGGGTACTTAATACACCATCTCCATCTGCTAGAGGAGATGGACTTAGGCTCTCTACAGCCACAAGGTATCCTGCAGCCAGTTCTGCTCATAGAACTCAGTCGAGTGTACTGTGTAACGCAGGGTCCTGGCGAGAGGCCAATATAACATTTAGGGTTAATGCATTGGAGTCAACACCTGAGGATTTTCAAGTAGACTTAATCAGTAACCTTGTGTTAAATGTGCAAGATGATATAACTTGTTCAGGGTTCCATTAGGTGTTGCACTTATTGGTGATATAGATTTAGAAATAATGGCAGACTCTGGTTCACCTATTACTATTTTGTCTGATGTTTCTTACCATGTTAAAAACTTTAATAAGTCACTATTGCACACAGATGTTCATCCAAAAGCTTTTGGTGGACAAGACATCGTAAGGTTCGGTTATTTTGTAGAACATCTAAGTGTTCTTGCAAAATACTTACTAAAATGTATGTTGCAGAGAAATGTCGCTACTTATTTGGCTGGCGGGATTTGGGTAGAATGGGTATCATCCTCAAACAGGGGAGTGATCAGCCGCTTGTGCTGGGCGAAATGCCTATTGCCTCAATTGATTTATCTGAAGATAAATATACTTGTGAGATCAATGATATACTTAATATGCATAAGAGCATATTTGAAAATAGAGTAGGTTGTGTTAAAGGTGTTGTTCATGACATAAAACTCAAATCTAATGCAGTTCCTGTGAGGCACAAAGTTGGGGCTGTTCCGCTCAGCGTTAGAGATCAATTGAAAACGCTATTGGATGGAATGTGCAAAGATGGTATAATTCAATCTGTTGATTCCTCTGAATGGGTTTCTGTTATTGTTTTGGCCAGGAAAAAGGATGGCAATTTGCATTTATGTGCTGACTTGAGGTCACTTAAAACGAACATCGTGGTGGATTGCCATCCGTTGCCTAAAATCCAGCAAATGCTAATGGCAATTGGTGATGCTACTTTCTTTTCCATCATTGATCTCTCTCAAGTCAGTGTACCACAGGTAGTGCTAACACCAAAATCACAGGACTTGACAACGTTTGTTACACCCTTTAGCGCCTTAACATTTTTGAGACTTCCATTTGCACTAGCGTCTGCCGCTAGTATTTTCCAGAAACTTATGGATTCATTATTTAAGGGTGTCACGGGTGTAAAAGCGTTTCAGGATGATATCCTGATTTCTAGCAGAAGTATCATTGAACACAATGCTGTACTCGAAAGAGTACTGAGTATTTTAAGTAATAAAGGTATGACTGTGCCCAGAGAAAAGTGCAAGTTTCTTGTTAAGGAACTTGATTACTTGGGACACACTATAACATCTGGAGGTATTAAGCCTAAACAGGATTTAATTGATGCTATCCGTAAAGCATCTGCACCATCTGATAAAGACTCACTGAGATCTTTTTTGGGCATCAGTGAGGATTATGCCAGGTTTGTACATGGCTATGTCAGGTTTGTAGAACCTTTAAGATGCCTTTTGAGGAAGAATGACAAATTTATTTGGACTGAAGTGCATGACAGAGCATTTTTAGAAGTTAAAGACATGATTTTGAATGCTGAGGCTTTGCAACCTTTCAATAGTGCTGATAGGTGCAAAATCATTGTGGATGCAAGTTCCGCAGGTCTAGGAACTGTGCTTACTCAAATCCATCATGGCAAGGAATGCACCATAGCTTTTGGTTCAAGAACTCTGAGTAAGTCGGAAACACACTACAGTACTATTGAAAGGTAGGCATTAGCCTGTGCCTGGGCTGTTGAAAAATTCAAGTCTTATTGTAGGAAGCTGGCTCTGTATATACTATACCAAAGTGAGGTATAGTGTGTACAGAGTCCAGTGGAACCCCAAAGGTAGGCAGAGGTAAAAGTAGATCGCACCTTACTCTCTATTTGTGGTAGTGTGGGCGAGCAGTAAGGCTTTATCAGAGGGTAGTGTTAAGCATTTGTTGTACACACTCAATCAGCAAATGATTGCACACACCCAAAGACTGAACTTCAGACCAATTGGTTTTGTATAAAAATATTCTTTTAGTTATTTTATTTCCTAGAACCAAGCAAGCCTGGCACAGGTAAGTGATTTATACTTTGCTGTAATAATACAGTTTGAATTGCAGTTGTATATATACTTTGGTTTGATTACAGTAGAATTACTGGTAATGCAATACTTTGAAATATTGTACATACACTTTGTATTTACTTTTCAATAGGATGTCAAGTAAATTACTTTACAGATTACTTTTCTTACACAGTGTAGAATACCTGGATACTGCACTGGGACATTTCCTGTAAGTAGGTAAGTAAATGCGTTTTGGTTATTTGGTTACAGTTTTAGAGACTTTTATAGATATTCCAACTCCACACTTAGAAACCTTTTCATAGAAAAACAGTCAATGTTATACTATGGGAGAAAATAGTGTAATCAGTTCAGAGGTAAGTACTTTGTTGTGGGAGTTGGGTTTCTGGGGTTTGACTCAGGGGTCCCCCAGGGTCGAGGATGCACTCTCAAAGCACCCTCAGCGGCACTAGGGCAGCCGGGTGCAGAGTGCTGAGGCCCAATGTTATCCAATGGGGGATAGGGGGCCGCCGGTTTGCTTTGAAGCTTCCCCTTCGTGGACCCTGCCCATCCAGGGGGTGGAGGCTTGGCACCTCGTCCCAGGATGTGCATTATTTCAGATCCCCTAAAGCAGCAGGCTCTCGACCCAGGGTCCAGAAACATGTCTGGTGGTGCCAATTGGCGAGGAGCCACTCAGCCTGGACACCAGTGGTAGGTCGTTTTTCAGGGGGCATCTCTAAGATGCCCTCTGTGTGCATTTTTCATTAAATCCTGCACTGGCATCAGTGTGGGTTTAATGTGCTGAGAAGTTTGATACCAAACTTCTCAGCTTTCAGTAAAGCCATTATGGTACTGTGGAGTTCGTAATGACAAACTCCCAGCACCATATACTCTAAATGGCATTACTGCACTTACAGTGTCTAAGAATTGGCTTAGACACTGTAGGGGTACAGGGCTCATGCACCTGTACCCGCACCACTGGTATAGTGCACCCAGCTAGAGGGGTGGCTGATCTATGCCAGGGCAGTAGGTTGTAGGCATGGCACACAGGGATGTGTGCCATGTCGACTCTTCACTTTGTTCTGCACCAAAACACGCAGCCTGCAAAGGCAGTGTGTGAGTGTAAAGGTACAAGGCCTCTACGGGTGGCACAATAAGTGCTGCAGCCCTTAGAGGCCTTCCCTGGTCACACTGCCCTGGGTACCTGTAGTACCATTTACCAGGGGCTGACCTGTGGCCAGAGAGTGCCAATTGGGTTTTGTCTTCAATGCAGTTTTAGGAAAAGAACATAGGCCCTGGGTACCTGATTGGCAGGAGCCCAGGACACACTCAGTCAAAGTACATCAGCAGTTCAGCAAAAAGTGGGGGCAACCATGCAGAAAGAGGGCACTTTCTCACACAACCCCCCCTAAACGAAAGAGAATGAGACTAACCTTTCCCTAGAGAGTCTTTATTGTCTAAGTGGAAGAACCTGTAAAGTCCATCTGCATTGGCATGGGCAGTCCCAGGTCTGTGTTCCACTATAAAGTCCACTCCCTGTAGGGAGATGGACCACCTCGACAGTTTAGGATTTTCACCTTTCATCTGCATTAGCCACTTGAGAGGTCTGTGATCAGTTTGAACTAGGAAGTGAGTACCAAACAAGTATGGTCTCAGCTTCTTCAGGGACCAAACTACAGCAAAGGCCTCCCTCTCAATGGCACTCCAACGCTGTTCCCTGGGGAGAAGCCTTCTGCTTATAAAAGCAACAGGTTGATCTTGGCCTTCATCATTGGTCTGGGATCGGACTGCTCCTATCCCTAGCTCGGAGGCATCAGTCTGCACAATAAACTGCTTGGTATAGTCTGGAGCTTTGAGAATTGGTGCTGAGCACATTGCCTCTTTCAGGGTGTCAAAGGCCTTTTGACAGCTAACTGTCCAGTTTACCTTTTTGGGCATCTTTTTGGAGGTAAGTTCTGTGAGGGAAGTCACAATGGACCCATATCCCTTTCCAAACCTCCTATAGTACCCAGTCAAGCCAAGGAATGCCCTGACTTGGGTCTGGGTTGTTGGAGCTGTCCAGTCCAGGATGGCCTGGTTCTTGGGCTGTAAGGGTTGGACTTGGCCTCCACCAACAAGGTGGCCCAAGTATACCACAGTTCTATGCCCTATCTGGCATTTGGATGCCTTGATAGTTAGGCCTGCAGTTTGCAGGGCTTTTAGTCCCTTCCCCATGTGGATCAGGTGATCCTGCCAGGTGAAGCTAAAGACAGCAATATCATCTAGATATGCTGCACTAAAGGACTCCAATCCAGCAAGGACTTGATTCACCAACCTTTGGAAGGTGGCAGGGGTATTCTTTAAACCAAAAGGCATAACAGTGAACTGATAATGCCCATCAGGTGTGGAGAATGCTGTCTTTTCTTTTGCTCCTGGTGCTATGCCAATATGCCAGTACCCTGCAGTTAAGTCAAAGGTACTAAGAAATTTGGCTGCACCCAATTTATCTATCAACCCATCTGCTCTTGGGATAGGGTGAACATCTGTCTTCGTGACAGAGTTGAGCCCTCTATAGTCCGCACAGAACCTCTTTTCTCTCTTTCCCCCCTGTGGATGAGGTTTGGGGACCAGAACCACTGGGCTGGCCCAGGGGCTCTCAGAGGGTTCAATAACCCCTAACTCCAGCATCTTGCTGACTTCAGCTCTGATGCTTTCCTTGACTTGATCAGACTGTCAATAGATTGTGTTCTTGACAGGTGCACTGTCACCAGTGTCCACATCATGGGTACACCAGTTTGTCTGACCAGGGGTCAAGGAAAAGAGCTTAGCATACTGCTGCAAGACTTGTTTGCAATCAGTCTGCTGTTGAGCAGTGGGGGTGTCTGAGAAGACAACTCCATCCACTGACCCATCTTTGGGGCTGTATGAGAGGAGGTCAGGGAGAGGTTCACTCTCTGTCTCCCGATCCTCATGAGTCACCATCAGCATGCTGATGTCAGCCCTGTCGTGGAAAAGCTTAAGGCGGTTCACATGGATCACCCTTTTGGGTGTCCTGCTTTTGCCCAGGTCAACCAAGTAGGTGACCTCACTTTTCTTTTCTAAGATGGGGTAAGGGCCACTCCATCCTTCCTGGAGAGACCTTGGTGCCACTGGCTCCAAAACCCACACCTTTTGCCCTGGTTGAAATTCTACCAGTGCAGCTTTTTGGTCATACCAGTGCTTCTGAAGCTCCTGGCTGGCCTCAAGATTCTTGGAAGCTTTTTCCATGTACTCTGCCATTCTGGACCTTAGGCATAGTACATAGTCCACAATGTCTTGTTTTGGTTCTTGGAGAGGCTTCTTCCAACCCTCTTTTACAAGACAGAGTGGTCCCCTGACAGGATGGCCAAACAGAAGTTCAAATGGGGAAAACCCTACTCCCTTCTGAGGCACCTCTCTGTAGGCGAAAAGCAAGCATGGTAAGAGGACATCCCATCTCCTTTTGAGTTTTTCAGGGAGCCCCATAATCATGCCTTTCAATGTCTTATTAAACCTCTCAACAAGACCATTGGTTTGTGGGTGATAGGGTGTAGTAAACTTGTACTGCACTCCACACTCTTTCCACATGTGTTTTAGTTAAGCAGACATGAAGTTTGACCCTCTGTCTGAAACCACCTCCTTAGGAATCCCTACCCTAGTGAAGACGCCAATGAGGGCCTTGGCTACTGCAGGAGCTGTAGTAGTCCTAAGGGGAATTGCCTCAGGATACCTAGTGGCATGATCCACTACCACATTGTATAAACTTGTTTCCTGATGCTGTGGGAGGTTCAAGTGGACCCACTATGTCCACACCTAGCCTCTCAAAGGGAACCCCAGCCACTGGTAGTGGAATCAAGGGGGCCTTTGGGTGTCCTCCTGTTTTGCCACTGGCTTGACAGGGGACACAGGAGCTGACAAACTCCTTTACTTTCTGAGACATCTGGGGCCAGTAAAAGTGGCTAACTAGCCTTTCCCATGTTTTGGTTTGGCCCAGATTTCCAGCTAGGGGGATGTCATAAGCTAAAGTTAGTAGGAACTCCCTGTACCTCTGAGGCACTACCACTCTCCTAGTGGCTCCAGGGTTGGGTTCTCTGGCCTCAGTGTACAGTAGCCCCTCCTCCCAATAAACTCTGTGCGTACCACTGACATCTCCCTTTTCCTGGTGAGCAGCTTGCAGCCTCAGGCTTTTAAGAGTTGGACAGTCCTGCTGTCCAAGGCACAGCTCTTCCCTAGAGGGTCCCCCTGGGCTGAAGAATTCAACCTGGTAAGGGTCAAGTTACATGGGCTCAGTTCCCTCTGGGGCGTCCAAGTCCTCTCCCTGAGGAGAGGGGTCCTGATCCTTTTGCTGTACAGAAGCTGGTTTCCCAGTCTTCTTACCTTTCCTCTTGGAAGGTTGGGCCATACTTTCAAGCTCCAACACTTCTTTTTCACCCTGTTTTCTGTTTTCTGCTCTGTGCTCTTGTTTATACACACACCATCTCAGAGTCCAGCATTGCTGCATGGGTTTTCAGTTCAACCTCAGCCCATGCTGAGGTTTCCAGGTCATTGCCAAGCAGACATGCAGCTGGTAGCTTTGGAGAGACCACTACCTGTTTCAGGCCAGTAACCCCCCAGTCTAATGTCACCATAGCCATTGCATGGTTAGTGGTAACACTGTCAGCATTGGTGACTGTGTAAGTTCTCCCAATCAAGTATTGCTCAGGGGAAACCAGTGTATATCTCACCATAGTGACACTGGCACCTGTATCCCTCAGATCTTCTATCCTAGTTCCATTAATCCAAGGGTATTGCAAATACTTCTTTAAGTTGGGTGGCCACACAGCTACAGTGGCAAACTCAACTTCCTCTTCTGAAACTAGAACTGCTTCAGTGTGCAACCCGATTTGCTCTTGGCACACTGTTGATCCCATCTGGAGACTGGCTACACCAGGAGTAGCTGTACTAGGACTAGGGGGCTTCTTGTTAGGACAAGTAGCATCTCTAGTTAAGTGTCCCGACTTTCTACAGTTGTTACACCAGGCCTTTAAAGGATCAAAGTTCTTTACCCTGTACCTATTATTGGACTGGGAAGAGTTTTGGGACCCACCCCCCTGTGCAGGTTTGTGGGGCCCTTTTGAAGACTCTGACTTTTTATCTTGGGGATTCTCACCACCTTTCCCCTGGGGAGGTTTTGTAACCACTTTCTTTTGGTCACCCCCAGTGGTTGTGTTTGTCACCCTCGTCTTGACCCAATGGTCTGCCTTCTTTCCCAATTCTTGGGGAGAAATTAGACCTAGGTCTACCAAATGCTGATGTAACTTTTCATTAGCGCAATTACTTAAAATATGTTCTTTCATAAACAGATTGTAAAGTCCATTGAAATCATGCCATTGTGTCCAGTTAACCATCCATCTAGTGTTTTAACTGAGTAGTCTACGGAGTCAATCCAGGATTGGTTTTGGGTTTTGTGAGCCCCCTGAATCTAATTCTATATTCCTCAGTTGTGAGTCCAAATCCCTCAATCAGAGTTCTATTCATGAGGTCATAAGACCCAGCATCTGCCCCAGAAAGGGTCAGGAGTCTGTCTCTGCAGTTACCATAGAACAGTTCCCAAAGGAGTGCCCCGCAGTGTGTCTTCTTCACTTTTCTCATTTCACAAGCCCTCTCAAAGGCTGTGAACCATTTTGTGATATTATCACTCTCTTCATATTTAGGGACAATCCCTTTGGGGATTTTAGGATCATAAGATTGCTCTTTATCCTTATTAAGTGAATTGCTGCCAACATTGATGGGTGGTAGGCCCATCTCTGCTCTCTCTCCCTCTCTCTAGAGCCAGCAACCTGGTCTCTAGATCCAGTCTTTTGGTCAACCTTGCTAAAAGGCTGTCCTCAATGTCCTCAGTAGTGCCTGACCCACCTGTGTGGGATCTAGGTACTGAGATGTTGATTCTTGGAGTCAGGATCACTGGGGCCCTTTTCTCCCTATGAAGTGGGGGGGTTGATCTACCTGGTTATCCCCTTCCTCTTCTTCCTCATCTGATTGGTCTTCACCATTTTCAGATGGGTGGTCCTTAGCATACCCAGCCAACAGCTCCTGGAGCTTTTGTTTGGTGGGATGGGACCCCATGGCTATGTTTTAAATTTTGCATAGGGACCTTACCCCCTTGAAAGACAAGTGAAGGTATGGGGTGAGGTCAAGCACCTCAACCAGGTCCTCTATGACATTTTGGTTATTTTCACTAACAGGTGGGTTCTTGTTTTGAGACATTGTTAAAAAAGATTTCTAACCCCTCCAACCCTAGCTAAAGTGACTTTTTATTTTTCTAAAATTCTACTGGGACTTAACCAAGGCCCTAGCAAGACTTTTAGTAATTTTGCAAAAATGCCAAATTGAAAAAAATCAGAATTCTAAAGACAATTTAAGAGTTCTGTTGTGTGATCATGTGGTAACCAAGTAGTCCAACAAATGCAAAGTTGTTTATAGAACCAAGCAAGCCTGGCACAGGTAAGTGATAAATACTTTGCAGTAAATATACAGTTGTAATACAGTTTGGATTGTAATTGTATATGCACTTTGTTTTGACTTACAGTATTGTTTCTGAGAAATGCAATGCTTTGTAAATACAATACATATACTTTGAATGGGCTTTTTAGTAAAATACCATGTAAGTTACTTTATAGATTACTTTTCTTACACAGTGCAGTATACCTGGAGACTGCACCGAGACATTTCCTGTAAACAGGTAAGTAAAAGCATTTTTGTTAGTTAGTACAATTTTAAAGAATTTCTTTAGTTTTTCCAACTCCACACTTAAAAACTTTTCATAGAAAAACAGTCAATGTTATCCTATGGAGGAAAATAGTGTTATCGGTTTAAAGGTAAGTACTTTGTTGTGGGAGTTGGTGTTCTGGGGTTAGACTCAGGGGTCCCCCAGGGTCAAGGATGCACTCTTGTTACACCCTCAGCAGCATTAGGGTGGCCGGGCGCAGAGGGCTGAGGCCCAATGTTATCCAATGGGGGTAGGGGGCCTCCGGTTGGTGGCTGCTGACGAGCAGGACACTGGGTTGTGGGAGCAAAGCTCCTGGACTTAAGCTCAGGGCAAATGGGGGTTTAGGTCAGCACAAAAGATGCACCCTCAGCGGCACTGGGGCGTCCGGGTGCAGAGTGCTGTTTTGGCGTCGGGTGCCTTGTAGCTTTCAATGGGGAGTCTCCGGTTTGCAAAAGCACTGCAGGCTCAGGGACGAAGGTCTTCTGGATGCGACCACCACTTGGAGAGGTAAGTTGGGATCTTGGGGGTTGGTTAGGCACCGTCGGTTGGGCCACCCAAAGCCGTGGGGCGTCGGGTGCAGGGGTGCCTTTTAGGGTCAGATCTTCTTACCAGCTCCTGGTCGCGGTTGGGGGGACCTTCCGGTTTGAGGCTGCAGGCGTCAGCTGGAGGCTTGAGGCAGGTTAGGGGTCACCGGATCTTGGGTCAGGATCGCCGGGGGGACCTATTATTGGTGTTGGGCCATTCGAACTCAGGCCGTGGGCGTCGGGTGCAGAGTGGTGCAGACCCGCGGATCCTTGTGGAACTGGAGTCTGTTGTTTGAACAAATCTGGTATTCACGGAAGACAGAGTCTTTCGGAGTGAAGGTAGGCAGGTCCTCCGGGTTTCTTGAGGTTGCTGGCTGCAGGATACCCCGGGATTTCGCTGGAGCATGTTCGAGGTGGGGACAGGCCGGTAGGGCTGGGGCCAAGACAGTGGGCGTCCTCCTCTTTTTTCTTTTTTTAAAACAACTTTTATTGATTTTCAATTCGCCAAACCCCCCTTCAAACCATATACATCACAAGTTTCAATGAGGGGCACATATCATAATACAGTATCTAATTATTTACTGTCTGCTATTTGGGTGATTTCGTCAGGCCCATCAATGCGTTTAGAGGCTATTCTACACCCGCTTCTCTCGTCCGCATCCCCAGCAGTTCACCCAGGCCATGGTGTTCCAATGCAAAACGATTCTCAGATAATGTGCCCCCCCTCTAAGCTCGCCCTTCCCTCCCCGTTCCCACCCCCGGTGTGCTCCTCGTTATTTACTCAGAATTATTCCACCATCCTCTTCGTATGAAAGTGTGCGGGTCATCAGCTGTGTTTGATTCGCGTCCCTAGGCCCACTAGCTCCCCTCCTATTCTTCCCCCTGTTGCCCGCTTAAGCCTAACTATGGGCTGTATGGTCTACCCTCATCTCTCGAGGAGCTTCTAGGGATTCAGCCTCCGATTCCGAGTCTAGCTTGGGGTTCCGCAGCAGGGCCACCAGTGCATCCCACGCCCGGGCAGATTCCATCGCCTTTTCATTGTTTGCTCTCATCGCCTGTTGCAGCCTAACCATACTCTCGCTAGTCGCCCAGTTCAATAATTCCACCCGCCAGCGCGCTACGCTAGGACCCTGCTTAGCTTTCCACTGCCTTGTCAGTTCCCGCTTAGCCAATAAGAGCCCCAGATCAATGAACTTGCTTGTGATCTTAGTGCGCGCTGTATGTGAGAACCAGTGCAGTATGCACGCCCCCATGTCAGGCTCTATTTGTCTATCCGTGACTCCGCACAGGACCTCCATCCAGTAACTTCCGAGCTGCGGGCAGCTCCACATCATATGTTGAAAATCAGCTGCGCTCGTACTGCATCGAGGACAGCATGCCGAGTCTACCTGGAAATATTTAGTTATCCGCTCCGGGGTTAAATACGCCCGATGTAGGACGTAAAAATGAATAAGTTGAAACCTCGCATTCCGCGTACCTTTCCATGCCCTCTCCACTATCCCACTCCAGGCCATCTCGGGAATGTCCTTACCCAGGTCTATCTCCCACTTTTCGCGCAACTGAGCTAGTGGCTGCAGTACCTCTCCCACCAGTCGCCTACTCAGGCAAGTCACCGCCTTTATCGTCCCCGCGGCCATTACCACGTATTGACACGTCGGGGAAGTCCTTGGTTCCAATAGTCCTTCTCCCCAATATTTCTGTATCGCGAACACCAGCGCGGCATGTAGCAAATATGCGCCTCTAGGCAAGCCATACCTATCCTGTAGCGCTTGATAGGACAGGAGGGTCCCCTCCTCATAAAGATCTCCGATCATTTGCAGCCCCAGGTCCTCCCACTCTGCCAGCGCATACCAGTCTCCCCCATGCGGGAAAGCCGTACACATCCCCAGGGGATCTCTGGTGCGTATGGACGAGCAATTCTTCCTTTCCGTTTGTATCTATTCCAACACGCTCTCAGCGTTTTCTCCTCGCTTGTTAACGAAGCCACTCGCAATCGCTGTCCTAGAATTACAAATGATAACACATGCCGTGGCAGCCAACGGTCCTCTGGGCCATCAGGTCCCCTAAATTCCCTAGCCACTTCCTGCGTGAGCCCTTGTAGTTGTGCCGCTAAATAATATACTTCGAAGTCCGGGACTGCCCATCCTCCCTCCGCTCTTGGCCTCATCATCGTAGTTAGTGCTACTCGGCGCCTACCAATCCCCCATAGAAATCCACCTACCATTGATCTAAGCATCTTAAACACCGAGCCCGGGATCCAAATCGGCAACGTCCGAAAATAATATAGTAGTCGGGGCAGTGCCACAATTTTCAGTAGTGCCACTCTTCCCGCCACTGAAAGTGGCAAAGT
This sequence comes from Calotriton arnoldi, assembly GCA_963921515.1. Taxonomy (NCBI): domain Eukaryota; kingdom Metazoa; phylum Chordata; class Amphibia; order Caudata; family Salamandridae; genus Calotriton; species Calotriton arnoldi. Next base: position 3,737,064 of record CAWUFW010000074.1, on the reverse strand, counting down.
ACCCCAGAAAGCCATGCTCCCTTTGAGCCCTCGCACCGCTCTCATCACGTTGCCCTCTAGTACATCCGCCTGCTCATGGTAGATGTGTGTCCCCAAGTACGGCAAGCAACAGGGTTCCCATCTTATCCTTTCTAGTCCAGCTGGAGGCTCCAGTGCCCTACACGCCGGGAACAAGCAAGTCTTCTCCCAATTCACACCCAATCCCGATATTTCCCCAAACTTACGCAACAGCTCCGTTGCTCCAGCGTCCACCTCCCCGGGGGCGGCCATAAACATCAATAGATCATCTGCGTAGAGTGATATGTAGTGCACCTCACCCCGTAGTACCAACCCCGCATAGTGCTTCCCCGATCTGGCTTGCACCGCCAACGGTTCAATCGCCAGCGCGAACAAGAGCGGGGATAACGGACATCCCTGGCGCGTCCCACGTCCAACTAAGCAGGATGCCGATACCGTCTCCCCCGTTCGTACTCGAGCCATTGCCGAATCGTATAGGATACCTGTCCACCTCACGAATGCTTCTCCCAATCCCATTTTACGCAATACCTGAAAAAGATAAGGCCATTCCAGACTATCGAATGCCTTCTCTATGTCCACTTAGAGAATCAGGGCGGTCGACGCTGGATCCCGGCACGCCTCCAAGATGCGCAATAGTCGTCTCACATTAATAGACGTATTACGCCTAGGTATAAAACCCGATTGATCCCGGTGCACTAGTTGCGACATGTAGGGAAGCAACCGAGTTGCCAGTATCCTACTCAAGATTTTATAGTCGGTCGTCAACATTGAAAGCGGACGGTAGGCCTTCATATCCTTCGCATCTCTTCCCGGCTTCAAGAGGGGGGTGATAATAGCCTCCCTGGTAGTTGCAGGCAGCCTCCCTACCCTATTTGCCTCCGTATAAACCGCCTGCAGGCGCGGGGCCAGCCGGTCCGCGTATTTGGAGTAAAATTCGATGGGGAGGCCATCTACCCCCGGTGTCTTGCCGCGGGCCATTTGCTTAATCGCGGCCTTAATCTCTCCCACCGCAATCTCGCAGCCCAGAAGATCTCCCTGCTCCTTATTCAGGCTTGGTAGGGTCACCTCCCCGATATATTCCCCTATAGCATCGGCGTCCCTCACCAGCTGAGTGCGATAAAGCGCGGCATAATACTCATAGAATACTCGGTTGATTCCCACCTGCGTACTCACTTCCCCTCCCGTGGGATCCATCAAGCCCAGTATCGGCTTTCCCCTGGGCACCGGGTTAGCCAACCATGCCAGCAGGGCGCTCGATTTGCCCCCCTCCGCATGCACCCGCGCTCTATAGGACTTATAGTCATAAGAGCGCAGTCTTTCCATCTGCTCCGCCACTCCCTCTCGAGCCTCTAGCAGCTCCGCCTGTGTCCCAGGCCTCTCAGGTTGAACTCTCTCCATGTCCCACAGTCAGCTCTCCGCTCCCTCCAGGTCTGCCAGTAGCGTTTTCCTTACTCCCACCACCTTACCAATGCAGAGCCCCCTCACCACGACCTTAAACGCATCCCACTCAATGGCTGCCGTTGAGGCAGTCCCCTCGTTCTGCTCAAAGTACTGATCAATGCCGGCCCCCAGCTCGGCGCCAAAGACCGGGTCCTCCAGCGCCTCTGGGCGGAGCCGCCAGGTCGGTATCAGAGATCTCTCTCGACTCCATCGTATCCGCACTAGTAGCGGGTTATGGTCTGAAATCGTTCTCGCTAAGTATTTACTGCTGGTTTTCACCTTAACGTGAACATCGGGCGTGCATAATATGGCATCTAATCTCACGTGCAGGTCGTGAAGTCCCGAATAATAGGAATAGTCCCTCTCCTCTGCATGCTGGGCACGCCAAGTATCTACCAACCCCCAATGTGTCTGCCATGCCCTCCTTGCCTTGGAGATCCTATGTATCGGGGCCCCCGAAAGCGGCGGGTGGGACCTATCTCTATCCACATCGACTACGGAGTTAAAATCTCCCCCCAATATAGTTGCACCAGTGAAGTATGGGGCCAGGCTCCCCGATAAACTATCAAGGAAGGAGGACTGATCAACATTGGGAGCATACACACTGCACAGGGCCACGTCTATGCCATTTAACCTCCCCTGCACCGCCACAAACCGTCCCTCTGGGTCTATCAGTAGCTGTAGTGGTTGGAAAGGGACACCCGCTCTTACCCACACCAGGGTTCCTCGAGCGAAAGCCGAATAAGTTGTATAAAATAGTTGTCCCCGCCACCTCTTCCTTAGCGCTGCTCCCTCGGCTCGGTCAATATGTGTTTCCTGGAGGAACGCCACCTGCACCCCCCGTCTCACCAGATACGCATGTACTTTATGGCGCCTCTGCATTGTGTGAAGTCCTCGCACATTCCAAGTAATACAGTTCAAGTCATTCAGCGTCCCCATTTGTCAAACAACCCCCGCACATTTCTCCACTCAAGAGCACACCGGTATCCCCAGCCCCCCCCCTTCCCCTCTCCCCCGCCCCAACTCCCACCCCCCCAGAACAGGCCTACAACATTAGAACCCATCGAAACTACTACCCAACTACTCCCTAAATGCTCGTAGGGAGCTAAACCCACCCAAACTTACGGGAGGTAGACTCTCGGCTTCAGAGAGACGGACCCCTAGTCGGCCCCCACCCTGCGCTCAACCCCCGTTATTATAAACAAGCCCTTTGTAGAGCCCCATATCAACGAGACTTCTTTTGCCAGTGTAACTCAGCCCCTGCATAGTCCCCAGTCCAACGAAGCGAGCCCTGCCCAGCCCCATCCTCAATCAGCCCTCTCCTACATTAGTACCCTGCCATTGGCCAGCCACAGTCTACTTCACCCATCCACCGTTTCATCAGCTGTCCCAGCTGTCACATGTGGCAATATCAGGCTTCCGGTCTCCGAATGTTCTTCATCCTCTTCCATGGACTCCCCTTCCGAAGCCAGTCCCGCCGGAGAAACAACACCTTCCATCTGGGAAATGGCCGTCACTGCCTGCAAAGCCGCTGCTCTTTCCTTTTCCGTTTGTGTCTCTGTCGGCCTCTGGGCCACGGTTGGACGTCGCCTGTTACGTCTCTGCTTCCGCGGGCGAGACACCTCAGTTCCTGCCCTCGTTCCTCTTCCCGCACCGTCAGTGCCCGCTCTATACTGCTCCAGCCAGTCCCAGGCCTCTTCTGGACTGTCATAGAAGGACATCGTACCATCCACCGTTATCTTCAAGCGCGCCGGGAACATCAGTGAGTATTGAATTCCCTCATCCCGAAGCGCTCTCTTGACCGCCACAAAGGACACTCGACGACGTTGTACCTCCAGCGTATAATCCAGGAACAATGTCACCCTGCTATTGTCTACAGTGTAAGGGCCCGCTGTCCTTGCTTTATTCAGTAAGAGATCCCTATCCTTATAGTGTAGCAGCCTTGCCACCACTGGCCGCGGGGGTCGCCCGGGTGTCAAGGGCTGGGCCGGCACTCTGTGGGCCCGCTCCAGCGTGAAGAAAGGCGTCAATCCGTCCGGCGCGACCGTCTTCCTCAGCCAGTCCTCCAGATATTCCACCACTTTGGTTCCTTCCACTCCTTCAGGGAGCCCCACCACTCGGATGTTGTTTCTCCGATTTCTCCCTTCTGCCTCCTCTGTCCGCCGTTCCAGGGTCTGCAGCCGTTTTTGAAAGTCCGTCAATTGCACTGCCATCGACTTATGAGCCGGTTCCAGGGCTGCCATGGTCGTTTCAGTCTGCTTGACCCGATCAGCCAACTTGGCGTGGTCCTCTCGGAGCAATCCTAAGCCCTGCGTCACATGGGCAATATCCAGCTGCAGGGCCTCCCTGGTGTCTGTGATGGCCTTCAGGATTTGATCAACCTGGTGCTGGAGCATCCCCTCTGGTCGTTGTTGCGGACCCTCTCGGGCCTCCCCAGAAGCCGTGTCATCTTCTGGCTCCGTGTATGTTCCTGCCTGCTTCCCCCTCGGCTTCCCCTTAGCGCCTCAGGTCCCGCAATCCGTGAAACCTCTTCGTGCCCCTATTGATGTGACGGCCTCCCAGCGAGTGCCAGCCACGCCGCAGCTCCGTGGCCAGTCTGGCCGACTTCTCTACTCCCCTCTGCGCTTATATCCGGAATCGCTCCCCACAGGAGGGTCACTGCCAACTCAGCCAGGTCCCGCTGCATACGCTGTCTCTGCCCCCAGCGCAGGTCTCTCACCAGTTGGGCTTCCAAGGGCCACAGCCAACAATGGGGCCACTCCTGTTACTTTGGGGCACGCCTCAGGGCTCAAGCTCCTCAGGCCTCATCCGCCTGTTGCCGCTCGCGGCCCAGTGCTGCCGCCTCGGTGTCTCCCCGTGCTGCTCCTTGCCAAGGCCACTACCATCCAGCTGGTCACTCTCTGCGCTGATCTCAGGGGATGCCACACTATCCCGGCTGACCCGGCTCTCCTCCGCACCGATCACCCTGCAGCCTCCAGGTCCAGTCTCAGGATTGGGGAGGGAGGGCGGCGGCCGCCTGCCTGCTCTCACTCCCAACCGCGAGCGATCACTGCTTGCCCCCACTGACCTGCCGCCGGTGCTCCGGTCCTCTCAGCGCTCGCCCCACTCCGGTCTTCCCTGGCTGTTACTCCGTCCCTGAGCACTACTCGCGGCGGCAGCGCCTCTCCGCCTCGAGGGCCTCGCCAGTTGCGGTCGCCGCCATTTTGCCTCCTCGCTGCCGTCAGGGCTATTGGGCTCTCGGGCCCCCTGCAGGTCGCCCCTTCCGTTCCCTCTTGGCTTCAGTCAATCCAAGCAACGACGGGGAGGGTCTCGCCGCTCTTATTGCCCTCCGAGTGCCTCTCGGGCCGCTCTGCATCCGCCGTCCACTTTAAGCCCAGAGCGCCCCCGCCGCCATTTTATCGCGGCTTCATCCACCGCAAACGATTCTCGGCGGCTTTCCCGGTCCGCGTCTTTGCCAGACGCGCTCCGCTCCGATGTCGGCACCTCCAGGCCCCCTCCTGCGATCTCCCAGGGGTGCGGGGGTCTCAGATTGCGTCTCGATTCAGGATAACAGCCGGAGGCGTCGCGGAGCTCTCTGCTCACACGTCCGCTCCCATCCGCCTCGTGGCCACGCCCCGTGGGCGTCCTCCTCTTGTTAGCTTCGGCACTGCTGTTCGGTCCTTCTTCTTTTCTTCTTGCAGGTTCTTGTCTGAGGAAGCAAGGTTCAGGGCTGCCCCTAAATACTAGATTTAGGGGCGTTACAGGTAGGTAAAAAGGTTGGGACCAATGGGTCCCTTCCCTGGGGTGGGTACACCTCTTATTATGCCACCCTCCAGTGGGAGGGGGGCATAAGCCTTTCCCTGGTTGGCTGAGTCCCCCCCATCTGCAAGATGGCGGAGAATGAGAGTTGTGCTTCACCTCGCCTCCACCACCTGAGGGGTGGAGTTGGCAGAGGTGGGCACACCTCTCTTCCTCACTTGTTTTTCCCGCCGGTTCTCCCTCCCAAAGTGGGGGTCAGAACCAGTGGGGACCAGTTGCTGAAAGCAGCAAGTGGCCCGGAGAAGCTCACAAATGCGGCAAGCCTTTGAAACTTCCCCTTTGTGAACCCTGCCCATCCTGGGGGAGGAGGCTTGGCACCTCGTCCCAGGATGTGCATTGTTTCAGGCCCCCGAGAGCAGCAGCCTGGACACTAGTGGTAGGTCGTTTTTCAGGGGGCATCTCTAAGATGCCCTCTGTGTGCATTTTTCATTAAATCCCACACTGGCATCAGTGTGGGTTTAATGTGCTGAGAAGTTTGATACCAAACTTCTCAGTGTAGCCATTATGGTGCTGTGGAGTTCGTAATGACAAACTCCCAGCACCATATACTCTTAATGGCAGCACTGCACTTACAGTGTCTAAGAATGGACTTAGACACTGTAGGGGTACAGGGCTCTGCACCTGTACCCTCACCACTGGTATAGTGCACCCAGCTAGAGGGGTGACTGATCTATGCCAGGGCAGTGGGTTGTAGGCATTCAGTGGAGACTGGACAGGTTCAGGTGGAGGACCGTGCCCTGCTGTTGCGACAGAAGATCCTCCCGAAGAGGCAGTCTGATCGGAGGATCGATGGCCATGCTCAAGAGCTCGGGGTACCAGGCTCTTCATGCCCAATCCGGAGCCACAAGAATGACTTGGGCCCGGTCGCGCTTGATCTTCTTCAGCAAGACCAATATTGAATCAAACCCAAATGTGTATTGCACTACCAATGCCAAGATCCAAAGTGATTATGTCTATCCAATACTTGTTCTCACAACAATTCTTTATTCTTCACTTCAAAGTTTAGTTCAAACAGCCAACGCGTTTCGTCCAACTTCTGTGGACTTCCTCAGGCGTGATATCTTAGTTAAGTTCTTCAAAGATTGTTGGTGTTTAAGACAACACTGTTAGGTTCCTGTACCACAGTGTATGTCTTTGATTTGAACTGATCCCTCCTATATCCAGGGGAAGTTCAATATTACTCGGCTCCTGTGCCGCGCTAAGTATTCCCTCAAAACGCCATGGTCCGCGTCTTGGGCTATGTAGTCTGGTGGTGCAATCCACATTTGGGTTTGATTCAATATTGGTCTTGGTGACTGATCCCTGGAAACAGCGGGAGTGGTGGATGTGCACACCGCATGAGTGTAATACTCGAAACATTGGACTCATTGTGGGGGATTTTTGTTTGGGGGGAAGTGCGTCACATGTACATTGATATGTATATGTAGATGTTTGGCTTGCTGTTTCGTCTTGGTACTATAGATCTTCTTCAGCACTCTGGGCAGAAGTGGTACAGGCGGAAAGGCGTACAGGAGGCAGCAACTCCACTCGCGACGAAAAGCGTCGCCGAGCGAGAGCCGCCTTGGAAATTCCAACGCACAGAACTGCTGACATTGCGCGTTCTCTTCGGTGGCGAATAGATCCAACCAAGGCTCTCCCCACTGCGGAAAGAGACTTTGAATCACCTCCGAGTGAAGACGCCATTCGTGATCCATTATGCACTGGCGGCTGAGTTCGTCCACCCTGGCGTTCAGGGAATTAGTACTAGTGCTCTGGCCGCCTCCTGTTCTTGGCCTCTCTTTGCTCTAATGTCTGATATCTTTTGGTGTGTTTTCTATGGTTTTCTCAAATATTATTGTCTTCTATGTTTGGGATTGTCAGTGGGAAATTGGGTCCTGGTGTGGGTGGGTTGTGGGGGAAGGGATGGGGTGGGGTGTTATAATGCCCTGTTCGTGCAGCATTACTACTTGAGCATCACTATTACTGTAAAATGTTGTAACAGACTTTTTTTCTTTTGCTTTATGGGTCACGCACGTAATCCCAGAGCCATGTCCTTAAGGTTCGTCACTTGGAACATCTGAGGCCTTAACAATTATAGAAAATGCAGGCAGGTCCTTGCCTACCTGTGCCGTCATAAAATGGATATTATTTTGTTACAGGAAACGCATTTAGTGCCTGGTAAAGAATGGACACTGCTTGCTACATTGGGTCCTCACTAATACTTTGATTCCTACTCCACCTACTCTAGAGGGGTTGCCATCCTTATTAGGAAACAGGTCCCTTTTCGACATCTTCTGACTATTGCTGACCCTGATGGGTGATACCTGGTGGTGCAGAGCCTCATTGGACACACACACACACACATTACCTTACTCAATACCTATGGCCCCAATGTAGACAACCCTGATGTTTTTCTTGCTGTGCTCAAACATTGTATGGCACTTAACCCACACTCGCTTATTGGGCCCGGGATCATAACTTGGTACTTGATATATATTTAGATTGCTCTGACCACCTTTATTTCTGCCATGGAACAGCTGGACTTCTTAGATTTATGGCGGTCGAGATATGTCATGACCCGAGAATATACCTTTCATTCTACCGTCCATGACACTTCCTTAAGGCTTGACTTTTGGTTGACATCACGGGGCATTTTGGGAAGGACGAGCAATATCCAACATCTCCCTAGAACACTTTCCGACCACTCCCTGGTGATATTGCACTTAGATTTGCCAAGCAAATGGGCACGTACACCATTGTGGCGCCTTCATCCCAAAAACTTGTTGGATTCTCCCTTTGTGGAGGAAATCCGTGCTGCCATTGGGTACTATGTGGCGCTAAATAAGGGCTCAGTGACATCACTTGCCGTGTTTTGGGAAGCCTTGAAGGCTGTTATCCGAGGAGAGTGTATTGCTAAGAGTCACAGTATTCTCAAGTCCATCCAGAGTAGACTGGCTGGGCCGGAACAGGCACTTCTTGACTTGGAACTACATTATGAGGAAACCAAGGACCCTACTCTCTTGGTCGAGCATGCTCCTGGTGGAGTTACAAGACGAGGCTGATCGGGAGGTAACATTTTTAGGTAAATACTCGCTGGCACGCAGATATGGGGAGGGCGATAGGCCGGGACACACTTTAGCCATGTTGATTAAGCCTAGGTGGGCTGCCAATCACGTCTATGGTCTGGATACATCTGATGGGCATTCAATATATACTCCTAAAGATATAATGAGCGAGTTTGTCACTTTTTATCAATGCCTGTATACCCTACAGTCAGAGGCAGATCCTACTTACATATCAGCTTATGTAAACAGTGTGACCCTGGCGTGGCTAGATCAGGTGGAGCGTGAGCTGCTATGTCAGCCTCCTACCGAGACAGAGATTAAGTGTTTCATACATCAATTACATAATGGGAAGGCTCCGAGTAGTGACGGCCTTCCCGTTGAGTTTTATAAAGTATATGCTAAAGAACTCACACTCATTCTTTTAGCTGTCTATGAGGAGGCTTTTTAGACAGGTCGGCTGCTGTTGAAGATGCGGGAGTCCATCATAATCACGCTTCTCAAGCCCGACAAGCCCTCAACTAGATGTGAATCGTATCGTCCCCTATCCCTTATTAACACAGATAGTAAAATTGTGGCCAAGCTATTAGCTAATAGACTGTTACCATTGATGCCGGCGCCGATTAGACCTGACCTGTCAGGATTTATTTTGGTCCGGTACATGGTAGACAATCTCTGCTCACTCTCTGCCCTAAAACACCAACTAGACCCCAGCACGCCTACTGTTTCCTCGAATTTAGATGCCGCCAAGGCATTCAACACTGTTGAGTGGCCTTTTTTACTCACAGGGCTGTCTAGACTGGGCGGGACCTTTGTTAAATGGGTTTGGCTCCTATACACTGCTCCCTCTGCCAGATTGCATTTGAATGATGGGCTCTCTGAGCCATTCATGATCAGGCGAGGTACAAATGCAGGGGTGCCCCTTGTCACCTCTCCTTTTTGTTTTGACTGTGGAGCCCATGGCTTGTTCTTTACGGGAGTACCACTGTCGGCGAGAAGTTAATATGGGATTCCGGTATACTCTTTTGTCCATGTATGCTAACGATACCATGCTCGTGGTTAAAAATCCTGCTGTCAATCTAATTCCTATTATTGAGGAAATAGTGGACTTTGGTCACTGGTCAGGCCTTCAGATTAATTGGAACAAATCTATTATAGTCCCTCTCACTAGTTCCAAAACTCGTTCAGACATATCGTACCTGGTGCAATGGCAGACAGACCCAATTCGATATTTGGATATTCTTTACCATACGGATATCCCTGTGAACCTTAGGGAAAATTATGGACACAACATGGAGACCCAGAAATCCCACATTGATCTTTGGATTACTCTGCCACTTTCTTTGGCGAGAAGGGTGGCTCTAATGAAAATGATTGTCTTGCCTAATTACTGTATCTTTTTCAGAACATCCCCATCCCTCTGAACAAGGCCTTTTTTGCTCAACTGCACCCCCTTATGATTAAACTAATAAGGGTAGGCCGATTAGCCGTGAATTGGATGGCACATACTACAGCTCCCACACCACAAGGGTGGCTTTGTGGCCCCTAACTTTGAAGTGTATTATTTGGTGGCACAGGTGCAATTCATTCATCTTTGGTTTCATAACTGCAGGTTTGCCCCACATGTTATCTTGGAACTGGCATGATTTCTACTACTCAACTTATTGCGGCCCCTCTAGAGCCACTTCAAAGACCTTCCCTGGAAATTCACACTGTTAGATGTACTGCTTGGGCCTGGAATAGACTCTCCTTATTCTGTGGTGTTCCTGTCCCGTACTCACCTCAAATACCCATTAAATATTGCTGTTGGTCACGGTTTAACCATGCTCTGGAACTATTACTGTCTCTTGAAAAAAAACATATTAAAACAATAAATGATTTTTTTTCCAGACCATAACTTTAAATCATACCGTGAATATGTGGGTGATTCGTCTGCTATACTGATGGATGTTTTGGTGTATGGTAGGACCTTGCGTGCTGTTTGCAGCCTTTTTCCTACGTTCCCGGAGGAACCCCCCATGTGGCCTGTCCTAACGGTACTGCTCTCTAACCCGCAGCCTTTTAGGCTTATCTCAAGATTATATGCTGCAGTGATGGATAATATGGTTACGGAGTTTCCCACGGCCCCAGTGGCGTGGGAAAGGGATTTTGGTCATGACATAACAGATGGCCAGTGGCAATATTATTGTCAACAGACCAAGAATGTGTCCCCTAATGGTAGACACCGCCTTATACATCACACATTTCTGGTGCTGGCATATCTCTCACCTACAGATATTGCTCGATATTATCACACTGAAGATACCAGGTGTAGGGGCTGTGGCGCTTGGGGACGGACTTCTTTCATCTGGCGTGGTCCTGCCCAGCAGTGGCATTGTTTTGGACTCACGTCACCGCAGCCCTGACTGCTATGACTGAAAATACCTTCCCCATTGTTCCTATGATGGCTCTGTTGGGTTACGTAAACGAGGTACCAAAAACATTTTGGAAGTTTACCGCCGTGGGTCTGCTGTTAGGAAGGCGCAGGGTGGCAATGCATTGGGGCAGCAGGCGGGCGCCATTTCATGATTGGCTGAAGGACATGTCACAGTGTGAAGATTGGTCTGGAATTTACACCTCAAAACTGCCACCGACTGCTCGCCCCCGGGATTTTTGGGATCCCCTGCGCCATTATTTGTCAAAGCTAGATCCTGATTGATTTTTTTTTTTTAAACATATTTTATTGCCTTTTGTACTTAACAACGCTCATGCGATATCTACAGTTCTCTTACATAGTCCATATCGATTCCTTCGTCTCATGTTACAGACATTCATTGCATGGTAGGTCCATGAGCTCTGTAGTGTGCTACTATTAAGCCTAGAACATAATACAGTGTGTGGCTATACCCGCTTTAACCCCCCCCACCCTCTCCCCAACGACCCCCCTACCCTCCCCAGCGCTGCTGTTCCCTATGTTATCGTGATATATCTTTCTGAGTTGCATTGTGATCCTGTAACATGTATATCCATAGCATGCAGGTCTCCCCTGTCAATATTGGAGAGCCTCCCTCTTATGGGCTCCGTTCGCCTAGGTCTTGCTCCCTTCCCTCGGTCCCGCCTCTTGGGGCTCCCCTGTCTGGATGCTCCCCCTGAGATGGCATATTCAGATTCCTGGTCGTCATTTTTCATTTCCTCTAGTAATACCGCCCAAGCTCGCGCTCTCTCAATCCTACCTATGCCTCTTCTCGCATTTCTAAGCTGGATCCTGCCTTCGCTGCTTGCCCATTTTTCCAATTCTTGTTTCCATCTATGGAGGCTAGGGCCATTCGGTGCTTTCCATTTACTGGTTCTCTCTCTCTTTGCCAGTATGAATGCGAGATCTAGAAATTTATCAGTAACTTTAGTCTTAGCTGTATGAGGGAACATGTTTAATAACACATGTTCTGGTGTGCGCGGTATCTCTCTCTCTGTAATTCGCGCCACTTCCCTTATCACTTCCTGCCAGTAATTCTCTAGGGATGGGCAGCTCCACATCATATGAATTAAATTCGCTCCCTTTTCTCTACATCGTGGGCATTCTGCATCCTCCCTGTGGAAGAACCGGTTGATCCTGTCTGGGGTAATATATGCCCTATGCTGTATGTAGAAGCCAATCAGGCTGAACCTCGCGTTGCGAGAGACCTTGGTGGCTCGCTGCAGTATGTTGTCCCAGTCTTTGTCCTCTAATGGTCTGCCCAGATCCTCCGCCCATTTATTCCTCAGTCCCTCTAGCGGGTGTGTAGAGTCGCGTCTGATGGCCCTGTATAGACATGAGACAGCCTTGATGGTGCCCCCCGCCAGTCCTATGTATTCACAGGTGGCATGCGTCAGTGGCTCTATCGTCCCTGCCCTCCAATGTCTACGCATTGCTCCTGTGACTGCCCCGTAGAGCAAAAAATGTCTCTGCAGAATATCCCATCCTGTGCGGAAGTCCTCAAAAGTGAGCAATTCCCCATCCCTATACAAGTCTCCAATCTTTGTCACCCCTGCCTGCCTCCATTCTTCTATCCTTCCCTACTGCCCCCCATGCGGGAGCACTTCAAGCAGTGCAAGGGACAGCTCTGGTGAGTACGGGTGTTTTGTCTTTGTTTTTTGTAGATATCTGTTCCAACATCGCCAGATTACCCTGTGTTCATTAGTGTGTACGTGCCGTAGCTTAGTCGTTCTCATCAGTGTGCCAAGCACATCTGCCTTCTCCGGGGTAAAGGGAGGCCTCTCTCTCTCCGGCGCCAGACTCCCCACCACCCACTGCGTGAATCTCTGCAGTTGTCCTGCTAGATAATATGTCTCCATGTCCGGGACTGCCAGTCCTCCCTCCAGTTGTGCCCTTTTTAGTGTGGATAGAGCCACCCTCCTTCTGCTCGTACCCCATATAAAAGTAAAGCTAGATCCTGATTGATGGCTATGTTTTCTCTATGTTTTATCTTTACAGGGCATTCTATTAGATGTGTTATATTACACTGACTATGTATACTTCTATACCTTTACATGACCATTGTATGTTGGGTTGTTATGCTATGCATTACTGTGCCTCTGATGAACCTTTGCACTATTGTCATAACTTCAATGATTTCTGTGTGTACTATGTGATTGCTCATGATCTGATAATTCCTTATAATACCATGTCATGTGCTTTTTTGCTGCATTGATGACCTTATCAGTTCTGTTTTCATGGAAACTTGAATAAATAAAGTAAAATAAATAAAAAGATAGATACCAAAGCAGTCCCTGAGGGAGGTGGGCTGTGGATTGACTCAAACCAGAAATTTCTGCAGGATCGAGCAGTCAAGGTCCAGACAATAGTGCATTGAGAGTGTGTGGAGGGATGCCCACAGAGAAGCCTGACAGATGTCTAGGACAGGAACTTTGGATGATAATGCAGTGGTAGGAGCTTTGGCCCTGGCAGGTTGAGCATGCAATCTTTCTGGAAGCTGCTTTTTGGCCAATGCATGGCACATGTTGATGCAGACCATAATCAAGTGTGAGATGGTGCGCTTCTGCACATACTTGCCTTTTTTCACTTCGGTGAACCCCACAAAGAGCTGATTGTCCTCCCAGTGGTCTTTGGTACGATCAATGTAGAAGCTCAGCATTCTTTTAGAGTCTCAGCGGTGGAGATCTCCTCCTCCTCCTTAGAGTGGTGAGATGTAGCGTAGAATGCTGGCTGGGTGATGGTTTGACCAACATGGAACGGCGTCACAACTTTAAAAAAGAAAGGATACCCTGTATGCAGAACCAGCTTATCGGGGAAGAAGGTGGTGTACGGAGGATTTACGGTGCCTAGGACCAGATTGTCGCGTATGGGCGGCCGGTCCTTCTCTTGTCTAGGTCCCTCTTTATGGAACTCCCTCCGTACGTCACTTAGGACAAACTATTTACGAGAATTTTCGTAAGTGTTTAAAAACCTGGTTGTTCAATATGTAGAGCACTTTCTTTTTTCTTTTGTTCCTATCAGGCGGCGCCGGGTAACCCTTGGGTAGCTGTGCGCCTTATAAGATTAAAATAACATAACATAACATTAACACACACAGCCTGGAACTCATACACACGTTGTGCTGAGGTAATGGTGATGATGAGCACAGTCTTCATGGTAAGGAGCCATAAGGAAGAGCTGTGGAGAAGCTCGAAGGGAGTGCACATCAGTTAAGTATGGGCAAGATTGAGGTCCCACTGGGGCATCACAAAAGGAGAAGGGGGAACATATCCTCTAGCCCTTTCAAAAATCGCATCACAACTGGTGACTTAAACAATGAGGGCTGATCAGTTAGCTGTAAGAATGCTGAAAGGGGCTTAAGATGACCTTTAATCGTGCCCAAAGCAAGACCTTGCCAGGCAAGAGAGAAAACAAATAACAGGACGACAGACAGTTTGGCCTGGAGGGGAACCAATCTGGTGTGTGCCGCACCAAACCACAAACTTCTTCCAAGGACAGGCGTATAGTTTTCGTCAAGGAACGCTTTGCTGCCATGATGACCTCAACCACCTCCGAAAGAAAGTTGAAAGTGTTCAGTTGTTGCTCGCTCAGTCTCCAAGCAAGAAGGTGGAGATTGCGAGGGCCCGGGTACAGAACCCAACCCTGCTGCAGTGACAGCAAATGCTCCCTGAGAACAGCCTGATTGGAGGACAAATGCTCACCCACAGGAGTACTGTATACCATACTGTCTGTGCCCATTCCGGAGATGTAGTAGGCTGGCTTAGTATATGGTGCACACTTACTCAAGTGGTGCACCTTGCACTAATCCAAGCAACCCTTATGGTGATTTTAGTGGTCTTTGATAACCATAGAAAGCTCTCAAAGGGGTAGCTGTGGAGAGCAGCATTCAGGCTTATCTTGAAGGAGTGTTAAGCAGCTTGTTTTTACCAGTTTAATCTGTAGTGTAGGTTAAATGAAAGGAAACCACACAGTGTTAAGCAAAAATAAGTCTGTTTTTTAGAACACAATATCACCATCATATTGGTATATCTCCTAACCGGAGATATCACAACAATACTTCAAAAGCAATCAGGTAAGTAGCACAAAATACAGTGGTCTCCAGGGGGAGACCAAACCATATACTAAGAAAGTGGAATGCGAACTGCTAAGGAAAACGGGACTTGGACCAGAAGACCCAGGGGACACGGGTACACAAGGAACCACCCAAAGTAAGTACCCAGGAACCCCACAGAGGTTGTGTGCAGAGTGGAAATACAGCTGCGTGCCAAATGGAAGTCAATGGAGAAGCCGCGGTTACAGTTTTGAAAAAGAAGGATCCTTCCCAAAGGACCCCAAAGAAACACTTTGGAAGACAGAAGGTTGGAGACCTGCCCCACCCGTGGATGTCCTGAGAACCAGGTTACCTACACCAGGGAAGCCGGGTGCTTAGGGGTGAGGTGACGTCAGAACCTGCCGTAGACAACAATGGATGACTTCGAAGAAGATGCCTCTGGAGAAGACTGTGAAGGAGTCCGGTGGAATCCAAGAGTGGATCCTGGAAGTGAAGAACCTGCACGCAGAGGGGACAGAGTCTATACCACTCGGAGGTAACCAGGAGGCACGGAGACACAATGCCCACCGATGTTGGGATGTTCTGAAGAGTTGACAGTGACCTTGTCGCTGCAGCTGTTAGAACCAGCAACACTGAGGAAAACCAGGAGCTGTGCACGAGCTGTCCCACGTCGGATGTCGGTGACTAGGTGGTCGGAGTCCGGCGGGAGCACAAACAAGCCTTGGTAGCCTCAACTGGCTTGGAAGGCGAAAAAGGAGCAATGTTGGGACCACCATGGTCCAAGGGACTCACCAACAGCAGGAGAGTTAGAGCAGGCCCCGAGCAAGCAGGAGAGCCCACTGAAGTGAGAGAAGACTCTCAGGTAGGCCCACAGGCAGAAGGCACAGAAGTCGCAAGAGGACCTCGAGCAGCTCACCAAAAATGGAGGTCCATGGTGCAGAGGATGAAGTGAGGACGCTGATCTTGGAGGGAAGAGGTGCTGGAGGCTAGAGCTTCTTGTAGCCTGATGATCTCTGGAATGCAGACCAAGCCTTGGCAATGGCAAGTCGACGTGGAGCACATGGGTTTGGTCCCAGTGGTTCTGACGAAGGATACTGGCCTCAAAATTGCAGAGAGGACAGGTCAGGCCTCAAGGGAGTTGCAGAACCCCCACCTGTGTTGCTGAGCCTCAGGAAGTTCGTAGGACGACAGGAGCAGCAGACCGGTCAGCTTCGTTGCGGTGCCTGCAGATGCAAAAGGTGACGCCTTGACTACAAGGGAGATTTTTTCAGTTGTCCTTGATTCCCACAGGTCTTTTGAAGAACGTGGAAGAAGCACAGACACAGACGGCGAAGAAGTCTTGAAGAACAGCGAGACCAGGAGCAGCAGGAGTCTTCCTTGGTGCAGTCTTAGTTCCATTAGAATTCCAACGAAGCCCACGTGTCCAGACAAGTGAAGAGCAACGTAGTTTCAGGGTTGAGTCTTGTCCCACGACGAATCTAAGGACCCACCCACAGGTAAGCCCTTAAGTACACTAAGGAAAGGGTTGGAACAACTCGTGGGTCCCTCCCAGAGGAGGGGCTGGACAGAGGGGAGGATACTCCCATGTCCTTTGTCCAATTTCACGCCAGAGCAGGAGCCAAAGGCTCCCTGAACTGGTTCAAACTGGAGTATGCAAGGAGGGCACCAAATGTGCCCTTTAAAGCAGTCTGGTGGGGCTGGCAAGCACCCCTACCACAGCCCAATATACTGAGTCCTGTCTGGGAGGAGGGTATGCCTCCCTGTGACGGGAAAACTATTGTCTTACCTTCCCCTGCTTGAGCCTGGCTCAGCAGCAGGAGGGCAGAATCGGTTCTTTGGTCGGCAGCAGCACTAGCTTGCTTGCAGACCCTGAAAGACTGTTACAGGGAGTACAGAGGGGTCCTTTAAGGAGCCCCGCCAGTACATGGGATCATACTTCCAACACTAGAATCGCTGTTGGGGTGTGATTCCAACATGTTTGATACCAAACATGACTGGGTTCAGTGCAGCCACTATATAGTTAGACATCTCATAATGACTGATGTCCACTATATATCTAAAAATGGCTGCCTGCACTTACAAAGCCTGGAGAATCGACTCTGGGGTTTGTAGGGGTGTCCTGTTCATGCAGGGGCACCCTCACAATTGTAACCAAGCACCCTGCCCTCAGGACTGAAGAGCCTGCCATAGGGGTGACTTATAAATTTAAAGTAGAGTGACCTCAGATATAAGGAAACTTATATCCGTCGTTAGAGGTGCAAGCAGCAGCTCACACAGGCTGCAATGGCAGGCCTGTAGTCACAGTTCAAGTGTACTCCCATGGGTGGCACAATACATGCTGCAGCCCATGGGAGACCCCTGGTGTACATATGCCCCTATACCTCAGTACCATATACTAGGGACTTATAAGTGGGAGAGGTGAAGTGCAGCTGCAGTACGTCTGACTCCGCAGCACAGGGCTCACGGTTCATTCCCTGGCGGCATCTCAGCTCAGCACCATGTAACTCTGGGCAATAGCTCACTTAATCTCCCCGCCGGCCCCCAGCGCCTTGAAACTTTAAGGGGTGATATGTTCGCACTTTACAAATATGGATTATAGGTGTACACCAGTAGCCAATTGTGGAGGTACCAAAGTACTTACCATAACCAATTTAGGGGAGAAGGCACAGTTGCTGGGGTCCTGATTAGCAGGATCCCAGAAGACTAAGTCAAAACACACTGACACCAGGCAAAAAGTGGAGGTAACCATGCTAGAAGTATCCTACCTTCCTACATAAACCCCCCCTCCAACGGAAGGAGATAAGGCTAACCTTGCCCATTTGTTTGTCTATTTCCTAAGTGGCCATACAAGTTTGGGTTGTCTACCTGTAAAATGTTTCAGCCAAGAGATGGGCTTGCGGTGTGTCTGAATAGGGAAATGAGGCCCTAACAGGGTTGGCCTTAATTTCTTCAGAACACAGACCACAACCGAGGCCTTTCTCTCTATGACTGACCTGTACTTTTCTCTAGGAGTCAACCTTCTGCTGATTACAGCTTTTGGTTGATCCTGTTGCAATGTGGGCCAGTGAAGGTGTGGGACAGTCTTGTCCCAGGTCTTGCTTTGCCCAACATTGTCCACCAGGGAATGCCCCTTGCTAGTGGTAAGAGGGATCCCTTAGATTGCTGAAGGTCATCCACCTTCCTAGTACTACCAGGCATGGGGTAACTAATCTGAAAATGAGGGGATTCCTCTTGGCAGTGAGCCCTCTGCAGTACCAGGCTGAATGAGGCTTTGCAGAGAGGGGCAGGATCCCTGCTCCAGACTTACTTCCTCATTGGAAGGTCCTCCTGCTTCCAGTGGCTCTGTCAGGACAGGCCTGCCCTCCTCTAGAGCAGTTGCTTCACAAAGGGTAGGATCATCTCCATGAGGAGGCTGACCCTTACCTGAAGTCTGGGGGGAGGATGACTCTTCTGCTTCCCTTTTGCTCTCCGAGGGAGCTGAGTGGGCCACTATTTCAGTAGCCACTGCTCCTTGACTTCCCTGCTGTTAGACTTGTGCCCTAGGGGTCACACCAATCTGGTCAGGGAGGCCTAGCACTTCGAGATGGGCTTTTAATTCCACTTCAGCCCAGGCTGAAGTTTCTAGATCATTGCCCAGGAGGCAATCTACAGGCAGTTTGTGGGGTACTGCAACCTTCTTAGGGCCAGGTACCCATCCTCAGCTGAGATTGACTATAGCCATGGGGTGATCTGTCCTGACAATGTCAGCATTGGTCACCTGGTAAATGTGTCCAGGTAGAAGCTGAAGAGGGGACACAAGTCTCCCTGTCACCATGGTGACACTGGCCCCCGTGTCCCTATAGGCTACAGCTTCTTGATCATTTATAAGAGGCTCCTGTATGTACTTGCCCAAGGTATTGGGACTTACAGTAACAGTAGAAAGGCCCATGCCACAATCACAGACCAAGGTGGCCTGAGTAGGGGCTCTGACTAGGCCAGAACCCACTTCAGTACCCCAGGAGAACCCAAGTAAATTTTCGGGTGTACTACTACTATCAGTGCAACTGCTAGGGGCACTCTGGGTTGTAGAAGTAGTAGTGGCGCTAGCCTTAGGGCAATTGGCATTCTTTGCCTTATGGCATTTCTCTTTACAGAGATAGCACAAAGGTTTCTTGTTAGAGGAAGAGGATTGGGACCCACCCCCAGAGGAAGATTTTTGGGGACCTTCAGAGGACTCTTTCTTGTCTGTAGAGTTTTCCCCACCTTTCTCTTGGGCCTTAGAAGAATCTTGCTTCTTCTAGTCACCACCACCTTGAGACTTTTGTTTCACCATGGTACGAACCCATTTGTCTGCCTTCTTTCCCAGCTCTTGGGGAGAGGTCAGATCTGAGTTTACCAGGTACTGGTGCAGTTGCTGATTTTGACAATGATTAGGGATGTGCTCCCTCACTAGTAAATTGTAAAGTCCTCTGGTTTAGGTATCCTGGTTCCTGGGGTATCCACGGGTGGGGTGACTTTCCAACCTTCCATCTTCCACTCTTCAGAGTCCACTGGAAAGGGTCCCTCTTCTTCGAAAATGCAACTGCGACTAACATTGAGCACGCGGTCGTGTTCCCACTCTGCACACGACCTCCGTGGGGTTCCTAGACACTCACCTAGGGTGGTTCCTTGCGTCCTTGGCTCTTCTACATCTTCTGGGTCCATTCTTGACTTGAGTTGTGGTTCGCATTCCACTATTTTAGTATATGGGTTGGTCTCCCCCTGGAGACCACTGTGTATTTGTGCTATTTAGGAGTTCTATTTCCTAAGTATTGTGTGTATTGTATCTATATCTCCGGGTAGGAGATAATACATTGTGTTAGTGAGTGTTTGTAATAAAATACATATTTTTATAACTACACTGTGTGATGATTCTTTTTCACTTAACCTATACCATGAAATTAAGTACTGGTAAAACAAGCTGCTTTATACTCCCTCCTGACTAAGCCTGAAGGCTGCTCTGCACAACTACCACTTAGAGAGCTGTCTAAAATTGTCTAAGACCACTAAAATCACCATAAGGGTTGTCTGGATTAGTGCAGGGTGCTACACTTACATAAGTGAGCACCATATATAAAGCCAGCCTCTCACACTTGTATATGGTACTAAGGTAGCCAAGGCATAGGTACGCCAGGGGTCTCTGATGGGCTGGAGCATGTATTGTGCCACCCATGGGAGTCCACTTCAACTCTGACTACAGGTCACTACTCTTAAAATCTATAAGTCGCCCCTATTGAAGGCCCTTCATGTTGGAATCATACCCCAACACTGATTCCGGTGTTGGAAGTATGATCCCATGTACTGGGGGACCCTTAGGGGAGCCCCCTGTACTCCTGGTTACAGCCTTTCAGGGTCTGCCAGTAAGCTAGTGCTGCTGCCAACAACAGACACGATTCTGCCTTCTTGTTGCTGAGCTCGAGCAGGGGAAGGTAGAACAATAGGTTTCCTGTCACAGGTGTGACCACCTCCCAGACAGGTCTGCTTTGAAGGGCACATTTTGTACCCTCCTTGCATACTCCAGTTGGAACAAGTTCAGGGAGCCCTTGGCTCCTGCTCTGGCGCAAAACTGGACAAAGGACATGGGAGTATCCCCTTTTCTATCCAGTTCCTCCTTAGGGAGGGACCCCCGAGTCTTCCAACCCTTTCCCTAGGGTACTTAAGGGCTTACCTGTGGATGGCTCATTAGATTTGTTGTGGGACAAAACTCAAGCCTGAACCTACGTCACTCTTAGACCGTCTGTGCACATGGACCTCACCTGGAACCGAGCCTGCTCGCGACCTCTAGGAACAGTTGTCGGTGAAATGTCCACAGCTTGCACAAGCTGAGCCAGAGGTGAAGAGGGTAGTGGGCTGCAATTGTCCAGAGTCTGATCCACTTGCCTAGTTGCTGTGCTTTGCCAGTGATGCACCGGTAGCAACCATCTAGGAGAGAGGTGCACAGAACTTTCAGAGGGGAGAGCTCTATGATCCCTCTGATCACTTTTCTACTTGTGAGTGTTTTGCTGTGCCTCTTTTTGTGCCCCCCTGTCAGGGAAAGGCGAGGAAGAGCTGCTCCGCACTGAAGACCTTGTTGAAGATCCTTTCCTCCACGGCGAGTGTTGTGGCGATGGAGTCGACGTCAAGATGACAGACTGGCCTCTAAACACTGAGCCTCTGCTCAACGTTGGATGCGACTGCCTGGATGCAGAGCCTCTCTGCACCACTGGAGATGGTGTGGGACGATTCCCTGTTGATCCAGACCTTTGCGAGTGCCTCAACGTTGAGCATCGTTGCGTCACAATCTGAGGCCCGCCATGGGCTGACATCGAGCATTGTTGGGATGACTCTGATGGAGCCCAGTGCCTTGAAGTTGGAGATGGCAGTGATGTCACCGACGGCGATCGGTGTCTCGACGTCGCATGCCTGGCAGGCGGCGCTGAAGGAGACGGTCGCCTCAACGTCGATCCCTTGCGAGCGACGGAACTTTGATTGGGCTGATGCTAACAGAGATTCCGATCTTTACGTTGAGCGCCGCTGTGTCGACGTCAACTGAGATTCCAGTCTCGACGTTGACCATCGCTGGGTTGAAGTCAACGGAGATTCCGGTCCGATTCCTCGTAGTTGAGCATCGCCGTGTTAATGTCAACCAAGAACGGCTCCTTGACGTTGACCGTCGTCGAGTTGACGGCAACGGAGTAAGCTGGCTTGACATCTATTGAAGCTGTTCTTGTGCCAGCGGTGAATGCCGGCGATAAGACGACGTGAATCTTGCCACTGCCGAAGCAGCAACCGTCGGCGGTGGTGGTAACATCGGCGGTGATACCTGTAAAGCCGGTTTGCTTTTCTTCGCCGTTTTCGACGCCGATCCCGACGGAGAACAGATGGGAATCTTACTTCTAGAAGTAGATCGGTTTTCCTTCTCTTCTGCTTCACAGTTCTTCTTCCACAAGAAGAGCAAGGATCGAATAAGGAAGGCATTTCTGACAGAAAAAAAGTGCTAAATTCAGTCAGCAAATGATAGTTCCTCACTCTAACAGATAAAAGACGTTGAGTAAAGACAGAACTACCCAAAAATTTGATACATTTTTTTGACAAAAAGCCAAAAAAACAAGAGCTCAAACTCCAGGGTCCTGACTTAAGGAGCTGGAAAGAAAAAACGACCTGTCACCTCTGAGGCATGATGGGAGGCAGGGGGTCATGGCTGCCTTAAAGGCACAATGCCAGTTTTTTCATTTTTTATTCTGTTATGTGTGTTCCAATGCAACCTATGGGCTAACAATGCCTTGACTATTACATTACAGGTTGTGCAGTTCAATAAAGAGAGTATGAGTGCCTCTTAGCTTTCCGGGGTTTTCTTCCTATAAGTGTTTTGTGGGAGGGTTAAAAAACCCGATATATGTCCATTTATACAAATGCAATGCATAGAAGCATTGTCTAGCCTTGTTTGTTTCAGGCTGCATTTTTTCCTTAATTATGGAAAAATGATATATATATTTTTTTAATGTACTCCGGGGTCCCCGCACATGGGCGGGAATATTCACTGCTTATGACTATTGATGAGGATCCACTGGAAGAGAACAATAGGTTTCCTTTCCCAGGGAGGTTTCAGCACCACCAGACTGCAATGAAGGGCACATTGGTGCCCTCCTTGCATACTCTGGTGTGTGCCAGTTCAGAAACCCTTGGTTCCCGCTCTGGCATGAAACTGGACAAAGGACAGGGGAGTATCCTCCTCTCTGTCAAGCCCCTCCTCCGGGAGGGACCCCGGGTTGTTCTAACCCTTTCCTTGGGTATTTAAGGGCTCCCCTGGAGGAGGGGGTCCTCAGATTCATCTTGAAAAAGACTCACTTCTGAAACCAAGACACACTTCTACCGCCTGGACTTTGACTGGAACCGAGACTGCATCAAGAAAGACTCCTGCTGCTCCTTGTCTTGCTGTCCTTCAAGTCTTCTGCTTTGTCTGTGTCTGTGCTTTGCTCAAGTTCTACAGAAGACCTGTGGGCATCAAGAACATCTGAAAAAATCTCCCTTGGAATGGAGGAGTCACTCCCCTGCATCTGCAGGCACTGCAACAATTCCAACAGGTCTGGAGCTCCTGTCGTCCTACGGACTTCCTGAGGCCCAGCAACACAGGTTGTGGTTCTATGGCTCTCCAGAGGCCTGACCTGTCTTCCCTGCAATTTGGAGGACAGTATCCATTGTCGGAGTTGCTGGGACCAAACCCCTGTGCACCGTGTCGACTTGACAATGCCAAGGGCTTGTTGGCTCTGCACGCCAGAGATCTTCGTTCTACAAGAAGCTCCAGCCTCCAGCACCTCATCCCTTGAAGATTAGCATCCTCACTTTATCCCTTGCACGTTGGGCCTCCATCTTTGGTGAGCTACCTGAGGTCCTCTTGCGACTCCTGTGCCTTTGGCCTGTGGGTCCTCTCGAGGATCTTCTTCTGCTTCGGTGGGTTCCCCTGCTTGCTCAGGGCCGGCTCTGATTCTCCTGCACTTGGTGAGTCCTTTGGACCTTGCTGGTCCCAACAACTGCATCTTGTCATCTTCAACGCCAGTTGCAGCTACCAAGGTTTTTTGGTGCTACCGCTGGACACTGACCACCAAGACACCGACGTCTGACGTGGGATGGCTCATGTACAGCTTATGGTCTTCCTCAGCATCGCCTGGTCCCCACAGCTGCAGCGACAAGGTCCTCGTTAACTCTCCTGAGCTCCCTGCCAAGGGTGGCATTGTGCTTTTCCTGGCTACTGGTCACCTCCAAGTGGCATAGACTCTGTCCCCTCTGCTTGCAGGTTCTTCTTTACAAGAATCCACCCTTGGATTCCCCCGGACATCTTCACGAACTTCTCCAGAGGCACTTATTTCCGAGTCTTTCGTTGTCGTCTATGTGAGTTTCCAACGTCACTTCACACCAATGCACCTGGCTTCCTCTGCAACCTCCCGTCCTCCAAAGGGTTTCATCGGGGTCCTCTGGGAAGGGTCCATCTTCTTTAAAACTGCAACTGCGACTTCTCCATAGATTTCCATTGGGCACACAACTGTGTTTCCATTCTGCACACAGCCTCCGTGGGGTTCCTGGTTCTCCCAGCGCCTTTGGGTCTTCTGGTCGAAGTCCTGTTTTTCCTTGCAGTCCGCATACAACTTCTTTAGTATATGGGTTGGTTTCCCCCTGGAGACCAGAGTACATTTGTGCTACTTACCTGATTTCTTTTTGAGTATTTTCATGTCTACTGTTGATATCTCCGGGTAGGAGATATACCAATGGGATAATGATTGTGTAATAAATAGACTTATTTTTATAAACACTGTGTGGTTCTTTTTCATCTAATCAACACTACTGGTTAAATGTGATAAAACAAGCTGCTTTACACTCCTTCAAGATAGGCTGCTCTCCACAGCTACCACTTTGAGAGCCTAAGATTATCAAAGACCACTAAATTCACCATAAGGGTTGCCTGGATTAGTGCAAGGTGCATCACTCGTTTAAGTGTGCACCATATACTAAGTCAGCCTCCTATAGACACCCTTTTGATAGTCCCTTTAGCTAAAAGGACTTGCACTTCCTTCTGCAAAATGGAGAGCTGGTCCTTCGTCAGTTGCTGTGGGAGGTGCGGCAGCGAGAGAATGAAAGGTAGAGCATATCCCCGCCTAACGATTTGCAGGATCCACCTGTCAGATGTTATGAACTGCCAACCTCAGTTCATCACATCCTGCTTGTCACCAGGTTGCTGTGCTCCACTAAGGGCATGCTAAAAGGGTTTAGCAGGTGGGGCTACAGGGGGGGTGGTACTGGACTGAGCAGCCTGTTGACCTTGACCGCAGGGGTGTTGGACACCACAGCCTCGACCACGATACTGAAGGTGCATTGTGGCAGTTAGAGTGGTTGACTGTAGGGGTCACCTCTGCTGAAGCTGTGAAAGGAGCAGTAGGGCTGAGGCGGCTAGTGAGCATGCTGTGGCTCTGTTTTCCTTGAACCGCTCGAGCGGAGTCTGCCTTGTCCCCAAACAGGTGAGTCCTGTCCAAGAGGGACTACTGGACATCGCCTGAAAAAGGGGTGGACACAGCTAAGCACGACAGTGAATGGCAACACTGGTGCCAATGGCCGGCCCAATGGAATCGGTACTGTCCTAGCCATTGTGAAGTGCAAACTTGGACCTTTGTGGATGTTTGGAGTGGATGAAGATCTTAGTAAGAATATTGGTCTTGACCTTTATGGTGGGGAGCTGGGGGTCAAGGACTTTGGCTACCCTGTGCATCACCATGGCATAAGAAGCACTCTCCTCAGTAGCAGGGCAAGGGGGTGAGAGAAGCCCCGACTCAGAGGAGGTATCTGGCCCACCAGCCTCCTGTAGGTCATCGTAAAAAGTTTACTCATGATATGGTTGGCAAATCTCATCACCCGCATCATAGGGTTTGTCTGAATCAGTGCCAAACAGGGAATGCAGGGTAGAGGCAGAACAAATGGAGGAAGTGGGCCCTCTACAGCAGCCACAGATGACCTTGGTTGGACTGGTGCCTACTCGGCGTCAGAAAGGACAGTCGGAACCTTGTTGTCTGCTGTCGATGGAGTCTGCATCGGCAGCAAAGTACTGGGAACCAGTGAGGACGGGGGGGGGGAAGGGGTGAGGGAGAGTCAAACAAGTTGCTGGATTGGCTCCTATGTTGAACAACTTCAGGAGCGAGATTGAGACTTCTGATGCCACCTGAAGACTTCTATGGAGCTTTGGTGCCAAACCCTGCCTGCCACACGAAAACTCGACAATTGCAAAGACCCGACTAGTCCTGCAGCCATGCATCCTCCACAAGCCCCGGATGTTGCCAGCACTATGCCAAGCAGCCAGCTTCTCCCATGGAGTAGAGGAGCTACTACCCTGCAACCACCGACCGTGACATCCAGTTTAACGAAGCCGCTGTCCACTGGGTCCATCGAGCAGTAACCTCCCAGGAGGTCAGCACACTCAAGGAGGTCAGATTTGTCTTTCTGCCAATGCTGAAGATGCCAGGACCTCCATGAGCCTTCCTGCACCAATACCTGGGGAACCGCCCCCTTGCCGCGACCATAGCTTGTTGAAAGTCCACTCTGAACTCCAACGACATCACAGCCGACGAGGGATGTCAGTACTGCAGAGGCCAACACCAAGAGTGGCCCAGATGTCCTGTATTTGTCCCCCTTGCAGGTCCTGACTGACAACAGTGAGTGTCTTAATGCACGAGACGCAGCGAGCCACAAATATTCTGCACCCAAGCTGCCCCGCCTGGGCCTAAAGCAACCGACTGCTCCCCTGTGCTCCCAAGACACTCGTGACCCAAGTCTCCCATTGGAAGCACTCAGACTTGTCCCCAAGTCCCCCTTTGCAACCTATTTCCAAGTGCCCCCCTCCTTTCCACCGCGTAGCACGCAAGGCTACCAACCCCGTAATTCACCTCTGCACCCGGGCTCTCAAGGGCAGAGAAGACCAATCTGCTGGTGGAACTTTGGTACTTGTCCCTCTACTACCTCACGACCAAAAGGGGTCCCACGGATAAGTATTACAAGTATATGTTTGCAGTGAATGTTCTTTCTCCCATAGGAAAGCATTACACGTAAAAACGCACTGTTGGTTAACATTGCTAAATCTGTAAAAAGTCTATTCCAAAAAACTACTGACCTCTTTACAAAGTTCTTCGTTTCAAAATATATATAAAAAATACCTGTTATTTTTCTAGATTGGTGTGGATCTCCTTTTTGAGTGTGTGCATCATTTATTGACTGTGTGCGTGCAACAAAAGCCCTTGTCCACTTATAAGGGATACCTGGACTCTTTACACAGCATACCTCTTTTTGGTATAATCTATAAAGAGCCAGCTTCCTACCTTGGTGGCACAGCAGTGGGATACAAGACTTGACATTTGCTCTACCACTCTTTTAATAAGTGATTCCACTAAGGAATCCATAATTGTCTTTAGCTAAGAATTTTTTTTTGTGTCAAATTCGAATTATTTTCTAAATTATTTAAAAATAACTGTTAGGGCTTTGTGTTAGGTTCCCCAGTCCAAACAGTTTAGAAATTAAAAAACATACTAATAGTCCTAAAAGTCTATTTTAGAATTTCTGTTGTTTTTCTAAAAAGGTCCCAACTTTAGTAAACAATGATATTATAGGGGACGTGGCTCAGAAACTCAACCTGGCCCCTCACCTGCTGCTTAGCTACCAGCAGTTAAGAGCCCTCTGTAAGAATTTTAAAATTAGAACTGCCCCACACCCTACCACTGCAATGCTTCAGAAGCTTTTGGTAGAGTATGAGTTGGCCCATCCAAGGGATGACAACACTCTCCCCGAGTGTCGGGGTGTAGATGGTGAGAGTTAGGATGAGCTTGAACCTCCTCCCCTAGAAACAGAGGTTGTGGTCCCTTTACCCAACAACCGAGGAACTGTGCCCAGAGTGCCTTCCTCTACTGAGGATAGATCAGGCAACTTAGGGTTTGATGAAGAGCTCACTGAGGATGAGATTCTTCTTGCAAGGATAGCCCTGGAGGATAGGATACTGGCCATTTAAGGGGAAAGAGCTGAGATGGGTATGGCACCAATGAATGGTGGCAGCAAAGTAATAAATAGGGACAGAGAGAAAACCTGTGACCTTAAAATCCCTAAAGGGGTTGCCCCCAAATATGTGGAGGGCGATGATATCACCAAATGGTTTGTAACATTTCAGAGGGCTTGTAAAATGAGAAAGCTCAACCAAAAGTATTGGGGCTCTCCAGTCTGGGAGCCGTTCTCAGAAAAGGGCAGGGATAGACTCCTGACACTTAATGAGGCAGATGCTGAGTCCTATGACCTTATGAAGGATACCCTGATTGAGGGCTTTGGGCTCACTACTGAGGAGTACAGGATTGAGTACAGGATTAAGTTCAGGTAGACTCATAAAACCTTGAGTCTGACTTGGGTAGACTTTGTTGACTTTTCAGTCAAAACACTAGGTGGCTGCTTGAAAGGATAATATAATTACGAAAGAGCATTTGTTAAGTAACTGTGCATAAGTACTTGGCTTACCTTTGGGTCAAGACTAGGGTGTCCAAAAAGACTCATGGGGGGAGGTGGGGGTGACGATAAGAAAGGGGTTGCTAATCCCCCTGACCCAACCCCTTTCCCCCCCAGGATAGGATCAGAGAGTGGGCAGTTGTAGGAGAGTAGGATCTGCCTCTTATGTTGCCCCCACTTTTTTTCTGATGTTAGCACTGGTTTCTGGCTATAGTCTGGCTGGGTCCCTGCCAATCAGGGCCCCAGCCTCTCTGTTCTCTCTAAACGACATGGAGTGCACTCTAGGTGCACTAGTGATTGGATACTGTGGTGCCTTATGAGTCCCTAGTATATGGTACCTTAGGTGCCAAGGGCATAGGTACTTCACAGGCCTACCAGGGGCTGCAGCATGTGTTATGCCACCCCTGGGAAGCAGTCTAAATCTGACACCACAGGCCTGCTACTGCAGCCTGGGTGAGGTGGTGCTAGCACCCCTCACTGAGATATAGGTTTCCTATATCTCTCCTGCACACACATATAAACCTATCAGTCACCCCTAAGGCAGGCCCTATCAATCCTGAGGGCAGGGTGCTTGGCTTCTATGTGAGGGGGTGCCTCTGCCTGAGCAGGGCCCCTCTGCAGCTCTCAGAGTCTATTCTCTGGTGCTGTTTGTGGATGCGGTTAAACCATATACTATTTAAGTGCATTATATCCTCGCGGTAAATGCTAACTTTGGAATGGCTGCATCAAAACATGTCGTGTTTGGTGTCAAACATCTTGGAATACTACCCCCCGCCAATCTTGGTGGCGGGGTAGCATTGCACCCTTCTAGAGGGAGAAGACATGTACCTGCTGTGGAAACGCGGTAGAATCCTAAAGAGCCCTGGCATCACAAAATGGATGCCACCAGTCACAGACACTGGGCTGCCCTCCTGCTGATGACCGAAACTCGCTGTGGAGGAAGCCCAACAATAGGCATCCTGTCACAGGGAGGTGTAACCACCTTCCAGACAGGGTTTAGTGTATTGGGGCTGGGTGGGTGCACTCTTAGAGTGCTTTGAAGTCCTGCACTGGGGGAGCAGAAGGCTCCTCTGTGCATATGCCAGTTCAAACCAGCTCAGGGGCTACCTGCCCATGCTCTGGCGCGAAACTGGACAAAGGGAAGTGGGTGTAGCCACCCCCTCCCTTGACCCTCCCATAGGTGGGGTCATAGAGCTAGTCCATCCCCTCTTTTTAGTATAAGAGGGGGAACCTTGCCATTGCAAAGCAGATAACCCCTGGACGACGCTCTACAGAAGAATCCTGGCCCTTCGACGTACCACTACCTTTGGAAGACAGAAGAATCTCCCTTGGAGTCAAGGAGTGACTCCCCTGCTTGGCAGGCACCAAAAACGACAACGACGGTCGCAAACTACACCGCTCCCGCCGGAGTCCGAAGTCCCTGCAGCCCAAGAAGTGGATTTCCTGACCTCTCCCAGGCCATCGTGAGTCCCCAGCGAAGCTGAGGCAAGTGGACCCCACGAGTAACGAGGAACCGCGACCCCTGGGTACCGTGCACTATTGTCGAGTGCAACCCCTTCACAACGTTCTACGAACTTGTGCTTTGGACCACGTGTGGTCCCGACCTCCAGCAGGAATCCCTCCGAAGATCAGAGGCCTACACCGTCCCGAGTGACCGTGGGCCCCTGTTGAGTGATTCCGCCCGAGGTGTCTTTGCGATCCCTTGCCCGCCGGCTTGTGGGTCCCCAGAAGACTTCTTAAAGAAACCAAAGGGCTCCCCTGGTTGCTCCAGGCCTGCCCTGACTTACCCTCGCTGGGTGAGTCCCTCAGACCTTGCTGGTCTGCGCCATCGACTTTTCTTCATCTCCCCGAGACTTGCGGCTGCCAAGGCTTGTTGGCTCCAATCGAGTTGCCGACACCGCAGTCAGCTGCAGACGTCGAGGGACCCACCGAATCCAGCTCCTGGTCGTCGTCGACACCTCCTGGACCACGTGGCTGAAGAGTCAAGGCACCCGCAACCGACCTGAATCAACCGACGACGGTGGGCATCCATCTTCCTTGCCCCGGGTCACTGCCAAGTGACTTTGAACACTGTCCCCTCTGCTTTCAGGTCATCCTTCTTCAGAATCCAGGCTTGGATTCCACCGGACCCTTCTTCAGCTCCCGCAAGCAGCAAGTCTTCTTTGTTCGCCATTGAAAACGACGCCGCGACCCGACACCAAAGGACACCTGTGCACCCGGCTTCCCTGGGTGAGGTAACTCCAGCACTACGGTGCTCCTGTGGGTGTGGGCCCTAGAACTACTTACCCTGTAAGTGACTTGCTTGTAGGTTCTCCCGAAGTATCCTAAAACTCTTTATTTCCAACCGCGACTTGCCCCATTGAAGTTAACGGCGATCCGCGCCTGTGTATCCACACTGCACGCGTCCCCCGTGGGTCCTTTACTTACCTGCCTTGGGTGGTTTCGTGAGGCCCCTGCACTTCTGAAGGCCCTAGGCCTTGTCTCCCTGCAAGTCGTTGTCCCTAAGTCTCTTACTTAGTATATGGTCTGGTACGCCCCTAGGGCCCCAGCCATATTTTGTGCTTAACTTATTGTGAAACGTTGATTTGTGCATATGTTTGTCTTCTAATCTCATAAAGAGATTAGTAGAGAGTTATTTAGAAATAAATACATATATATTTGATATATATACCTGTGTGGTGTCTTTTCATTTGGTGATTCAAGAGATTATATGGTAAAACAAGCTGCTTTACATTCCTCCGAGACTTAGCCTGAAGGCTGCTCTCCACAGCTACCACTAGGATAGCTTTCTTTAAAAGGTTGTCTTAAACCTATCTACCATAAGAGTCGATTTGCCCTGGTGCAAGGTGTCCACTTTAATTAGTGAACAGCATATACCAGGCCAACTTCTCACATTGGTGGCAGCGGTGGGATTCCAGCTTGCCATTGTTTTACCAGAAAATCTCTATTTGAATTACTAACTGAAAACCATTATAGGTACTCAAGGTACATATAAAGTCAAGCTTAGTATCAATAAGTTCTACTGAACTTAGAGCTGTGTGCCAAGGGATAGCACACCCTTTCCACAGCTCAAGCTAGGATCAGTAGGCCACAAACTAGTGTAGGTAGTACAACACTGCACAACACTAGAATGTCCTTAAAGGGTGGACCCAGTGGATCCACTCAGCCTCAGTATAAGGACATGGCTTTCTCTGACTTGAGAGCCATGTGTGTTGACAGACACCTGAGGCTAGGACAGAGTCCCTCAACCCTGCACCTGATAGATCTGCTAACAGCAGATGACCTTAGATTGGCTCTAGGAGCTAAAGGGTTTGAATCAGTGGGTGGGTCAGTCATAGTATCTGGGTCAGATGATGAAAATCAGAATGACCAAGACTCTGTGGTTGAAGGGCCAGGCTTCAAGGGGCCTGAAAAGGACAGAGGAATTCTCCCTAAGAGAACTGACAGAGAGGAGGAGAGGCACAGATCCCCTTCCGGGGAATCTGACCACTCTTATCACTCTGGCAGAGAATTTGTCCAGCAGAGGAGCTCATACTTTTCCTTAAGAGAGACCTCCTCTGAGAGAAGGTGCAAACTGCTCCAGTATGAGGAAGCCAGAGTGGCCCTCAGAACCAAGCAGTTGGCACTGGATAGGGAAGCCCTGGAGATCCAGAGAGCTTCTAGAAAGAGGGGTTAGAACCCCCTGGTGGCAGCAACAGTGTCCCTAGAGGCAGAGAATATATTCCTGACCATAGGAACCTGAGCAAGGTTGTTCCTCCCTACCAGAGTGGGGATGATATCCACAAGTGGATAACTGCTATGGAGAGGGCCTGTAGAGTACAGCAGGTCCCCCAAAAGCAGTGGGCAGCAATCTTGTGGCTCTCCTTTTCAGATAAAGGAAGAGACAAGCTCCTCACTGTTAGAGAGGAGGATGCTGATGATTATGAGGTCCTGAAGAGTGCACTGATAGATGGGTTTGGCTTAACCACTGAGCAGTACAGGTTGAACTTCAGAGATACCCAGAAGGCACAGACTCAGGACTGGACTGACTTTGTTGATTGTGCAACCAAGGCTCTAGAGGGTTGGCTGGTTGGCAGTAGGGTTACTGATTTCAAGGGATTGTATAATCTGATGATGAGAGAACAGATCCTAAATAATTGCCAGAACCAGTTGTTGCATCAGTACCTGGTGGACTCTGATCTGACCTCTCCCCAAGAATTGGGAAAGAAGGCAGACAAATGGGTCAGAACCAGGGTGAGGCAGAAAACCCAGAACCAAGGGGGTGACACTAAGAAGCAAGATCCTAAAGGCTCTGAGAAAGGTGGGGATAAGTCAAAAGACCAGAAGTCTTCACAAGGGCCCCAAAAATCTGCATCTGGTGGGGAGTCACAGTCCAACAAGGGAAAAGGCCAAAAGAAGCCCTGGTGCAAATTCTGTAAACAGAAAGGGCACTGGACTTCTGATTGTACCAAGTCCAAAGACCAAACCACCACCACTCCTGCCCCTAAGGCAACTGTGCCCCCTAGCTCAGCTACTGGTGGAGGTGGTACGCAGAATAAGGGTGTAGTAGGGTTGACCCTGGGTTCTGAAGTGGATTCTGACCTAGTCAGAGTGACCACTCAGGCAATGCTGATTTGTGAGGGAAACATTGATATGTCCTTCCTAGTAAGCCCCAGTAATCTGGGCAAGTACAAACAGCAGCCTTTGATAAATGGCAAACAGGCTTTGGCATTTAGGGACACAGGTGCTAGTGTCACCATGGTGGCAGAGGACCTAGTGGACCCTGGACAGATCATCCTGGGTGAAATGTACCAGGTGACCAATGCAAGCAATGTCCAGACCAACCATAGTCTGGCAGTTGTGAATTTCTCCTGGGGAGGGGTAACTGGCCTCAAGAAGGTTGTAGTCAGTGCAGACCTCCCTGTAGAATGTCTATTGGGCAATGATCTAGAGACTTCAGCCTGGTCTGAAGTAGAGTTATGGACTCATGCTGAGATGTTGGGCATCCCTGCAGAGGTATTTGCTGTGACCAGGTCACAAGCAAGAATGCATGACACTGAACCAGCTCTGGATCCTGGAACAATGGACCAGATGCTTCCCAAGAGGAGGAGCAGTAGGGTTAAGGCAGTGCCTTCCCCTCTGTCTCAGATCAAGGATTCACTTCCAGAGGGAGGTGAAGCAGAACCTGAAGAAGGAACTGCCCCAGAGGGACTTGAACCTGACCAGGTTGAGTTCTTGGGGGCAGGGGGCCCTTCCAGGGAAGATCTGAGTAAGGAGCAACAGTGCTGCCCCTCCCTTGAACCCCTCAGACAGCAGGCTGCTGCTGAGGCTGCTGGGAGTGCTAGTGGGTCCCATAAAGTTTATTGGGATGAGGGACTCCTATATTCTGAGGGTAGAGACCCAGCCCCTGGAGCCACCAGGAGGTTGGTAATACCTCAGAAGTTTAGGGGTTCCTCCTGACCTTAGCACATGATATCCCTTTAGCAGGTCACTTGGGCCAAAACAAGACCTGGGACAGGCTTGTTCCACATTTTCATTGGCCACATATGTCAGAGGACACAAAGGAGTTTTGTCGCTCCTGTGTCACTTGCCAAGCCAGTGGTAAGGCAGGTGGCACAACAAAGGCCCCCTGATACCACTACCTGTGGTGGGGGTACCCTTTGAAAGGGTAGGGATTGACATTGTTGGTCCCCTTGACCCTCAAACTGCATCTGGGCACAGATTTATCCTGGTGGTAGTGGATCATGCCACCAGGTACCCAGAGGCAATTCCCCTGAGGACCACCATAGCACCTGTGGTGGCAAGAGCCCTCATTGGAGTTTTCTCCAGAGTGGGTTTTCCAAAGGAGGTCATTTCTGACAGAGGTACCAACTTTATGTCAGGATATCTGAAAGCAATGTGGAAGGAGTGTGGTGTAACTTATAAGTTCACCACCCCTATCACCCACAATGCAATGGTTTAGTTGAACGCTTCAACAAAACCTTGAAAGGAATGATTAAAGGACTCCCAGAGAAGCTTAGGCGGAAATGGGACCTTCTTCTTCCTTGCCTGTTGTTTGCCTACAGAGAGGTTCCACAGAAGGGGGTTGGTTACAGCCCATTTGAGCTTCTGTTTGGGCATCCTGTGAGAGGTCCACTATGTTTGGTAAAAGAGGGCTGGGAGTTACCTCTCAAGCCCCCCAAACAAGATGTGATGGACTATGTACTTGGTCTCCGCTCCCGGATGGCAGAGTACATGAAAAAGGCAACCAAAAACCTGGAGGCCAGCCAACAATTGCAAAAAGCTTGGCAAGACCAAAAGGCTGTGCAGACTGTATACCAGCCAGGACAGAAAGTGTGGGTGTTGGAGCCTGTGGCCCCAGCAGCCCTCCAGGACAAGTGGAGTGGCCCCCATACAATAGTTGAACAGAAGGGAGAAGTCACCTATCTGGTGAATCTTGGAACTCCCAGGAGCCCCCTAAGGGTGCTTCATGTCAACAGATTAAAGCCATATGTTGACAGGGCTGACATGGGCTTGCTCATGGCAACTGATGAGGACCAGGAGGAGGAGAGTGACCCTCTCCCTGACCTGCTCTCTCAGAACCCTGATGATGGGTCAGTAGATGGTGTTGCTTTGGCAAGCAGCCTCACTGACCATCAGCAAACTGAGTGCAGACAAGTTCTGCAACAGTTTAGACATATGTTTAGCCTGACCCCTAGTCAGACTACCTGGTGCACCCATGAGGTGGACACTGGGGACAGTCTGCCTGTCAAGAATAAAATCTACAGGCAACCTGACCATGTCAGGGACTGTATCAGGACTGAAGTCCAGAAAATGTTGGAGCTAGGCGTGATTGAGCCTTCAGATAGCCCTTGGGCTAGCCCAGTAGTCCTGGTACCCAAGCCTCATACCCAGGGTGGTAAGAAAGAAATGAGGTTTTGTGTAGACTACAGAGGCCTCAATGCAGTCACTAGGACTGATGCCTATCCCATACCAAGGGCAGATGAGCTGATTGATACTTTGGCCTCAGCCAAGTATCTAAGCACATTTGACCTAACAGCTGGCTACTGGCAAATCAGATTAGCTGATGATGCAAAAGCCAAAACAGCATTTTCGACCCCTGGTGGGCACTACCACTTTGTGGTGATGCCCTTTGGATTGAAAAATGCACCTGCCACTTTTCAGAGGTTGGTGAATAAAGTTCTGGCAGGGATGGAAACTTATTGCTCAGCTTATCTAGATGATATTGCTGTCTTTAGTTCCTCCTGGCAGGATCACCTGGTCCACCTCAGAAATGTTTTGGAGGCCCTGCAGAAAGCAGGCCTCACTATCAAGGCCACCAAGTGCCAGATAGGGCAGAGTCAGGTTGTGTACCTGGGCCACCTTGTAGGTGGAGGCCAGGTTCAGCCTTTACAGAGCAAAATCCAAACCATAATGGAATGGGTTGCTCCAACCACCCAGACACAGGTGAGAGCCTTCTTAGGCCTGACTGGGTACTATAGGAGGTTTGTCAAGGGATATGGATCTATAGTGACCCCCTTGAATGATCTTACCTCTAAGAAAATGCCAAAAAAGGTTCAGTGGACAGCTAGCTGTCAAAAAGCATTTGAAGACCTAAAGCAGGCCATGTGCACTGCCCCCATCTTACAGAGTCCAGACTACACCAAAAAGTTCATTGTCCAAACAGATGCTTCTGAGCTGGGTGTGGGAGCTGTACTGTCTCAACTGAATGATGAAGGTCAAGACCAGCCAGTAGCTTTTATTAGCAGAAGGCTGACCC
Source organism: Calotriton arnoldi (assembly GCA_963921515.1). Taxonomy (NCBI): domain Eukaryota; kingdom Metazoa; phylum Chordata; class Amphibia; order Caudata; family Salamandridae; genus Calotriton; species Calotriton arnoldi. Next base: position 3,701,509 of record CAWUFW010000074.1, on the reverse strand, counting down.
CTAGAGAGAAACGTTGGTCAGCTATAGAGAGGAGGCCTTTGCTGTGGTATGGGCCCTGAAGAAGCTGAGGCCATACTTGTTTGGTACTCACTTCATAGTTCAGACTGACCACAAGCCCCTCCTATGGCTAAAGCAGATGAAAGGTGAAAACCCAAAACTTTTGAGGTGGTCCATTTCCCTACAGGGGATGGACTATACAGTGGAACATAGGCCTGGGACCCAACATGCCAATGCAGATGGACTCTCAAGGTATTTCCACTTAGAATACGAAGACTCAACTGGTCAAGGTTAGTTTAGTGTCCCTACGTTTGGGGGGGGGGTTGTGTAGGAGAGTAGGATCTGCCTCTTATGTTGCCCCCACTTTTTTTCTGATGTTAGCACTGGTTTCTGGCTATAGTCTGGCTGGGTCCCTGCCAATCAGGGCCCCAGCTTCTCTGTTCTCTCTAAACGACATGGAGTGCACTCTAGGTGCACTAGTGATTGGATACTGTGGTGCCTTATGAGTCCCTAGTATATGGTACCTTAGGTGCCAAGGGCATAGGTACTTCACAGGCCTACCAGGGGCTGCAGCATGTGTTATGCCACCCCTGGGAAGCAGTCTAAATCTGACACCACAGGCCTGCTACTGCAGCCTGGGTGAGGTGGTGCTAGCACCCCTCACTGAGATATAGGTTTCCTATATCTCTCCTGCACACACATATAAACCTATCAGTCACCCCTAAGGCAGGCCCTATCAATCCTGAGGGCAGGGTGCTTGGCTTCTATGTGAGGGGTGCCTCTGCCTGAGCAGGGCCCCTCTGCAGCTCTCAGAGTCTATTCTCTGGTGCTGTTTGTGGATGCGGTTAAACCATATACTATTTAAGTGCATTATATCCTCGCGGTAAATGCTAACTTTGGAATGGCTGCATCAAAACATGTCGTGTTTGGTGTCAAACATCTTGGAATACTACCCCCCGCCAATCTTGGCGGCGGGGGTAGCATTCCACCCTTCTAGAGGGAGAAGACATGTACCTGCTGTGGAAACGCGGTAGAATCCTAAAGAGCCCTGGCATCACAAAATGGATGCCACCAGTCACAGACACTGGGCTGCCCTCCTGCTGATGACCGAAACTCGCAGTGGAGGAAGCCCAACAATAGGCATCCTGTCACAGGGAGGTGTAACCACCTTCCAGACAGGGTTTAGTGTATTGGGGCTGGGTGGGTGCACTCTTAGAGTGCTTTGAAGTCCTGCACTGGGGGAGCAGAAGGCTCCTCTGTTCATATGCCAGTTCAAACCAGCTCAGGGGCTACCTGCCCCTGCTCTGGCGCGAAACTGGACAAAGGGGAAGTGGGTGTAGCCACCCCCTCCCTTGACCCTCCCATAGGTGGGGTCATAGAGCTAGTCCATCCCCTCTTTTTAGTATAAGAGGGGGAACCTTGCCATTGCAAAGCAGATAACCCCTGGACGACGCTCTACAGAAGAATCCTGGCCCTTCGACGTTCCACTACCTTTGGAAGACAGAAGAATCTCCCTTGGAGTCAAGGAGTGACTCCCCTGCTTGGCAGGCACCAAAAGCGACAACGACGGTCGCAAACTACACCGCTCCCGCCGGAGTCCGAAGTCCCTGCAGCCCAAGAAGTGGATTTCCTGACCTCTCCCAGGCCATCGTGAGTCCCCAGCGAAGCTGAGGCAAGTGGACCCCACGAGTAACGAGGAACCGCGACCCCTGGGTACCGTGCACTATTTTCGAGTGCAACCCCTTCACAACGTTCTACGAACTTGTGCTTTGGACCACGTGTGGTCCCGACCTCCAGCAGGAATCCCTCCGAAGATCAGAGGCCTACACCGTCCCGAGTGACCGTGGGCCCCTGTTGAGTGATTCCGCCCGAGGTGTCTTTGCGATCCCTTGCCCGCCGGCTTGTGGGTCCCCAGAAGACTTCTTAAAGAAACCAAAGGGCTCCCCTGGTTGCTCCAGGCCTGCCCTGACTTACCCTCGCTGGGTGAGTCCCTCAGACCTTGCTGGTCTGCGCCATCGACTTTTCTTCATCTCCCCGAGACTTGCGACTGCCAAGGCTTGTTGGCTCCAATCGAGTTGCCGACACCGCAGTCAGCTGCAGACGTCGAGGGACCCACCGAATCCAGCTCCTGGTCGTCGTCGACACCTCCTGGACCACGTGGCTGAAGAGTCAAGGCACCCGCAACCGACCTGAATCAACCGACGACGGTGGGCATCCATCTTCCTTGCCCCGGGTCACTGCCAAGTGACTTTGAACACTGTCCCCTCTGCTTTCAGGTCATCCTTCTTCAGAATCCAGGCTTGGATTCCACCGGACACTTCTTCAGCTCCCGCAAGCAGCAAGTCTTCTTTGTTCGCCATTGAAAACGACGCCACGACTCGACACCAAAGGACACCTGTGCACCCGGCTTCCCTGGGTGAGGTAACTCCAGCACTACGGTGCTCCTGTGGGTGTGGGCCCTAGAACTACTTACCCTGTAAGTGACTTGCTTGTAGGTTCTCCCGAAGTATCCTAAAACTCTTTATTTCCAACCGCGACTTGCCCCATTGAAGTTAACGGCGATCCGCGCCTGTGTATCCACACTGCACGCGTCCCCCGTGGGTCCTTTACTTACCTGCCTTGGGTGGTTTCGTGAGGCCCCTGCACTTCTGAAGGCCCTAGGCCTTGTCTCCCTGCAAGTCGTTGTCCCTAAGTCTCTTACTTAGTATATGGTCTGGTACGCCCCTAGGGCCCCAGCCATATTTTGTGCTTAACTTATTGTGAAACGTTGATTTGTGCATATGTTTGTCTTCTAATCTCATAAAGAGATTAGTAGAGAGTTATTTAGAAATAAATACATATATATTTGATATATATACCTGTGTGGTGTCTTTTCATTTGGTGATTCAAGAGATTATATGGTAAAACAAGCTGCTTTACATTCCTCCGAGACTTAGCCTGAAGGCTGCTCTCCACAGCTACCACTAGGATAGCTTTCTTTAAAAGGTTGTCTTAAACCTATCTACCATAAGAGTCGATTTGCCCTGGTGCAAGGTGTCCACTTTAATTAGTGAACAGCATATACCAGGCCAACTTCTCACAGCAGTCTAAAGATAGAAACAAAGTCTTCTAAAGGCCCTCAAAAACCTGTTCAGGATAGTGGACCCAGAGACAATACACAGTCCAGGGGTGGGTACCAGGGTAAAAACTGGGATCCCAATAAGGCTTGGGGCCACATGCATCAATGAATGGAATTGCGATTCCTAAATAGCGATTTTTAGGGAATCGCTATTTAGGAATTGCAATTCCTTATGCATGTAGGAATAAAAAAAAATTTGCGATTCCTACAAATTCCTTAATAGCGACTCGCAAATTGCGACTCGCTATTAAGGAATGCCTTTCCATTCATTCCTATGGGCCTTGAGGCCCATAGGAATGAATGGGAAGTCATTCGCAATTTGCGAGTACCAAATAGGTACTCGCAAATTGCGAATGCAATTTGAAGGGCTCTAGGGGCCCAAAAGAACACCCTACTGCACCCCCAAAATTGGCATGTGTGCACATGTGGCGCACACATATGTGCGCCACATGGCACTTAGAAAATGCAATTTTATGCATTTTTCTAAGAAATTGCAAATTACTATCAACTTAAAGTTGATGGTAATTTGCAACTCAAAATTGCGAAAACGCAATTTGCGAATGCATGATGCATTGCATTTAGGGAATTGCAATTTGCGATTCCCTAACTGCATTTGCAATTAAGGAAATCGCAAAATTGCGATTTCCTTAATTAAGAATGCCTTTGGGCTTGATGCATCGGAAATAGCATTTTACCGGTCGTAAACGGGCCGATTTTGCGACCGGTAAAATGCTTGATGCATGTGCCCCTTGGTGCTTTCATTGTAAGGCCAATGGGCACCGAACTGGAGACCCTAATGTCCCAAAAAGGTTACCCCTAGTGAACCTGTAGTTCCTACCGCAGTGGTAAGTCTCCAGATGGGATCTTTGGTGTGCCCTAACCATGTCAGAGAGCACACTGAAGCCACATTAGTCTCAGAGGGTGGGGTGTAGGTAGCTGCCCTGGCTGTCAGGCCAATTAACCTGGAGGAATACAGAAAACAACCACATATCAATGGGGTTAGAGTGGAAGCACTGAGGGATACAGGTGCAAGTGTCACCATGGTGACTGAAAAACTGATATCCCCAGAGTAGTACTTAACGTACGAGTTACTTACCTTCGGTAACGATGTATCTGGTAGAGACGTTGTCTAGCCGCAGATTCCTAAACTTAGAATATCCCCAGGCGTCAGACTGGATCCAGAAACTTTTGCGCAGCCCCCCGGCGCGCCTTGCTCCGCCCTGACGTCGTCCCCGGACATGACGTCAGTGGAGCCATATAGGACCCTCCCGGCGCGCTGACGTCAGTTTTCTTCGGAGGAACTTTTCCGCGCCACAACGCGGAGCCCCCAGCAAAACTGTGAGAATATGGGAACAGTGTGCGAATAAAAAAGAAAATTGGTGAGAGAGAAAGAACCAAAGGGTGAGAAAGCACCATGAACGACAGTGAGAAGCACTGTCAACGGAAAGGTGTTGAAAAGGAAAGAGCAGAGCCATACTCTGAGAAGTCATTTCACAACAGCGAAGTGAATGTCACCCTTGAGGGAAATCGACCTATAAAAGGAAGACCGAGGCAGACGACAGAAAGTCTGCACCAGATGAAGTGAATGAAAAGAGCAGAACAGTATACTGAGAAGCAACCCAGTAAAAGCGAGAGAATGCCCTCTCCTGAGGTAAGACGGCAATGAAAAGAGCCGAGAGCGACAGGCAAAAAGCTCCAAACCATAGGATTAAAGAAAAGAAAGAAAGAAATAGGTAGACTCTGTCCACCGTGATAGAACAATCGTACTGAGGAACAGGCCAGAAAGACCTCAAAACTAATTGACTGTAGGAGTGTCAACGGAGAAGGTGGGTGGGAGGGTAGAGAACACCAGTAGGCCCCATACTGGAGGAAACCGATGTGGAAAAACGCAGAAGGACACCTGAACCCACCACCCCAGCATGAGATTGGGGGGAGCAGAACAAGTAAATCAAAGGAATAAGCCTGACGGGGAGGGAGGCGAAAGACACCGCCCAGTAGAAGGACAAGCCACCCCAAAGGAGGCGAAAGCCGAAAACCCCACCTGAAAAGGTCCTCGCAGATCGGGGAGGATGGGTGGGCGTTAAGGAATCTGCGGCTAGACAACGTCTCTACCAGATACATCGTTACCGAAGGTAAGTAACTCGTACATCTGATAGAGACATCTAGCCGCAGATTCCTTAACTTAGAATAGATACCAAAGCCATACCCCATAGGAGGCGGGTCTGCGACAGAACCCCACTAAGTTCCCAAGGGAACAGAAGTGTCAACCAGCTGACTAAACACAGTGGGGGCAGCACTGCCAGAGTGGCCAACACCAGACCAGGATACTCCGTAGGGAGTGGCCAACAATGAGAGGCAAAGGCATCAAAAGCTGCCGAGGGCGGCAGGAAATCCCTGTTGGTTAAACAGTGGAGAAAATGAGCACAGAACCAGAAGGGCAGTGCGGAATGAGAGTGGATACCTGCTGTAAACGGAGAGGAACCAAATGCAGGATGTGAGGGATCCACAGGATCCGATGGACCGTCAAAAGAGAAAGGTCTAACTAGGGTACAAGAACGTACCGAGTCCGAGCAGGCAGGACGGACGGACATGCATGACAGGGAAGAAGCACTGTGGAAGTGGGAACAGCAGCGAAAGGATGCTGACGACGCCCAAGATGAGGCAGTGTTACAGGAAACACAAGACCTGCCAATGCACCATCGCCCATGCACCGGTCATGTGAAAGGGCGGGCAGCAAAAGGCAGAATGGCAGAGAATAATGGCAACAACCAGTGCCACGCACGTGGGGAACAGAAGTACACAAGAGAAACTGTATGTACCGCCAGAACCACACCATGGAAAGGAGAAGGCCCCATCAAGCGCCACGAGAAAAAGCTGAGACACGAGAGACGCATCACCAGGGTGTATCGCGTGAAAGAGAGCCGGCAAAACTAACACACGTAGCAGACTTGCGCTCACGAAAAGTGAGGGACAAGACCACGGCCACCGCAAGGAGGACCATGCCTGCGGGAGGCCTGGGTGTGTGTAGTACACCGGTGAGAAAGAAAAAACACCATAGCCCCAACAGCCATGCAGCAGCGGCACCGGACAGAGCAATGCCCAGAGCCAGACGCAACAGCCACAGGCGGTAGGGAAGATCCACTGTCTACCGCGAGACAGACAGGGAGGCCGAGCAGTACTGGAAGGAGACAGTACGAAACGTAGTGGAGGAACAAGAGTGGATATACACACAATAGCCCACCAGACAAACAATGTTCTGAGGAGAACACTCCCGCTGAGAGCAGCAACCGCAGCCCGAAGGAAAGCACAACAACACCTGCGCGGAATGCAGCAGGGAAATGGGAAGCTCTGGCAGGGGAAGTGGCCAAAAAAGCAAGGCACAAGACAATGAACAGCATCAACGTCTGGAGCCAGAACGCCACCATGGAGAGCGAAGTCCAATCATGAAAGGACTACACAGTATGGATATAGCAGAGTAGAACTAGGCAACGTAAAGTTGCCGGAAAAAACGCACCAGCCCGTGACAGCGAGCATACTAGGGAGCAGGCATCGTACGCTTATAGAACACAGAAGGATAGTGCTGAGCTAGCTGTGCGTGCTCAGCGACAGGGCCCTCTGGTAGGCCGTCCACAGATGGAACGGCCGCAGCGAAAGAACCACGACGAGACGGGAGGGACCTGAAAGCCCTCCCGGACTGAAGAAATGGATCAGTGAGACGCAGGGGAGTGCCACAGACCAGCAGCCGACACCATGAGAGAGCCCAACAAATGGACCGCAAGAAGGTCCCGGAAGGGCCCGCAGCAGCAGTGAAAGCGTACAGGCACAGCCGCAGGACAACCGAGTGAAAAGGACCCCACAGAAGCGTACAAAGACTGTTGTGGGAAGAAGGCAGCTATACAATAGCTAAGGAATACCCCACATAGGGTAAGTATCAACACCAACAAGGGGCACCTCTTGAGCGTGAGCTCATAGACAGAGGATGTAAAATTGTAACTCAGAAACCACAGATTTTGAACACATAACCTTTGGAGTAAGAGCCTGCAACCTTAACCACTAGGCCATAGTGACTCAGAAAGATAAGCAGCTGACCTGCTGCATGAAAGAAAGAAAAGACAGCGAGAAGCCACCCAGGCCGTTCAGGTATTACAGCATGAACTCAGGGCCAACATGAAGCAAAGACAACAGAGCAGAGGGTCAGGACAAGGACCGCAACCGGAACAAAAACTACGGAAGGGTAGACAGAAGGCGGTGAACCGCAGAGTCCGCATGTGCGTCAAACAGGGACACACCATCAAATGGCAAATCCCGGAGACTGTCATGGACATTCTCGGGGAAACCCCCCTCGTGCAGCCAAGCATGGCGGCGCAGAGCAACGGACCTCGCCATTGCCCGACCCACCGAATCGGTAGAGTCAACGGCGGACCGAATGGTAAAGTGCGCCATCTCTCGGCCTTGGTGAAGGAGACAAGCCATGTCAGCATGAGTACTCTCTTGGAGGGTAGGCAAAAGACACTCCACAGAGTCCCAAAGGGCACAAGAAGCCCGGGTAAAGACGCAAGCCGTGTTCAGAGCACGTAAGGCTGAACTAGCGGACTCAAAAATGCTGCGTCCACATGTCTCCAACCAACGAGACTCCCTAGTAGGAGGCAGCAACAGAGGTGGAGAGGAAGGCTGCGTGGCCAAAGACACCTGGACTGCGAGGCCTTGAGCCCCAGGCTGAAGGGACAAACAGGCTGGGCCCCCAGGGGCCGGACGATGCCTATGCGCAATGGCCCAGTCGACAGCATCTCCTGAAGAGGGCCATGCCCACGTCCCGAGAAGTGCGTCGAACAACAAGCCGCTAAAAGGCAGCAAGGGCTCAATATCCACCTCACCCTGGTGGAGGAGATCCAACAACGGATCGGAGGACAAGGAGACAGAAGGAGGGTGCAAGTGTAAAACAGCTGCAGCCCTGCGAATACCCCTTAAAAACAAAGCACCAGCTTCAGTGGGCGTCGTGGGGGGCGACAATAGCCCATCTGTAGGGGACGGCTCCATGCTGACACGTCCCGCAGCAGGAGGAACACGGGGCCACTGACCCCATGGCATTGGAGCCAACCGGCGTGGAGACAAGTCCGGGCACACCGGATCTGTGTCCTCTGGAAGCGGAGAACCAGCAGGTGCCGGCGGCCGCTCCGGCGTCGAACGACGCCAAGATGGCGTCGAACCGACGTCGACCTCCACGAGGGGCGACCCGGCTGGATGAGCCGGCGTAGACGTCCCCACCACCGACAGGTGCGGAGAAGGAGCCTGACGACCAGGAGGCGACAGGCATGGTGCCGCCGATGTCGATGCAGGGAGCCGCCAGGGGCTATGTGGAGACCAGGCAGAATGGCACGACGTGGGGCTGGAACGCCCATCGGGGTCGTGACCCGACGCCGGCACGACTCCGGAGCCGGAGTCGAGGCACTCGGCTGGCGCCGAGGGCGAACCCGCCAGCGGAGATCCGACCTGAATGCCTACCTCCACTGTGGGACCCGAAGGCGCGCCAGGGAGAGGAGGTGACCCGAAGATGGAGTGCAGAGCCTTGTAGTAGGCTTCCATCTGGGGTCGAGTCGCACCATTACCCGGAAAGGGCGGGTAAATGGAGGCCGACTCCGGGGGGCACGGCTCAGTGAGGGAACGGGAACCATGGCCCCCATCGTCACGTGGAAGCGAGGTCTTCGACCTCCGTGACTTGTGCCTTGACTTACCTTTAGGCGAGCGGCGTTCGCGGGAACAACTTCGGGAGCGGATGCGGAGAGAAGAACCAACCGGAGAACGTCGGAGAGACGCCGTGCGGGATATCCGGGCGGCCAAGAGCTTCATCCGGCGCTCCCGTAGGGACTTCGGGCGCATCTGCCGGCAGGCGGCACACTCCACGGAGTCGTGGTGCGACCCAAGACACCACATGCAAATGGTGTGCGGGTCCGACGACATCTGTCGCGAACAAGTCTCGCACACTTTAAAGCCCGAAGGCATCGCACACTGTTCCCCGACGCCAAAGGACGTCGAAAAAGGGCCTGAAGAAAAACAGGCCAGAGGAACAGCTGAATCCCGGATCCGCGTTGGAACGCGGAAAAGAAGGAACTGACGTCAGCGCGCCGGGAGGGTCCTATGGCTCCACTGACGTCATGTCCGGGGACGACGTCAGGTCGGAGTCAGGTGGCGCCGCCCCCCGGCGCGCAGAGGTACTGCTGCGCAAAATTTTCCGGATCCAGTCTGACGCCTGGGGATATTCTAAGTTAAGGAATCTGCGGCTAGATGTCTCTATCAGATTGGAGAAACATATCCAGTCATCAATGCTGATAACCAAACTAAGGTCCATGGCAATGGTGTCCTTAGAATGGGGAGGGGTTAGTGGCCAAAAGAAGGTGGTATTATCCTCTGCAATTCCTGTAGCCTGTCTGCTAGGAAATTATCTGGAGTCCTCAGATTGGGCAGAACTAGAGCTGCAGTCCCATGCAGCCATGCTGGGAACCTAAATGGGTGTGTGTGAAAACCAGAGCACAAAGCAAAGCCCAGGGTGAAAAAGAGGAGTTGAAGCCCAATCTTCTAAGAGAAAAGGTAAGAAGTCTGGGAAACCAACTTCTGAACTGCTACAGAGGGCACTGAGCCCCAGGGACTTGGGCCTTACATGGCAGAGCTCCTAGGCCCAGGGGGGACCCTCTAGGGAAGAGCTGTGCCACGGACAGAGGACCTGTCCCACTCTTGAGAGCCTGAGACAGCAGCTGCTGACAAGGAAAAGGGAGATGTCAGTGGCTCCCACAGAACCTATTGGGAGGAGGAACTCTTGTATACCGAAGCCAGAGACCCCAACCCTGGTGCCACTAGGAGAGTGTTAATGCCTCAGAAGTACAGAGAGATCTTACTCTCTTTAGCTCATGACATCCCCTTAGCTGGGCATCTTGGCCAGACCAAAATTTGGAGTGGGTTAGTCACCCACTTCAACTGGCCAGGTATGTCCCAGAAGGTGAAAAGTTTTTGTGACACCTGTGTTACCTGTCAAGACAGTGGCAAGACAGGTAACGACCCAAAGGCCCGCTTAATTTAACTTCCAGTGGTCTGGGTTCCCTTTGAAAGGTATGGGTTGACTTTGGCCCCCTTAACCCACCAACAGCATCAGGGAACAGATTTATACTGGTGGTAGTGGATCATGCCACCAGGTACCATGAAGCTATTCCACTTAGGACTGTCATTTCTCTTACAGTTGCCAGGGCCCACCTGAACATCTTTAAAAGGTGGGTTTTCCTAAAGAGGTGGTGTCAGATAGAGGTAGTAACTTCATTCTAATTATCTGAAGGCCATGTGGAATTTGTGTGGTGTGACTTACAAGTTCACTACCTCATATCATCCACAGACCAATGGTTTAGTTGAGAGATTCAATAAAATCATTAAAGGCATGATCATGGGACTCCCTAAAAAACTGCCATGCCTGCTTTTTGCCTACAGGGAAGTGCCATAGAAAGGCTTTAGTCCCTCTGAACTTTTATTTGGTCATCCTGTGAGGGGACCATTGTGTCTGGTAAAGGAAGGCTGGGAGAAACCTCTCAAAGAACCTAAACTAGATATTGTGCGTTATGTACTTGGCCTACGTTCAAGGTGGCTGAGTACACGGAGAAAGCATCCAAAAACCTTGAGGTGAGCCAGGAGCTCCAGAAGCTCTGGTATGACCAAAAGGCTGCACTGGTGGGTTCCAACCAGGGCAGAAGGTATGGCCCTAGAGCCTGTGACTTCCAGGGTACTCCAAATCAAATGGTTGGCCCTTACCCTATCCTTGAAAGGAAAGGTGAGGTCACCTACTTAGTTGACCGAGGCAGGAGCCCCCCAGTGTCATCCATGTGAACCGCCTGAAACCTTCCCATGATGAGGCTGATGTGGTCATGCTATTGGTCACTGATGAGGATCAGGAAGAAGAGAGTGACCATCTCCCTTACCTCCTCTCCTACAGTCATAAATATGGGTAAGTTGATAGAGTTGTCTTGTCAGACACCCTCTCTGCCCAACAGCAAGCTGACTGCAGGCAAGTCCTGAAGCAGTATGCTGGGCTCTTTTCCCTCACCCCTGGTCAGACTAGATGGTGTACCCATGATGTAGATGCGAATGACAGTATGCCTATCAAAAATAAAATATACATTCTGACCAAGTGAAGGAAAGCATCAGGGCTGAAGTCAGCAAGATGCTGGAGTTAGGGGTGATTGAACTCTGTGAAAGACCCTGGCCAGCCCGGTGGTCTTGGTCCCCAAACATCATTCCCAGCATGGTAAACCAAAGCTGAGGTTTTGTGCGGACTATAGAGGTCTCAGTGCTGTCACCAAGACAGATGCACACCCTATCCCAAGGGCAGATGAACTTATTGACAGGCTAGGGACAGCTACGTTTGATTTAATGTCACAGTATTAGCATATTGGTCTGCCCCCTAGGGCAAAAGAAAAATCAGCATTCTCGACCTCAGATGGATGTTACCAATTCACAGTAATGCCATTTGGACTAAAGAATGCCCCGGCCACCTTCCAAAGGTTGGGGAACAAAGTCCTTGCTGGGTTGGAAGCTTTTAGTGCAGCATATCTAGATTATATTTCTGTCTATAGCTCCACTTTGCAGGATCACCTGATCCACCTTAGAAAGGTCCTTGAGGCTCTGCAGAGTTTAGGCTTCACTATCAAGGCAAGCAAGTGCAAGATAGGGCAGGGCACTTTTATATACTTGGGCCACCTTGTAGGTGGTCAAGTTCAAACCTTAGAAGAACAAGTTACTTACCTTAGTTAACGATATATCTGTAAGAGACATAGATTAGTTATAGATTCCTTACCTTAGAATTACCCCCAGGCGTCAGACTGGATCCAGAGAATTTTTCGTCAGCAGAACCCCTGCGCGTCGAAAGTGGCGTCGGTCGGCTCCGCGTTCGTCGTTGGCGTCGTGGTCGCCGGGATGACGACGCAGTAGCTACTTAGATGCCGCCCTCGTGCGCTGTCGTCAGTTATTTTACACGACATTCCACACCAGAAGCGCAGAGCCATGCAAGACAATGACCACTGGTGCACAAAACTAGGGCCCTGAAAGGGATTCCCTGACCCTAGAAGTCAGTTTGCAGAACGGGGAGGATGGATGGGGCGGTAAGGAATCTATAACTAATCTATGTCTCTTACAGATATATCGTTACCGAAGGTAAGTAACTTGTTCATCTGAAAGAGACAATTAGTTATAGATTCCTTACCTTAGAATAGATACCCCAGCAATACCAACCCCGGAGGTGGGTCTGCGAACCAAGTTCACACCAGAAAGTCCTGGAGAACAGAACGGCCAAAGAAGCCGTCTCTCCGGACTGCATGGCACACAGGAATGTTCCTTAGCTTTTGTAATGGTCTTTCAGATAGAGACTCGATGTTGCCGCAGATTTCTCACCTTTTGAATATTCCTTAGGCATCAGACTGGATCTTGAAACTTTTCCATAGTACCCCTGCGTGCTGTAAGGTGGCACCACGCGACTTCGCACTGATAACATTCCGCTCGGAAAATGAGGTGCGGGGTCTATATAGGTGCCCCTCCTGCGAGCTGACGTCAGTTGCTTTCAAGACCTTCTAGACCTCCAGACATGGAGCCATAAAAGCAAATTGAGAAATCATTGTGCAAATCCTAGACCTATGATGTTATTGATGGATAGAGTCCAAACTCAGAATTGGGGGGAAGGGGCAGTCGGTGAGGCATGTGTGGCTAGAGTCTCTACCAGAAAGAGTGTTACCAAAGGTAAGTAACTTGTTCTTCTGACAGTGACTTCTAGCCACAGATTCTTCACTTTTTAACTAGATATAAAAGCAGAACGGCGTGGCTTCGCATTGGCCCAAGATGACGGCTTCCTGAATTCGCTCTGCTGGTCGGAGCACTGATTATCCATGTAATCCCACTCTGTCGCCTCTTTTTTCGGAGACAACGGGATGTAAGTTCTCCGCCGGCAAGCCTGTACTCAGCGGATGTGGCCATGACCCTCTGCAGCACCTTACGAACGAGCACCAGAGGAGGATCCCTGGACGGGGCCTGCACCGCCGGATTGCCAGCTGCGGCCCTCGGCTCCTGGGGCGCGGCGCTGCTGCCGATCCTGATCTCGAGGGCGGTGGGATATCTTGGGCTGCGCCCGAGTGGTCGTGGACAGGACCCGAGGCTGCAGTTGGTGCTGGGGGCGGCCGGTGGAGCCTGACTGGGAGTGTCTGCTGCCTAGTTAGGGCCTACCAGCATTCCAGACTCGGGTGAGCTGAACGTGCATTAATATATGTCTCTTACAGATACATTGTTACCGAAGGTAAGTAACTTGTTCATCTAAAAGAGACTATTAGTTATAGATTCCTTACCTTAGACTAGATACCCCAGCAATACCAACCCCGGAGGTGGGTCTGCAAACTAAGTTCACACCAGGAAGTCCTGGAGAACAGAACGGCCGAAAAAGCCGTCTCTCCGGACTTGGCTGTCCAGGCAGTAATGCTTAGTAAACGTGTGCAGAGATGCCCACGTGGCTGCCTGGCAGATGTCAACCAGCGGAACCCCACGTCCCAAAGAAGTCGTAGCTGCCATCGCCCTGGTAGAGTGGGCGCACAGTCTTACTGGAGGTTCCTTTTTAGCCAAAGATTAACAGATCTTAATGCATAGGACGACCCATTGAGAGATGTTACGTTTCTGCACTGCCCAACCTTTCTTGGCGCCCACATATCCCACGAAGAGTTGATCGTCCACCCGTAAGTCTTTAGTGCGGTCAAGGTAGAAAGACAGCGCACGTTTTGGGTCCAGATGGTGGAGTATCTCCTCCTCTTTGGAAGGGTGCGGAGGCGGGAAGAAGGTGGGCAATGTAATGGTCTGACCTATGTGGAAAGAGGTAACCACTTTGGGCAGAAAAGAGGGCCTAGTATGGAGGACTACTTTGTCCGGATGGACAGCAAGAAAGGGAGGTCTGGAAGATAAGACTTGAAGCTCACTCACCCAGAGAGCAGAGGTGATGGCAAGCAAGAAAGCAGTCTTCAAAGTAAGGAGGCGAAGAGGACAATTATGTGGTGGCTCAAAGGGAGCGCACATAAGATAAGTGAGGACAAGAATCAAGTCCCACTGGGGCATTACGAAAGGAGAAGGAGGAAAGAGATGAGTAATGCCCTTCAGAAAACTGTTAACAATAGGGGACTTAAAAAGAGAATGCTGATCAGGAAGGCAAAGAAAGGCCGAAATGGCTGAAAGATAGCCTTTAAGAGTGCCCAGAGCAGAGCCCTGCGGGGCCAAAGAAAGAATGAAGAGGAGAACCTCTGAAAGAGGGGCAGAAAGGAGATCCACAGCCTTTGCTGTGCACCATGCCACAAATTTGTCCCATCTACAGGCGTATACCGTTTTAGTGGAGGGACGCCTGGCTGCCAAGATGACATTACAGACTTCGGGAGGAAGGTCGAAAGCTGTCAACTGTCGCCGCTCAATCTCCATGCACGGAGGTGGAGACTGGACAGGTTCGGGTGGAGGACCGTCCCCTGCTGCTGCGACAGAAGATCCTCCCGAAGAGGCAGTCGGATCGGAGGATCGATGGCCATGTGTAACAGCTCGGGATACCGGACTCTTCGTGCCCAATCCGGAGCCACAAGGATGACTTGGGCCCGGTCGAGTTTGATCTTCTTCAGCACTCTGGGCAGAAGTGGTATAGGCGGAAAGGCGTATAGAAGACCGCAACTCCACTCGTGACGAAAAGCGTCGCCTAGCGAGTGCCGCCTTGGAAATTCCAACGCGCAGAAGTGCTGACATTGCGCGTTCTCTTCGGTGGCGAATAGATCTAACCAAGACTCTCCCCACTGCTGAAAGAGACCTTGCGCCACCTCCGAGTGAAGACGCCATTCGTGATCCATCATGCACCTGCGGCTGAGTTCGTCCGTCCCGGCGTTCAGGGAACCTGCTAGGTGTTGAACCACCAGGAATATGCCCTGGTGTTCCAGCCATGTCCAGAGATGGAGAGCCTCTTAACATAGGGTCCACGACCCCACACCGCCCTGTTTGTTGCAGTACCACATGGCGGTGGTGTTGACCGTGTACACCTGCACTACTCTTCCCCGGACAGAGGGAAGGAATGCTTTGAGTGCAAGACGGATCGCCCGAAGCTCCAGAAGGTAGATGTTGAGCCCGGACTCCGCCTGAGACCAGAGGCCTCTGATCTCTGCCTCTCCCATGTGGCCGCCCCATCCCAGCAGTGATGCATCCGTCACCACTGTGAACTCTGGTTGGGGAAGGGAAAGGGATCTGCCGTTGACCCAATCCTGGTTCGTTAGCCACCACTGCAATTGACGTGCAGTGCCCTCCGAGATCTGGACGCAATCGGACAGATTCCCCTGATGCTGCGCCCACTGCAACTTCAGATCCCACTGCAGAGCCCGCATATGCCACCTGGCATGATCTACCAGCAGGATGCAGGAGGCCATGAGGCCCAGCAGCCTCAGGGTCATCCTGACCGAAACCCGGGATAGAGGCTAGAAGATCGGAATCATAGCCCGAATATCCCGGACTCGCTGCTCGGGAGGATAAACCCGAAACTGCGTCGTGTCCAGAACCGCCCCAATGAAGAGGAGCTTCTGAGAGGGAGTCAGGTGCGACTTCGGCACGTTGCTAGAGAACCCCAGCGAATGCAGGAGGTTGGCCGTTGTTGGGAGGTGGGAGACGACAGCCTGGGGCGAGCCCGCCTTCAACAGCCAGTCGTCGAGATAGGGGAAGACTGGAAACCCTGATCTGCGCAGATGAGCTGCGACCACTGCCATCACTTTCGTGAACACCCGAGGGGCGCTGGTAAGGCCAAAGGGGAGCACAGTAAACTGAAAGTGCTCGTGGCCTACCGTGAACCGCAGGTAACGCCCGTGGGCCAGCAGGACAGGGGTGTGAAAATAAGCATCCTGCAAGTCCAACTCTACCATTCAGTCTCCAGGGCAGACAGGACCTGAGCTAGCGTCAACATTTTGAAGTTCTCCTTCCGGAGGAAGTGGTTGACGTTCCTGAGATCCAAGATAGGACGCAGGCCTTTGTCCTTCTTGGGCACCAGAAAGTAGTGGGAATAAGAACCACGACCTACTTCTGGGGCAGGAACTCGCTCGATGGCCCCCTTGGCCAAGAGTGCCGAAACTTCCTGTTGGAGAAGGGCCAGATGATCCTACGACATGCGATGGTGCTGAGGTGGCATGGATGGAGGGGTAGTCTTGTAGGGGAGGGAGTAGCTCCTCCAGACTATTTGCAAAACCCACCTGTCCGACGTGATGGTGCGCCAGTGGGGGAGGTGATGGCGAATCCTGCCACCCACTGGCGATTGGTGGCCCTGAAAGGTTGGACTAGGAGGTTTGGAGGCTGCTGCAGAAGGGGCTGTGGTGGACTGGCCCGCTCGCTGGCCCCTAGAACCTCGGAGGTGGTTCTCACGTCCCCAGCCACGCAGTGGCTGAACAGCTTGTGCCGGCCTGTGGCTCTGGGCGGAACGTGGCGGGGCACCCTTTCCGTAGCCGCGAAAGGCGGACTGCGCAGGGCGGGTGGTGGAGAGGCCCAAGGTCCTTAAAGCACTCTAGCGCATTGTCTGCCTTGTCGCCGAACAGGCGACGGCCATCAAAGGGCATGTCCATAAAAGTGGATTGGACATCCCCGGAAAAACCAGTCGACCTCAGCCAGGCGTAGCGTCGAAGGTCTACCGACGTGGAAATCGTCCTGCCTAGCGAGTCGGCGGTATCCAGTCCACAGCGAATGGTAAACTTTGCTGCGTCTCTCCCTTCGGCAACTGCACGGGAGAGTACGGCCCGGGCCTCCTCCAGACACTGAGGCAGCACTTGCTCCACCGTATCCCACACAGAGTGGGTGTAAAGCCCAACAGACATGCAGTGTTTACCGAACGCAGTCCCAAGCTGGAGGAAGAAAACATCTTCTTCCCAAGATGGTCCAGCTTTTTGGATACCCTATCAGGTGGAGCGTTAGGGAATGCGCCTTTGGAGGTAGAGGCTTGGACCACCAAGCTCTCAGGGGTAGGGTGTTGGGAGAGGAAAGTGGGATCGCCCGGGGCCGGGCGGTGGCGTCGGGCAATCATCCTATCCACAGGAGCCCCTGTATTGGGCCTGGACCAGGTCCCTCCTCCGTAGCCACGGTAGGAGGAGACAACATACCAAGGTCCGGTGAGGTATCCAGACCACTGGCTTCCCCCAGTTCCTCTCTCCAGTCCGGTTCATAAACCAACTGGTCGGTCAAAGGGTCTCCAGACCCCTCCCAGTCCTCCTCACCCTCCTCTGGCAGCCAATCTGGTCTAAATGAGCCAGGGTAGAACAGGGGCACATAAGTACCCGTCGGTGCCGGATCCGGCGTCGGTCGACGCCGGTCCTGCTCCGTGTCTACATCGGGGTGGAGGCCGGGGTCGACGCCGGCTGGAGACACAACTGGCGTCGGCTGCGAACGTGGTGCCGGTGGAATCGGCGCCGGGGGAGTGTAGTCAGGTTGACCAGCGCCGATCCGGATCCAGGCCTGGATCCAAGGGGGCCGTGCGGTGCCGGAGCTGCCGCCGTCGAAGGCCCAGGGCCCCTAGCAGAGTCTGTGGGGCCTGAAGGCGGGACGGCGGAGTTGGGCTGCCCAAAGATGGCGCGCATCGCTTCGTAAAAGGTGCGAAGTTGGGCAGGGGTCGGTCCGGGTCCCGGGAAGGGAGGGAAACTCGGAGTCGACCCTTGGGGCTCCGCACGCGGAGCCGCAGGAGGGGCACCACCCGCATCCCTCGTCACGTCGGCCGACCGCTGGGGAGAGGTCGAAGAGCGATGGTGCTTCTTCGACTTCTTCTTGTGCTTCGACTTACCCGAGGAGAGCGAAGACTTTGAAGAAGACTGGTGGTGGTGGCTCCGCGACCGGTCCCTCGACCTCCCACGCGACCGGGACCTCGAACAGCGCAGAGCCGACTGCCGGGCCTCGAGAAGCTTTCGGGACCACTCCTGCAAAGACTTCGGATTCATGGTCCGGCAGTCGGAGCACGACTTGGGGTCGTGGTCGCACTCCAGGCAAAACAGGCACACGCGGTGCGGATCCGTTACCGACATCAGCCGGCTGCAGGAACCGCAAGCCATGAAACCGGGCATCCCTACGTGCACCAGGAGTCAAAGACTCAAAAACGACATCGACAAAAGTCGGCAAAAAGTCAGTCAAAAAGTGACTGGAGGTACTGCTCTCGCCGGATCTGCGCTGGCTGGCGCGGAAAAAGAAAGAACTGACGTCAGCGCGCGAAGGCGGCGTCTAAGTAGCTACCGCGACGTCATCCCGGCGGCCACGACGCCAACAACGAACGCGGAGCCGACCAACGCCACCTTTCGACGCGCAGGGGTACTGCTGACGAAAAATAAATAAAACATACAGTTTCACTATATACAAAAATTCAACAAAGTACGACAAGACATTACAAAACTCAAAACAATGCCAAATCTGATCCCTCTAAAGAAAACTCCTATCTTCCACACATCTACTTGTGGGAGGCTGTGCATAAAATTCCTGTACAAATCACTCTAAGCGATAGTCTCTGGGGTCCGTGTGTAATTGCAAAGAAAAAATCTTAGATCTTAACGAGACACACAGTGTATTAGATACATTTGACGGTCCAGGCCTTCCAGAGACTTTAGAAAAGGGGTGCTGACGCGTTTCGGCCTTTAGATTATAGGCCTCTTTAGGACATAATGAAAGAAGGAGCACACAAATATCTCAAACTTGCAACATGTCAAGCGAGAAAGGTTCCAAATCCTCAGCTACAGGGAAGCAGGGAATTATTACGAGGCCCGTCGGCTACCGGAAAGCCGTTTTCCCGAGAGGTCGATGCGGGCGGGGCGAGAAAGTACATACAAGTACGCACCCTTTTGGTGAAAAGCTCCCTCCTTACACGACAGTCCACTACTTCACTGACTGTCGGCGCTTTCGGCGCAAAGGTCTGAATCCGGCATGCTGGGTGCAGTGTATCACCTACGCATCGTGAGGGTTCTACACACGTGAGGGCACCGACAGTCATTTAAGTAGTGGACTGATTGTGGATTTTGACACTCGTATTAGGGGGAGGCCGGGGTCGACGCCGGCCGGGGACACGATCGGCGTCGGAGGTGGCGGAGGCGTCGTCAAAGGAATCGGTGCCGGAGGAGGTGCCGTGAGGTCGACCGGCACTGTTCCGGATCCAGGCCTGAATCCCTGGGGGCCCTGCGGCGCCGAGGCCGGAACCGCCGGCATCGAAGGCCTAGAACCCCCAGCCGAGTCCACGGGGCCCGAAGGCTCGCCGGCGGAGTCGGGCTGCCCAAAGATGGAGTGGAGGGCTTCGTAAAAGGCACAAAGCTGGGCAGGGGACGCTCCGGCTCCCGGGAAGGGAGGGAATCTCGGAGACATCCCAATAGGCTCCGTGGGCGGACCCGATGGACGACTACCTTCTGCGTCCTCAGTCACGTCGGCCGACGGACGGGGAGAAGGCAAAGAGCGACAGTGCTTCTTCGCCTTCTTCTTGTGCTTCGACTTACCCGAAGACTTCGACGAGGAGTGCTCCGCGACCGGTCCTGCGACCTCCCTCTCGACCGGGTCCTTCCAGTGGTGTGCAGCTGACTGCCGGGCCTCCAGAAGCATTCGGGACCGATCCCGCAAAGACTTCGGGTTCATGGTCTGACAGTCGGAGCACGACTTCGGGTTGTGGTCGCGCTGAAGGCAGCAAAGGCACACGAGGTGCGGATCCGTGACTGACATCAGCTTGTGATAAGTCACAAGGCTTGAAGCCGGTACACCGATGTGACATCCCTGCGTGCACCAGGAGTCAAACGACTCAAAAAAGATGTCAACAAAAAGTCGAAAAACATTTGCCAAAAAAATGACTAAGGGTACCG
The DNA here is from genome assembly GCA_963921515.1 of Calotriton arnoldi. NCBI lineage: Eukaryota > Metazoa > Chordata > Amphibia > Caudata > Salamandridae > Calotriton > Calotriton arnoldi. Next base: position 3,681,520 of record CAWUFW010000074.1, on the reverse strand, counting down.
CTCTCTCCGGATTTGCGCTGGCTGGAGCAGAAAAAGAAAGAACTGACGTCAGCGTGCAGGGGCGGCGTCTAAGAAGATACCGCGACGTCATTCCGGCGATCACAATGGCAACTACGACCGCTGAGTCGACCGACGCCACCTACCGACGCGCAAGGGTACTGCTGAAGAAAAATTCTCTGGATCCAGTCTGACACCTGGGGGTATTTCGAAGGTAAGGAATCTATAACTAATAGTCTCTTTCAGATATGAGGCAGACAAGAGTGAAAACACGACATGTCACACCTCAAGTGTGCCATGCATGCATACAGTCGAAGCAACATATGTACATCACCCCTACATGAGGCTTTACAGCCCTAAGGCATGGTGCATTATATGACCTGTGTGGGCATATCTGCATAAGCAGATATGCCCCTGTGATGTTTAAGTCGATAAATAGACATTGCAAGAGGACAGGGAAGCCATCTTTAGTACATTTACTGGACACTGGTGAATATGAATTCCCCAGCTACACAATGGCTTCAATGAAACCCAAGATGCTTGGTATCAAGCATCTCATAGTAATAAAACCACACTGATTCCAGTGATGGATTTATTAATACATGCACCCAGAGGGTTCCTTAGACGTACCTCCTGCAATCTACTAGTCCATTAGTGTGCTGGCTGACTGGTACAGGCCAGCCTGTCACCGACAGACGTACTTCTGACCCCCTGGGAGGTGAGAGTCCCGCTCTCAGAGGTCAGGAACAATGCCTGATCTGGCAGGACATGATCGCTAGCAATCAGCATACTTCAAAGGCCTCTGCCACCTTTGATACACGACCCCAGTATCCTCCAGACGCACAAGTTACTAACTTGTGTAACGATATATCTGTAAGAGACAGTAGTTAGTGACAGATTCCTTACCTTAGAATATCCCCAGGCGTCAGGCTGGATCCGGAAAGTTTTGCGTAGCAGTAACCCTGCGCGTCAGTAGGCGGCGTTGTGCGGCTCCGCGTCCGTCGTCGGCGTGATCGCCGGGATGACGTCGCGGCCAATACTTAGACGCCGCCCATGCGCGCTAGGGTCAGTTCTGTACACGACTTTCCGCGCCAGAAACGCAGAGCCATGCAAGAAACTGACACTGGTGTCTTAAAACTAGGGCCCTGAAAGGGATGACCTTAACCCTAGAAATCAGTTCGCAGAACGGGGAGGATGGGTGGGGCGGTAAGGAATCTGTCACTAACTACTGTCTCTTACAGATATATCGTTACACAAGTTAGTAACTTGTGCATCTGAAAGAGACACGTTAGTGACAGATTCCTTACCTTAGAATAGATACCCCAGAAATACCAACCCCGGAGGTGGGTCTGCGAACAAAGATCAGACGAGGAAGTCTCGGAGAACAGAACGGCCAAAGAAGCCGTCTCTCCGGACTTGGCTGTCAAGGCAGTAGTGCTTGGTAAACGTGTGCAACGAGGCCCACGTAGCTGCCTGACAAATGTCCTGCAATGGGACACCACGTTCCAAAGCCGTGGTGGCGGCTGTCGCCCTGGTGGAATGGGCACGTAGCCAAACAGGGGGCTCCTTCTTAGCCAAAGAATAGCAGGCTTTGATACACAAGACAACCCAGCGGGAGATGGTCCGCTTGTGTACCGCCCGACCTTTTTTGGCGCCCAGGTAGCCAACAAAGAGCTGGTCGTCCACCCGGAACTGTTGTGTGCGGTTCAGATAGAAGGAAATCGCACGTTTTGGGTCCAGACGGTGGAGCCTCTCTTCCTCTCTGGAAGGATGCGGAGGCGGAAAGAAGGTGGGCAAAGTGATGGTCTGCCCAATATGGAAGGCAGTAACCGCCTTTGGCAAGAAGGACGGACGCGTCCTAAGAACAACCTTGTCTGGATGGACAGACAGAAAGGGGGGTTTGCAAGAGAGAGCCTGGAGCTCACTCACCCGCCGAGCGGAGGTGATGGCCACCAGAAAGGCTGTCTTCAGAGTGAGAAGACGAAGAGGACAGTTATGGAGAGGCTCAAAGGGAGCGCACATTAAGAAAGTAAGAACCAAGTTCAAGTCCCACTGAGGCATCACAAACGGAACAGGAGGGAAAAGGTGTGTAATGCCTTTAAGAAACCTGTTAACAACAGGGGACTTGAAAAGGGAGGGCTGATCAGGGAGCCTGAGGAAGGCCGAGATTGCACAAAGATAGCCCTTGATGGTACCCAGGGCAGAACCCTGTTGGGCCAGAGAAAGAAGGAACAGAAGAACCTCAGAAAGAGGGGCAGAAAGGGGATTCACAGCCTTTGCTGTGCACCATGCCACAAACTTGTTCCACCTGCAGGCGTATACCACCTTAGTGGAGGGACGCCTGGCTGCCAGAATCACATCACAAACTTCGGGAGGCAAGTCGAAAGGAATCAACTGCCGCCGCTCAATCTCCATGCAAGGAGGTGGAGACTGGACAGCTTTGGGTGGAGGACCGTCCCCTGCTGCTGCGACCGAAGATCTTCCCGAAGAGGCAGACGGATCGGGGGATCGATGCTCATACTGAGTAGCTCGGGATACCAAACTCTTCGAGCCCAGTCCGGAGCCACAAGAATGACTTGGGCCCGGTCGCGCCGAATCTTCTTCAACACTCTGGGCAGAAGTGGTATAGGCGGAAAGGCGTACAACAGACCGCAACTCCACTCGCAACGAAAAGCGTCACCGAGCGAGTGCCGCCTTGGAAATTCCAACGCGCAGAACTGCTGACATTGCGCGTTCTCTTCGGTGGCAAATAGACCTAACCAAGGCTCTCCCCACTGTAGAAAGAGTCCTTGCGCCACTTCCGAGTGAAGACGCCATTCGTGATCCATCATGCACCTGCGGCTGAGTTCGTCCGCCCTGGCGTTCAAGGAACCTGCCAGGTGTTGAACCATCAGGGATATGCCTTGATGTTCCAGCCATGTCCAGAGACGCAGAGCCTCCTGACATAGGGTCCACGACCCCACCCCGCCTTGTTTGTTGCAGTACCACATGGCGGTGGTGTTGTCTGTGAACACCTGCACTACCTTCCCTTTGACAGAGGGAAGGAATGCCTTCAGTGCAAGTCGGATCGCCCGGAGCTCCAGAAGGTTGATATGGAGCCGGGATTCCGCCGGAGACCAGAGGCCTCTGATCTCCGCCTCTCCCATGTGACCGCCCCATCCCAGAAGGGACGCATCCATCACAACTGTGTGCTCTGGCTGGGGAAGGGAGAGGGATCTGCCCGTGACCCATTGCCGGTTCGAGAGCCACCACTGCAACTGTCGTGCAGTTCCCTCCGAGATCTGGACGTAATCGGACAGGTTCCCCTGATGCTGCGCCCACTGGAACTTCAGGTCCCACTGCAGAGCCCGCATATGCCATCTGGCATGATCGACCAGCAGGATGCAGGAGGCCATGAGGCCCAGCAGCCTCAGGGTCATCCGTACCGAAACCCAGGATAGAGGCTGAAAGATCGGAATCATAGCCTGAATATCCTGGACTCGCCGTTCGGGAGGATAGGCCCGAAACTGCGTTGTGTCCAGAACTGCTCCGATGAAAAGGAGCTGTGGAGAAGGAGTCAGGTGCGACTTCGGCACGTTGATGGAGAACCCCAGCGAGTGCAGGAGTCCGGCCGTAGTCTGGAGGTGGGAGACGACTGCCTGGGACGAGCCCGCCTTCAGCAACCAGTCGTCGAGGTAGGGGAAGACTGGAACCCCTGCCCGGCGCAGATGAGCTGCGACCACTGCCATCACTTTCATGAACACCCGAGGGGCGTTGGTAAGGCCAAAGGGAAGCACGGTGAACTGAAAGTGCTCGAGGCCTACCGTGAACCGCAGGTAACGCCGGTGGGCCGGCAGGACGGGGATGTGGAAATATGCGTCCTGCAAGTCCAACGCTACCATCCAGTCTCCAGGGTCGAGGGCAGTCAAGACCTGAGCTAAGGTGAGCATCTTGAACTTCTCCTTCCGGAGGAAGCGATTGACGTTCCGGAGGTCCAAGATAGGACGCATATCCTCCTTGTCCTTTTTGGGCACCAGAAAGTAGTGGGGATAGCAACCACGCCCTACTTCTGAGGTTGGAACGCGCTTGATAGCCCCCTTGGCCAAGAGGGCCGCAACTTCCTGTCGAAGAAGTACCAAATGGTCCCCCGACATGCGGTGGTGCTGAGGTGGCATGGCTGGGGGGGTAGTCTCGAAGGGGAGGGAGTAGGCCCTTCGGACAATGTCCAAAACCCACCTGTCCGATGTGATGGTGCGCCAGTGGGGAAGGTGATGGCGGACCCTGCCCCCCACTGGCGTGCTGTGGACCTGAAAGGATGGACTAGGAGGGCTTGGAGGCCGCGGACGGGGCGGAGGTGGTGGCCTGACCCGCACGCTGGTTACCGGACCCACCTCGGCGGGAGCCACGTCCTCGGCCACGCGAAGGCGCCTGGTGCGCGGGCCGGTGGCTGGGCAATGGACGTGACTGGGCGCCCCTTCCGTGGCCACGAAAGGGGCGAAAAGCAGACTGCTGCGGAGGGTGCGAGGCGGAGAGGCCCAAGGACTTGGCCGTAGCCCGCGAGTCCTTAAAGCGCTCCAGCGCGCTGTCTGCCTTATTGCCAAAAAGGCGGATACCATCGAAGGGCATGTCCATCAGGGTGTTTTGGACATCGCCCGAGAAACCAGTGGTCCTCAGCCAGGCGTGATGGCGCAGCGCCACTGTCGTAGCAAGCGATCTGCCCAGCGAGTCAGCGGTGTGTAGGCCACATCGGATTGTGAACTTCGCCGCGTCTCTCCCGTCTGCAATAACACGGGAGAGTAGTGTCTGGACCTCCTCAGGACACTTAGGCAGCACTTGCGCCACCGAATCCCACAGAGAGTGGGAGTAACGGCCCAAAAGGCAAGCGGTGTTCACGGACCGCAAGCCAGCACTGGAGGAAGAAAAAATCTTCTTCCCAAATTGTTCCAGTTTTTTGGATTCCCTGTCCGGCGGAGCCGTAGGGAAGGCGCTCTGAGAGGCAGAGGCTTGGACAACCAAGCTCTCGGGGGTGGGGTGTTGGGAGGGGAACAAGGGGTCGCCCGGGGCCGGGCGATGGCGTCGGGCTACGTTCCTGTCCACTGGAGCCCCTGTGGTGGGCCTGGACCAGGTGCCCAAAAGAACGTCAGAAAGTGCGTCGTTGACCGGCAGCAGTGGCTCCGAAGAGGTAGCCGCCGGCTGAAGCACTTCCGTCAGGAGGTTAGTCCTGACAGCCACTGTAGGGAGCTCGAGGCGCAAGGCCGCGGCCGCCCTACGCAACACCGTTGCATAACTTGCTCCCTCCTCCGTAGCCACGGAAGGAGGAGATAGCATGCCAAGGTCTGGAGAGGTGTCCAGGCCACTGGCATCACCCAGTTCCTCTGCCCAGTCCTGACAAGGCTCACATTGAGCTGTGAGAGGGTCTTCCGACCCCTCCCAGTCCTCCTCATCCTCCAAAACAGGTGAAAAGTATGGAGGGCGGACATGAGGGAAGAAAAGTCCCATCGGCGTCGGTATCGGCGTCGGGCGACGTCGATCCGGCTCCGTGTCCGGTTCCGGGGAGAACCTGGGGATGGCGCCGCCCGGGGCCTCGGACGTCGCCGTGAACGGTACCGGGGAGGTCGGCGCTGGTGGAGGTGTTATTAGGTCAACCGGCGTCGACCGGGATCCAGGCCTGGATCCGAGGGAGGTCCTGCGGCGCCGGAGCCGCTGGAGACACCGGGGCCGGAGCTGCCGGTGGTGCCGAGGGAGGACTCCCACTGGGGCCCGCGGGGCCCGAAGGCGCACCGGGGTAACCCTTAGGCCCGAAGATGCGAGCCATGGCCGACAAGAAGTCTTGGATGTCGGCCGGAGTCGACGTCGGACCCGGAACAGGCGGGTAGGCCGGCGTCGGCTGTTCGGGAACCCCCGGAGCCGCGGTACCAACTGGACCCTCGGCCGAGTCGTGAGACCGGCGAGGGGAGGTCTTAGAGCGACGCTTCTTAGACCTCTTGTGCTTCGCCTTACCTGAAGACGAAGACTTCGACCCCGACGAATGACGACAGCTCCGCGACCGGCCCCTCGACCTCTCCCGGGACCTCGAGCGGCGCGGAGCCGAGTGCCGGGCCTCGAGCAGCTTTCGAGACCGCTCTCGCAAAGCCTTCGGGGCGAGGGACCGACACTCGGGGCACGACTTGGGGTCGTGGCCGCGCTTCAGGCAGAAGAGACACTCTCTGTGCGGATCCGTAATCGACATCATGCGATTACAGACCTCGCATGGCTTGAAGCCGGGCATCCCTACTGACACCTTGGAGTCGAAACGACTCGAAAACTTGGACAAAAAGTCTCAAAAATACTCAGTCAAAAAATTATTGGGGCACTGCTCAATCCGGATCTGCGCTTACTGGCGCGGAAAAAGAAAGAACTGACGCCAGCGCGCATGGGTGGCGTCTAAGTATTGGCCGCAACGTCATCCCGGTGATCACGACGCCGACGACGGACGCGGAGCCGCACACCGACGCGCAGGCGTACTGCTACGCAAAACTTTCCGGATCCAGCCTGACGCCTGGGGATATTCTAAGGTAAGGAATCTGTCACTAACGTGTCTCTTTCAGATCTGGGAGATACCATCTCCTGTCCTGAGGCTCATTTGGCACCAGGACAGGTGGAAAATTAAAATGCGAGTAGGCGTAGAGCATACTCAGGTCAGACCCATCCCTAAGGTAAACTGCCTGATGTGCCCCACTCGAAGAAAATTCCGCTATCTTGGTGATAGCAGAATTTAGGAAACTGGGACAAGGTTATGCCCACTTCCCACAGGAAGTGGTCACATAGGGTGCTAGTGACCCCAAGGGTAAGTAGCCCATAGGCTACTACTCTTCACTCCCCTAACACCCCTAAATTTAGTATTTAGGTGACCCACTGAATCCAGAACTTCAAACTGACTACAAAGAGAAGAACACTGAAAAGCCGATCCCCTCAAGAACTAAAGACTGCTGATGACTTTTGGCACCAAACCCTGCTTATCACGCAGAAACTCAACGATTACAAAGACCCGACTCGTCCTGCAGCTATGTATCCTCCACAAGCCCTGGAGCTGGAGGGTTGCCAGCACTTTGCCAAGAGGCCAGCATCTCCCTTGGAGTAGAAGAGCTACTCCCCCACAGCCACCGACCAAGATGTCCGGTTTAAAGAAGCTGCTGTCCACTGGGTGCGCTGAGCAGTAGCCGCCCAGGAGAAGGTCGGCACACTCACAGAGGTCAGATCTGTTTTCCTGCCCAACCAAAAGATGCCAGGACCTCAACGAGCCTTCCAGCACCAATACCTGGTGTACCAGACACCTTGCAGCGACCAAAGCTTGTTGCAAGTCCAGTCTGGAATCCAACAACATCATGGATGACCAGCCGACAAAGGACATCAGCAACGCAGAGGCCAGCACAGAGAGTGGCCCAGTTGCCCTGTTTTTGTCCACCTTGCAGGTTCTGACCACCAACAGTGAGCATGTTGATGCACAAGAGCCAGCCCACCACAAATACTGCACCCAAGCTGCTCGGCCCTGGCCTAAGGAAACCGACCGCTGCTCTGAGCCTCACAACCCGAGCCCTCGATTGGGAGCTCCCGGACTTGTTCTCAAGTACTCCTTTGCAACCTATTTACAAGCCACCCCCCCCTTTTCCACCATGTAGTGTGCAAGGCTACCAACCCGCCTGGCACCTCTCCACTCACCACGGCAGCTAAGACTAATCTGCTGGTGATACTTTAGTCCTTGTCCCTCTACCACCTCATGATCGAAAGGGGTCCCACGGAAATGTATTGCAAGTATATGTTTGCAGGGAATGTTCTTTCTCCCATAGGAAAGCCTTGCGCATAAAAACGAACTGTTGGTTTACATCGCTAAGTCTGTAAAAAGTCTATTCCGAATAAGTACTTACCTCTTTACGAAGTTCTTGGTTTCAAAATACATATAAAAATACCTGTTATTTTTCTAAATTGGTGTGGGTCTCCTATTTGAGTGTGTGCATCATTTATTGACTCTGTGTGTGCACCAAGTGTATTATACTCCTCTCTTTTAAACCTAAGGCTGATCGACCACACTATCCTAGATAGAGCACCTTGGGATTGCTAGAACAAGCTCCTGTCCACTCATAAGGGATACCTGGACTCTTACTCAGGATACCTCTTTTTGGTATACTCTATAAAATGCGAGCTTCCTACAAGTGGTTCTGCCGTAAAGTTTCCGGATCCTGGGGAACATTCAAAAGGTGAGGAATCTGTAGTTAGAAGTCTCTCGATCAGAAAGCTGGCCACTCTCAGAATGGTCTCAGAAACTTTAGGATGGGGAATGCCAACTTTCTAAAAGTATTCTAGAAAAAAAGGGGAGCAACCCAGTAACCCGATGACCTGGGTGGGACAATTGCTATCAAGAAAAGTGATTCACTATGCATTATACCGAGCTTTCAGACAGCATGTGCTTGGTCATGGATAAGGGATTATTGAGATTCACCCTGCCACTCTTTTTCTGACGGCTTCCTGAATGCGATTACGAACATAACACAAGTCTAACGCTCCACTTCATGGCTCACCAAAGAACTCTATAGGATCTACCAACCTCGTATGATCTCACATTTTGCATCTAGCTCGCCAACTTTCTACCAGTTGTAGTCTAGATACCTATTCTGCTCGGGGTCCCTTGGAGCAAGCCTGAGGATACCCCTTGTCTAGTCACTTCCTAAGATTTTAGGACTGTTGCGTTAATCCCCCCGCTTATCTCCCTGAGCAAGCCCTTCAGTGTATCCCTGAACAAGACGCCTCCTAGGATTTTAGAACTGTTGCCCTAATCCCTCTGGTGCATCCTACAACATTCTGTCCTGATGATGACCCTTTTCTGATTAATTTTGCATTGTGGGTCGAAACGTTGACAACTTAAGATAGTTGTAGTTAACATCATTGCCCCCATCAGTCACATGTATATATTATAAATGTATATAGCACTAGCGTACCATTTGTTCACTTTCTCACTTTCACTGCACCATCACTTAATGGGAGCACCATGTCTTTTTATTGCTATTTGTATTGATACTAGCTTTAATTTGTGAAACAGGATTTATGTTAAAACATGAATAAATGCACTAAACACATATACAAACCTTACTTGTAAGAAGGGTTCTTCAATACTATTGCCGTGGAAGTCAAGGGCTAAACTTTCCCCATAGAGACCACTTTTGTTGATAGCAATTTTCTAAAAGAGGCATTTTAAATATAGCAATTTAAAATCCTACTTTACCATTAAAGAGGATTTTACTTTACAATTAAAAAATAAGTAGAAGTATTTTTCTAGCCGTTGCCAAATTGAATTTAGCATTTATTAAAATGTAATGAGGTAAACTATTGTTAGTCTAATGGTAGGCCAACCTTGCCACAGTGAGAAACGACTTTGGAGGTTTTTTCACTGCCAGGACATGTAAAATATTAACAATACATGTGAAGGAAAGTATCTCTTTTTGACATGGTCCCCCCACTTTTTGCCCAGCGGTACTGATGTTCTTGACTAGATGTGCACTGGGTCCCTGCTAAACAGGCCGCAGTGCCAGTGCTCTTTCCTTAAAAACTGAAAAATGCTCAACTGTACCACAATTGGCAAGTACTTAAGCACCCCTGTAAGTCCCTGTTAAATGGTATCTATGGTACCCAGGGCATGGGTACTGAGTCCCTATAGGCTGCAGCATGTATTATGCCACCCAAAGGGACCCACACAAAAACTGCATGCAGACTGCCATTGCATGATGCGTGAAAGGGTGCAAGCCCTTGTGAAAACACGACATGGCACAGTCACTATGTGCCATGCCCCTGTACATTGCATGTATTATATGTAAGTCACCCCTACAGCAAGCCCTAGAGCCCTAAGGCAGGGTGCATTATATTACATGTGAGGGCACATCTGCATAAGCAGATATGTCCCTGTGATGTCGAGTTCGATTACCAAGACATTGCAAGTGAACAGGAAGCTATTTTAAGTATATGTACTGGGCACTTGTTATTTCCAGTTAACCAGCTAAATAATAGTTTCACTGAAAATAATGGTGTTTGGTATCAAACACCTCAACTCAATAAATCTATACTGATGCCAGTATCAGATTTATTGTGACATGCACCCAGGAGGCACCTTCGAGTTGCCCCCTGAAAACCTACTAGTCCTGTAGTGTGTTGGCTGACTGGGATCGTCCAGCCTGCTACCACAGACAAGTTTCTGACCCCTGTAGGTGACAGCCTGCGCTCTGAGGCCAGAAACAATGCCTGCTCTGGAGGAAGGTGGTAACACCTCCTCCAGCGGTATGGATAGGGATTTAGCATATCAAGCCAGAGGCTTCAAAGCCTCTGCTAAGCAAAAATGGCTTCCCCCCTGACCTGGGAAATGCCACCTCCTGCCCTGGAGCCCATTTGGCATCTGAGCTGGTGTGAAAATAGATACAGTATGCATGTTGCACATTCAGGCTAGGCAGATCCCTAAGGTGGGTCACCTGAAGTGGACAGCCAAGAAAGGACTTCACCATTTTGGATTTGGTAAAACTAGGAACTCTCGGTCATGATTATGCCCACTCTCCACAGTTAGTGGTCATATAGGGGGCGTAGTCACCCCAGGGGTAAGTAGCCAATTGGCTACTACCCTACACTCCCCTAAACACCCCTAAATTCAGTATTTACGGGTCCCACTGATACCAGGAAATCAGATTTGTCTACCTGGGAACAGAAGAAGGACAAAGAAGAGCAGTCACTGCGAGAACTGAGGACTTACCCTGAACTTGGTGCCAAACCCTGCCTTGCAGCTGGAACCTCGACAATTGCACAGACCCAGCTCGCTCAAAAGCTGTGCATCCTCCTAAGTCTTGGGAGGACTGTCCAGCCTTTCGCCAACCAAAGAGCATCTCCCTTGGGGTGGAGGAGCCATCCCCCTGCATCTGCAGGCATCGACCACACTTGACCGGTTCTGTGTTTTGCTGCCCTTTGGGTCCACCAAGGAGGCATCTCACCAGGAGGAGGTCACAGTAGGTCTGAAGTCAGCCCCGTCTCTCCACAGAGTTTCGAAAAGCTAGACTTTCCAGGAGCCTCCCTTCACCAATACCCTAGGTACCGGAGCATTTGCTGCAACCAAGGTTTATTGAGCGTCAAGCCCGGAGACCACTGCCACCAAAGCTGACCTGCCGTTGAGGGACTTCAGAACAGACGAGGCCTACACCAAGAGTGGCCCTGCTGTCTTGTTTTTGTTACCTCTCCAGGTCCACCAAGAACCGTGAGAGTCTCCAACGCAAGTGGCTAGCTGACCAAACATCTCTGCACCTGAGCCCCACAGCCCAGGTTTACTGAAACGAACTGTGTACCCTTGCTCCAGAAACCCTCACGAGCTGAGCCCCCCTTTGGGTTCTGCCGGACTTGTCCCCAAATCCCCCTATGCAGCCTCTGTTGTTTTGACAAGTCCCTTTAAACTTTAACCGCACTCAAGGCTACCATCACGACCAGCACCTCTGCATCCGGACATACCAGGGCAGGTAAACCCGTACCGCTGGTGGTACTTTGGACCTTGGGACCCAAGTACCTTAAGTCCTAAAAGGCACCTTCTGCAACTGCTTGCATAAATATGTTTGCAGTACATGTCTTTTCCTCTCATAGAATAACATTACCACGTTCGAAGCTCATGCCTTAAATCTGACATCTCTGCATGGTCACTGTTTTCTCTGTAAAAATGATAGTGCCTAAAGTACTAACCTGATCCCGAAGAGCTTGGGTGTCTAAAATTATATAAAAGTCTATGTTATTTGTCTAAATTGGTCTCTGATTTCTTTTTGAGTGTGTGTCACATTTATTGACTCTGTGTGTACAACAAATGCTCAACACTCCCTTCTGATAAGCATAAGCTGCTCGACTACACAATCACAAATACAGCACTTGGGATTAATAAAGTAAGGCCCTTTAAACCAATGAGGGTTGTCTGGACTTTTTGCATGGTGTACCCCTACATTGGTACATTACATAAAAAGCCAGCTTCCTACATCTTGCTTTTTAAATACCACACACCCTGTCCTATAAGCATTTAGGACCTACCCTGGGGTGATTCATAAGTATTAAAAAGGAAGGTTAAGCAACTATTTTGCCAGGTTGAAATGGCAGTTTAAAAATGCATTCCAGGCTGCTATGGCAGGCTTGAGACAGGTTGTAAGGAGCTACTTTAGTGGGTGGTACGATGAGTGCTGCAGCCCACTAGTAGCATTTGATTTACAGGCCCTTGGTACAAGCAGTATGATTTACTAGGTACTTATAAGTAAATGAAATATACTAATCATGGATGTATGACGGAACCACGACCGCCGGAACAACACCCCCTTACGACGACGCCTGAACTATGAATGTGTCTTTACAACGAGTCTTTACAACTATTTTTTTCTACCACGAATGAACAAATTACATAACTTCGGGAATGATATATCTGTAAGAGACATAGATTAGTTATGGATTCCTCACCTTAGAATTACCTCCAGGCGTGAGACTGGATCCAGAGAATTTTTTCCTCAGCATTACCTCTGCACGTCGATAGGTGGAGTCGGTCGACTCCACGTTCGTCGTTGGCGTCGTGGTTGCCGGAATGATGTTGCGGTATCTACTTAGACGCTGCCCTCGCGCGCTGACGTCAGTTCTTTACACGACATTCCACGCCAGAAGCGCAGAGCCATGCAAGACACTGACCACTGGTGCACGAAAACTCGGGCCCTGAAAGGGAGTCCCTTACCCTAGAGGTCAGTTCGCAGAACGGGGAGGATGGGTGGGACGGTGAGGAATCCATAACTAATTATGTCTCTTACAGATATATCGTTACCGAAGGTAAGTAACTTGTTCATCTGAAAGAGACAATTAGTTACAGATTCCTCACCTTAGAATAGATACCCCAACAATACCAACCCCAGTGGTGGGTCTGCGAACCAAGTTCACACCAGAAAGTCCTGGAGAACTGAACGGTCGAAGAAGCAGTCTCTCCGGACTTGGCTGTCCAGGCAGTAGAGTTTGGTAAACGTGTGCAGCGAAGCCCACGTAGCTGCCTGGCAGATGTCAAGAAGGTGGACTCCAAGTCCCAAAGCAGTAGTGGCTGCCGTCGCCCTGGTGGAATGGGCACGCAACCCAACTAGAGGTTCATTTTTTGCCAAGGAATAGCATATTTTGATGCAAAGAATGACCCATCGGGAGATGGTTCGTTTTTGCACGGCCCGACCTTTCTTGGCGCCCTCATAACAAACAAAGAGCTGGTCATCCCCCTGGAAATGTTTTGTGCGATCCAGATAGAACGAAAGCGCACGTTTTGGATCCAGATGGTGGAGCCTCTCTTCCTCTTCAGAAGGATGCGGAGGACGAAAGAAGGTGGGCAAAGTGATGGTCTGTCCTATATGAAAAGAGGTAATCACTTTGGGAAGGAAAGAAGGCCTAGTGCGGAGGACAACTTTGTCCGGATGAACAGCCAGGAAAGGAGGCTTAAAAGAAAGGGCTTGTAGCTCACTCACCCTGCGAGCAGAGAGGATGGCAACCAGAAAGGCAGTTTTAAGAGTCAGGAGCCTGAGAGGACAGTTATGTAGCGGCTCGAAAGGAGCACACATAAGATAAGTCAGAACCAGGTTCAAGTCCCACTGGGTCATCACGAAAGGAGTTGGAGGAAACAAGCGAGTAATGCCCTTAAGGAAGCGATTTACAATGGGGGACTTGAAAAGAGAAGGCTGGTCAGGCAGCCGAAGGAAGGCCGAAAGATAGCCTTTGAGAGTGCCCAGAGCAGAGCCCTGCTGGGCCAAAGAAAGAATAAAGAGGAGAACCTCTGAAAGGGGGGCAGAAAGGGGATCCACAGCCTTTACTGCGCACCATGACACAAACTTGTTCCATCTACAGGCGTATACCCTTTTGGTGGAGGGACGCCAGGCTGCCAAGATAACATTACAGACTTCGGGAGGAAGGTTGAAAGCTGCCAACTGTCGCCGCTCAATCTCCACGCAAGGAGGTTGGAGGCTGGACAGGTTCGGGTGGAGGACCGTCCCCTGCTGCTGCGACAGAAGATCCTCCCGAAGAGGCAGTCTGATCCGTGGATTCATGGCCATGTGTAAAAGCTCGGGATACCAGACTCTTCGTGCCCAATCCGGGACCACATGAATGACTTGGGCCCGGTCGCACCTGATCTTCTTTAGCACTCTGGGCAGAAGTGGTATAGGCGGAAAGGCGTATAGAAGACCGCAACTCCACTCGTGACGAAAAGTGTCTCTGAGCGAGTGCCGCCTTGGAAATTCCAAAGCACAGAACTGCTGACATTGCGCGTTCTCTTCGGTGGCGAATAGATCTAACCAAGGCTCTCCCCACTGCTGAAAGAGACCTTGCACCACCTCCGAGTGAAGACGCCATTCGTGATCCATCATGCACCTGCAGCTGAGTTTGTCCGCCCTGGTGTTCAGAGAACCTGCCAGGTGTTGAACCACCAGGGATATGCCCTGATGTTCCAGCCATGTCCAAAGGCGGAGAGCCTCTTGACATAGGGTCCACGACCCTACCCCGCCCTGTTTGTTGCAGTACCACATTGCGGTGGTGTTGTCCGTGAACACCTGCACCTCTCTTCCCTGGACAGAGGGAAGGAATGCTTTTAGTGCAAGACGAATCGCTCGAAGCTCCAAAAGGATGATATGGAGCCCGGACTCCGCCGGAGACCAGAGGCCTCTGATCTCCGCCTCTCCCATGTGGCCACCCCACCCCAGCAGTGATGCATCTGTCACCACTGTGAACTCGGGTTGGGGAAGGGAGAGGGATCTGCCGTTGACCCAATCTCGGTTCGTTAGCCAATACTGCAACTGGCGTGCAGTGCCCTCCAAGATCTGGACGCAATCGGAAAGATTCCCCTGATGCTGTTCCCACTGGAACTTCAGGTCCCACTGCACAGCCCGCATATGCCACCTGGCATAGTCCACCAGCAGGATGCAGGAGGCCATGAGGCCCAGTAGCCTCAGGGTCATTATGACCGAAACCCGGGATAGAGGCTGAAAGATCGGAATCATAGCCCGAATATCCCGGACTTGCTGCTCGGGAGGATAAGCCCGAAACTGCGCTGTGTCCAGAACCGCTCTGATGAAAAGGAGCTTCTGAGAGGGGATCAGGTGTGACTTCGGCACATTGATGGTGAACCCCAGCGAATGCAGGAGGTCGGCCGTAGTCTGGAGGTGGGTGACGACAGCCTGGGGCGAGCCCGCCTTCAACAGCCAGTCGTCGAGATATGGGAAGACTGAAACCCCTGATCTGCGCAGATGAGCTGCGACCACCGCCATCACTTCTGGTAAAACAATAGCAAGCTTGAATCCCGCCGCTGCCACCAATGAGAGAAGTTGGCCTGGTATATGCTGTCCACTAATCAAAGTGGGCACCTTGCACCAGTCCAAACGACCCTTATGATGATTAGGTTAAAGACAACCTTTATAGAAAGCTATCCTAGTGGTAGCTGTGGAGAGCAGCCTTCAGGCTAAGTCTCGAAGGAATGTAAAGCAGCTTGTTTTACCAGATCAGAACCTCCTGAATGACCAGATGAAAGGAGAACCACACAAGAGATATATAAAATATATGTATTTATTACTAAACACTCTCTACTAACCTCTTTATGAGATTAGAGCACACCGTACACTATATTAAATCAATAGAACGACAGTAAATAGCACAATACACAGCGGGATCCAGGGGGAGACCGAACCATATACTAAGAAAGTGGTATAACAACCACGACTTGACTAGACACAGTGCCTAAAGCACATAGAATCGCTGGGACCCCAAGGAACCACCCAAAGTAGTGACACAGGGGACCCACGGAGGACGGGTGCAGTGTGTGAACACAGACGCGAGCTCCATACAGCTCTATGGGAAAGTCGCGGTTGGAAAATTACAGTTTAAGGACACTTCGGAGAGGACTTCAAGCAAACCCTTTGGAACATAGAAGGTTCTAAGGCCAGCACCCTTGTGAGTACCGAGGTACCCGTGTTACCTATCCCAGAGGAGCCGGGTGCATAGGGGTCAAGTGGTGTCGGAAACCCTCGTCGTTTTCAATGGCGTGATGCGAAGAAGTGCTGCTGCCGGGAAGATGAAGTGTCCGGTGGAATCCAAGCCTGGATCCGAGGTGAGAAGAACCTGAAAGCAGAGGGGACAGAGTCTGGGTCCCTTCAGGGTAACCAGGGGCTCGGTAGACGAATGCCCACTGATGTCGGGTGCTTCAGGTGAGATGACGGGATGCTTGATTTGAAGGAGGGTCCCGAAGGCCCCACCTTACCATCTAACAAGAAACCCATTTTTGATTTTGCACTGCCCACTGAACATGATACCCCTAAGTTAGGCCCTACCAGGCAGGCTCAGATAGAATGTCTTAAGTTGTCCACTTTCCTTCATCCTGGGAGTGCATCTCACATAGGCCAAGCCCAGCTCCGTAGATAACCATATTGTACATAGGACCAAGCATGTCTTCCTAGATACAAATGTATAGGCCCAAAAAGCCAATGACTCCTGCTCTCATTTTATAATAATAATAAAACAGATCTCGTAGGCCTCGCTGATCTGCTAGCAGAGATCTGTTCCATCCACCGAGAGACAACATCAGCCCCCTCTTGTAAATTTCCACAGTTACGAGAATAAGAGTGGCCCCCACCCACGTGACAATCTGTTGGTACATCTGGCTGTGTCACATGCAAGATTTGCGATATTTTTAGTTATGAAACTTTCCGCGCTTGCTTAACTGAAACTGAGAAGGCGGCAACGTGACCAAGAATTAATATATTATATATTAATTCTGAGCATTTTACGGTAAAAGTTATCCTTTGTTTACTTTTTGCGGTCAAGAACACTGACCATCTGCTAAAAGCGCTGTTTCATCATGATACCACTTCTCGGTTTTATATAAAATTTTCCAGTTACTGTAAGCGGGCGGTTAAGTGGCCTGCGTCAGATCTCGTGTCAGACGTGGGTGTAAGTTCTGCATTTAACCATATAAAAGAGCTTCGCCCAGGGTGCAGCTCTGAACTCTCTGCGCATCAGTGCATGACTGCATATAGAGGGTTCCCGATCGATCGTCCGTGAGACTGGGCCTAGAACTTCAACTTCCAAGGTGGTAATACTCTTTTCTGATAATTCAGCCTATCTGATTATTTTGCCTTTTGGCTTTGTCAGCTCAACTAAATATTAGCCTTTTGGCCTTGTCAGCTCAACTAAATATTTGGCCTCTTGGCTTTGTCAGCGCAACTAAATATTTAGCCTTTTGGCTTTGTCAGCCTATCTAACTCAGCTCATTCTAACCCAAGCCATTGCATTTATTTTAGGTTAAACTGCGTAGTCTTGAATGGTGTTGCTTTCTTAAAAAGAGATTAGCCTTCTAGGCATTAGCCTACCTATCCTTTTTAAAGTCAGGGTTGCTCTTTAGGCAGCTACTCATAGCATAATATTTAGACATATATTTGCTTCTTTTGAACGACTGATTTATAACATTGTCAATACATTTATTTTGCATCCTGCTCATGTGTTCATGGGCAACATTTTAATCGAACTGTTTCTATGCTTTTGAACTGCTTAAATAAAAAGTCACTGTATTTTACATCGTGGTTTCTTCTTTCCAAGTGAACGAGCAGAACAGAGGGGTCAGGCTCTCTGGAGTCGGTAAGCAGAAGGGTGTGGCCATCCAAGTATCCCCTCATCAGCTGGCGACCACGAAAAAAGGTCTCGAAAGGCGAGTCGCCTACGGTGCGGTCCAGGGACGCACACTGGGGTTACACCTGTGTGGCTGCCTCTCAGGCTCTCCTCACGTCCACCTGGGTAAGTCAGGGATGGTTTTGATTTTTATTCCTTGAATTTACCTCAGGTTGTGGCGTGTGTGGGGCGGTGGGTCTGGCTGCCTTTGCCATCCACGGTCTCCCTTGTGTGTGCTCCTTTGCCTACCTGTGGTTGACTGACATGCCACGACGTCCTCTTTGTGGCTGGTCACATCTTCCCGAGGCTCTTTGATGCTGTCCCCTCTGCTGTTATTAATTTCGTCGTGGTTCCTTTCTATTTGCATTTTCTTGTGCTGTCACTTTCATTGCCATTTTCCTTTTCAGTTCTTATCTTTGTCTTCTCGCTTGGATATGCTCCGTGATGCTTGAGGTTTGAGTCCTGACCACCACTTTTTACGTGGTTGGTCGAATTCTGGCATGGTGCACTCATGCTCTTGCAGGTTTTCATATTTTCATAGTTGCCACATGTGTTTTTTTTTTTTTAACGGTTTTCCTTGCTCAGTGATGCTTGAGGTTTGAGTCCTGGCAACCTGTTTGTACGTGGTTCGCCAAATTCTGGCATGGTGCACACATGCGTTTGCAGCTTTCTCATGTTTTAATATTTCACACGCATTTAATATTTGACGCACATTTTTCTCAATGCCCTTTCTTATCGAACAGTTTATATTGCACAGCTGTGGGCTGTTGCGCTCTTGACACGGTGCACAAGTGGCACGCATTTCTGTAGTATTGTCGCGTTTTAATTTAGGGTGTGTCCCGGCGCCATTTTGTATGCTCTTGCCGCCATTTTGTATTCGTATTTACATTTTGTATTATTAATTTTCCACCTTTTATGTTTCCTTCTGTACTCTTTCGTTGAATATTTTATTTATCCGTCCTTTCTCTCCTTCCCTTCCTTCTCTTTCAGTTGCTCTTCGTGTTCTTTTCCTCACACCTTCTTCATAAATTGTCATTTTTATTTCTTCCTTTACACCCTACACCACCATTCTATTTCTTTTCGGCGTCAATGCGCCCCTCTTTCGTCAGGGTTCTTTCATGTGTATTCACACACTCATTCTTCGCACTCTATAGTTCGTCCCTCTCTGATTCAGTTTTACATGGCTTGGGTGCTTTTCTCTCAAATTTATCTCGCTCTCTCAACTGCGCCTTTCTCCCTTGTTAGCTGCGCCACTCCAAAAACAGGAACTAACCACTTCGAAGTCTGTGGCCCAGTCTGACATTCACCCCGCCTTCTTCTGCTCTCTGCCTTCGCAGAACGAGGAAGTGAGCCTCGCAGCTTCACTGTAGTCACCTCGCCCCTCCTTTCTCTGTCTTCTCAGTCTGGTCTCTCACCAAACATTGTTACTTTTTATCATTATTATTTTTTGAAATGCATTTCATTTATTTAATTATTGTTTATTTGTTGTCTATAGTGTCTGTTTTTTGTGCTTCGTTTTCTTAAACATTTATTAGCCCTGCTGTCCCACCAGTTTTCTCCCCGCCCTCCACATCTGTTGCTGAACTGCCAGCTCCACACTCACTTAGCCGAGTGGCAGTCTGCTAGTTATTGTTGTTGACTCAGTTGCCCCCCACCTTTCATCAATTAACGGCAACTGCGCTAGGTAGCTGTTGTCTGGATTGCCTTGCTTTTAAAACTTAGCCGCAATCCCGCTAAGTAGTTGCACTTTTCTTCAGTACACCTTGCACATATATTGTGCCTCTTTTTCTCTGTCTCTCACACCTTTTTGCCTACCACTTGCCTACGCCAATTGGTAGCCAAGGGGGGTGGAGGTGTATCTCCATTCCTCTTGTCCGTCCCCTTAAACAACCCCCCCGTTATGTCCCCTGACCCCCCACAAATTATTAATCTCCTTATTCATTCAGTACGTGGTACTGCCACGGCGGTATACCACACCAGTCTTGATCGCTTTATCCCCCTCACGCGCCATCAAAGCGACGTTCTTGCAACTACTTGGGACATCTTAGAGGTTGACTTTACACCCACTACCGATCTCCGCCTTTCACTCTTGTCTCTCATAGACTTACCTCCCTCAGGCACCGCTTCTTCCCAACCACCAGACACCACCCGCCCGGATCTTTTGTGGCCTGCCCACTCCGCTAATTCATCTTCGCGCTCCCCACCCTCTTTAGGGTCTTCTGTTTCTTTTGCTAATTCTCCCACTATCGTTGCCATAGACGGCGAGTCCAATACTGACTCTGCGCAGTCCACGGCATCCTCTGAAGAGGCAACACTCCCTAACCTTACCGCCCCTGCTTCCCCCACGGTATCAGCATCAGCACTTACTATTGCTCTCCCTCAACCACTGTCTCCTGCTAACGAGTCCCCATTCCTCGTGGCACTCCTACAGGATTATTCAGTGGATCTAGAGGACTCTGCTCCAGACATCCTCATTGTGCCTCCCCGGCAAGCCCACCCCCGCATTTTCAGTCACTGTAGGGAATGACTGCCCCGTCTCCTGACAGTACAGCTTCTCCTATTTTTGTATATTTAGTTAATAATATCGTTGTGGGTCTTTCTACTGGGCACCCATCCTCCTTTTGTCACGTTACACCCTTAGCAAGCACTGTCCTTCTCACTATATTTCAAGTTTTAGGGGTTGACTATACCCAGGCACAGCAGATAACGCTTTCACTAGCACCGTCCTTTCCGCACCTTCCGAATCCCATTGTCACTAAAGCCAAAGAACAAAAACATTGCAAGCACTGACATTTCAGGGAACACTCGTCCCCCAACAATTACTGATCCCCATGAACAGGATTTTAGGTACCTGTGTTCATAAAACATCGGATTGCATTTACATACGCATTCGCCTAATAGCGCCAGGTTTGGACATACCTACCACACTAGTTACAACTTATCCACGCAACCCGCTACAAAGCAAAGTAATTGCTGGTCTCTCTCGTAACCAGCTCCAATTCCCTGACTTCTCCCCTAACGGAATATACACCGGACCACAGGAACTGGACTTAAGAAAAGCATTATATCACATTATCAGTAGCGCCATAGGAGAGGAATTGATAAATGACGCCATCCCCCCCACTCCTGCCACTGAACCCACTCCTGCCACTGAACCCACTCCTGCCACTGAACCCACTCCTGCCACTGAACCCACTCCTGCCACTGAACCCACTCCTGCCACTGAACACTCTCCTGCCACTGAACCCACTCCTGCCACTGAACACTCTCCTGCCACTGAACACTCTCCTGCCACTGAACCCACTCCTGCCACTGAACACTCTTCTGCCACCTAATTACATTCCTTTCCAAACAAGCGACATTCACCCTCAAAGCATTGTGCTTTAAAATAACACTCATGAATGGCATAGTGAGCTCTACAGTGTACAAAACGTCTACCCACTTTCACATCTTTTTCATCATACATCCCCCTGGAGCGCTATTCACTGCCATACTATCTAGCACGTGGCCAAGGCACCCTCTCCAAAGTTATATTGCTGAAGCTTGCTTTGACGGCCAGCTTCGCTTCCCCCTTTATACTCTAGCACAAGAGCGAGACTTGCAGGACATGGTGTATGATATTGTCATTCAGGCAGTAGAGCAAGAACTCATCAGAGACATTGTCCCTAGCACCTGGAAGAAAAAAACGAAGAAAAAAAACGCGCTCCTGTAATTCAGGCTTTGCCTAGAGCGCCCCGTGTTAGACACACCAACATGGCCACTCCAACATGTTTTAAAAACATTCGGAGGCCAAGAACACCATATACTAAAGCACTGCCGTGAGCTACACAAGCGTACGGTCAAAATGAGTCATCCTTGGCCCTCAGAGGGAAGCTTTGATCCAATCATACTAGAGCATGCCACCACCTTTCTAGACACCAAGTACTCTGGCACTAAGTTACAGAAGAGAAAGGCTACTTTAGATCTCTGGCGCATTTTCAAAGACAAGGCTCAAACACACTCTGACTCCACACACCCAGTTATACCAAATGCTCCGCCCCCACCGCCTTACCACTTCAGCGGTATGTATACCGAACTCACTAACAAGGAACAACCTGAGCTACCAGTTACCACTAATGATTCTCCGGCTGCTGGCTTCCAACCACTACCAAATGAGGCATCTTCCTCACCGCACCTCGGCCCAGATTTACACATCACACAGATTGAGGAATTTCAGACTTCCCACACATCACCCAGTCACCCGTACCACCATGTGGACAGACCACCGGCTCCACCCACGCCCCCCAGTGATGTATACCCCAACCTGACAGACCTGCGCAGCGTACACATGCCTCTCCCTAACGGTACAGTAAGGGAGACAGCAGTATCGGGTATCCCAGGCTTCATAGATGCACAACTATCACTGAAATTTACACCAACAGTCAATACTGCACACCCACGCCCAGGTGAAGAGGATGAGGTAGACTCTGACTCTGTCTCTCAAGCATCATCTCATCACTTGGACTCTGACTCTGTCTCTCAAGCATCATCTCGTCACTTGCGCTCACCTGTCATTGTCATCCGTGACATCGGCACTCAACAAGCCTCTGACTCTAACCCCTTCCGTGACACTGACACTCAACAAGCACCTGGCCCCAACCCCTTCCTTGACACCCACACACACCTGTTCCCAAGTTCGCACCTCCCATCACAAACAAGCATGCCTTTCATGGCTACTGCACCCTCTGGTGAGGTACCAGGATCTGGCCTTATGACAGACCAGCGACAGCTCTTTGAGTTCCCCGTCCCACCATTGCTGTGCATAACGGAGGGACAGTGTGTCCCTCTCACAGGTCTTCCCTCCTCATATGGCAATTATAGACAGAATGAAGACTTGAGCAAAAGCACTAGCCTGGAAAGTATTTCACCACAGCATCTTGAGGACGAACAGACACCCATGCATCAATCACCTTGCCACGCAGCACAGGTAAACACGATGAGACGCTTGTCATTTAAATTAGAGAACATGAACAAAAGCATTACAGACATGATCCAGAAGGTCAACACACCAACACCACCCTCACCCACGCTGCACAACCTCGTGCAACACCACCCAAAGACAATCATCAGTAGGAATGGGGAAGGGAATAGACAATATCTACTTAATGAGCACCCCTACCGCTGTGACGCTGTCGCCTCTGGAATAACACAAACACTCACCAACACACACCAAGCCCACCAATCCCCGACAGCATTAGGACGGGAGAAGACACCCCCACGGGTGCTAGAAGGCCACAATCCAATGTTTAGTGAGATCCCAATATGTTGTGGACTCCCACAGGAACGAGACCCAGTGGTAAGAAGTAAGGTCAGGACCACCGAAGCACAGAGACTTAAAGTCTTGGGGACACATGGGCGCCCAGACGACATACTATATGACGTCTCGGGCTCTGCTTCCTTGCCCACCATTAGGATGAAAAATAGACACAACATAAGTCTCAGCAGACCATGTCCACCACAAACAAGCAATGATCTCACTCCCAATGAGATAGTGACATTAGGGGAAGGTTCAGATTATGCAGTTAACCCCTTTTCAGACGACTTGGCAGGCTGGTCAGAGCCCTTAGCGCCGCAAATGCTCCCTTGGCCAAGAGAAGGCTCTTTTGAACCTCAGTACATGGCAACAGCAGTTGAATGTATCCTCAAAGGACTAGGAGATGAGGATTGGGACTATGACTACATGAGGGAGAGCCTGAAAGTCTGGCAAAAATATGCTCGCCAGCATGACTATACAGGACCCACAGCGCGACGCCCTGGGGTCATGCGCCAGATGCCACTGCTCTACAAAAATGTCACTGATCCCCCCCATCTACATCCCATGGTCTACATTAGACAAAGAAAATGTCAAAAAGCAACTCCCACCCCTCACTGAGGGTGCGGGAAAATGGATTGCAGCTTTTGAAAATTGCACCACAGGTAACAACATAGCTATAGGAGATGTAAAATGCCTGCTGATCTCCCTCATGGGAGAAGACGCAGAAGATCTCTTCACACGTGTCCATGCCAATCTTACAAAAACAAACACCAAACATGATGGTGTTTCCTTTAATGAGATTAGAACACTAGCATGGACTGAGTTGCGCAGGAAATTCCCTGATGTTCCCGATATTGGGGCTCTGTTGTCACAGACCATGCAACTAAATGAAGACCCTGCCAACTATCTTTCCAGAATGAAAGAAAAATGGCACCAGGAGTTAGGGCAACGATGGGACGCAGCTGGAGGGTATGGGAGATTATTTTATCACACAATAAAGAAAGGCTTACCCACTGAAGTGCAGGAAAAATTAGATGGCATTGTAGCAATGGAATGCAAGCCATGGGCTGAAATACAAGACCACATTATACATTACTGCAAAAAGAGACAGGAACAAGAGAAGGTTAGACAGCTGGCAATAGAGAATGCCGCTGCCAAGTTGGTACAGCAGAAACTTAATAAGAAAAAAGACAATGTTGACACAGTCATGCTTGCAGCACCGGTTACTCAAATGACAGCAGTAACATCCTTCCCCCAGGCTGCCATGAATGCTCTTGCAGGCAACGCCCAACCTGCCCCACAGCAGGTTCAAGCACCACCTGCAGTACAGTACATACAAGCTCAACCCCAACCTGCCATACAGTATGTCCAGCCGCAACCACAGCCAATGGTACAATACATGCCAGCACCACCTGCTTACAGCACCAACACACAGCCCTATTACAATAACAGACCAAATATGAACTGGAACACGGGTGGACCAGGAAGAGGGCGAGGGATGGGACAACAAAGGTTTCCACAACAGCCAGGATAAGGGACACCACCGATCATCTGCTACTATTGCCAGAAACCAGGCCACATACAGAGAGATTGCAACAGTAAAAAGCGTGATATGGGTCAGCAATATATGCGTCCTGGCTACCCAGCACAAGCACCATTCCAACAACAGCAGCGCACGCAACAACACCTTCAACAGCCCCAAATACTATACTCTTATGCACAACCAGCACAGCAACAACAAGTGCAGCTTCAAGCGCCCATAATGGCCCAGGTTCAGCCAGCAGTCCAACAAATACAGGTTCCAATGCAACAGCTACAGCCACAGCAACTACCTGCTTATCAGGTGGTCCCCCAAACACAAAACAATGTACCTCTAGGAGGAACGATTGTTGCCTCCAACAACCCCTTTACCCAGGGCACCATCCAGCAATTTCAGGCTGGAGGATACACTGGCTAGGACAGCCCACAGACAACTCTTGTGTGCCCAATTTTGTCCTGCACAAGCAATACTGAAGAGGACCCTATTGCAAGTGTTGTGATAAATAACAAAACATATAGTTTTCTTGTTGACACAGGTGCCACATATTCCTGCATTACAGGTGGCCCTCTGCCCATTTCAAACAAAACAGCGGACACACAGGGATTTTCTGGGGCAATAGCAAGGGTCCCCTTCACCAAGCCAGTATCAATGGAGATAGGAGGCCATGTAGTGGAGCAGCCTCTGCTCTATTCACCCAGGTCCCCAGTCAATCTTTTAGGACGTGACCTCATGGCCAAACTAAACATGACCATCCACTTTGATGACAACGGATTTGATGACAACAATGATTTGCTCCATACCAGGTACCCCACTAACTAGGATAATGGCAGTTACTGCACAGTCTTCCTTAGATAGTCAGGTCAGAGCACGCCCAGTGGATGAGCATGCCTTCTCTGCAGCTGTCCACACTATTGTCGCCACCACTCCCGAATTACAAGGCCGCACTGTTCAGTTACCAAAAGAGTTCCTTTTCAGACCACAAGTACCAGACTCACAGTTATTAGACAAACATTTGACATTTGACATCTGCGCCCTTGAGGTAACACCGACCTACGGCGCATTCCTGGCATGCGATGACAACGCTCATACTTGGGCTTGTGTCATTTTTATTGAGCCTGAAGGGTTGGTAAGAGACATTTCAGATGCCCAGTTGTTTGGATCTCCTGAAGACTACTCCAAGACAGAGATTATCTATCAAAACAATGTGCCTATCTCAGTAACAGTGGAGATTAGGACACCAACAGTCACCCCTAGCTATGACTCTGCCCGAGACGCAGATCTGGCTCAAGTACCTGCACACCTTTGGACAACAGGCCCAAATGATGTAGGCCTTATCAGTTCTGCCAGGACATTTAAGATAACTCTCAAATAAGGTGCTATCCTGCCCAGAATAAAACAGTATCCCCTGTCCAAGGCAGCGGAAGAGGGCATTGCCCCTACCATACAGGCATTGCTAGATCAAGGAGTAATATATCCTTGTATCTCTCCTTGTAACACAGCCCTTTTTCCTGTGCGGAAAGGGAAGACCAATCAATGGCGTCTAGTACATGATCTGCGCGCCGTTAACAACATAGTTGTGCCAGAATTCCCTATTGTCCCAGACCCCTCTGTCATCCTCACGAATGTCCCCCCCCGATGCACAGTACTTTTCTGTCATCGACCTGAAAAATGCTTTTTTCAGCATTCCCCTACACCCAGACAGCCAATACCTATTGGCTTTCTCATTCAGAAATGTGCAATTAACATACACAAGGCTCGCTCAAGGGTACTGTGAGTCCCCTAGCGTCTTCAACAGGGTTGTCAAAGAGGACTTGTCTAATATTCAATGTGATAGCACCCTACTGCAATATGTCGATGACATACTGCTTTGCAGCCCCACAGAACAACAATGTAGAAAAGACACCATCTTCTTACTTACCACGCTAGCACAAAGGGGATATAAGGTTGACAAACAGAAGTTACAGTACTGTCAGAAAGAGGTACATTATCTAGGACAGCTACTGTCTGCATCAGGCAGACGAGTCACTCCAGGTCGAGTTGAGGCGATAAAAGGCACTCCTGAACCTCAAACAGTTAAAGACATGCAAAAATTCCTCGGCCTGGTTAATTATGTCCGTCAATGGGTCTTTGATTTCGCAACAATAACTGCCCCATTGCTGAAAGCTGTGAAAATGGGCAAAGACAGACACAATAAAATTGAGTGGACACCTGAAATGAGAACAGCCTACACCCAGCTCAAAGATGAGATAACAAATGCACCAGTGTTAGGATCACCTGATTACACAAAAGAATTCTACCTATTCACTCACTGTGATGGTCTAGTAATGACTGCAGTACTCACTCAAAAATAGCCCATGGGCCATAAGCCCATTGCCTACTTCAGCGGTATGCTGGACGCTGTCATGAAAGGTCATTACCCCTGCGGACACAGGCCCTTGCTGCCGCAGCATTTGCTGTTGAGAAAACTACCCCCATTGTAATGGGTTCCCCACTGACTATGTACACCGAACATGCCGTCTTTGCAATAATACAAAAAGCCAAGACAACTTTAACAACACAAAGAGTGTCAGGTTACGAAGTCATACTGTCACTACCTTCTCTCAAGATTGTAAAATGCCACACAGTAAACCCTGCCACATTTTTTGCTCATCCTATAGCTACCTCAGATGATGACACCCATGATTGTGCCACATATTCACCAGATGAGTCTGGAGCAGCAAAAGAGGATCCCATTCCAAACAGTACTGTATATTTTGTTGATGGCTCCTCTACCATTGATCAAGAGACAGGAGTCAGGTACACAGGAGCTGCAGTAGTTAAAGCACAGCAGAATGATTCCTCTGATTCCCTAGACATTGTACAGCAACTTACATTACCATCACATTATTCTGCCCAGGCAGCTGAACTGGTAGCCCTCATAGCTGCCCTGAACATTGGAGCTGATGACCGCATTACTATTTACTCCGATTCTGCATATGTTACTACGACTACACACTTCAGCATCCTCCGCTGGAAGAGGCGCGGCTTCCTCAAATCAGATGGTACACCAGTCATTCACAAAACGTTACTAGAGGAACTTATTGAGGCCCTTACACTACCAGCTGAAGTAGCCGTAGTCAAATGCGCAGCGCACACCAATGGCCAAGATTTTGTCTCCAGAGGTAACGCCCTGGCAGATTGGGCAGCTAAGGCTGCAGCCAGAGGCCCCCCAGCAACAGGCCCCCCACTTCACGCAACACCAGAGGTACCATTTGCCCCCATTTTACTTTCCCAAACACTGCCTCCCACAGAGCATGACAATAGCAATGAAGGAATTCCAAAAACACCATCCCAATTCACAACACCATTTGACATTGACACAACTCAGCAATATGATCACACTGCACAGTTACACCTTAGAGAAATGCAAGAAAGTGCACCAGATCAAGAGAAAGAGTTATGGAAGAAGAGGGGAGTACAACAGGACTCCGCCGACTTCGTGTATAGACAGACAGTAACAGGGAAACCTGTGATGCCACAGGCCCTATTACAAGTGGCATTGGACCAACTCCACCTTCCCACACATGTCACCCGAGATAACATGTCCACCACCTTGCAAACAGACTGGTTCATCCCCAATGCCTATGAACAGATACAATTGTATGTTAATAAATGTCTCATTTGCCAACAATATTCCCCAAACCCGACTCTCAAAACAATTGCTTCCACCATTCCTAGACCATCTGGCCCCTTCAAAGAGCTACACATTGACTATGTCAACATGATCGACCGCTGCCAAAATTACCGCTATCTCATTGTAGTAGTGTGTCCATTTTCACGCTGGATCGAAGCTGGACCTTGCGTCCACTGCGATGCCAAGGCAGCTGCCACATTCCTACTCCGTGATGTCATTACTCACTGGGGCATTCCAGACGCCATCCGGTCCGACAACGGAAGTCATTTTTCAAACGCCATCTTTTCCTCCCTGACCACAATGCTAGGCATTAAACACAAACTGACATCAGCTTACCACCCACAAAGCAACGGTATTTGTGAGCGCCTCAACGGCTTGCTCAAAAATAAAATAAGCAAAATAAGCGCAACAATAGGAAAGAAATGGCTTTATTGCCTACCCATAGCACTCTTTGCACTAAGAAACTCCCCAAGTTCGGATCACCACCTCACGCCCCATCAGCTTGTCACTGGACGATCCATAAATGTAACAGTTCCATCCACACGCCCTAAGACAGACAGTGAATCATCATCAGAGATAGTGAGAGCAGAACTTTACCAATATCTGTGCCAACTAACAAGCGCAGCGCAGTTCCTTTCTACCCAGGTATCCAAGAGGAGAGACAAGGGCCCCACCGATCCTGAGCTCCCACCAATCCGTCCCGGGACACTGGTCTTCGTCCGGAAAAACGTCAGGCGTTGGAAGGATCCTAAGTTCGAAGATCCCTTCCAGGTGATAGACTCATCACCAACTGCAGTGCGAATAACTGAGAGAAAAGCATGGATCCATCGCAGCCACGTCCGCCTAGACCCCGCACCACCACCTCAGCCAATGGACTAAAGGAGGGACGGGACATACCATCTGTGCCACTCCATGAAGACAGCGGCCTTCCATCCTCCTGTGATGAAGAAGACGATGAGCATCGCGTACTTACAGTCAAGAACGCTAATGGAGATGCAAAGTTATGTATTTCACTTGTCTTACTATTTTGTGTTTTTTCTACTGTGACTTTGGCAGTTCTCAATTGGTACATGTATTATCTTGCAACTACTGATCAGTGTTATCTTTCGGATGCTATCACACCATCTTCAGGACAGTCAGTTGTGCCACCAGATAGAGACAAGATCGAAAGTCCACCACTCCCACCTTGTACCGCTGTTACAGCACACACTAGCACACACCCCACATCCACAGTTACTGATCTGATCCCAAGCAGTGCTACTACCCCAGGGGCTGGCGTTCTAGATCTCACAATAGGTCCCCAGTTGCCCCGCCGTTCCCCTCCCCGCACTAAACGTGGATTTAAACGAGGCAGACCAAGGTTCTGAACCCGTAGACCAAGACCTGAGGTTACATAAGATTGGCCCACCGCTCTTCAGGACACAATGGTTCACATTGCACACCTTCATTCCAGGCCCGATTTCCATTCCACACGTCCGGACGAATTCGATCCGGATAATGGAGCCCATGATGCCCTGTTAGACAACATGTGGTACCGGCATATGTCCAAAATAGGGAAAAAGGCAACAAAGGAAGCATGTTTCGTGTGCTCACATATCCCTCATGCAGTAGGCGCAGATCAAATGATTTTCCCTAAAGAAGTACCACCCCCAATAGCCAAGTGTCTCCTCCATCTGTTCCTTTGCCGTATATATGGCCAGATTCAGCTTCTGTCAGCAACTATCGATACTGCATTTGTAAACACTACGGCATGGGATTATCAGTATGTCACGTTCAGAATTGTGACTGACAAAGAACAATTTGACAAAGGCATAGAAGAGCTGTATAGGATGAAAATATCTGACTCCATAACACAACATTGGGAGCGTAGTTTTGCCTATTTACGCTACTTCACCTTTTCAACACCGATGGCAACATGTCATCCACTAATAGACCAGAGCCTCTGTGTATACAGGCCTGTGTTGCGTTTACGGACCAATATCTATTATAACAATAAGTGGCACGGTCCACACAACCTGACCTGTAGAGCGGCTTCCTTAGGAGCACCCTTTATAACGACAGACTGGGAGGGGGACACCCATTGGGATATCTATGATGAGTGCGGAGGGGTCTGGGCACAAGAGAGTAGAAGGTACACCTTTAGTAAGGACACCACCTACCAATGGAAAAAAGTATATAAACTAAAAAATCCTCTCCTTTGCTTCCTAGGTAACGGTACCCGCCCTGTGGGCAGCAACACTAACTGTAACACGACAGTTTTTAATGTGGACCTCCAAGACGGCACCGCCGGCCTCATGGACATCTTTTGGGCCTGCGGAGAACGCATCTACGCCCAGTTGCCTCCTCAATGGAAGGGCCTATGCACCATGGTCACCATGCATGAACTGCATCTCGTTGTCCCGGCATCCAACATTTCTCAAGTGCTCGAACAACCCATGACAGGTGATGTCACCCTGCTTCACCGGCACCGAAGGAGTGCTCAATATTTTGCTAACGACGCCTTTAAGGAAGTTCCTGACGAGTTTCGCCTGTTCAATGGCGCCCAGGAATTCTTTGGGGGCCTGTGGCCCATCTGGCAAACATCTGCTAGTGCCCGGTGGCTGCAGGTCACACGCTATGAACTAATGACTCTGATCAACAACACCCGAGATGGGTTCAACGCAATACAGGAAGAATTACGACCAATAAGACTTATGGTTCTAGAGCATAGATATGTTCTAGATCAGCTCACAGCTATGCAGGGAGGGTATGCGCTTCCATAGGATCGAGCTGCTGTACGTTCATACCATCTAATGATGCCGCTAACGGGTCTCTTGCTAAGGCCATTGAGGACTTGGACAATTTGGGAAAAAAGATGCGTGATGAGGGCGGTGCCGATGCAGACCCTATTACGAGCTGGTTCAACTTGGACTGGATGCCTTCATGGCTATCTGCTATCTTGAAAATTATGTTACCTATTTGTTGTGTCATCATGTTAATGTGTTGCGGTGCACAGGTAATAATGAGGTGTGTCAGCAGATGTAGCATCAAAGCAGTTGGGATAAATTACGTTAAAACAGGACTTTACCACGATGCAGACTATCTGGACATGCACTGTGTTCCTGGGGATGGGCAGGTCCACATACAACTCATAGAACTAGCTGCCCCTGAGGCTTCTCCCAACACATCCCCAGCTCCCCCAGTCCCACCGCATAGGTACACTTTGAGGGAGGAGCATAACGCTCAACAGTATGACCAGTTACTGAGCCATGATGATGGAGAATATGTTACCCTACCATCAGAATTGCAACCCCCGGCTGCGTGCCCCTACGTAAATGACCCACTCAGCATGCACCCGACCCCGGAGGGTCCTTCAAAGTATTCTATCCGAGATGTGTTCAAAAATGAACAAGAGCAGGGATATGAAGGAGGGTCCCGAAGGCCCCACCTTACCATCTAACAAGAAACCCATTTTTGATTTTGCACTGCCCACTGAACATGATACCCCTAAGTTAGGCCCTACCAGGCAGGCTCAGATAGAATGTCTTAAGTTGTCCACTTTCCTTCATCCTGGGAGTGCATCTCACATAGGCCAAGCCCAGCTCCATAGATAACCATATTGTACATAGGACCAAGCATGTCTTCCTAGATACAAATGTATAGGCCCAAAAAGCCAATGACTCCTGCTCTCATTTTATAATAATAATAAAACAGATCTCGTAGGCCTCGCTGATCTGCTAGCAGAGATCTGTTCCATCCACCGAGAGACAACATCAGCCCCCTCTTGTAAATTTCCACAGTTACGAGAATAAGAGTGGCCCCCACCCACGTGACAATCTGTTGGTACATCTGGCTGTGTCACATGCAAGATTTGCGATATTTTTAGTTATGAAACTTTCCGCGCTTGCTTAACTGAAACTGAGAAGGCGGCAACGTGACCAAGAATTAATATATTATATATTAATTCTGAGCATTTTTTACGGTAAAAGTTATCCTTTGTTTACTTTTTGCGGTCAAGAACACTGACCATCTGCTAAAAGCGCTGTTTCATCATGATACCACTTCTCGGTTTTATATAAAATTTTCCAGTTACTGTAAGCGGGCGGTTAAGTGGCCTGCGTCAGATCTCGTGTCAGACGTTGGTGTAAGTTCTGCATTTAACCATATAAAAGAGCTTCGCCCAGGGTGCAGCTCTGAACTCTGCGCATCAGTGCATGACTGCATATAGAGGGTTCCCGATCGATCGTCCGTGAGACTGGGCCTAGAACTTCAACTTCCAAGGTGGTAATACTCTTTTCTGATAATTCAGCCTTTTGGCTTTGACAGCCTATCTGATTATTTTGCCTTTTGGCTTTGTCAGCTCAACTAAATATTAGCCTTTTGGCCTTGTCAGCTCAACTAAATATTTGGCCTTTTGGCTTTGTCAGCGCAACTAAATATTTAGCCTTTTGGCTTTGTCAGCCTATCTAACTCAGCTCATTCTAACCCAAGCCATTGCATTTATTTTAGGTTAAACTGCGTAGTCTTGAATGGTGTTGCTTTCTTAAAAAGAGATTAGCCTTCTAGGCACTAGCCTACCTATCCTTTTTAAAGTCAGGGTTGCTCTTTAGGCAGCTACTCATAGCATAATATTTAGACATATTTGCTTCTTTTGAACGACTGATTTATAACATTGTCAATACATTTATTTTGCATCCTGCTCATGTGTTCATGGGCAACATTTTAATCGAACTGTTTCTATGCTTTTGAACTGCTTAAATAAAAAGTCACTGTATTTTACATCGTGGTTTCTTCTTTCCAAGTGAACGAGCAGAACAGAGGGGTCAGGCTCTCTGGAGTCGGTAAGCAGAAGGGTGTGGCCATCCAAGTATCCCCTCATCAGATTCTGCAGCCACAGGGGCCAGGAGACGTCAACGACGACCAAAGTCCGGAGGTGAGCTGTCCCACGAAGGATGTCGAGTGCTGGGGGGGTCAGTGTCCGGATTGAACACCAACAAGCCTTGGCAACTGCAACCCACGCGGGCAGAGGAAACAAGTCACGGTGAGGACCAGCAAGGTCCTGGAGACTCTCCAAGCTATGGAGAGTCAGGGCACGTCTGGAGCAACCAGGAAAGCCCAAGGAAAGTCAAAGTTACCTTCACAGGGACCCACAAGCCAACGGACCAGGGATCGCGAAGGGACCTCGAGCTGACTCACGAAATACCAGCCCACAGAACACTCGTGGAGTGTAGGCCGGAAATCTTCGGTGCAATTACTGCTCGGGGTCAGGACTACACGTAGCCCAAAGCACAGCCTCAGGGATCGCCAAAAAGCATATGCTGCTGCAAAAGTACACAGTGCACAGGGGTTCGGGTTGCACGGTCCCCACGAGGGATACTGGTCTCAGAATTGCTGAGAGGTCAGATCAACTTCAGGGACGCTCGGGAACCCACCTCCTGTGTTGCATAAATCTTCGGAGTCCTCAGGAGCTCGGGAGATGCAAACAGGTCAGATGCGTTTAGGTGCCTGCTGCTGCAGGGGAGTAACTCCTTTACTCCAAGGGAGATTCTTCAGTCATCCAGCGTAGTGTAGATCGTCGAAGTACTTGGTTTCTGTAGCAGAGTTTAGTCCAGGTAAAATCTAAAGTCCTGTAGTCAGGGTTCCTACTTTATACCCAAGGAAGGGGTGGGACAAACTCTGGGGACCCACCTATGGGAGGGTCAGGACAGAGGGGTGGCTACACCCATGTCCTTTGTCCAGTTTCACGCCAGAGCAGGAGCAAATGGCTCCTGTAACCAGTTTGAACTGGACTATGCACAGGGACACCAAATGGGCCCCCAGTGCAGACTTCAAACACTCTCACAGTGCACCCACCCAGCCCCAATACACTAAATCCTGTCTGGGAGGTGGTCACACCTCCCTGTGACAGGAAACCTATTGTCAAGCCTTCCCCTGCTCGAGCTTGGCCCAGCATCAGGAGGGCAGACTCGTGTCTGTGGCTGGCAGCATCCATTTTGTGATGCCCAGGTCGAGAAAGCTGGTACCGGGTAGACCGGTGTCCCATAGTAGTGGTACTACAGGGGAGGAATCATACCTCCCACACCAGTTACTGGTGTGGAGGTATGATTCCAAGGTGTTTGACACCAAACACGACATGTTTCTAAGCAGCCGTTTTAAAGTTAGCATTTACTGCGAGGTTATAATGCACTTAAGTATATATGGTTGGCTGCATCACAGACAACCCCGGAGAACAGATTCCGATGGCTGCAGAGGGGCTCTGCACATGCAGGGGCATCCTCTCACACAAAACCCAGCACCCTGCCTTCAGGATTGATAAGGCCTGCCATAGGGGTGACTGATAGGTTTATATGTGTAGTGATTTAGAATAGATATAGGTGACCTATAGCTAAGAAAGGGGTGCATGCACCTCCTTACACAGGTTGCAGTAGCAGACCTGTGGTGTCATTTTGAATGGCCTCTCAGGGGTGGCACAATACATGCTTCAGCCCCTGGGAGGCCTCTGGGGTACCTATGCCCTGGGTACATAGTACAATAAATTTAGCGGAGAAAGCAGCTAGGCTGGGGTCCTGGATAGCAGGATCCCAGCCAGTCTAAGTCGAAAACAGTGATACATCAGCAAAAAGTGGGGGTAACTATAAGAAGCAGATCCTACTCTCCTACAGGGACCATGACCACACCCGCCTTGTTTGTTGCAGTACCACATGGCGGTGGTGTTGTACGTGAACACCTGCACTCCTCTTCCCCTGCCAGAGGGAAGGAATGCCTTCAGTGCAAGACGAATCGCCGGAAGCTCCATTAGGTTGAAATGGAGCCCGGACTCCGCCTGAGACCAGAGGCCTCTGATTTCCGCCTCTCCCATGTGGCCGCCCCACCCCAGCAGTGATGCATCTGTCACCACTGTGAACTCTGGTTGGGGAAGGGAGAGGGATCTGCCGTTGACCCAATCCGGGTTCGCTAGCCACCACTGCAATTGTTGTGCAGTGCTCTCTGAGATCTGGACGCAATCGGATAGATTCCCTTGATGTTGTGCCCACTGGAACTTCAGGCCCCACTGCAGAGCCCGCATATGACACCTGGCATAGTCCACCAGCAGGATGCAGGAGGCCATGAGGTCCAGTAGCCTCAGGGTCATTCTGACCGAAACCCGAGATAGAGGCTGAAAGATCGGAATCATAGCCCGAATATCCCGGACTCGCTGTTCGGGAGGATAAGCCCGAAACTGCTCTGTGTCCAGAACCGCTCCAATGAAAAGGAGCTTCTGAGAGGCAATCAGGTGTGAATTCGGCACATTGATGGTGAACCCCAGCGAACGCAGGAGGTCGGCAGTAGTCTGGAGGTGAGAGACGACAACCTGGGGCGAGCCCACCTTCAACAGCCAGTCGTCGAGATAGGGGAAGACTGGAACCCCTGATCTGCGCAGATGAGCTGCGACCACCGCCATCACTTTCGTGAACACCCGAGGGGCGGTGGTAAGGCCGAAGGGGAGCAAGGTAAACAAAGTGCTCGTGGCCTACCGTGAACCGCAGATAACGCCGGTGGTTCGGCAGGAGGGGGAGGTGAAAATAAGCGTCCTGCAAGTCCAGCACTACCATCCAGTCTCCAGGGTCGAGAGCAGACAGAACCTGAGCCAGTGTCAACATCCTGAACTTCTCCTTCCGGAGGAAGCGGTTGCTGTTCCTGAGATCCAAGATAGGACGCAGGCCCTTGTCCTTCTTGGGCACCAGAAAGTAGTGGGAATAACAACCACGACCTACTTCTGGGGCAGGAACGTGCTCAATGGCTCCCTTGGCCAAGAGAGCCGTAACTTCCTGTTGGAGAAGGGCCAGGTGATCCTCTGACATGCAATGGAATTGAGGTGGCATGGATGGAGGGGTAGTCTCGAAGGGGAAGGGGTAGCCCCTTCAGACTATCTGCAAAACCCACCTGTCCGATGTGATGTTGAGCCAGTGGGGGAGGTGATGGCGAATCCTGCCGCCCACTGGCGATTGATAGGCCTGAAAGGTCGGACTAGGAGGGTTTGGAGGCTGCTGCAGAGGGGGCACTGGCCTGCCCGCTGGCCCCCCCCAACCCACGGCGGTGGGATCTAAGTCCCTGGCCACGCAGAGGCTGGACAGCTTGCGCAGGAATGTGGCTCTGGACAGAACGTGGCGGGGCACCCCTTCCGTAGCCACGAAAGGGGCAAAAAGACTGCGCTCGGCGGGAGGTGGAAGCGAGGCCTAAGGA
The DNA here is from genome assembly GCA_963921515.1 of Calotriton arnoldi. Taxonomy (NCBI): domain Eukaryota; kingdom Metazoa; phylum Chordata; class Amphibia; order Caudata; family Salamandridae; genus Calotriton; species Calotriton arnoldi. The sequence continues at coordinate 3,645,142 of CAWUFW010000074.1, read as the reverse complement.
TCTGGCTGTAGCCCTAGAATCCTCAAAGCGCTCGAGCGCGTTGTCTGCCTTGTCACCAAACAGGCGACGGCCATCGAAGGGCATGTCCAAAAGCGTTGCTTGGACATCCCCCGAAAAGCCAGAGGACCTCAACCAGGCGTAGCGTCTCAGTGCTACTGACGTAGAAATCGTCCTGCCCAGTGAGTTGGCGGTGTCCAGCCCACACTGGATGGTGAACTTCGGCAACAGCATGGGAGAGCACGGCCCGGGCCTCCTTCGGGCACTGTGGCAGCACCTGCGCAACCGTGTCCCACACCGAGTGGGATTAACGGCCCAATAGACATGCGGTGTTCACCGACTGCAGTGCCAAGCTGGAGGAAGAAAACATCTTTTTCCCAAGGTGGTCCAGCTTCTTGGATTCCCTGTCAGGTGGTGCGTTAGGGAATGCGCCTTTGGACGTGGAGGCTTGGACTACCAAGCTCTCAGGGGTAGGCTGGGAAGAGAGGAAAATGGGGTCGCCCGGGGCCGGGCGGTGGCGTCGGGCAATCATCCTGTCCACAGGAGCCCCTGTGTTGGGCTTGGACAAAGTGCCCAAAAGGATGTTCTTAAGGGCCTCATTGAACGGCAGCAAGGGCTCCGAAGCAGCCGCTGCCGGTTGAAGCACCTCTGTCAGGAGGTTACTCCTGACCTCCACCGTAGGAAGCTCGAGGTTTAAGGCCTCGGCTGCCCCACGCAACTCCACTGCGTAAGATGCACCCTCCTCCGTAGCCACGGTAGGGGGAGATAGCATACCAAGGTCTGGGGAGATGTCCAGACCACTGGCATCACCCAACTCTTCTCTCCAGTCCGGTTCCTCCAACTGGTCTGCAAGAGGGTCCACAGACCCCTCCCAGTCCTCTTCAACCTCTCCTGGTAGCCACTCAGGGCGGTAGGAAACATCAGGGGAGAACAGGGGTACAAAAGTACCGGTCGGCGTCGGTCCCGCTCCGTGTCCTCGCTGAGGGGGGAGGCCGGGGCCAACGCCGGCTGGGGACACAACCAGCGTTGGAGGTGGCGGAGGTGTCATCACTGGATTCGGCGCCGGAGGTGTCATGAGGTAGACCGGCGCCAATCCGGATCCAGGCCTGGATCCTTGGGGGCCCTGCGGCGCCAGAGCCGAAGCCGCTGGCATCGAAGGCCTAGAGCCCCTAACCGAGTCCGCGGGGCCCGAGGGTGCGCCAGTGGAGTCGGGCTGCCCAAAGATGGAATGCAAGGCTTCGTAAAAGGTGCGAAGCTGGGCAGGGGTCGCTATGGCTCCCGGAAAGGGAGGGAAGGCCGGAGTCGACCCAACAGGCTCCGCGGGCGAAGCCGGACGACTACCTTCCGCTTCCCACGTCGGCGCTTCTTCGCCTTCTTCTTGTGCTTCGACTTAACTGAAGACGAAAACTTCGATGACGAGTGGTGGTGGTGGCTCCGTGACCGGTCCCGCGACCTCCCTCTCGACCGGGAACTCTAACGACGCGGAGCGGACAGTCGGGCCTCGAGAAGCTTTCGGGACCGCTCCCGCAAAGACTTCGGGTTCATGGCCTGGCAGTTCTGCACGACTTCGGGTCGTGGTCGCGCTCCAGGCACCAAAGGCACACGAGGTGCGGGTCCGTGACCGACATCAATTTGCAACAGGAGTCGCAAGCCTTGAAGCCGGTCCGACGTGACATCCCTCCGTGCACCAGGAGTCGATCGACTCAAAAAAGGTGTCGACAAAAGTCGCAAAAACGGAGTCAAAAAGTGACTCGAGGTACCGCTCTCTCCGGATCTGCGCTGGCTGGCGTGGAAAAAGAAAGAACTGACGTCAGCGCGCGAGGGCGGCATTTAAGTAGATACCGCGACGTCATTCCGGCGACCACGACGGCAACGACTAACGCGGAGTCGACCGACACCACCTATCGACACGCAGAGGTACTGCTGAGGAAAAAATTCTCCGGATCCAGTCTGATGCCTGGGGGTAATTCTAAGGTGAGGAATCCATAACTGTCTCTTTCAGCTATGCTTTTACCACAAATACCTTTACCACGAAAATGTAAGTATTTTACAGGTACATATAAACCATATTTGAGATATATATATATATATATATATTACATAAATATATATCATTCCATGACCATACAGACATAACTAGGAGCAAAACAACATATATATATTCACTGAAAAAACCATAGGTTTCAGGGACGTTATAGTTAGAAATTAGCATTTAAAAAACCTTAGAAATTCACTGAAAAAAAACACAGGTTTCAGGGACGTTATAGTTAGTTGAACATTTCACTGGTACAAAACCAGAGAAATTCAGCCCTTATAGTTAGTTCAGCTAACTATAACTCGCGCCCCGCAATGCACTGCTGACGACACATATTACATCATTCATGACATGGTCAGTGACATCACTGATGACATCTCAAATGACATCACTGATGACATCATCCACGTGATAATCTGATGCAACTCATTCCCCAACTTACAACGCGCCACCGGGCACATTTGCAGAGTGGTGCAGGGAGGGGGCGGGGCCTCCGGGAAATGCCGGCTGTTTTTCTTTGTGTGGCCCCCCTTCTTTTACCATCCCCCAGGGCCTGACCCCTATTTATTAAAAAAAGAAATAAAAAAAACGGGAAGGGGGCCGCGTGGCCCCCTCCAGAGGCCAATTTCGGCCCCGGGGACCCCATCCCCCGGGTCCGGCCTTTCCGTTTAAAACATTTTTTTTTGCAGGGGAGGGGGCCGTGTGGCCCCCTTCTGGCCCCGGGGACCCCATCCGTTGGGAACCGTGGGGGAGCCCCAATGCCCCCACGGTCCCGCCGGCTCCCTGCCTCCTGCGGGAGCCGGCGTTGCTTGAGCAAGGGGGCTGCTGACATGCAGCTCCCCTTGCTCAAAAGCAATTCTGCTTTGCTTCATTGAAGTGAGAGCAGGTTTCATGCTCTCGCTTCAATGAAGCAAAGCAGAGTTTGCTATGACAGGGCGGGAGGCGTGCTCCCGCCCTGCCATAGCAAACAGCAATGTCCTGGGGGTGGGCACCCCGGGACATGGCAGGAGACGGCCCTGGGGGGTGGCGGTCCCCAGGGCCATCAAGGGCTCCAGGAGGGGGGCCGCGCGGCCCCCCTCCCTTTATTTCTAAAGCCCCGGGGAGGTGGTGGTCCCCGGCCCCGGAATTAGAATATTTAGTGCCCCGGGGAGGTGGTGGTCCCCGGGGCGTGTGGGGGGGGGCTCGAGCCCCCCCCCACACCTTTTTTAAAAAAACCCAGAGCCCCGGGGAGGTGGCGGTCCCCGGGTCTGCGGGGGGGGCGCGTGCCCCTGCATTTAAATTGGCAAAGCCCCAGGGAGGTGGCGGTCCCTGGGGCATGTGGGAGGCTCAAGCCCCCCACACATCTTTAAAAAAAAACAGAGCCCCGGGAGGTGGCGGTCCCGGGGCTGCGGCGCATGCCCCCGCGTTTAAATTGGCAAAGCCCCGGGGAGGTGACGGTCCCCGGGGCTGCGGGGGCCCCCGCTATATAATTTGGGATTGCCCCTGGGACTTGGCCCACCCGGGGGCTTAACAATAACGAAGCGCGGGAGCCCGCGCTTCATTTTTTAAAAATTTTCTCGGCAGGATTTGCGCACCCAGTGCAAATTATGCCGTTAAAAAAAAAAAAAAAAAAAGCTTTTTTGGGCCCTGCAGCCTAGGGGGTCAGGGTGTTTCTATCCTGACCCCTTTTCTTGTTTTTTTCACTGTTTTCTTGTGACTTGGTTACCGAGTCACAAGATGGCTGCCAACACTTCCTGGTGTTGGCAGCCAATCAGAAGTCAGCTCGTGCTCGGGAGGAGTCGCAACTCCTCCTCGGTGCTCAGATATCGATATTTTTCTTTTTTTAATTTCTCAGGAACTACTGAACGGATTTACACCATTTAAAAAATAGGTCGCTTTCTGAACCAAGACCTACCTGTTTGCCAAATTTGGTGTAATTCCGTTCAGCAGTTCGGGCTGTAGGCGTGTCTAAAATTTCCTATGAAAATTAACATGGTTTAAACGCATTTTGGGACCCCCCTTTTTTCTCGGACCCCGCTTGACGAATCACCCCGAAACTTTCAAGACAGGAGCTGACCGGAGCGCCCCATTAGTTTTTAAACTTTCGCGAAGATTCATCAACCGGCGCCAAAGATATTGGCAAAAGAAAAAACGCTTTTTGAATAGAAATGAGGTCCTAACTAGAACTACCTACTGGCGACCGCCAGTAGGTTATTTATATATATATATATATATATATATATATATATATATATATATATATATATATAGATGTATCTGATGTTTTGCTCCTAGTTATGGCTGTATGTTCAAGGGATGGTGGAAAGAACAGCATGTATGGGTGGAGGCAAACGAGAGGTGGACCAGACATATTACATTTTGGATCTGCTATATTGATGACTTTTTTATCATTTAGGAGGGTCCTAGACAAGACCTGCATGATTTTCTGATACACATTGTCCACAATGATTTCAATGTAGCCTTCACTCACAAAATCCATGCCACTGAGATGGACTTCCTTGACGTCTCAGTCAAGATAGTCAATGGAAACATAATAACCACCTGTATTGTAAGAGCACCGCAGGGAATAGCATCCTTCACTTTAATAGCCACTACCCACAGAAGCTGAAGTGGAGCATCCCCTATGGCGAACTGCTCAGAGCTAAGCAGAATTGCAGTGCCAGGCAGACTTTCAAGGAGGGAGAGGGGCGCATGCTTACCAGATTTAGAGCCAGAGGTTTCCCCGAGAAAGCTCGTAAAACAGCGATGGACAAGGCTGCACAAGTGACAAGGGAGAGACTACTTGTCAAGAGAAAGAGAGAGGAGCAGGACCCTCATGCAGTCAGACTTATTACTACTTACAATAGTAAATCCACTGCAATAAAGAAGATGCTCAATAGGCACTGGCATTTGGTTAAAGTTGACCCCATTATAGGGAACAAAATGCCCCCCCATCCCTTGATCACATACCGCAAATCTAAATCTCTGCGTGACATTCTAATACACAGCTACATTGACATGTGAAGGTAAAGAGAGGTTAGTTACAAGAACAGCAAGGATTTTATAAATGCAGTAGGTTTAAGGCCTGCAAAGGGAGCAGCAACAAAAAAAGTTACACATTACCCACGGGCAAGACGCACAAGTTACTAACTTGTGTAACGATATATCTGTAAGAGACAGTAGTTAGTGACAGATTCCTTACCTTAGAATATCCCTAGGCGTCAGGCTGGATCCGGAAAGTTTTTGCGTAGCAGTACCCTTGCGCGTCGGTAGGCGGTGTAGTGCGGCTCCGCGTCCGTCGTCGGGCAGTACTTAGACGCCGCCCCTGCGCGCTGACGTCAGTTCTGTACACGACTTTCCGCGCCAGGAACGCAGAGCCATGCAAGAAGCTGACATAGGTGTCTGAAAAATACTAGGGCCCTGAAAGGGATGTCCTTAACCCTAGAAATCAGTTCGCAGAACGGGGAGGATGGGTGGGGCGGTAAGGAATCTGTCACTAACTACTGTCTCTTACAGATATATCGTTACACAAGTTAGTAACTTGTGCATCTGAAAGAGACACGTTAGTGACAGATTCCTTACCTTATAATAGATACCCCAGCAATACCAACCCCGGTGGTGGGTCTGCGAACAAAGATCAGACAAGGAAGTCCCGGAGGACAGAACGGCCAAAAAAACCGTCACTCCGGACCTGGCTGTCAAGGCAATAATGCTTGGTAAACGTGTGCAGCGAGGCCCACGTAGCTGCCTGACATATATCCTGCAGCGGAACACCGCGGCCTAAAGCCGTGGTAGCAGCCGTTGCCCTGGTGGAATGGGCACGCAGCCCAACAGGAGGCTCCTTCTTAGCCAAAGAATAGCAGGTTTTGATACACAAGGTGACCCAGCGGGAGATGGTTCTCTTGTGCACCGCCCAACCTTTTTTGGCATCCATGTAGCCAACAAAGAGCTGGTCATCCACCCGGAAGTGTTGTGTGCGGTTGATATAAAAGGAAAGCGCACGTTTTGGGTCCAGACGGTGGAGCCTCTCTTCCTCTCTGGAAGGATGCGGAGGCGGAAAGAAGGTGGGCAAAGTGATGGTCTGCCCAATGTGGAAGGCACTAACCACCTTTGGCAAGAAGGACGGACGCGTCCTGAGAACAACCTTGTCTGGATGGACAGACAGAAAGGGAGGTTTGCATGATAGAGCCTGGAGCTCACTCACCCGCCGAGCGGAGGTGATGGCCACCAGAAAGGCTGTCTTCAAAGTAAGAAGACGAAGAGGACAGTTATGTAGAGGCTCAAAGGGAGCGCACATTAAAAAGGTAAGAACCAAGTTTAAGTCCCACTGAGGCATGACAAACGGAACAGGAGGGAAGAGGTGTGTAATGCCTTTTAGAAACCTGTTAACAACAGGGGACTTAAAAAGAGAGGGCTGATCAGGGAGCCTGAGGAAGGCCGAGATCGCACAAAGATAGCCCTTGATGGTACCCAGGGCAGAACCCTGTTGGGCCAGAGAAAGAAGGAACAGAAGAACAGAAGAAAGAGGGGCAGAGAGGGGATTCCCAGCCTTTGCTGTGCACCATGCCACAAACTTGTTCCACCTGCAGGCGTATTCCACCTTAGTGGAGGGACGCCTGGCTGCCAGAATCACATCACAAACTTCGGGAGGCAAGTCGAAAGGAATCAACTGCCGCCGCTCAATCTCCACGCAAGCAGGTGGAGACTGGACAGGTTCGGGTGGAGGACCGTCCCCTGCTGCTGCGACAGAAGATCCTCCCGAAGAGGCAGACGGATCGGGGGATCGACGCTCATACTGAGTAGCTCGGGATACCAAACTCTTCGAGCTCAGTCCGGAGCCACAAGGATGACTTGGGCCCGGTCGCGCCGAATCTTCTTCAACACTCTGGGTAGAAGTGGTATAGGCGGAAAAGCGTACAACAGACCGCAACTCCACTCGCGGCGAAAAGCGTCGCCGAGCGAGTGCCGCCTTGGAAATTCCAACGCGCAGAACTGATGACATTGCGCGTTCTCTTCGGTGGCGAATAGATCTAACCAAGGCTCTCCCCACTGTAGAAAGAGTCCTTGCGCCACTTCCGAGTGAAGACGCCATTCGTGATCCATCATGCACCTGCGGCTGAGTTCGTCCGCCCTGGCGTTCAGGGAACCTGCCAGGTGTTGAACCATCAAGAATATGCCCTGATGTTCCAGCCATGTCCAGAGGCGCAGAGCCTCCTGACATAGGGTCCACGACCCCACCCCGCCTTGTTTGTTGCAGTACCACATGGCGGTGGTGTTGTCGGTGAACACCTGCACTACCTTCCCTTTGACAGAGGAAAGGAATGCCTTGAGTGCAAGTCGGATCGCCCGGAGCTCCAGAAGGTTGATATGGAGCCGGGACTCCGCCGGAGACCAGAGGCCTCTGATCTCCGCCTCTCCCATGTGACCGCCCCATCCCAGAAGGGACGCGTCCGTCACAACTGTGTGCTCTGGCTGGGGAAAGGAGAGGGATCTGCCCATGACCCATTGCCGGTTCGAGAGCCACCACTGCAACTGTTTTGCAGTCCCCTCCGAGATCTGGACGTGATCGGACAGGTTGCCCTGGTGCTGCGCCCACTGGAACTTCAGGTCCCACTGCAGAGCCCGCATATGCCATCTGGCATGATCGACCAGCAGGATGCAGGAGGCCATGAGGCCCAGCAGCCTCAGGGTCATCCGTACCGAAACCCAGGATAGAGGCTGAAAGATCGGAATCATAGCCTGAATATCCTGGACTCGCCGTTCGGGAGGATAGGCCCGAAACTGCGTCGTGTCCAGAACTGCTCCGATGAAAAGGAGCTGTGGAGAAGGAATCAGGTGCGACTTCGGCACATTGATGGAGAACCCCAGCGAGTGCAGGAGTTCGGCCGTAGTCTGGAGGTGGGAGACGACTGCCTGGGACGAGCCCGCCTTCAGCAGCCAGTCGTCGAGGTAGGGGAAGACTGGAACCCCTGCCCGGCGCAGATGAGCTGCGACCACCGCCATCACTTTCGTGAACACCCGAGGGGCACTTGTGAGGCCAAAGGGGAGCACGGTGAATTGAAAATGCTCGAGGCCCACCATGAACCGCAGGTAACGCCGGTGGGCCGGCAGGACAGGGATGTGGAAATAAGCATCCTGCAAGTCCAACACTACCATCCAGTCTCCAGGGTCGAGGGCAGTCAAGTCCTGAGCTAAGGTGAGCATCTTGAACTTCTCATTCAGGAGGAAGCGATTGACGTTCCGGAGGTCCAAGATAGGACGCATGTCCTCCTTGTCCTTTTGGGGCACCAGAAAGTAGTGGGAGTAGCAACCACGTCCTACTTCTGGTGTCGGAACTCGCTCGATGGCCCTCTTGGCCAAGAGGGCCGCAACTTCCTTCTGAAGAAGCACCAAGTGATCCCCTGACATGCGGCGGAATGGAGGTGGCATGGCTGGGGGTTGGTCTCGAAGGGGAGGGAGTAGCCCCTTCGGACAATGTCCAAGACCCACCTGTCCGAGGTGATGGCACGCCAGTGGTGAAGGTGATGGCGGACCCTGCCCCCTACTGGCGTGCTGTGCACCTGAAAGGAGGGACTAGGAGGGCTTGGAGGCCGCGGACGGGGCGGGGTTGGTGGCCTGACCCGCACGCTGGTTGCCCGATCCGCCAGGGCGGAAGCCACGTCCTCGGCCACGCGAAGACGCTTGCTGCGCAGGCCGGTGGCTGGGCAGCGGACGTGACTGGGCGCCCCTTCCGTGGCCACGAAAGGGGCGAAAATCAGATGGCTGCGGAGGGCATACAGCAGAAAGGCCCAGGGACTTGGCCGTAGCTCGTGAGTCCTTAAAACGCTCCAGCGCATGGTCTGCCTTGTTCCCAAAAAGACCGACCCCATCAAAGGGCATGTCCATAAGAGTGTTCTGGACATCACCCGAGAAACCAGTGGTTCTCAGCCAGGCGTGACGGCGCAGCGCCACTGTCGTTGCAATAGATCTACCCAGCGAGTCGGCGGTATCAAGGCCACATCGAATGGTGAATTTAGCCGCATCTCTTCCTTCCGCAATGGCGCGGGTAAAGCAGTGTCTGGACCTCCTCAGGACACTGGGGCAAAGCTTGCGCCACCGAGTCCCACAGAGAGTGGGAATATCGGCCCAAAAGGCAAGCGGTGTTGACAGACCGCAAGCCAGCACTGGAGGAAGAAAAGACCTTCTTCCCAAATTGATCCAGGCGTTTGGATTCCCTATCCGGAGGAGCGGTAGGGAAGGCGGTTTGGGAAGCAGAGGCTTGGACAACCAAGCTCTCAGGAGTGGGGTGTTGGGAGAGGAACAGGGGGTCGCCCGGAGCGGGGCGATGGCGTCGGGCCACGTTCCTATCCACAGGAGCCCCTGTGGCGGGCTTGGACCAGGTGCCCAAAAGAACGTCAGAAAGTGCGTCATTAAACGGCAGCAGTGGCTCCGAGGAGGTAGCCGCCGGCTGAAGCACTTCTGTCAGGAGGTTAGTCCTGACGGCCACTGTAGGCAATTGGAGGTGTAAGGCCCCAGCTGCTCTACGCAACACCGTTGCAAAATTTGCTCCCTCCTCCTTTGCCACGGAAGGAGGAGACAGCATGCCAGGGTCAGGGGAGGTGTCCAGCCCACTGGCATCCCCAAGTTCCTCAGCCCAGTCCTGTTCGTACTCACACTGCTGTGTGAGGGGGTCCTCCGACCCCTCCCAGTCCTCTTCGTCCTCCTCAGGTTCAAAATATGGAGAAGGAGGGACACGCGGGACCCAAGGTCTCAACAACGTCGGAGCCGGCGTCTAGCGACGCTGGTCCGGCACCGTGTCCGGAGAGAACCGGGGAACGCCGCCGCCCGGAGCACCTGTCTTGTGGATTGTTACCTGCCTTGTTATGTTGGCCTAGGCCTGGCTGCCATGCTGCTTTTCTTTGCGCACGTTACACTGAGCCGGGCCTCCCTCGCCCTTTGCTCGTGCCAAGTGCTTTTGCACTGTCTGCATTTTCTGTTGTTCACCTTTTTGGGCTCAGTCTGCACAAACATGTACAAGGTCGCATAACAATGTATTTTGGTTCTTCCTGATATGGCCAGTCTCGCGCACCCAGACATAACATTAGGTGCAATTGCCATGAAGAATTTGGTATGCTTTTAATACTGTGGTTTACTAGCGCTTAACACACACTTGGAGAAATCCCTTTCAGTGAGAAGAGCTATGATGTCCTGCTGATGTAATTCTGCATCTAGAGACTGAGGTATGGGGGTTCGCTAGTCAAAGCCCAGAGGTCTTCTATTATTATAATAAACTATCTTACTGCAAGGGAGGGTGGTAATGTTATTTATACGTTTATCCACTGAGCTCTGAGATGCTTTCCCCGTTTGTATTCTATGGAATTGTAACCATGCTGCTTATATTAGTCATATGCATTATGCTATTAGTACTGACACGTGTACTGTACATTAGAGCACGTAAGTTGGAATAAACATTTTAACCTATCCAGTGTCTCTTCCTACGCACCTTGTGGACAAGTACGAGTGAGTGACGAAAGAGTGTTCTTGCTTCTGCGAGTCCTGAGATAAAGATACCGTGTTCTGGGTTGTCCAATCATTGGTACTTGGGTGCTAATGGGATGCTAAGCTAGTTGGGTTGGGGTTTTTGGGTGCTACGGTATATGGTGGCAAACCACTGTATTCCGGGGTCCCATTTTCCTGTGCATAGCTCTGTGTATGTGCAGAAACCTTATGACATGGCGCGACCACCGTGGGGCAGCTTAACTGCGAGACGCTTGAGTAGTACTTGTGCTTGTCCACAATCCCCTCGCGTACGCTTCCGGAGGCGTATGTGATGGTGATACCTCCTATATTGAATGTTTTATAGGTTCTTTCAAGCTTGATGTTATTAAAAAGGTTAGTTAATTGACCCATTTTAGTGCTCCCTGTTAGGTTGTCATATATAACTGTATAGTCATGGCTGGTGTGGCGATTGCTGCACATAGTCGAGAGCACTCCGAGACCACTTACGGGTGTATGGAGTGCCTGATACAGGGATCGATTTGGTCTTTGTGGTTCAAGCCGATCCGGCTTACCACTTTGAGGTGTTTTACACTTGGATCACTTTTGAAGCGGTGGAGGCAGATGATAATCTGTTTCATGAATATAAACCCACCGTTATTCCTGCTGCCTATCGACCCTATACCACTCTTGAAGTACCTCTCACGGCTTGGCAGCACCGTGTTTGGTTTAATGGCGCCCTACCACAACCAACTACCGCAGTTCGTTTAGGCCCCTTGTCAATTCAGGGGCCACTTGGCCTGTATTGGCCGGGTATACCCCGCATCCAAATTATCTGGCATTACCGCTTGCGGAACTGCGCACTATGCATACCGAATTGGTACGAGTGCATCGAGCCCTAGTAACATACGTTACAGGTAGCCTACATGGAGCTGCTCCTGTAGTCGCAGGCCAACCAGCTATAGCCGCTGGAGTGACCATAAGTCCTGTCATGGTAAATTCTGTGATGGGCAAACGTCCACAAAATAAGGACGACTATCCTTACTGGCTTGCAGAAAAGTTCGATCAGATAGAAGCAGTGTTTCCCCATACATCCCCAGTAGATAAACATCGCATCCTAACGATAAGTTTGCCAAAAGACATAATCCCCGATTTGACATCATGTGAAAATTGGGGTAAGGTATTCGCAGCAGTTTATTCAAAATGTTTTGGAACTCCTTCCATGACGGTTCTACCCTCTGTAATTAAAAAAGTACAGGACGAACATGGCCCTGAAGCGGCTGTGGAATTAGGGATGAGACTAGTGGGAGTGTTTGATGTAGTAGCTGAGCTGATCCTTGGAAATGTCAAGGGCGATGCTATGAACTTTCAAGTAGCGAATGCTTTGGCTTTAGTCCCAGAGTTGGACAGGCCTCGCGAATTACCGAAAATTATTGCCCGGGCTTATAAAACAATTGGAAGAAATAGCCTGGGCAACAAGCCTTTTGTAAAAATGCAAACTCAATCGCAAACACAAGTTACACAAACAAAAAGTACATCTGAGAAAGATGATAAACCAGTCTTCACTAAAAAGAGTTGGAGACAGAAAAAACAGGGTAAGCAACAAAAGAAGCCGGGGTCGAGAGGCGCTTCCCCAGTTTCGGTTTCTTCTGAACGTACGTATGATTTACGTGATAGGTCAAGGATTAAATCACCAGAAAGGTTTCAGAGCTCTGATACGCGTTCTCCTCGTTCTTCACAGGCCCAGACGTCTTCACAGGCTGGTGGAGGAGGACGGCAAGATAGAGGAAGGGGCCGAGAGGCTCCCCAGGAGCGAGACCAACCTCGACAACAAGTCAGAGGGAAAGCAGAAGACTTTCATCTTCCTCGACCGCAATTTCAGAAGAAAAAGTTGCCGCTGTTACAGCGAAATATGCCTCAGACCGTGAGAACGAGACTCCAGAATTGGACGTGGGCAGTGACCCTCCTAGACAGCGCCGCGGAAGTTACCATAGTGCGGGAAGCGCTACGTCCTCATATGGAGGCGACAGCAACTGAAACATTCGTTACTGTAGAGACAGCTGACACGAGATTGGCACCCCTGACAGACTATACAACATAGTCATCCAGATTGAAGGTGATATACCGCGTGAAATAAAAGGGATTTTTGGGAAAATCTAACCTCTTCATATGACATTTTGTTAGCAGAGGTGGATTGGCCACCCCCATTCGTTTTAGCTGCACATAAAGGAGAGGAGGTAATCCTTCCAAGCTTTTCAAGGCATGTCCCAAAAGACAAAGCTGAAGCACTTGCAGCTGAGTGGGCTGTGTACCTGGCACCAGCGTTATACCGCAACCATGTGGGATGGGATGAAGAATCACCTCCTCATGCAATACCTTTGCGGTCACTACCGCAGCCACAACCCCAATATCCCATCAAACGGCAGGCAAAAGGCCCCGTCTCCGAAATTCTGACACAGTTGGAATATCAGGGAGTAATTGAATCATGCGTATCACCTATGAACAATCCCCTTTTCGTGGTCTAAACCCGATGGATCGTACCGCTTAGTTTTGGATTACCGGCATTTAAATACTCACTGTCGGAACTTTGCGGTGCAAAATACACACAGTTCTGCGCTTGTAGACAGTCTTGTTCGTAAAAAATACAAAACGACACTTGACCTTTCAAACGGTTTCTACACGCACAACCTAGCCCCGGAGAGTGGTCAATGGACCGCATTCACTTCCGGTGGTAAATTATTCCAGTTCCGGCGTTTACCCATGGGCTACAAAAATAGTCTGGGTATATTCGCCGCCCGTGTTGTTTCTTTGTTAAATGACATTGATCAAGACGCATGTTCGTATGTAGATGACATCTATCTGACAGACGACGAGTTATATCAGCATCTGTCCCGTGTGGACCGCATTATTCTTGAATTTGCGGAGCAGGGTTACAAATTTAACTTTGCTAAGTCACACATTGCTGAATTTACCGTTCTGTTCTTGGGCTATGAGCTCAATAACGAAGGTAAGGGCTTAGCCCCCATTTCTTGGAAAAATGTGCACATTTGTGCCCCCAAATACTCTGAAGAAACTTCAGTCTTTGCTGGAGTTTCCTGAACTTCGGGCGTACCTACATTCCCGAATATGCCCAGCGTATCAAGCCTTTGTATGCTTTGATACAACCTACTTATTCAAGGTCTTGCTGGCTGCCTGAGCATACCTCAATTCTGCAGTCCTTGCAGACAGACCTATTAGAGTCTAAATATCTTTTGACTCGTGATAACCACACAAACCTGGTGATTAGAATAATTCCGGGGGCGGTAGGATTCACATACTTAACCTTTAATGAAGGTGATACAGTACCTATCGCATACAAGTCACATCTGTACACTTCCGCTGAATTGCGCTTTACATCTGTCGAAAAAGTTCTAACTGCAGTGCAAATGGCGATTCTAAAAGAACGCGCACTGGCACAGGGAAAGCGGATTCTAGTGGTAACACCCTGTCCTGCCCTAGAGGCAGTAACAAAGGCAAGTGTACCGAACTCAAAAGCAATGCATCCCCGTTGGATACAATGGGCTACATCCTTGACGTCTTCGGACGTCACTTTTGTTTTTGATTCTTCTCTGCAGACTCAGGAGTTTTTGCAGTATGAATTCGTTCATCCTCCTCCTTTGTTTTTACTACCGCTTGAGGATTACAAATGTGTGATCTACACCGATGGTTCGGCGCAACCGGCCACTGGGTCCAAGCACGCTTATTCAGCTGCATGTGCTATTGTTGCGGGTTCCTTTGTAAATGGAACGTTCAAATCCTCTGCAGTGCACACTCGCACACTTGGAGATAGTACCGCACAATTGGCCGAGCTGCATGCATTGCTACTTGCACTTGAGTTCGCTTCTCAGGATGAGACAACTCTTATTGTATGTGATTCCTTCTACTGTGTACAGTCTTACAATGACAATCTGTTTTTCTGGTCGAAAAATGACTACAAGGACGCAAAAGGGAGCACAATTAAGCATAAAATGCTTTGGGTTCGAGTGGCAGAATTGCAACAACGTCTGCCCCTCACACAGGTGGTTCACACCTTAGGCCATCAGCGGGTGGGCGCACACGCTATTGGTAACGATCTGGCAGATGAGGCTGCCCGTTCAGCAGTAGTCACGTGTTCAGTAGCAGCGGTTACCAGGTCCATGTCTAAAATTGACTCTGTTATTCTAGCAGCTATTGCTGCAACCAAGGAAGGTAATAATTACCCTACAGGTTTCCCTTCCAAGTATTCTTACAAGTTAAGTCCCGAACAGGTTCCTTATGTAACAATACCTGACGTTGGAGATCGGCTGATCCCCAACGCGGACCGCAGGAGTGCCTTGATATCAGCTGCACACGAAGGCATGGCTTCTGCTCATGCAGGTGTGTCAGCTACGGTTTCCATCTTGCAGCAGCGTTATTGGTGGCGTGGGTTATATAAAGACACCCGTGCTTTTGTGCTTTCTTGCGACGTTTGTCAACAGATTAAGCCTTCCACGGTAACACGTCCACCACAAACACCGCTCTGCATTGCTAACAGACCCTTTGGGTGTGTTTACTTGGATCACTGCGGTCCATTCTCATCAGACACTGCCTATAAATACATCTTAGTGGCAGTGGACTCGTGCACACGGTTTCTCTGGGTCTGGCCACAACGGAGTGCTGACGCCCGAAATGTAATCAGGGATTTGCGTGTCTTTGTGGGAATTTTCGCATGCGGCACCTTCCATTCGGACCAAGGTCCAGCGTTTGCCTCTAGGGCTTACAAGGATGCAATGGCTTCGCTTGGGGTGCGGGTGAAATTTTCGTCTCCGTATAGGCCTGAGGGCAACTCTATCGTTGAACGAATGAACCGTGACTTAAAGCAATCCTTAACAGCTAGGGTTATAGGTACTGGCAGGAACTGGCTGGCCCATTTGTATACCGTTCAGCGTGCACTTAATAATCTCCCTAGAAGACCTCTGGGTGGGCGGACCCCATACGAAATGCTCTTTGGCATAAGAATGTTTGTGCCTGACCTTGAGGGTCCAGACATCGCGGCGCAATCCGCCAAGTTTGATGTAGATAACCATTCTGCTATGTTACAGGACTTACAAGAAGCCCGAGACAAACTTGCAACTACACATTTGCCTTCAGCCACAGATCCTGCGTTGCAGATTCCGGTAGCCGGCTGGCTTCCGAAAGTTGGAGAACTGGTTCGAGAGAAGGTTGAAAACAAAAAGAATTTGGCCCCTCTTTTCGTGCACCGGTTCCAGTTCTTGGCCTGAAGGGAACACGTACAGTCATTTTACCACCGCTTCCTGGTCGCAAAGAGAACAGATACATCTCAGTTGAAAATGTCAAGCTACAGCGCCTGGCCGATCCTGAATAGTGTCACACCAGCGGTCTCTTGTCCTGCCATTTATCGGACATATGTTCATAGTCCATCTGCACGAACGATCGCTGATGCTGTCATTGAGATGGTTGATTTGCCTGAATCCTCTATTTTGCCTGAAACTATAATTGATCCCCAACTCTCTACCAACATCGACGAGGACGAGTATACTTATCCTGCATCTGAATCGGTGGCACATCAACCAATATCGCCACTATGCCCGACTCGTTATTCCTTTGATTCGGATTCCACATCTTCAAAAGTTCCATCCAAGTTCAGTATTTTTATATCCTGGTTTAGCGACAATTTTTTGATTCCACCCTGGACATACATCTGGTTGGTACTTTTCTTGATTTTTTTGTTCATGTCCATTGGCTTTGTCACAGTGTTTTTCTACTAATTAATGGTCACTATTTACCTGAACGCTCTGCTGTAGACTATGTTTCTGGAACTTTGGCTCCTCATTCCTCGTCTCACATCATGAAGCGTGACCACACATTTGTGAACATTTCAGCTTTCCCAGTTGCTGATGGCATCGTATGGGATGCAGTGAATTATCAAATCCATGGTCCGACGGAAATTATTAATGTACCTAATGTCCTTCGTGTTTCAATGGGTGATGTAGTACAAAATAATATTCATTCTGATGATTGGGATGTGCATGCCGTTGAAGCATTGTTTGCCGATTTAAAATATTATGCATCTTTTAATGCTGAAGATTTATATATGAATTCTGCTAATTATGCCGATTTGTATTGTTACCAACATTGGGGTAATCATTTTCTCCATAAGCCCAGTGCCCTGCGTAGTTCTGTTAACTATACCCAATGGGAACATTGTCCAAACCCCTCGCCAGGTAGCTCTCAAACTCTTCGAAATAAGTTTAATTATTTTACTGATTTTAATCGGTCGAACCCTGCATCCTATTATTTTAGATTAAATACCACGTCAACTCAGAAAATTATGTTAACACACACCAAATTGCTTTATTCGGGTTCCTTTCTAAGTGCCCTAGCTGTGGGTGGTTATGAGTACTGGGATAATACAGTGGATTTAAAATCTATTTGGGGCTCCAAGCCATGGCAGGTACAGGGAACCGAGGCCTTACACCGTGCTTGCCTCATCCCTACACAAATTATGTTCCTCAATGTCTCCATCTATCAGACTACATGTTGGGGCTTAGCAACCACTAAACAATTGAACACGCCATCAATACCATCCCTTTCGAGTTTTCCCAATGAAAGCTCACGATTCAATCTGTCCCTCGTGTCCCTGCAGGCAATGTTACAAAATAATTCGTTTAATGTTTCTGAGCTGGTTCAGTCACCCTGGTTAGTATGGCCTATATCATCTAACGCATGTCAAATGCGTTTTCACGATTCTGGTACTAGCTACACACAGAATAGGCCTGATCCGAGGTTTACTGATGCCCGTACTGTCACTACATATTCTGTTGGTAAATTATGCAAACAATGGCTGCAACATTCGTCCCTTGATTCTGTTAAACAACATTTGTCCCTCCTTTCAGGCAATATTGATCTATCCGATTTTGTTTTGGGACCTCGTGGTCCCCGACCTAAGAGATTCATTTATGAAACGTATAATGAACTCTGGAAGCTATCACAAATTGAAGCTGCTTCCCGTCTTCGGGAAATAGATCAAGCAAATATGGAAAAGGTGCTTGCTGTTGTTGACAATAGTATTAATACCCTGTCTTCTCGCATTTACACTTTAGAGAATATTGTGTCCTCTGTTGTCGATATTGTACAAGATGATGTTTCTGTGTTATATCATGGTCAGAATCAATTGCGCTCCGTTATGCAGTTTGCATGGACTTTACAAACGCTTAAGTTAGGTAAAGTGCCTTGGCATTTTTTGAACACCTCTGCATTATTTCTACCTTTTAATTTAACTGACAAACAGCAATTTATGTCCATGAAAGATGCAACTTACACTCTATTACATATCGAAAAGATGGATCCTTTACCGTTCTCTGTTGCAGAACTCGATTCTGCTGTGTGGCTAGTTCATGGGGTTATCGCTTTACCTTTTTCCTTGTTCGAATTTGACTCGTGCATGAAACATTATCCTGTGGGCCGTTACCGGCCCTTGGGCAGTGCTTTCCTGCATGAACTCTGGTCCTTGCCTTTCATGTATAAATGCCTTCGGGACGGCAAGGAAGTCTTTCTCACGGGGAGTACTGCGACTCGACTATGGGTCATTCGCTTATTTGTAAACACATTAAATTGCATGGCTCATGTAGCGTTTCCGCTCCTAATCTTGCTTGTGTGCTGAAAGGTATTCCTGCTCCTGTTATTTCTCCTACTTTCACTCTCCTTTCCAATGGTAGTTATTTACTTTTAAATAACGAAAACTGTTGTGGCCTGCAGGCTGGCATTCCTTACATTGTAACAGTTTCGCACAGGGTTGTCTGCTGCAAAAATGTGCTTTTTCCTCCCCCTCATGGCAAGGTTGATATCTCTATTTGGCCTTCCATCCCTACCATGGAAGCAGATTTCAATAGACTGAGCAGAATAAAGGCACTATTATTAAACGAGGAAGTTATGCTCACGTCCGCCCGGGAGACATTCATTCTCCAGGTGGCGAGTACCCACAGTGAAATACAGGCCCTTTAGAACACTAATCTCCCCCAACATTTTGGGGAGTTAATTCATCGTATTTTTAATGCATCTAACACAGAGGGTCTGGTACACTTTTTTAAGGTCGTGGGGTCGGGCTTGGTGTCCTCCTTCCAAACTATTTTTGGTGTCATCCCAGCATTCATACATTCTATTTTTTCCAGCGTCTTTGGCGGTTTCCCATTGATCCTCGCTTTAGCGGCTGGTGTCTTGCTCTTAATTTGCTTTCTGCGCAATGGCTGCTCCCCGATGGGACCTGCTCGATCCAGAACGCCTCCAGCTGCTCCGTGAGCGCATTTTGGCTGGTTTTGGTGTCTTGCCATTGGCGACACTGAGTGTGTCATATACTCTTTCATTTCGCTTTGCGTATTTCACTTGCGTGCAACCTGTGATGACTTGTGTCCGCTGTCCTTTCACCTGGACTCTGGATTATTGCCTCTCCAATTCGTCATTGTCTGTTCCGGATTTTGTTCAGTTGATGGGTCCCTTAGAGGCCCATGAGCAGGACTGTTCCGTTGCTGGCTGTATGGCGCTGTGCGGCTGCACTGGGGATTTTGGCGCAATGGGATATCTGGGCGGCTGCCCAGGATCTCCTACAACGAAGCTGTTTCAATTATCACGCAAGCTGTCCCGCATTGCTTCTGGATGCTCCCTTTGTTGAGGAGCATTCCTGCTCTTTGATCTCATGGATTGGATGGCATCTATGTTTTTTGACAATTCCAATGATGAACTCTTGGAGGGTATGGCTTTTCTCTGCACTTACACTTTCATGGATTGACCTACCCTTCGCCGTTTGGGCGCTCCCTGTGCTCCAACGACTGTGTTTTTCCTCTGATGGGCCTCTGTCCTGGCCGCTGGACTGACCAGGGAGGGTGTCTTGTGGATTGTTACCTGCCTTGTTATGTTGGCCTAGGCCTGGCTGCCATGCTGCTTTTCTTTGCGCACGTTACACTGAGCCGGGCCTCCCTCGCCCTTTGCTCGTGCCAAGTGCTTTTGCACTGTCTGCATTTTCTGTTGTTCACCTTTTTGGGCTCAGTCTGCACAAACATGTACAAGGTCGCATAACAGTGTATTTTGGTTCTTCCTGATATGGCCAGTCTCGCGCACCCAGACATAACATTAGGTGCAATTGCCATGAAGAATTTGGTATGCTTTTAATACTGTGGTTTACTAGCGCTTAACACACACTTGGAGAAATCCCTTTCAGTGAGAAGAGCTATGATGTCCTGCTGATGTAATTCTGCATCTAGAGACTGAGGTATGGGGGTTCGCTAGTCAAAGCCCAGAGGTCTTCTATTATTATAATAAACTATCTTACTGCAAGGGGAGGGTGGTAATGTTATTTATACGTTTATCCACTGAGCTCTGAGATGCTTTCCCCGTTTGTATTCTATGGAATTGTAACCATGCTGCTTATATTAGTCATATGCATTATGCTATTAGTACTGACACGTGTACTGTACATTAGAGCACGTAAGTTGGAATAAACATTTTAACCTATCCAGTGTCTCTTCCTACGCACCTTGTGGACAAGTACGAGTGAGTGACGAAAGAGTGTTCTTGCTTCTGCGAGTCCTGAGATAAAGATACCGTGTTCTGGGTTGTCCAATCATTGGTACTTGGGTGCTAATGGGATGCTAAGCTAGTTGGGTTGGGGTTTTTGGGTGCTACGGTATATGGTGGCAAACCACTGTATTCCGGGGTCCCATTTTCCTGTGCATAGCTCTGTGTATGTGCAGAAACCTTATGACACACCGGGCGTCGTCGGGAACGGCACCGGAGACATCGGCGCAGTTAGGTCAACCGGCGTCGATGGGGGTTGCGGCAGCACCGGAGCCGGGATCGAGGCCGGGGCCGAAGCCGGGGCCGGGACCGAGGCAGGTGTTACAGGCGGCGCCGGGACCGGAGTCGTCGGCGGCGCCGGGGAAACCCCATCAGGGCCCGAAGGCGCACCGGGGGCACCTTGAGGCCCGAAGAGGTGGGCCATGGCCGACAGGAATTCCTGTATCTCGGCCGGAGTCGCCCCCGAACCCGGGAAGGACGGGTAATGCGGGGGCGGCTCCACAGGCACTACCGGAGCCGCGGGGACGGTGCCGACAGGAGCCTTAGCCGAGTCGCGAGACCGGCGAGGCGAAGTCGTGGAGCGATGACGCTTCTTAGACTTTTTGTGCTTCGACTTACCGGAGGAGGAGTGCGAAGACTTGGACCCCGACGACCGATGAGGACTCCGTGACCGGCCCCTCGACCTCTCACGTGACCGGGGCCTGGTGTGGCGCGGAGCCGACTGCCGGACCTCGAGGAGCTTTCGAGACCGCTCTCGCAAAGCCTTCGGGTTCAAGGCCCGGCAGTCGGGGCACGACTTCGTGTCGTGGTCACGGCAGAGACACTCAAAATGCGGGTCTGTGATCGACATCATACGACCACAGACGTCGCAGGGCTTGAAGCCGGGCATCCCTACCAACACCTTCGGAGTCGAGAGACTCGTGGAGAAAAACAGTGAAAAATCACCAAAAAGATAGTCAAAAAATGACTAGGGCACTGCTCTTCCCGGATCTGCGCTTACTGGCGCGGAAAAAGAAGAACTGACGTCAGCGCGCAGGGGCGGCGTCTAAGTACTGCCCGCGACCTCATCCCGGCGGTCCCGACGCCGGACGCGGAGCCGCACGACGCCGCCTACCGACGCGCAAGGGTACTGCTACGCAAAAACTTTCCGGATCCAGCCTGACGCCTGGGGATATTCTAAGGTAAGGAATCTGTCACTAACGTGTCTCTTTCAGATACGCCGCATTAATAAGTTCATCACATGTGGTAGTAATGAAAAACCTTGATGTGAGCTGCCCGGTGGCCAGACATTGGGCCAGGGAACATAATCAGAATGCTGATGTGGTGTTATTTTTTGGAATTGACAGGATCATGAAAAGTGTACGAGGAGGAGACAGGGAGAAGAGGCTCAGACTTTCGGAATCTGAATATATTATTCTACTTGTGAGCAAGTCCCTGGGAGGCCTCAATGAGGATGAGGAACTGCATGCTCACATCGGCTGATGTGGCAAAATGACCTTTTCTGTTCTAGATCTGACTCTGGTCCTCAAACGATACGAGTTGTTTCACTTAACAAATAACCGGTGATATCTATTCTCTGATTTTGAATTTATGCTTTTCATTGGAACTGGGTTAAGACTAAGAGGCCTTCTCTCTCCTAGGGTTGGCTAGTCTCCTTCTCCTCTTCCTTGTCCAGGCAACTCTTTGATAACTGATATTATTATTTTTTCATTATGACACTTTGTACGTTTACAGTAGGAGCCAACTTCCATAGTGTGCTGTAGTGGTAGATATGTTTGTTTTTTCACATTGGGTAAGAGTAACATGCGGTCTAGAAGGGCCATTGGAACTTTATTTTTCACTGATGAGGGGATGAGAGATCTGGTAATATGATGTCCAGCCCTATCACTTGGTTGAAAGAAGGTTTTCCTCCTCTCCTTTTCTTTCTTTTCATTATAAAGATTAAAAATGGTTGCTTTTGTTAACTCTGCAGAAATGTGATGATGTAACTTATCCTCTTTGAGGAATGGTGGAAATGCAATTGCTATGGATGTTATCGCGGTTACATTAAGACTGTGTCTCATGCACCCAATTTCACCATGCTTTCTAATGGGTAAGCCAAGAGCAAAATACAGGGCATGTATCATTTGCACTGTGTGCCACTAGGCACATGTATTCCTCCTAATTTTCTTTCTTTCCTTACTCTCTTCATGCAATTTCATAATTTATATTTTATGTATTTTTGCGTCTGCAGGGAAAGAATAGACCATATGAGGATCTAAATACACATGTATGTTTATATTGTTGGAAATAATGCATTAGACACAATACAGTCTGCAGACTGAGACAGTTACTGAAATTACTGTACTGTTTAGTTGTTAAATACGGTTCTATAAATAACCTTGTACACAGAACTAATTAAATTTTGGGGCGAGTGAAACACCAATAATGTATGTCACTCAGTTTCCGAAGTGCTTGATGACTGCTTACGTTGTCTGAAATGTTTTCTAAGTCTACTGATGTTTCTGAATGGTGATTGGGCATGTCGTTTGGACTGGCCATGACAAAGCTGTGTGGGTGAATTGTGTAGCCGTGTAAACTACGAACTTGAACAGTGGATGTCAAGTCTTCCTGGGTCCATAATTCGACTCGGATATATATATATATCTCTGGCCGTCACCAGTAGGTAGTTATAGTTGGGACCATGATTCCATAGGAACAGCGTTTTTTGACTTGCCTACATCTTTGGCGCCGTTTGATGAATCTTCACAAAATTTTCCGGGGAAAAGTGCCCTGGTGATTCATGTTGAGCATGGAAAGTTTCAAGGCGATCTGTCAAGCGGGAAACCGTGAAAAGGAGAGGGGGGAGGGCAAAAAAGTATTTTTTCAATGTTAATTCCCATAGAGATTTTGGTGAACGGAATTGCACCAAATGTGGCAGAAACGTAGCTCTGGGTCCAACAAAAACCCTTTTCGTTATTTGGTGTAAATCGGTTCAGTAGTTTGGGAGATATTAAAAAAAAAAAATTCAATATACAGGGAAGCAGATCCTCCGAGAATCCGACAGTCCCCATGTTGAAATCGGATTGGCTGGCAACACTTAATCCAGGAAGTGTAGGCAGCCATCTTGGGACTCAGCTTCAGCCAAGTCCCACAAAAAATGCTTTAAAAAAAACCAGAAAGGGGGGGCAGGGTAGAAATACCCTGACTCTCTAGCTGTGTCTTGGGGTCCCCCTGTGACCCTGACAGGGCCAAAAAGCGCTTCCTTTTTAAAATGTTTGCCACAATCCGCTGCAAAAATAAATTAAAAAAAGCTCAAGCTCCCGTGCTTGCTTTGATTAGAGCCCCCGGGTCGGTCAGGTCCTGGCGGCATTTTAATGAACAAGTTACTTACCTTCGGTAACAATATATCTGTAAGAAACATAGGTTAGTTATAGATTCCTTACCTTAGAATTACCCCCAGGCGTCCGACTGGAGCCGGAGAATTTTTCGTCAGCAGTACCCCTGCGCGTCGAAAGGTGGCGTCGGTCGGCTCCGCGTTAGTCGTTGGCATCGTGGTCGCCGGGATGACGTCGGGGTAGCTACTTAGACGCTGCCCTCACGCGCTGTCAGTTCTTTTACATGACATTCCACGCCAGAAGCGCAGAGCCATGCAAGACACTGACCACTGGTGCACAAACTAGGGCCCTGAAAGGATGTCCTTAACCCTAGAAGTCAGTTCACAGAACGGGGAGGATGGGTGGGGCGGTAAGGAATGTATAACTAACCTATGTTTCTTACAGATATATCGTTACCGAAGGTAAGTAACTTGTTCATCTGAAAGAAACAGTTAGTTATAGATTCCTTACCTTAGAATAGATACCCCAGCAATACCAACCCCGGAAGTGGGTCTGCGAACCAAGTTCACACCAGAAAGTCCTGGAGAACAGAAAGGCCAAAGAAGCCGTCTCTCCAGACTTGGCTGTCCAGGCAGTAGTGTATAGTGAACGTGTGCAGAGATGCCCACGTAGCTGCCTGACAGATGTCATTAAGGGGGACTCCTCGTCCCAAAGCAGTAGTAGCTGCCGCCGCCCTGGTGGAATGGGCGCGCAGCCCCACTGGAGGCTCCTTCTTTGCCAAGGAATAACAAGCCTTAATGCACAAAACGACCCTCCTAGAGATGGTCCGTTTGTGCACGGCCCGACCTTTCTTGGCACCCACGTAGCCCACAAAGAGCTGATCATCCACCCGGAATTCTTTGGTGCGATCCAAATAAAAAGAAAGCGCCCGTTTTGGATCCAGACGGTGGAGCCTCTCTTCTTCTTTTGAAGGATGCGGAGGCGGAAAGAAGGTGGGCAAAGTGATGGTTAGGCCAATGTGGAAAGAAGTAACCACCTTGGGAAGAAAGGAAGGTCTGGTTCTTAGTACAACCTTGTCCGGATGAATAGCCAGGAAAGGAGGTTTTGAAGAAAGAGCCTGGAGCTCACTCCCCCTGCGAGCAGAAGTGATGGCAACCAGAAAAGCAGTCTTTAAGGTAAGAAGACGAAGAGGACAGTTATGAAGTGGCTCAAAGGGAGCGCACATAAGGTAAGTCAGAACCAAGTTCAAGTCCCACTGAGGCATTACGAAGGGAATAGGAGGAAAAAGAGGAGTAATGCCCTTTAGGAAGCGATTTACAACAGGGGACTTGAAGAGAGAAGGCTGATCAGGAAGCCTAAGAAAGGCTGAAATGGCCGAGAGGTAGCCCTTAAGAGTGCCCAGAGCAGAGCCCTGCTGGGCCAAAGAAAGAAGGAACAAGAGAACCTCAGAAAGAGGGGCAGAAAGGGGATCCACAGCCTTTGCTGCACACCATGCCACAAATTTGTTCCATCTACAGGCATATACCGTCTTAGTGGAGGGACGCCTGGCTGCCAAGATAACATCAAATACAACAAAAATCCTTGGGTCTAAGTTATCTGAACAAACCAGACAAACATACACAAAGGCACTATCACAAAACCTAACTGGGGGAAAGATCCCTTTTCGGAAGAAATCCCTCACCCACCTATGGTGGCATGCTTCATCATTTGGGACTCTCCTCCCAGAGGAAAAACCTAGTTCCTCTGAGGGCTACAACCCCTCTCTGAGAGGGAGGAGCTCAGGGATGTTTTTCAACTGCTCTAGCTGGATCTGCTAGATCCTCCAAATGAGACTGCTAGTGTGAGTGAGAAAGCAGCGCAAAAGAATTAAAGTGAGTGAAGTGATATTAAAACTGGCTAAAGAGAACCAAGCATGAGCTTTATTCAGGAGTTTCTCGCTGTCAGGATTAAAAAACAGTGCACCTGCGGTATGGATTTAAACCGCACGTGTCAAGTGATAGATTAAGGTCGACATGTTTCAGCCATGTGGCCCCCAACTCGGACCAGGCTTTCTTCAGGACCACTAAGATGCTGCTGCTAAGTGAATTGTGTGACAAAAAAAGGAATATTAAAAACTTTTAGTTGAACACCCGGAACCAGAAATACTTGCAGTTCCTGTTCTACGGAAGGTACCCGTAACGACTGGGTACGTTGCAGACCTCAACCTGGCAACAGCTCAGAGGGGAGGCACCGCTCTCTCCGTCGGTACCCCGGTCGGGTGGAGACTGTCATGCTTGGTTCTCTCTAGCCAGTTTTAATATCACTTCACTCACTTTAATTCTTTTGCGCTGCTTTCTCACTCACACTAGCAGTCTCATTTGGAGGATCTAGCAGATCCAGCTAGAGCTGTTGAAAAACATCCCTGAGCTCCTCCCTCTCAGAGAGGGGGTTGTAGCCCTCAGAGGAACTAGGTTTTTCCTCTGGGAGGAGAGTCCCAAATGATGAAGCATGCCACCATAGGTGGGTGAGGGATTTCTTCCTAAAGGGATCTTTCCCCCAGTTAGGTTTTGTGATAGTGCCTTTGTGTATGTTTGTCTGGTTTGTTCAGATAACTTAGACCCAAGGATTTTTGTTGTATTTGATTGATAGTTTGGGGATGTAATCCTTTGCAGGTCTCTAAAATGTTTCCCTAGGACCCTCCGTCCATTGTATTTGTTTATTGCCAAGATAACATCACAGACTTCGGGAGGCAGGTCAAACGACGTCAACTGCCGCCGCTCAATCTCCACGCAAGGAGGTGGAGGCTGGACAGGTTCGGGTGGAGGACCGTCCCCTGCTGCTGCGACAGAAGATCCTCCCGAAGAGGCAGTCTGATCGGAAGATCGATGGCCATGTGTAGCAGCTCGGGATACCAGACTCTTCGTGCCCAATCTGGGGCCACAAGAATGACTTGCGCCCGGTCGCGCTTGATCTTCTTCAGCACTCTGGGCAGAAGTGATATAGGAGGAAAGGCGTATAGAAGCCCGCAACTCCACTTGCGACGAAAAGCGTCGCCTAGCGAGTGCCGCCTTGGAAATTCCAACGCGCAGAATTGCTGACATTGCGCGTTCTCTTCGGTGGCGAAAAGATCTAACCAAGGCTCTCCCCACTGTCGAAAGAGATCTTGCACCACCTCTGAATGGAGACGCCATTCGTGATCCATCATGCACCTGCGGCTGAGTTCTTCCGCCCTGGTGTTCAGCGAACCTGCCAGGTGTTGAACCACCAGGGATATGCCCTGATGTTCCAGCCATGTCCAGAGGCGGAGGGCCTATTGACATAGGGTCCACGACCCCCCCGCCTTGTTTGTTGCAGTACCACATGGCGGTGGTGTTGTCCGTGAACACCTGCACTACTCTTCCCCGGACAGAGGGAAGGAATGCTTTGAGTGCAAGATGAATCGCCCGAAGCTCCAGAAGGTTGATGTGGAGCCCGGACTCCGCCGGAGACCAGAGGCCTCTGATCTCCGCCTCCGCCATGTGGCCGCCACATCCCAGAAGTGATGCATCGGTCACCACTGTGAACTCTGGTTGGGGAAGGGAGATGGATCTGCCGTTGACCCAATCCTGGTTCGTTAGCCACCACTGCAATTGGTGTGCAGTGCCCTCCGAGATCTGGACGCAATCGGACAGGTTCCCCTGATGTTGTGCCCACTGGAACTTCAGGTCCCACTGCAGAGCCCGCATATGCCATCTGGCATGGTCCACCAGCAGGATGCCATCAGTCCCAGTAGCCTGAGGGTCATCCTGACCGAAACCCGGGATAGAGGCTGAAACATAGGAATCATAGCCCGAATAGCCTGGACTCGCTGTTCGGGAGGATAGACCCGAAACTGTGTCGTGTCCAGAACCGCTCCGATGAAGAGGAGCTTCTGAGAGGGAGTCAGGTGTGACTTCAGCACGTTGATGGAGAACCCCAGCGAATGCAGGAGGTCGGCCGTAGTCTGGAGGTGGGAGACGACAGCCTGGGGCAAGCCTGCCTTCAACAGTAAGTCGTCGAGACAGGGGAAGACTGGAACCCCTGATCTGCGCAGATGAGCTGCGACCACCGCCATCACTTTCGTGAACACCCGAGGGGCGCTGGTAAGGCCAAAGGGGAGCACGGTAAACTGAAAGTGCTCGTGGCCTAACGTGAACCGCAGGTAATGCCAGTGGACCGGCAGGACGGGGATGTGAAAATAAGCGTCCTGCAAGTCCAACGCTACCATCCAGTCTCCAGGGTCGAGGGCAGACAGGACCTGAGCTAGCGTCAACATTTTGAACTTCTCCTTCCAGAGGAAGCAGTTGACGTTCCTGAGATCCAAGATAGGACGCAGGCCTTTGTCCTTCTTGGGCACGAGAAAGTAGTGGGAATAACAACCACGACCTACTTCTGGGACAGGAACTCGCTCAATGGCTCCCTTGGCCAAGAGTGCCGAAACTTCCTTTTGGAGAAGGGCCAGATGATCCTCCGACATGCGATGGTACTGAGGTGGCATAGATGAAGGGGTAGTCTCGAAGGGGAGGGAGTAGCCCCTTCGGACTATTTGCAAAACCCACCTGTCCGACGTGATGGTGTGCCAGTGGGGGAGGTGATGGCGAATCCTGCCGCCCACTGGCGTGTGGTAGCTCTGAAAGGTCGAACTAGGAGGGTTTGGAGGCTGCTGCAGAGGGGGCTGTGGTGGACTGGCCCGCCCGCTGGCTCCCAGAACCACGGCAGTGGTTCCCACGTCCCCAGCCGCGCAGGGGCTGAACAGCTTGCGCTGGCCTGTGGCTCTGGGCGGGACTCGAAGGGGCACCCCTTCGGTAGCCACGAAAGTCAGACTGCGCAGGGCGAGTGGTGGAGAGGCCCAAGGACCTGGCCATAGCCCGAGAGTCCTTAAAGCGCTCCAGCGCGTTGTCTGCCTTGTCGCCGAATAGGCGACGGCCATCAAAGGGCATGTCCATAAGAGTGGATTGGACATCCCCTGAAAAACCAGTCGACCTCAACGAGGTGTAGCGTCAAAGGGCAACCAACGTGGAAATCGTCCTGCCTAGTGAGTCGGCGGTATCCAGCCCACAGCGGATGGTAAACTTTGCTGCGTCTCTCCTTTCGGCAACTGCACGGGAGGGTACGGCCCGGGCCTCCTCCGGGCACTTGCGCCACCGTATCCCAAACGGAGTGGGTGTAACGGCCCAACAGACATGCAGTGTTTACCGACCGCAGTCCTAAGCTGGAGGAAGAAAATGGATTCCCCATCAGGTGGTGCGTTAGGGAATGCGCCTTTGGAAGTGGAGGCTTAGACCACCAAGCTCTCTGGGGTGGGGTGTTGGGAGAGGAAAGTGGAGTCGCCCGGAGCCGGGCGGTGACGTCGGGCAATCATCCTATCCACAGGAGACCCTGTGTTGGGCCTGGACCAAGTGCCCAAAAGGATGTCGGTAAGGGCATCATTAAACGGCAGCAGGGGCTCCGAAGAGGTCGCTGCGGGTTGAAGCACCTCTGTCAGGAGGTTAGTCCTGACTGACACCGTAGGTAGCTCGAGGTTGAGAGCCTCGGCCGCCCTACGCAACACCACGGCGTAAGACGCTCCCTCCTCCTTAGCCACGGTAGGAGGAGACAACATGCCAAGGTCTGGTGAGGTATCCAGACCACTGGCTTCCCCCAGTTCCTCTCTCCAGTCCGGTTCATAGCCCAACTGGTCGGTTAAAGGGTCTCCAGACCCCTCCCAGTCCTCCTCACCCTCCTCTGGCTGCCAATCTGGTCTAAAAGAGCCAGGGTAGAACAAGGGCACAAAAGTACCCGTCGGTGCCGCATCCAGCGTCGGTCCGGCTCCGTGCCCACATCGGGATGGAGGCCGGGGTCGACGCCGGCTGGGGACACAACCGGCTGCGGATGTGGTGCTGGTGGAATCAGCGCCAGGGGAGGTGTAAAGAGGTCAACCGGCGCCGATCAGGATCCAGGCCTGGATCCAAGGGGACCCTGCGGTGCCGGAGCCGCTGGCGTCGAAAACCCAGGGCCCCCAGCCGAGTCAGCGGGGCCCGAAGGCGCGCCGGCGGAGTCGGCCTGCCCAAAGATGGCATGCATCGCTTCGTAAAATTGGCGAAGCTGGGCAGGGGTCACTCCGGGTCCCAGGAAGGGAGGGAAACCCGGAGTCGACCTTTCGGGCTCTGCATGCGGAGCCGCAGGAGGGGCACCACCCGCATCCCTCGTCGCGTCGGCCGACGGACGGGGAGCAGTCGAAGAGCGATGATGCTTCTTCGACTTCTTCTTGTGCTTCGACTTACCTGACCCAAAGTGCGAAGACTTGGAAGAAGAATGATGATGATGATGACTCCACGACCGGTCCCTCGACCTCCCACGCGACCAGGACCTCGAACAGCACGGAGCCGACTGCCGGGCCTCGAGAAGCTTTCGGGACCGCTCTCGCAAAGACTTCGGATTCATGGTCCGGCAGTCGGAGCACGACTTGGGGTCATGGTCGCTCTCCAGGCAGAACAGGCACACGCGGTGCGGATCAGTCACTGACATCAGTCGCCTAGAGGAACCGCAAGCCTTGAAGCCGGGCATCCCTGACGTGCACCAGGAGTCGAAGACTCGAAAACGGTGTCGACAAAAGTCGGCCAAAAAGTGACTGGAGGTACGGCTCTCTCCGGATCTGCACTGGCTGGCGCGGAAAATGAAACGACGGACGTCAGCGCGCGAGGGCGGTGTCCAAGTAGCTACCGCGACGTTATCCCGGCGACCACGATGCCAACGACGAACGCGGAGCCGACCGACGCCACCTTTCGACGCGCAGGGGTACTACTGACGAAAAATTCTCCATATCCAGTCGGACGCCTGGGGGTAATTCTAAGGTAAGGAATCTATAACTAACTGTTTCTTTAAGATAAAAAATTTAAAAAGGAGGGGGGCGCACAGGGCCCCCCTCCTAAATCTTATTGAGCCCATGGGACTATCACCTCCCGGGGACTCAAAAAACATTGATGGGGGGCAGCGTGGACCCCCCCGTTCCCCAGGCACCACCACCTCCTCAGGGCTAAACAACACATTGGGGGCCACGCGGACATCCACCCGGGCCCCGGAGACTACCACCTCCCCAGAGCCAAATATTTTTTTTTTAAATGGGAGAGAGGCTGGCCTTCCTGGGCTACTTCAGGTCACGGGGACGGTCACATCCCCAGTGCCAGCCCTGAAAAGTAAAGGAGGGGGGCCGTGTGGGCCCCTCTCCTGGAGTCATACTTGGCCCAGGGGACAGTCATTCGCCCCCCGCCCCCCCCGGGCCACCTCCTGTTATGTCCTGGGGTGCCCACCCCCGGGACCTAGCTGTTTGCTTTGGGTTGGCGGGAGAAGCTAAGGCAAACACTCTGGTTACAGCGGGCTGGAGCTGTCAACGTGCTCCCGCCTGCTGGAAGCAGAGGTTTTATCTCTTTACCTACCCACAGACATGTGGGCAGGGAAAGAGATGAAACGGATTGCTCTTGCCGGCTCCAGCAGGAGGGGGGGAGCTT
This sequence comes from Calotriton arnoldi, assembly GCA_963921515.1. Taxonomy (NCBI): domain Eukaryota; kingdom Metazoa; phylum Chordata; class Amphibia; order Caudata; family Salamandridae; genus Calotriton; species Calotriton arnoldi. The sequence goes on along the minus strand of CAWUFW010000074.1, from coordinate 3,614,267 downwards.
GCTGGGACCGCGGGGGTCTTGAGACTTTCCCCGCGGTACCAGGGAAGGTCAGTACGGAGCAGAAAGAAGCTAAATTAAGGTCAGAAACTAGTTGAAAGAGGCAGTATAAAGGTCAGCAACGAGCAGATAGAGGCAAGATAAAGATCAAAAACGAGCAGAAAGAGGCAGAATAAAGGTCAGAAACGAGCAGAAAGAGGCAGAATAAAGTTCTGAAAAGAGCAGAAAGAAGCAAAATAAAGGTCAGAAACAAGCAGCGAGAGGCAGAATAAAGGCCTCTATTGAGCAGATAGACCCGAGATAAAGGTCAGAAATGAGCAGAAAGACGCAGAATAAAGGTCAGCAACGAGCAGTAAAAGGCAAGATAAAGGTCAGAAGCGAGCAGAAAGAGGCAAAATAAAGGTCAGAAACCGGCAAAAAGACAAAATAGAGATCAGAAACGAGCAGAAAGGCAAAATAAAGGTCAGAAACGACAAAAGTTCAGAAACGAGCAGAAAGAGGTAGAATACAGGTCAGAAATGAGCAGAAAAAGGCAAAATAGAGGTCAGAAACCATCAAGAAGAGGCAAATTAATGGTGAGAAACGTGCAGAAAGAGGCAGAATAAACATCAGTCACAAGCAGCAAGAGGCAAAATAAAGGGCAGCAACGAGCAGAAAGAGGCAGAATAAAGGGAAGAAGGGAGCAGAAAGAGGCAGAATAAAGGGAAGAAGGGAGCAGAAAGAGGAAGAATAAAGGTCAGAAACAAGCAGAAAGAGGCAGAATAAAGGTAAGAAACGAGCAGAAAGAGGCAAAATAAAGACCAGGAGCAAGCAGCAAGAGGTAAAATAGAGGTCAGAAAGAAGCAGCAAGAGGCAAAGCATTGGGCAGAACGAGCAGAAACAGGTAACAGAGGCCATAAGCGAGCAGAGAAGAGGCAGAAAAATGAGGAGAAAACTAGCAGAGGAGGCACAAAACCGAATGCAGCTGAGAGTAGCAGACGGCAGGCAAGCTGGACAGGAGGACCGTCATAGGGGAGCTGGCACAAGGACCTGCTCCTGTGTGCCCCTACTTTTTTTTTTACTGCGCACCCACTGACCGACCCACTCACATACACACTCACAGATCCATTCAAGCACTTATTCACCTGCTCAAAGACCTACTGACACACACAGACGCACTCACAGATCACTCAACCAAGCTTTCTATGGTTGTCTGGATTAGTGCAAGGTGCTTCACTTAAATCAGTGTGCACCATATACTAAGCCAGCCTCCTACATACATACATACACACACACACACACGCATATATATACATATATACACACACACAAACATAGATATAATACTATTACCTGTGAAAAACATACATTTTCGTTGTAAAGTCGTTAGTGGTAATTGCATATTTGTGGTAAAAAAAATAGTTGTAAAGACTCATTCACTTTCAGGTGTTGTTGTAAAGGCATGGCGTTGTTACGGCGTCATCGTAAATGGTGTTTTCCACCAATCATGTATATGAAAATTTTGCCACGCTTAAATGGAAGAGCACACACACTTCACCACTGTTTAGCAGGGTAAAGCACACAGAGTTCTATGGCCAACAAAAAACAGCTTCAACAATGGAAGGCAAAAATCTGGGGTGACCCTGCAGAGAGAGCAAATTTCCAACAGGGAGGAATATTAGATAAGGAGGACAGGAAAGGGAGGCCACAGCCCTCTTTAACAATCTGCAAGACCCATCTGTTGAGCATGATGGATCGCCAACCTGTGAGGAAGTCATAATTCCCGCCTCTCACTGGTTGGGCAGGAGCCGCTGAGGACAAACTAAAGTGGTTTGTTGGATGTCGTCCAGGGGAGGAGGAGTTAGAGGACTGCTGCCCCTTCTGGCCTGTGCGATATCTGCCACTGATGCACCTTGATGGTCAAATTCTGAACAATTACATTTTCCGGAGTAGGGGACTTGTTAATAGAATTCTGAGTTGTCTGGTCACCTGTCGACTAATGGGGAAGTCAAGAACATGGTTTTGACCAGGTAAACATCATGCATTCTCGAGGGTGTAACTGATTTGAAGCAAAGTCTCTGCTCTTGCTGGCCAAGGCTGCAAATTTGTCTAAACATTGGAGTCAGTCACAATGGAAAGCAGCTGTAATTCTAGTACCTCAGCTGCCAACCAAACCACCACTGCAATTGAGGCACTTTCTTCCGTTGGTGGCTTTTGTGGCAAGTCAAGTTCTGTTTTAGACAGGGTGTCAATTCAGCTGGAGTTCAAAGTCAAGGTATAAGGCATCACCAGTATAATGAGGGGGAAGAAAGCCATCCTCATCATCATCAGCATCCTGGGGTGCACCCTGTTCTGGCGAAGGATCAGAGTGAGAACCAAAATGAAAATGGATCCTTTGATGATAACCGCATTGGGGTAGAGACACCGCACTAGAGTCAGGCAGCATGACAGTTTGCGCTTTTGTGAGTTAGTAGTGCTGCATTGATTTGAGCTCTTTCTGACAATGGCATGGGTGTGACATGGTTGTCGGCACTAGGTCATCAACCAATGCTAGTACAGTCGGTATCTGTACTGGGCGATTGGGAATCGGAATGTTTAACGGTGATGGAGTGGCAGCCTGTACTTGAGTCAGTAAGTGTCCGGTAACAGGAGTCAGAGAGACAGAGGGACCAAAATGGAGGCCCTTGCTGTTCTGTGGCCTCATGGTACACCAGAAGCAGCATGAAGAGCACTAAAGATTTGCAGCACAGCCTCCTTGAAAGCCTTTATTGCTGCATGGTCGATGATGGCCCGGGTAGCTGGGGGCTTGTTGAGACCAACCGAGGTGTTGGCCTATGACCTAGAACCAGTGCAACTCAAACCTTGATGCTTCTGAGTCTTCTCTTAGGCGTGAGAGTGGCCCTTGCTTGGACTTTAACTTAACTGACAATTTTGAATGGTAATTGAAGCGGTCATGGGAACTGCCCAGGGACCGGGCTCACGATTTGGAACGGAAGCAGGACCTGTGTGCAGATCGAAAACAACATCTTATGTTTGATGATGTAGGACTTCACCTCAAATGACCTTCCATTGCATTAGGGCACATTTGTCCCACAACTTTGAGTCATGGCTAGAGTACAGGAACAAAAGGCACACCTTGTGCGGATTCGTAACCGACAACTACTTCCTGCAATTGCATCACAGCCTGAATCCTACAGCTTTCAATAGGGACATTGTTCACTAGCACACTGTTGAAGTATTCAGTCGTTGGAAGATTGACAAAAATGGGACTGGAGCTCCGGAACAGTGTTGAAAGGCGTGGAAAGAAATTAACCGAGAGCATGCAGGGGTGAGGCTTGTATGCCGCTTTGCTCCGTCACTTCTGGGGCGGTATAGAGTCAACTCAGAGCTGCACGACAATTCTCTGGATCCAGTCTGGCCTATGAGGGATATTCATAAGTGAGAAATCTGTGGTTAGAAATAGCCATCTGAAGAGGAATCTGCCTGTTCTACTGGAGTCTTGGAGTGGCAAACAGGTCTTTTAGAATTTGATTTACAGTGCGAGGATCAAGAGGAGCATTTATGCTTTTTGTGCCTGAAATGGTGGCAAGCCTACTCCTAAAAAAATCAGGAACTTATTAGGAAATTGGGTTTGGTGTCCCTATGAGAGTGAAGGTGGTGTGAAACCACCCTCTTGACTGGGAAAAGTCAGTTAGAGGTCTGCCTGTCTCTCCAGTGCTTTCAGCTATGGCTCACCAAGTCTGCTCTGTCATTTTCCAGGTCCAAACACCACATACACGTAGCATGAGGCAGTTCACAGACAGAGGACTTTTATAGGCCTCCATAAAGATTTAACATCAATGACCATGGACACAACACCTTTGTTGATTCTTAAATTCTAGGCACAATCTTCAAGGAATACATATAAAAATAGCAAAATCGTTTTAGGTATCATAGGATCTCAGTGTCTGTTCTGTGCGAATAAAAATATAACAGACATCTCTGCAGCCATTATGCAGCCACTACTTCATTTCCAGTACCTATGGCAACTCCTAGACTGAAGATGCTCTGACTCAACCTGGCACTGACTGGAAGCTCCACTAAAAGTCCCATGGTATCAGTCCGATAACTGGGAATGAAACATCTGCGGGAAGACTTGCCTATTAGTAGTATAGGTTTATATTACTATGATATTCCTTCATTATACTTGCAAAATACTTGTTATTTAATACAAATAACTCAAGATCCTGAGTCTGATTGAGTGGAAAAAGTAACAAAGCAAGAGGGTGAAGCAGAGAAATAACAGGTAGATCTAAAACTGCCATTGTGGCTAACTTTCTTGCACTGTATCACTCTACTGCCACCAGTTGAACAAGCTTTGGTGGCAGGAAAGATTTCAGAGTTGGTAATCTGCCAAGAATGCAGCATCCAGGCAACAGTTTATCTGTACAGGTGATAGTGTTACCTGCATTTATATACAATTTTTATTACTTTGAATACGTGATGAGTGAATGCGTGAACATAGGTGTAGTCGTAGCAAAACAATACAATGCAAACTGTAATGGTATATACAGCAAAAAAACAAACATTTGTTATGCCACACATTGGTTAAATTGTTTAATTTCTTTCATCATTTCTAAATGTACAAAATGTTACCTCCTACTGGCGAATGGCAGTATAAAAAGATATTCAAACCAACACCCAATCCCCACATTGGTTGACTGGATATTGCGGTAGAAGAAGCGAAAACATACAAAAGTATTCAGTATTCTTCCCAACACTGTCGGTTTTGATGCTGAAAGACATGCTGATCATAGGTCTCCAAACACAATTAATCCTAATAAAATATTATAACTTCATAGCAAAGTTCGGCAGTAAGTCAAACTTTTGGTGTGGCTGGAAAGATTCTCTTGTACTGTGATGATGACATGATTTGGCAAAATAACTTGTTGATGAGTGACCAGGATAAAAAATACATTTCTAACAATTCCTGGCAATGCTTTTCCCCATCCCAGTGTTTTTTTGATTCCGGGCTCAAGAACAGGCCCCAGGACAGATTTCAAAGTTCAAGTTTTCAAACTACTATGTTATTTAACCGCTCCAATTTTGCTTGCAGTGACTTGAAGTTTCCAATGATGGTCTGTAATGCTAGTGAGGGATTCATAGACTGAAGTTCGACAAGGTAAAAACAGAGTGCATCCAAGCAGACAGTGGTGAATCGCCGCCTGTAAATAAAAATTAAATTCAGTTTAGAAATACCAACCCATTCATATTTCGAATTTATTGATTTATTTAGATAAAAAAAGATGCAACATTACACCAATCCATAACTTCAATAAAAATGAATGAACAAGTTACTTACCTTTGGTAACGCTCTTTCTAGAATAATGATTTTTCACCTTTGAATATTCTCCAGGTGTCAGACTGGATCCAGAAACCTTTGAGCAGTACCTCTGCGTGCATGTAGTGGCATTGTGTAGCTCTGCACTGATGCTGTTCTGCTACAGAAATTACGTGAAGGACCCATATAGGCACCACTTCTGCATGCTGTTAGTTGCTTTTGTGGCTTTGCACGTACCCAGATGCAAAGCTGCAACAGCAAATTGGCATTGAACATTGTGCAGATTCCTAGACGTCAGTTCTTAATAATGAATGGAGTTCACGGAACGGGAAGAATGGGACAGTTGGTGTGGAATATGCGGTTAGAGAGAGTCTCTACCAGAAAGAACATTACTAAAGGCAAGTAACTTGCTCTGCTGATAGAGACTTCTAACAGCAGATTCCTAACCTGTTGAATAGATACCAGAGCAGTGGCTATTTGGAGGTAGGTCTGTGAATTGGCTCAAATCAAAATTTGCTGTACGACCAAGCAGGTAAAATGCCTCTCTTGGTGAACCTGGAAGTCCATGCAGTAGTGCTTTGTGAACATATGGTGTGACGCCCACGTAGCTGCCTGGCAGATGTCCAAGATAGGAACTCCACTTGGCAACAGAGTGGTAGAGCTTTGGGCCTGGTGGAATGTGGTCAGAGCCCTTCTGGAGGCTGCTATTTAGCCAATAAATGGCAGATCTTGATGCAGAGTACGATCCAGTGGGAGATGGTCCTTTTCTGCACGGCCTTCTTTTTTTCACTCCTCTGGTATGAGTGATGTAAAAGCTCAGTGCACTTTTGGGGTTCAAGCAATGGAGTCTCTTATTCTCTTTAGAGGGGTGAGGCAGAGCACAGAAAGCCAGCAGGCAGATGGTTTTACCGTTGTGGAATGGCATCAGAATTTTCAGCAAGAAGGAAGCCTGCATCCGCAAAACCAGTTTGTCTGGGAAGAAAGTGGATTGACACAGAGAGCTCGAAGCTCAATCACTCGCCGTGCCAATGTTATGGTAATGTGGAACACTGTCTTGAGAGTAAGAAACCGTAAAAGGCCGAAAGATACCCTTTAACTATGTCCAGAGCAAAGTCTTGCTAGACGAGAGACAAAAACAACAGATTGTCAGATAACTTGGCCTGGCGGGGGACAATATGGTGTGTGCTGCACCGCACCACAAACTTGTCCCAACAACAGTTGTTTACAGTTTTAGTTGAGGGACTCCTGGCTGCCAAGAGTACATCAACCACGTCGAAGGTGTTAAGCTGTCGCCACTCAATCTCCAAGCATGAAGGTGGAGACTGACAAGCCCTGTGTGCAGAATCCTGCCCCATTGCTGTAATAGCAGGTCCTCCCGCAGGACAGGTGCTTAAGCCCAGGAGCTCTGGATAAACATACTATCCATACTTAATCTGGGGCCATTAGGATGGCTTGGGCCCAATCTTCTTCTAAACTAAAGGCAAAAGATGCATCAACAGGAAGGCATAGAGCAGTCCAGAGTTCTACTCTAGTAGGAACCAGTCTCCTAGTGAGAGATGCCTCAGAAACTTCAACATGCAGAACTGCTGATTGTGAGTACTCTCAGCAGTGGCAAAGAGATCAAGCCAAGGTTCTCCCCATTCGCAGAAGAAATCTTGCACCAGCTCCAGGTGTAAGAGCCACTAAGCATCGACGGCTGAGCTTGCAAGCCATGGTATTCAAAGATCCTGCTAGATAGTTCACCTCTAGGAAGATCCCTTGTTGGTGCAGCCGTTTCCCGAGATGTAGCGCCTCCTGGCACAGAGCCCTGGACCCCACTTTGGCCTGCTTGTTGCAATACCACATCTGTGATTTTGTCCATAAGCACCTACACCAACCTCCTCCTGATGGATGGAAGAAAGGCTTTCAACGCAAAGCAGATGGCTTAGCTCCAGGAGGTTGATATGGAACTGAGACTCTGCTGGAGACCAGAGACCTCTGATCTGCACCTCACCAAGGTGGCTACTGCAACCCAAAAGTGACGCATCAGTCACCACTGTCAGTTCTGAGTAGGGAGAGCAGTCTGCCGCTGACACAGCCATGGTCTAGCAACCACCACTGCAGATCGTTTGCAGTTTCTTCCGAAATCTGGATGTGGCTGATGTTGAGTCCACTGAAACATCAGATCCCATTTCAGCCCCCCCATACGCCACCTAGCGTGTTAGACCAGCAGGATGCCATCAGTCCCAGCAGCCTCAGAGTCAACCTCACTGAAATCTAGGACAGAGGCTGAAAGATCTGGATCACAGCATGAATGTCTTTGAGTCTTCTTTCCTGGAATAAAGGCCCAGAACCAAATTGTGTCCAGAATTCCTCCGATGAAGGGAAGTGTCTGAGAAGGACTTAAGTGTGACTTCAGCATGTTGATAGTGAGCCCCATAAATGACAGGACGTTTGCCGTAGTCTGGAGGTGGCTGACATCTGCTTTGGGGGAGCCTACCCTAAACAGCCAGTTGTTGATGTAGGGGAAGACTAGGACCCCTGACCTCTGAAGATGTGCTGCCACCACTGCCATCACTTTCAGCACTAGCCAGTCTCCAGGGTCAAGGGCACACACGACCTGGGCCAGGATGAGCATGAATTTGTGAAGGCACATATCTAAAATAGAACGAAGGCCTCCGTCCTTCTTTGACACCAGCAAGTAGTGGGAATAACAGCCATGACTCACTTCTGACACAGGCACCCTCTTGATAGCCCCTTTGGCCGAAAGAGCTTGCACTTCCAGCCATAAAACAGACTGATGGTCCTCAGTCAGATGTTCCGGGGGTGGTGGAAGGTGTGGCAGAACAGACATGAATGAAGGGTAGGGCGTACCCCTTCTGGACAATTTGTAGGATTTATCTGTCCGATGCTATGGCCTGCCACCCCGGTAAGAATTGTTGGATCCTGCCTCCAGCAGACGTACTGGTGCACTATCCCTGACCACATGGTCGGTGATTGCCATGGTCTCAACTGTTGTGCATCTTGCTGTGGCTTAAGTGGCTGGCTGTATGGGGCACCTCTGCGAAACTGTGAAAGGAATGGTGGGATTGCTTCGGCCGGCGAGGTGTGGCAGATAAGTCCAGGGAGAGCTCGGTCGCCCTGCTCTCTTTGAAGCTGCATTGTCTCCAAAAGGAAGAGTCCTGTTAAAAGGGCATGTCCATGAGGGATGACTGGACATAACCCGAAAAATCAGTTGATGGCAGCCAGGCATGGCGACGAATGGAGACAACCTTGTCAAAGGCATGCCTGATGGAATCAGCTGTATCCAAACCCCAACAAATCGTAAATTTGTCAAGGACGCAGGCGCCCTGTATGGCCCAGGTCAGTACAGGGTGAAGGGTTTCCAGGACAGGAGCAACAAAATCCCAGAGAGCGTGGGAATAGCGGCTCAACAAGCAACTGGCATTGACTGACCTGACAGCCAAACTAGTGGAAGAAAATACACTATTTCCAAAGGTTGCCACTTTCTTGGACTCCCTATTTCAGGGAGTAGTGGGAAAAGTATTTGGGTTTGTTGGACTGATGCAAGCCTGCACCACCAAGCTTTTGGGACAAGGGTGCCGAGACAAAAAGGTGGGGTTGCTGGGGGCAGGTTGGTGGCGTCTCCCAATTTGGTGATTGACTAGGGTCCAGAGTTAGGATTGGACCAGGCCCCTAAGAGGATAATGATTTGCCCCGGCTGGAGTACTTCGGGTAGGACATTAGTTTTGACCTATAAGGTGGGGGGGAGCTGGAGGTCAAGGGCTTTGCCTGCCCTCAACATAACCACCTTAAACGAAGCACTTTCTTCAGTAGCAGGACCGGGGTGATGAGATATGGCCAGAGTTATGAGATTTGTCAATACCACTGGCATCCTGGAGGCCATCATACCAGTTTTCTTTGCGTTAGGGCTGGCCAATTTCATCATAGTCAGCATTGGAATTCGTCCCAAACAAGGAATGCAAAGTATGAGATCTGCCTTTTGGAACGTTAAGAGGGAAGCTTGCGGCTTGGTGGAAACCGATCGCAACCTTGGTCAAGGCCGGAGCGGCAGCGACTCAGAATCGGAAAGCACAACAGCACTTCTGGCACTGGTGAAGACAGCATTATGATGCTCTAGAAACTGTCAGGGATAGTGGAGCTGAAGGCAGAGTTGGTGCAGGACCTCTTGGCTCCTTGGGGCCCGCTGGTATGCTAGAGGCAGTCACTAGGGATTCGAAGAGTCTGAGCATGGTCTCACAGAACTCTTCGATCTGTATTGGTGTCACACATAGCTCTGGAACAAGTTGCGGGATGGGCTCGGTCTATCAAGCAAGAATGAGAGGCATGGCGTCGCACTTGCACCTTCTCAGGAATGAGAGTTCCACTTAGATTTTTAATTTTTTTTCTTTGACTTACCCAAATATTTGGAGTGTGATGACCATCGGCCTCTGGCTCGACTCCTGCACCGGGGCCAAGATCGAACCTTGGACCAAGATTGGTCGCTATGAGGAGTCGAGTTTCGTCTTGCGGTCCCCAATAGCCTTCAGGTTCATCGAAGCACAATCACTGCAGGCCTTGGAGTATTCACTTGACTTAAGGCATGAAAGACAAACCTGATGAGGATCTGCCACAGACATTTGCTTTTGACAGTCCTTATAGGGTTTAAAACCTGTCTTTTTGGGACATGACAATTCCCCTGCACACTGTAAAATTTGTGAGGCAAGAGGTAGCTCTGGATCTGTGTGTGGTGGAGCGGAAGGAAAGGGACTCATGTCAGCATGCGGGAGTGGCGCCTATATAGGTTCGGAACGTCATTTGTCGAGTGGAACAGCCACCTACTTGAGTTCAGAGATACTGCTCGAACGTTTTCGGGTCCAGTCTGACGCTTGGGAAATATTCAAAAGGTGAGGAATCTGCGATTAGAAGTCTCTATCAGAAATATACTTTCGAAGTCTAGCTAACTCTGAACTATAGGCTTTAATGTCAGTGAAAGTTTAGGGTGACCTATGGACTATGGAAACCTTATGGCTTATCATGTGATTTGGTCGAAAGCATCTTGACAAGACTTTAAGTTTAAAAATATACAAGGTTTCCAAGGGTTTTTGAATACCATGTTTTTGCTGACCACAATGTTTCTGTTAACTGGTGTGTTTCCTGAATTATCTTGAGGTATGTAGGAAACTGGAAATTTGTTGCAGTCGGCCCACCACTTTTTGCCCCCATTACTAGATGCTGGTTTTTGATTTTTATAGTGTACTGGGACCCTGATAACCAGGTGCCAGTGCTCTTTCCCTAACAAAAAAGTAAATGTCTAATTGTAACCCGAATGGCAAGGACTTTAGCACCCTTGTAAGTTCATAGTAAATGGTACCCCTGGTAAGTAGAGCATGGGTACTAAAGAGAGTCCCTAATGGTTGCGGTATGTATGATGCCAACCTAAGAGACCCACAAACAAACTGCATTCAGATTGCCTTTGCAAGCTGCGTGAAATGATGCAAATCATTTTGAAATCACGACATGCACACTCTGTGTGTGCCATGCCCATGTACACTGCATATAATATATGTAAGTCACCCCTACAGCAGGCCTTAGAGCCCTAAGACAGGGTGTATTATATTATGTGTGAGGGCCCATTTGCATGAGTAGATGTCTAGTTCGATTACTAGATATTGCAAGTGATCAGGCAGCCATCTTAAGGACATGTACTGGGCACTGGTCATTATGAGTTAACCACCTACATGATCGCTGAACTAAAACCAATGGTGTTTTGGTATCAAACACCTTGTCTTAATGAGCAAGTTACTTACCTTTGGTAACCCCTTATCTGGTAGAGATTATATCTAGACGCAGATTCCTTACCTTTGAATTTTCCAGGCTTCAGACTAGATCCCGAAGATTTTTCGAGCAGTATCCCTGCGAGCCGGCAGGTGGTGTTGATCTGCTTTGCATCCGTCGTCAGCTTTGTCCGCGCTGGAGTGATGACACGTATCTATATAAGTGTCAAACAGGCGTGTTGACATCAGTTACTTTTTTACAACTTTCCACACCAGAGCCGCAGAGCCATGAAGTGCATGGAAACTTGGGTGCCCAAACTAGGGCCCTTAAAGGGATCAGCCCTGACCCTAGAAATATGTCCGCAGAATGGGGAGGATGGGTGGGTCAGTAAGGAAACTGTGTCTAGATATAGTCTCTACCAGATAAGATGTTACCAACTTTAAGTAACATGTCCATCTGATAGATACTTCTAGCCACAGATTCCTTATCTTTGAATAGATACTCAAGCCTTACCATCTCCGGAGGAGGGTTCGGGGAGACAAATTTAAACCAGGAAGTCCTGCAGGACCGAACAGGCGAAGTGCCCATCTCTGCGGACCTGACAATAATGTTTAGTAAACGTGTGCTGGGTTGTCCACGTTGCTGCCTGACAGATATCCAGGACCAGAACTTTGTGTGGTAGCGCAGTTGTCGCAGCTTTAGCTCTGGTGGAATTAGCTCGTAAGCCTTCAGGAGGCTGCTTCTTTGCCAATGTGTGAATAAAGAAACAAACTAATGTGTGGGAATCAATCATAATTAATTCCTCAGGGAGAAAAATAAATTAATCTCTACTAATTTAAAGTAGGGACTAATTTAAATTAGTAGGGACTAATTTATTTTTCTCTACAGGAATTTATTATGATTGATTCCCACATATTAGTTTGTTTTTTATTCTCATATGTCATTGCCCAGATGTGGTGGGAGGATTAGGGCAAACTCATATTGTTTGCTGAAGTGTCTTTGCCAATGTGTAGCAGATCTTGATGCAGAGTACGACCCTTCGAGTGATGGTGCGCTTCAGCGTCGCCCGACTTTTCATTGCACCAACATACCCCATTAAGATTTGGTCGTACACCCGGAATTCTTGTGCGCGGTCAAGGTAGAACGACAACTCTCTTTTTGGGTCCAGATGGTGGAGTTGCCCCTCTTCTTTGGAAGGATGTGAAGGAGCATAGAAGGTGGGTAAGATGACAGATTGGCCAACATGAAATGGTGTGACCACCTTTGGCAAGAAAGAGGCCCTAGTGCGAAGCTACAGTTTGTCAGGGTAGACCAAGAAAAAGGGAGGGTTGCATGACGAAGCCTGCAGTCAGCTCACCCTCTGGGCAGATGTAATCGCCACAAGGAAGGCTGTTTTAATTGTGAGCAGCTAGAGGGGACAATTGTGAAGAGGCTCAAAAGGAGTGCAACAAGAATGTAAGGAGCAAATTAAGGTGCCACTGAGGCATAATAAAAGGAGATTAAGGGAAAATATGTTCAAGGCGCTTCAAAAATCAATTTTCAATAGGGGACTTAAATAAAGAAGGTGCTTAGGTAGCCGCAAGAAGGCAGAGAGAGCAGAAAGATGACGCTTCAGAGTGCCCAAAGCAGAGCCCTGCTGGGCAAGAATAAAAAAGTAAAATATCAGAAAGGTCGGCAGAAAGTGTGTAAATGGACTTTTCTGTACAATATGATACAAATTGCTTCAGACAGCAGGCGTATATCGTCTTGGTGCAGGGACACCTGGCTGCAAGAATCACACTGCAGACTTCGGAAAGCTATCAACTGCCGCCGCTCAATCTCCACGCAAGAAGGCAGAGAGTTGACAGGTTCAGATGGAGGACCCTCCCCTACTGCTGCGACAGAAGACCCTCCCAAAGGGGCAGCCTGAATGGAGGATTGATGGCCAGGCACAATAGGGCGGGATACCAGATTTTTTGTGCCCAGTCTGGAGCCACAAGGATGAGTTGGGCCCGGTTGTTCCTGATTTTCTCGATGACTCTGGGCAGGAGTGGTATGGGTGAAAAGGGGTACAGGAGGCCTAAGCTCCACGAAAAGCGTTTCCAAGTCAGAGCCGCCTTGGAAACTCCAGTGCGCAAAACGTCTGACATTGTGCGTTCTCTGCAGAGGCGAACAGATCTAACCAAGACTCTCCGTACTGCGGAAAGAGACCTTACGTCACATCCGGTTGGAGACGCGATTCATGATCTGCTAGGCATCGACAGCTGAGTTTGTCTGCCCTGCAGTTCAGGGAACCTGCCAGATGTTGAACCACTAGGAAAATGCCCTGCTGTTCCAGCCATGTACAGAGACGCAGGGCCACCTGACAAAGGGTTCACGACCCCACCCGCCCTGTTTGTAGCAGTACCACATGGCGGTGGTGTTCTCCGTGGACACTTCTACCAGCCTTCCCTTGATGGAGGCTAGAAATGCTTCCAGTGCCAATCGGATCGCTCATGTGGAGTCCGGATTCCGCCGAAGACGAGAGTCCTCTGATCCCCACCTCTCCCAGATGGCCGCCCCATGCCAGGAGTGACGCATCCGTCACTACAGTGAGATCTGGTTGGGGAAGGGAGAGAGTTCTGCCTCTGACCCAATTGCGGTTTGTTAGCCCCCACTGCAGGTCATGTGCAGGTCCCTACGAGATATGGACCATTTCGGAGAGATTCCCCTGGTGCTGCGCCCACTGGAACTTAAGGTCCCACAGCATAGCTTGCATATGCCATCTGGCATGTGTTACAAGCAGGATACAGGAGGCCATGAGGCCCAATATCCTCAGAGTCATTCTTACCGAAATCCAGGATAGGGGCTGAAACATTGGTATCATAGACTGAATATCCTGTACTTGCTGCTCAGGAGGATAAGCCCGAAACTGCACTGTGCCCAGAACAGCTCCTATGAAGGGGAGCGTCTGAGAGGGAGTCAGGTGCAACTTTAGCACATTGATAGTGAACCCCAGCAAAAGCAGGAGGTCCGCCATAGCCTGGAGTTGGGAGACAACAGTCTGCGGTGAGCCCACGTTCAACAGCCAGTCGTCGTGATAAGGGAGATTGACACCACTGTCATCACTTCCTGAGGGGTGCGGGTAAGCCCAGAAGGGAGTACCGTGAAGTGAAAGCGCTCATGGCCTACCTTGAACCACAGATAATTCCAGTGGGAAGGCAGGACAGGGATATGGAAATAAGCATCCTACAAGTCCAACGTTACCATCCAGTCTTCTGGATCCAGGGCAGACAAGACCTGAGCTAGCGTGAGCATCTTGAATTTCTCCTTTTTAAGAAGAGATTGAGGGCTCGGAGATCTAGGATAGGATGAAGGCCCTTGTTTTTTTGGGGACCAGAATGTAGCGGGAATAACAACCACAGCCTACTTCTGACCCCGGAACATTCTCTATGGCCAAAATAGCCATTACTTCCTCGCAGAGCAAGGGCAAATGATCCTCCGCCAGCTGGTCATAGGATGGAGACATGAAGGGAGGGGGGTCTTGAAGGGGTGGGTGTAGCCCCTTCGGACAATCTGCAAACCCACCTCTAGGAGGCTGGCTTAGTATATGGTACACACTTATTTAAGTGAAGCACCTTGCACTAATCTAGGCAACCCTTATGGTGATTTTAGTGGTCTTAGACAACCATAGAAAGCTCTCTAAGTGGTAGCTGTGGCGAGCAGCCTTCAGGCTTAGTCCAGGAGTGTTAAGCAGCTTGTTTTACCAGAACTAATCATATAGTGTAGGTTAAACGAAAAAGAACCACACAGTGTAGTTATAAAGTACGAGTTACTTACCTTCGGTAACGATGTATCTGGTAGAGACGTTGTCTAGCCGCAGATTCCTTAACTTAGAATATCCCCAGGCGTCAGACTGGATCCGGAACATTTTGCGCAGCAGTACCTCTGCGCGCCGGGGGGCAGCGTCGCCCAGCTCCACCCCGACGTCGTCCCCGGACGTGACGTCAGTGGAGCCATATAGGACCCCCCCAGCGCGCTGACGTCAGTTTTCTTCAGAGAAACTTTTCTGCGCCACAACGCGGAGCCCCCAGCAAAACTGTGAGAATATGGGAACAGTGTGCGAATAAAAAAGAGAAAAAGAACCAAGGGCAAAAAAGTACCATGAACGACAGTGAGAAACACTGTCGACGGAAAGGAGTTGAAAAGGAAAGAGCAGAGCCATACTCTGAGAAGCCATTCCGCAACAGCGAAGTGAATGTCACCCGTGAGGGAAATCAATCCATACAAGGAAGACCGAGGCAGACAACAAAGTCTGCTCCGGATGAAAGGAAATGAAGAGGGCAGAACAGTATACTGAGAAGCAACCCCGCAAAAGCGAGAGAGTGCCCACTCCTGAGGCAAGACGGCAATAAACGAGCCGAGAGCGACAGGCAAAAAGCTCCAACCCATAGGATTAAGAAAAGAAAGAAAGAAATAGGGAGACCGTGTCCCCTGTGAGAGAATTATCGGACTGAGGAACAGGCCAAAAAAGACGTGAAAACCAATTGACTGCAGGTGTCCACTCTTATTCCACACTCCCCTTTTGGGTTTGTGCTCATTTTCTCCGCTACCAGATACATCGTTACCGAAGGTAAGTAACTCGTACATCTGATAGAGACATCTAGCCGCAGATTCCTTAACTTAGAATAGATACCAAAGCCATGCCCCACTGGAGGCGGGTCTGCGACAGAACCCCACTAAGTTCCCAAGGGAACAGAAGTGTCAACCAGCTGACTAAACACAGTGGGGACAGCGCTGCCAGAATGGCCAACACCGGACCAGGATAATCGGGAGGAAGTGGCCAACAATGAGAGGCAAAGGCATCAAAGGCTGCCGAGGGCGGCAGGAAATCCCTGTTGGTCAACAGCGGAGAAAATGAGCACAAACCCAAAAGGGGAGTGTGGAATAAGAGTGGACACCTGCTGTAGCCGGAGAGGAACCAATGCAGGATGTGAGGGATCCACAGGATCCGATGGACCGTTGAAAGAGGAAGGTCTAACTAGGGTACAAGGACGTACCGAGTCCAAGAGCAGGAAGGCCATGCATGACAGTGAAAGAAACACTGTGAGAGTGGGAACAGCAGCGGGAAGATGCTGACGACGCCCAAGATGAGTCAGTGTTACACGAAACACAAGACCTGCCAATGCACCCGTTACGCAAAAGGGCGGACAGCCCAAGGCAGAAAAGAATGGTAACAACCAGTGCCACGCACATGGGTAACAGAAGTACACCAA
Organism: Calotriton arnoldi; assembly: GCA_963921515.1. Classification (NCBI taxonomy): domain Eukaryota; kingdom Metazoa; phylum Chordata; class Amphibia; order Caudata; family Salamandridae; genus Calotriton; species Calotriton arnoldi. The sequence continues at coordinate 3,597,980 of CAWUFW010000074.1, read as the reverse complement.
AGAAACCGTATGTACCGCCAGAACCACACCATGGAAGGAGAAGGTCCCATGAAGCGCTACGAGCAAAAGCTGAGACACAAGAGGCGCATGACCAGGCGCATTGTGTGAACGGCGCTCACGAAAAGTGAGGGACCAGACCTCGGCGACCACCCGGAGTAGTAAGCCTGCGGGAGGCGTGTGTGTGTGTAGCACACTGGTGAAAAAGAAAAAGAAAAAACACCAGAGCCCCAATAGCCACGCGGCAGCGGCACTGGACAGAACAATGCCCAGAGCTAGACGCAACAGCCACCGGCGGTGGAGCAGACCCACTGGCTATCGCGAGAGAGGCATGGAGGCCAAGCCAGTCGTGATTTGCCCAGAATCACAGGATGTGGAGTCGACCCCGAGACTGGAACCTCGTTGTCCAGCTCGAAAGTCGGCATCTAGCCGGGAGACCACATCCGCTCCCCTAAGACGCCCCCATCAGACAACAATGCTCTGAGGAGAACGCCCCCGCAGCAGCCCCCGCAGCCCGAAGGAAAGCACGACACCACCTGCGCGGAACGCAACAGGGGCATGAGAAACGGTGGAGGAGGAAGTGCCAAAAGCAAGGCACAAGACAAGGAAGATCATCCACGTCTGGAGCCAGAATGCCACCATGGAGAGCGAAGTCCACCATGAAAGGGCTACGCAGCATGGATATAGCAGAGTAGAACGAGGCAACATAAAGTCGCCGGAAAAAACGCACCAGCCGGTGACACTAGGGAGCAGGCATGGTACGCCGATAGAACACAGAGGGATAGTGCCGAGCTAAGTATGAGTGCTCGGGGACAACGACAGGGCCTTCCGGTAGGGCGGCCACAGATGGAACAGCCGCAGCGAAGAACCATGAGGGGACGGGAGGGATCAGAAAGCCCTTCCGTCCTGAAGAAAGGTATCGGGAAAATGCAGGCCAGCAGCAGACACCCAACAAATGGCTCGCAAGAAGGCCCCTGAAGGGCCCGCAGCAGCAGCGTGCAAAACATACAGGCACAGCTGCAGGAGGACCTAGTGAAAGGGACCCCACAGAAGCGAACAAAGGCTATTGTAGGAAGAAGGCAGCCATACAATAGCAAACAAATACCCCACATAGGGTAAGTATCAACCCCAACCAGGGGCACCTCTGGAGCGTGAGCTCATAGACAGAGGACGTAAAAGTGTAACTTAGAAACCACAGGCTCCGAACACAGAACCCGTGGAGCAAGGGTGCAACCTTAACCACCAGGCTATAGGAACTTAGAAGGATAAGCAGCAAATCTGCTGCATAAAGGAAAGAAAATACGGCGAGGAGCTGCCCAGGCCGTTCAGGTATTACAGCATGAACCCGGGCCCAACATGAAGTCAAGACAACAGAGCAGGGTGAGGAAAAGGACCTCAACCGGAACAAAAACTACGGAAGGTTAGACAGAAGGCGGCGAACCGCAGAGTCCGCATGTGCATCAAACAGGGACACACCATCAAAAGGCAAATCCCGGAGACTGTCATGGACATTGTCGGGGAAACCCCTGTCGCGCAGCCAGGCATGGCGGCGCAAGGCAACGGACTGCGCCATTGTCCTACCCACCGAATCGGTAGAATCAACGGCGGACCGAATCGCAAACAGCGCCATCTCTCTGCCTTCGTGAATGAGACGAGCCATGTCAGCCCGAGGACACTCAGGGCGGGTAGGCAAAAGACACTCCACAGAGTCCCAAAGGGCAGAAGAAGCCCGGGCAAAAACGCAAACTGTGTTTAGAGCACGTAATGCAGAACTAGCGGACGCAAAAATGCTGCGTCCACATGTCTCCAGCCAACGAGACTCCCTAGTAGGAGGCTGCAGTAGAGGTGGAGAAGAAGGCTGCATGGCGAAAGACACCTGTACCACGAGGCCGTGAGCACTAGGCTGAAGGGACAAACAGGATGGGCCCCCAGGGGCCGGACGATGCCTATGCGCAATGGCCCTGTCGACAGCATCTCCTGAAGAGGGTCGCGCCCAAGTCCCGAGAAGGGCGTCGAACAACAAGCCGCTAAAGGGCAGCAAGGGCTCAAGATCCACTGCACCTTGGTGGAGGAGATCCAATAACGGATCAGAGGACAAGGGGACAGAAGGAGGGTGCAAGTGCAAAACAGCTCCCGCCCTGCGAACACCCCGTAAAAATAAAGCACCAGCTTCAGTGGGCGTCCTGGGGGGCGACAATAGCCCATCTGTAGGGGACGGTTGCAAGCTAACACGTCCCCCAGCAGGAGGAATAAGGGGCCACTGCCCCCATGGTGGCGGAGCCAACGGGCGTGGAGACAAGCCCGAGCACACCGGTTCTGTGTCCTCTGGAAGCAGAGAGCCAATAGGTACCGGCGATCTTTCCGGCGTTGAACGACGCCGCTCCGACGTTGAAAGGCGCCGAACTGGCGTCGAAGCGACGTCGAGCTCCATGAGGGGCGACTCGGCTGGACGAGTGGGCGGCGACGTCTCCACCACCGAGAGGTGCGGAGAAAGTGCCTGAGGGCCAGGAGACGACAGGCATGGTGCCGCCGGTGCCGATGTCGATGCAGGGAGCCGCCAGGGGCTATGCGGGGACAAGGCAGAATGGCTCGGCGTGGGGCTGGAACGCCCATCGGGGTTGGAAGCCGGCACGACTCCGGAGCCGGAGTCGAGGCATTCGGCCGGCGCCGAGGGCGAACCCGCCGGCGGAGACCCGACCTGAATGCCTACCTCCACTGTAGGACCCGAAGGCGCACCAGGGAGCGGAGGATACACGAAGATGGAGTGCAGAGCATGGTAATAGGCTTCCATCTGGGGTCGAGTCGCACCAGTACCCGGAAAGGGCGGGTAAATGGAGGCCGACTCTGGGGGGCACGGCACCGCGAGGGAGCGGGAACCATGGCCCCCATAGTCACGTGGATGCGAGGACTTCGACTTCTGTGACTTGTGCTTACCTGTAGATCAACGTTCGCGGGATCGACTCCGGGCGCGGAGAGAAGAACCCACCGGAGAACGTCGGGGAGACGCCGTGCGGGTCAACCGGGCGGCCAAGAGCTTCATCCGCCGCTCCCGTAGGGCGGATGCATCTGCCGGCAGGCGTCACACTCCACGGAGTCGTGGTGCGACCCAAGACACCACATGCAAATGGTGTGCGGGTCCGACGCCGACATCTGGCACGAACAAGTCTTGCACAATTTAAAGCCCGAAGGCATCGCACAGTGTTCCCCGACGCCAACGACGTCGAAAAGGGCCTGAATAAAAACAGGCCAGAGGAACAGCTGAATCCCAGATCCGCGTTGTAACGCGGAAAAGAAGGAAACTGACGTCACGTCCGGGGACGACGTCGGGGTGGAGCTGGGCGGCGCCGCCCCCCGGCGCGCAGAGGTACTGCTGCGCAAAATTTTCCGGATCCAGTCTGACGCCTGGGGATATTCTAAGTTAAGGAATCTGCGGCTAGATGTCTCTATCAGATAATAAGTATATTTATTACACACACTCACTAACACATTGGTATATCTCCTACCGAGATATCAACACAATACTTTTTTTTTTTATAATTGTTTTTATTGGTTTTCATTAACATGAGATAATACAGTTGCAGCGTTTGTCATGTAGAAGCACACACATTTTAGTCGGTATACAAATGTCATTTTGCCCTCATGAGGACAGTTCATGGCGTAAGAAGGTGTTCCCAGAGTCCATAATGTCTTTGCGATTTTTCGTCCTTGCTCATAAAACAGTATAACATGGCCTACAACTCTATTTGAACATGTCTTCATTTTCAGTTACACATGTGTCGTGAGGATTGGCTGTGGTATTTATTAGAACGGCACCGGTGCTACCAGAGCAAGACCTGTGAGGCATGCTTCTCAGATTACCGGAGGAGAGGGGGGAAGGAGAGAGGGAAAGATGGTGTAGGATGCATGGAGTGCGGTGCACGTGAACGTTACATGGTGCTATCCCTAAGGTTCTAATGTCTCTGTGGTGGCTTCAGGGGCGGCCACTGGGGGTGCGAGGAGATAAGCTCTGAGAGGCTCCCAAATGTCTCTGGGTCGTGAAGCTAGGGGGAGCAATTCAGCATAGTTGGTCAATTGCTCTTGGCAGTAGAATAGGTCAGTGAGCCAGTCCTTAAATTTTGGCGCTCGTCCCCTGCCCCATCTGCAGGCAACGCGGCGTTTAGCCATTAATAAGGCAGTGGCGGTATATCGGCGGTACGGCTTGGCAATGAGTGCAGTGTATCCCAGTAAGGCGACCAGCGGCGTGCGCTCCAATGATAGCATTGTCATCTGATCTAGGGCAGTAAAAACCTGTTCCCAGTAGTCGCGAACCCCCAGGCTAAGTGAAGGAAATCCGCCTCCGGTGTGCCGCATCTATCACAGCGGTCTGTGTCTTTCAGTTTATACTTATGCATTTTGACTGGGGTGTAATAGAGACGGTGCAAAAATTTAAAATGCTTAATGCGCAATCTGCTGCTCGCTGAAATTTGCTGTGTTTGCAGGCAGCAGTACGCCCACTGGTCGTCGGTAAGCTCGTGTCCTAGCTCTGAGTCCCAGTGCGCACGAGAGGGGCAAGGTGGTACATTCTGTAACGTGTGTATGGTGTGGTATAGTGTGGATACCATATGACTCGGAGAAGCTGCACGGAGCATCAGGTGCAGTGGGGCCAACGGGGGAGGCTCTTGGGGGAAGCCCGGGGTTATGGATCGCATGCCTTGGCGGAGTCTCACGTAAAGGAATACGTCCAGGGAGGATGGCTGGCCTTCAGGGAATATTTGATCTAGTGTCCGGAACTGTCCGTTGCTATAGAGGTCACCCCATGTTTTGATATGGGTCCGCTCTAAGAGCCTGTGAAATCCCACCTCCTGGAGCAGTTGCATACGGGGATGGTATGATAGTGGGAGCAGTGGCGAGTAGAGGATGGGGCACTGTAGTAGAGCCGAGATGCGGTTCCAGGCTGCGATCGTGCAGGAGATCATAGTAGGCGTCTTATCCAGTGGCTGGGGGGCTATGTATAGTGCGCCATCTAGAGGTACAGGATCAGCCAACCAGTGTTCTGCAGCAACCTGCGGCATATAACGGGGGGGGTGGACCCAGTAGTAAGCGTAGTGTGCTTGAGCGCATATGTAGTATAGCTCGAAATTCGGGATGTCAAATCCCCCTAGAGAGTAAGGTCTGGTAAGTATGTTCCATTGCAGCTGCGGTTGCTTGCCTCCCCATACTAACTTAATCATTTCCGATCGTAGCGCCTTAAAAAAAATTCTTCCAGGGTGATACGGGATATTAAGAAACAAATACAATAGTTGTGGGAGAACCACCATTTTAATCAAGGAAGCACGACCCGCTAGAGAGAGAGGCAGGGCTACCCAACGGGTTACACTATCTGTGATGCGATCCAGGGCAGTACGATAATTGAGGCGCATCAATTCCTCCCCGTCTCTGGTGACGCGGATTCCTAGATACCGCATATCTGAGTTACACCACTCTAGTGGGAAATCCAGGGGGAACGGCTGTGCCGCGGGAGTAAGAGGGAATATTTGCGACTTACCCCAGTTTATTTGTATCCCAGAGAGTTTCCCAAATACTATGAATTCTCGTAAGAGTGTGTTTATGTTATCCTGCAGATCCCTGACATAAAGAGTAATATTATCCGCATAGAGCGAAAGCATAATTTGGCATAGTTGACAACGTAGTGCCTTATACTGATGGTGTTGATGTAATTTTGCCGCCAAGGGCTCCACCGCTATGGCGAAAAGCAGCGGAGAGAGTGGGCACCCCTGTCTAGTGCCCCTAGTGATAGGGAAGGCAGCAGATAGGTGACCCTTGATGAGGACTTTGGCTGTGGGGAGTTGATACAATAGTTTGATCCAGGAGAGAAACAGTGGAGGGAAGCCCATTCGTTGCAGGATTCCCAATAGATAATCCCATTCAACTGAATCAAACGCCTTCGTGGCGTCTAGGAAGACCACCGCCAAAGGCAAATCAGGATCAACGTTATGCAGGACAGAAAAGAAGGTGCGGCGGTTGTGCACTGTCGCCCGCCCGGGAATGAAACCCGCTTGGTCTGGGAGAACCAACTTCTCCATTAGCAGGTTTAAACGGTTGGCTAGGACTTTGGCTAAAATTTTGGTATCGCAGTTGATAAGAGACAGCGGCCTGTAGGAGTCGCAGTGTATGGCTGGTTTTCCAGGTTTGAGCAGGGAAGTGATGAGCGCTTCCCTCATTGAAGGGGGGAGTATGCCAGCGTCAAGGGCATCTTCGTACACTTCTTTAAGGATAGGGGCTAAAAGGTCTATGTATGTTTTATAGAATTCAATAGGGAGCCCGTCTAGGCCAGGGGCCTTGCCTGATTTCATTTGCATTATGGCCTCCCGTATTTCATCTATCTCGAAGGGGGCGCAAAGGAACTCCCGTTGTGAATCACCCAGCCAGGCCAGCGCAACATCATTCAGATAATAGTCCAGGTCGAGGGTATCATGCCTATTGGATGTGTACAGCGAGGAGTAATGGGTGGAGAATGTGTTAAGAAAGTCAGTGGTGTCCCTGTAAAGTACATCTCCCGGACCAGCTATTTCTAGGACGTAATTGGAACAAGCATTGGCAAAGCCAATAGGTCTCGGCAATGCCCGAGCTAACAGAAATGTCAATGTGAATGTCTTATAGATCATTTCCCATAGTAGTCTATAGCATTTGTGAGGCGTGCTTCGATGTGGCAGGCAGCTGACAAAAGTGTGCACATCTATTACAGAATATAGCGGTCATTATTAAGCCCAAATGTAGAATACAACTCACTTATTTTATTTCCTGCCTGGACATCTCTGTCCAATAACTTAAATGACTTCTTCAGAGACTTGTCCCAGGTACCGTGCTGAGCAAATAGAAATGTGAATATCACAGAGAGGACCCCACACTTGGAATATGTCTGTTACCTTATTCCAGGTAAACGATAGAGAAAAACAATACAACCCGTTCTACTGCGCATGCTCACAATACAAGATACAACACTAAATGGTTTCGGAGTCAGCACCACAGGGGTAGGTTTATATTACAGTCTCACTGCGCATGTTGTAAACCTCCGATTTTCTACTCGCAGCACGCCTTATAGATAGATCTATAGTTCCCCACAGAGCAGATGTGCTAAGTATTCTCTTTTCAGTATGTTTCCACAGTCGCTCCAAAGTGTCAGAGACACTGAGCGTAGTATGCAATGCGAATAAAAACAATAATAATATAGCAACCATGAAGGAATTTAATTCTTTAAAGGGATTAGCCTGCAGTAAGCGCACAAAGAACAAGCAACACCAGTACATTAACATAAAAAGTGCATGCAGGTAGGCTCAACAAGAGAAGAAAATTCACTTTGTGCGTACGAGTTTGAATTAGCCGATCCCTTCTTATTAAGCGGCACTATAATATAATAATCTGCATGTGTTTCCACAAACTAGTGAATCGCATCCAAAAGCATCCGTTTCTGAAGTGTCACACTGTAGTAAACAGATCTTCACATATCACAAAGTGGGATGGCGGAATCTAAATACGAATCCCCTGCGTGGATAGCAGATCATGCGGTGACTATTAGACTGGATCTCCAAGAACAATGGTTTTCACAAGACACCAAGCGAGCTACACAAAGCGAATAAAAACAATAATAACGTGACCGCCGTCAAAGAATTTTATTTTTCAAAGGGATTGACCAGCAGTAAGTGCACAAAGAACAAGCAACACTAGGACATTACATAAAAATCCTCTCATGACACCGAGCGAGGGTCGCAACACACATAAAAATAATAATAATGTGACAGCAGTCAAGGGATTTAATTCTTTAAAGGGATTAGTCAGCACTAAGTGCAAAAGAACAAGCAACATCGGAACATTAACATAACAAGACGCGCGGCCAAGAAACGCGCTCTCTGGTGAGGGAGGGGAAGAGGGGTGAGGGAGGGGGAGGAAAGGCAGATGGAGCCTTGCCAGCGATGAGGAATGGAAACGCGCTCTCTGGTGAGGGAGGGGGAGGAGGGGTGAGGGAGGGGGAGGAAAGGCAGATGGCGCCTCGCCAGCGATGCGAGGAATGGATGGCAGCTGTGCGCGTGCACGCCATCGTGAACGCAAGCTGGTCGCCAGCCGAAAGCCAGTGGGTTTGCACTTCCAAAACCCGCTTACTAAAACTCTCGGCCAGACCAGCGCAAGCGTTGGTGCAGGCCGAGACCTAAAAACGGGGTCTCCATATTGTTTCAGCCAAGACTTTTCCCGGGCGCTCTCCCTCTCCATATCTACGAACCTCGCCTCGCGGTCCGCTGTGTCAGTGTACTCTGAGTTTGTCCCGGAACAGGCGTTGTGTCGGTCCGTCAGGGCCTGCCGCAAGACTGGTCTCCAATGTCTTAAGCTCAGTGTCTAGCTTTTTGAGTGTGCCTTCTATGTCCCGCAGAACGCCCGAGCTCTTGGAAATGCAGAAACCCCGGATCGTGACTTTGAATGCCTCCCAGACTGTTTCGACACTATCTACAGACCCTTTGTTGTTCTGTAAAAACTCCTGGATTTCTTGCCCCAGCTCGTCCTGGAATACCATGTCTAGCAGCGTTAGGGGAGGTAGCCTCCAGTTGCTGCGCGGGAGGCCATGACCCGGGAGTGTGAGTGCTATTCTTACAGGGGCATGGTCTGAATATGTGCACGCTAAATGCATCGCAGTATTAAGCTGGGGGCCTAGTCCTCGCGTGAGTAGTAAGTAGTCTAGTCGTGCCCATGACGCATATTGAGCGGTGAAGTGTGTGCCTTCTGTAGTGTGTGGGCAATGGTGGCGCCATGCATCCAGTAGGCCGTTCTCTGAAACTATGCCATGCAAAACTGTGTGCGATCTGTTGTAGTGGTGTGTCGAGGGATTGGACCCGTCTACAGTTGGGTTAAGGGCAATGTTGAAGTCCTCACCCCATATTGTGTGTGTAGACCCTATCGCCATGATCTTTCCCCAAAGAGCTGTGAAAAATTCAGGGGAGTCGGTGTTGGGGCCGTAACAACATGCCAGGGTAACCGATTCTGTGCCTAGCCTGCCCCATGCAAGACAATAGCGGCCTTGGGGATCACGTTCTGATCCAATCAGAGCGAAGGGAGTGCGTTTTTTGATGAGTATAGCCGTCCCTCTGGAATAGGAGGAATAAGAGGAAAAGATCCTGTGATCAGCCCATTTGTGCGCAAAGGTGTTCTTATGTAGAGGATGGATATGAGTCTCTTGGAGCATCGCAATATGGGTATGGTGCCTGTCTAAGTATGCCAATATTTGGCGGCATTTCCTAGTGTCTCCCAACCCTCTGACGTTCCATGTGCAGAGCCAATGGCTTCCCTGCAGGAAGCCATTCTCCCGCCTGACTGGAAGCATGCCATGATACTCCCTCTCCTCAAAAAGGCCAATGCCGACCCCGATTTATCCTCCAACTATCGGCCCATCTCGCTGCTACCGGCCTTTTCGAAAATCTTAGAGAAACATGTTCATGCACAGCTTTCTTTGTTTGTAGAAACCCAAAGGTTTCTACATCCCTCTCAATCGGGCTTCAGAGCTGGCTTCTCAACGGAAACTACCCGGTTGGGGGTAACGGAAAGGCTGCGCTGTTATCTGGATGCAGGAGACACAGTGGCCTTCATTCTGCTGGATTTAAGTGCAGCATTTGACACAGTGTCTCAAACCGTGTTACTTAAAACTTCAAGATCTTTAGGCATCTGTGGCTTAGCTCTGAACTGGCTCACTTCCTTTCTTACAAATCACACTTTTCAAGTCTTTTCCCCCACAGCTAGCTCTGACACTCACTCATCACCCCACGGGGTACCTCAGGGCTCCATTCTTAGCCCCTTACTTTTCAACCTGTACGTCAGACTGTAGTGTAGCTCCTATTTCCCTAATAGGCTCTGCGCATTGGAATAATATATCCTATAGGTTTGACATAGGACTAAGGTCGGTATGTCCCTATCGAGTATATTAAACTTAATTACTTGTGCCAGCTAGCTCAGAGGCCACTAGAAACTTCTTGATGACAAGAAGGGAGTAGTTTCTGGCAGCCGCAAAACATGACCACTGTGTTTCCCTTACAAAATCAGGACGTGTCCCAGAGTCGTAGAAACAATAGATAACTATTTCACTCAGCTCAGTCGTGCATGGTTCAGTTATTCTCAAAGTTACACAGAAATAACAGACGGGCGTTTCAATAAAAAGGTTTATTGAACAGTCTTGTTTCTGTTGTAAGTTAGATGTGCTGTTACGATTACAAGACAATATGCGAGATAAATAATGTACAGAGTGAGCAGTAGAAATAAATAATACTGCGTTAGCATTATCTTTTTAGCATATATGCATTTACATAAAATGACACAGCCTAAAAATGCGAGTACTCATACGATGCGTTTCTAGCCTAGTTCTACCCCAGTGTTCCTAACCTATCCTAGGTGTAGGGAGAAGTAGAAGTAGGTGATGTATTCCTGACTAGAGTATACTAAGAGTAGGTTACGCCTAGTATGCCAAGAGTCTAATATGCCAAGAGTCCCTCTAGGTTCTAGTCTGCTCCATACCTGAAGAATGAGAGAGGTAGGAATCTCTTTCCGGACTCGAACTCCAACACCCCGCAAGGGAAGTTAGATCACTGGAAGCTGGACTCTCTGCGTGCAGGAATGACAGTGTCTTCTCAGTGCGTCCGGCCGGGAATCGGGCTCCTCTGAAGTCGAGGTCTCCTCTGATTTACAGGGGTTTGGGAAGGTATATTTATACCTGAAAATGTTAGCATTGACGTGAGTTGGGCAGCGAAAGACGTCATGAATGAACCCCTAAGGAATAATGGTTCATGCATAATATATGAGTCCTTGAAGAAATCAATAGTCCTGGGCAAGGGAAACTCCCGCAGCCTAAGGGTCTGTTTTTTTCATGGACTCGTTGAGACGCTAGGGTGGACGGATGCCGGAATCCATGCCTGTATTTGAAGTGCATGGTTTATGCCTAAATAAGGTCAGGGATTTTATGCCTATATAAGGGCAAGGCGAATTGTGCCTATATAAGGACATGATTCTAGAAAAGCCCGTTTATGGACACCCTATAAAGTATACAACAAGACCTCTTGCTGATGTTGCGGAAGATGCTGGGCTGACCCTGTTCTCCTATGCAGATGACTCCCAAATAATTTTCTCTCTTTCCATGAAGAGCACGGCCGGGCCATCACCCCTTCAGTTGGGCCTGAGCAAAATCGCATCATGGATGCAATCAAATTACCTCAAACTCAACGGTGAGAAAACCGAGGTCTTGATACTTGGGAAAAATAAGGATCTCTGGGGCCCTCAACACTGGCCCAGCGAGATGGGTGTACTTCCTTTACCTTCCTGCCAAGTCCGCAACTTGGGCGTCATCGTGGATGACTCGCTCAGTATGCATCATCAAGCTGTCAAGGTAGCTGCCACATGTTTCACCATCCTGAAGTGGTTAAAAAAGATCATCTGGATGCTACCAGAGCCCACTCAGAGAACAGTAGTCCAGGCCTTGATCACCTCAAGGCTGGACTACGGAAATGCTCCCTACCTGGGTTCAAATAAGGAGGTGACTCGTAGGCTGCAGATGGTCCAAAACTCCGCTGCAAGGTTACTTTGCCGGGTTCCTAGAGCCACCTCTATATCTCTGGCCATTTACGAGATTTGCACTGGCTCAGGGTGGAGAACCGAATCAAGTTCAAAGCCCTGAGCTACATGTTTAAAATCAAAATAGGGATTGCCCCGCAGTACTTGCAATCTCTGGTCCGCCCATATGTCCCTCCTCGCAATCTCCGCTCATCCACTCAGGGGAAGTTTTTTGTTCCCAAAACTAGACTATCTCGGATGGGTGGAAGGGCATTTGCATATCTAGGTCCCTCACTTTGGAATGCCCTGCCCATTGCTCTTCGAAATGAAACAGAGTACGTCCAATTTCGCAAATCATTGAAGACCTGGCTCTTTAACCAATAACCTGTTAGCCGTTTCATCTCAGTCTCTGATCTGCTTGGCGCCGGGAAACCCTTTTTGTGTAGCTGTTGCGCCTTATAAATGTAATAAATAAATAAAATAAATAAATGTGAGGATCTGTAAAGTGTGGGGAGTTGTCAGGCTAGGCATTGTCTGGAGTGGGTTGCAAAAGACAAAAGTGTGAATACGCCATATGCATGAAGTAGGTAGGAAGGACAACGACAGTAATACTTCTGTTTGTCATGTGTGTTTCGCGCACTGTGGAAGAATGTCAAGAACAATCCCAATCCCGCCCCCTCCCACTGGAGCATCCCAAACATGCCAGTAAGGTATAACCCACCCCCCTCCCTAATCCCCAGCACCTTCATGAACATACTGCGTACAACTATGCAGTGTAAGAACAAATTAAAGGGGGAGCACCCTCGGGGGGGGACTCCCAGGTGCATGCACTATTTCGCCCTACCCTCTGAGAGCTGGAGCGATGGAGTGGACAAAACTCAGAGAGGGGAAGGGTGCTCAGTGTTGAATTTCATATAGGTCCAGTGTGTCACTTAGCTGAAGACGGCGACGAGTGAACAGTCCCAGGTGAGGTCCGCTCCCAGCCTCCGGAGATATGTCGTCACTGCGCCGCCCCGGATGGCCCGGAATGCACTTGGGACGTGGTGCCGGCAACAGTTATTCAGGGTCTGGAGATCTTGAACTCGGTGAGGAAGCAGGAGAGGCAGATGATCTGTTGTTGCGTTTGAGGCGCTTCAGGAAGTCATCTACTTGATGCGGTTTAGTAAAGAAGGTTTGTTTGCCTTGGCGCCGGGTAAAGCAGAGCGTAATCAATTTGAGCCTTTCGTAATTTCTTCTTGACAGTATGAACTTGCGTCTTTTCTCCTGGACAGGAGCTGTAAAGTCCGGGTAGATGGTAAAATTATTTCCTTCGAAAGTGAGCTCGCGTTTTTCTCGAGCTACTTTGAGGGCGACATCTCGATCCCGGTAATTGAGAAGCCGGGCTATGATGGGGCGAGGTGCGCTCCCTGGGGGAGGCCTGGAGCCGAGGGATCTATGCGCCCTTTCAACAATGAATTGGGACGAGAGGGATTCCGTACCTATCGTATCACGCAGCTAACGCTCTATGTACTCCTCCATCTTACCAGTATTGGTGCTCTCAGGGATGCCAAGGACGCGGATATTATTCCTTCTGCTGCGCGCCTCGAGATCCTCGTTTTTTGCTGCGATGATTTTTTAGCAGTTTGTCCATCTGCACCATATTGGTCTGGAGATGAGCAGTGGAGTCCTCGGTGTCAGAGATGCGATGCTCCGTCTCGTTAATGCATTCCTCGTGCCCTTCCAATTTGTGCACAATGGCGTCCAGCCGGTTGTGCATGGTATCCATTTTGTCTGCAAGAGATGTGAGGCTTTGGCACATCTCCAGAAGCAAGGCTTTCATGTCATCGTCAGGTGTGGGCGGCGACCTGCTTGCAGGTTCAGCTCCGGCCTGGTCTGGGTCTTCCTGCAGTGTACGGTTGCCCTTCTTGGCCTCAGCCTCGGTTGTCGTGTGTCAGGCTTCCCCATTCTCGAGGTAGTATCGACTCCTTAACAGTTCCTGCTAATGCGCACTCTGACCGTGAACATGGCAAGTTAGGTGGGTGTAGCGTATCTGGGCCCGTGTGAGTCAGGCAAACCAGTAGTAGTGGCAGAACCAGCTGTGGCTTGGTATCAGAGGGCAGGCGAATGAGAGGTGGAACAGCGTGTCCCAGGCCTGCCGGCTATTGAAAGGGTTTGGACGTCACAAGATCGTTAAACTTGTCAGCTAGTGGCTGTTCCTTACTGCACCAGGTAAGCTCCCCGGGACTGCGGCGCTGTGGCGGGCTCTGTTGGCGACAAGAGCTGTAAGGCAGAAGCCCTGAGGTGAGAGCGCGGCGCGGTATAGATAGCAAGGGGGGCCTGGTTCACAAGGTGTTGCCGCCAGGAGGATAAGAATGCTGGGTGCTCACAGCGTTGGATCTCGGGTCCGCAGGGCAAACTCTGGTGTGACTAGTTGCCGGTGTGAGGCCTTCAGTGGGCTGTGGGGGAGCACCTCCGCTGCTTGCCGTATCGTTGGCGTTCCTTCTGCAGTTCTGGAGTGGCGCGGGTCCAGGGGCCGTGATGCATGCACCGGTAGAGGTCGTCAAGAACCGTTACCAAGTCCCTGGATATCAGTAGTAGCTCAGTGCGCGAGTGGGGGGCCGCCCAGTCACCACGATTAGCAGAAAGGCAGTCCTGATTAGATACTGGGGGTGGGATGGGGGCCACACTCACCGCCGATCACGTTGGGCGTGAGGCCCAGTCGTCCTGTGGGCGCCACGGCATTCGCGGGAGCGCCTCTGTCAAAGTGCAGCGCTAGGAACACTCGGCTCGCACAGCGCCGGGCGCCAGGCAGCGTTGCGGCAACGGATCGCAGCGCACCTCCAGCGGCGATGCACAGCGTCACTGCACCGAAGGGCAGTAAATTCAATCGCTTGGCAATAGCAGTCCTCTAGACAGGAGTGTTGGGCCTGGTAGGGAAGAGCTGTGGCAAAAGTGGTAGCAGGAGGCACGCTCTCTAATGAGCCGATGCCAGGAGTGAATCACAGGCTCTTCAAGCAGCAGCTCTATTGATGGATCGCTGGGCGCCGTTGAGGCCGACTAATTTTTATGTGCAGGCTCCTGCGGGTTGTGGAGTGCCCCCCTGGCGCGTGGATAGCTTGCGCAGCCATTCCGCCAGCCCTCCTTGTCTCTGCCGCAGTTACTTGGGCTGAGGTATGTGTGTCCCGTGGCGTTCACCTCCCCACTGACGGCGATGCGCTGGCAGCTGGTATGTATGGGTGATCCCGGGCCCCGGGTAGATGGCAGCGGCCCCGTGCCTGCGAGGACAGCGGCAGCGAGGCGGAGTGTTTTTTTTTTTTAGTAGGAGCGCGGGACCCCTCTATCGCTGCTGGTAGGTGGGGAGGCAGTCCCGATATTGAGAATTAGGGGTGGGAAGTCCACGCACTCAACGCCGTCTTCATTAGTGCCGAATTCTCTATGTGCGCCCGTTGCAAGGCCTAGGCACCTTGTGGGTGCCGCGGCGCTTGCGTAAGTCTGCCAGGTCGCAGCTCCAGGCGGCCCAGTCCAGCACAGCGCCGCTCCTCCAGAGGTGATATAGCAGCGGTCAGCGATGCGCTGCGAGCGTGAAACTTTCGGTATCGCTGCACTGGCGTGTAAACACTACGTTACCGCAGGCATTCAGCCGTAGTGAGCATCTGGACAGGATTTTTGGGCGGATGATTGCACCGAGCAGCAGGAGCCTCACGCAGGTGCGGCCATCTTGCTAGTGCGCCACCTAGCACCCCCATCAACACAATACTTCAAATGTAAAACAGGTAAGTAAACACAAATACACAGTGGTCTCCAGGGGGAGACCAAACCATATACTAAAGAAGTGGAATGCGAACTGCGACCGAAGTCGGGACTTGGACCAGAAGACTCAGAAGAGCTGGGGACACAAGGAACCACGTGAGGTAAGTACCCAGGAACCCCACAGAGGCTGTGTGCAGAGAGGAAACACAGCCGTGTACTCAATGCAAGTCAATGGGAAAGTCGCGGTTGCAGTTTTTAAGAAGAGCGACCCTTCCCAGTGGACCCTGAAGAAATCCTGTGGAAGATAGAAGGTTGGAGAGTCACCCCACCCATTGATACCCCAGGAACCAGGCTACCTACACCAGGGAAGCCGGGTGTATAGGTGCAAAGTGACATCGAAAACGGCCGAAGACCACAATGGAAAGATGTCGCTGGAGCAGAAGGTGGAAGAGTACAGTGGAATCCAAGGATAAAGTCTTGAGGAGAAGTACTTGCAAGAGAGGGGACACAGTCTATGCCACTCGGAGGAGACCAGGAGGCACGGGAGCTCAATGACCACCGATGACGAAAGATGCAGGAGTGATGATGGTGACCTTGTCGTTGCAGCTGTGAGGACCTGGCGATGCTGTGGAAGACCAGGAGCCATTCACGAGCTGTCCACGTTGGAAGTCAAGAACCAGGGAGTTGGTGTCTGGTAGGAGCACCAACAAGCCTTGGCAGCAGCAACACACATGGTAAACAAAAAAGGTGCAGCGTTGGGACCAGCATGGTCCAAGTGACTCACCAAATGCCAGAGAGTCAGGGCTGGCCCCAAGCAAGCAGGGGAGCCCACTGAAGCCAAGATTAGACCCTCAAGAGGACCCACAGGCTGAAGGCACAGGAGTCGCAAGAGGACCTCGAGCAGCTCACCAAAGATGTAGGCTCGCGGTGCAGAGGATGCGGTCAGGACTAAGATCTTGACAGGAGGAGATGCTGGAGGCTGGAGCTTCTTGTAGCCTGAAGATCTCTTGAGGACAGAGTCAAGAAGCCTTGGCAACGGCAAGGGATACTGGCCTCAAATTTGCTGAGAAGACAGTGCAGGCCTCGAGGGAGTTGCAGAACCATGACCTGTGTTGCTGGGCCTTTTGGAGACCGTACGACGTCAGGAGCAGCAGAGCCGTCAGCTTCGTTGCGGTGCCTGCAGATGCAGGGGAGTGACTCCTTCACCCCAAGGGAGATTACTTCGGGTGTCCTTGACGCCCACAGGCCTGGAGAGGAACTTGGATTAAGCACAGGCACAGACGACGCAGAAGACTGACAGAACAGCGAGACCAGGAGATGCAGCAGTGTTCTTGGTGCCGTCTCGGTTCCAGCCGAAGTCCAAGGTGCCCAGACGGTCGAAGTTGGAGTGGTTTCAGGTTTGAATCCTTTCCCACGGCGAATCTGAAGGGCAACCCACAGGTAAGCCCTTAAGTACTCTAGGGAAAGGGTTGGGACGATTCAAGGGTCCCTCCCAGCGGAGGGGCTGGACAGAGGGGAGGATACTCCCATGTCCTTTGTCCAGTTTCACACCAGAGCGGAAGCAAAGGGCTCCCTGGACTGGCTAAAACTGGAATATGCAAGGAGGGCACCAAATGTGCCCTTCAAAGCCGTCTGGTGGCGCTGGCAAGCGCCCCTAACCCAGCCCAATACACCAAGTCCTGTCTAGGAGGTGGTCACACCTCCCCTGTGACAGGAAACCTATTGTTCTACCTTCCCCTGCGCGAGCTCAGCAGCAGGAGGAGGGCGGAAACATGTCTGGGGTCAGCAGCAGCACTAGCTTGCCGTTAAGACTCTGAAAGGTTGCTACGGGGAATACAGGGGGCACTCTAGGGGAGCCCCCCAGTACATGGGATTCTACATCCAACACTGGAATCGGTGTTGGGGCAGGATTCCAACATGTTTGATACCAAACATGACCGATTTTGGTGCAGCCAATATATAGTTAGACGTCTCGTAAATGACTTGATGTCCACTATATGTATTAAATGGCTGAATCGACTCCAGGGTTTGCAGGGGGTGTCCTGCTTATGCAGGGCACCCTCACACTTATAACCTAGCACCCTGCCTTCAGGATTGAAGGCCTGCCTTAGGGGTGACTTATAGGTTTTAAGTGCAGTGACCACAGATATAAGGTAACTTATATCCGTCGTAAATGGTGCTAGCACCAACTTACACAGGCTGCCATGGCAGGCCTGTAGTCTCTCATTGGTGGCATAATACATGCTGCAGCCCATAGGAGACCCCTGGTGTACCTATGTCCAGGGTACCATAGTAACATATACTAGGGACTTACCTGGGTACACCAGTAGCCAATTGGGAAGGTACCAAAGTACTTACCACTGTCAAATTTAGGGAGGAAGCACAGTGACTGGGGCCCTGGTTAGCAGGAGCCCAGTCAGACTAGTCAGAAAACAGAATAACACCAGCAAAAAGTGGGGGTAATAATGAAAGCAGATCCTACTTTCCTACACAACCTGTCTGATGTTATGGACTGCCAGTGGTGAAGGCAGCTCCTGCCACCAACTGGATGCCCATGATCTAAAAGGGAAAGATTAGGAAGGGTTGGAGACTGCAGCTGCCGGGGGGTGGCGGCTTGACCAGACCGCTGGCTACTCAACCCACAAGGCCGGGAGGAACCGAGCTCTCGTTCACACAGAGCCTGGGAATCTTGTGCGGCTCGGTGCCTGGGAAAAGGTTGATGCGGTTGAAAACCCCTTCCGTAGCAACAAAAGGAGCGAAAGGCAGACTGGGGATGTCGTGGAGCAGCCAAGAAGCCCAAGGACTTGCCCGTAACCAGTCAGTCCTTAAAGCGCTCCAGCGCCGAGTCTACCTTGTCTCTGCAGAGACGAGTGTCATCGAAGGACATGTCCATAAGGGAAGCTTGGATATCCCCCGATAAGCCAGTTGTGGCGCTTCAGGGACACCGTCGAGGAAACCGCTCTGCCCAGCGAGTCAGTCGTGTCCAGACCACAACGGATCATAAACCTTGTGCTGCATCTCTCCCATCTATAAAGGCTTGGGAGAGGATGGCCCGTGCTTCCTCCAGGACCTACGGTAAGACTTTCACAACCATATCCCACAGCGTGTGGGAATAGCGACTCAATAGGCATGCAGTGTTTACAGACCGCAACGCCAGGCTGGCAGAAGTGTTAAGGGATCAAAACTCAAATATGCAAAGTGCTGTTGGCTAAAATTGGGTAGAGGTGTTCTACATGACAAGGAGCCTCTTGTCAGCTATCTTTTAAAATTTTACAAAGTGACCTACTCCATTTTAAAAAACACTTGTTTCACGCTTAAAAAAAAGTAAATTTCAATCCCATCCTGCATTAAAACAAGCATTGGCAATGTGGATTGGTTTTTTATTATGTGGAGTGGAAAGTTTTACACAGAACTTCACAAGACACTAAAGGTACAACATGGTCACTCGCAGTGGAACCTTCCCTAACACAAATAATACGTTTAGGACAGGTGGCAGCAGCAGAAAGAACCTCACACAATTCTCTCACACATACAGAACAGGTGCAACACAGTTTTAAAGAGTGAGTGAGCAGTGTTAAAGGACTGTTGTATCATTTTCGTAAACAGACAAACATACAAGTACAAAACTCCTGTAAGCATAGCCAGTTCCCTAATTTGGATGAGGTTATGTCATTTATGTCGACATTTATGCACTTTGTTAAATTGTCAGACCTATAGTAAAATGTTATGAGGATGAGCTAAAATGTTTTTTTACTGAGGTCTGCCTACCACACGATTAAAAACAGGACGGCTGAACAATGAAGCCTACTTCTCCTTTCCATCAACATGTTTTCGTACATGAATATTGCACCCTCGGGCTCAGGCCTCTTCCTCAGGAACATAGAATCTCACATCAAAGAACAAGTTACTTACCTGCGGTAACGATATATCTGTAAGAGACATATATTAGTTATAGATTCCTTACCTTAGAATTACCCCCAGGCGTCAGACTGGATCGGGAGAATTTCATCTCAGCAGTACCCCTGCGCGTCACTAGGTGGCGTCAGTTGACTCCGCATTCGTCGTTGACGTCGTGATCGCGGGAATGACGTCGTGGTATCTACTTAGACGCCGCCCCTGCGCGCTGACGTCAGTTCTTTACACGACATTCCACGCCAGAAACGCAGAGCCATGCAAGACACTGACCACTGGCAGTAAAGTTTAGTGAACGTGTGCAGTGATGCCCATGTGGCTTCCTGGCAGATGTCACCGAGAGGACTCCACGTCCCAAAGCAGTAGTGGCTGCCGTCACTCTGGTGGAATGGGCGTGCAGTCCTACCGGAGGCTCCTTTTTCGCCAAGTAGTAACAGATCTTAATGCAAAGGACAACCCATCGAGAGATGGTCCGTTTTTGCACGGCCCGACCTTTCTTGGCGCCCACATAGCCAACAAAGAGTTGATTGTCCACCCGGAATTGTTTTGTACGATCCAAATAAAATGACAACGCACATTTTGGATCCAGACGGTGGAGTCTCTCCTCCTCCTTGGAAGGATGCGGGGCGGGAAGAAGGTGGGCAAAGTGATGGTCTGTCCTATGTAGAAAGAGGGAACCACTTTGGGAAGAAAAGAAGGTCTAGTTCGAAGGACAACCTTGTACGGTTGGACAGCAAGGAAAGGAGGTTTAGAAGATAGAGACTGAAGCTCCCTCACCCTGCGAGCAGAGGTGATGGGCAACCAGAAAAGCAGTCTTTAAGGGCAAGAGTCTGAGAGGACAAAGATGTAGTGGCTCTAAGGAGAACACATAAGGTAAGTTAGGACCAGATTCAAGTCCCACTGGGGCATTATGAAAGGAATAGGAGGAAAGAGGTGAGTAATGCCCTTAAGAAACCTATTTACAATGGGGACTTCAAAATAGAAGGCTGATCAAGAAGGCGAAGAAAGGCCGAAATGGCCGAAAGATAGCCTTTAAGGGTGCCTAGAGCAGAGCCCTGCTGGGCCAAAGGTAGAATGAAGGAGAGAACCTCTGAAAGGGGGATCCACAGCCTTTACTGTGCACCATGCCACAAATATGTTCCATCTACAGGCGTATACCGTTTTAGTGGAGGGACGCCTGGCTGCCAAGATGACATTACAGACTTCGGGAAGAAGTTCTAAAGCTGTCAACTGTCACCGCTCAATCTCCACGCAAGGAGGAGGAGGCTGGACCGTTTCGGGTGGAGGACCGCCCCCCTGCTGCAGTGACAGAAGATCCTCCCGAAGAGGTAGTCTGATCGGAGGATCGATGGCCATGTTTAAGAGCTCGGGATACCAGACTCTTCGTGCCCAGTCCGGAGCCACAAGAATGACTCGGGCCTGGTCGTGCTTGATCTTCTTCAGCACTCTGGGCAGAAGTGGTATAGGCGGAAAGGCGTATAGAAGACCACAATTCCACTCGCGACGGAAAGCGCCGCGGAGCGAGTGCCGCCTTGGAAATTCAAACGCGCAGAACTGCTGACATTGCGTGTTCTCTTCGGTGGCGAACAGATCTAACCAAGGCTCTCCCCACTGCTGAAAGAGACCTTGCACCACCTCCGAGTGAAGACGCCATTCGTGATCCATCATACACTGGCGGCTGAGTTCGTCCGCCCTGGCGTTCAGAGAACCTGCCAGGTGTTGAACCACCAGGGACATGCCCTGATGTTCCTGCCACGTCCAAAGGCGAAGAGTCTCTAGACATAGTGTCCATGACCTTACCCCGCCCTGTTTGTTGCAGTATCACATGGCGGTGGTGTTGTCCGTGAACACCTGCACTACCCTTCCTCTGACAGAAGGAAGGAATGCCTTCAATGCAAGACAAATCGCCCGGAGCTCCAGAAGATTGATATGGAGCCCGGACTCCGCCGGAGACCAGAGGCCTCTGATCTCCGCCTCTCCCATGTGGCCACACCATCCCAGGAGTGACGCATCTGTCACCACTGTGAACTGTTGTAGGGGAAGGGAGAGGGATCCGACGTTGACCCAATCCTGGTCTAATAACCACCACTGCAATTGGTGTGCAGTGCCCTCCGAGATCTGGACGCAATTGGAAAGATTCCCCTGATGCTGCGCCTACTGGAACTTCAGGTCCCACTGCAGAGCCCGCATATGCCACCTGGCATGATACACAAGCAGAATGTTTGAGGCCATGAGGCCCAGCAACCTCAAGGTCATTCTAACCGAAATCCGGGATAGAGGTTGAAACATCGGTATCATCGCCCGAATATTCCGGGCTCGCTACTCAGGAGGATAAGGCCGAAACAGCTGTGTATCCAGAACTGCTGTGATAAAAAGGAGCTTCTGAGAGGGAGTCAGGTGTGACTTCGGCACGTTGATAGTGAACCCCAGCGAGTGCAGGAGGTCCGCTGGAGGTGGGAGATGACAGCCTGGGGCGAGCTCGCCTTCAACAGTCAATCGTCGTGACAGGGGAAGACTGGAACCCCTGATCTGCGCAGATGAGCTGCAACCACCGCCATCACTTTCGTGAACACCCGAGGGGCGCTGGTGAGGCCAAAGGGGAGCACAGTAAACTGAAAATGCTTGTGGCCTACCGTGAACCATAGGTAACGCCTGGGGGCTGGCAGGACGGGGATGTGGAAATAAGCATCCTGCAAGTCCAACGCTACCATCCAGTCTCTAGGGTCAAGCGCAGACAAGACCTGAGCTAATGTCAATATTTTGAACTTCTCCTTCCGGAGGAAGCGGTTGACGTCCCTGAGATCCAAGATAGGATGCAGGCCTTTGGCCTTCTTGGGTACCAGGAAGTAGTGGGAATAACAACCACGCCTTACTTCTAGCACAGGGACACGCTCGGTAGCTCCCTTGGCCAAGAGAGCCGTAACTTCCTGACGGAGAAGGGCCAAATGATTCTCCGACATGCGATGGAGTGCTGGTGGCATGGATGGAGGGGTAGTCTCGAAGGGGAGGGAGTAGCCCCTTCGGACTATCTGCAAAACCCACCTGTCCAACGTGATGTTGTGCCAGTGGGGGAGGTGATGGCGAATCCTGCCCCCCACTGGCAACTGGTGGCCCTGAAAGGTTGGACTAGGAAGGTTTGGAGGCAGCTGCAGGGGGGGGCATTGGTGGACTGGCCCACCCTCTGGCCCCCGGACCCACGACGCTGGGTCCTACGTCCCCGGCCGGACAGAGGCTGTGTGGCTTGTGCGGCCCTGGGTGGAACGTGGTGGGGCACCGCTTCCCTGGCCATGAAAGGGGCGAAAGGCAGACTGCATGGGGTGAGAAGTCGCTGCAAGGCCCAAGGACCTGGCCGTAGCTCTAGAGTCCTTGAAGCGCTCAAACGCGTTGTCTGCCTTGTCGCCAAACAGGCGACGGTCATCAAAGGGCATGTCCAAAAGGGTAGATTGGACATCCCCAGAGAAGGAGCTGTAGGGAAAGCACTTCCTTTCTAAGTTGAGACTCGGACCACCAAGCTCTCTGGAGTAGGGTGTTGGGAGAGGTAAAGTGGGTCGCCCGTTGCCGGGCTGTGGCGTCGGGCGATCATCCTATCCACAGGTGGCCCTGTGCTGGGCTTGGACCAGGAGCCCAGGAGGACGTCAGGAGGGCCTAATTGAAAGGCAGCAAGGGCTCCGAAGAGGCTGACGCCGGTTGAAGCACCTCAGTCAGGAGGTTAGTCCTGATCGCCACCGTAGGAAGCTCAAGGCCCAAGGACTTAGTCGCCCTACGCAATACCACAGCGTAGGAAGCTCCCTCCTCCTTGGCCACGGTAGGGGGAGAAAGCATACCAAGGTCTGGGGAAGTATCTGGACCACTGGCATCACCCAACTCCTCTCTCCAGTCCGGCTCTTCAAGCTTGTCTGCCAGAGGGTCATTAGACCCCTCCCAGTCCTCCTCACCCTCCTCTGGCCGCCACTCAGGGCGATAAGGAACGCCAGGGAAGAACAGCAGTACAAAAGTACCCTCCGGCGCCGGCTCCGTGTCCAAGTCAAGGGGGAGGCCGAGGTAGACGCCGGCCGGGGACGCAACCGGCAACGGAGGTAGCGGAGGCGCTGTTAGAGGGATCGGCACCAGGGAAGGTACTGTGAGGTCGACCGGCGCCAATCCGGATCCAGGCCTGGATCCTTGGGGGCCCTGCAGCAACGAGGCCTGAGCCGCCGGCATTGAAGGCCTAGATCCCCCAGCCGAGTCAGTGGGGCACGAAGGCGCGCCGGCAGAGTCGGGCTGCCCAGAGATGGAATGGAGGGCTTCGCAAAAGGCACGAAGCTGGGCAGGGGACGCTCCGCCCCCCGGGAAGGGAGGGAAGCTCGGAGCCGTCCCAGCAGGCTCCGAGAGTGGAGCCGGAGGACGACGACCCTCCGTGTCCCGCGTCAGTCGACGGACGGGGAGAAGGCGAAGAGCGACAATGCTTCTTCGCCTTCTTCTTGTGCTTCGACTTACCCAATGACGAGGACTTCGATGAGGAATGATGGTGGTGGCTCCGCGACCGGTTCCGCGACCCTCCTCTTGACTCTTGGTGATTTGTTCCCGTATGACAGATTCCTCTCTCGCATCCACTGCTGCTACACTACAAAATTAATTTCTCCCACACCCACGCTTGACGGGGTGCAACCTCCCGCCCGACTTTTCACGGGTCCTCTGCCTCCAGTGGCCCCCTGCGGCCTCTAAAAAGTCCTCTCCAGCACGTGGTTACCATTAACTGCACCGTACATACCGCCTTCATCTTCGGCCCCGTGTGGCCATGCGGATCTGTTCCTCCTCTTAAAACTCGCCACGTCCCGCAATTACCTAGAACACTGGAACTCGCATCAGGCTCCTTGTTGGTAATTAGTCCACCACTACAATCTGGCCATCTGTGACCTTACTTCCTAGCTAACTCTGGCAAATTCTACCTGCTCACATTTGTCTCGTCCTGATGATCTCACATTCATGAGATCGAAACGCCGTCGACCTTTACAACCAAAACTCCATTCAATTTATTTGGAGTTTTGTCTATTGTTGTTGTCAATGCGATGTAAATTTTAAATGTCACTAGCACCCCTCACTACACGCACTTTCACTTTTTTGTGTGAGCACCAGAAGCACAAGTTACTAACTTGTGTAACGATATATCTGTAAGAGACAGTAGTTAGTGACAGATTCCTTACCTTAGAATATCCCCAGGCGTCAGGCTGGATCCGGAAAGTTTTTGCGTAGGAGTACCCTTGCACGTCGGTAGGCGGCGTCATGCGACTCCGCGTCCGTCGTCGGGACCGCCGGGATGACATCGCGGGCAGTACTTAGACGCCGCCCCTGCGCGCTGACGTCAGTTCTGTACACGACTTTCCGCGCCAGGAACGCAGAGCCATCCAAGAAGTGGACATAGGTGTCTGAAAAATACTAGGGCCCTGAAAGGGATGTCCTTAACCCTAGAAATCAGTTCGCAGAACGGGGAGGATGGGTGGGGCGGTAAGGAATCTGTCACTAACTACTGTCTCTTACAGATATATCGTTACACAAGTTAGTAACTTGTGCATCTGAAAGAGACACGTTAGTGACAGATTCCTTACCTTAGAATAGATACCCCAGCAATACCAACCCCGGTGGTGGGTCTGCGAACCAAGATCAGACAAGGAAGTCCCGGAGGACAGAACGGCCAAAGAAGCCGTCCCTCCGGACCGGACTGTCAAGGCAGTAATGCTTGGTAAACGTGTGCAGCGAGGCCCACGTAGCTGCCTGACAGATATCCTGCAGCGGAACACCGCGGCCTAAGGCCGTGGTAGCAGCCGTTGCCCTGGTGGAATGGGCACGCAGCCCAACAGGAGGCTCCTTCTTAGCCAAAGAATAGCAGGCTTTGATACACAAGGTTACCCAGCGGGAAATGGTTCTCTTGTGCACCGCCCGACCTTTTTGGCGCCCACGTAGCCAACAAAGAGCTGGTCATCCACCCGGAAGTGTTGTGTGCGGTTGATATAAAAGGAAAGCGCACGTTTTGGGTCCAGACGGTGGAGCCTCTCTTCCTCTCTGGAAGGATGCGGAGGCGGAAAGAAGGTGGGCAAAGTGATGGTCTGCCCAATGTGGAAGGCAGTAACCACCTTTGGCAAGAAGGACGGACGCGTCCGAAGAACAACCTTGTCTGGATGGACAGACAGAAAGGGAGGTTTGCATGATAGAGCCTGGAGCTCACTCACCCGCCGAGCGGAGGTGATGGCCACCAGAAAGGCTGTCTTCAGAGTCAGAAGACGAAGAGGACAGTTATGTAGAGGCTCAAAGGGAGCGCACATGAGAAAGGTAAGAACCAAGTTCAAGTCCCACTGAGGCATTACAAACGGAACAGGAGGGAAGAGGTGTGTAATGCCTTTTAGGAACCTGTTAACAACAGGGGACTTGAAAAGGGAGGGCTGATCAGGAAGCCTGAGGAAGGCCGAGATAGCACAAAGATAGCCCTTGATGGTACCCAGGGCAGAACCCTGTTGGGCCAGAGAAAGAAGGAACAGAAGAACCTCAGAAAGAGGGGCAGAGAGGGGATTCACAGCCTTTGCTGTGCACCATGCCACAAACTTGTTCCACCTGCAGGCGTATACCACCTTAGTGGAGGGACGCCTGGCTGCCAGAATCACATCACAAACTTCGGGAGGAAAGTCGAAAGGAATCAACTGCCGCCGCTCAATCTCCACGCAAGCAGGTGGAGACTGGACAGGTTCGGGTGGAGGACCGTCCCCTGCTGCTGCAACAGAAGATCCTCCCGAAGAGGCAGACGGATCGGGGATCGACGCTCATACTGAGTAGCTCGGGATACCAAACTCTTCGAGCCCAGTCCGGAGCCACAAGGATGACTTGGGCCCGGTCGCGCCGAATCTTCTTCAACACTCTGGGTAGAAGTGGTATAGGCGGAAAGGCGTACAACAGACCGCAACTCCACTCGCGACGAAAAGCGTCGCCGAGCGAGTGCCGCCTTGGAAATTCCAACGCGCAGAACTGCTGACATTGCGCGTTCTCTTCGGTGGCGAACAGATCTAACCAAGGCTCTCCCCACTGCTGAGAGAGACCTTGCGCCACCTCCGAGTGAAGACGCCATTCGTGATCCATCATGCTCCTGCGGCTGAGTTCGTCCACCCTGGCGTTCAGGGAACCTGCCAGGTGTTGAACCATCAGGAATATGCCCTGATGTTCCAGCCATGTCCAGAGGCGCAGAGCCTCCTGACATAGGGTCCACGACCCCACCCCGCCCTGTTTGTTGCAATACCACATGGCGGTGGTGTTGTCTGTGAACACCTGCACTACCGTCCCTTTGACAGAGGGAAGGAATGCCTTGAGTGCAAGTCGGATCGCCCAGAGCTCCAGAAGGTTGATATGGAGCCGGGACTCCGCCGGAGACCAGAGGCCTCTGATCTCCGCCTCTCCCATGTGACCGCCCCATCCCAGAAGGGACGCGTCAGTCACAACTGTGTGCTCTGGCTGGGGAAGGGAGAGGGATCTGCCCATGACCCATTGCCGGTTCGAGAGCCACCAGTGCAACTGTTTTGCAGTCCCCTCCGAGATCTGGACGTGATCGGACAGGTTGCCCTGGTGCTGCGCCCACTGGAACTTCAGGTCCCACTGCAGAGCCCGCATATGCCATCTGGCATGATCGACCAGCAGGATGCAGGAGGCCCAGCAGCCTCAGGGTCATCCGTACCGAAACCCAGGATAAAGGCCGAAAGATCGGAATCATAGCCTGAATATCCCGGACTCGCCGTTCGGGAGGATAAACCCGAAACTGCGTCGTGTCCAGAACTGCTCTGATGAAAAGGAGCTGTGGAGAAGGAATCAGGTGCAACTTCGGCACGTTGATGGAGAACCCCAGCGAGTGCAGGAGTTCGGCCGTTGTCTGGAGGTGGGAGACGACTGCCTGGGACGAGCCCGCCTTCAGCAGCCAGTCGTCGAGATAGGGGAAGACTGGAACCCCTGCCCGGCGCAGATGGGCTGCGACCACCGCCATCACTTTCGTGAACACCCGAGGGGCGCTGGTAAGGCCAAAAGGGAGCACGGTGAACTGAAAATGCTCGAGGCCTACCGTGAACCGCAGGTAATGCCGGTGGGCCGGCAGGACGTGGATGTGGAAATATGCATCCTGCAAGTCCAACGCTACCATCCAGTCTCCAGGGTCGAGAGCAGTCAAGACCTGAGCTAGGGTGAGCATCTTGAACTTTTCCTTCCGGAGGAAGCGATTGACGTTCCGGAGGTCCAAGATAGGACGCATGTCCTCCTTGTCCTTTTTGGGCACCAGAAAGTAGTGGGAGTAGCAACCACGTCCTACTTCTGGGGTCGGAACGCGCTCGATGGCCCTCTTGGCCAAGAGGGCCGCAACTTCCTTTCGAAGAAGCACCAAGTGATCCCCTGACATGCGGTGGAATGGAGGTGGCATGGCTGGGTGGATGGTCACGAAGGGGAGGGAGTAGCCCCTTCGGACAATTTCCAAGACCCACCTGTCCGAGGTGATGGCATGCCAGTGGTGAAGGTGATGGCGGACCCTGCCCCCTACTGGCGTGCTGTGCACCTGAAAGGAAGGACTAGGAGGGCTTGGAGGACGGGGCGGGTTTGGTGGCCTGACCCGCACGCTGGTTGCCTGACCCGCCACGGCGGGAGCCACGTCCTCGGCCACGCGAAGACGCTTGCTGCGCGGGCCGGTGGCTGGGCAGCGGACGTGACTGGGCGCCCCTTCCGTGGCCACGAAAGGGGCGAAAAGCAGACTGTTGCTGAGGGCGCACAGCAGAAAGGCCCAGGGACTTGGCTGTAGCCCGCGAGTCCTTAAAGCGCTCCAGCGCATGGTCTGCCTTTTTTTTTTTAATTTGTTTATTGCATTTCAAACAAAAATTTCACCAACATAGGTGTCATGCGTTACTACGCAACATTACAAACAGTTGTCCCAACTCGTGATACATCGATACATTGCATTTATAGTCTATATATTTCAAGTTTCTAATTACTCTAATATCTTCTGTGTCCACTCTGCCTTTCAGTGCCCCTAAGCCTCTTGTGTAGGTGAATCTATTATGTCCCGTTGGTGAAGGAATTGGCGCAGTGGCTCCCAAATGTCCCTGGGCTTCGATGTCGTCGGCAGTTCCTCTGCGTATGTTTCCAGTTTTTCTTTACAATATACTAGGTCTTTGAGCCAGTGAGTGTCCCGCGGTGCATGTATGGTCTGCCTTTGTACCAAAAAAGACTGACTCCATCAAAGGGCATGTCCATAAGAGAGTTTTAGACATCACCCGAGAAACCAGTGGTCCTCAGCCAGGCGTGACGGCGCAGCGCCACTGTCGTCGCAAGCGATCTGCCTAGCGAGTCGGCGGTATCAAGGCCACATCTGATGGTGTACTTTGCCGCATCTCTTCGCTCCGCAATGGTGCGGGAAAGCAGTGTCTGGACCTCCTCAGGACACTGGGGCAGAACTTGCGCCACCGAGTCCCACAGGGAGTGGGAATATCGGCCCAAGAGGCAAGTGGTGTTGACTGACCGCAAGCCAGCACTGGCGGAAGAAAAGACCTTCTTCCCAAATTGATCCAGGCGTTTGGATTCCCTATCCGGGGGAGCGGTAAGGAAGGCGCTTTGGGAAGCAGAGGCTTGGACCACCAAGCTCTCAGGGGTGGGGTGTAGAGAGAGGAACGGGGGGTCGCCCGGAGCAGGGCGATGGCGTCGGGCCACGTTCCTATCCACAGGAGCCCCTGTGGTGGGCTTGGACCAGGTGCCCAAAAGAACGTCTGAAAGCGCCTCGTTGAACGGCAGCAGTGGCTCCGAGGAGGTAGCCGCCGTCTGAAGCACTTCCGTCAGGATGTTAGTCCTGACAGCCACTGTAGGCAACTGGAGGTTTAAGGCCCCAGCTGCTCTACGCAACACCGTTGCAAAGTTTGCTCCCTCCTCCGTTGCCACGGATGGAGGAGACAGCATGCCAGAGTCAGGGAGGTGTCCAGCCCACTGGCATCCCCAAGTTCCTCAGTCCAGTCCTGATCAAACTCACACTGTTGTGTGAGAGGGTCATCAGACCCCTCCCAGTTATCTCCGTCCTCCAATTCAGGTTCAAAATAAGGAGGAGGGACATGTGGGACCCAAAGTCCCAGCGGCGTCGGAGCCGGCGTCGAGCGACGTCGGTCCGGCGCCATGTCCGGATCCGGAGAGAACCGGGGAACGACGCCGCCCGGAGCCCCGGGCGGCGTCGGGAACGGCACCGGAAAGATCGGGCCGGTGGAGGTGTCGTCAGGTCAACCGGCGTCGATGGGGGTTGTGGCAGCACCGGAGCCGGGATCGGGGCCGGGACCGAGGCTGGTGTTACAGGCGGCGCCGGGACCGGAGTCGCCGGGGAAACCCCATCAGGGCCCGCGGGGCCGGAAGGCGCACCGGGGGGACCTTGAGGCCCGAAGAGGCGGGCCATGGCCGACAGGAATTCCTGTATCTCGGCCGGAGTCGCCCCGAACCCGGGAAGGACGGGTAATGCGGGGGCGGCTCCACAGGCACTCCCGGAGCCGCGGGGACGGTGCCGACAGGACCCTCAGCCGAGTCGCGAGACCGGCGAGGGGAAGTCGTCGAGCGATGACGCTTCTTCGACTTCTTATGCTTCGACTTACCGGAGGAGTGCGAAGACTTGGACCCCGACGACCGATGAGGACTCCGCGACCGGCCCCTCGACCTCTCACGTGACCAGGGCTTGGCGTGGCGCGGAGCCGACTGCCGGACCTTGAGGAGCTTTCGAGACCGCTCTTGCAAAGCCTTCGGATGCAAGGCCCGGCAGTCGGAACACGACTTCGTATCGTGGTCGCGGCCGAGGCAGTAGAGACAATCCTGATGCGGGTCTGTGATCGACATCATTCGACCACAGGCGTCGCATGGCTTAAAGCCGGGCATCCCTACCGACACCTTCGGAGTCGAGAGACTTCGAGAAAACAGTGTAAGAATCACCCAAAAAACTTAGTCAAAAAATGACTAGGGCACTGCTCTTCCCAGATCTGCGCTTACTGGCGCGGAAAAAGAAAGAACTGACGTCAGCGCGCAGGGGCGGCGTCTAAGTACTGCCCGCGACGTCATCCCGGCGCCGACGACGGACGCGGAGCCGCACGATGCCGCCTACCGACGCGCAAGGGTACTGCTACGCAAAAACTTTCCGGATCCAGCCTGACGCCTGGGGATATTCTAAGGTAAGGAATCTGTCACTAACGTGTCTCTTTCAGATCTATTACTAAAAATATACTATGATACTCCATTTATGTTGTCAATAAATGTGATGTCATTCCAAACCTTGTGTCCCAGCATATATTGCGTAACCAGTCCCGCATGGACTCTCTTCCATTGCTCTACTTGACTAACGCCGTTTTTAAAAACTTTAGTAGCCTAGGCTACCCGAGGACCTTAGTGGCCTCCCCCAGACCTGTGTTTTTCCTAAACTCCTCCTCTTGACCGGGCCCTCGAGCAGCGCAGACCGACTGCCGGGCCTCCAGAAGTTTTCGGTACCGCTCCCGCAAAGACTTCGGGTTCATGGCCCGAAAGCCGGAGCACGACTTTGGGTCGTGGTCGCACTCCAAGCACCAGAGGCACACGAGGTGCGGATCTGTGACTGACATCAGCTTGTGACAGGAGTCACAAGGCTTGAAGCTTGTCTGCCGATGGGACATCCCTACGTGCACCAGGAGTCGAACGACTCGAAAAAGATGTCGACAAAAGTCGAAAAAATTCTAGTCAAAAAGTGACTAAGGGTACCGCTCTCTCCGGATCTGCGCGGAAAAAGAAAGAACTGACGTCAGCGCGCAGGGGCGACGTCTAAGTAGATACTGCGACTTCATTCCGGCGATCACGTCGCCAACGACGAATGCGGAGTCAACCAATGCCAACTACCAACGCGCAGGGGTACTGCTGAGAAAAAATTCTCAGGATCCAGTCTAACGCCTGGGTGTAATTCTAAGGTAAGGAATCTATTACTAATAGTCTCTTTCAGATTATTGCGAAACAATCCCTGCTTCAAAGGGCATGTTCACCAGCCTCAGAAGGGGGAGGGACGATGGGACAGACCTCGCAACAAGCTACTGGCAAGGTTGTCAGTATGCAGCATGTTTCTCACAGCGAATCTCTTATCACATCCTGCACTGTGAAACAGACCATGCCAATACTACCAACCCACACTCGCTACTGACTGGGTGGGGGTAGTTGGAGTGCATAGCCTTTGAGACGTCAAACCATACCCCTAACACCAAAGCATTGTCCTGCCTTGCTGCAACCACCAATAGGGCAGTGTTAGTTAGGTGGTGACTTCCAAGTCCCATAATTCTTCATAGACTGATCTGTGTTGCATCCTGTCTGGAAAAGCAGTGCTGTGAAGGCTTGAGGTAACAGCTCCCCGTTCAGCCTGGAACGCCTACTCTTCTGCAAAAGTTACTGTATTTATAGCCGAGGTAAGAACTTTTAAATAAAAAGTGTATTTTGGTTGGTTCCACTTTAGCACCTTCGATTACATTACTGGTCTGAGCGGTGTAGGAATCTTGTTTTCTATATAGTGTTCTAAAACGAAGTAGACTGTGCAGAGGACCAGTGGGTCCCCAATTAGTTTACAGAAGCTAAAGTAGATAATACTAACGCTCTCTTTTGTAGTAGATTGGGCGAGCAGTAGGTTTATCAGAGGGTAGTGCAAA
Organism: Calotriton arnoldi; assembly: GCA_963921515.1. NCBI lineage: Eukaryota > Metazoa > Chordata > Amphibia > Caudata > Salamandridae > Calotriton > Calotriton arnoldi. Next base: position 3,566,118 of record CAWUFW010000074.1, on the reverse strand, counting down.
GCATTTGTTGTACTCACAGGGGCAATAAATGAGAAACACACTCAAAGAATAAATCCGAGACCAATTTAGAAAAATAACAGTTCTTTTTATATATATATATTTTAAACTCAAGAACTTCGTTTCAAGGCAAGTAAATTTTTCGATAAAAATATTCACAGGTAAGTAAAGCATTCAAATCTGAGCGCTTTTACGCACAATGCAATCCTATGGGAGGAAAGGTCAAAGGTGCATAAAGGTAGGTACAGTCGGTTTCAGGGGTTCACCTTCTGGGATCGGAATAGTAGTGAGCGAAGGTTCAAAGTAATACCAACAGTTCTTCAGGAACCGCCCGGTTTCTACCGGGAGTAGTGTGCTGGTGAGGCTGGTAGCTGGCGCTACGGAAAAGGGGGCCACCTGAAAAGAGGCTGCACAGGGTGGACTTGCGGGTAAGTTCGAGGGCTCCCAAATGGGCGCTCAGGCTGCAAGGGGTCTTGGAGCACAGGGACACAGCCGGTTCATCAGGACCCGGGCCGGCGAGTTTGGATGCAGAGTGGTTAGGTCAGCTGGGTTGAGTGCGCAAAGATGCACCTCGTGGTCAGGGAAAAACAGCTTTAAGAGGAGAAATCAAGACAGCTGGGCCACTCTCAAAGTGGGTCTCAGTGATGCGGATGTCCCTCGATGGCTGCATGGTCCTGGTGCAGTGAGAATCCGGACTGGACTCTTGCTGTTGGTGTTTGGTGCAGGGCGTCCAGTACCCTGGGGGTTTGTACTGCACGGCTCCGGTTGGTCCTGGTGTCTACACAATTGGTGGGGAGACAGATCTGACTTTCCAGAGAACGAGTACCTTCTCCTGGTCATCAGCGGCATCAGTCGGGTCAGGGAGCTGTAACGAGGGTGGAACGGACTCTGCTTGTTGGTGCCTGCTGACTGCAGGGAAGTAGCTTCTTTACTCCAAGGGAGACTTTCTGTATTTGTCAAAGTGCTGGTAGGCTACCCAAGGCTTTGATACTCCTCCAGCTTGCAGGACGAGTCATTCTGTAGTGATGGTCGAGAGGGGGAGAGGAAGGCAGGGCTTTGCCCCAAAGTCCACGGTTGTGCTGCAGTTCTCACCAGGCAGTTACTCCTCTAAGTCCTTCTTTAGTTGATCCGTCGAATCTCAGTTCTTGGATTCAGGGGAATCTGAAACGTGGGGTCCACATCAGCTGGCCCGCCCTAGGGGTGGTGCTGGATAATTTGGGCACACCTCTGAATCTTACTAATTTTCCAGCCTGACTTGCAGCCAAAAAGTGGTGTCAGGACAGGGGGCTGGGCACCTCCACTATCTGGAGAGGCCCGGGGTCACTTAACAAAGGCAACAGGCCCTTTAAAGCGTCCCGCCCTGTAATGTTCATTCTGCTTGGAGGAGGTGCGAACACCTCAGCTCAGAGTAGGCTTTGGTCCCGACCTCCGAGAGCGAAGGCTCTCACCTCAGGAGGTCAGAAGCCGGTCTATGGTGGCTGGCTGGTCCAGACCAGTCAGTCAACACACTAGTAGTCTGTAGGTTTTCAGGGGGCACCTCGAAGGTGCCCTCTGTGTGCATTTATTAATAAATGTAGCACTGGCATCAGTGTGGGTTTATTAAGACAAGGTGTTTGGCACCAAACAGCTTGGGGTACAATGAAGCCATCATGTAGCTGGGGAACTCCTAATGACGAGTGTCCAGCGCATGAATTCGTTATGGTGTCCTTGTGCACTGGCAATATCTAAGGGTGAACTTAGATATCACTGGGACATATCCACTCTCGCAGTTATGCCCTCACATTGATATGGTGCACCCTGCCTTAGGGCTGTAAGGCCTGCCGTAGGGGTGTCTTACCTATGCCACATGTAGTGCTGGCAGGCACGCCACACAGGGATGTGTGCCATGTCGACTCTTCAGTTTTCTGTGCACCAAGATACACAGGCTGCAATGGCAGCTTGCATGAGCTAGTGAGGAGTCCCTGAGGGTGGCACAATTCGTGCTGCAGCCCTTCGGGAACCTCTTTGGTTCCAAGGCCCTAGGTACCAGGGATATCACTTACTGGGGACTAACAGGGATCCTAAAGGGGTGTCAATTGCGGAACAATAGTACAGTTTAGGGAAAAAACACTGGTGCTGGGGACCTGGTTAGCAGGAACCCAGCACACTCTAAGTCAAAGTTGCACCAGATACCAGGCCAAAAGTGGGGATTAACCATGTCAAAAGGGGCACTTTCCTACAAGCGACCTTTATTAAAATTAGTGAACACCACCTTTTCTGCTGTGACAATTTTATTAATGAATTAAAAGGCAAGTCAGTTGTCATGTTTCCCCCTATGTAAACATTTCATTTTTTATATATGGAGCAACATTAACGTCTATTAAACCATACACAAGAGAGGTTGTTGTAGAGTATGCATCCTTAATTATTCCAAGGTGGTTTCAAATATGGTGATCATGGAAAAAGAGGCACAGTGGAGGTTGACACTTGGATGTCAGCCTCAGTGATATGTGCATCAAAAGGTTAACCCAGGGCCCTAGCCCTACTCTTTATGATTCTCTTAAAAGCCCCATATCTTTCTTGTGATGTACACAGGCCCCTTTCTAGTGACCCAACCCTGAATCAAAGAGCACCCTTTGAAGTGTACTAAAGAGACTGGCTCTTCTTCCTCCAGTGTGTGTCCTATCCACCTCAGAGGAATGAGCAATCTACAAATCTGTCTGGGGGATCCCTCTACCTCAACATGCTCCTCCAGTCAGCCCTGTAGTCTTTCAAAAAAGGAACCCAGAGTCTTCCATGTATTGTACCATTTACAGGCACACGTACACACAGCACAGGCATGCAGCCACACGCACACTGCACAGCACTACATACTAATTTGATGTAGGCCAAGGGTGAATTAAGCACACAGCTGTGTAACTTTATATGAGTGAGCCTGTATTCCTCATTCCAGTGACACAGGTAAAATAGCCTGTTCACTCCTACTGATCACTACACAGTATGCTGCCACAACTGCGCTCGTGCTACATAACTTCAGACAAAGGCAGTAACCGTTCACCTCTATGAAGGTAGCGTTTTGGGCGTCCCTCCCTGTCCAACAAAATTACAATCCGTGAGGCAAGTCTATGTCATGGAACACAAGCATGATCCGCGCCCAGGATCCATATATCATTGGAGCTGGGGCACTAAGGGCAGGGGTGTACGTCCGTCACCATGAGAGGGACTTTTCCATCCCAACAGTGCACTTTACAAATTAACATAACACTGCCACAGACTCTAGTACTAGAAAAGAACATTTATGGTGCACTTGAGGGGACTACTGCCCTGCTGTATGGAGAGCAGTAGGGGTCTTCGTCTGAAAAGGTGAAACCAATCTTGCATCCTCTGTTGCCTGCTTCACCAGTTCTCTCAGTTTCTGAAAAAACATCTCTTGAATCAAGAAAGGAAGGTTTTAAAAGTGAAGCAGTGTAGGATGCCTCCGCTTTCCAAATTCCTATCCAGTACTGGAGTTAAGCTGTTACAGATGAGAGAAAAGCTGCTTACAGATCATCTGAAGCTGGTTTTTGATCAGTCACAGTCTCTCTCAGCCACGCCCATAATCAAGGCCTGGAAATCATGCTGAAAGACTGGGCAGTATAAGCTGTTTTAATCTCTGACCTTCGAGAAAATCATTGCAGAATGGATGCTCTTTAAAACTATTTCCACTTTTTTATCAACAGCATCTGACAAGGACTTCATCTCCAGTAACAATGCTGGGATGTCCCACTAACAAAGGGAGAAAATAATACATCTTTAATGTTTCTGGGACCGCATCAAAGAACCTCAACAAATGGTATATTTTGTGCTGCTACCTAGGCACAAAAAGTCTATCAGGATCAGCCCGTTCCTGCAAAATTAAAACCTGTATATTAGGCAACACAGGAAGTCCACAGTCAAATACTGGTTGGTATCCACTAAAACTATTGAAAACTAATTGTGTATCAGGAGTGACTGTAGAAGATGACTGAGTCATTTCATAAAGGCCCAAATTTCCACTAATACGTCCCAAAACCTCTGCCAGGACTTCCTTTCTAACATAGTTGTCCACCGCTTTTGTTTCTGTATTTTCCTTGTGCTAGTCATCAGAGGCCTTCAGATAGCTGTGAAACAACGTCTTCTATTAGAACCATCACAGGTGGAAGAGGGGAAAGAGGGAGCAATCTCAAACACAAGACAGAGTGGACTGTAATCTCTAATTAGACCTACAGACATGGGATGCCAAGGATAACCCCCAGGGTAGGCATTGGAAAATTAGAATTCCCCCCCCCCCTCCCCCCCCCAGTATTTTTAGTATTGTCATTGCAGCTTCTGGAGTGTTGCTTCTTACAATGTTTGTGGCAGAATTTATGCCTTTCTCCCACGGAATCCAGAGATGAAGCCACTGCACATCTTTTCTGAGCGTTTTCCAGTCTCCTGCAAGGAAATGCACAAGCAACTGCAGCTTGCCAAAATCTCAAAAGCACAATCCCCAGCACCCAGATACACTTCTGTGGGTGCCAATACTAAATGCACTCTTTGAGCCATTCATATGTCTGCCGCTTCATGCTGTGAACCAGAAGTAGAAGGTTCGCATTCGGTGCACTAGTATTTTCACTGGTCTCTCAATGCGAGTTGGAAAATAACTTAAAAAGAAAAAGGGAAGTACACCGTAACCTCTTGCACCTGCACAGCATGGTGGCTTACAGAAATGGTGTAGCTGCCAGGCATCAAAGACTTCAGACACCGCCTGTCATGTTAGCCCCCACACTCTGAAGGTGGCAGTGGACTTGAAATACAGGTGCTTAGCACCCTGCAGCAACAAAACTCAGCAACATTATGTATTGCACGCTTACTTTATTAATTTGCCAGATGCCCCATAAACAGGGAGAAAAACACAGGAGAAGCAAGATGTGGGCCAGCCTACTGTAGAAGGGGGGGCATAGTTAAAAGATACAAAAGAGGGAAACATGGCTAGAGGCTTGTCAATGACAGGGATTAAACTCAATAGTAAAGTATGCAACTAGCTACTGGAACAAGGTGGTAATGTTTATTAGAGAGATATGAATCACAGTTAGAATTAAGTTAAGCAAATTTAAAAAAAACATGCTTTCTTTAAATCATACATTGTTTGTAAACATTCTGAAATGCACTGTAAATGATGTACCTTTCAAAACTAGGAACTTTGTTAGGATCGTCGACATATCCAGACAATAACACATGAATACATTCCAAAAGGTGTAAAGGCTTCTTCATTCTGTTCCAAAAGGGGTCCTAAAATAGGAATACACCAGATAACAAGGATATTTTATGAAACTAAGTTCCCATTTCATTTGATTTGAGTGTACTGTGCCTAAACCTTAACTGTGCGTTGAGTCACAGGTTTGCAGGATGCTTTCTCATTTGTTTATACATGGATTAAGGTATGCCATAACACCAAATGCACAACTACAATTAATCAAGCATGAATTGCAAGGTGAATTTCCATGTGCATTTTTCTAAAAATTGATATGTTCATACAAAAGCAAGTAGAAAACACAATTACCTCCTATGCCTCCACTATAACAAACCAATATTTTTTGCTTTACACAAAAGTTATAAAATAAAATGAGGTAAAGATTGAAATTAACTAAAGCAAGGATCCTGCGAAATAGGACAGTTTACAATACTCTAAACAAAAAGAAGTGCATCTATAAGAATTAGGGCTATTCATGAAGAGATACACGTTAACATGCAATAGACAAAAAAGTGAACAAATGTTTCTAATTTCAGAACCTTCACCAAGAAAACGTCTCCTTTTATCAAGTTACTTATTTTCCATCAGCTGGAAAAACAAAAACTTAAACATTGCATAGAAACCTTAAGCAAGCCAGAAGGCTACAATACAAGTGCTACATAGTTGATAATGTGTAGGAGTAGCAGAGTGACTAAGATTGAAAAAAGTCTATTCTCATGTGTTATTTTATGGGAAAGACTAGCGGAGGAAAAATAGGGAGGCAATGTAAGTATACATTAGCTGAAGGCGTAAGGCACAGGTTTTGGGTAGAACACACTTTTCACAAGCAGCATCCACCATAGACAATCAGAACCAAAATCAGTGTGGAAAATATTTAAAATGTCCCACAAATGCCCCAAGAAAGGGATCCAAGTGGGGAAGACAGCCACCCCAAGTGGAAGAATTGGAAATGGTTCCCTTCTTACATACAAAGATATTTTGGGGGGAAGCTGGGTCAAACGGAGCATTAAGCACCAGCAGAAAAAACTGAGGCTGTGATGCCTGACTCATTGGCAGAAATGTGGAAATAAATGCATATGACACAGCGGCAGTCGCCAGTGTGTAGCTACGATTTAGTTGCACTTTCTAATGAAAAGGCATTTTTTGATTTGCCTATAACTTTCGCCCACATTGACAGATCTACACCAAATTTGGCACTCTTAGCATGTGTAGCTTAGGTCCAGCAAGCCAAGTCTTGTGGAATTCTGTGCAGGGGGAAAAAATGCAAGGGGCGGGGAGTAAACAAAGCTGTATATTTCCATTTTTGATCCCGTGGGAAATTTTGCCCTCCGCCGACTGAAATTATGTAAAACTTGGCATGAATATAGAACTTTACTCAGAACGCGCGCGCTTTTTGTAGTTTGGTGTAGTTTCTGAGATATCAATTTTTGAAAAAGATGCAGGGTGGGCGTGAGAAGGTTAAAACTTTGTAAATCTTGACTAGGAGTAGTTTTTGTTAATTTGCTTATGAATTTAGAACACTTTTATAAACAAGCATGACATTTCGCAGACAAGTTTACTCTTTTTATTTCCAATTCATGCAAATTCATCAGGCAGAGGGGCCAGTTCAAAAGGAATGGGTGGCAAAAAAGTGTTAATTTGTCATTTGCTAACTGTTGAATTGTGTGATGAATATACAATGTGGCAAAGGATTAGAAGAATTAGATTTCTGTTGCTACACCACTTTTTTGCTAATCCATCAAGGGAAGGTAAATCTATGAACCTCCTTGCTATTCAGATGTCCTTCCTTTAAAATGTGGGGCTCTGCATTGAGCCCCACACTTTTAACATTTATCTGTGCCCTTTGGCAGATACTGTCAAGGAATTTGGGGTATCGATTGTTTCTTAAGCTGACGACGCCCAATTGGTTGCCTCCCTCGCCCCGAGGACAGGCTCACAGCAACAACTGGCCCCATGTCTAGAGAAAGTTGCCTTCTGAATGTCGAACTGCTCACTCAAGTTGAATGGAGAGAAAATAGAGCTGATGATTTTAGGAAACAAGCCAACTCTGCAAACAATCATAGAATGGACAGAATGCTTGGTACTCCACCCACCCCTTTCTCCCCCATAAAGAGCCTAGGCATGTGGCTGCACAGCTCTTTATCAATTGAGGCCCAAGTAAAAAAATTAACAGCATCTTGGTTTGGCATGATTAGAACCCTACGCAAAATCCTAGACCTTCTACCTAGTATAGAATCTAAGAGAACAGTGCTTCAAGCGTTAATTCTTCCCACTTGGACTATGGGAATTCTTTGTATATGGGTTCACCCAAATACATTATTAAGTGACTCCAACTAGTCCAAACTTTCGGCAGCAAGGATTATTTTTTAGCTACCCAAGCATTCCTCTGTAAAAATGCACTGGTTTCCAGTAGAGGAGAGGATTAAGTTTAAGGCACTCTATTTGGCGCATAGGGGAATCAAACACAGAGGGCCCTCTTTGATAACTGATCTTTTGGTACCCTTAAGAAAACCTTAAGATGTTCCAAGGTGCGACTACTAAAGGTGCCATGAATCCAAAGGATCAAATCGGGAGGTAGATCCTTTTCACATCTGACCCCTAAACTATGGAATGCCATGCAGTTTGAGCTAAGAAACTAAATGAACGAGAAGTTTCAGAAAAGTGCTCAAAACATTGCTCTACCCCCACTAGCTCTAGTTATCTACTGCCTTGAAGTTTGCTAGCGCACGCTATGACTCACCCAGTTCTGGGAAGCCCCCGGGTAGCTACGCGCTTTATAAATCTGCATAGTAGAGCATAGACTGCAGTGGAGAGGGTGACAATATTAAAGGGGGGAGAGATCAATACATTTTTTATTTAAAAAGCTATCATCTTTTGATGGGTCTGCACAAAATTTGGCATAGACTTAACGTGTTTAGCCTAACTTAGGTGTTCTCAATTTCATGTGCATCCATCAAAGAGGGGCAGATTTAAAACAAGGGGGGAGGCAAAGAAGACTTGCACATCAAGAAGAACCAAATTAAGGCTCCACTACAGCATAAGAAAAGTAGCAAGATGAAGAAAAAGTTACTTACTTTCAGTAACGATCTTTCTAGTGGATACCTCACCTTTTGAATATCTTGAGCGCTAGACTACATCCAGAAACCTTTCCATAGCTCTTCCATGCTTATGGGGGGAACTGGCTCCTTATCAGTGCGGGAAATTATGACATCAAGAAGTCACTGGAGCCATTAAGGTTCCATCCTTGTGCCCCCTTTTCCATGTCTTCGACGCAGATCCGGAGGTTACTCTTTATGAATTGACAAGAATTTCCTTTCCTTTCTGGTGCAGTGTAACTATCTCTACCCCAAAACTTTCTTACATATATGTAAGCCTTTTTTTCAGAAAATGCATTACAACTGGTGACCTAAACAATGAGGGTGGCTGAAGCAGGTGCAGAAAGGTCAAAGGGATGACAAGTAACCTTTAATAGTGCCCACAGAAAAGTCTTGCCAGTCCAAGGACTAAACAAATAAAAGTACATCAGACTGCGGTGCTTGAAGCAGTTTCACCTGCATCCTTGAATCAGGATACCAAACTTTGTCCAGCAGCCAGAACAGTTCCACTTGGTGGATGGGTGATGCACTATCACCACTTCCGCAGGCAAGTCAAAACCATTCATGGAGTATGGATGAAGAATCCTACCCAGTTGCTTGGACAGCAGGTCCTCCCAAAGAGGGGCACAGGGCGGTAGGGAGTCCCTCACAAAATGGCCGCATATTAGTGCTGCTCTGCGGACCGGGGTATGCCATCCGTTCAAAATCCTGCTCAGATCACGCATCAGACACAAGAAAAATGCGCCTCACACTGGGGAAGAGGGGGCACGCAAATTGGGACCAGAGTGAGACCAGGCACGGCGGCACGACAATGAATCACCGTAAAGTCCTCAGGCCATAAGTGATATAAGGCTCCACAAAATGGCGGCCGTCTATAGTGATGTGAAGGCGACACATTAATATTAACCAGCTGGACGAGTCAGCGTAGAGGGACCTACGCGGCTGTGCAAGGTGGTGCTAGCAAGCTGAGACACAGTGATCGACGTTGACTTCGCTGAAGAGCGGAGTGGCTGCTGGGACGAGTTGGACAGTCCGGTGTGAGGTAGAAGCGCCCTGTGATAGCCGAGGCCCGTGAGGTGAGCCGCATCGGGAGATGCCTGGAGTAGCACAGGCACCGGGAGAGAAGTGTGGGAGTGTTTGGCGTACACTCACGGCCGATCCCTGGCACTGAGATAGTGGCGCAGAGGCACGTGTGATAGTGAAGCCAAGCCGGGTGAGACAGGCTGTGCGAGGCCTGATGGTGCTCAGTGGCGGCTCGGTTGTGAGGCCTGACTGGGCCAGAAGCAAGTGGAAGGGGGTGGACCAGTCTATGGTTTTACGGCCACTCTGTGCCTCGGAGGGGGTGCCCTGTGTCTTCGGCGCAGTGCCACACCAGTGAGCATTGGGGGGCTGCGCCGAGCTCAGTGGCAGGAGTGGTCTGTGCCTTGGCGGACCACCCTGGTGAGGAGAATTGGCACAGAACTCCCTGTGGAAGTGGGCAGAGCACAGACGTTGTGAGAGAGCTGGTCATAATAAATTCAGAGGGGCACCCTGGGAGCTGCTGAGTTGGGGAACCTCTGGGGCCACACGGAGTGAGAACGAAGGAGTGGCACTGACACCCCGGTCCTGCATGGCGGAGCGGACTCACATATGCTGAGCATTTGAGAACACATAGGCGGCACATGGGTAAGACAGACAGAAACCAAACTCGCCTCACCTTTGAGGCCAAGCGCACCGCCAAAACCCATAGGGAAGCCAAGTCAGACTCGGAGCAAGACACACAGCCCCATGGGTCTACTGCGCTAGAATCCACACGGCTGGTAATGCAGCAAAGCCTGCAGTCTATAGATGGTAAAATAGACACGCTAAATTTATGTATTGATCATATTGTCGCCACGCTGGACAAGCAGACAGAGAGAATAACTGAGGCACAACAGCACAACTCCACTGCAGAAGACAGCCTGCAGATCACCCAGGAGAAATATCTCAACATGGAGAAAGTATTGAAGATTATTCAGGCCAAAAATGAGGACCTTGAAGCGAGGTCGCACCGGCGTAACCTGGGCATTACTGGGGTTCCAGAGTCCACCAACACCGGCAAGCTGGAGCTATATGTGGAAGGGCTGCTGCATGACATCTCTGGAGCACAGCAATTCTCCAGTGAGCTGGTGGTCAAAAGGGCACACAGATTGCTGGTTGCGAGGCCAGGGACTACCCTGCGCCTCATAGCGCGGCTCATGAACTATCGAGACACGGTGTAGAGTCTCTCCAGGGAGCAACAAGGCATACGACATAAAAGAAACTAACTCTCCTTCTTTCCGGACTTTACAGCGACTGTTCAGGCTGCTCGCAGAGAATACCTCCCATTGAAAAAGGAGATGCAACAAGAGGGAATCAAATACGCCATTCTGTACCCAGCCAAATTGCGACCTGACTACCAGGGCAGCCAGAAAGTATGCACCACCCCTAAGGCAGCTATGGAGTATGTGAAACAAATTGCTGCAGACCGGAGACCCATGCAGAACTCAGAGGGCTAAGGCAGTCTGACGGACTAGGTAACATGGGCTCTAATTCAACATGCCAGGTCCCTACCGTAGGCTGCTGGGGACACATGATGCACAAAACCCCATTGGACATGGATTGGGGAGAAAGCTGCAGTGGGAGAGACTACCATGTATGTGAGTACTGCATGTCTGGTGCAGGAAACCAGTGATGGGAGACATGGGCACAGCACCAGGGTCGCCTCGCTGGGCATGGATTTGAGCCCGACCAAGCTCAAGTGAAACCCACATCACGATTCCCCCATTAACAGACCCATTTAAAGAATATCTGACTACCTGTTCCCTGATCCCCTCCGCCCACCTGGAGGTTACTCGGATCTCTAGTCGCCCCGCGCAGAGGAACCCCTTTTACTTTTGTTAGTTTTTGGTTATGTACTGAGATTACTTGGGAATCCTCAGCTGTCACCAGTCCTATAAGTTTCGCTTAACTGGGGAGATGGCTTTAGCAAAGTTGGGATGCTGAAGTGGGGGAGGTGTGGGTGTTTTAGTTTTGTGGTAATTGCCTTCAAAAGCATGATAATGATATCGCCAGGTACAATGCTTCGTTAATAATCTGTACTTCCATGTGGGGTCATGGGGACTAAGAAGGTAGCCGAGCCCCCAGTTGCTGACCTGCTGATTATGTTAACATGGAATGTAAGAGGACTTAACCCTAAAAAAAACAGACCAGTACTAGCTTACCTCAACAGGCACAAGGTACAAATTGCGCTGTTGCAGGAGACACTTCAAGGGCCGCGCTGCGGATGTGGTGGGCGCTAGATGGGCAGGTTATCGAGTGGTCTCATCTTGTTCTACATACGCAAGAGGAGTTATTATATTGAGAAAAAAAGGGAGTTCCCTTTGTGGCCACACACTATGAGACAGACGAGCAAGGCTGTTATATAATATTACAAAGCACACTATGCGGTACCCTGCTGACCATTATTAACACTTATGGGCCAAATGTAGACGATCCTGAATTTTTCACACAATATGGCGACGGCTATATGCTCTGACGCCCTCAGCTGTTATTTGGGGTGGAGACTTGAACCTGTACTTGGACTCGAATATGGACCGATCCGCTACAGGAGATTGGCAGGAAAAACAATCGGCTCAGGTGATGTGGGGGAGGGGAAGGGGGGGAGGGGAATGGGAATGGTGGACTATGGTCTCATCAATATTTGGAGGCTCAGATATCCGGAGGTGAAAGAAGGGACATTCACTTCATCGGTACACGGATCATGGTCCTGGTTAAATTGCTGGCTGGGGACGAGGGAAGTGCAAACATGGGTGCAGGACATCGAGCATATGCCGAGAACATTATCGGACCAAGCACCAGTATGGATGGCGTTGTCTATTCCTACATATGTCCCATGCAGTTCCAGTGGGGCCTACACCCTACTGTGCTACTGGACCCGGTGTTCCGAGATGGAATACATAAAGCCATAATAGAATACTTCACTTTTAACATGGACACAGTGGAAAGCGCATGGGTCCTCTGGGAAGCGTTTAAAGCAACTATATGCGGGGTATGTGTAGGAACACAAACAGGTATACTGAGGGATATCAGAACATAGTTACAACACTGCAGCAGTTAAAACGCGACTATGAGACCACTCCAAAACCAGGTACCCGAGCGGCTATTAGAGACCAGATCATGGCATATGAAGCTGCGGCAGAACAAGAAACCCTACATCTCTCCAGTACACATGGGGCCAGAGCATATGGGGAGGGCGGGAGACAGACGCCACCTGGCCAACAAGCTGAAGGAGCCATGGGCTCACTTGTACATAATTAGCGTCAACAAATGGCACACCCCGTTTTGACACACCAGCAATTGGGGTGGAATTCTCAGCATTCTACACACAGAAAGATAGTTCCCTGGAGGACACATCAGCACCCAAGATCTCAGAGTATTTAGACGATATTGCGTTAGCATGCCTCTCTCAGGGCCAAAGAGAGTACCTCACCCAACCTATCACGGCGGACGAAAGCACAAGTTACTTACCTTCGGTAACGATATATCTGTAAGAAACATTAGTTAGTGATAGATTCCTTACCTGAGAATTACCCCCAGGCGTCAGACTGGATCCGGAAAGTTTTCGTTAGCAGTACCTCTGCGCGTCGGAAGGTGGTGTCGGTCGGCTCCGCGTCCGCCGTCGTGGTCGCCGGGATGATGTCGCGGCAGCTACTTAGACGCTGCCCTCACGCGCTGACGTCAGTTCTGTACACGACGTTCCGCGCCAGAAGCACAAGTTACTAACTTGTGTAACGATATATCTGTAAGAGACAGTAGTTAGTGATAGATTCCTTACCTTAGAATATCCCCAGGCGTCAGGCTGGATCCGGAAAGTTTTGCGTAGCAGTACCCTTGCGCGTCGGTAGGCGGCGTCGTGCGGCTCCGCGTCCGTCGTCGGCGTCGTGATCGCCGGGATGACGTCGCGGGCAGCACTTAGGCGCCGCCCCTGCGCGCTGACGTCAGTTCTGTACACGACTTTCCGCGCCAGGAACGCAGAGCCATGCAAGAAGCTGACACAGGTGTCTGAAAAATACTAGGGCCCTGAAAGGGATGTCCTTAACCCTAGAAATCAGTTCGCAGAACGGGGAGGATGGGTGGGCGGTAAGGAATCTATCACTAACTACTGTCTCTTACAGATATATCGTTACACAAGTTAGTAACTTGTGCATCTGAAAGAGACACGTTAGTGATAGATTCCTTACCTTAGAATAGATACCCCAGCAATACCAACCCCGGTGGTGGGTCTGCGAACAAAGATCAGACAAGGAAGTCCTGGAGGACAGAACGGCCAAAGAAGCCGTCCCTCCGGACCTGACTGTCAAGGCAGTAATGCTTAGTAAACGTGTGCAGCGAGGCCCACGTAGCTGCCTGACAGATAACCGGCAGCGGAACACCGCGGCCCAAGGCCGTGGTAGCAGCCGTTGCCCTGGTGGAATGGGCACGCAGCCCAACAGGAGGCTCCTTCTTGGCCAAAGAATAGCAGGTCTTGATGCACAAGGTAACCCAGCGGGAGATGGTCCTCTTGTGCACCGCCCGACCTTTTGGCGCCCACGTAGCCAACAAAGAGCTGGTCATCCACCCGGAAGTGTTTTGTGCGGTCGATATAGAAGGAGAGCGCACGTTTTGGGTCCAGACGGTGGAGCCTCTCTTCCTCTCTGGAAGGATGCGGAGGCGGAAAGAAGGTGGGCAAAGTGATGGTCTGCCCAATGTGGAAAGCAGTAACCACCTTTGGCAAGAAGGACGGACGCGTCCGAAGAACAACCTTGTCTGGATGAACAGACAGAAAGGGAGGTTTGCAAGAAAGAGCCTGGAGCTCACTCACCCGCCGAGCGGAGGTGATGGCCACCAGAAAGGCTGTCTTTAGAGTCAGAAGACGAAGAGGACAGTTATGCAGAGGCTCAAAGGGAGCGCACATTAAAAAGGTAAGAACCAAGTTCAAGTCCCACTGAGGCATCACAAACGGAACAGGAGGGAAGAGGTGAGTAATGCCTTTTAAGAACCTGTTAACAACAGGGGACTTGAAAAGGGAGGGCTGATCAGGGAGCCTGAGGAAGGCCGAGATAGCACAAAGATAACCCTTGATGGTACCCAGGGCAGAACCCTGTTGGGCCAGAGAGAGAAGGAACAGAAGGACCTCAGAAAGAGGGGCAGAAAGGGGATCCACAGCCTTTGCTGTGCACCATGCCACAAATTTGTTCCACCTGCAGGCGTATACCACCTTAGTGGAGGGACGCCTGGCTGCCAGAATCACATCACAAACTTCGGGAGGCAAGTCGAAAGGAATCAACTGCCGCCGCTCAATCTCCATGCAAGCAGGTGTAGACTGGACAGGTTCGGGTGGAGGACCGTCCCCTGCTGCTGCGACAGAAGATCCTCCCGAAGAGGCAGACGGATCGGGGGATCTATGCTCATATTGAGTAGCTCGGGATACCAAACTCTTCGAGCCCAGTCCGGAGCCACAAGAATGACTTGGGCCCGGTCGTGCCGAATCTTCTTCAACACTCTGGGTAGAAGTGGTATAGGCGGAAAGGCGTACAACAGACCGCAACTCCACTCGCGACAAAAAGCGTCGCCGAGCGAGTGCCGCCTTGGAAATTCCAACGCGCAGAACTGATGACATTGCGCGTTCTCTTCGGTGGCGAATAGATCTAACCAAGGCTCTCCCCACTGTAGAAAGAGTCCTTGCGCCACTTCCGAGTGAAGACGCCATTCGTGATCCATCATGCACCTGCGGCTGAGTTCGTCCGCCCTGGCGTTCAGAGAACCTGCCAGGTGTTGAACCATCAGGAACATGCCCTGATGTTCCAGCCATGTCCAGAGGCGCAGAGCCTCCTGACAAAGGGTCCAAGACCCCACCCCGCCCTGTTTGTTGCAGTACCACATGGCGGTGGTGTTGTCTGTGAACACCTGCACTACCTTCCCTTTGACAGAGGGAAGGAATGCCTTGAGTGCAAGCCGGATCGCCCGGAGCTCCAGAATGTTGATATGGAGCCGGGACTCCGCCGGAGACCAGAGGCCTCTGATCTCCGCCTCTCCCATGTGACCGCCCCATCCCAGAAGGGACGCGTCCGTCACAACTGTATGCTCTGGCTGGGGAAGGAGAGGGATCTGCCCATGACCCATTGCCGGTTCGAGAGCCACCACTGCAACTGTTTTGCAGTCCCCTCCGAGATCTGGACGTGATCGGACAGGTTGCCCTGGTGCTGCGCCCACTGGAACTTCAGGTCCCACTGCAGAGCCCGCATATGCCATCTGGCATGATTGACCAGCAGGATGCAGGAGGCCATGAGGCCCAGCAGCCTCAGGGTCATCCTTACTGAAACCCAGGATAAAGGCCGAAAGATCGGAATCATAGCCTGAATATCCCGGACTCGCCGTTCGGGAGGATAGGCCCGAAACTGCGTCGTGTCCAGAACTGCTCCGATGAAAAGGAGCTGTGGAGAAGGAATCAGATGCGACTTCGGCACATTGATGGAGAACCCCAGCGAGTGCAGGAGTTCGGCCGTAGTCTGGAGGTGGGAGACGACTGCCTGGGACGAGCCCGCCTTCAGCAGCCAGTCGTCGAGGTAGGGGAAGACTGAAACCCCTGCCCGGCGCAGATGAGCTGCGACCACCGCCATCACTTTCGTGAACACCCGAGGGGCACTGGTAAGGCCAAAGGGGAGCACGGTGAACTGAAAATGCTCGGGGCCTACCGTGAACCGAAGGTAACGCCGGTGGGCCGGCAGGACGGGGATGTGGAAATACGCGTCCTGCAAGTCCAACGCTACCAACCAGTCTCCTGGGTCGAGAGCAATCAAGACCTGAGCTAGGGTGAGCATCTTGAACTTCTCCTTCCGGAGGAAGCGATTGACGTTCCGGAGGTCCAAGATAGGACGCATGTCCTCCTTGTCCTTTTTGGGCACCAGAAAGTAGTGGGAGTAGCAACCACGCCCTACTTCTGGGGCCGGAACATGCTCGATGGCCCTCTTGGTCAAGAGGGCCGTGACTTCCTTCTGTAGAAGCACCAAGTGATCCCCTGACATGCGGTGGAATTGAGGTGGCATGGCTGGGGGTGGTCTCGAAGGGGAGGGAATAGCCCCTTCGGACAATGTCCAAGACCCACCTGTCCGAGGTGATGGTGCGCCAGTGGGGAAGGTGATGGCGGACCCTGCCCCTACTGGCGTGCTGTGCACCTGAAAGGAGGGACTAGGAGGGCTTGGAGGCCGCGGACGGGTTGGAGGTGGTGGCCTGACCCGCACGCTGGTTGCCCGATCCGCCACGGCGGAATCCACGTCCTCGGCCACGCGAAGACGCCTGCTGCGCGGGCCGGTGGCTGGGCTGCTGACGTGAAGGGCGCCCCTACCGTGGCCACGATAGGGGCGAAAAGCAGAAGGCAGCGGAGGGCGTGTAGCAGTAAGGCCCAGGGACTTGGCAGTAGCCCGTGAGTCCTTAAAGCGCTCCAACGCATGGTCTGCTTTGGACCCAAAAAGACCGACTCCATCAAAGGGCATGTCCATGAGAGTATTCTGGACATCCCCTGAAAACCAGTGGTTCTCAGCCAGGCGTGGCGTCGGAGCGCCACCGTCGTTGCAATCGACCTGCCCAGCGAGTCGGCGGTGTCAAGGCCACAACGGATAGTGTATTTGGCCGCATCCCTTCCTTCCGCAATGGCGCGGGAAAGCAGTGCCTGGACCTCCTCAGGGCACTGGGGCAAAACATCCGCCACCGAATCCCACAGGGAGTGGGTATATCGGCCCAAAAGACAAGCGGTGTTAACGGACCGCAAGCCAGCACTGGAGGAAGAAAAACCTTTCTTCCCAAACTGATCCAGGCGTTTGGATTCCCTATCCGGAGGAGCGGTAGGGAAGGCGGTTTGGGAAGCGGAGGCTTGGACAACCAAGCTCTCAGGAGTGGGGTGGACAGAAAGAAACAGGGGGTCGCCCGGAGCAGGGCGATGGCGTCGTGACACGTTCCGATCCACAGGAGCCCCTGTGTTGGGCTTGGACCAGGCGCCCAAAAGAACGTCAGTGAGGGCGTCGTTAAACGGCAGCACAGTCTCCGCAGAGGAGGCTGCCGGCTGAAGCACCTCTGTCAAGATGTTAGGCTTGACCGTCAAAGTAGGGAGCTGGAGACGTAAGGCCCCAGCAGCCCTACGCAACACCGTACCAAAATTGGCCCCCTCCTCCGTAGCCACGGGAGGAGACAGCATGCCAGTGTCAGGGGAAGTATCCAGACCACTGGCCTCCCCTAGACTCTCTGCCCAGTCCTCATCAAACTGACAGTTGCGCGTCAGAGGGTCATCAGACCCCTCCCAGTCCTCCTGGTCCTCCTCTGGTGCAAAATAAGGAGGAGGAGGGACATTTGGGACCCAAGGTCCCATCGGCGCCGGAGCCGGCGTCGAGCGACGCTCGCTCCGGGTCCATGTCTGGAGCCGGAAGGAACTGGGGACGACGCCGCCCGGAGCCCAGGGCGGCGTCGAGAACGGCACCGGAGACATCGGCGCCGGCGGAGGCGTGGTTAGGTCGACCGGCGTCGATGGGGGTTGTGGAGCCGGGATCGAGGCCGGGGCCGGAGCCGGAGCCGGGATCGAGGCTGGAGGCACGGGCGACGCCGGGGCCGGAGCCGTCGGCGACGCCGGAGCAACCCCATCAGGGCCCGCGGGGCCCGAAGGCGCACCGGAGGGGCCTGAAGGCCCGAAGAGGCGGGCCATGGCCGACAGGAATTCCTGTATTTTGGCCGGATCCGCCCCGAACCCGGGAAGGGCGGGTATGACGGGGCGACTCCACAGGCATGTCCGGGGCCGCGGGGCGGGGACGGTGCCGGGAGGGGCCTCAGCCGAGTCGCGAGACCGGCGAGGCGAAGTCCTAGAGCGATGATGCTTTTTGGACTTTTGTGCTTCGACTTACCGGACGAAGAAGACTTCGACGCCGACGACCGGTGTGGACTCCGCGATCGACCCCTGGACCTCTCACGCGACCGGGCCTTCCGCGGAGCCGAATGCCGGGCCTCGAGGAGCTTTCGAGACCGCTCTCGCAAAGCTTTCGGGTGGAGGGCCTGGCAGTCGGTACAGGACGCCGTGTCGTGGCCTCGGCCGAGGCAGAAGAGACACTCCCGATGCGGGTCGGTGACGGACATCATCCGCGCACAGGCGCCGCATCGCTTGAAGCCGGGCATCCCTACGACACCTCGAAAGATGGAAAAACAGTGAAAAAATCACCAAAAAGTATGGTCAAAAAATGACCAGGGCACTGCTCTTCCCGGATCTGCGCTTGCTGGCGCGGAAAAGAAGAACTGACGTCAGCGCGCAGGGGCGGCGCCTAAGTGCTGCCCGCGACGTCATCCCGGCGATCACGACGCCGACGACGGACGCGGAGCCGCACGACGCCGCCTACCGACGCGCAAGGGTACTGCTACGCAAAACTTTCCGGATCCAGCCTGACGCCTGGGGATATTCTAAGGTAAGGAATCTATCACTAACGTGTCTCTTTCAGATACGCAGAGCCATGTAAGATTAGAACCTGACCACTGGTGCACAAAACTAGGGCCCTGAAGGGATGTCCTTAACCCTAGAAATAAGTTCGCAGAACGGGGAGGAAGGGTGGGGCGGTAAGGAATCCATCACAAACTAATGTTTCTTACAGATATATCGTTACCGAAGGTAAGTAACTTGTGCATCTGAAAGAAACACGTTAGTGATAGATTCCTTACCTTAGAATAGATACCCCAGCAATACCAACACCGGTGGTGGGTCTGCGAATATAGATCACACCAGAAAGTCCTGGAGAACAGAACAGCCAAAGAAGCCATCTCTCCGGACTTGGCTGTCCAGGCAGTAGTGCTTGGTGAACGTGTGCAGCGATGCCCACGTAGCTGCCTGACAGATGTCGCTTAGAGGAACTCCCCATCCCAAAGCAGTGGTGGCTGCCGTCACCCTGGTGGAATGGGCGCGCAACCCAACTGGAGGCTCCTTTTTAGCCAAAGAGTAACAGGCCTTGATACACAAGACGACCCACCTGGAGATGGTCCGCTTGTATACAGCCCGACCTTTCTTGGCGCCCACGTAGCCAACAAAGAGTTGGTCATCCACCCGGAACTGTTTTGTGCGGTCTAGGTAGAAGGAGAGCTCACGTTTTGGGTCCAGACGGTGGAGCCTCTCTTCCTCTCTCGAAGGATGTGGAGGCGGAAAGAAGGTGGGCAAAGTGTTGGTTTGGCCAATATGAAAAGATGTAACCACCTTTGGAAGAAAGGATGGACGAGTGCGTAGGACCACTTTGTCCGGATGCATAGCCAGAAATGGAGGCTTAGAAGAAAGAGCCTGGAGCTCACTCACTCTCCTAGCAGAAGTGAGGGCCACCAGGAAAGCAGTCTTAAGCGTCAAGAGACGAAGAGGACAGTTGTGAAGTGGCTCAAAGGGAGCACACATTAAAAAGGTCAAGACCAGGTTCAAGTCCCACTGAGGCATAACGAAAGGAACCGGAGGAAAGAGATGCGTTATGCCTTTCAGAAAACGATTATCAACAGGGGACTTAAAAAGAGAAGGTTGATCAGGAAGCCTGAGAAAGGCAGAAATGGCCGAAAGATAGCCCTTTAGAGGGCCCAGAGCAGAGCCCTGCTGGGCCAAAGAAAGAAGGAACAAGAGAACCTCAGAAAGGGGCAGAAAGGGGATCTAGGGCCCTGAAAGGGATGACATTAACCCTAGAAATCAGTTCGCAGAACGGGGAGGATGGGTGGGGCGGTAAGGAATCTATCACTAACTAATGTCTCTTACAGATATATCGTTACACAAGTAGTAACTTGTGCATCTGAAAGAGACACGTTAGTGACAGATTCCTTACCTTAGAATAGATACCCCAGCAATACCAACCCCGGTGGAGGGTCTGCGAATGGATTACACCAGAAAGTCACGGAGAACAGAACGGCCAAAGAAGCCATCTCTCCGGACCTGACTGTCAAGGCAGAAATGCTTGGTAAACGTGTGCAGCGAGGCCCACGTAGCTGCCTGACAAATATCCTGCAAGGGGACGCCGCGTCCCTAGGCAGTAGTGGCTGCTGTCGCCCTGGTAGAATGGGCACGCAGTCCCACAGGAGGCTCCTTCTTAGCCAACGAGTAACAGGCTTTCATGCAGAGAACAACCCACCGAGAGATGGTCCGTTTGTGCACAGCCCGACCTTTTTTGGCGCCCGCGTAGCCAACAAAGAGCTGGTCCTCCACCCGGAACTGTCGAGTGCGCTTCAGGTAGAATGAGAGCGCACGTTTTGGGTCCAGACGGTGGAGCCTCTCCTCCTCTTTTGAAGGATGCGGAGGAGGAAAGAAGGTGGGCAAAGTGATGGTCTGCCCGATGTGGAAGGGCGTGACAACCTTTGGCAAGAAAGAAGGACGGGTCCTTAAAACCACCTTGTCCGGATGAACAGAAAGGAAGGGAGGTTTGGAAGAAAGAGCCTGGAGCTCACTCACTCTTCTGGCAGAGGTGATAGCTACCAGGAAAGCCGTCTAGAGAGTGAGAAGACGCAAAGGACAGGTATGAAGGGGCTCGAAGGGAGCGCACATCAGATATGTCAAGACAAGATTTAAATCCCACTGAGGCATAATGAACGGCACGGGAGGAAACGTGTGCGTAATGCCTTTCAGGAAACGGTTAACAACCGGAGATTTAAACAAGGAAGGCTGATCTGGAAGCCTGAGAAAGGCGGAGATGGCCGAAAGATAACCTTTGATAGTGCCCAGAGCAGAGCCCTGCTGGGCCAAAGAAAGAAGGAACAGAAGGACTTCGGAAAGAGGGGCAGAAAGGGGATCCACAGCCTTAGCTGTGCACCATGCCACAAACTTGTTCCACCTGCAGGCGTATACCGATTTAGTGGAGGGACGCCTGGCTGCCAGAATGACATCGCAGACTGCGGGAGGAAGATCGAAAGCTGTCAACTGTCGCCGCTCAATCTCCACGCATGGAGGTGGAGGCTGGACAGGTTCGGGTGGAGGACCGTCCCCTGCTGCTGCGACAGAAGATCCTCCCGAAGAGGCAGTCGGATCGGGGGATCGAGCGCCATGTTGAGTAGCTCGGGATACCAGTATCTTCGTGCCCAATCCGTAGCCACAAGAATGACTTGGGCCCGGTCGCGCCGAATCTTCTTCAGCACTCTGGGCAGAAGTGGTATAGGCGGAAAGGCGTACAACAGACCGCAACTCCACTCGCGACGAAAGGCGTCGCCGAGCGAGTGCCGCCTTGGAAATTCCAACGCGCAGAACTGATGACATTGCGCGTTCTCTTCGGTGGCGAATAGATCTAACCAAGGCTCTCCCCACTGCAGAAAGAGACCTTGCGCCACATCCGAGTTCAGACGCCATTCGTGATCCATCCAGCACTGGCGGCTGAGTTCGTCCGCCCTGGCGTTCAGAGAACCTGCCAGGTGTTGAACCACCAAGGTAATGCCGTGACGTTCCAGCCAAGTCCAGAGGCGCAGAGCCTCCTTGCATAGGGTCCACGACCCCACCCCGCCTGTTGCAATAGCACATGGCGGTGGTGTTGTCCGTGAACACCTGCACTACACTTCCCCGGACAGAGGGAAGGAATGCCTTCAGTGCAAGCCGGATCGCCCGAAGCTCCAAAAGATTGATATGGAGCCGGGACTCCGCCGGAGACCAGAGGCCTTTGATCTCCGCCTCTCCCAAGTGGCCACCCCATCCCAGGAGGGACGCATCCGTCACCACTGTGTGCTCCGGTTGGGGAAGGGAGAGGGATCTGCCAATGACCCAATCGTGATTCGTGAGCCACCACTGCAATTGTCGTGCAGTGCCTCCGAGATCTGGACATGATCGGACAGGTTGCCCTGATGCTGTGCCCACTGGAACTTCAGGTCCCACTGCAGAGCCCGCATATGCCATCTGGCAAGTTGCACCAGCAGGATGCAGGAGGCCATCAGGCCCAGGAGCCGGAGGGTCATCCTGACTGAAACCCGGGATAGAGGCTGAAAGACCGGAATCATAGCCTGAATATCCCGGACTCGCTGCTCGGGAGGATAAACCCGAAACAGCCTCGAATCCAGAACCGCTACGATGAAGGGGAGCTTCTGAGAGGGACTCAGGTGCGACTTCGGCACGTTGATGGAGAACCCCAGCAACTGCAGGAGGTAGGCCGTAGTCTGAAGGTGGGTGACGACTGCCTGGGGCGAGCCCGCCTTCAACAACCAGTCGTCGAGGTAGGGGAAGATTGACACCCCTGACCTGCGCAGATGAGCTGCGACCACCGTCATCACCTTCGTGAACACCCGAGGGGCGCTTGTAAGGCCGAAGGGGAGCACGGCAAACTGAAAATGCTCCTGGCCTACCGTGAACCGCAGGTAACGCCGGTGGGCCGGCAGGACGGGGATGTGAAAATAGGCATCCTGCAGGTCCAACGCTACCATCCAGTCTCCAGGGTCGAGGGCAGCCAAGACCTGAGCCAGAGTCAGCATCTTGAACTTCTCCTTCCGGAGGAAGCGATTGATGTTCCTGAGGTCCAAGATGGGGCGCAAGCCCCCCTTGTCCTTTTTGGGGACCAGAAAGTAGTGGGAATAACAACCACTCCCTACTTCTGGCCCAGGAACACACTCGATGGCCCCCTTGGCCAAGAGGGCCGTGACTTCCTGCAGGAGAAGTGCCAAGTGGTCCCCCGACATGCAGTGGAACTGAGGTGGCATGGCTGGAGGGGTGGACTGAAAGGGAAGGGCGTAACCCTTGCGGATGATCTGCAACACCCACTTGTCCGATGTGATAGCGTGCCAGTGGGGGAGATGATGGCGGATCCTGCCACCCACTGGCGTGGGGTGCCACCCAAAGCTCGGATTAGGAAGGTTTGGAGGCAGAAGCAGCGGGGGCGGAGGTGGACTGACCCCCCACGCTGATTCCCAGACCCGCCCCTGCGGAAATCGCGGCCGCGCTGAGGCTGGTTCTGCACAGGCTTGCTGAAGGAACGTGCCTGGGTGCCCTTTCCGTGGCCACGAAAGGAACGAAAACCAGGCGTGGCTGGGCTTTTCGTGGAAAGACCGAAGGACTTGGCTTTGGCTGTGGCCCGCGAGTCCTTAATATGCTCCAGCGCACTGTCGGCCTTATCGCCAAACAGACGAGTGCCATCAAAGGGCATGTCCATGAGCGAGCTTTGGACATCTGGCGAGAACCCGGTAGATCTCAACCAGGCGTGGCGACGAAGCGCCACAGTCGTAGAAATCGCTCTACCTATTGAGTCCGCGGTGTCCAAACCACACCGAATGGCGAACTTAGCCGCATCTTTACCCTCAGCAACAGCTTGGGACAGCACAGCTTGGGTCTCTTCAGGACACTGGGGCAACACCTGTGCAACTGTATCCCACACCGCGTGGGAATAGCGGCCCAATTGGCAAGCGGTGTTCACCGACCGCAGCCCCAAGCTGGCCGAAGAGAACAACCGCTTGCCGAACTGCTCCAGCTTCTTGGAGTCCTTATCCGGTGGAGCCGTGGGGAAGGCACTCTGGGACGTCGAAGCTTGGATGACCAGGCTCTCAGGCGTAGGATGAGTGGTCAGAAAGGCAGGGTCACCGGGCGCCGGGCGATGACGCCTGGCGACGTTCTTATCCACAGGGGCCCCTGTGGCTGGCCACAACCAAGTGCCCAGCAAGACGTCAGTGAGGGCGTCATTAAATGGCAGCAGGGGCTCCGACGAAGTGGACGCCGTCTGGAGCACCTCAGTGAGGAGGTTAGTTTTGAGGGCCACCGTAGGGAGATCAAGGTTGAGAACCTCAGCTGCCCGACGGAGCACCATCGTGTAGGAGGCGCCCTCCTCCATGGTAGGCGGGGGAGAGGCAAACCCCGGGTCAGAGGGGACGTCGAGGTCGCCGGCATCCTCCAAATCGTCCGCCCAGTCCTGCTCAGAGTCGCACTGACGAGCAAGAGGGTCCTCGGACCCCTCCCAGTCGTCCTTCACCTCCACCGCATGTGGCACAGACCGCGGCGGCAGGGCAGGAGCCGGAGAAGGAACAAACGGCGTCGGGAACGGCGCCGGACCGGCGCCGTGTCCCAATGCGAATTCCAGGTAGGAGCAAAATGGTCCTGGAACCTGGGCAAGGGCGGGACAAATGGCACCCACTGTGGCGCCGGAGGCGGTGCCGAGGGTGGCGCTGGGGCCGGAGCCGGCAGCGATGGACCTTGTGGCGCCGTGGCCGGAGCAGACAGCGCAGGATCCTGTGGTGCCGAAGCTGGATCCGCCGGCGGCGCCGACGGTCCAACAGGACCCTGACACGGGACCGCGGGGCCCGAGGGCGCGCAGGCGGGAGCCCGAGGCCTAAAAAGTCGGTCCATGGTAGCAAGAAACTCTTGCACCTGTGCGGGAGTCGCCGACGGACCCGGGTAAGATGGGTAGGCCGCGGGACTCTTGAGCTCTGAAGGAGCCGCAGGGGCAAAGCCCCTGTCCCCCTCATCCGCATCCGAGGACCGACGACGGGACGTCGGAGAGCCAACACGCTTCTTCGACTTCTTTTTGTGTCGTCTCTTACCCGAATCCGAGGTTGAAGACTTGGAGCCTGAGGAGCGATGACTGTGGCCCCGCGAGCATTCCCTGGAACGGCCCCTGGACCGGGAACGGCGCTGGGACGAGTGCCAGACCTCCAGCAGCTTCCGGTGCCGCTCCCTCAAGGCCTTCAGGGCCATGGCCCGACAGTCCAGACAGGACCGGGAGTCGTGGTCGGTCTCCAGGCAGTAGAGGCAGACATCGTGGGGGTCCGTCACCGACATATTGCGACGGCAGGCCCCACAAGACTTAAATCCAGGCATACCTACATGCACCAAGGAAACCAAAGCTTACAGGAGACAAAAGTCTCAAATAGGGTAGTCAAAAAGTGACTAAGGTACGTGCTCTAACCGGATCTGCGCTTACTGGCGCGGAAAAAGAAAGAACTGACGTCAGCGCGCATGGGTGGCGCCTAAGTAGTCTCCGTGACATCATCTTCGGCGCTTATGACGCCAGCGACGGACGCGGAGCCGCACGACGCCACCTACTGACGCGCAGGGGTACTGCTAACGAAAAACTTTCCGGATCCAGTCTGACGCCTGGGGATATTCTAAGGTAAGGAATCTATCACTAACGTGTCTCTTTCAGATAAGCTAGTACCGGTGGTGCCATGTTGCTCCCTCTAGAAAGGAGGAATCATACCTCCCACCCCAGTACTGGGGTGGAGGTATGATTCCAAGGTGTTTGACACCAAACACAACAGTTTTACATGCAGCCATTCTCAAGTTAGCATTTACCACGGGGTTATAATGCACTTAAGAGTATATG
Source organism: Calotriton arnoldi (assembly GCA_963921515.1). Lineage (NCBI taxonomy): Eukaryota > Metazoa > Chordata > Amphibia > Caudata > Salamandridae > Calotriton > Calotriton arnoldi. The sequence goes on along the minus strand of CAWUFW010000074.1, from coordinate 3,540,493 downwards.
GTCTGGCTGCATCACAAACAACCCCGGAATAAATATTCCGAAAGCTGCAGAGGGGCCCTGCTCATGCATGGGCACCCTCTCACATGAAACCCAGCACCCTACCTTCAGGATTGTTAAGGCCTGCCATAGGGGTGACTGATAGGTTTACATGTGCAGTGATAGGGGTGCATATACCACCTTACACAGGCTGCTGTAGCAGACCTGTTGTGTCATTTTAAAAGGCTTCCCAGGGGTGGCACAATACATGCTGCCGCCCCTGGTAGGCCTCTGGGGTACCTATGCCCTGGGTACATAGTATACCATATACTAGGGACTCTCAAGGGTACCCCAGAATCCAATCTGGAATGTACCTAAAGTACATACAATCAATTTAGGCTGATAGGCAGATAGGCTGGGGTCCTGAATAGCAGGATCCCAGCCAAACTAAGTCGAAAACCAGCAAAACACCAGGAAAAAAGTGGGGGCAACCATGCAGTCAGATTCCACCTTCCTACATCGCCGAACAGGCGATGGCCATCAAAAGGCATGTCCATCAGTGTGTTCTGGACAACCCCCGAAAAGCCAGTCGTCCTCAACCAGGCGTGGCGTCTGATTGCCACCGACGTGGAAATCGTTCTGCCCAGTGAGTCGGCGGTATCCAGCCCACACCGAATGGCGAACTTAGCTGCGTCTCTCCCCTCAGCAACAGCACGGGAGAGCATGGTCCGGGCCTCCTCCGGACACTGAGGCAGCACTTGCGCCACCGAGTCCCACACAGAGTGGGAATAACAGCCCAAGAGGCATGCGGTGTTCACCGACCGCAGCCCTAAGCTGGAGGAAGAAAACAACTTCTTCCCAAGGTGATCCAGCTTCTTGGATTCCCTATCCGGGGGTGCGGTAGGGCAGGCGCTCTGGGACGTCGAGGCTTGGACCACCAAGCTCTCAGGGGAAGGGTGTTGAGAAAGGAACAAGGGGTCGCCCTGAGCCGGGCGGTGGCGTCGGGCAATCATCCTATCCACAGGAGCCCCTGTGGTGGGCTTGGACCAAGTGCCCAAAAGGATATCTGAGATAGCTTCATTAAAAGGCAGCAGGGGCTCCGAAGAGCTCGCTGCCGGTTGAAGTACCTCTGTCAGGAGGTTAGTCCCGACTGCCACCGTAGGAAGCTCGAGGTGAAGAGCCTCGGCCGCCCTACGCAACACCACTGCGTAAGACGCGCCCTCCTCCGTAGCCACGGTAGGAGGAGATAGCATGCCAAGGTCTGGCGAGGTGTCCAAACCACTGGCATCCCCCAGGTCCTCTCTCCAGTCCTGTTCCAGCTGTTCCATCAAAGGGTCACCTGACCCCTCCCAATCCTCCTCCTCCTCGTCCTCTGGGTGCCAATCTGGCCTAAAAGGGACTCCAGGAGTGAACAGGGGCACAAAAACCCCGCTCGGCGCCGGTCTAGCGCCGTGTCTTCATCCAGAAGGAGGTCGGGGTCGACGCCGGCCGGGGGGCCGGCCTGCGCCGGGCGCGGTAGTGGTGCCGTCTGGAGCGGCGCCGGATGAAGTGTGACAAGGTCAACCGGCGCCGATCCGGATTCAGGCCTTGATCCACGGGGGGTCCTGCGGCGCCGGGGCCGGAGCCGCCGGCAATGAAGGTCCCGGCCCCCCAGCCGAGTCCGCGGGGCCCGAAGGTGCGTTCGGGCCGCCCAAAGATGGCATGCATCGCCTCGTAGAACGTACGAAGCTGGGCGGGAGTCGCCCCGGGTCCCGGAAAGGGAGGGAAACCCGGAGTCGACTCTTCGGGCTCCGCACGCGGAGCCGCGGGAGGGGCACCACCCGCGGGCCTCGTCGGGTCAGCCGACCGACGAGGAAAAGTCGAAGAGCGACGATGCTTCTTCGACTTCTTTTTGTGCTTTGACTTACCCGACCCAGAGTGCGATGACTTCGATCCTGACTGATGGTGGCTCCGCGACCGGTCCGACTGTCGGCGTTCAAGCAGCTTTCGGGACCGCTCCCGCAAAGCCTTCGGCATCAACAACCGGCAGTCGGAGCACGACTTGGGGTCGTGGTCGTGCTCCAGGCAGAAAAGGCACACGTGGTGCGGATCCGTCACCGACATCAGTCGGCTACAGGAACCGCAGGCCTTGAATCCTGGCATCCCTCGTGCACCTTACGGAGTCGTGTGACTCGAAAAAGACGTCGACAAAAGTCGAGAAAAAAACTTGGTCAAAAAATGACTGAGGTACCGCTCTTCCCGGATCTGCGCTGGCTGGCCGGGAAAAAGAAAGAACTGACGTCAGCGCGCGAGGGCGGCGTCTAAGTAGCTGCCGCGACGTCATCCCGGCGACCACGACGCCGACGACGGACGCGGAGCCGACCGACGCCACCTTCCGACGCACAGAGGTACTGCTAACGAAAACTTTCCGGATCCAGTCTGACACCTGGGGGTAATTCTAAGGTAAGGAATCTATCACTAACATGTTTCTTTCAGATTTAAGGATATCATTAAGACTTTGCCAAAAAACAAAGTCCCTTGCCTGGACGGCCTACCCGGTGAATTATATAAAGAATTTGTGGAGCTGCTAGCCCCGCACCCCCACAAGATGTTTGAGGAAGCATACACTATGCAAACATTGCCTCCATCATTTAAAGAGGCACTCCTAATAACACTCCTGAAACCTGATAAACCTCCAAACCAATGTGCTTCCTATCGGCCGCAGTCACTTATCAACATTGACACGAAAATTCTCGCTAAGATTCTTGTCACCAGACTCCAACCACTGCTCAGTAATGTGATATTACCGGACCAATCCGGATTTATACCCACCCGCTCAACTGCGCAGAATTTACGCACTATCTTTGCATTGGTTCATCAGTTAGACCCATCCATGAAAGCCGCGGCAATCCTGCTCGACGCCGCGAAAGCGCTAGACTCCATCGAATGGACCTACATGTTCACCACTTTACAGAGGATGGGCATCCCTCCAGCTTTCATGAGCTGGATTCGCCTATTGATCACTGACCCAACGGCTCGGGTGAGGGTAAATGGCATCACATTTGATGCAATAGAAATACACAGGGGCACGAGACAGGGATGCCCACTGTCGAAGATCTTAATTGAGTTGGCACTGGAACCTCTAGCATGCATAATAGGCCAAAGAGACGCCGCAGCAGCCCTACGATTCCGCCTCCTCCCATTGGCCATCTTGATGTATGCGGATGACACAGTCCTCTATATCAGGGACCCGGTGGCCCACCTAGCACAGGTTATCCCGGAATATATTTGCTTTGAGTGACTGTCCGGATTGAGTATAAACTGGGAGAAATCATATATTATACCTCTCACCACAAGCACTAAGACATACAACTTAGAATTCCCACTAGAATCACACACGGACTCAGTAAAATACCTAGGCATGTGAATACATAGGGAACCGGAGCTGGTGGTTAGATATAATTACAGCAAAGCCCTTTCCAAAGCGGAAGACCATGTGCGAAGATGGTCACATCTGCCACTCTCATTAGGTGACCGAGTGACAATTTTCAAAATGATAGTGCTGTCAAAGTTCCTCTACCTATTCAACACCATACCAATTCCGTTTACACAAGGTTTTTTTAAAACGCTTAACTCCCATTTGATATCACTGGCATGGGCAGGGAAGCAACCGAGAATCGCGTGGAGTACGCTTACACTCCCATATGAGCAGGGCGGGTTGCTGCACCATATGCACACAGACCCAATACGCGTACTACTGGTTTCACCCTACAGCATATACACCGCATTTAGCAATTGAATAGGATGCAGCATGCCCTATACCACTTAAGGCCCTGATTACACATACCCAAAGGAGTGCTAAACGAGCCGAAATTACGACTATCCCCAGCACCACGAGAGCATGGCAGAAGCTTGGAAAGAGAGCAAATAAATACCCACTGTATGCTCAGGCCCTTCCACTGACAAACCACCCAGCACGGTCAGTCACATTGGAACCCACAACTCTGCACCTATTTAAAGCAGCGCTGCACACAATGGGGGATGTTTTCCCTGATGGGCACTTTATCGAATTGACTGCGATCCCACCAGAACAGGGCCACTCACCTCTGCTACACTTTTCATATCTGCCCCTTCGCGCATCACTGCACGAAATATACCCGCAGTTCCTAGTTGAACCACCCACCCTGAATGCACTTCAGACACTCTTTACCACCATCACACACCAGAAACTCGTCGCACAAGTTACTTACTTGTGTAACGATATATCTGTAAGAGACATTAGTTAGTGATAGATTCCTTACCTTAGAATATCCCCAGGCGTCAGACTGTATCCGGAAAGTTTTTCGTCAGCAGTACCCCTGCGCGTCGGTAGGCGTCGTCGTACGGCTCCGCGTAAGTCGCTGGCGTCGTAGCCGCCGAGATGACGTCGTAGGAGCTACTTAGACGCGCCCACGCGTGCTGACGTAAGTTCTGTACACAACTTTTCCGCGCCAGGAGCGCAGAGCCATGCCAGAGACCGACTACTGGTGCAATAGAACCAGGGCCCTGAAAGGGACTACCTGAACCCTAGAGAACAGTTCGCAGAACGGGGAGGATGGGTGGGCGGTAAGGAATCTATCACTAACTAATGTCTCTTACAGATATATCGTTACACAAGTAAGTAACTTGTGCATCTGAAAGAGACACGTTAGTGATAAATTCCTTACCTTAGAATACATACCCAAGCAATACCAACCCGGTGGTGGGGCTGCAAAGTGAGATTACACCAGAAAGTCACGGAGAACTGAACGGCCAAAGAAGCCGTCTCTCCGGACCTGACTGTCAAGGCAATAGTGCTTAGTGAAAGTATGCAACGAGGCCCAAGTGGCCGCCTGACAGATGTCTTGCAGGGGGACACCGCGTCCCAATGCTGTAGTAGCTGCTGTCGCCGTGGTAGAATGGGCGCGCAGCCAAACCGGAGGTTCCTTTTTAGCCAGAGAGTAACAGGCTTTAATGCACAAGACAACCCATCGTGAGATAGTTCTCTTGTGCACAGCCCGGCCTTTCTTGGCGCCCACGTAGCCAACAAAGAGCTGGTCATCCACCCGGAACTGCTGTGTGCGGTTGAGATAGAACGAAAGCGCACGTTTTGGGTCCAGACGGTGGAGCCTCTCCTCTTCTCTTGAAGGGTGCGGAGGCGGAAAGAAAGTGGGCAGAGTCACAGTTTGCCCAAGATGAAAGGCAGAGATTACTTTTGGTAGAAAGGAGGGACGCGGTCGAAGCACAACCTTGTCCGGATGAATCGCCAGGAAAGGAGGTTTACAGGAAAGAGCTTGAGCTCACTCACCCGCCGAGCGGAAGTGATGGCCACCAGGAAGACAGTTTTCAAAGTCAATAACCGCAAAGGACAGTTATGAAGAGGCTCAAAGGGAGCGCACATTAAGTATGTGAGAACCAGGTTCAAGTCCCACTGAGGCATGACAAAAGGAACAGGAGGGAAAAGGTGAGTAATGCCTTTGAGAAATCTGTTAACAGGGGACTTGAAAAGAGAGGGCTGATCAGGCAGCCTAAGAAAGGCTGAAAGAGCAGAAAGGTAGCCCTTGATAGTGCCCAGAGCAGAGCCCTGCTGGGCCAAAGAGAGAAGGAACAATAGGACCTCAGAAAGAGGGGCAGCAAGAGGATCTACAGCTTTCGCTGTGCACCATGCCACAAATTTTTTCCACCGACGGGCGTATACCGTTTTAGTGGAGGGACGCCTGGCTGCCAGAATCACATTACAGACTTCAGGAGGCAAGTCAAATGGAATCAACTGCCGCCGCTCAATCTCCACGCAAGGTGGAGGCTGGAAAGGTTCGGGTGGAGGACCGTCCCCTGTTGCTGTGACAGGAGATCCTCCCGAAGTGGCAGTCGGATCGGGGGATCCACGCTCATACTGAGTAGCTCGGGATACCAAACTCTTCGAGCCCAGTCCGGCGCCACAAGAATGACTTGGGCCCGGTCGCGTCTGATCTTCTTCAGCACTCTGGGTAGAAGTTGTATAGGCGGAAAGGCGTACAACAGACTGGAACTCCACTCGCGACGAAAAGCGTTGCTGAGCGAGTGCCGCCTTGGAAACTCCAACGCGCAGAACTGCGGACATTGCGCGTTCTCTTCGGTGGCGAATAGATCTAACCAAGGCTCTCCCCACTGTTGAAAGAGACCTTGTGCCACCTCTGAGTGAAGACGCCATTCGTGATCCAACATGCACCTGAGTTTGTGCGCCCTGGCGTTTAGGGTACCTGCCAGGTGTTGAACCGCCAAGGAAATGACTTGATGTTTAAGCCACGTCCAGAGACGTAGAGCCTCCTGACATAGGGTCCATGACCCCACCCCGCCCTGCGTGTTGCAGTACCACATGGCGGTGGTGTTGTCCGTGAACACCTGCACTACTCTCCCCTTGACAGAGGGAAGGAATGCTTTCAGTGCAAGTAGGATCGCCCTGAGCTCCAAAAGGTTGATATGGAGCTTGGACTCCGCCGGAGACCAGAGGCCTCTGATCTCCGCCTCTCCCATGTGGCCGCCCCATCCCAGGAGGGACGCATCCGTCACCACTGTGTGCTCCGGTTGGGGAAGGGAGAGGAATCTGCCGCTGACCCAACACTGGTCCGTGAGCCACCACTGCAAGTCCTGTGCAGTGCCCTCCGAGATCTGGACGTAATCGGACAGATTTCCCCGATGCTGCGTCCACTGGAACTTCAGTTCCCACTGCAGAGCCTGCATATGCCATCTGGCATGATTGATCAGCAGGATGCAGGAGGCCATGAGGCCCAGCAGCCTCAGGGTCTTCCTGACCGAAACCCAGGACCAGGGCCGAAAGATCTGAATCATAGCCCGAATGTCCCGCACTCGCTGTACAGGAGGATAAACCCGGAACTGCGCCGTATCCAGAACCGCTCCGATGAAGAGGAGCTTCTGAGAGGGAATCAGGTGCGACTTTGGCACGTTGATGGAAAACCCCAGCAAATGCAGGAGGTCGGCCGTAGTCTGGAGGTGGGAGACGACTGCCTGGGGCGAGCCCGCCTTCAACAGTCAGTCATCGAGATAGGGGAAGACTGGAACCCCTGATCTGCGCAGATGAGCTGCGACCACCGCCATCACTTTCGTGAACACCCGAGGGGCGCTGGTAAGGCCGAAAGGGAGCACGGTGAACTGAAAGTGCTCGTGGCCTACCGTGAACCGTAGGTAACGCCGGTGGGCCGGCAGGATGAGAATATGAAAATAAGCATCCTGCAAGTCCAACGCTACCAGCCAGTCTTGCGGGTCTAGGGCAGACAAGACCTGAGCAAGCGTGAGCATCTTGAACTTCTCCTTCCGGAGGAAGCGATTGACGTTCCGGAGGTCTAAGATAGGACGCAGGCCCTTGTCCTTCTTTGGAACCAAGAAGTAGTGGGAATAACAACCACGACCTACTTCTGGCGTTGGAAAGCGCTCGATGGCCTCCTTGGCCAAGAGGGCCGCAACTTCCTGCTGGAGAAGTGACAAGTGATCCCCCGACATGCGGTGGTACTGAGGCGGCATGGCTGGAGGGGTAGAGTCGAAGGGGAGGGAGTAGCCCCTTCGGACTATCTGTAGAACCCACCTGTCCGAGGTGATGGTGCGCCAGTGGGGAAGGTGATGGCGAATCCTGCCACCCACTGGCGTCCGGTGGGCCTGAAACACCGTACTAGGAAGGTTTTGAGGCAGCGGCGGCAGTGGATTGACTCGCCCGCTGCCCTCGGGACCCACCACGGCGGGCCCCACAACCGCGGCTGCGCTGAGACTGCGCAGGCCTGCGGGTCTGAAAGGAACATGCTTGGGCGCCTCGACCCTGACCTCGAAAGGAGCGAAAAGCAGGCCCTGAGGAAGTACCTGTGGTGGCGAGACCTAAGGACTGGGCCGTAGCCTGAGAGTCCTTAAAAAGTTCCAGGGTGCTATCCGCCTGGTCACCAAAGAGGCGTGTGCCATCAAAGGGCATGTCCAACAAAGTGTTCTGCACATCCCCAGAGAAGCCAGTAGTTCTGAGCCAAGCGTAGCAGCGGAGCGCCACCGTTGTGGAAAGTGCCCTGCCGAGGGAATCGGCCGTGTCAAGCCCACAACGGATAGTAAATTTAGCAGCATCCCTCCCTTCGGTAATGGCCTGGGAGAGTACTGCCCGAGCTTCCACAGGACATTGAGGCAGCACCTGTGCCACAGTGTCCAACACAGAGTGGGAATAGCGGCCTAAGAGGCACGCAGTATTCACTGCCCGCAACCCAGAACTGGCAGAAGTGAAAATCTTTTTCCCAAACTGCTCCAGTTTCTTAGATTCCTTGCCTGGAGGAGCAGAAGGGAATGCGCTCGGAGAGGCAGAGGCCTGGACAACCAGACTCTCAGGTGTTGGATGTTGTGTGAGAAAGCTTGGGTCGCCCGGCGCCGGGCGATGACAGCGTGCCACACCCTTATCCACAGGAACCCCTGTGTTAGGCTTGCTCCAGGTGCTCAATAGGATATCAGTGAGTGCATCGTTGAAGGGCAGCAGCGGCTCCACGGAGGAGGACGCGGGCTGCAGCACCTCGGTCAGAAGATTGGTCCTGATAGGCACAGAAGGGAGCTCGAGGTTAAGAGCCTCAGCCGCCCTACACAGCACCACTGAAAAAGCCCCAACCTTCTCCGTAGCCACGGAAGAAGGGGACAACGTGCCAGGGTGTGGAGAGAAATCCAGATCCACCGGACCCTCCAGGTCTTCTTCCCATTCAGGCTCGTTCTCGCATTGAGCTGCAAGAGGGTCCTCAGACCCCTCCCAGTACTCCCCTTCATCCACCGGTTTCGAAAGAGGCTGGTAAGGACGAGGTGCCCGGGGAAATGGGACAAACTCCCCACCAAGAAATGGAATCGGGGAGTAAGAGACCAATTCTGGATCGGCGCCGTACGGCGTCAGTAGCGCCGCCGCGCCCGGATCCGGCGCCGAGGCCAGAGCCGGCGGCGCCGCAGGGTATTTTGCCGGCGTAGCCGAGGCCAAAGGCGGTGTCACGGGGGCAGACCCACCCAACGGGTCCACGGGGCCCGAAGGCGCTCCGGAGAGACCCGATGGGCCAAACAAACGGCCCATGGCCGACAGGAAGGCCTGTATCTCGTCCGAAGTCACATGCGGGCCCAGAAAGGGCGGGTAGGCCGCAGGCAACAACGGAGGCTCCAGCGGAGCCGCGGGGGAGTGACCACCCGCCCACTCCACCGCGTCCCGCAACCGGTGAGGGGTAGAAGACGAACGACGTCGCTTCTTCGACTTTTTATGGCGCCGTGACTTACTTGTCCCCGAGTCTGACGAGCGATGGTGACGGCTCCGCAACCGGTCCATCGACCTCCCACGGGAGCGGGACCTCGATCGGCGCGGAACCGATTGCCGGGCTTCCAACAACTTTCGGAAACGCTCCCGCAAAGCTTTCGGCGCCATGGCCCGACAATCGGGGCACGCCTCGGGGTCATGGGCATGCCCCAAGCAGAAGAGACACACGTCGTGCGGGTCCGCTACCGACATGTTCCGACGACAGGCCCTACAGGACTTAAACCCGGGCATCCCTACTGCACCAGAGTCGAGTACTCGACAAACAATTTCTTCAGAAAACCAAGTTAAAACTTTTAACTAGGGGTACCGCTCTCTCTCGGATCTGCGCTGCTGGCGCGGAAAAAGAAAGAACTGACGTCAGCGCGCGTGGGCGCGTCTAAGTAGCTCCGACGACGTCATCTCGGCGGCTATGACGCCAGCGACTTACGCGGAGCCGTACGACGACGCCTACCGACGCGCAGGGGTACTGCTGACGAAAAACTTTCCGGATCCAGTCTGACGCCTGGGGATATTCTAAGGTAAGGAATCGATCACTAACGTGTCTCTTTCAGATATCAGGTTATATTATGTATCACAACAAGATGAGTTGCAGACCCGGCAGGCACTGCTGGACAAATGGAATGAAGTCCTAAATCCGCCCCTTAGCCTAGCAGAATGGACATTCTGCTGCGCACAAACTGGGGAGCTAACCTCTAATAGTAACTTACGTATTATCCACTTCAAGCTTATACAACAGATATATTATACACCTGTCAGATTATTTAAACATGTTCTCAGAGTTGACGACAGTTGTGCAAGGTGTGGCTCTTCAGGAGCCAGCTTTATACACTTAGCCTGGGGCTGCACCCGGATATATCAGTATTGGGTATAGGTTACACACGTTCCTAAAGAAGTGGTGATGGAAACAGTTTATTGCAAACCAAAATTATGTTTATTGGTGTATGTTAAATCACTGAAACCAGCAAATCATAAACTAGCGGCGATCAGTCTATTGCTGCCTAAGAGAAGAGTTGCTATGAACTGGAGACAGAAGGGGTACCCAAGGCTAAAATGTTGGTACCAGGATATAGCGTACTGCAGAGACCAACTGAAGACATATGTGGAAGAACTGCTGCGAGCCTCAAGACCCAAAGACTTCTGGGCGCCGATTACCACATACCTTCTGTCCCTGTCGGAGGAGGCCCCAGCAGCACATGTAGCATGATGTATACTGTAGATGTGTTAACCATGATGGGAGTTATTTGCATGATTAAAATGGCTTGTCACCTGTGAATGTATGTACAATGGATGACAATTGTTGTTCTCTGGTTCGTTGGAATGTTATGTGACGAACTGAAATAAAAAATAATAAATAAATGAGTACCAGACCCCCTTAGCCAATTCTGAGGCTATCAGGATGAGATGACCTGGTTCCTCCTGACGACATTCTTTAGAACTTGGGGAAGTGTGGCAGAGATGAAAAACGCATAAAAGTGACCAGAGTCCTACTGAAGGCATTTTTCCGAGGAACCCCGAGGCAGAAACTCCAGGGTAAAAAGGCAAATAATTGAGCATTCCTGGTATCAGTGAAAAGCTCCACTCAAAGCATGTTCCACTGGGTGAATACGCCTTTAACTACCTCTGGGTGCAGACTACACTCGTGACTGGCACCAGATGTCATCTGCTCAACTCGTCCACCTTTACATTTTGGGAGCAAACCAGGTAACAGACTGTCAGGGGAATCCCTACAAGTTGCAGCCATCAACAAAGCCTGAGAGCCTCCTGGCACAGCACACACAACCCCACTCTGCCCTGTTTGTTGCAGCCCCCATGGCGGTCATGTTGCCTATCATAACCTCAACAGTTTCACCCTTGATGACAGACATAAAGGCATTAAGGACCAGTTGCATGGGACGCAGCTCCAGAAAATTGATATGGTGCCTCGGCTCTGCTGGAGACCAAAAGCCTCTGATCCCTACCTCATCTCAATGATCCCCTGTAGGAAGCTGGCTCTCAATATACTTTACCAAAATGAGGTACAGTGTGCAGAGAGTCAAGTGGATCACTAGAGGTTTTACAGAGGCTAAATTAGATAATACTAATGCTCTCTTTTGTGGTAGTGTAGTGTTATGTTTCATATAGGTACCCTAATATAGGCCAGGGTAACATCATACCCTTTCACCTACATCACCTCCCCTACATTACACACTAACTAGCCTTTTAAGGATTGAACGCCTTTTATGGACTGAACGTTTTACCTAGTTCTAGGCCTGGGTGCAGAAGGAGGGTTTTTCCCGAACAATAGTGTTCTATGACTTCATCTTTAGACTGACATTGCATGAATAAAATATTCATGAGGCTACTTGGAAACCAGGCAGGGGCTATACACCACCTTCCTAATATCTACGCACAAGGTTCATCCCATACGTCATCCTCATATCCAACAATGGCTAACACAAGAACAAGGGACAAAGGGACTCTATATACTTTTCTGTATAAATACAGCACCTCTTCCTATCAGTAGGGAACCGAGACTTTAAGGCCAACACACTGACCAGAGACGCTGAGGCTCCTGCATGCAGACGCTCCAGCTGACAGTGGTCTGAACATCCCTTGCGGGGTGTCCAACTCGAGACCAGGAAGGGCTCCTACATTCACACTTCAGGTAATGGGGTTCGACTAAATCCTAGAGGGATTCTTGGCTGCACACCTACTCACATACTAGGTACACTTGGGTACATCTAGATAGGCATCGTAGGAGTACGCGCTTTCTTTTATCAATGCATTTTATATTCATGTATTTATTCATGCTTATTGCAAGATGATAGAACTGTACTATCCTTTTATATTCATAGTACTGCTAATCATATATCTCTGCTACTGTCTAATGGTTGTTTTAGCTCATATACTTTACACGAGAATAACAACTGTTCAATAAATCCTTATTGAAACGCCCAGACTGTTTATTCTGTGTACCTCTGAAATAAACTAAATGAGCACGAGTGACTGAGCGAAAAGTAGTACATTGTTTCCACGATCTTGAGGGATCAGGGTTGTCATGTTCTGAGGTTGCCAGAAACTAATCACTCCCCGATAAGAGGAGACACTAGTGGCACTGTGAGCTAGCTTTTGCAAACAGGCTAACATTTCTCGGTGGGGGTGTACAGAATCAGTCTGCCACCAAGCCCACAGTTTATGTTATCCAAACGTGCAGGTCCTGCATGAGTATGATAGGAACTACACGACAGTAGGTGAGCAGTTAGGCTCAACATCGTCTCATAAGTAGTCTCCTACGCTCATGACACCCAGGTGATCCTCTCCCTCATCAACGAACTCACAATCATCAGAAACAACTTTTATGACGGGATGAAGGCCATCGCTACCTGGATGAGAGGCAGCTGCCTCAAGCTCAACTTGGACAAGATCAAAGTCCTCATCCTGGGGCCCAACACCCCCGCCTGGGAAGACTCTGTGTTAGGACCCCCCCCCACACCCAAAGACCACGCAAAAAACCTCAGCATCATACTGGACTCCTCGCTCATGATGAACTGCCAGATCAACGCCGTCTCCTCATCATGCTTTCACACTCTGTGCCTTCTCCAGAAGACCTTTAGATGGATTCAAACTTAGGCAATAAAGACAGTCACCCACGCACTCAGTGGCAGACTCGACTATGGCAACGCACTCTACGCAGGCATCACCCAGAAACTCCTCAGGAAACTACAGAACGTTCAGAATGGCGCAGCCAGACTGGTCCTCGGGATCCCCCGCAGCAGCCACATCTCCGAACACCTGCGAGAACTCCACTGGCTCCCAGTCAACAAAAGAGTTGCATTCAATAAACGCACGCACGCCTACAAAGCCCTCCACGGCGCTGGACCAGCATACCTGAACCACTGCCTCTCATTCCATGTACCCATCAGACATCTCCACTCCCCCGAACTTGCCCCCGCCACCGTCCCTCGGATCTGAAAGGCCAGGACCAGAGGAAGATCCTTTTCCTACTTTGCCGCCAAGACCTGGAACACCCTGCCTCGCCACCTCAGGATATCCCTGTCGCTAACCCAGTTTAGAAAGGACCTCAAGACCTGGCTCTTCTACTGAACCTCCGCGCACAGTAGTACCTGCAGCCCCCTCTCCCTCCTCCCAGAGCCTTGAGACCCTAGCGGGTGAGGAGTTGCGCTTAACAAATACTGATTGATTGATTAGGCTTATCAGAGGGCAGTGTTAAGCGTTTGTTGTACACACGGTGGCAATAAATGAGAACTCCTCGACCGGTCCCACTCCGGCTTCAGAAAAAACCACAGCACAGAAACCGCCCTCCTCGCCGCAACAGACGACATCCGCTCCCTACTGGACAAAGGAGAAACAGTAGCCTTCATCCTCCTCGACCTCTCAGCGGCCTTCGACACTGTATCCCACCGCACCCTAATACGCAGACTCCACGACGCAGTGATCCGCGACAAGGCCCTCGACTGGATCCACTCTTTCCTCTCCGGCAGAACACAGCGGGTCCTCTCGGACCCTACACCAACCACCTAAGGAGTCCCCCAGGGGTCCTCCCTCAGCCCAACGCTCTTCAACGTCTATATGGCTCCGCTCGCCCCCATCGTCAGACCCTACGGACTCAACATTGTTTCATACGCAGACGACACCCAACTCATTCTCTCCCTATCCAACGAACCCAACGCAGCCAAACACAACTTTCAAGAAGGCATGGAAGCTGTCGCCAAATGGATGAAAAGCAGCTGCCTACAACAACACCGACAAAACACAAGTACTCAACATGGGCCCACACCCGACGCCTGGAACAACACCTGGTGGCCCCCCGCCCTCGGAAGCCCACCCACCCCCACGGACCACGCACGCAACCTTGGAATCATCCTGGACTCTGAGCTCAAAATGGACCGCCAGATCAACTCCGTCACATCCTCCTGCTTCGACACCCTCCGCCTCCTACGTAAGACCTTCAAATGGATCCCCCTCGAGCACAGAAAAACCGTCACCCACGCCCTCGTCACCAGCAGACTCGACTACGGCAACGCACTTTACGCGGGAATAAACAAAAACCTCACCCGCAAGCTACAAAACATCCAGAACGCCGCCGCAAGACTGGTCCTCAACCTGCCAAGACACTGCCACATCTCCCAGCACCTGCGCACACTCCACTGGCTCCCCATCGAGACTAGAATCCCCTTCAAGATCCTCACCCACGCACACAAAGCCCTCCACAACACCAGACCAGCATACCTGAACAGCCGACTCAACTTCCACACACCCCAAAGAACCCTACGATCAGCACAGCTCTCCTACGCCGTGGTTCCCCGCACCAGAAAGACCAGATCGGGAGGCCGCTCCTTGTCCTTCCTCGCGGCCAGAGCCTGGAACGCCCTACTGCTCCACCTCAGACAGACAACATCACTCCCCATCTTCACGAGAAACCTCAAAACTTGGCTCTTCGACAGACCCCCTCCTTGATGGACTGGATCCTGCTCCTCCCCTCCTCCCCAGCGCCTTGAGACCCTTACGGGTGAGTAGTCGCGCTTTACAAAACATGATTGATTGACATACTCAATAAATCTGAGACCAATTTCTAGAAATAATACTTGGTTATATATATTTTGTAGAACCACAGAACTTCGTCTAAGGCAAATACGTTTTGCAATAGAAATACTTTTCAATGTAAAAAGTGGACACAGTGCAATTTTTAGACTTTGCAATATTAACCTATGGGAGAACGAAAACATTCAGCATACATATAGGTAACATCGACGTATAAAACCAGTCTTCGGGACTTAAGGTCAGTATTGAGCAAGGTTCAGTTTAGCACCAACAGTACACTACCAGCGGCACAGGGCCTGCAGGGTGACAACACAGCATTGGGTACCCAATGAAAAGCAATGGAGAAAGGCCAAATCGGAAAATAGCTGCAGGCCCAGGCCAGGAGGCCAGCCAAAGGAAACCAACAGCTGTAGAGGTAAGTTGCGATGATAGGGGACGTAGAGACACCTTTGGTCTTCTTCACTGACACGCTCATTTGCTCACCTCTGACACCCTGTAACCGCATTCTCCCCGGTCCACCACAGGATTTCTTTCCCGATTGTTGTGGAGGGAGGCGCGGCATATTCTGTTTCTTCCGGGCTAGAGGTGAGGGGGGGCGGAGTGTCATTGGCTGCTGATCACCTGTGCAGCATAAATTGGGAATGCCACACGCTTCGCGCAGCGGACGCGGGCAGTGGGCGCGCCGGTGGCGCGCCTAAGGCAAGCCCGTCTGCAGCCGGACGGGGCCAGGGGCCACAACCCCTGCCCGTTTTTCCTTACTTCTCAGGAGTTATAGCCCCCACTCCCTTCTTAATCTCAGAGCAGCGACCCCTGCTATCTGCCAACAGTCCTGGAACGTGGCAGATGAACACGACCCCTGCCCACACTGTGGATTCCATTTCCAAACCACCCACCATACCAAAAACACCCAGCGAAGTATGTACCTCCTAAATTGCAGATCACTCCCCAAACACTCTACTGAAATCGCTTTGCTCTTAGAAGAACTTAAACCAGACGCCCTATTCCTGACAGGAACCTGGCTCAACGCACAGTCAGAACCAGATCTCGTCCAAACCCTCCCTTCTGGGTATCACATACAACGAGTAGACCGTAAAGAGGAAGCCTAGCAGTTATCTTTAAGGATTGCTACAAGTGCCGTAGCTCCCCCAACCTGGTACCAGACTGCGAAAGTCTCTCCTTTGCCATTGATTTCTCCCCCACAAGTACCTTTTCTGGGCTACTTATATATCGTCCTCCTGGGGCTCTGGGGCAATTTCTTAACACTCTTCCCCCCATCACAGCCGAACTGGCTTGTAGGCCGTCTAATTTTACACTATTAGGGGATCTTAATATCCACTTTGACGATGCCTCCGACCTCATTGCCAAAGAACTGACCATGAGCCTCTCCGCACTACAACTTAAACAATTATTGTTCAAACCCACCCACACCAAAGGCCACTTACTTGATCCTGACTTTAGTAACTGTGCAGATCTCACAGCGGGAACCCCTTCCCCGCTCCCGTGGACAGACCACTTCCTGATCCCCCTCTCCTGGGCCATCCTTGATCCCCACTTAGTTACCAACACAATCACTCGTAGGGAACGGAATTGGTCTAAACTTCCCCTGGATTGCTGGTTGACGGCCCTTGAAATCTCAAGACCACCCACTAACCCCAATCCCATCCTAGCCAATGAGGACTACAACAGTTGGATCCATAATTCCTTAGACTCCGTACTTCCCATAAAATGCTCTCAATCAAAGCGCAGCTCAACAACTGCACCCTGGTACTCCTCTAATTTACGGGAAAAGAAACGATGTTGCAAAAAATTAGAGAGGAAATGGCGACTGGATTATTCCCTTTCCAGCAAAACTGCATACAGGGAGGCAATAAAAGCTTACAAAAATGAAATTAAAGCCTCTCAATCAATTTTCTTCGAAGAAAAAATGAAAGCAGCTGCTTTTATGCCTAAAGAAATTTATCGAATTGCTAAAACTCTCCTTAAACTCCCTGAGAAACCGCCAAACCCTATTGACGCCCAAATTCGCTGCAATAACCTGGCAGATTTCTTTTTCCAGAAAATCCAAACAATTTATACCTCCTTTCCCCCCATCCAGCCCGACATAACTCCTGTCAACCTCTCAAGTGCAGGACCCCGATTTTCGGCCACCGTGGACACTCTCCCCCTTCTCAATTCCACCATATTAGAATGCATTATGCACCAGGTGAAATCTGGCTCCCCCCAAGACCCGGCACCCCCACGCACTCTGCTGCCAGCTATTGCCATCATTCTTCCCACCATACTTGACCTGCTCAATGCCTCTATCTCCTCCTGTATTGTCCCTCCCCCCTGGAAGCGCGCCTTGGTCAAGGCTCTCTTAAAAAAAAACAACCTAGACCAAGACAACCCCAGTAATTACCGGCCTATTTCCCTGTTACCATGGTTGACCAAGATTCTGGAGAAATATGTCAACTCATTACTGCTAGAGTTCCTGGAGAACAACAATTTACTTGACCTCTCCCAGACAGGATTCCGTCCCATGCATGGGACCGAAACCGCTCTCCTCACTGTAACTGAGGAGGCCAGGAAGATCCTTGATCAAGGAGGCTCTGCAGCAATCATCCTCCTTGACTTAAGTGCCGCATTCGACACTGTAAATCATGACCTACTAATTCACCGACTTACCAACTTAGGCGTTACAGGAAATGCCATCACTTGGTTCACATCCTTCTTGGCAGATCGTTCCTTCCAGGTTTTTGAGGGCGATATCACCTCCCCCAGCAAGCCACTCAGCTGTGGTGTGCCTCAGGGCTCCTCCCTGAGTCCCACACTATTTAATGTTTATATGAGCCCCCTAGCTGAGATTGTCCGTCCTTTCGGCATAAAAACATCACTTATGCCGACGACACTCAGCTAGTGGTGGCCCTTAACCAACTAAACACTCCCTCTAACAACCTGAGTGGATGTCTGGAGGAGGTGGCCAAATGGATGACACTCTTGTTTAAAGTTGAACGTGGACAAAACTGAGCTTATGCTATTAGGCAAAACCCCCAAGCTTAATATAAACTCACTATGGCCCATCTGCCTAGGTCCCGCCCCAGTGCCAAAGGATACAATCAAGAGCCTGGGCATTTGGCTGGATAACTCCCTCAACTTTAACCATCAAGCAGCTAAACTCTCAGCTATGGTCTACTAAGGCTGCTTCGGAAGATTCTTCCCCTGCTTCCATTCCAGGCAAGACAGATTATGGTCCAGGGTCTCATTCTCTCACGCCTGGACTTTGGGAACGCCCTCTATTTAGGGGCCCCTCAATCCACCCTGCGCAAACTCCAGGTCATTCAAAACTGCGCAGCCCGAACACTCCTTCAGATCCCCCGCCGACTCCCAATCAATCCCGGACTGAGGAGCCTTCACTGGCTCCCAGTTAGGAAAGAATTGAATTCAAGGCCCTGTGCATTGCCCATAGGGCCTTTTGGAAAATGGGCCCTGTCATTAGCCGATCGCTGATTACTCACTACCACCCAAATAGACAGCTCAGATCAGCATCTTCCTTCCTCGCCCTAGTGCCCAAGATCAAGAGAACTAGAAGTGGTGGCCGCTCCTTTGCTTATAACTCGGCTAAACTCTGGAACTCTCTCCCCTCCACCTGCGGGCAGAGCCCAATCTGCTCCTCTTCCGTAGGCTTCTAAAAGCTCTGCTCTTCAACAAACCTGTATAGTTCCTATCTTTCTTCCTGCACGCGCTTGTCCGCAGCGCTGGGACGCCTCAGGGTAGCTATTGCGCTTAACAAATGGTCTTTTCATTTCATTTCATCAAGGTTCAGGGCAGACAAGTGCAGGGTTGTCTTTTGGCGTCAGAAACAGCTTACCGGAGCAGGTCGCGGTTGGGGGGTGTCTGTGCAGAGGCTGCAGGCGACGTCAAGGAGTTCAGAAGAGGTAAACTCATGGCGGACTCGGGCTCTGGAGCACCTTGCTGGAACTGGTGGGCCACTTGGACTGGAGGCGTCGGGTGCAGAGTTGGAACCAGGGGCAGGCTTTGCGGTTCTTCAGTCTTCAATTTGAAGATGGTTGCTTTGTGAACAGATCTACTGTCCTTGGGAGATCTTGGTTTTTATCGAAGGCAGGCAGTCCTCTTAAGGTTCTGGAGGTCACTGGGCTCCAGGACAAGTCGTCTTATGGTGCAGGATCGTAGAGGGCTGCAGACAGGCCGGTAGAACGGAGGCCAAGTCAATACGTTCTCTGCATTCTTCTTTGCTGGTGCAACGCTGTGGGGTCTTGCTCTTCTTAGGTCGTACGTGAATATCAGTTTCAGGGTCTGGGGTGCCACCTAAATACTAGATTTAGGGGCGTTACTCCCAATGGGCCCCTTACCTGGGGTGTCTACACCCTCTATTATGCCCACCTCCTGTGGGAGGGGGACATAGACCTAGCCCTGACTCGATAAGTCTCACTATCTTCAAGATGATGGGTACTGAAAAGTGTACTTCACCTCACCTCCAGCACCTGCTGGGTGGAGTTGGCAGAGGGGACCACACCACCTCTTCTTTCTACATTTTTCCCGCCTGTCCTCCTGCTAAAAAGGGGGTGAGGACAGGAAGGGGGCCAGCTCCCTCTAACAGGAGATGGCGGGGTCCCATTACAAAGGCAGCAAGGCCTTTGAAGCTCCCCGCCACAGATGGCTCTTCCTGACCATGGGGAGGTGTAAACACCACCAGGGAAGGCATTGTTCTCAATCTCTGATCGCTCACGTACTCAGCCCATGAGGTCAGAACAGTGTCTGGTGGTTACAGCAGGTTGGCTTAGGTCAGTCAGTGACCATATAAAGGATTGGTAGGTTTCAGAGGACCGCTCTAATAACCCCCTTTAATAAATCTGACACTGGAATCAGTGCAGGTTTAATATGCTGAGATGTTTGGTATCAAACATCCCATACTTCAGTGAAGCCATCATGGAGTTGGGTAACTCGTAATGATGATGTGTCCAGCCCATGTACTTACTATGGCTTCCCTGGTCACTTACAATATCCAGGAATTGACAAGGATATGGCAGGAGCATATCTGCTCATGCAGATATGTCCTCACAGGAGATATAGTGCACCTTGCCTTAGGGCTAGGGCCTGCTAGAGGGTTGTCTTACCTATATCTCATGCAGTGTCTGTGGGTATGGCACACAGGGATGTGTGTCATTTCGATTCTTCAGTTTTGACTGCACCAAGGCATGCAGTGTGCATGGTGAGGGGTCCCTTAGGTTGGCAAAATTCGTGCTGCAGCCCTTAGGGACCCTCTTTAACCACAAGGCCAGGGGTGCTTTTCCAAGGGACATATATGTGAGCTAAAGGGGCGGGGGGGGGGGGGTTGGTGTGTGTGTGTGTGTGCGTGTGTCTCACTTTCCTACATCCCCAATCCAGAAACGATCCGTCACTAATGAAAGCTCTGGAAAGGGAATGGAAAACTGTCTGCTGTATTTTACACTGTTGTCCTTCATGCACCATTTAAGGTCCCAGGCTGTTTCATCAGAAATATGAATGAATTATGCCCAAGAGACACCCTGCCAATGCTGTGGCCATTGAAGGTGAAAGTTCCACTGTACAGCTCACATGCCAAAAGGCATGAGGCACCATCAAGATACATGGGGCCATAAGAACAAGAAGTCAGAGAACCATCCAGATGAGAACCCAGGAACAAGCCAGAAACATGTAGATCATATTATGAGTGTTAAGAACTTGCTGAGTGAGGGTGAAGCTTTGAACACCACTGTATCCAGAATTGCCCCAATAAAGGGAATCCTCTGCTCACGGATGGATAAACCAGGGATGAAACAGCTACATGGATGTTCACAGGTAGTTCATGGCTGTGAAGATCCCAACCTTCAACAGCCAGTCGTTTCGGTATAGCAGGCTGGACCTAGCAACCCCAAGGAGCTTGACACAGTATGGCTATCATTGAACAGATCCTAAGCCAAATCCGCCTAGTCTGCAAAGAGCCTGCAGCCACCAAAAGGCATGCCCATGAGGGATGCCTGCACATCCATAGAGAAACCCGTTGCGCATCCAGGCTATGGTAATACTAACTTCCAAATTGCAGTCCATGAAGTTTGTGGTGTTCAGACCGGACCCCAAGATGATGTTGGTGCATCCTATACATCATGGACGATCTGGACTAAAAGTATTCCGAAACTCCTCTGGGTGAGCGAGCAAAATCTCGCACAACATAACCCACAGGGCGTGGGTGCATTGCCTAACAGACAGACCTCATTCAAAGCATGCAAGGCTAACCTGATGGGGAACACCCTATTGCAGAGTGCATCAATGCATTTAAAGCACAAGTTACTAACTTGTGTAACGATATATCTGTAAGAGACAGTAGTTAGTGACAGATTCCTTACCTTAGAATATCCCCAGGCGTCAGGCTGGATCCGGAAAGTTTTGCGTAGCAGTACCCTTTGCGCGTCGGTAGGCGGCGTCGTGCGGCTCCGCGTCCGTTGTCGGCGTCGTGATCGCCGGGATGACGTCGCGGGCAGTACTTAGGCGCCGCCCCTGCGCGCTGACGTCAGTTCTGTACACGACTTTCCGCGCCAGGAACGCAGAGCCATGCAAGAAGCTGACATAGGTGTCTGAAAAATACTAGGGCCCTGAAAGGGATGTCCTTAACCCTAGAAATCAGTTCGCAGAACGGGGAGGATGGGTGGGCGGTAAGGAATCTGTCACTAACTACTGTCTCTTACAGATATATCGTTACACAAGTTAGTAACTTGTGCATCTGAAAGAGACACGTTAGTGACAGATTCCTTACCTTAGAATAGATACCCCAGCAATACCAACCCCGGTGGTGGGTCTGCGAACAAAGATCAGACAAGGAAGTCCTGGAGGACAGAACGGCCAAAGAAGCCGTCCCTCCGGACCGGACTGTCAAGGCAGTAATGCTTTGTAAACGTGTGCAGCGAGGCCCACGTAGCTGCCTGACAGATAACCGGCAGCGGAACACCGCGGCCCAAGGCCGTGGTAGCAGCCGTTGCCCTGGTGGAATGGGCACGCAGCCCAACAGGAGGCTCCTTCTTAGCCAAAGAATAGCAGGTCTTGATGCACAAGGTAACCCAGCGGGAGATGGTCCTCTTGTGCACCGCCCGACCTTGTTTGGCGCCCACGTAGCCAACAAAGAGCTGGTCATCCACCCGGAAGTGTTTTGTGCGGTCGATATAGAAGGAGAGCGCACGTTTTGGGTCCAGACGGTGGAGCCTCTCTTCCTCTCTGGAAGGATGCGGAGGCGGAAAGAAGGTGGGCAAAGTGATGGTCTGCCCAATGTGGAAAGCAGTAACCACCTTTGGCAAGAAGGACGGACGCGTCCGAAGAACAACCTTGTCTGGATGAACAGACAGAAAGGGAGGTTTGCAAGATAGAGCCTGAGCTCACTCACCCGCCGAGCGGAGGTGATGGCCACCAGAAAGGCTGTCTTCAGAGTCAGAAGACGAAGAGGACAGTTATGTAGAGGCTCAAAGGAGCGCACATTAAAAAGGTAAGAACCAAGTTCAAGTCCCACTGAGGCATCACAAACGGAACAGGAGGGAAGAGGTGAGTAATGCCTTTTAAGAACCTGTTAACAACAGGGGACTTGAAAAGGGAGGGCTGATCAGGAGCCTGAGGAAGGCCGAGATAGCACAAAGATAACCCTTGATGGTACCCAGGGCAGAACCCTGTTGGGCCAGAGAGAGAAGGAACAGAAGGACCTCAGAAAGAGGGGCAGAAAGGGGATTCACAGCCTTTGCTGTGCACCATGCCACAAATTTGTTCCACCTGCAGGCGTATACCACCTTAGTGGAGGGACGCCTGGCTGCCAGAATCACATCACAAACTTCGGGAGGCAAGTCGAAAGGAATCAACTGCCGCCGCTCAATCTCCACGCAAGCAGGTGTAGACTGGACAGGTTCGGGTGGAGGACCGTCCCCTGCTGCTGCGACAGAAGATCCTCCCGAAGAGGCAGACGGATCGGGGATCTACGCTCATAATGAGTAGCTCGGGATACCAAACTCTTCGAGCCCAGTCCGGAGCCACAAGAATGACTTGGGCCCGGTCGTGCCGAATCTTCTTCAACACTCTGGGTAGAAGTGGTATAGGCGGAAAGGCGTACAATAGACCGCAACTCCACTCGCGACGAAAGCGTCGCCGAGCGAGTGCCGCCTTGGAAATTCCAACGCGCAGAACTGATGGCATTGCGCGTTCTCTTCGGTGGCGAATAGATCTAACCAAGGCTCTCCCCACTGTAGAAAGAGTCCTTGCGCCACTTCCGAGTGAAGACGCCATTCGTGATCCATCATGCACCTGCGGCTGAGTTCGTCCGCTCTGGCGTTCAGGGAACCTGCCAGGTGTTGAACCATCAGGAACATGCCCTGATGTTCCAGCCATGTCCAGAGGCGCAGAGCCTCCTGACAAAGGGTCCAAGACCCCACCCCGCCCTGTTTGTTGCAGTACCACATGGCGGTGGTGTTGTCTGTGAACACCTGCACTACCTTCCCTTTGACAGAGGGAAGGAATGCTTTGAGTGCAAGTCGGATCGCCCGGAGCTCCAGAAGGTTGATATGGAGCCGGGACTCCGCCGGAGACCAGAGGCCCCTGATCTCCGCCTTCTCCCATGTGACCGCCCCATCCCAGAAGGGACGCGTCTGTCACAACTGTATGCTCTGGCTGGGGAAGGGAGAGGGATCTGCCCATGACCCATTGCCGGTTCGAGAGCCACCACTGCAACTGTCTTGCAGTCCCCTCCGAGATCTGGACGTGATCGGACAGGTTGCCCTGGTGCTGCGCCCACTGGAACTTCAGGTCCCACTGCAGAGCCCGCATATGCCATCTGGCATGATTGACCAGCAGGATGCAGGAGGCCATGAGGCCCAGCAGCCTCAGGGTCATCCGTACCGAAACCCAGGATAAAGGCCGAAAGATCGGAATCATAGCCTTATCCCGGACTCGCCGTTCGGGAGGATAGGCCCGAAACTGCGTCGTGTCCAGAACTGCCCCGATGAAAAGGAGCTGTGGAGAAGGAATCAGATGCGACTTCGGCACATTGATGGAGAACCCCAGCGAGTGCAGGAGTTCGGCCGTAGTCTGGAGGTGGGAGACGACTGCCTGGGACGAGCCCGCCTTCAGCAGCCAGTCGTCGAGGTAGGGGAAGACTGAAACCCCTGCTCGGCGCAGATGAGCTGCGACCACCGCCATCACTTTCGTGAACACCCGAGGGGCACTGGTAAGGCCAAAGGGGAGCACAGTGAACTGAAAATGCTCTGGGCCTACCGTGAACCGAAGGTAACGCCGGTGGGCCGGCAGGACGGGGATGTGGAAATACGCGTCCTGCAAGTCCAACGCTACCAACCAGTCTCCAGGGTCGAGGGCAGTCAAGACCTGAGCTAGGGTGAGCATCTTGAACTTCTCCTTCCGGAGGAAGCGATTGACGTTCCAGAGGTCCAAGATAGGACGCATGTCCTCCTTGTCCTTTTTGGGCACCAGAAAGTAGTGGGAGTAGCAACCACGCCCTACTTCTGGGGTCGGAACATGCTCGATGGCCCTCTTGGTCAAGAGGGCCGTGACTTCCTTCTGTAGAAGCACCAAGTGATCCCCTGACATGCGGTGGAATTGAGGTGGCATGGCTGGGGGGGTGGTATCGAAGGGGAGGGAGTAGCCCCTTCGGACAATGTCCAAGACCCACCTGTCCGAGGTGATGGTGCGCCAGTGGGGAAGGTGATGGCGGACCCTGCCCCCTACTGGCGTGCCGTGCACCTGAAAGGAGGGACTAGGAGGGTTTGGAGGCCGCGGACGGGTTGGAGGTGGTGGCCTGACCCGCACGCTGGTTGCCCGATCCGCCACGGCGGAATCCACGTCCTCGGCCACGCGAAGACGCCTGCTGCGCGGGCCGGTGGCTGGGCTGCTGACGTGAAGGGGCGCCCTACCGTGGCCACGATAGAGGCGAAAAGCAGAAGTCAGCGGAGGGCGTGTAGCAGAAAGGCCCAGGGACTTGGCAGTAGCCCGTGAGTCCTCAAAGCGCTCCAACGCATGGTCTGCTTTGGACCCAAAAGACCGACTCCATCAAAGGGCATGTCCATGAGAGTATTCTGGACATCCCCTGAAAAACCAGTGGTTCTCAGCCAGGCGTGGCGTCGGAGCGCCACCGTCGTTGCAATAGACCTGCCCAGCGAGTCGGCGGTGTCAAGGCCACAACGGATAGTGTATTTGGCTGCATCCCTTCCTTCCGCAATGGCGCGGAAAGCAGTGCCTGGACCTCCTCAGGACACTGGGGCAAAACATCCGTCACCGAATCCCACAGGGAGTGGGTATATCGGCCCAAAAGACAAGCGGTGTTAACGGACCGCAAGCCAGCACTGGAGGAAGAAAAACCTTTCTTCCCAAACTGATCCAGGCGTTTGGATTCCCTATCCGGAGGAGCGGTAGGGAAGGCGGTTTGGGAAGCGGAGGCTTGGACAACCAAGCTCTCAGGAGTGGGGTGGACAGAGAGAAACAGGGGGTCGCCCGGAGCTGGGCGATGGCGTCGTGACACGTTCCGATCCACAGGAGCCCCTGTGTTGGGCTTGGACCAGGCGCCCAAAAGAACGTCAGTGAGGGCGTCGTTAAACGGCAGCACAGTCTCCGCAGAGGAGGCTGCCGGCTGAAGCACCTCTGTCAAGATGTTAGGCTTGACCGTCAAAGTAGGGAGCTGGAGACGTAAGGCCCCAGCTGCCCTACGCAACACCGTACCAAGGTTGGCCCCCTCCTCCGTAGCCACGGGAGGAGACAGCATGCCAGTGTCAGGGGAAGTATCCAGACCACTGGCCTCCCTAGACTCTCTGTCCAGTCCTCATCATACTGACAGTGTCGCGTCAGAGGGTCATCAGACCCTCCCAGTCCAACTGGTCCTCCTCAGGTTCAAAATAAGGAGGAGGAGGGACAGTTGGGACCCAAGGTCCCATCGGCGCCGGAGCCGGCGTCGAGCGACGCCGCTCCGGGTCCATGTCCGGAGCCGGAAGGAACTGGGGGACGACGCCGCCCGGAGCGGGCGGCCGAGAACGGCACCGGGAGACATCGGCGCCGGCGGAGGTGTCGTGAGGTCGACCGGCGTCGATGGGGGTTGTGGAGCCGGGATCGAGGCCGGGGCCGAAGCCGGGATCGAGGCTGGAGGCACGGGCGACGCCGGGGCCGGAGCCGTCGGCGACGCCGGAGCAACCCCATCAGGCCCGCGGGGCCCGAAGCGCCCGAAGAGGCGGGCCATGGCCGACAGGAATTCCTGTACCTTGGCCGGATCCGCCCCGAACCCGGGAAGGGCGGGTATGACTCCACAGGCAAGTCCGGGGCCGCGGGGACGGTGCCGGGAGGGGCCTCAGCCGAGTCGCGAGACCGGCGAGGCGAAGTCCTAGAGCGACGATGCTTTTTGGACTTCTTGTGCTTTGACTTACCGGACGAAGAAGACTTCGACGCCGACGACCGGTGTGCACTCCGCGAGCGACCCCTGGACCTCTCACGCGACCGGGGCCTCCGTGGAGCTGAATGCCGGGCCTCGAGGAGCTTTCGAGACCGCTCTCGCAAAGCTTTCGGGTTGAGGGCCTGGCATTCGGGACAAGACTCCGTGTCGTGGCCTCGGCCGAGGCAGAAGAGACACTCCCAATGCGGGTCGGTGACGGACATCATCCGCGCACAGGCGCCGCATCGCTTGAAGCCGGGCATCCCTACGACACCTTGAAAGTATTGGAAAAAACAGTGAAAAAATTCACCAAAAAGTATGGTCAAAAAATGACCAGGGCACTGCTCTTCCCGGATCTGCGCTTGCTGGCGCGGAAAAAGAAGAACTGACGTCAGCGCGCAGGGGCGGCGCCCAAGTACTGCCCGCGACGTCATCCCGGCGATCACGACGGTCGCGGAGCCGCACGACGCCGCCTACCGACGCGCAAGGGTACTGCTACGCAAAACTTTCCGGATCCAGCCTGACGCCTGGGGATATTCTAAGGTAAGGAATCTGTCACTAACGTGTCTCTTTCAGATTTTTATATTAGGCAGAGCAGTTGCAAAGGCATTCCGATTTACTTTGCTGGCTGCAGCCTTCACTATAAGACTTTCCAATGAGGGATACAGTCACAAAGGGTGAGCCAACAGGAGCAGGTCGGTGGCACCTCACTATGTGGGGACTTACAGCACAGGACATAGCTTTACTCATGTCATAGATGGAGCATCTGTCAGGTCTTCATCGAAAGGTAGTAAGGGCTCTGAAGATGAAGTGGCAGGTTGCAAAATTTCAGTCAGTATATTGGCCTTCCTAGTCAAAGCCAAATGAGTCCTTGAGGTGCTGAAGATACTAGCTGAGACAGAGGCACTGCCGGATGCTTTCTAAGCACTACTGAGTGCACCTTGGTATTTTGGTAGGGAACACTCCTCTTTATCTAGCCGAACCTGGCTTGGGATCAATAACGGTGATGGATCCAGAACTAGCCTCTTTGAAGCTGAAATTGGTGCTGGTGCCACAGGGACCTATGAAGCCTTCGGCAAGGGAGTGGAATCATGGTTTGCCAATGGTATGAGGCTAAACGAAGGCCAAATGGGGTCAGTAGCAGCCGGGGAATGGCCCTGCTGTTAGGAGATCAACTGACACTTCAGTGATATGTAGGGCAGGCAGCACATCAGGGGGAAACTTAATTGTCCAGAAGATTTGCAGCATTGCCTCCTTGAAGGCCCCATTCAACTCAAGAGTCACAGATGATTCATGAAATGTGGGATGCATCGGCTCCAATTATGGAATGGGGGTTGAATCAGATATGCATTCATTGGTAGTGGTGGGATGGGGGTTTGTTTTTGTGTTTCCCTCGGGACTTACCATTGGACTTCACCTATGACTTCCTAGAGGATGAAGACCAGGAATGGGATAGGGACTTGGATTGGGGATGGGCTGCGACCTGGAGCAGGACTGAGCAGTGGCTTGGACCATGATCGGCCCTGCTGCTTATGCTCGGGTAAGTAAAGATTTGCGTCCTGTAACTTGATGTCTTTCAAATGGATCAGATAACATATGTTGCATGACTTCGAAACAGCACTAATGAAAGATGAGTCAGCCTGTGTCTGACATCTGCTTCCTGCAGGTATGGCACAGCTTGAGGCCTATCATTTTCACAAGAGATATCCCTTAGCAGACTGTTTTCTGAAAAATAATCAGTTTGGAGGTTGGAAAAGCACTGATAAAGCTAGACCGCATCAGATCTGCATTGAAAGGCACAGGAAAAAAAGGAATCCACAACAGTATACAGGGGTGACACTTCTGTGTGTCTCCGTGCCATCACTTCTGAAGGATGAAGCAGCCACGGAATCCAAAGGTGCCACCTCTATTGGTGTGCAGTTAGCAATTGCCCAAAAAACCTTCCTGTTCTAGTTTGTTGGTTAGGAGAATTCAAACGCTGAAGCATCTGCAGTTAGAAGTATCGATCAGAAAAGCCATGAAAGTGACAATACTCCTGGTGAAACTGCTAAGCAGATGACTCTAGGTCCAGGGATCAAATTGCAGATCTGCTCTGCTTGAACTCCAACAAAGAGTTGGTATTTACTATGAAGAGGCACTGTTGTCAAGGGCATGGCTTTAACATCTTTTTAGTCTCTGAATCAGTTTCAGGTGTGTTTTTGGATCACCAACCACATAGAATGGGTGGTATTGTCCAGTGAAGCAAGGGCACATTTTAATATTTGCTTTATCACATAGTGCATATAGTGCGCAAGGAGGTAGCCCTGCCTGTCCACAATAACAGGCTGTCTGAGGTATAGCATATAGGTGTGGTCAAAGGGGATAGGGGTTTAGCGTAGCCGAAGAGACCTAGAACACCAGACTCTCTTGCAAAAGGTGCACGGACAAGAGTATATATAAAAAGCGTTATTTATTTTCTCCTAATTTGATCTCAGATTTATTCTTTGAGTGTCAGTCTCATTATTTGCCTCTGTGAGTACAACAAATGCTTAGCACTACCCTCTAATAAGCCTAACTGTTCGCCCAAACTACAACAAAAGAGAGCGTTTACCTTCTATAAACCAATTAGGGACCCACTGGACTCTGCATAGTGTACTTCGTTTTAGTACACCATATAGATAGCCAGCTTCCTACATTGGTGGATCAGTAGTGGGGTTTACGACTTTGCGTTTGCTGATACCACTTGGTCAATAAGTGGCTACACGAGTAAACCCAAAAATTGCTTTTAATAAAAAGACAAGTTACCTACCTTCAGTAACACCTTATCTGGTAGAGACATGATCTAGCCGCAGACTCCCTACCTCTGAATTTCACAGGTGTCAGACTGGATCCGCAAGATTATCTTCAAACAATACACTTGCGCGCTGGTAGGTGGCATCGGTCGGCTCTGCGTGACATCATCGGCTCCGCTGTTGTGACATCTGCGTCAACTATATAGGCACACCTCGGCGCGCTGACGTCAGTTACTTTGCATGACTTTCCACGCCAGGTGCGCGGAGCCATGAAGTGCACTGACACTGGTGTGTTACTGAACAAATGGGGCCCTGAAAGGGAACAGCCCTGACCCGAAGAGCCTGTCCGCAGTTCAGGGAGTATGGGTGTGTCGGTAAGGAATATGCGGCATGTCTCTGCCTGATAAGGCGTTACCGAAGGTAAGGAACCTGTCCATCTGAATAAGATGAGACATCTAGCCGCAGATTCCTTACCTTTGAATAGATACCCAAGCAATACCATCCCCGGGGGAGGGAATGCTGACAAGTTTAGACCAGGAAGTACTGCAGGACAGAGCGGCCAAAAAGGCCGTCCCTGCGGACTTGACTGTCCAGGCAGTAGTGCTTGGTGAACGTGTGCAGTGGTGCCCATGTTGCTGCCTGACAAATGTTGAGGACTGGGACTCCACGTTGCGACGCCATGGTAGCAGACTTTGCTCTGGTAGAATGAGCCATTAAGCTTTCAGGAGGCTGCTTATTGGCCACAGCGTAGGTGATTTTGATGCAAAGGGCGACATAATAAGAGATCGTCCTTTGTTGCACTGCATGACCCTTCTTCGCTACCACGTACATTCCACGAAGAGTTGGTCGTCCACCAGGAACTCTTTTGTGTGGTCAAGGTAGAACGACAATGCTCTTTTTGGGTCCAGACGGTGGAGTCGCTCGTCTTCTTTAGAGGGAAGCAGAGGAGCGTAGAAAGTGGGCAGAGTGACAGGTTGCCCAACGTGTGTTACCACTTTCGGTAAGAAAGAGGCCCTAGCGCAAAGCACTAACGTATCAGGGAAGATGGTCAGGTAAGGAGGCTTGGATGACAGAGTCTGCAATTCGTTCACCCTCCTAGCAGATGTTATTGCCACTAAAAACGCTGTTTTGATGGTGAGCAGCCGGAGGGGGAAGTTGTGCAAAGGATCAAATGGAGCACACATCAGTAAGGTGAGAACCAAATTAAGGTTCCACAGAGGCATGATGAAAGGGGCAGGTGGAAACATATGTACAAGCCCCTTGAGAAATCCATTTACAATAGGTGATTTAAATAAAGAAGGTTGGCCTGGAAGCCCTCAAAAAGGCCAAAAGGTACCCTTTGAGAGCGCCCAGAGCAGAGCCTTGCTGGGCAAGGCTCAAAATAAAAAGTAAAACTTGAGCGAGGGAAGCAGAAAGAGGATAAATAGATCTTTCTGTAAATTATTTTACAAATTTGTTCCACTGGCAGGCGTACCTGGTCTCAGTGAAGGGTCGCCTGGCTGCCACAATAACATTGCAAACTTCGGGGGAGGAAGGTCGAATGCGTCAACTGTCGCCGCTCAATCTCCACGCAAGAAGGCGTAGAGTTTACAGGTTAGAGTGGCGAACACTCCCCTGCTGTTGTGAAAGATCCTCCCGAAGGGACAGTCTGATCGGAGGATCAATGCTCAATTGGAGAAGTTCGGGATACCAGACTTTCTGTGACCAGTCCAGAGCCACAAGAATGACTTGGGCCCGGTCGCGCCTGATCTTCTTGAGCACTCTGGTAAGGAGTGGTATTGGTGGAAAGATGTTTAGGAGGCCTGCACTCCACTCAAGACGAAAATCGTCTCCGAGCGACAGCCGCCTTGGAAACTCCAATGTGCAAAACTGCTGACATTGCACGTTCTTGGTGGAGGTGAACAGATCTAACCAAGGCTCCCCCCACCACTGATAGATACATTGCGCCACCTCTGGATGGAGATGTCATTCGTGATCCGCTAGGCATCGATGGCTGAGTTCATCCGCCCTGGCGTTCAGGAAACCTGCCAGGTGTTGAACCACCAAGGATATGCCCTGCTGTTCCAGCCATGTCCAGAGACGCAGGGCCTCTTTACAAAGGGTCCACGACCCCACCCCGCCCTGCTTGTTGCAGTACCACATGGCGGTGGTGTTTTCTGTGAACACTTGACCCAGCTTTCCCTTGATTGAAGGAAGAAAAGCTTTGAACGCCAAGCGAATCGCTTGGAACTCCAGCAAGTTGATGTGGAGTCCGAATTTCGCAGGAGACCAGAGTTCTCTGATCTCCATCTCTGCCAAATGGCCACCCCATCCTAGGAGTGACGCATTGGTCACCAATGTGTGATCTGGTTGGGGAACGGAGAGGGGCCTGCCTCTGAACCAATCGAGGTGTGTTAGCCACCACTGCAGATCTTGTGCAGTTCCCTCTGAGATCTGGACCATGTCGAAGAGATTCCCCAAATGCTGTGCCCATTGGAACTTCACGTCCCACTGTAGAGCCTGCATATGCCATCTGGCATTGTTACTAGCAGGATGCAGGAGGCCATGAGGCCCAGAATCCTCAAAGTAATTCTCACCGAAGTCCAGGATGGAGGCTGAAACATTGGGATCATTGCCTGAATATCCTGGACTCACCGCTCAGGAGGATAGGCCTGAAACCGCAGTGTCCAGAACAGCTTGGATGAAAGGGAGCATCTGAGAGGGAGTCAGGTGTGACTTTGGCACGTTAATAGTGAACCCCAGCGAAAGCAGGAGGTTCGCTGTAGCCTGGAAGTGGGAGACGACAGCCTGGGGCGAGCCCGCCTTCAACAAGCCAGTCGTCGAGGCAGGGGAAGACTGGCAACCCTGATATGTGCAGATGAGCTGTGAACACCGCCATCACCTTAGTGAACACCCGAGGGGCGCTGGTATGGCCTAAGGGGAGCACCGTGAACTGAAAGTGCTCTAGGCCTACCGTGAACCGCAGGTAACGTGAATGAGCAGGCAGGACGGGAATGTGAAAATAGATGTCCTGCAAGTCCAATGCTACCATCCTGTCTCTGGGATCTAGGGAAGACAAGACCAAAGCCAGAGTGAGCATCTTGAACATTTCCTTTTTGAGGAAGTAGTTAAGGACTCGCAGATCTAGGTTAGGACAAAGGCCCTTCTCCTTCAGGACCAAAAAGTAGCGGGAATAGCAACCACAGCCTACTTCTGGTGCCAGAACCCTCTCTATAGCTCCCTTGGCCAAGAGAGGCCGGACTTCCTCTTGAAGCAGTTTCAGGTAGTCCTCCATCAGCCGGTTGTAAATTGGAGGCATGGAGGGAGGGATAGTCTCGAAGGTGAGGGAATAGCCACTTCGGACTAACTGAAGAAGCCACCTGTCCAACATGATTTTCATTTTTTTTTTTATTTCTTTACTGAGTTTGCAACGAGAACATAGCAGTGCACTCCTAGTTCCCAGATTTAACAGTTGTCCACATACAAGTACATTTCAATTAGTCACAGCATGTCTTCTCATAAGTTCGGATTATATGCATAGCCCATCTCTCTTTCTTGAGTTGCTGGTCATGGTGTCTAATATGCATGTGCAATGGATACCATGGTTCTCATTAGGTTTTAGTCAACCAGTCTATATAGAAACATTATATGGGTTCTATTGGTACAAAAGGCGTTACGCATTGTAGTCATATGTCTGACGCAACTGTACAGGTTCTGTATTTGTATATTTGCTGGCTTATTAACAAGCATGTGAGGGTTCGGAGGGTAGAGATTTCTATCATGTGTCAGTCGAAGCATTGTCTTCAAGGTCCTCTCCCAAGTACATCTGCAAGGGGTCCCAGATGTCTCGTGGACGTGAAGTCAAGGGTAGTAGTTCGGCATATGTGTTCAATTGATCTTTACAGTGTATGAAATCTTCCAACCATTCTTTACATTTGGGAGCCCGCCCTCGTCCCCATCTACATGCTACTCTCCGCTTTGCCAATAATTGCCTTACAGTGATATAAACTTACTGTAGGAAGCTTCAAGTTCCTCAGTATATCCTAGCAATGTCACAACTGGGGTGAGATGTATATGGGTGCCCACCATTCGTGACAGGGCGGCAGACACCTCTGACCAGAAATCATGTATCACTGCACAGTCCCATGCAAGGTGTAGGAAATCCGCACCACCCCGTCAGCATCTGGCACAACGATTATGAGGTCGCAGCTTATATTTGTGGAGTCTTACCAGAGTGTAGTACAAGCGGTGTATGACTTTAAAGTGTATTATTAGAAGGCGGCTATTAGCGGTTATCATACCTGTCTGTTTACAGCAGTAGAGCCATTGTTTGTCCTAGAGTGGAGTTTCCAACTCTAGATCCCTGCCTGCTCGTGAGCCACCTTGTACCTCAGGACGTTCTGTTTGGGCAGTACGGTAAAGCAGGGAAACTACATGAGAGGGAGTTGTAGTCTGTAATAATACATGTAGCGTATCTAGCGTGGGAGATTCCTGGGGAAAGGTGGGAGTGGCCTTTACGTCATGACGGAACCTAAGACACAAAAAAAAATCTCCAATGGTGCGGGTGTCTCTCCGTCCAGTAAGGTCACGTGGTCTTTGAAAACCCCTTTGTGATAAAGATCCCCCAGGTAGCTATCCCCCTTTTTTGAAGCATGTTATGACAGGATGCTTCATGTGTGACAGGAGTCCAGGAGTGGAAGAGGAGGGGAGCCAGTGGGGAGTACAAGAAAGGTTTGTGTAGTCTCCAGGCCAGTTGCTGCCACGCAAGAGAGGTGCATGCGCCTGTGGAGAACGATTTATTTTCGCCAGGGATCTTCGCTCCCAGGAAAGACCCAGTAGGGAGTGGGGACATGTATTCCTGCTCAACCGCTAATTGAGGCATGAAGGGCGGTGGAATAAACCAAAAGGCTGTGAGATGGGCTTGGGAACATAGGTAATACAGCTCCATGTGCGGAGCTTCAAAGCCACCTCTCGAAAAGGGTTGAGTGAGTGTGGCCCATCGCACCCTAGGTTGTTTACCACCCCAGGTAAAGCGGATCAATTGTGTCTGTAAAGTTTTAAAGAAATGGCGGCCTGGTGGGTATAGAATATTAAGGAATTAGTATACCAGCTTTGGTAAAATGACAA
Organism: Calotriton arnoldi; assembly: GCA_963921515.1. Classification (NCBI taxonomy): domain Eukaryota; kingdom Metazoa; phylum Chordata; class Amphibia; order Caudata; family Salamandridae; genus Calotriton; species Calotriton arnoldi. The sequence continues at coordinate 3,506,388 of CAWUFW010000074.1, read as the reverse complement.
TTTTTATTAGGGAGATCAGGCCCGCCAGTAAGAGGTGCAGCGAGTAATGGATTCCGTGAGTGAGCCCCTAGCAGTGCTATAGTTCGCACGTAGTGTTTCCTCTCTATCTCTGGACACAGCAATCCCTAAATATTTTTTTTAAAACATATTTTATTGAATTTTCAAGGTACATAATGGACTGTGGCCCTCGGTATACATTCGAAAGACATACATTATCAGGAGTACCAATATATACTTGAAACTGTAACGCCTGCAAAACCCGTAGGCAAAATAACCAAAACAAGGCACAGATAATCCCAGACCCCATGAAGCTTGGCAAATCTGAATGTGGGTAAGTTTGGATGGTAGCGTTACATTGTCTGGGCTGCTCAAAAATCAATTGTATGTAGGAGGACAGTCTTATGAGGGGTCTGTGGAAGGTAGAGGGGGTAGTTCTATGCCCCGGTAATTCGCCCAACGGGACCATATTTTTCTATGCTTCTGGGGGCAGCCCCAGGCCTGGAAGACCGCAATCTCTGCTCCAATGCATCTATCTAGGGCCTTTTTCCACTCACCAATTGTTGGAGTTGACGTTCCTTTCCACAACTGGGCAATGTCTCGTTTGGCGAGGGTGAGGGCTAGGAAGAGCAGATGTTGCTTATTCCGGTTCCCACCAATCCAATCCGTACTATGGAGCAGAAACAACCGCGGGACAAATGGGAGATCCCATGATAGGACTCGGCCCAGGCAGGACACTATCTGACGCCAGAATGGTTGTAGTGCGCTACAGCTCCCTAAATATTTTATTTTTGAGTCACACCCCCCTAGGGGGTAGTCAGGTTGGAACCTCTGGGTGTTGGGTGTGAGAGGAAAATCTGTGACTTGTCTCAGTTGACATTGATACCCGATAATTCTCCAAAGTGTATGAATTCACGGAGCACAGGGCTTAGACTGATCTGGGGTCCCGAATGTAGAGTGTGATGTCGTCGGTGTACAGAGAGATGAGTAAATGTCAAGTGGGGTACCTCAGCGCATACACCCTATGGTGTTGCCGAAATATCACTGCAAGAGGTTTGATCGCCAATGCAAAAAGGAGAGGTGACAGAGGACACCCCTGTCTGGTGCCCAGAGAGATGAAGAATGGCAGAGAGCAGCTACTATTAATCTGCACCTTAACCTGTGGTTGGCAATACAATAAGGCTATCCAGGATAGGAAAGAAGGGGGGGAAACCCATCCCCCACAGTACCGCAAATAAATAGTCACATTCTAGGGAACCAAAAGCTTTAGTGGCATCTAAAAAGACAGCCACCGCAGCCAAACTGCGGTCTATATCCTGTAATAGTGCAAATAGGGTGCGCAGGTTTAGTGAGGTGGCACGTTCCGGTATAAATCCGGATTGGTCTGGCAGGATCAATACGTCCATCAGTAAGCTCAGCCGATTGGCTAAGATTTTCGCTAGTATCTTCGCATTACAGTTGATCAGTGATAGAGGTCTTTAGGACTCACATTTACTGGCTATCTTTCCCGGTTTAAGAAGAGAGATAATCATTGCCTCCCGCATGGAGAGTGGGAGAACGCCTATACTGTTAGCCTCCTCATAGAGCTTTTTAAGGATAGGGGCGGGAGCCCCCACATAGCATTTGTAAAAATCTCATGGTCGGTCATCTGGCCCTGTAGTCCTCTCAGACTGCAGCTGAATTATGGCAGTCTGTATTTCGTCTTCCTCAATATCCGCAGCGTGAAATTCCCTCTGAGCATCAGTCCGCCATCCCAATGCCACATCTTCAAAATAAGAGGCCATTGCAGCCGACTGAGTTATGCGTGTAATGTAAAGAGTAGAATAGAAATTAGAGAAGGCAAGGAGGAAATCCGCAGTGTCTCTTTGCAGGGACCCATCAGCACTTTAGAACTCTAAAACATAGTTGGAAAACCTGGGAGTGCGCACGGCCTCCGCCAAAGCTCTCTCTGGCCTCTCGCCCTCTCCGTATCAACGGGTCCGAAGGTATTTAGTAAGAAATAAGCACTCGCGCTCTGCTTTGGATTAGTAGTCAGTGATCAATTCTCTAAGCTTGGCTCTCAAATCAATATTGAGGGAACTAGCGATCTGGGCCTTGGTCAACTTAATGTCTGTCCAATCGTTGGTGTGCCTCGAATGTCACGCAGGATGTGGGCCCTTTTTGCGATGCAAGTTTCTCGCACCGTCACCTTGAAAGCTTACCAGACTATGGTCAGGTTCGGGACTGAGTCTATATTTCTGGCAAAGAAGTCGCAAATCTCTTGTTTCAACTCCTCCTGAACCTGAGCATCTAATGCATCTAATAGAGCGGTAGAGTGTGGGGGGGAGGGGGTGTGGAGTCGCCACGATTGGTAGGGGGAGATAGAAACTGACAGTCGCAGTTGTAGCAGTACTGGGGAATGGTCAGAATGCACAAGTTACTAACTTGTGTAACGATATATCTGTAAGAGACAGTAGTTAGTGATAGATTCCTTACCTTAGAATATCCCCAGGCGTCAGGCTGGATCCGGAAAGTTTTGCGTAGCAGTACCCTTGCGCTGTCGGTGGCGGCGTCGTGCGGCTCCGCGTCCGTCGTCGGCGTCGTGATCGCCGGGATGACGTCGCGGGCAGCACTTAGGCGCCGCCCTGCGCGCTGACGTCAGTTCTGTACACGACTTTCCGCGCCAGGAACGCAGAGCCATGCAAGAAGCTGACACAGGTGTCTGAAAAATACTAGGGCCCTGAAAGGGATGTCCTTAACCCTAGAAATCAGTTCGCAGAACGGGAGGATGGGTGGGCGGTAAGGAATCTATCACTAACTACTGTCTCTTACAGATATATCGTTACACAAGTTAGTAACTTGTGCATCTGAAAGAGACACGTTAGTGATAGATTCCTTACCTTAGAATAGATACCCCAGCAATACCAACCCCGGTGGTGGGTCTGCGAACAAAGATCAGACAAGGAAGTCCTGGAGGACAGAACGGCCAAAGAAGCCGTCCCTCCGGACCTGACTGTCAAGGCAGTAATGCTTAGTAAACGTGTGCAGCGAGGCCCACGTAGCTGCCTGACAGATAACCGGCAGCGGAACACCGCGGCCCAAGGCCGTGGTAGCAGCCGTTGCCCTGGTGGAATGGGCACGCAGCCCAACAGGAGGCTCCTTCTTGGCCAAAGAATAGCAGGTCTTGATGCACAAGGTAACCCAGCGGGAGACGGTCCTCTTGTGCACCGCCCGACCTTTTTGGCGCCCACGTAGCCAACAAAGAGCTGGTCATCCACCCGGAAGTGTTTTGTGCGGTCGATATAGAAGGAGAGCGCACGTTTCGGGTCCAGACGGTGGAGCCTCTCTTCCTCTCTGGAAGGATGCGGAGGCGGAAAGAAGGTGGGCAAAGTGATGGTCTGCCCAATGTGGAAAGCAGTAACCACCTTTGGCAAGAAGGACGGACGCGTCCGAAGAACAACCTTGTCTGGATGAACAGACAGAAAGGGAGGTTTGCAAGATAGAGCCTGGAGCTCACTCACCCGCCGAGCGGAGGTGATGGCCACCAGAAAGGCAGTCTTCAGAGTCAGAAGACGAAGAGGACAGTTATGCAGAGGCTCAAAGGGAGCGCACATTAAAAAGGTAAGAACCAAGTTCAAGTCCCACTGAGGCATTACAAACGGAACAGGAGGGAAGAGGTGAGTAATGCTCTTTAAGAACCTGTTAACAACAGGGGACTTGAAAAGGGAGGGCTGATCAGGAGCCTGAGGAAGGCCGAGATAGCACAAAGATAACCCTTGATGGTACCCAGGGCAGAACCCTGTTGGGCCAGAGAGAGAAGGAACAGAAGGACCTCAGAAAGAGGGGCAGAAAGGGGATTCACAGCCTTTGCTGTGCACCACGCCACAAATTTGTTCCACCTGCAGGCGTATACCACCTTAGTGGAGGGACGCCTGGCTGCCAGAATCACATCACAAACTTCGGGAGGCAAGTCGAAAGGAATCAACTGCCGCCGCTCAATCTCCACGCAAGCAGGTGTAGACTGGACAGGTTCGGGTGGAGGACCGTCCCCTGCTGCTGCGACAGAAGATCCTCCCGAAGAGGCAGACGGATCGGGGGATCTATGCTCATATTGAGTAGCTCGGGATACCAAACTCTTCGAGCCCAGTCCGGAACCACAAGAATGACTTGGGCCCGGTCGTGCCGAATCTTCTTCAACACTCTGGGTAGAAGTGGTATAGGCGGAAAGGCGTACAACAGACCGCAACTCCACTCGCGACGAAAAGCGTCGCCGAGCGAGTGCCGCCTTGGAAATTCCAACGCGCAGAACTGATGACATTGCGCGTTCTCTTCGGTGGCGAATAGATCTAACCAAGGCTCTCCCCACTGTAGAAAGAGTCCTTGCGCCACTTCCGAGTGAAGACGCCATTCGTGATCCATCATGCACCTGCGGCTGAGTTCGTCCGCCCTGGCGTTCAGAGAACCTGCCAGGTGTTGAACCATCAGGAACATGCCCTGATGTTCCAGCCATGTCCAGAGGCGCAGAGCCTCCTGACAAAGGGTCCAAGACCCCACCCCGCCCTGTTTGTTGCAGTACCACATGGCGGTGGTGTTGTCTGTGAACACCTGCACTACCTTCCCTTTGACAGAGGGAAGGAATGCCTGAGTGCAAGCCGGATCGCCCGGAGCTCCAGAAGGTTGATATGGAGCCGGGACTCCGCCGGAGACCAGAGGCCTCTGATCTCCGCCTCTCCCATGTGACCGCCCCATCCCAGAAGGGACGCGTCCGTCACAACTGTATGCTCTGGCTGGGGAAGGGAGAGGGATCTGCCCATGACCCATTGCCGGTTCGAGAGCCACCACTGCAACTGTTTTGCAGTCCCCTCCGAGATCTGGACGTGATCGGACAGGTTGCCCTGGTGCTGCGCCCACTGGAACTTCAGGTCCCACTGCAGAGCCCGCATATGCCATCTGGCATGATTGACCAGCAGGATGCAGGAGGCCATGAGGCCCAGCAGCCTCAGGGTCATCCGTACCGAAACCCAGGATAAAGGCCGAAAGATCGGAATCATAGCCTGAATATCCCGGACTCGCCGTTCGGGAGGATAGGCCCGAAACTGCGTCGTGTCCAGAACTGCTCCGATGAAAAGGAGCTGTGGAGAAGGAATTAGATGCGACTTCGGCACATTGATGGAGAACCCCAGCGAGTGCAGGAGTTCGGCCGTAGTCTGGAGGTGGGAGACGACTGCCTGGGACGAGCCCGCCTTCAGCAGCCAGTCGTCGAGGTAGGGGAAGACTGAAACCCCTGCCCGGCGCAGATGAGCTGCGACCACCGCCATCACTTTCGTGAACACCCGAGGGGCACTTGTAAGGCCAAAGGGGAGCACAATGAACTGAAAATGCTCGGGGCCTACCGTGAACCGAAGGTAACGCCGGTGGGCCGGCAGGACGGGGATGTGGAAATACGCGTCCTGCAAGTCCAACGCTACCAACCAGTCTCCAGGGTCGAGGGCAGTCAAGACCTGAGCTAGGGTGAGCATCTTGAACTTCTCCTTCCGGAGGAAGCGATTGACGTTCCGGAGGTCCAAGATAGGACGCATGTCCTCCTTGTCCTTTTGGGCACCAGAAAGTAGTGGGAGTAGCAACCACGCCCTACTTCTGGGGTCGGAACATGCTCGATGGCCCTCTTGGTCAAGAGGGCCGTGACTTCCTTCCGTAGAAGCACCAAGTGATCCCCTGACATGCGGTGGAATTGAGGTGGCATGGCTGGGGGGGTGGTCTCGAAGGGGAGGGAGTAGCCCCTTCGGACAATGTCCAAGACCCACCTGTCCGAGGTGATGGTGCGCCAGTGGGGAAGGTGATGGCGGACCCTGCCCTCTACTGGCGTGCCGTGCACCTGAAAGGAGGGACTAGGAGGGCTTGGAGGCCGCGGACGGGTTGGAGGTGGTGGCCTGACCCGCACGCTGGTTGCCCGATCCGCCAGCGGCGGAATCCACGTCCTCGGCCACGCGAAGACGCCTGCTGCGCGGGCCGGTGGCTGGGCTGCTGACGTGAAGGGGCGCCCCTACCGTGGCCACGATAGGGGCGAAAAGCAGAAGGTAGCGGAGGGCGTGTAGCAGAAAGGCCCAGGGACTTTGCAGTAGCCCGTGAGTCCTTAAAGCGCTCCAACGCATGGTCTGCTTTGGACCCAAAAAGACCGACTCCATCAAAGGGCATGTCCATGAGAGTATTCTGGACATCCCCTGAAAACCAGTGGTTCTCAGCCAGGCGTGGCGCCGGAGCGCCACCGTCGCGTTGCACCGACCTGCCCAGCGAGTCGGCGGTGTCAAGGCCACAACGGATAGTGTATTTGGCCGCATCCCTTCCTTCCGCAATGGCGCGGGAAAGCAGTGCCTGGACTCTCCTCAGGGCACTGGGGCAAAACATCCGCCACCGAATCCCACAGGGAGTGGGTATATCGGCCCAAAAGACAAGCGGTGTTAACGGACCGCAAGCCAGCACTGGAGGAAGAAAACCTTTCTTCCCAAACTGATCCAGGCGTTTGGATTCCCTATCCGGAGGAGCGGTAGGGAAGGCGGTTTGGGAAGCGGAGGCTTGGACAACCAAGCTCTCAGGAGTGGGGTGGACAGAAAGAAACAGGGGGTCGCCCGGAGCGGGGCGATGGCGTCGTGACACGCTCCGATCCACAGGAGCCCCTGTGTTGGGCTTGGACCAGGCGCCCAAAAGAACGTCAGTGAGGGCGTCGTTAAACGGCAGCACAGTCTCCGCAGAGGAGGCTGCCGGCTGAAGCACCTCTGTCAAGATGTTAGTCTTGACCGTCAAAGTAGGGAGCTGGAGACGTAAGGCCCCAGCAGCCCTACGCAACACCGTACTCAAAATTGGCCCCCTCCTCCGTAGCCACGGGAGGAGACAGCATGCCAGTGTCAGGAGAAGTATCCAGACCACTGGCCTCCCCTAGACTCTCTGTCCAGTCCTCATCATACTGACAGTTGCGTGTCAGAGGGTCATCAGACCCCTCCCAGTCCTCCTGGTCCTCCTCTGGTTCAAAATAAGGAGGAGGAGGGACATTTGGGACCCAAGGTCCCATCGGCGCCGGAGCCGGCGTCGAGCGACGTCGCTCCGGGTCCATGTCCGGAGCCGGAAGGAACTGGGGGACGACGCCGCCCGGAGCCCAGGGCGGCGTCGAGAACGGCACCGGAGACATCGGCGCCGGCGGAGGTGTCGTGAGGTCGACCGGCGTCGATGGGGGTTGTGGAGCCGGGATCGAGGCCGGGGCCGAAGCCGGGATCGAGGCTGGAGGCTCGGGCGACGCCGGGGCCGGAGCCGCCGGCGACGCCGGAGCAACCCCATCAGGGCCCGCGGGGCCCGAAGGCGCACCGGAGGGGCCTGAAGGCCCGAAGAGGCGGGCCATGGCCGACAGGAACTCCTGTACCTTGGCCGGATCCGCCCCGAAACCCGGGAAGGGCGGGTATGACGGGGGCGACTCCACAGGCAAGTCCGGGGCCGCGGGGCGGGGACGGTGCCGGGAGGGGCCTCAGCCGAGTCGCGAGACCGGCGAGGCGAAGTCCGAGAGCGACGATGCTTCTTGGACTTCTTGTGCTTAGACTTACCGGACGAAGAAGTCGGCGACCGGTGTGCACTCCGCGAGCGACCCCTGGACCTCTCACGCGACCGGGGCTTCCGCGGAGCCGAATGCCGGGCCTCGAGGAGCTTTCGAGACCGCTCTCGCAAAGCTTTCGGGTTGAGGGCCTGGCATTCGGGACAAGACTCGGTGTCGTGGCCTCGGCCGAGGCAGAAGAGACACTCCCAATGCGGGTCGGTGACGGACATCATCCGCGCACAGGCGCCGCATCGCTTGAAGCCGGGCATCCCTACGACACCGTAAAGTTGGAAAAAACCAGTGAAAAAATCACCAAAAGTATGGTCAAAAATTGACCAGGGCACTGCTCTTCCCGGATCTGCGCTTGCTGGCGCGGAAAGAAGAACTGACGTCAGCGCGCAGGGGCGGCGCCTAAGTGCTGCCCGCGACGTCATCCCGGCGATCACGACGCCGACGACGGACGCGGAGCCGCACGACGCCGCCTACCGACGCGCAAGGGTACTGCTACGCAAAACTTTCCGGATCCAGCCTGACGCCTGGGGATATTCTAAGGTAAGGAATCTATCACTAACGTGTCTCTTTCAGATATGTGCGAGCGAGATGTACTGCTCCAGTCAGCCAAGTACCGAGGCCACGGGAAAGGATAGAAAATCATAGGAGAATGGATCACTTGTACCTGTATTACAACCAGGGTCTGGTATGTTAGCTGTCTTAAAAAACTCTCATTCACGTACAGGAATGGTGGAGCGGTATATCTTGATTATCCGCTTCTTACGTAACGTGAAAGCATCATCATTGGGTCTTTTTTTCAAAATATGATTTCCTCCACCCGGAGGTAGACCAACTGGTGACAACAGTAGTGACCAGAAATTAAGTGGATGTGAGTGAAGTGAATTTAAAATTACCTACATCTCTGCAATAGGAAATGTTATTCAGTTGGAGATGGGGCAAGGTTAAAATCAATGCGGTGCATACATAGAAGTGCTACTATTCTATAGCACCTGTTAGTCCATGTGAGTGGTCGACATGTTTCAGCCCTTCTTTCGCCCAACTGGGTAGGGGGGCTTTCTTCAGGACCAGTGCAAAGTGGGTTGCCAATTATGCAATGCGTAAGGGCAGGTAAATAACTTACCCCTCTTCTCAATTGCTACTGGTCATTTGTACCTGTAACTGGAAAGAAAAAGGTCATAGTTACAGGATATGCTGTTTGTACAAATTTATGACAGCCTTAATCTGGAATGAGCAATGAGGATGCTAAAAAGAATACATTTTCTAGAACTCAATGTGTGGGGGAACACAAACCTATACAACTAAATAGAGGAAAATCACAAAGGCAAAGCACAGTTTTATGTAGTGCCATAAGCTGAGTAAACTGTCGGAATGGATTCTACCAAGCTAATGCTCCGATATCAGTTAGCTGGAAATGGAGGCACAGGTAAACATCACAAAGCGGGAACACCAGGTCCTGGAAGAACTCCGCCAACACGAAGACCTGATAATCAAACCGGCGGACAAAGGAGGAGGGATTGTCCTGCTAACCAAAGAGGTTTACAACAAACAATGTATGGACCTCTTATCTGACAAGAAGTTTTACACAATTATAACCATGGATCCAACAAGGAGACTACAGCGGACCATAGAACGTATGGTGGATGAGGCGGAGATGAACCTTTGGATCGCCAAGAATGAAGCAGATTTCCTGAAGACCAAATCGCCCAGAGTACCATATTTTTACTCACTACCCAAGACACACAAAAACAAAACACCACCACCTGGACGCCCAATAGTCTCAGGGATTGGCTCAGTATTAGAACCTCTCTCTCAATTTGCTGACTATTTTCTAAGACCCTTGGTCCAAGGGACACCCCGTACCTAAAAGACACTCTGGACTTACTGAACCAACTGAGAGGACAGACCTTTTATGAGGAAACAATGTGCCTGGTAGGACTTGATGTGGAGAGCCTTTATACCAGCCTACCACAACAGAAGACCCTTGAGACAATTGAGGACATACTTTTCTCACAACAATGGAAACATAGTACACCAAGACATTTCGTCTTAGAATGTTGCCGGCTGGCGCTTACCGAAACTTTTTTTTTACTACAACGGGACATTATATTTACAATGGCACGGAACTTCAATAGGCAGTACATTCGCCCCCAGTGTAGCAGGGCTGTATGTGAGTAATTTTGAGAGTACCCATATAACTCTAAAATACTGTTCTGGAAACGTTACATAGATCAATCAATCAATCAATCATGTCACTTATAAAGCGCACTACATACCCGCAAGGGTCTCAAGGTGCTGGGGGAAGAGGGGGGTGGTGCTGCTACTGATCGAAGAGCCAGGTCTTGAGGAGTCTTCTGAAGGCCAGTAGGTCTTGGGTCTGCCGAAGGTTGGTGGGGAGGGTGTTCCAGGTCTTGGCGGCGAGGTGGGAGAAGGATCTGCCGCCGGCGGTCGTTTTCCGGATGCGGGGACTGTGGCGAGGGCGAGGCTGGTGGAGCGGAGCTGGGGGTGGGGGTGTAGAAGCTGAGTCGTCTGTTGAGGTAGGCTGGTCCGGAGTTGTGGAGTGCTTTGTGTGCGTGGGTGAGGAGCTTGAAGGTTATCCTCTTGTTGACAGGGAGCCAGTGCAGGTCTCTCAGGTGGGGTGTGATGTGGCTGCGTCGGGGGATGTCGAGGATAAGACGTGCAGAGGCGTTCTGGATGCGTTGCAGCCGTCTCAGGAGCTTAGCCGTCGTTCCTGCGTAGAGGGCGTTTCCGTAGTCCAGCCTGCTGGTGACGAGGGCCTGGGTGACTGTTTTTCTTGTTTCGGTGGGGATCCACTTGAAGATCCTGCGGAGCATTCGGAGGATGTTGAAGCAGGATGAGGAAACGGCGTTGACCTGCTTAGTCATGGAGAGGGTGGGGTCGAGGATGACCCCTAGGTTGCGTACGTGGTCGGTGGGTGTCGGGGCTGTTCCCAGTGATGTTGGCCACCAGGAGTCGTCCCAGGCTGAAGGGTTGGAACCAAGGATGAGGACCTCCGTCTTGTCCGAGTTCAGCTTCAGGCGGCTGGTCCTCATCCATTCGGCGACGGCCTTCATTCCTTCGTGGAGGTGGGCTTTGGCGGTGTGAGGGTCTTTGGTGAGGGAGAGGATCAGCTGGGTGTCGTCGGCGTAGGAGATGATGTTGAGGTTGTGCTGTCGGGCGACGTGGGCGAGGGGTGCCATGTAGATGTTGAACAGCGTTGGGCTGAGGGAGGAGCCTTGGGGTACGCCGCAGATGATCTTGGTGGCCTTGGATCGGAAGGGGGCGAGGCGGACACTTTGTGTTCTGCCGGAAAGGAAGGATGTGGTCCAGTCCAGGGCCTTCTCTTGGATCCCGGCGTCGTGAAGGCGTGTTCGTAGTGTGTGGTGGCAGACCGCGTCGAAGGCGGCTGATAGGTCCAGGAGGATGAGGGCTGCTGTTTCTCCGTTGTCTAGCAGGGTCCTGATGTCATCGGTGGCGGCGATGAGGGCGGTTTCGGTGCTGTGGTTGCTGCGGAAGCCGGACTGGGAAGGGTCCAGGATGTTGTTCTCCTCGAGGTTGCCGGTCAGTTGTTTGTTGACGATTTTCTCGGTGACCTTCGCGGGGAACGGGAGCAGAGAGATGGGTCGGAAGTTCTTGAGGTCCTTGGGGTCTGCCTTGGGTTTCTTGAGTAAGGCGGTGATCTCGGCGTGCTTCCAGCTTTCCGGGAAGGTTGCTGTCTCGAAGGAGATGTTGATTATTTTCCGGAGATGGGGCGCGATGGCTGTACTGGCTTTGTTGAAGACGTGGTGAGGGCACGGGTCTAGCGGTGAGCCGGAGTGGATGGTGTTCATGATCTCGCTGGTGTCCTCGTCGTTGATGTTGGTCCAGGAGAGCAGGCGGTTGGTGGTTGTGGGGGCAGTGGTCTCGGTGGTTGCCGGGGCGGTCGTGGTGTTGAAGCTGTCGTGGATGTCGGCGATTTTGCGGTGGAAGAAGGTGGCCAGTGAGTCGCACAGGTCTCGCGACGGCGGGATGTCGTTGGTGTTGGAGCTGGGGTTGGAGAGTTCCTTCACGATGTTGAAGAGCTCTTTGCCGTTGTGTGCGTTGTTGTCTAGGCGGTCTTTGAGTGAGGCCCTTTTGGCGGATCTGATGAGGTGATGGTGACTGCGGGTGGCGCTCTTGTGGGCGGCGTAGCTGTCCGCTGTCCGTTCGTGGAGCCAGATCTTCTCCAGTTTTCGGCATGTTCGTTTGGAGGCCTGGAGGTCTTCGGTGAACCAGGTGGCTTTCTTGCTGGTGTGGCTGTTGGGCGGATTCTTGAGCGGGGCGAGGGTGTTGGCGCAGTCGTCGATCCAATGTCTGAGGTTGCGGGCGGCGGTGTCGGGGTCGGAGGGTTCGGCGGGTGGGCTCAGGGCGAGGGTTGTGGTTAGCTGGTCTTTGGTGACTCTGCTCCAGCAGCGGCGAGGCATTTGTTCGGTGCGGTGGTGCGTGGTGGGCTTCCTGTAGGTGAAGTGGATGCAGTGGTGGTCAGTCCAGTGGGGTTCGGAGGTGTGGTTGAAGGAGACGTGTGGGCTTGCGGAAAAGATGGAGTCTAGCGTGTGGCCGGCGGCGTGGGTGGGTGTAGTCACGAGCTGTCTGAGTCCGAGGGTGGCGAGGTTGTCGATCAGGGTGGTGGAGTTGGTGTCCTTGTTGTTCTCGAGGTGGAAGTTCAGGTCCCCGAGGAGGATGTAGTCCGTGGAGGCGATGGCGTGTGTGCTGACGAAGTCAGCGATAGAATCGCTGAACTGTGGTCGGGGTCCGGGGGGTCTGTAGATGAGGGTTCCTCTGAGGGTGGTGTTGGGATCGGTGTGGATCTGGAAGTGCATGTGTTCGGCGGTGCTGAGGGTGTCGTCGGTGTTGGTTGAGACTCTGAGGGTGTTCCTGTGGACGATGGCGATGCCTCCTCCGACTCCGTTGGTGCGGTCCCGGCGGGTGATCTTGTAGCCGTCCGGGATGGCAATGGCGATGTCGGGGCTGAAGCGGGATTCAGCCAGGTCTCCGTCAGGAATGCGACGTCTGGGGAGGTTGAGTCGAGAAGGTCCCAGAGTTCGATGGCGTGTTTGCGGGCGGAGCGGGTGTTGAGGAGGATGCATCTGAGGTAGTTGGGTTCTTTCCTGGGCGGTGGTTTGGCGGGGCGGGTGCTGGCGAAGCTGCAGTTCCGGCAGGTGAAGGGCCCTTGGGTGCGCTTCGGGATGGCCAGGTAGCAGGCGTGATCTTTTCCGGGGTTGAGTGCGTGGAGGGTGCTGGCGTCGTATCGGCGTCTGTTGATGTGGCGGGCGCGGGGGATGCCCGGACCAGGGGTTCTGGCGCTGGGCGCGGTCCCGGCGCAGACGGGCTTGCCTTTGGCGCGGCCGCGCAGCGGCCGCCATTAATGGGGAGGTGGGAGGGAGGAGCAGGGAATGGGGCAGCGAATGGGCAGTGAGGGGGCGGGGCCGCAGGGGCGCAGCGGCGGGAAACAGGCACAGAAGGGAAGACGAGCACAATCAGGGCATCAAGGGGGCACAGAAAGGAAAAAACGAGCACAATCAGGGCAGCAAGGGGGCACAGAAAGGAAAAACGAGCACAATCAGGGCAGCAAGGGGGCACAGAAAGGAAAAACGAGCACAATCAGGGCAGCAAGGGGGCACAGAAGGAAAAAAACGAGCACAATCAGGGGCAGCAGCAGGGCACACAGACGGAGCTGTGTGGTGGGGAGCGACCTACCAGTCAAGGTCAGGGGTCGCTCTCTTCACCACGCAGCGGCCGCCATAAATGGGGAGGTGGGAGGGAGGAGCAGGGAATGGGGCAGCGAATGGGCAGTGAGGGGGCGGGGGTGCAGCGGCGGGAAACAGGCACAGAAAGGAAAAAAACTAGCACAATCAGGGCAGCAAGGGGGCACAGAAAGGAAAAAAAACGAGCACAATCAGGGCAGCAAGGGGGCACAGAAAGGAGAAAACGAGCACAATCAGGGCAGCAAGGGGCACAGAAAGGAGAAAAAAAAACGAGCACAATCAGGGCAGCAAGGGGGCACAGAAAGGAAAAAACGAGCACAATCAGGGCAGCAAGGGGGCACAGAAAGGAAAAAAACGAGCACAATCAGGGCAGCAAGGGGGCACAGAAAGGAAAAAGCGAGCACAATCAGGGCAGCAAGGGGGCACAGAAAGGAAAAAACGAGCACAATCAGGGCAGCAAGGGGGCACAGAAAGGAAAAAAAACGAGCACAATCAGGGCAGCAAGAGGGCACAGAAAGGAAAAAAACGAGCACAATCAGGCCAGCAAGGGGGCACAGAAAGGAAAAAAACGAGCACAATCAGGGCAGCAAGGGGGCACAGAAAGGAAAAAAACGAGCACAATCAGGGCAGCAAGGGGGCACAGAAAGGAAAAAAAAACGAGCGCAATCAGGGCAGCAAGGGGGCACAGAAAGGAAAAAACGAGCACAATCAGGGCAGCAAGGGGCACAGAAAGGAAAAAAAAAAAACAGAGCACAATCAGGGCAGCAAGGGGGCACAGAAAGGAAAAAACGAGCACAATCAGGGCAGCAAGGGGGCACAGCAAGGAAAAAACGAGCACAATCAGGGCAGCAAGGGGGCACAGAAAGGAAAAAACGAGCACAACCAGGGCAGCAAGGGGGCGCAGAAGGAAAAAAACGAGCACAATCAGGGGCAGCAGCAGGGCACACAGACGGAGCTGTGTGGTGGGGGAGCGACCTACCAGTCAAGGTCAGGGGTCGCAGATGACGTGATCATGATCTGGAAAGACAGCCTGTCAGATTTCCATGATTGGATTAACACCAGGGATGACTCTCTAAAGTTCACATACACAGCAGACAATCACAAATTGGACTTTCTGGACATTACAATTTACATAGAGGACAATACCATCAACACAAAGACATCCTACAAACCAACATCAAAGAACAGTCTGCTCTCATACAACAGTTTTCACCCGCGACCTTTGAGAGTTAACTTGCCATACAGCCTATTCCTACGCAATAGGCGGAATTGTAGTAAACTAGAAGACTACAAAACACAGGCAAAGGACCTAAGTCAAAAACTGGAGACCAGGAATTATCCTCCCACGACTATAAACAAATGCCAAAAAAGAGCGAGGAACCAACCAAGGGAAAGACTACTTGAGACCACGGCAAGGGAAACAACTGAAGATGTCCTCACTTGCGTAACGACCTACAGCACAGCATCGAACATGGTGAAAAAAATCGTGAATAAGAATTGGAGAATTCTCACTTCAGGTTCCCTGAACTGGCCGAAACCCAGATTCGCCAACAAAAGGACTAGGAACATCAAAGATATCCTTGTACACACTAGACCAATCACACTGAAACCAAGGAGAGAAACGATCACAGCCCATAATTGGTCACTACCCATGTGGATCCTGCTCTGTGGGCAAACTAACCAAAATCACCAAGGCTCTACAACTAACATCAGATTTTAAATGGACTATACGACATCATACCAACTGTAACACCACACATGTAATCTATATGATCACTTTCCCATGCGATATGAAATACATAGGGATGACCTGTTGTAAGATCAAACAACGGATCTGTGAACACAGGAGCAACATTAAGTGCAAAAGAGCGACAACAAAGATGAGTAATCACTTCATCGACTTTAATCACACCATCGACGAGCTGAACTGGGTAGTCCTCGAGACACTACCAATGAAAAATCATAATGCTGAACAGATTCTATACGAAAAAGAAAAACGATGGGTGCACAGCCTCAAAACAGATGAAACAGGATTGAATGACAACATTCCTTGGCACACCCTCTCATAGTAATCTGTATATGAACATGAGTTACCATATGAGAGCCCAGTGTAGAAGAGGCCCCCTATCTGATGACCCTGTTATCAATAAGACAAGAAGACAGATATATGCCCTCCCCTCCGTCCCAATGCTCGCATGTTGAAGCTAATCCACCTTCAAAATACAGCCAAACGGGGACATTATGCTGTAACCAATTAGGAACTCAGGCCACGCAACATAGCCTTGTTTGTCTTTTAATTTTTTATTGTCTGCCTACTCATGACCCACTCTGATAAGGAAACACTGCGCATTTTAAATAGGACACATTTACTTAATACTGTCCAATTACGCAACTTTTTTTTACGTAACTTTTCAAACACTAACGTTTAAACATTTAATGTTCCGCTTTGTCATTATATCAAGAGCGCCTTCACTCGCTAGACTCTGTGCGCTCACATCCCATTCAAGCCACTTTAATTGAATGTGCCCTCTATTCGGTTTCCACCTTAGCTTTTAAACAGACACCCATGCTAAATACCGCACCCTACAATAAGGTGGTACGCAGAGGGAGACGCTACCAGCCACGCTTACCTGTCAGCACCCTGAGAAAACACTTTCCTGCCCTCAATATTCGTATTTGGTGTTCGTTTAGAGCGCAGCAGTGTGTTGACATTTTCGATCAAGCTACCCACACAGAGTACTTAGCACACTATTGTGACTTTCCAACACGCGCATTTAACTACCTGTGCCTCCATTTCCAGCTAACTGATATCTGAGCATTAGCTTGGTAGAATCCATTCCGACATTTTACTCAGCCTATGGCACTACATAAAACTGTGCTATGCCTTTGTGATTTTCCTCTATTTAGTTGTATAGGTTTGTATTCCACCACACATTGAGTTCTAGAAAATGCATTCTTTTCAGCATCCTCATTGCTCATTCCAGATTAAGGTTGTCATAAATTTGTACAAACAGCATATCCGGTTACTATGACCTTTTTCTTTCCAGTTAAAGGTACTAATGACCGGTAACAATTGAGAAGAGGGGTAAGTTATTTACCTGCCCCTACGCATTGCATAATTGGCAACCCACTTTGCACTGGTCCTGAAGAAAGCACCCGACCCAGTTGGGCGACAGAAGGGCTGAAACATGTCGACCTCTCACATGGACTAAGAGGTGCTATAGAATAGTAGCACTTCTATGTATGCACTGCATTGATTTTAACCTTGCCCCATCTCCAACTGAATAAAATTTCCTGTTGCAGAGATGTAGGTAATTTTAAATTCACTTCACTCACATGCACTTCATTTCTGGTCACTACTGGTGTCACCAGTTGGTCTACCTCCGGGTGGAGGAAAGCATATTTTGAAAAAAAGACCCAATGATGATGCTTTCACGTTACGTAAGAAGCGGATAATCAAGATATACCACTCCACCATTCCTGTACGTGAATGAGGGTTTTTTTAAGACGGCTAACAGTCCAGACCCTGGCGTAATACAGGTACAAGTGATCCATTCTCCTATGATTTTCTATCCTCGCCTGGAAGCCTAATGAATCTCAGCTTCTCTCTCCCTCCTCTGATTAAATAGTTTGCCACAGGAAAGGAGCCAATAATCAATATGTGACCAGCTAGAATGAAAGGTGCCCTCTTTTTGTGCAGGGTGAAGAGATCTCCAGGCGTCTAATAAGTGGTGATCTTTCATAATGTCTCCAAGGTGACGACATGCTTTAGTATAGTGACGCCGTAGTCTGTGGGATCAGTCTAAAGAGGGGTCCAATACTGTATTAAAGGCACCTCCCCATATAAGATGTGTGGAGCCAATATCTAGAATAAGGCCCCATATTTAGTCAAACAATGGGGAATCCTCTATACTTGGGCCATAACAATTGACCATAGTGACGGATTGTTAGGCAAGACGTCCCCACATAATACAGTAGCGGCCCTGTGGGTCTTAGAGAGAAC
The DNA here is from genome assembly GCA_963921515.1 of Calotriton arnoldi. Lineage (NCBI taxonomy): Eukaryota > Metazoa > Chordata > Amphibia > Caudata > Salamandridae > Calotriton > Calotriton arnoldi. Next base: position 3,489,098 of record CAWUFW010000074.1, on the reverse strand, counting down.
CTGCGGGAAAGTATGGGGTATCTTTATGGATCAATATAGATGTCCTTTTGGCGTAGGTAGAGCAAGAGGCAAAACATCTGTGGGCAGCCCATTTCATCGCGAAATTGGCAGGTACCATATGCGTTTCCTGTATCATTGCAATATGTATGTTATGCCTGTCAAGATATCCAAGGTTGTGTCTGCGTTTTCAAGGGTCGCACAGTGCGTGCACATGCCAAATTAATAGGTTATAGGAGGGACGGTCAGAGCATTTGGACATAACCATAGGTCAAATTAAGTGGTATCTGCAATAAAGCATGAGCAAACGATATTGGGGACATACAGCAGTACATGCTGGAGAAAGAAAACGTCTACTTTGCGGCGAACGATCATTATAGGAGGCTGGCTTAGTATATGGTGCACACTTATTTAAGTGAAGCACCATGCACTAATCCAGGCAACCCGTATTGTGATTTTAGTGGTCTTAGACAACTAATTAAAAAAAAAAAAAAATCTTTTTATTGAGTTTTCAAGAGATATCGTCATCACTGCTGCCATGCAAGGCAGTACAACAAAAGGAAAAAACAAAAAAAGAAACATCATAATAATTGTGATTAACCAGTACACAGTATACCTGTACATGAAGTTTGATTTTACATACTAACAAGCATCTTCTTGGTATAGACGCCTTTACAAATTGAGACCATTCAGCCACGATTACGATTCACCTTGAGCCTGCGACAACAGATATTGACGTAGTGGTTCCCAAATGTCCCTGGGCTTGGAGGACGATGGGATTTCCTCTGCGTATAGTTCGAGGTTTTCTTTGCAATACACCATATCTTTAACCCAGTGATCAACACGGGGGGCAGGGAGCTTTCCCATGTTAGTGCTATTCGTCGTTTTGCTAATAAAAGAGCAATTCTCACAAATTTACCTATTGTCCATTTTAGCGGAGGTACATGGCATAGCAAACAAATCACAGGTATACATTGCAATGGATTACCGGACATGTCTCGCAGACGCTCCACCGCCCCCTCCCAGAACTTAAAGACTAGTTTGCAGTGCCATGCTAGGTGCCAGAAGTCGGCATCCGGCCGACCACAACGTTTGCAGTTACTAGTATCTCGGAAACCAAATTTGTGTAACTTAATAGGTGTGTGATAGATTTGGTGCATATATTTAAAGTGGATGATTCTCAGATTACCATTGGGGTGAGCTTGCTGGTGAGTGTGCAGATATGCTCCCACTGCCGTGGTGTCAAAGGAGGATCAAGCTTATCATTCCATCGAGCTAGACTATTGTCAGAAGCGCGTACTGTCTCATCCCTCACCGCACGATATAATTTAGTAACCAGCTGGCGCCTCGAGGGTGCTACCAATAAAAGCTGCAAAGCGTTTAGAGGGGGTGGTTCAGCAGGAAACGTCGTGTAGTGTGACCTGATCGCAGGTTTCAAGCGGTGCACAGTAAATTGAAAGAGTGGCGATTGATTAGTAATGTTTTGGAGCTCTGCGGGTGTAAGGAAATTCCCCTCGGGATAAAGATCTTGCATACGGTCTATGCCAGCTTCTGTAAGTGCGCGCATTGGACCCGTTTCCTGTGTCACGGAGAGTGCCGCGTGGTGTGCCAATGGCAAGGCCGGAGCGTATATTGGGAGTTTGGCCGCAAGTCTACCAATGGCCTGCCAGGCAGCGATGGTAACGTCTAGGGTATTGATTTCTAGTTTGGGCGTGCCTCTGTGCGTGTGAGTAAGTATACCAGCTAACGGGACCAGGTGTGCCTCTCTGTCTTAAACTGCAACATGGGGCGTAAAGGCATGTGGATGATACCAGTAATATGCATACTGCGCTTGTGCACACAAATAGTAGATATAAAGGTCTGGCGCGCAAAACCCACCTTTGGCATAGTCCATTGTAAATGTATTCCAACCCACTCTAGCTTGCTTGCCCCTCCATATCAGTTTGAGCAATAGGGTTCGCACAGTGTTAAAAAAATGTTTAGATAGTTTTATAGGGATATTTCAAAATAGATATAAAAAACGTGGCAATACCACCATCTTTATAACAGCGATGCGATCCGCCAGGGACAATGGCAATGTCGACCACCTGTGCACTTGGTGCTCCAGTGACACACAGACTTTTCCATAGTTTTCAGTTATAACAATCTCAGGATCACGATGCACCCATACTCCTAAATATTTAACTGGTTCCGTTGACCAAACCAATGGATATTCCATAGGCGGAGGGGCAGTTATCGTTGTCAAGGGTATTATCACAGATTTGTTCCAGTTAATCGTGATACCGGAGAATAAGCCAAATCGAATATATTCCCGCAGGACAGGGGACAGATACCTTTGTGGTTCACGAATAAAGAGCACCATGTCATCGGCGTAGACGGATATGCCAACCGGACGATGCCTAAAGTTTAGTGCTGACTCCCTATGCCGTTGCCGAATCACACACGCTAGTGGTTCAAGCATGAGAGCGAATATAAGTGGCGAAAGTGGACAGCCCTGACGGGTGCCTCTTTCTATCCGGAAGGGCTCAGAGGTGAATCCTCCCATGCGCACCCACGCCGAAGGATCAGAATACAGCAAGCGTACCCAGCCCAAGAACACGCCAGGGAACCCCATACGTTGCAGAATGTGAAACATGTACCTCCATTCGATCGAATCGAATACTTTTGCTGCATCCAATATAACGGCAGCGGCGGGAAGCTCCGGATCCAGCACGTGAAACATGGCAAAGATAGTTCTCAAGTTATGTGACGTGGATCATTCCGGAATAAAACCAGATTGATCCGGCAGCACCAGAAGGGGCATCAGAAGTCGGAGCTTGGTAGCCAGAATTTTAGCCAGTATTTTTGCGTCTAGGTTGATTAGTGATAGCGGACGGTATGATTCACAAGGGAAGGTGATTTATCTTTTTTGAGTAGTGTAATAATCAGTGCCTGCCGGAGAGAGGGCGGCAATGTACCAGTCTCGTGGGCCTCCGCATACATTTCTAGCAAGTAGGGCGTTAAGAGGTCAACATATGCTTTGTAGAATTCTGCTGTTAGGCCATCCGGCCCCGGGGCCTTTTTGTTCGGTAGGGAAAGAATCGCTGCCTTGATATCGGCAGCGTCGATGGGTTGGCTAAGATATTCGCGGTGACCGTCTGATAGCCAGGCAAGGGCAATGTCAGAGAGATAATCATCAAGGGCCGTGCCATCCAATCTCCCACAAGATGTGTACATATCTGCATAGCAGTCCCGAAATTGGTCAACTATGCCTTGAGGCGTGAAATGTTCTTCTCCCTGTGTGTCTACTATTTTGGTAATGTGGTGATGTTGGGCGCGGAATTTGATCTTAGCAGCTAACTGTTGACCCGGTCTGCCCTACTCGACATATGTCCTGACGACATGCCTATGCGATAGGTAACGTGTTTCTGCCAGTGTGTCATATTCCAGGAGCAGCTCATGTATTCGCGCAAGCGTAGAGGTGTGTGGTTTGATTGTGTATTCTTTTTCCAATTCTGCCAGCGCAGCTTAAGTCTTAGAAAGTTGCCCCCTAATATCAAGCAGAATGCCTGCCGCTGTGCTAATACAGACCCCCCTCACGGTTACCTTAAAGGCTTCCCATAAAGTGGCAGTGCTATCTACTGTACCCACATTTAATTCAAAGTATTGCACTATCGCTTCCCTGACAGTGTCAGCATAAGTGGGGTCCAGTAAGGCTTCAGCGCGGAAGCGCCAGATGAACGGACGATGGGTATTAAGAGGAATAGTGAGGACCAGTCTCACAGGATTGTGATCAGACAACGTGCGCGGAAGGGGAGCAACCTCCGAGACCCATTTGTTTGCTCCTTCACTTAAAAGCCAATAGTCCAAGCGGGACCAACTTTTATTCGCTGGCGTGGCGTGTGTACCCCCTCGTGTCGCAGCATTGCGTAATCGCCAGGCATCCACCAAGCCCAATTCTAGCATGGCATCTCTTATACATTGGGCCACTTTAAGTGTACGTGCGCCCTGTGGACTAGATCTGTCTTTGCTGGGATCCAGATGGGTATTTAGATCTCCGCCCCACAAGATGGCTGCATCCGGCCAGGTACGTTAAATATTGAGCATTCGAATAAATACCTGAGGGTCATCCACCACAGGACCATACACATTAACAATAGTGACCAGCGTCATCCCTAGTTTACCATGTACCATAGCACAACGCCCCTCCTCATCTGTGTAAATTTTGATTGGGGTGAATGGCATACCTCTTACAGGACAAGGACTCCCCTAGCATATGTAGAATAAGACGAGGCTAGCTTGTACCCAGCCCATCTAAGCGCAATCCAAGCCTCCGTTATCTTGGTCAGGTGCGTCTCCTGTAGGAGGACAATCTGAACCCCATGTCTATCTAGATAGGCAAATACTTGCCGAATCTTTTTTGGGGAGTTTAGCCCTCGGACGTTCCACGTCAAGGAGATGTACTTATCGCCCATGACTCAAGTGAGCAAAATGGAGCAGCAGCAAACTGTGAATCGAAGTTAGTACAGGTGTAAAAGCATGTAACAATCGTGGACAGTATGGCGGTATAATCACAAGAAACAATCCCCACTGCAAGACATTAAAACCCCCCACCCACTTTAGCAACCCCAATTTGCCAAAGCCATACCCTAGAATCAAAAACATACCCCAACAAATGGAAAGAAGTATAAAACAGAGTAGGGGGTACACCCAGTGGGGGACGCCGAGGCACATCTAACTCCCAGAAGAAACAGGGAGGTGGCCGCCGGCTTTAAGCGTTTACTCCCTTGAGGATACATCCAGTGCCTGTAGAGGAAAGCAATTAAACCCTGGGCAACAGTGCAAATGATACTGCGTTATAACCATATTATCACCAAGTCGATGTACATATAATAACGTAGGTGCATAGTCACAGTCCGCAATATCAATTAACTATGGCAATACAGTTTTCAAGTCCCAAGTAGGTATCAGTGCCATGCCATATTGTGAACTATAATAGCACCATCAGGATCCCACACAGCATCGGGGCACTTACAGTTACCTTCAGATACGGGTGCAGTTTCACAGGACCCGGGCATTAATCCTCATTGTCCGACGTGTCAGGAGGAGCCTGTTTTTTGCGGCGGAGAGATTTGGCAAAGTCCATGGCCTGCTTGGGGCTAGTGAAGATCTTGGCCTTGTCATCTGTGCCTATCCGAAGACGAGCCGGGTAGAGCATGGCATATGGGATACTCTCATTAAGCAGTAGCTTTTTCACATTCTGGAATTCCTTCCTTGCTGACTGAACAGTGGCAGTAAAGTCAGGGTAAAAAGATAATGTATTACCTTGATACGTCATAGTGCCTTTCTGTCGGGAAATGCGAAGTACTGCATCCCGGTCCCTAAAGTTCAATAGACGTGCGATGATTGGCCTGGGTGGAGTGCCCGGAGGTGGGTGAGTCGCCAAGGATCGATGAGCTCTCTCTACGACAAGCAGAGCAGAGAGATTGTCGGCACCGCATAGGTCACAAAGCATATTCTCCACGTATGTTTCCAGCCTGCCAACATTAGTGGATTCTGGCAAGCCCAGAATGCGCACGTTATTACGCCGCAAGTGCGCTTCAAGGTCCTCGTTTTTAGCCTGAATGACCGCCAGAATCTTTTCGATGTCGGTGGTTTTGGCGGTTACCTGTTGCAACCCATCCTCGGTATTGGAAATGCGTTGCTCCGCTTCGCCAATCCTAGCTGCCTGCTTGTCCAGCTTAGCTGACATGTGGTCCAATCGGCCATTAAGGGCTTCAATTTTACCGTCTATGGACTGCAGACTAGCCTGGATGGCGGTCAGAGTCTTCTCCAAAGCAGTTGGTGGCTCGGCGACGGTGTCCAGCTCCGAGTCAGAGGTCTGTGGTGGCTTCCCTGATTTGCGCAGTTCAAAATTGAGGCGCGGCTGGTTTTTATCCGCTTTGCCCATTATAGCAGGTATGCAACAGTACCAGCGTTTAAGTATGAAAGTAATGACTTATGTGGCAGACGTCCCACGCGCAGAGGACGGGACTGAACCAGAGCAAACGAAGATGCCACGGAAGGGATGTGAGCGCGTGGGAGCCCTCCGCACCCCGCCAGCGAGCAAGGAAATAATAGCTGCTACTAACCAGTAACAAGGCGCGATGCACAGAGCAGTTTGTGGGGCCCCAGGCTGGTTCACAGTACAGGGGAAAGCGTTATGTGGAGGCGCAACTGAGTTTCTAACCACAATGTGAGTGGGCGCCGTAAGTCACCAAAGGCCCATTGTGTCTCTTAGCACCAGTAGACAAGTGCAGCGTTCAGCAGCTAAGGAATTTGCAATGAGGCCAGACACTCCACCGTCATGCAGGAGGGCACCAGCGTATAACACTGGGGAATGAATATACTTTAGGCCATCAAGGAGAGCACGGGGTCTGATGGCCGAAGGAACCAATCCTCTAGACCCAGCAGCGAAAGAGAAGGCGAAGGCCCGCCCGATGAGCCACCCAAGCAAGGACACCCTGGGTACCCACCGCAGCCGAGCCAGGCTCCACTCGGTACCAAACGTGCACCCTTACCCTCTCTCCGCCAGAAATGCAGGTCCGGCGTGATCCTCTCGGGCAGGGGGACAGACCGCCCACAGCGGCCTCACCGTTGCATCGACGTCTCCGCCAGAGGAGTCAGGCCCCGGTCTCACGGCACGCCCATGCCGGCGCGGGCCGCACCCGGGTCCCAACTCCGAAGTTGCAGCGATGCTTCTGCGTGGAGCGCCGGCCTGTTGAGTAGGAATCGTGTGCAGCGCAGACCCCAAGCGAGACAGCCAGGTGGGTAGATCAATCAATCAATCAATCACGGCATTTATAGAGCGCGCTACTCACCCGGGAGGGTCTCAAGGCGCTGGGGGAGGGGGTAAGTTACTGCTCGAACAGCCAGGTCTTGAGCTGCTTCCTGAAGGAGAGATGGTCCTGGGTTCGCCGAAGGTGAGTGGGGAGGGAGTTCCAGGTCTTGGCTGCCAGGTAGGAGAAGGATCTTCCTCCGGCGGTGGTTCTGCGGATGCGTGGTACGGTGGCGAGGGCGTGGCTGGTTGATCGTAGCTGGCGTGTGGGCGTGTAGAAGGTCACGCGGTCGTTGAGGTACTTTGGGCCCAGGTCGTGGAGGGCCTTGTGTGCGTGGGTGAGGAGTCTGAACGTGATTCTCTTGCTGACGGGGAGCCAGTGCAGGTCTTTCAGGTGTCCGGTGATGTGGCTGTGTCGGGGGATGTCCAGGATGAGTCGTGCGGAGGCGTTCTGGATGCGCTGGAGTCTTTTTTGACTCCCGGTCCGCAGGCGGGAGCCGCGGGACGATCGTAGCTCGGCGCGCAACTCGGCCCCCGCGGAGCCACCGGGCGTCACACTCTGGCACTCAGGCCCTCCGGGAAGGAATGAACAAGCGAGTCCTCACCAGTATCAGTTGCTCCAGCTATGGGGGGGTCAATGCGGTGTCAGAGGAGGGCTCGGGAGTGGCCCGTGAGGCATCCGGAGTCCCAGTCGCCGCCGCTGGCTCTCATACAGCCGCCATGTTGCCTCGAGGCCCGTGTGCCGATGTTCGCCTCTCGTGAGTAGCAGGGGTCCCAGCTACGTTGAACAGCCTCAAATCGTTGCACAGCAGTTAAGAATGTGCCACCTTGCGAAAAATGGCTCGGATGCCACCCAAGGAGCAGGATATTGAAAGGATAATATCGGCGGAGCTGCACTATGGTGCAGCCATCTTGCCGTGCGCCCTCTAGCGCCCCTAGTATTCGGTCTTAGACAATTATAGAAAGCTCTCTAAGTGGTAGCTGTGGAGAGCAGCCTTCAGGCTTTTCCAGAAGGAGTGTTAAGCAGCTTGTTTTACCAGATCTAATCATGTAGCGTAGGTTAAACGAAAAAGAACCACACAGTGTTTATATAAAAATACTTCTATTTATTACACAAGACTCACTAACACATTGGTATATCTCCTACCCGGAGACGTGAACACAATACACAAAAATACTTCAAATGCAATAAGGTAAGTAGCACAAAATACAGTGGTCTCCAGGGAGAGGCCAAACCATATATTAAGAAAGTGGAATGCGAACTGCAAAAGAAGACGCGACTTGGACCAGAAGACCCAAAGAAGCCAGGAGACACAAGGAACCACCCAAGGTAAGCACCCAGGAACCCAACGGAGGCTGTGTGCAGAGTGGGAACACAGCCCTGTGACCAATAAAAGTCAATGGAGAAGTCGTGGTTGCAGTTTTGCAGAAGAAGGGCCCTTCCCAAAGGACCCCTAGAATTCCCTTGGAGGACGGAATGTTGGAGAGCCACCCCACCCGTGGATGCCCCGAGAACTAGGTTACCTACACCGGGAAAGCCATTTGCATAGGGGTGTAGAGACGTCGGAAACCTCTGTAGACGACAATGGAGGACCTGGAAGAAAATACCTCTGGAGAAGAAGGTGAGGAGTCGGGTGGAATCCAAGGGAGGATTCTGGAAGAACCTGCAAGTAGAGGGGGACAGTCTATGCCACTCAGGAGTGACCAGGAGGCACGGAACAGCAATGCCCACCGTTGTCGGATGGTTCAGACGAATTGACAGTGACCAAGTCGCTGCAGCTGTGAGGACCAGGCGACGCTAAGGAAGACCAGGAACCATGCACGCGCTGTCCCACGTCGGGTGTCGGTGACTAGGTGGTCGGTGTTCGGCGGGAGCACCAAAAAGTCTTGGTTGCCGCAACTGGCGTGGAGAACGAGAAAGGACCAACTTTGGGACCAGCAAGTTCCAAGGGACTCACCAACAGCAGGATTATCACAACAGGCCCCGAGCAAGCAGAGGAGCCCACTGAACCAGGAGAATACCCTCAGGAGGACCTACAGGCCGAAGGCACAGGAGCCGCAAGAAGACCTCGAGCAGCTCACCAAAGATGCAGGCCCACGGTGCAGAGGATGCAGTGAGGACGCTGTACTTGGCAGGAAGAGAGGCTGGAGCTTCTTGTAGCCCGAAGATCTCTGGGGCAAAGAGCCAACAAGCCTTCGCAATGGCAAATCGATGCGGTGCACAGGTGTTCGGTCACAGTGGTTCCCACGAGGGATAAAGGCCTCAAAATTGCAGAGAGGACAGGTCAGGCCTTGAGGGAGTTGCAGAAACACCTCATGTGTTGCTGAGCCTCGGGAAGTCTGTAGGATGACAGGAGCAGCAGACCGGTCAGCTTTGTTGCGGTGCCTGGAGATGCAGGGGAGTGACTCCTTTACTCCAAGGGAGATTACTTTGGGTGTCCTTGATGTCTACAGGTCTGGTGAAGATCGTGGAAGAAGCACAGACCCAGACGACGAAGACCTGCAGAACAGCGAGACCAGGAACAGCAGGAGTCTTCCTTGGTGCAGTCTCGGTTCCAGGCGAAGTCCAAGTGTTCAGGCTTGAGTCTTGTCCTACGAAAAATCTAAGGAAACGCCCACAGGTAAGCCCTTTAGTACCCTAGGGAAAGGGTTGGAACGACTCAGGGGTTCCTCCCAGAAGAGGGGCTGGGCAGAGGGGAGGATACTCCCATGTCCTTTGTTCAGTTTCGCGCCAGAGTGGGAGCCAAGGGCTCCCTGAACTAGCTTAAACTGGAGTATGCAAGGAGGGCACCAAATGTGCCCTTCAAAGAAGTCTGGTGGCGCTGGCAAGCGAAGCCCACTCCATCCCAATATCCTAAGTCCTGCCTGGGAGAGGGGTCACACCTCCCTACAACAGGAAACCTATTGTTCTACCTTCCCCTGCTGGAGAATTACTCAGCAGCAGGAGGGCTGAATCATGTCTGTGGTCGGCAGCAGCGTTAGCTTGCTGTCAGACCCTGAAGAACAAGTTACAGACCTTCGGTAACGATATATCTGTAAGAAACATAGGTTGGTTATAGATTCCTTACCTTAGAATTACCCCCAGGCGTCAGACTGGATCCGGAAAGTTTTTCATCAGCAGTACCCCTGCGCGTCGGAAGGTGGCGTCGGTTGACTCTGCGTTCAGCGTCGTGGTCGCCGGGATGACGTTGCGGTAGCTACATAGACGCTGCCCTCGCGCGCTGTCAATTCTTTTTTTTCCCGCGCCAGCAAGCGCAGATCCGGAGAGAGCGGTACCCCTAGTCATTTTTTGACTGAACTTTTTTCTCGACTTTTGTCGACTTCGTTGTTTTTTTAGTCCATCGACTCCTGGTGCACGAGGGATGCCCGGTTTTAAGGCTTGCGGTTCCTGTAACCGACTGAGGTCAGTGACGGATCCACACCGCGTGTGCCTCTACTACCTGGAGCGCGACCACGACCCCAAGTCGTGCTCCGACTGCCAGACCATGGCCCCGAAGTCTTTGCGGTCGGCTCCGCGTCGCACGAGGTCCCGGTTGCGTAAGAGGTCGAGGGACTGGTCGCGAAGCCAACAGCATTCTTCCTCTAAGTCGTCGTGGTCGCCGGGATGACGTCGCGGTAGCTACATAGACGCCGCCCTCGCGTGCGGACGTCAGTTCTGTACACGACTTTCAACAACAGAAGCGCAGAGCCATGCAAGACACTGACCACTGGTGCACAAAACTAGGGCCCTGAAAGGAAGACCTTAACCCTAGAAGTCAGTTCGCAGAACGGGGAGGATGGGTGGGGCGGTAAGGAATCTATAACTAACCTACGTTTCTTACAGATATATCGTTACCGAAGGGAAGTAACTTGTTCATCTGAAAGAAACAGTTAGTTATAGATTCCTTACCTTAGAATAGATACCCCAGCTATACCAACCCCGGAGGTGGGTCTGCGAACCAAGTTCACACCAGAAAGTCCTGGAGAACAAAACTGCCAAAGAAGCCGTCTCCCCGGACTTGGCTGCCCAGGCAGTAGTGTTTGGTGAACGTGTGCAGCGATGCCCACGTAGCTGCCTGACAGATGTCATTGAGGGGGACTCCTCGTCCCAACGCAGTAGTAGCTGCCGTCGCCCTGGTGGAATGGGCGCACAGCCCCACTGGAGGCTCCTTCTTTGCCAAAGAGTAGCAGGCTTTGATGCACAGAACGACCCACCTGGAGATGGTTCGTTTGTGCACGGCCCACGTAACCAACAAAGAGCTGGTTGTCCACCCGGAATTGTTTGGTGCGATCCAAATAGAAGGAAAGCACACGTTTTGGATCCAGACGGTGGAGCCTCTTTTCCTCTTTTGAAGGATGCGGAGGCGGAAAGAAGGTGGGCAAAGTGATGGCTTGGCCAATGTGGAAATAAGTAAACACCTTGGGAAGAAAGGAAGGTCTAGTTCTCAGGACGACCTTGTCCGGATGGACAGCCAGAAAGGGGGGCTTAGAAGAAAGAGCTTGCAGCTCACTCACCCTGCGTGCAGAGGTGATGGCCACCAGAAAGGCAGTTTTCAAAGTGAGAAGTCTGAGAGGACAGTTATGTAGCGGCTCAAAGGGAGCGCACATGAGGTAGGTAAGAACCAAGTTCAAGTCCCACTGAGGCATTACGAAGGGAACAGGAGGAAAAAGATGAGTAATGCCCTTAACGAATCTATTTACAACAGGGGACTTGAAAAGAGAAGGCTGATCAGGAAGCCTTAGGAAGGCTGAAATGGCCGAGAGGTAGCCCTTAAGAGTGCCCAGAGCAGAGTCCTGCTGGGCCAAAGAAAGGAGGAACAAGAGAACCTCAGAAAGAGGGGCGGAAAGGGGATCCACAGCCTTTGCTGCGCACCATGCCACAAGTTTGTTCCATCTGCCGGCGTATACCGTCTTAGTAGAGGGACGCCTGGCTGGCAAGATAACATCGCAGACTTCGGGAGGCAGGTCAAACAACGTCAACTGCCGCCGCTCAATCTCCAAGCAAGGAGGTGGAGGCTGGACAGGTTCGGGTGGAGGACCATCCCCTGCTGCTGTGACAGAAGATCCTCCCGAAGAGGCAGTCTGATCGGAGGATCGATGGCCATGTTCAAGAGCTCGGGATACCAGACTCTTCGTGCCCAGTCCGGAGCCACAAGAATGACTTGGGCTCGGTCGCACTTGATCTTCTTCAGCACTCTGGGCAGAAGTGGTATAGGCGGAAAGGCGTATAGAAGACAGCAACTCCACTTGCGACGAAAAGCGCCGCCTAGCGAGTGCCGCCTTGGAAATTCCAACGCGCAGAATTGCTGACATTGCGCGTTCTCTTCGGTGGCGAATATATCTAACCAAGGCTCTCCCCACTGCTGAAAGAGATCTTGCACCACCTCCGAGTGAAGTTGCCATCTGTGATCCATCATGCACCTGCGACTGAGTTCGTCCGCCCTGGTGTTCAGTGAACCTGCCAGGTGTTGAACCACCAGGGATATGCCCTGATGTTCCAGCCATGTCCAGAGGCGGAGGGCCTCTTGACATAGGGTCCACGACCCCACCCCGCCCTGTTTGTTGCAGTACCACATGGCGGTGGTGGGTCCATGAACACCTGCACTACTCTTCCCCGGACAGAGGGAAGGAATGCTTTGAGTGCAAGATGGATCGCCCGAAGCTCCAGAAGGTTGATGTGGAGCCCGGACTCTGCCGGAGACCAGAGGCCTCTGATCTCCGCCTCTCCCATGTGGCCGCCCCACCCCAGAAGGGATGCGCCTGTCACCACTGTGTGTTCTGGTTGGGGAAGGTGAGGGATCTGCCGTTGACCCAATCCTGGTTCGTTAGCCACCACTGCAATTGTCGTGCAGTGCCCTCCGAGATCTGGTCGCAATCGGACAGATTCCCCTGATGCTGCGCCCACTTGGAACTTCAGGTCCCACTGCAGAGCCCGCATGTGCCACCTGGCATGATCTACCAGCAGGATGCAGGAGGCCATCAGACCCAGCAGCCTGAGGGTCATCCTGACCGAAACCCGGGATAGAGGCTGAAAGATCGGAATTATAGCCCGAATATCCCGGACTTGCTGTTCGGGAGGATAAACTGGAAACTGCGTCGTGTCCAGAACCGCTCCGATGAAGAGGAGCTTCTGAGAGGGAGTCAGGTGTGACGTCGGCACGTTGATGGAGAACCCCAGCGAATGCAGGAGGTCGGCCGTAGTCTGGAGGTGGGAGACGACAGTCTGGGGCGAGCCTACCATCAGCAGCCAGTCGTCGAGATAGGGAAGACTGGAACCCCATATCTGCGCAGATGAGCTGTGACCACCGCCATCACTTTCGTGAACACCCGAGGGGCGCTGGTAAGGCCAAAGGGGAGCATGGTAAACTGAAAGTGCTCGTGGCCTACCGTGAACCGCAGGTAACGCCGGTGGGCCGACAGGACGGGGATGTGAAAATAAGCGTCCTGCAAGTCCAACGCTACCATCCAGTCTCCAGGGTCGAGGGCAGACAAGACCTGAGCGAGCGTCAACATTTTGAACTTCTCCTTCTGAAGGAAGCGGTTGACGTTCCTGAGATCCAAGATAGGACGCAGGCCTTTGTCCTTCTTGGGCACCAGAAAGTAGTGGGAATAGCAACCACGACCTACTTCTGGGACAGGAACGCGCTCGATGGCTCCCTTGGCCAAGAGTGCTGAAACTTCCTGTTGGAGAAGGGCCTGGTGATCCTCCGACATGCGATGGTACTGAGGTGGCATGGATGGAGGGGTAGTCTCGAAGGGGAGGGGGTAGCCCCTTCGGACTATTTGCAAAACCCACCTGTCCGACGTGATGGTGCGCCAGTGGGGGAGGTGATGGCGGATCCTGCCGCCCACTGGCGTTTGGTGGCCCTGAAAGGTCGGACTAGGAGGGTTTGGAGGCTGCTGCAGAGGGGGCTGTAGTGGACTGGCCGGCCCGCCGGCCCCCATAACCACGGCGGTGGTTCCCACGTCCCCGGCTGCGCTGGGGTTGAACAGCTTGCGCCGGCCTGTGGCTCTGGGCGGGACGTAGTGGGGCACCCCTTCCGTAGCCACGAAAGGGGCGAAAGGCAGACTGCGCAGGGCGGGTGGTGGAGAGGCCCAAGGACCTGGCCGTTGCCCTAGAGTCCTTAGAGCGCTCTAGCGCGTTGTCTGCCTTGTCGCCGAAAAGGCGACGGCCATCAAAGGGCATGTCCATAAGGGTGGATTGGACATCCCTGGAAAAACCAGTCGAACGCAACCAGGCAAAGGGTCGAAGGGCTACTGACGTGGAAATCGTCCAGCCAAGTGCGTCGGCGGTATACAGCCCACAGCGGATGGTAAACTTCGCTGCGTCTCTCCCCTCAACAACTGCACAGGAGAGCACGGCCCGGGCCTCCTCCGGGCACTGGGGCAGCACCTGCGCCACTGTATCCCACACAGAGTGGGTGTAACGGCCCAACAGACATGCAGTGTTTACCGACCGCAGTCACAAGCTGGCGGAAGAAAACATTTTCTTCCCAAGGTGGTCCAGCTTTTTGGATTTCCTATCCGGTGGTGTGGTAGGGAAGGCGCCTTTAGAAGTGGAGGCTTGGACCACCAAGCTCTCAGGGGTGGGGTGTTGGGAGAGGAAAGTGGGGTCGCCCAGGGCCGGGCGGTGGTGTCGGGCAATCATCCTGTCAACAGGAGCCCCTGTGTTGGGCCTGGACCACGTGCCCAAAAGGATGTCCATGAGGGCTTCATTAAACGGCAGCAGGGGCTCCGAAGAGCTCGCTGCCGGTTGAAGGACCTCTGTCAGGAGGTTAGTCCTGACTGTCACCGTAGGTAGCTCGAGGTGGAGAGCCTCGGCCGCCCTACGCAACCCCACTGCGTATGACGCTCCCTCCTCTGTAGCCACGGTAGGAGGAGACAACATGCCAAGGTCTGGTGAGGTATCCAGACCACTGGCTTCCCCCAGTTCCTCTCTCCAGTCCTGTTCATACACCAAATGGTCGGTTAAAGGGTCCCCAGACCCCTCCCAGTCCTCCTCATCCTCCTCTGGCTGCCAATCTGGTCTCAAAGAGCCAGGGTAGAACAGGGGCACAAAAGTACCCGTCGGCCGATGCCGGTCCGACTCCATGTCTACCTCGAGGTGGAGGCCGGGGTCGACGTCGGCTGGGGACACAGCCGATGCCGGTGGCGAACGTGGTGCTGGTGGAATCGGCGCCGGAGGAGGCATAACAAGGTCCACCGGTGCCGATCCGGATCCAGGCCTGGATCCAAGGGGACCCTGCGGGGCGAGGCCGAAGCCGCCGACGGCCCAGGGCCCCCAGCCGAATCCGCGGGGCCCGAAGGCGCGCCGGCGGAGTCGGACTGCCCAAAGATGGCGTGCATCGCTTCGTAGAACTGACGAAGCTGGGCAGGGGTCGCTCCCGGTCCCAGGAAGGGGGGGAAACACGGAGCCGACCCTACGGGCTCTGCACGCGGAGCACCACCCGCATCCTTCGTCGCGTCGGCCGACGGACGGGGAGAAGTCGAAGAGCGACGATGCTTCTTCGACTTCTTTTTGTGCTTCGACTTACCTGACCCCGAGTGCGAAGACTTAGAGGAAGAATGGTGTTGGATTCGCGACCGGTCCCTCGACCTCCTACGCGACCGGGACCTCGTGCGACACGGAGCCGACCGCAAAGACTTCGGGGCCATGGTCTGTAAGTCGGAGCACGACTTGGGGTTGTGGTCGCGCTCCAGGCAGTAGAGGCACACGCGGTGCGGATCCGTCACTGACATCAGTCGATTACAGGAACCGCAAGCCTTAAAGCCGGGCATCCCTCGTGCACCAAGAGTCGATGGACTCAAAAAACAACGAAGTCGACAAAAGTCGAGAAAAAAGTTCATTCAAAAAATGACTGGGGGTACCGCTCTCTCCGGATCTGCGCTTGCTGGCGCGGAAAAAGAAAGAACTCACGTCAGCGCACGAGGGCGGCGTCTATGTAGCTACCGCAACGTCATCCCGGCGACCACGACGCCGAACGCGGAGTCGACCGACGCCACCTTCCGACGCGCAGGGGTACTGCTGACAAAAAACTTTCCGGATCCAGTCTGACGCCTGGGGGTAATTCTAAGGTAAGGAATCTATAACTAACGGTTTCTTTCAGATAATCACAGTGCAAGGCAGAGGATTGGAAACAGATGTATTTACCAAAGTTACCGACAGGAACAATTTACTCCATTTCAATAGCTGTCACCGAAATGCGCTCAAACATCTACCTTACTCACAACTATTAAGAATTAAAAGAATCTCATCAAAAGAACTGTATGAAAACAATAGCAAGAAAATGGTTGAGAAATTTAAAGAAAGAAATTATCCGAATAGCGTTATTGAAAAAGCTGTACAAAGAAAGGAAGAAATTGTTAACTGAACAAACAGTGGCACACAATCTAGAAAGACCGGTCTTTGTTTCCAAATACTCCACCCGGAGTTATCAAATTAAGAGAAACGTGATAAAGCACTGGCCAATGGTCTAAACCGAGATCGACTTCAAAGGAATTTTTGAGAATGTTCCACTCTTCTCATATCAAAGAACAAGCAATCTTGGTGAACGTTTAAAACAATCGACCAAAGAGATACACAAAGAGACTACTCCATGTCTTAATTGTGGCCATTGCAACAATATAATTAAAGGAGCAACCATGACACACCCTACGAAGCGAACTTCCATAAAGCTTTACACCACAGCTACTTGTGATTCAAAAAACGTTGTATACATGCTTAAATGCCCATGTGGTCTAGCGTATGTGGGAAAACCAGAGCAAAAAATCAAAACTCGTATTACGGAGTACAAGAGTGATATATGTAACCATTATGACAAATCACCTGTCGCTGTACATTTCACCAAATGCAAACACAACGTCAGTCAATTGAGGTTCTTAGTTTTAGAAACTGTGCCAGTGAAGGAAGGAAGACATAATAATAAATGGCTGCTACAACGAGAACTGTACTGGATTAGCAAACTGGACTCGTGCAATCCGAAAGGTCTTAATGAACGGCTGGACTTCAGTTGCTATTTATAACTGTTGAAATGCTTTGCATTTGTAACCTGTCATACTCTTTTTGTATTATACAAATATGGTTATTTCTATTGCAATTTTGGTTAACGTATTTTCGTAGTATTTTGGTAGATGCATTAGAGTTAGTATACCATTTCAAAGTGATTCACCTTTCTTTTCATCATTTCAAAATGGCGTTTTTCTCTTACCGTCATTTAGGCGAGGTACTTGGAGATGAAGGCTTTTTTTAGTTTCTGAGCTACACCTTTCTTTATTTTTACTTTGGGACGCTTCGGGTCCACATCACTTCGGTAGATTCTTCACGCCACGAAATGCACATGGCACTCGTGTTTAAAGGTATGTTGACTTGCACGGGGTTTGTTGGCTCCGCGTACCACTTTGTATGTTTTGTAATTATCGCGTAGGAATTCGCATTAGACAGACGCTTTTCTCACTTAAACCGGCTTTGGTAAACGCGTGGCAGTTTCCCCCCATCTCACTCGCGTAATCTTATTGAGATTAATCACCCGCATTGGACGTATGTAATAATGGCTCAATAATCACTCTAGAATCACTTGAAAGCATACAGAAGTCACACCGAGCTTGGTTTTGAACATGCATGAACATTTGGGTTTCCATGGGGCTCACATTTTTCCATATCGGAATGAGAACATACTAAGTTTGATTCTTATAAAAAAAAATCTCACGTCTGCTTTTGAAATTGCACCTGGTCTGTTTTCTTGTGAATGCCATAATTTGAAGTCGGGTTTATAAAGGCACGTTTGTTTCCAAGTTTTTTTTTTTTACTCAGAGTTCACGTTTGCACTCTAATTATTCACGATTTTGTTTTCCTCACATTTTCTTGGTTTAAACCAGAGCACGGATATATCTGGGTGAACACTTTTCTAATGTTGTATATTACTAATTAAATTGGGGCTTTCTACTTCCTGAAACATTATTACTTTTGTGGTAACTTTCAGAAAAATTCCCCTGATGAAGGGCACTGTCCCGAAATGCATTGGGATTCGATATACATAACAGAAACAATGGAATTGGATATGTGTGACTTCTTAACACATAAATGAAAGGATTTGGAATCTAATCAAAATAAATGAATTTTGCCAAATAAATCATGAGTACTTGATGATTGAATACACATAAAACGACAGAAAGAGAATTTGTTTATAAATTAACTGCCCAAAAAGCATGCGGTGTTCACCAATTGCATTGCTAGGCTGGCAGAAGAAAACATCTTTTTAAGTGTGTCTAGCCTCTTGGATTCCCTGTCTGGAAGTGAGGCAGGGAACGCACCATGGGAAGTCAGGGCTTGGACCACCAAGCTCTCAGGGGTGGGGCGTTGGCTGAGGAAATTAGGATCACCTGGGGCAGGGTGATGTCGGTGGGCAATTGTCCTGTTCACAAGAGCCCCTGTGCTAGGCTTGGACCGACTTCCTAGAAGGATATCAGTCAGTGCTTCATTAAAGGGCAATAGAGGTTTGGATGAGGAAGCCCCAGGATGAAGCATTTCGGTTAGTCTTAACCGCCACCAAGGGAAGTTCGAGGCCAAGTACCTCCACTGCCCTCTTCACCACCATTAAATAAGATGCTCCCTCCTCCGTAGCCAAAGTAGGTGGAGAGAGCAAACCAGAATCTGGAGAGGTGGCCAGTCCACTGGCCTCTGCTAGTTCCTTATACCAGTCCAAATTGTCACCAGGAGTGTGTAACTGGTGTTCTAAAGGATCCAGCGACCCAAGCCACTCTTCCCCCATGGGTGTCTGCTCCTCAAAAGGCTCAGGCAATGACCTAGGACCACTGGGCTCTATCGGCATCGACCAACGCCAAATTGTCGGGGATGAGAATGGGGTTGGCGCCGCCGGTGGACTTTAGAGGCGCCAGGTCCATCGACATCGGGACCGGCGTATGAGAAGTTCATGTTGGCACGACCGGAGCTGATCCAGATCCATGAGACCCCACCGGAGCAGTTAGCGCAGAACCGGATAGAGCCTTCTCCGACTCCACAGGGCCCTAATACGCTCTGGAGGGGTCCGCCCTCTAAAAACACCTTTATTTGAGCTGGGTTGCTCCGCCACCCGGAAACGAGTCAGCCCTGGCATTGGCTCAGCAGAATCGTGCCTTGAACATCGATGTTCCCCACTCGTCTCGCCAGTCGATGGATGAGGTCAAGCTGAAGTCCGTTTAGACGACGACTTCTTTTTGTGCCTCTTCCCCAAGTGTCTTGTGGACCTTGAGTGCGACGAAGAAGACTTGGGGCTCCTGGAGCGGTTCCGCAATTTTCTTTTCCTCGATTGGGACCAAGACCTCCTAGGAGTCGTGCTCGATGGTATCGACTGCAGGGCCGCAAGCAGCTTTAGGGACCGCCATGGCTCGGATGTCTGAGCACAACTTTGAGTCGTGGTTGCGCTTGAGACATCATAAGCAGACAAGGTGGCTTAAAACCCTAGCTTTCTAGATGACATTCTTGACACACAAGAAAAATCTCCTACGAAATGTTGAAAAAATCTGTCAAAAAGAGACAGAAGGGTAGCTCTTCTCTGGATCAGTACTAACTGGTGCGGAAATAAAAGAACTGACGTCCGAGTGCCTTGGTGGTGCCTATATAGGTGACCATGACGTCATATTCGGTGCCGACGATGCACACGGAACCGAACAGAGCCACCTGATGGCGCACAGGGGTACTGTTCACACAAAAGTTTCCGGATCCAGTCTGGCACCTGGGAAATTCAAAAGTAAGGAATCTGCAGCTAGGAGTCTCTATCAGATATTCTCTTTATCAGTAATCAAAATTATTAAAGGCATCGGATACTGGCAATACATGCCTCATTGTAATATTCTCATCTCCAAGTATGATTTAAGTCATGAAAGTAAATCAATCTCTTACCCGTGCTTTGTACAGGTGATCATATACCTCAAGCAATCTAGGAATAGGTACTCCAATTTCTTGAAGTGTGTATGTTACAAAGCCTACATCCCAATTCAAAGAGCACACTTGCTGTTCAAGATACTGCACCAAAAAGTCTGTAAAAAAAATAAAATAAACACTCACTGAAACAATCACACTAAGAAACTGGTATATGCTATTGATCTACATACATGCTTTAAAATATAGCTACGTAAACCACTAACAATATTTCAGTAAACAAATGGCAATTACCAATTATGATATTAGTCCACTTTTCTTTACAAGAACATGAGCCTTTACATAATTTAAAAAGCTATAGAAAGGTTTATCTTAAAAATGAAGGACATGAAATAAACATGAACAGATTTGGTCTCTATTTTGGCATTATGCTGATGAACAAAACTTGTAATTACGGTTACCTGGCAGTGGTTACCCATGTTTATTTAGGTAAAACTTATCAGAAAATTGAAATTGCTGTTTTATCAATCTAGTGTATATGTGTACTGCTGTGTTTTGTTTTTCATACTGATTCATGTGTTTTGTTATATATGTTCCAGCTATGGTTGCATGTTTTTTTTCCCTTCAAATTTCTTTAATAGCATTTTGCAAAAAGCAAACCATATAATACAAAACTCCCCGGGCGGGAAGACAGAACAACAGAAAAACATTCTTGCAGTAAAAGTACCTTGGCGTTCCAA
Source organism: Calotriton arnoldi (assembly GCA_963921515.1). Taxonomy (NCBI): domain Eukaryota; kingdom Metazoa; phylum Chordata; class Amphibia; order Caudata; family Salamandridae; genus Calotriton; species Calotriton arnoldi. The sequence goes on along the minus strand of CAWUFW010000074.1, from coordinate 3,468,709 downwards.
CTTACAAAGGATCTTGAAGATGCGAGTAACAACTGGAAGGCGAATACTTGTATACAGATTGTCGGGGAAGGGACTGGGGTTGGATGTCTGGAGTCACCAGACATCCACCATCCGGACTCTCAACCATACGCTCAGAGTTCTCCGTCATAAAAAAACAAGAATACTCACTTTAGGGGGGTGGGGGATGCCACTACCGTGCTGGAGCACTCCCGTGCCCACCTCTACCATCTGGAGGTGGCACCCCCTCAGTCACAGGTGACCCTGGGACCGATCCATTCTACGTATCTCCTCTGTCTGCCCACAGGTGGACCACCATTGCATCCCGCAGCTCCAAGTCTCTTTCTGCATTTTCATCCTTGTGTACCCTTTTAAGCCTACATTCTTCCGCCACCGCCCATTCCAACAGGTTAGCTCCCCACTTCCCCTGCGTTGGTGGTGCCAAACACGCCCAACGAATAGCGATACAGCGCATTGCAAGCACTAGGCTCAACTGAGCAAACCTCTATACCATCTTCCTACCCTCTCTAGGGAGTAGCAAAAGGCGCAGCAGACAATGCTGAACTATCAGTTCAGCCCAGAAGGCTCTCAGCATGACCACACTAAATGAATGAAATCTGCTAGGGTCTCGTCGCAGTGGGCACAGTGAGCCGACCATGCTGGGTAAACCGTATGCAGTCTCTGCGGCATCAGGTAAGCCCTATGGAGATAACAGAACAGCGCCTGCTTAATTCTAGCGTTGCTATCTTTTTCTTGCACCTGCGCTCTAGCATGCTTCCATTCGCCATCCGTGAGAGGAAGGTCAAGGTCTCCATTCCAGTTACCACGGGCGGACTTCTAGTCTGTTAATCTCCCTTCAGGGCATTATACAACCGGAAAATGAGACCCTACCAGAGCCCAGATCCAGCAGTCCCGTCAGCGCTAGGGACTCGTTTGGTTCCTCAGGAAAACCCGTCCAAACCTCACGGGCTATATGGGACACACTTGCATATTGCAGAAATCGCCCGGACCCACTCCAAAAAGCTTACCAACCTCAATGAACATCACAAACGAATTATTCAAGTACCGATCACCTGCCCTCTGACCGCCTCCATCCACCCACCAAATGACATCCATGGAGGCGCAGATACACAAGAAGGGCCGCAGCCACCAAATGGGAAGAAGCTTTGCGTATGGCGCACATTTCAATACACATGCGACTGTCTTTTCCCATTCCCCTGCAACCTGGGTCACTATGTAGGGAGTGCTTGCCAGCACCCTACGACCCCCCCATAAGGAGCTTTGGGAGGCCCTCCTCTGATACTTGACCCTGCAGTAGCCTCTTCTCCCAATTAGGGCCTTTGGTGCACCACAGCGCTGCATACTGAAGGAGTCTAGCTAGGTAATACAGCTGGAGATCCAGGAGCCGAAATCCGCCCTCAGATAGATGCAGTTTGAGGACTTCCAGCTGGACTCTGCTACGTTTACCTGCCCAGACTAAGGACACTAGCAGCCCGTTTATCTGCCGGAATAGGGAGTCCAGCAGGACGCAAAACGAATTCTGCATGATTTAGAGACATCTGGGCAAGAGTACCATACTGCTAAGTGCCACTCTGCCCATGACGGAGAGCATTAGGGTGTTCCAAAATGTTATGGAGGTAGTGAGACTATCTACAACTCGGCCCATATTCAACTCGTACTTCAATCGTTAGTCGTGCGTCATCTGTATCCCATGGTAGCAGAACAGCACCTTCTCCCAGGGGAGACCCACCTCCGGGAGACCAGCCACCTCATGATAAGCCAGGGAAGACATGCAGAAGAGAACCGTCTGGTGCCTTTTAACGTGCAGGCCCGACACCCTCCTGAAATCGGCCATAAAATGTAATAGACGCGACACTGACCTTTCCCTGTCGGTCACACATATTAGGGTGTCATTTGCGTACATGGACACTGTGAGAGCCTTGTCTACCATTCTTATTCCCCATTTCAGGAGTTTGCTTCTCAAGTAAATCACCAACGGCTGAATGGACAGGGCGAAAAGGAGTGGGGATAGTGGGCATCCCTGCCTCGTTCCCCGCTCAATACAAAATGCATCCGATACTACCTGTCCAGTACGGACTCTTGCCTTGGGCTCCGTGTAGAGGAGGCGCACCCAGGACAAGTACCCCGAGCCTAGTCCCATACTTCGCAGCACTTCCCACAAATACTCCCAGGAGAGGTTATCAAATGCTTTGTCAATGTCTAGGGCAACAATGCTGCCTCTTCCGGCACTTCCCGTGTGGCATGCATGACATGAGAAAGCTGCCGTAAGTTCATGCGGGTGCCCTCCTCGGCATAAAGCCACAATGATCAGTATGGACCAAGTTGGTGACTATGTGGCCCAGACACTTTGCTAGTACTTTAATAAGTTATTTGATGTTCACATTTATAATGTACAGCGGTCAGTATGACCCGGGATTCCTCTGGTCTTTACTAGGCTTAAGTAGCATGATTTTTAAAGTCTCTCGCATGTGTGCAGGCAGGGTACCATTCGATTTCGCCTCTCGAAGGGTTTCCAGAAGCCTAGGGAGTAGTTCAGTGGAATATGTCTGGTAGTATTCTACCGGGAGGCTTTTAGGTCCCGGGCACTTCCTAAGAAACTATGTCTTAGAGGGCCTCTTGTAATTCGTGCATTCTTATCCCCCTTTCCAGGCTGTCTATTTTGTCCGCCAATAGTCTAGAGACCGTGACCCCACTGAGGAATGTATCCACTCCGTGCGTCGCGTCCCCCAAAGGGGCCGCATATACCTGGGTCAAATGGTCACGCTAAGCCAGATTGATCGCTGCGTGTCTCATCACCGTCCGCCTAGGTCAGGGAAAGGGTCGTCGGTGGGGGCCATCTGCGCTAAAGGAGCCAGGCTAACATTTTGCTACATCGGTTTCTCTCCCTGTTTAATCTTTGATGGTAATCCCATCGGACATGACAGTCCAGGCGGTACCAGATGTCAGCAACCCGCCTATGTGCCTCCACTAGGGTCTCCTCCCTCTCCGTCCGACCCACTGCCTGTCACTGCAATCGAACTAGGAGGGCCATCCCCTCCCTGCTCCAGTTTCTTTCTGATGCCGTATACTTTAGTGAGAATTTCCCCCCTTAAAAGAGCCCTACTTTGTGCCATCGGTCCCTGCAGTATTCAAATTAGTATCGAAATAGCCTTGTGCTGTCTGCTGCATATCTAATTTATATTTTGGGTCTCCTAGAGGCTCTGGACGGAGTCTCCACAGGGGAATGAGAGGTCTATGACCCCCCCCCCAATCCACATTCAAACAGCAGGGGAGCATGGTTCGAGAGAAAATGCACCTGGTAGCTCACTCCCTGAACATTCGTCGCACCAGAAGACAACTGAAATGGGTCCAAAAAACTAAAGGCTTAGTGCGTGGGGGTATAACAAGAGTATTCCCTAGAAGTCGGATGATGCTCACGCCATAAATCCACACACTGCAGTCTGGTCATAGTTTCCTGCAGCTTCATATTTGGTTTGGTTCCCAGTCTGGGAGGGTGCCAATCCATTCGCCCATCCAGGACACAATATGGTTGTGTGTTTTAATGTTATTTAGTTTTTTAATAGCTAAATGAAAATTGTGGTTTGGAGTATATTAAAATGGACATGAAAATTATCACTGGCATCTTCTGTTCTTTTATTTTTTATGAAAGCCATATTTAAAAACATGTTGGCAGTCAACATTTATCTGCAAATGTAACCAGTGGCAGCCGCTAAAGCCTGTCAACATACTCTTTTTTAAACAAAAGGTAATTGTAGGAAACCGACCTCCCTATATAGTGCACCACAATGGGGTACACTGTGCAGAGAGGTTGGAGAGACCCTTATTGGTTTACAGAGGCAAGAGTAGATAATACTAACGCTCTATTTTGTATTAGTGTGGGCGAGCAGTTAGGCTTATCAGAGTGTAGAGCTAAGCATCTGTTGTACTCACAGAGGCAATAAATGGAACACACACTCAAGAATGAAGTCGAGACCGATTTATAAAAAATAGTAAGTCTTTTTATATATATTTTGAACCAAAAACTTCAGTTACAGCTAAGCTTGTAACACGTTTTAGCAATAAGCACGATTAAGTACAGGTAATATACAGTTGCGCGCAATTACGCACAATTTTATCCTATAGAGAAAAACATAGAATGCGATAAATCACAGTGCAGTAGGACTTAAGGGTTCACCTTCAAGAATTCGAATGTTAGGGAGCCAGGGTCCAAAGATCTACCAGCAGTTTCTCAGGAACGTTCCGGATTCAGCCGGGAGCAGGGTGCTAGGAGAGTAAGTAGTTGGCGCTACGAAGAAGGGGGGGGCCAGCTAAAAACAGGCTGCACAAGGGGACTTGTAGGCAAGTCCGGGGGCACTCAAAAGAGTGCAGAGGTCGCAAGGGCCTTGGGACCATGGAAGCAGAAAGATTTCAGAGATTCCCTGACCGGTGGGGCTGGGTGCATGGCAAACAGGTAATTCAAACTCTGGTGCGCCAATGCACCTCGCTGTCAGGGGCAAACACCTCAGAGGGGCGGGTGCAGGATGGCTGGGCCACTAAGCGAGTCTCTCGACGGGTGCTTGGTCCTCAGGCAGTTTCCGTCTGGCTTGAGCTCTTGTAGTCGGGTCTTGGGTTGCAGGGCATCCGGTACCCCGGGGTTGGTGGTGCTCGACTCCGGAAGATCCTGGTGCCTACAAACTGGGTGAGGAGGCAGAGTTGATTCTTCTGAGCTGCAGTACCTTTTCCTGAGCAGTTGTAGTGTCAGTGGGGCCAGGGAGCTGCAAGTCAGACTCTCCGGTTTCGGTGCCTGCGATGCTGGGGAGTAGCTCCTCTACTCCAAAGGAGTTCTTAGGCAATTTGGTTAGTGCTGGAGAGCCCCTGGCGTTTGTAGAGGTCTCTCAGTGGCAGGACAAGGCAGGGTTCCACGACTGTCGAGTCTTTGGGCTGCTGGCAGAGTTTTGCGCCAAAATCCAGTCCAGGCTCTCTGTTCTCGGGGTCAGCTGATCTTCTTTGTCCTTTGTCTTCTTGTGCCCGTCGAATCTGAAATTCAGGACTCCGGGGCGCCACCTAAATACTAAATTTAGGGGCATTAAAGGGAGTGCCAGGTAGTGGCCAATGGACTACCTACCTTTAGGGTGACTACACACTCTAAATGCTCACCCCACGAGGAGAGTGGGCCTGACCCCGACAGGCTATTTTCCCCATCTTCAAGATGGTGGCAAATGGGTGGGAGGTTCACATCGCCTGCCCCACCTTAGGAGTGGTGCAGGTTCACTGGGTACCCTTCTCCTCATCTAACTCATTTTCCCACCTGTCTTCCTGCCAAAAGTGGGGTCAGGATAGTGAGGTTGCCATCTGGTGCTAGCAGGAGAGGCGTGGGTTGGAATTCAAAGGCAGCATCGCCTTTGAAGCTTTCAGCCCTGGAAAACTGTTCCTGCCTGGAGGAGGTGTGAAGCACCTACCCCCAGGGCAGGCATTGTTTCTGGCCCTGGAGAGTGAAGGCTCTCACCCCATGGGTCCAGAAACATGTCTAGTGGTGTCAGGCTTTTGGAGACCAGGCAGAAACACACTAGAAGGCCGCAGATTTTCAGGGGACTCTTCTAAAGGGTCCTCTGGGTGCAACTATTAATTAATCTGACACTGAAATCAGTGTAGGTTTATTAAGACGAGATGTTTGGTACCAAACATTCTATAATTCATTTAAGAAATCAGGGAACTGGGGAAATCGAAATGACAATTGTCCAGCCCATGTACTCCCTATGGCCTCCCTCTTTACTTACAATATCCAGGAATTGACATGGATATTGAAGGGGCATATCTGCTCATGCAGATATGCCCTCACAGGAGATATAGTGCACTCTGCCTTGGGACTACAAGGCCTGCTACAGGTGTGACTTACCCATATCCCATGCAGTGCATGTGGGCATGGCACACAGGGATGTGTGCCATGTCGACTCTTCAGTTTGGTCTGCACACAGGCATGCAGTCTGCAATGGCAAAGTGCAGGGCCTTGGTAAGGGGACCCTAGGGTGGAACAATTTGTGCTACAGCCCTTGGGGACCCTCTTCAGTGCCAATGCCCTAGGTACCAGGGGTACCATCTACAGGGACTTACAAGGGCCACTAAAGTTGTGCCAATTGGGAAACAAAAGGTACAGTTTTTAGGGAAAGAACACTGGTACTGGGAACCTGGTTAGCAGGGATCCAGTACACTTCCGTCAAAGTTGCGCTCAAAACCCAGACAACATGCGGGGGTGTGGGTGGTGGGCTGGGGGGAGGGCTACAAAACTCAGTTTCCTTAAGTCATGGTCACTGCCAACATCTGGAATGATCAAGCCCTGCGTATGGCGATCTCAGAAGTGCATCTTTTTACAGCTCCTAAAAATTCAGCACTTTTCGGTACCAGAACACCACAATAATTTTGCTTGGAGACTAGGAAGTAGCAGTAACAGAACCCTGTTACTCTCGCTGGTACAGGAACCAGTTCCACACCATCCCTCTGAAGCAAGGCAAGAACTTCCAACTCCAAGATCAAGTGGTCGACCAAGCTAGTCTGCCTGGAAAAAGGATGCTTCATGGGAGAGGTCAAAAAAGGGACAGCATATCCTTAGAAATTTAACTCAATAACCACTGATCTTTGGTAACAGTTTTTCAATGGTCCAGAAAGGCAGCAATCCTCCCCAGACTGGAAGAAAGTGGGTGGAGAAGTACCAAGTAAAGCTGTGAAGGGTTTTCCGTATATCAGGGAAATGGCGCTCAGACTAGTACGCGTTAATGATAAGCACGCTGCTGTATGTGTACGGTGCTAACAGGTAGGGGGAAAAAAACAATAACCCCCGTGAAACGTGTGAGTCAACAACCCACACTGGTAATATGAACAATGTCCTGTGCACACGTAGTTGGGATAACAGATCAAGCAAAGTCTCAAAAGTAGCCAATTCAAGATCAACATCAGTTGTGTGAATCATAATTATTTAATGATGAAATAAAGCAAAAGAAGAACCAGCTGGTTCTTCTTTTGCTTTATTTCATCATTAAATAATTATGATTCACACAACTGATGTTGATCTTGAATTGGGCTACTTTTGAGACTTTGCTTCGATCTGTTATCCCAACTACGTGTGCACAGGACATTGTTCATATTACCAAGTAAAGATGTTTTGCATTAGTTAGCCAGATGAAGAGGGCTGTAACTGCTGCTGTCAGCCCTTTGTTCATCCTTTTCCATAAACAAAAGCAAAAGCCGCCACATAGTCTGCACTGGTTGAGAAGGCTGATTTTGTCCATAAGGTTGAGCTCTTGACAGCCATAAAAACAACAATATTGTTGAGGGAACTGCTTGGCCACAAGGCTAATCACAGAGTGGACTGCTAACCATATAGCACTCCAAGAAAGAATCTGTCTTTTTACCATCAAACAGCATATCCATAAGGGCAACTTGCAGGACATGACTTTGAAGCTTTCCATCCCATAGCATCCAAAAGCTTGGATACATTGTTGAAGGGTGAGCGTGGAAACACATTAGGGTTCAGCTTTGTAGAAGACACTTGAACAATAATACTTTTCGGTTAAAGGTGGGCTGAAAGAATCATTGGGTCTGTAGGTACGGCCTCAAGCACTGCATGATTTGTAGATAGACGGCACAGCCAGGGAAGGATTTCTGCCTAGCACCAAGCATGTGTTCAAGGAGGGCTATGCCAAAAGGGAGAAGAGGTGCCGAGCGTTAGAAGATGGCTCTAAATTTCTGTTAGATTAGATCTAAACAGAGCAGTCGGGAGTGGCAACTCTAGTGCTCCAACCGCTTTATACACCATAACTATGAATGAGCAAACTTCGTACAAAGGATATTCTGGTTCTGTAGCGGTCTGGAGTCCACAGGAATTTTCTAGGTGCAACTAAAGCCTAGCATCAGTTTACTGGGGAGTGGTATGTGGGAACTGGATGTGGTGGGCAGGTATAAACATCAGAATCTTTGCCAAAGTGCTGGAACTCTGCATTCAGAATGTTCAATATCAGAATCTGAGCCAAGAAGCTCCTCAAGACAGGCAAATCTTTGAGCCCTAGGGAAAGGATTGCCAATGGTTTGTCCTCAAAGCAAGGCTAGACCTTTCTTGCAGAAAAGAGGATTCCCTCTGATTTGGATCCAGATGGTTGACCAGTTTGCGGATGCAACTGTAGAGGTGATGTAACAGGCGCAGGTGAGGATGTTGATAGGATTGGGAGTCCCAGAGCTGCTGGAGGAGTGGTAGGCTTTTAAGGCAGTACCAAAATCCAGAGTCTGATGTGGCATGAAGTTGCTTAGTGTCATGGGCAGAGAAGCGGAAAGCGACTTACCCTGAGGATCTGCCACATTCAGGGATTTGGTGGTGGCCGGAAGGGTGAAAAGACATTCCTAAAGAAAAGGTTACTTGCTTTCAGTAATATTTCTGGTGGATAATATATCTTCACGTAATTTATTCACATAAAGATTGTATCATCTAGATGCCAGACTTGATCTCAAAAACCATGTCCCCAGCAGTAGTTGTGTTACCAGGTGGCAACACATGGCTTTAGCCGTAACTTCAACCCCCACCCTGCACCCACATACCCAACCTTTGGGTCCTTTTAATTACATATGGCATTAACTCATCAGGGAGAGGGCAATGAGAAATCTGTGAAAAGATATAGTATAAACCCGAAACTGTGTGATCTAAGGTTAGAAATTCTTTCTTGAGATGGATACTTCGTCTCACAGATTCCTCTCCTTATAAATAAGGCACAAAGCAATACCACTCAGGAGTGGAAACTGAGTACTGCAAAGTAACCACAGAAGTCAGGCAACATAGCCCTAGCAAATTATCAGTCACTGTGTACCTGAGCTGTGATGCAATGGAGTTTTGAAAAATCCTGTAGGGATGACCAATTGGCCGTCTAGAAACACGAGCCACCCTGACACCTCGAGTAAAAGCAGCAGTGGCCCTTGTGGACAGAGTATGAATGCCAGATGGAGGGTCTTTCATTGTCAAGGGATCACAAATCTTTATGCAGAGAATAACCTAGAGTGAGATTGTGCACTTGGTTACCACAGTACCCTTCCCGGCTCCTGCAAATGACACAAAGAACAGATCATCCACTCTATCCAGTTGTGCATGGTCGATAAGGCAAGCCTGGAATCCAGAATATGCCGTCTCTCCTCCTCTGTCGGGTAAGGAAGAGAAGTACAAGTTACTTACCTTAGTAAGGCTTTTTCTGGGAGAAACTCTATCTACCTGCAGATTCCTTACCTTAGAATATTCCCCAGGCGTCAGACTGGGCCAGAAAACTCTTGGGCAGTACCTATGCTTGCCGGTAGGTGGCGCCAACGGCTCCGCGTCAACATCGTCCACGCCTGATGTGACGTGAGAGGTGCTTATATAGGTTCCACCCCAACGCACGGACATCAGATTCTTTTGTGACACATTCCTCTCCTACAGATGCGGAGTCACTTGATAATGATTGTGACAATTGTGCTGTATTTAATGAGGACCTTCCAGAAGGAGTCCAGTTTGCAGAGCAGGGAGCAAGGGAGGGTCGGTAATGTATCTGTGGTTAGAGTCTCTACCAGAAAAGGAATTACCGAAGGGAAGTAACTTGTTCTTCTGAATGAGACGTCCAACAGCAGATTCCTTACCTTAGAATAGATAACCAAAGCAATAACCTCCCCGGTGGAGGGATTACGAAGCGGCTTAAAAACAAATGTCCTGCCTTATCGAGCAGGTAAAATGCCCATCTCGACGGACCTGACTGTCCAGTCTATTGTGCTTCTTGAACATATGAAGCAATGCCTACGTAGCCACCTGGGATATGTCGAGAACAGATACCCCACGTGCCGACACAGTAGTCGCAGCCTTGGCTCTGGTTGAGTGAGCGCTCAAGCCTTCCAGGAGCTGCTTCTTCACAATGCGTAGCAGATTTTTATGCAGAGTACAATCCATTGAGAGATGGTCCTCTTCTGCACTGATTTGTCCTTCGCTTCAGTGAATCACATGAAAAGCTAATCGTCCAGGCGGTGTTGTTTGGTATGATCAATATAAAAAACTTAAGGCTCTCTTTGGGCCAAAATGGTGAAGCCTCTGCTCCTCCTTAGACGGAGAGCAAAGAATGTCAGAAGGTTGGTTGTCTGACTGATGTGAAACGGAGTCACCACCACCTTAGGCAAAAAGGAGGAACGGGTTTGAAGAACCAGTTTGTCCTGATAAGAGGTGGTATAAGGTGGGTGAACGGGGACGGCCTGAAGCTCGCTCACCCTCTGAGCCGATGTAATGGCAATCAAGACAATAGTCTTAATTGTTAGAAGTCTGAGAGGACAGATATGTATGGGTTCAAAGGAGGACCACATCAGGTAGGTAAATACAAATTTAAATCCCATTTGGACATAATGAAGGAGAAAAGACAAACGTGCTGCAAACCTTGCAACCTTTAAACAGGGACTGCCGATCCTGCAACCGTATAAAGGCCAAGATAGCTGATAAATACTCCTTGACGGTGCCCAGAGCCAGAACTTGCCAGGCTAACAACAACAAAAACAGCAGTAGGTCAACTTGCTTGGCTGAACACCAAACCACAAACTTGTCCCTACTTCAGGAGTATACATATTTTGAGGGATGCCTAGCTGCCAGAATAAAATAAACGACCTCGGAAGGGAGATCGAAGATACTCAGCTGTCGTGGCTCAATCTCAAAGGATGAAGATGGAGCATGCACAAATTCAGGTGCAGGACCCTGACCCAGGAGATCCGCTCTCCCCCCCAAAACGGGCAGCTTGACCGGAGAATATGTGCTCATGTCCAATGTTTCAGGATACAATACTCTCCGAGCCCAGTCCAGAGCTACTAGGATGACTTGGGCCCAGTCGGTCCCGATCTTTTTGAGGATTTGGGGCAGACGTGGTATCAGTGGAAAGGCGCAGAGGAGTTCCAAGTTCCACTCTAAGCAGAACGCGTCACTGAGTGAGAGCCACGTTGGAAACTCCAACATGCAGAAGTTCTGACATGGCACATTTGCAGCAGTGTCGAATAGATCGAGCCAAGGTTCTACCCATTTGCAAAAGAGACCTCGCACCACCTCCGGGTGTAGACAGCATGCGTGATCCGTAAGGCGTCAAGGGCTGAGGCCGTCTGCCCTGGTGTTCACATATTCTGTCAGGTGTTGTAGAAACAGGAAGGTGTCCTGATATTGCAGTCACTTCCAGAGGCAAACGGCCTCCTGGCACAGTCGACAACCACACCCGCCCTTCTTGTTGCAGTACCACTTGGCAGTGGTGTTGTCTGGGAACATCTGAATAAGCCACCTTTTTATGGATGGCAGGAAGGCTTTCAATGCCAAGCCTATGATCTCTACCTCTCCAACATGGCCACCCCAGCCCAGAAGTGATGCATTGGTCACTGCTGTCGGCTTTGGGTGGGGAAGGGAGGAGGGTCTGCCGCTGACAAAAATCGTGGTCTATTAACCACCTCTGCAGATGTTTTACAGTCTCCTTTGAAATCTGGACCAGGTCAGAGAAATTCCCCTTGTGATGTGTCCGCCATGACTTCGCAGCGTACTTCATCAACAGGATGCAGGAGGCCACAGACCCAGCAGCCTCACCGAAATCCAGGACTGAGGTTGAAACATCGGGATCATAGCCTCAATGTCCTGGACACTCTGCTTCAGTGGGTAGGCATGGAATTGCAGTGTCTCCAGAATGGCTCGGAAGAAAGGGAGCGTCTGAGAAGGAGTAAGGTGTGACTTCGGCATGTTGATAGTGAACCCCAGCGAATGCAGGAGTTCCACCGTAGTCTGGAGGTCGATGACGACTGCTAGGTTGAGCCTTCGCAGCCAGTCAGAGGTAGGCGAAGATGAAAACCCTGACCTGTGCAGATGTATTGCAAACCACTGCAATCACCTTGGTGAACACCCAAGGAACACTGCTGAGACCAAAGGGGAACCCAGTGTGATGGAAATGCTCCTGTCCCACAGTGAACTGCAAGTAACGCCGATGGGCCTGCAGGACGGGAACGTGAAAATAGGCATCCTGCAGGTCCAGTGCTACCAACCAATCTTCAACGTCGAGCGCAGACAGGACCTGATCAAGCTTGAGCATCTTGAAATCTTCCTTTACCAGGAAGGTATTGACAGGGTGCAGGTCTAGGATAGGTCAAAGGCCCCGTCCTTCTTGGGCACACAAAAGTAGTGGAAATAACAATCAAAACCTACTTCTGATGGTGGTACTCTCTTGGTGGCTTCTTTGGCCAAAAGAGCCTGCACTTCCTGGTGTAATACGGAGAGGTGGTCTTCAATCAGCCGATCTGAGGACGGTGGCAGAGATGGCGGGGTTTCTGTAAATGGAAGGGCGTAACCCCGCCAGAAAATTTTAAATACCCACTTGTCTGAAGTTATGTTGTGGCATTGGGTCAGGAGGTGCCTGATCCTGCCTCCAACAGGATGCCCGTGTTGGTGTGAGGGCTTACTAAAGAAGCGTGGAGGCAGCGACTGCCGGAAGGGGTGGCAGACTGGACAGATTTCTGGCTTTGAATCCCATGGGATTTGTGGGAGCTGCATCCGCGGCCAAGAAAAGGCTGAAAAGCCTGTTGGCTGTGGTGGGTAGGTTGGAAAGGATGCAGCTGGTAGCCCCTACTGTAGCCACATAATTATCAAAAGGAAGAATGCAGCTGGCGTGAGACCCTACTCTCCTTAGAGCAATAAAGTGCTGAATCACCCATGCCTTGTCGCCTCCTTTTTTTTCCCATTCCTTGGAAGCGAGGTCGACTAACGAGGATTACTTGATTCAATCGACTGAAGTTAAGTGGATGGTTTCCACTCTCTGATCGATGGTTCTACCACGATTTTCACCGCAGCATTCATATTTTGGAGTACATCCCATTTTTGAGTGTCCTTTTCTCTCTCCCTTCCGAACTTTGGAGCCACTGAGCCCTTTTTGTCCTCGACGACATTTTGCGCCTATGAGGACTCTTTTCTAATTCAGACACGGTGCCCTTCCCCCTTTTTCACTCAACCACTTGTCCTGAGGAAGACCCCGCCAGTAAGGTTTCTAAGAACACCTACATACTTTCAGGGGTCGAAACGTCGACAGATTACTGATGCCAGTATCGCCAACAGTGCATGCCGCACTGTGACTCTTTATGTTACATGGCTATGTAACCTATTGTAATTGTTTCCTTTTTGTTAAGAATGTGTGGCATTGAATAGCATGCCCAACAATTTGATTGTGATACCCACTAGTAGTGTCTTTCACTTACCTCACTTAAGTCACTCCCCTTTCCCCTTCCCATCCAGTCGGGCACATCAATGATGGTTTGCAATGTTTTCTTTTAAATCTGCATCTTGTGTTCGGTGTGATTAAATAACACTTGAGCACTATTTAATTCTCCTTTTTGATTTACTGTTGTGAATACAATTGTATATTTTTTAGTTTTTACACTGTATGTATGTAATAGTACTGGGACCACCACATTCTATATTGTCGCCAAACAGGCAAGTGTTGTCGAAGGGCATGTCCATAAGGGATGCCTGGACATCCCCCAAGAAGCCAGTTGATCTCAACCAGGTATAACAGATAAGTGTTACTGATGAAGCAATGGCCCTGCCCAGCGAGTCTGTTGTGTCCAGGCTTCATCTAAGAGTGAGCTTGGCTGCATCCCTGCAATCAGCAATAGCCTGGGTCAGGATGGCTCGGGCCCCCTCCAAGACCATGGGCAGCACTTAATGCAGTGTGGGTACATCAGCCCAGGAGGCACACAGTGATCACCAACCACAGTGCAAGACTGGAGGAGGAGAAAATACTCTTCCTGAAGGTATCCAGCCTCTTGAATTCCCTATCTGGTGGAGTCGTAGGGAATGCAGGGGTTAACCTTAGAGTAGAGGACTGCACCACCAGGATCTCAGGGGTGAGGTGCTGGGTGAGGAAAGCTGGGTCCACAGGAGCGGGGCAGTGCCAGCATTCGACTGTACTGTGCACAAGAGTGCCCATGCAGGGCTGGCAGGACATCAGAGAGGGCTTAGTTGAAGGGTAGATGGGATTCTGTGAGGGGCACCCCTGGCTAAAGCACCTCCGTCAAGACATTGGTAGAGTGAGGTTAAGTACCTCAGCCGCCCTCCGCACCACCACAGCATAGGAGGCCCCTTCCTCCATAGCCACACTAGGAACAGAGACCAGGCCAATGTCTGGTGAGGTGTCCAGACCACTGGCATCCGCCAGGTCCTCATAACAGTTTCCTTCGGCCAAAGGTTCTTCAAGGGGGTCAAGGTAGCTGTAAGGATTCTCAGATCCACCTCAATTGTACTCTTCACAGAGCCTGTCAGGAAACGGAGGCACTGTCTCCGATTCAGAAAGGTCATGGGCGGGCTGGTGCCAGAGTCCACGTCTGACTACGCCGGTCTGACTCCGTATTAGAGTTGGGAATGCCTATGGCGTTGGCGCCAGCTGCGCCAGGAAAGGCGTAATTGGACTGCACCCCAGCGAAGGTCGTGAATTCGCGACTGGAGTCGGTCCGGATCCAGAGGGCTCAACTGTCGCAGAGAGCGAACCCGCCAGCGATAACCCAGTCGGGGCACCTCCCAAACCCGTAGGGGCCAAGAGTACTCCAGAGGGGGCTGGCCACCCAAAGATGAGGTGCATGGCCTTCTACAACTTCTTGAGTTGGGCGCAGGATCAGGACCTTCTACGTGAGTGGGACTGGAGCGATGCAGAGTCGTCCAGTTTTGAGAGGCCAGGAGCGTAATCACCTGCTCCCGGATCTCTTTAGGGTTCATCGTATGGCAGTCAGACAGGCCCTGGAGTCATGGTCCTACTGCAGGCACTGCAAGCAAATCAGGAGGGGGTCTGTCACAGATATTTGCCTGTAACAGGCTCCACAGGGTTTAAAACCTGCATGTTTCTTATGGGACATCCCTAAGGCACACTAGGTTCAAATAGGTCAACAAAACGTCAAAAAACGACTGGGGTAGCTCTTCCGGATCCACGCTGATGGTGCGGAAAGAAATTAACTGAGTTGAGTCCGCTAGGGTGGTGCCTATATAGACACCGCACACGTCACATCCACCGCCACAGTCACCTACTGGTGTGCAGCGGCACTGCTCAAGATTTTCCAGAGCCAGTCTGAGGCCTGGGAATATGCTACGGTAAGGAATCTGGGGCTAGAAGTCTCAGATTTCCTCGTATTTGCTATGCTCAATGGCTGCAGTATTTGGACCTGTGCTCTACCACCACCCAGGGAAACCTACCAAACCCAGACATTTTGCAAAACTACACACCCAGGAGAGTCCAAGGTGGTGTGCCTTGCATGGATCCCATGATGTTTTCTTACCGAAAATGCCCCACAAATCTTTGCCTAAAATCACAAATTTTCCTCACATTTCTGTTGGAGGTACATCCGGAATTTGAAAGATTCCACAAAATTTCTACCACACAGCATCCCCACGGTTGTCTTGAAAATAATGCTACCCCACTTTTGTGGCTGGGCCTAGTGCCCTTGTCACGAATGGACAAAGGCAGACGCCCAAATTCACAGCTACCCACACTGCTAAAAATTGTCTGTTTTGAGAGAAATTTTTGATATGTCCAGGTTGCTTTTGAACACTGTCCTATCTCTGTGCTGGGCTTATGCATGTAGGTGGGATAGCACTTTTATGGGGACAAAATTGGGAACGCTGGGTGGTAAGAATGTTGTGGATCTCCATAGATTTCTGTGCTTTCTTTCACAGAATCTGATGAAAATGTATCTGTTGCCTACATTTGAGGTTTGAAGAGCATGGTGGGTAAGGAAAGGTATGGGGATCCACACAAGGCACACCACCCTGGTTTAAAGTGTTTCGTTTTTTTAAATGTCTGGATTTGGTCTGTTTCCCTGGGTGGCGTTTGAGCCCAGTTCCGAAATCCACATCTATCCACGTTGAGAAAAAAAAAAAAAGTTGATTTTGAGTGGAAAAATCTGATCTTTCCACATTGTGTTTAGCGACCCACCTGCACAAACTGGGTAAAAATTTTATCAGGACAAGTGAGGGAATGGCAGAAATGTTATGGATCCGTGCAGACTCCGGACCCATCTCTCAAAGAAATTTGAATAAAATATGTATTTTTGCCAACATTTTTGGTTTGCAGGGCATTGTGGGTCAGAAAAGGTAAGGGGATTCAAGCAAGGCACACCATCCTCGACTTATCAGGGTGCCCAAAATCCACAGCTATCCACAATGTGAAAAAAAGCATTGATTTTGCTGGATGAAATGAGATGTCTCCAGGTTACGTTTTGGGGTGATTTGTGTCACGGGCACTAGTGACACAAGTGGGGTACCATTTGTATCTGAAGACCACAGAATAGTAGAACATTTGTTATTACCAATGTATTTCTCTGCATTTGTGACTTCCAAATATAAGCCAGTGTGTGCAAGAAAGTAGAATTTTGCAAAATGCCCTGAGTCACATGATATTATGGATAACCTCAAATTCAAAGGTGTACAAATAACCAATGTTTCTAAACTCAGTATACTGCGCACATTTCAGAAAAACATAGGTTTCCTTCATACCCATTTTTCTTTCATTATATTTTACATAATGAATTTGTATATGGTCAGTACACAATGGAAAATCATTACAAGCTGCAGCTCAGTTGTTGGCGCTGGGTATCGCGTGTTTTTGGATAACCTACAAAACCTATGTATCCCTGTGACCAGAAGAGACTATCAGATGTAACAGTATGTTGCTTTTGTAAACTGTCCATCCGGAGTAAAAATTACAGCTAAAAAGGTTATTAATGGTTTTTATTTCCTACTTATTTTCATTATTTTTTTATTTCCTCAATTAGTTTATTTGGGAAAACCTTGAAAGTTAAACAGAAATGATTACTTACTGAATTTATAATTTTTTCTACTTTTCTTGGGATCACTCATGGGTTTCACAGCTGTATCTACCACAAACTGCAAGTATGTTGAAACCACAAAAATGAGAAAAAATGGACTACCATCTTGGAAAAAAATTCAAAAATTGTTGTAAAAAAAAAAAAAAAAAAATGTTTTAAAATATAAATCTGCTTGATCCTGAAAGCTGGCGATTCTAGCACAGCAAACCTTTTGTTGAGGTTATTATTATTTTTTTTAAATATACTCTCATACACAGCCCATTATTCCAATTTCTAGCAACGCCCCCTCCAATCATTTGCTATATTTTGACTGTTTTCTCAGTCCCAAACCCTCCCCTAACCCCTTCCCCCCACTTCTGGGGAATCCACAAACCCTGGGTACCCTTATTATCTTAGAAAGTTTGGAGGAAAAAAAAGAGGCAAATTTGGCCTGGATATCTGTTGCGGAAAAAACATTATGAGGGCCTAAATAAAAACTGTACCAAACATCAAAAAAGGGCTCAGCAATGGGGGTGAGGTGGGGGGGGGCGGGGGTGTTTGAGGGGTATGCAAAATCTTCAGTTACTAAATGATGCACATAAGGGTGGCCAGTTGGTGGTCATATTGCTCATGGCTAAGAGGACATGCCCCCCCAATCACAGGCATCAAAGATAAGCTGGGTCAATTACAGCAAACTCAAACAGATGTTAATTAACCATTGTGGTGATCATTTTGCCCAGATTGTATTCTGAGAGTGGGGTGACACTAGATCTATTTATAGTAGAGACGGATGTCTGAAAGGTCATTTGAAATCTCGCTGGAGGCAAAATGACTGGGACGGATTGCCCTCCAGATGAATTCTACTGTCAATATGAGCAAGTTACTGACCTTCGGCAACGCTCTTTCTTGTGGATACTCTACCCACTAATTCCTCACCTTTAGAATGTCCCCAGGGGCGTGATCTGTATATAGGGTAAAGGGAGATCCCTCCAAATAATACAGTAATTTGTCCACAGCCTTTCTTAGTGGTTGGAAAAGGAGTGTTTCGGATTGCCGTGACCTTTTCTTGTTGGGGCTCAATGACACCATTCCCCAAGAGATAGCCCAAGTATCTGACTTTTTTTAACCCCATTTTGGACTTTTTTGCATAGATGTGTAGTCCGGCTGTCTTTAAAGCCTGAAATACCTCCTGGCAGTGTAACAGATGTTGTTCATAATTGGGGCTGAATATCAGTATATCATCCAGGTAGGCTGATGAATAGTATTGATGATCACAAAGCACCTTGTCCATAAGCCTTTGGAATGTTGCTGGAGCTCCATGTAGGCCGAAAGGCATTACGGTGAATTCAAATAGACCGGTAGGAGTGCTAAAGGCGGCCTTCTCTTGGTTCTCGGTTGTCAGGGGTACCTGCCAATAACCATTTGTAAGGTCAAGAGTGGAATATATTGGGCCTCACCCAGTTTTTCGAATAATTCGTCAATCCTAGGGAGAGGGTAGGAATCGAATTTCAAAATGACATTGACAACTCTAAAATCAATACAAAAACAAATCGAGCTTCAGCACTATTACAATAGGGGAAGACCAGTTGCTCTGTGATGGTCTTATAACTCCCATTTTCAACATGCTTTCTATTTCTGTCGAGACGGCGTCTTGTCTGGCTGCTGGAATGCAATAAGGACGCTGTTTTACTACCTTCCCTGGAGGAGTGCTTATGGAATGTTCTACAAGGGTCTTCCTACCAGGGAGGTCAGAAAAGATGGAAGAAAAAGGGGTTATGATGTCTTGAAGAGAGGCCTTTTGGTCTTCGGTCAAGGTCTCGTTTATAACCAGATGGTTAAGAGAAAACAGGTTCTGGTGTGGTTTCGGGACGAGAAGACTAGTGTTTTTAGGTAGGTATCCTAACCACTTTTTAAGGAGGTTTATATGGTAGATTTGGGTTTTCCTGGGAGAGATCTGTAGTCGATAGATCGTAAGACTGATCTTTTTTACTACCTCGTAAGGGCCCTCCCATTCTGATTGTTTTTTTGTTATGGAGGATGGCAGGAGGACTTATACCCAATCATGGACCTTTAGATGTCACCACCTTTTTCCTTTGTCATATAATATTTGTTGTCGTATTTGGGCCTTTTCTAGGTTGGCATGAGCGAAATCCTGTACTTTATGGATACGGGTCCTTAATCCCTTAGCATAGTCCAAAAGGTTTCGGGTTTCTTCTGGTTTCTCCTGTTCCCAGGCCTCCTTCGTCATTTGTAGCAAAGTTTGAGGTTGTCTCCCATAGAGGAGTTCAAAGGGAGAACAACCAAGACTGTTCTGTACTTGGCTCCTGATGACAAAGAGGGCAAGAGGCAGGAGCAAATCCCATTCCTTCCCTTCCGTTAACATATTCTTAAGGGTTAATTTGAGTGTGGCGTTATATCTCTCACATAACCCATCCGGCTGCGGGTGGTATATGGACGTCTTTATGTGAGAAATATTCAGAGTCCTACATATTTGCCCCATAAGTTGGGATACGAAGGGAGTACCCTGATCCATCAGGATTTCTCAGGTAAACCCCACTCTGTAAAAGAGTTCCATTAGTTTGTCGCTTATGTTAATGGTGCTGGGTGCCCGCAAGGGAAAAGCCTCGGGGTATCTAGTTGCATAGTTAACTATAACCAATATGTACAGATTCCCTTTCTTGGACTTGGGTAGGGGGCGTATAAGGTCCATGCCCATTCTTTCAAAGGGCGTTCCAATTTGCGGGTGGGGTTGTAATGGGACCGAAGGAGGCTTATAATGATTTTTTCTTTGGCAGACCTCACACTCCTGATAATATTTGGGTATATGAGCGAAGATACCAGGCCAATAAAACTGTAGTAAAACGTTTTGAGTGGGTTTCAGGGTTCAGCTATGGCCTGCGAGGAGATGTGAATGAGCAAAGAAGAGGACCTGCTCCCCGAAGCTTTGAGGTACCACTAATTGAGGGTGTTCATCTTGTTTCCCTACTCAATATAAAAGTTCATTCTTAATCATGAAGTGGGGATAGCAGACTTGGGGAGAAGGGGAAGGGTTTCTAGCTTGTTGCCATTCCACCCGAAGGGTAGGATCCTGAGCGTACCGTAAGTTTTTATCAGAAATCCAAGGGGCTTGAGTAATCAGATTTGGTGTTGGGGAGAGCTCCACCTTTTGATCTTTTATCCTATCTCTGAGAAGGGTAAGGAATTCAGGATTATCT
Organism: Calotriton arnoldi; assembly: GCA_963921515.1. Classification (NCBI taxonomy): domain Eukaryota; kingdom Metazoa; phylum Chordata; class Amphibia; order Caudata; family Salamandridae; genus Calotriton; species Calotriton arnoldi. The sequence goes on along the minus strand of CAWUFW010000074.1, from coordinate 3,448,652 downwards.
GTTCCCAGGATGAGTTTCTCAGGAAGGTTATTCATTACTCCTACTTTAGCCTGTATAGAGATCCCACTTGGTAGTTTGACGGGGACTACTGCTACCGGATATGTTTTTATGTCACCATAAACACAACATAAGGGTATTTGGTCTCAGAACTGGGCCTCTCTCACTAATGTTGCCTGTATAACCGACTGACGACAGCCGGAGTCTAGCAAGGCAGTGATTTCTTCCTCATTGACCAAAAGACTTACGTAAAAGCAGGAATCTAGTTCTTCCGCATATAGGATGGATTTGGGGACGTAGCTAATGTCCATGGGTTCCTACGTGTTTTTCTTGTGGAGGCAGAATCTGGCTATGTGACCCCAATCCCACCGGTCGAAACATTGTGGCCCTTTAGGTGGAAAGGTTTCTGCTTTAGGAGCTCGAACTTTGGACAGTTCTGGGAGGGATTTGGGATTCTTCTTTTCACCCTTCGTATGTCCTGGGGTGGAACGCGATGGCTTTTCTGGTTTCCATGGAAAAGATCTGGTTGAGCCCTGGCGAACTTAGTTGCCATATCGACCGCCTCTTCCACTGTGAGGCGGGTGTCTTGCCGCAACCAACGTTGTGTGAGGAACGGCAGGGCTTCTAGATACTGCTCCAAGTAGATGAGGGCCATTATGTCCTCTTTGCTATTCTCCTGTGGTCTGAACCATTTATCTGCAGCAGCTTTTAACTTGAAGAACAGGGTCTTTGGATTACCTCCAGGGGAGCCTCGCTCCTTCCTAAATGTTACCCTATAAGCTTCTAAGCCCATACCCAGATGATCTAGTATTATCTCTCGGATGTCTTTGTAGGGGGTATTTCCAGTAAGGTTTGCCACCTGGTATGCAGCCTGAACCTCTCCGGTTAATAGAGGAGCTAGGGAAAAATTGCCATTTTGCCTCAGACCATCCGCAGGCTTTGTCTGTTCTTTCAAAATTTAACAAAAACGTGTCAGGATCTTCTCCGGGGAGATATTTTTGAAGGGCAATATTGGGGTATCCTGTTTGACCTCCCTGACGAGTCTGCAAGCGAGTACTTAACTGAACTTGGTCTTCTGCAACTCTGAATACATTCCACTTGCTGGGTCATTGAGGCTTTAAATAAGTCCCGATCAGCCTGGGCAGAGGTCATCTGTCTTTCGAGTGCACATTCTAACTTTTCTTGTCCTCTTATTAATTGTTGAATGAGGTTCTCCATCATTGACAGACTAATGGAGTGTTGCCCGCATTCTCCACCACGTGTGGCACTTTATGGAAAACGACTCAGAGGTAACACTTATTTTTTTTCTTTCTTATACTCGTTTTATTATTATTGAGGATTATGATCTGAGTAAACGTCTTTTCCTTTCTTCTAGGGTCTTCCCTTTGGTCTCCTCCTGGGCGCTTCTTTTTTTAATTTTTATTTATTTATTTATAAAGCACCAGAATCGACCCCCGAAGGGGTATCTCTGCGCTCAGGACGGGCCACCTGTGGGAAGGCTGTCTGCTAGAAATCAGAAGCGAAAGAGGAGGGTCTTGAGCTGTTTCCTGAAATGGAGATGTTCCGTGCACTGTCTTAGTTGCACAGGGAGTTTATTCCAGTAACAGGGGCCTAGATAGGATAAGGCTTTCCCACCTTGTCTGGCCCGTTTAATTCTAGGCACTGCGAGGAAGGATTTGGATCCTGAGCGGAGAGACCGCCGAGGTGTATAGGGAATAAATTTATCCGCAAGATAGCTAGGGCCAGAATTGGACAAGGCCTTATGTATGGTACAGCAGACTTTAAACTGTACTCGTTCCCGTATTGGGAGCCAGTGGAGCTGGTAGAGCAGAAGCCGGGAGGGTGTCCTAGGCGGTGCGTTCAGGATCAGGCGTGCCGCCGTGTTCTGGACAACCTGCAGTCTGTTAAGAGCAGCCTCGTTGGCGGACAACAGTAGACTGTTACAATAATCCAGTCGACTTAAAACAAGCGCCTGGGTTAACGTCTTCCTAGATGAATCAGGAAGCAAGGGAAGGATGCGACGCAGTAGGCCCAACACATGAAAACAAGAGCCAGCCAGCTGTCTGTGCGGCATGCTCCTTCATGGTAAGGGTCTGCTCCAGGCGAACACCTAAATTTTTACACAAGTTTTGGAACGGGGGGGGTGCCTAAGTCCGTGGGTCACCAATCGGGGGTCCACAGTAGTTGAGCTTCCCGAAGAGCATGATTTCCGTCTTTCCCACATTGCACTGAAGAAAGTTGCTCCTCATCCACTGTAAGATACTTCTCATTCCCAGAGAGAAGGTGGCCTGCACTGAAGGAGTGAATTTTGCAAATGGAAAAAGCAGCTGGGTATCGTCAGCATAGGAGACGGGGATAAACCCGCTACTCCTTAACAGATTGGCCAAGGGAGCCACATAGATGTTAAACAAAGTCGGGCTCAGACAAGAGCCCTGTGGTACTCCCTTGGACAACTCTGTTACAGCAGAACGATACGGACCAAGGTTAACCGCCTGTGAACGAGAAGAAAGAAAACTCGTCAGCCACTGGAGAGCCAAATCTCTAAGTCCAATCTCCTCCAGTCTCCTGAGCAAAATCTTATGGGAAACCGTGTCGAACGCGGCGGATAGGTCCAACAGCACCAGAATCGTGGAATGGCCTCTATCTAGGGTCATCCTGATATTGTCGGTGACCGCTAGTAGAGCCGATTCTGTGCTGTATTTAGGGCGAAAGCCTGATTGAGAAGGATCAAGACTACCCGTCCGTTCGACATGGTTGGAGAGATGTGTGTTTATGTGTTTCTCCAATAGCTTGCCCAGGAAAGGGAGGAGGGAGATAGGACGGAGATTGGAGAACTCAGTTAGCGGGGCCTTGATGTTCTTTCGGATAGGCATAACCTGTGCAGCTTTCCATTCCATAGGGACCAGGCCTCCTCGCAGGGAGAGATTGAGGAGATGTGCAATGAAGGGGGACAGGTGACAGGCAAGAGAGGTGGTAGTTTTGCCGGTATGTGATCCAGGGTGATCCTGATTTGACTAAACGGATCAGAGATTCTACCTCCATCTGCGTCACTAAGGGAAAGCTTCCCAACACTTGGGTAACTGTCTGCCCAGGTACTTTGGAGATCATAATAGAGGAAGGGTGCTTCCCCTAATTGGACTATTTTGTCATAGATAGTCTCAATTTTTTGTGTGAAGAAGGTGCTAATGTCATCGCACAATTTTTGTGTAGGGGCCATTGGATTCTCACATGCTTTAGGGTTAGTGAAGGACTGTAGTATGCGGTAAAGCACCTTGGGGTCATTATTAGCCTGATCTAATTGTAGAGCTATGTGAGCTTTGCGTGCTGCCCTGATTTTCCCATGGTAATCGGCCAGAGCTGTATAAAACCGATCCTTATCTTCCTCCTCATGAGTAAGGCGCCACCGTTTTTCATACTTCCTACAAATTCGTTTCTGGGCGCGAAGTTGGGGGGAATACCAGGCATTCTGGGGATGCTTAGGGGTACTAGGTAAGGGTTTCAGAGGGGCTAACTGGTCCACAGCACTAGAGACTGCTAAATTATACTTGACAAGGGCCTCTTCGATGTTGTCTGATTCTGATATCCGTGGCTCTTCAAAAAAATGTTTGAAGCCCTCTGGCGTAATTCTCTTCCACTGTCTGAAAAAAAGAGGGGTATCGTGAGTGGTGTGGGTTCTCTTCCTAGGCGCCTGAATGCAGAATTCAATTGACGCATGATCAGACCAAGACAGAAACTGAGGGGACTTGCAGGAGACATTAGGGGAATTGGAGAAAAAATATCCAGGGTGTGACCAGCTATATGTGTGGGGCCTTCATTAAGCTTGGTCAGCCCTAGAGTAGCTAACTCCATAACAAGTGACCCTGTGTCTGCATTAGAGCCGCACTCACTATGTATATTAAAATCGCCCAGCAGCAAAAAATTGCTACTCGCAATTACATGTGGAGCGATTAAATCGGTAAGTTGAAGAGGGAAGCCATTCAGCGGACCAGGAGGCCGGTATACCAAGGCCCCTTTCCAGCTCATATGGGGCGAAAAGTCTATACGAAAAACCATTGCTTCCATGGTCGGGTCACTGTGTTGTTCCAGCTCAGTGATCTTAATACTATCTCTATGTGCAATGGCAATTCCACCTCCCATTTTGTGCTGCCTATCCATGCGAACAAGTCTGTATCCCTCTGGCAAAGCAAGAGCTATGGAGGGGACCGAATGGGGCTTCAACCAAGTTTCGGTTAAAAACCCAGTCAGGCTGCGCCGAGGAAAGGAGATCCCAGACCTCGGCAGAGTGCTTGGGGAGGGATCTCACGTTGCACAATAGGCTTTTCCAGCCCTGCTGCGGGTTGGAAGGCAGTTTGCACATATTAGCTGCGGGGGCACAAGATGATACGTTGGCCGTAACCTGGTTACTAGGTATCTTCTTGTCAATGGTGCCTTGGAAACGGCAGGTCAGACAAGAGAAAGGACCCTCATAAGAGGGCCAAGAGTCCAACCTACCAGCAGGGCAAGGGGTTGATCTCAACTCTACCATCTCTTTGGTGGAGTATATCCGTCTCGGTAGGGTATCATGGTCATAAGAAGAAAAACCAGGGTCTCTGGCTCCTGGCGACTCCTGGGCGCAGACGGGCGCAGACGGGCGCAGACGGGCTTGCCTTCGCGTCGTGGCTAGCATCCGGTTTTATAGAGGGGGTGGCCACTAGAGCGCTAACCTCCCTCTATACCGGAAATAGTACCCGCCTCCCTCCACTCAAACGAGATAATCTCGCGGTGGACCGGGGAGTGGTATTCAGGTTGCTAAATGCAGGTAGGAGAGCAAAGTTTAAAACAATAAGCAAAGCGGCCTAAGAACACACTTTCCAGCAGAGCAATTACTTGGCACTAGTAGCGCGCGTCCGCTGCGCGTCGTGGCTAGCATCCGGTTTTATAGAGGGGGTGGCCACTAAAGCGCTAACCTCCCTCTATACCGGAAATAGTACCCGCCTCCCTCCACTCAAACGAGATAATCTCGCGGTGGACCGGGGAGTGGTATTCAGGTTGCTAAATGCAGGTAGGAGAGCAAAGTTTAAAACAATAAGCAAAGCGGCCTAAGAACACACTTTCCAGCAGAGCAATTACTTGGCACTAGTAGCGCGCGTCGTGGCTAGCATCCGGTTTTATAGAGGAGGTAGCCACTAGAGCGCTAACCTCCCTCTATACCGGAAATAGTACCCGCCTCCCTCCACTCAAACGAGATAATCTCGCGGTGGACCGGGGAGTGGTATTCAGGTTGCTAAATGCAGGTAGGAGAGCAAAGTTTAAAACAATAAGCAAAGCGGCCTAAAAACACACTTTCCAGCAGAGCAATTACTTGGCACTAGTAGCGCGCATCCGCATTCTTATTCACTGTCATCCCTCAGAGAAGGAGAAAGGCTCAGGTAAGTGGTTTTGTCTTTTCCTCAGTATTATCAATGTAAGGGAAGGGAGTGGGGGAAGAGAACTAATAGTCACCCAAACGATCCTTGACCAGTGACCCAGAGAAAAAAAAAGAAAGAAATGTGTTAAAAAAGAATTGAGCTGTCTCTATTCTCACCCCTCCCAGCATTAGACTCCTTGGTTGTCTAATGGTTTCCTCCCCAGGAAGCCCGAAGGCGTCCACGTACCTGGGAAAGCCACATTCCTCCAGGAATGTGTCGGGTCAACTCACGGGGCTGCTCTGCTCTGCTCAACGGTCTTCTCTCTGCTCCGAAATTGGTTCCGCAACGTAGACCGCTACTCCTAAAAGGGGCTTCCAAAGGGCCGCACATTGAGCTTCATCGGTGATTGGTGCTCGTGATTCGATGAATTGAGCATGCTCGAAGCTCAGAAAGTCGTCTTTAAAGGGACTGTCTGCCAGCAGATAACCGGTGTCGTGGTAAGCAGTAAGGGGAGGGGGGGTGGGGGGGGGGGGGAGGCTGAAAGTAGAGGAGAGATATAAGAGGGAAGTGTATGGTTTTCTTCTTCCCTCTCTCTACCTGTCCCTCGTGACACGGAGGTAAGTAACAGATTCTTCTGATGGATGATTCTTATTGTAGTTTTTTCACAATTAGAGTACATACCAAAGCAGTAACTCTCAAGGTGGTGGTGGGGCTGTACAGCGACTCAGACCAAAACGTCCTGCAGGACCGAAAAGGTAATATGCCCTTCTGTAGGAAAGTAGGATCTGCTGTCATGGTTACCCTCACTTTTTGCCTGGTGTCGGTGTGTTTTTGACATAGTCTGCTGGGATCCTGCTAATCAGGACCCCAGCAACTGTGCTTTCTGCCCTAAATTGACACTGTAAGTACTTTGGTACCTCCACAATTGGCTACTGGTGTTCCCTTATAAGTCCCTAGTATATGGTACTAAGAAACCCAGGGCAAAGGTACACCAGGGGTCCCCCATGGGCTGCAGCATGTATTGTGCCACCCATGGGCGTCCACTCTCTCTGTGACGACAGGCCTGCCATTGCAGCCTGTTTGAGTTGGTGCTTCCACCTCTCATGACAGATAAAAGTTTCCTTATTTCTGAGTTCACTGCACTTAAAACCTATAAGTCAACCCTATGGCAGGCTCTTCAGTCCTGAGGGCAGGGTGCTTGGTTATAAGTGTGAGGGTGCCCGTGCATGAGGAGGACACTCCTACAAAGCCCGGAGTCGATTTTCCAGGCTTTGTAAGTGCGATCAGCCATTTTAAGGCATGTAGTGGACATCAGTCATTGCAAGATGTCTAACCCTATATAATGGCTGCACCGAACCTGGTCATGTTTGGTGGAAAACATGTTGGAATCAAACCCCAACAACGATTCCAGATTTGGAAGTATGATCCCATGTACTGTGGGGCTCCCTAGGTTACCCCCCTGTAAACCCGGTAACAGCCTTTCAGGGTCTGCCTGCAAGCTAGTGCTGCTGCCGATCACAGACATGATTCTGCCCTCCTGCTGCTGAGCCAAGCTCGAGCAAGGGAAGGCAGAACAATAGGTTTCCTGTCACTTAGTGTATTGGGCTGGGGTGGGGGCCCTTTGCAGTGCCACCAGACTGCTTTCAAGGGCACATTTGGTGCCCTCCTTACATACTCCAGATGGAACCAGTTCAGGGAGCCCTAAGCTCCCGCTCTGGCGTGAAACTGGACAAAGGACATGGGAGAATCTCTCCCTCTGTCCAGCACCTCCTCTTGGAGGGACCTCCGAGTTGTCCCAACCTTTTCCTTAGGGTACTTAAGGGCTCCCCTGTGGGTGGGTCCTTAGATTCGTCGTGGGACAAGACTCAACCATGAAACTACGTCGCTCTTCACTTGTCTGGACACCTGGACTTTGTTGGACTTCAACTGGAACCAAGACTGCAACCGGGAAAACTCCAAGTCTTCTTCGTCGTCTGTGTCTGTGCTTCATCCAGGTTCTTCACAGGACTTGTGGGCATCAAAGACATCTACCTTGGCGTGAAGGAGTAACTCCCCTGCATCTGCAGGCTCCGCAATGAAGCTGACCGGTCTGCTGCTCCTGTCATCCTACAGACTTCCCGAGGCCCAGCAACACAGGTGGTGCTTCTGCAACTCCCTTGAGGCCTGACCTGTTCTCTCTGCAATTTTGAGGCCAGTATCCTCTGTCGGAACTGCTAGGACCAAACGCATGTGCACCGTGTCGAATTGCAGCTGCCAAGACTTGTTGGCTCTGCACTTCAGAGATCTTTGGGCTCCAAGAAGCTCCAGACTCCACTTCCTGAAGATCAGCATCCTCCCTACAGTTCGTGGGCCATCTTTGGTGGGCTGCCTGAGGTCCTCTTGTGAATGATTCCTGTGCCTTCGGCCCGTGGGTAGTCCTGAGGGTTTTCTCTTGCTTCAGTGGGCTCCCCTGCTTGCTTGGGGCCTGCTCTGACTCTCCTGCACTTGGTGAGTCCCTTGCTCCTTGCTGGTCCCAATGTTTGCACCTTTTCGTTTTAAACACCAGTTGCAGCTACCAAGGCTTGTTGGTGCTCCCACCGGACACGACCACCTAGTCACCGACGTCTGACGTGGGACAGCTTGTGCACGGCTCCTGGTCTTCCTCCGCGTCGCCTGGTCCTCACAGCTGCAGTGACAGGGTGACCGTTGACTCTTCAGAACCTCCCGACATCGGCGGGCATTGTGTCTCTGTGCCTCCTGGTTACCTCTGAGGGGAATAGACTCTGTCCCCTCTGCTTGCAGGTTCTTCACTTCCAGAATCCACTCTTGGATTCCACCGGACCCCTTAACAGTCTTCTCCAGAGGCATCTTCTTTGAGGTCATCCATTGTTTTCTATGGCGGGTTCCGACGTCACATTGCCCCTACGCACCTAGCTTGCCTGGTGTAGGCAACCTGGTTCTTGGGGAATCTACAGGTGGAGTGACTCTCCAACCTTCTGTTTTCCAAAGGGTTTTCTCAGGGTCTTCTGGGAAGGGTCCTTTTTCTTCAAAACTGCAACCACGACTTCTCCATTGACTTCCATTGGGCACACGGCTGTGTTCCAACTCTGCCCACAACCTCTGTGGGGTTCCTGGGTACTTACCTACGGTGGTTCCAGGTGTCCCACGCTCCTCTGAGTCTTCTGGTCCAAGTCCAGTTCTCCTTTGCAGTCCGCATTCCACTTTCTTAATATATGGTTTGGTCTCGCCCTGGAGACCACTGTATTCTGTGCTGATTGCTTTTGAAGTATTCTTGTGCATTGTGTTGATATCTCCGGGTAGGAGATATACCAATGTGATAGTGATTGTGTGTTGTAATAAATAGATTTATTTTTGCTAAACAGTGTGGTTTCTTTTCATCTAACTTACACTAATGATTAAACTGGTAAAACAAGCTGCATAACACACCTTCAAGATAAGCAAGAAGGCTGCTCGCCACAGCTACCACTTTGAGAGCTTTCTATTGTTATCAAAGACCACTAAAATCACCATAAGGGTTGTCTGGATTAGTGCAAGGTGCCTCACTTAAATAAGTGTGCACCACATACTAAGCCAGCCTCCTACACCTTCCATTGGACCTGGCTATCAAGGCAGTAGTACTTCGTGAACATATACACTGAACAGATGTCAAGGACAGGCACTCATGACAGTGCGGTGGTAGCTGCGTCGGCCCTGATGGACACGGCCCTCAGTCCTTCATGGAGCTGTTACTTGGCCAGTTCGTAGCAGATCATGATGGAGCGGACACTCTACCTCGACATAGGCCTCTTCTGCACAGCCCTACCTTTCTTTGCTCTGGAGAACCTTACAAAAACAGATCCCGCACACGGTGTTCCATTAAGATCAAATTAAGGTATCACTGCAGCATCACAAATGGTTTGGGAGGAAAAATGTGCCAAACCTTTTATAAACCTCATCACAACAGGTGACTTAAACAAGGATAGCTGGTCCGGTAAACGTAGAAAGGCCAAAATGGCAGAAAAATAACCTTTTATAGTGCCTACTGCAAGGCCCTGGTTGGCTAAAAACAAAACAAACAAAAGAACATCTGACAGCTTGGCTTTTATAAGGTCAATCTTGCAGATACCACACCAGCCTACAAATCTATTCCAGCTCCTGAAATAAATGGACTTTGTGGAAGGGCATCTGGTGGCAAGGATGACATCCACTACTTCAGGCAGAAGATCAAACACGGTCAACTGCCACCACCCAACCTCCATGCATGGAGCTTAAGACAGAGTAGGTTCAGGTTTTTTTTTTTTTCTTACAACCCTGCCCGCCTGTTGCGACAGAAGATCCTCTCGAAGTGGAATCCTTATCGGAGGACAAAAGCTCAAGTTCAAGGTACCACGCACTCTAGAAGCAGTAGGATGACTTGGGCCATGTCACTCCTGAATTTTTTTCAGAACTCTGGGAGGTAAGACCGGTAAGGCATATAGGAGTCCTTTGTTTCATTTCAGCTGAAAGGCATCTCCTAGTCAGTTTTCTTCTGGAACCCCCAACGCACAAAGCAGTTGACACTTCGTGTGCTAGACGGTGGCAAAAAGATCTAGCCAGAGTTCTCTGCGCTGTTGAAAGATGCCCTGCGCCACCACGGGATGTAGACACCATTCGTGATCTACCAGATGCTACCTGTTAAACCCGCCTACTTTGGGGTTCAGGGATCCCACCAGGTGGTTCGCAATCAGGGAAATGCTCTGACGCTCTAAACAACTCCAGAGGTGCAGAGATTCCCTGCACAAGACATGGGACTCTCCTCTGCCCTGCTTGTTGTTGGCAGGGGTGCTGTCCATAAGAAGCTGCATCAGCCTCCCCTTGATGGATGGCAGGAAGGCCTTCAGCATTAGATGAATAGCCCGCAACTCCAACCGAAAGATATGAAGACCAGAGCCCTTTGATCACAACCTCCCCAGATGATCTCCCCAATTAGTAGAGGCATGCCATTCATTTGCCATCAGCTCTGGGTGGAGAAGGGAGAGGGGCCAAGAAGCCCCAGAGCTGCTCTCACAGAGATCCAGGACCGAGGTTGAAACATCAGGCTCATACCCCGAATGTTCTGGACTTGTTATGATGGAGGAAAGGCCATGAACTGCACTGGGTCCAGAATAGCTCCTATAAAAATAAGCCTCTGAAGGAGTCAGGTATGCTTTGACTTGTTGATCAAGAATCCCAATGATGTCGAGAAGTCCGCCAACGTTTGAAGGTGGTCCACAACTGACTGTGGCGAGCCCGCCTTCAATAATCAATCGTCGAAGTTGGGGAAAACTTGTATCCCTCAACAACCTTGGAAACTCCAGCGTGCAAAACTCATGACATTGCATGTTCTTGAGAGTGGAGAACAGGTCTAACTAAGGCGCGATGAATGCTGACATGCTTTACTAGGGCCCTCAGAAGGGTGATCCTAACGTATCAGGTCGCGGAGCGGGGAGGATCAGTAAAGAATCTGCGGCTAGAGTCTCTACCAGATAAGGCATTGCTGAAGGCAACTTATTCACCTGATAGAGACTTCTAGCTGCAGATTACTTACATTAGAATAGATTCCCAAGCAATAGTTCCCCTGAGGAGGGTCTGCGAAATGATTAGACAAAAAGTCCTTCAGGACCGAACGGGCAAAGTGCCCGTCACAATAGGCCTGACCATCCAAGGCAGTAGCGCTTGGTGAACGTGTGTAAAGACACCCACATTGCTGCCTGACAGATGTCCAGGACAGAGACTCAGCGAGCTAACGCAGTGGTTGCAGCCTTGGCTCTGATTGAATGAGCACACAAACACTCAGGGGGTTGCTTTTTGGACAATGCGCAGCAGATCTTTATGCAGAGTACTATCCATTGTGGGTTGGGCAATTTCTGCACTTCCTTTCCTTTCTTAGCTCCAACATATCCTACAAAGAGTTGATCGTTCAGCCGGAACTCTCGTTAGATCACTGTAGAACAACGACGCTCTTTTTGGGTCCAGACGATGGAGTCTCTCCTCTTCTATAGAAGGGTGAGGCGGAGCAAGAAAGGTAGGCTAGGTGATGGTGTGGCCTACATGAGAGGGTATCACAACCTTCGAGAGTAAGGAGACACGGGTCCTCAGAACCAGCGTGCCTGGGTAAAGAACAAGTTACTTACCTTCGGTAACTATGTATCTGTAAAAGACATATGTAGTTATAGATTCTTTACCTTAGAATTACCCCCAGGCATCAGACTGGATCAGAAATGTTTTCGTAGCAGTACTCCTGCACGTCGGTAGGTGGCGTCAGTCGACTACGCGACTGCGTTGTGGTCGCTGGGATGACGGCGCGGTGTCTACTTAGAAGCCGCCCCTGCGCGCTGATGTCAGTTCTGACACGACTTTCCACGCCATAAGCGCAGAGCCATGCAAGACACTGACCACTGGTGCACATAACTAGGGCACTGTAAGGTAGTCCCTATCCACAGAAGTCAGTTCGCAGAACAGGGAGGATGGGTGGGGCGGTAAGGAATCTATAGCTACATATGTCTCTTACAGATACATCGTTATCAAAGGTAAGTAACTTGTTCATCTGAAAGAGACTGTAGTTATAGATTCCTTACCTTAGAATAGATACCCCAGCAATGCCTACCCAGGTGGTGGGTCTGTGAACTAAGTTCACACCAGGAAGCCCTGGTGAACAGAACGGTCGAAAAAGCAGTCTCTCCAGACTTGGCTGTCCAGGTAGTAATGTTTCGATAACGTATGCAAGGATGTCCACGTGGACCCTGGCAGATGTCAGCCACCGGAACTCCACGTCCCAATGCAGTAGTGGCTACTGTCGCCCTGGTAGAGTGGGCGCGCAGTCCTACTGGAGGTTTCTTTTTTGTCAAAGAATAGCAGATCTTGATGCACAGGACAACCCATCGAGAGATGGTACGTTTGTGCACGGCCCGACATTTCTTGGCGCCCACACAACCCACGAAGAGTTGATCATCCACCCGGAAGTCTTTAGTGCGGTCAAGGTAGAAGGACACGCACGTTTTGGGTCCAGACTGTGGAGTCTCTCCTCCTCCTTGGAGGCGTGTGGGGGCAGGAAGAAGGTGGGCAATGTGATGGTCTGACCTATGTGGAAAGAGGTAACCACTTTGGGCAGAAAAGAGGGCCTAGCACGAAGGACCACTTTGTCTGGATGGACAGCAAGAAAGGGAGGTTTGGAGGACAGAGCCTGAAGCTCACTCACCCTGCGAGCAGAGGTGATGGCAAGCAGGAAACCAGGACTCAGTGGCTCAAAAGGAGCACACATAAGATAAGTAAAGACAAGATTCAGGTCCCACTGGGGCATTACGAAAGAGAAGGAGGAAAGAGACGAGTAATGCCTTTCAGAAATCTGTTTACAATACGGGTCTTGAAAAGAGAAGGCTGATCAGGGAGGCAAAGAAAGGCCGAAATGGCCGAAAGATAGCGTTTAAGGGTGCCCAGAGCAGAGCCCTGTTGGACCAAAGAGACAATGAAGAGGAGAACCTCTGAAAGAGGGGCAGAAAAGGGATCCACAGCCTTTGCTGTGCACCATATCACAAATTTGTTCCATCTACAGGCGCATACCGTTTTAGTGGAGGGACGCCTGGCTGCCAAGATGACATTACAGACTTCGGGAGGAAGGTCGAAAGCGGTCAACTGTCGCCTCTCAATCTCCACACAAGGAGGTGGAGGCTGGACAGGTTCGGGTGGAGGACCGTCCCTTGATGCTGCGATAGAAGATCTTCCCAAAGGGGCAGTCTGATCTGAGGATCGATGGCCATTCTCAAGAGCTTGGGGTACCAGACTCTTCGTGCTCAGTCCGGAGCCACAATAATGACTTGGGCCCAGTTGCGTTGATCTTCTTCAGCACTCTTGGTAGAAGTGGTACAGGCGGAAAGGCGTACCGGAGGCCGCAATTCCACTCACGACGAAAGGCATTGCAGAGCGAGTGCCACCTTGGAAATTCCAACGCGCAGAACTGCTGACATTGCGCGTTCTCTTCGTGGCGAATAGATCTAACCAAGGCTCTCCCCACTGCTGAAAGAGACCTTGCACCACCTCCGAGTGAAGACGCCATTCGTGATCCATCATGCACCGGCGGCTGAGTTTGTTCGCCCTGGCATTCAGGGAACCTGCCAGGTGTTGAACCACCATGGATATGCCCTGATGTTCCAGCCATGTCCAGAGACGGAGAGCCTCTTGACATAGGGTCCACGACCCCACCCCGCCCTGTTTGTTGCAGTACCACATGGCGGTGGTGTTGTCCGTGAACACCTGCACTACTCTTCCTCTGACAGAAGGAAGGAATGCCTTCAGTGCGAGATGCATCGCCCGGAGCTCCAAAAGGTTGATATGGAGCCCGGACTCCGCCGGAGACCAGAGACCCCTGATCTCCGCCTCTCCCATGTGGCCGCCCCATCCCAGGAGTGACGCATCTGTCACCACTGTGAACTCTGGTTGGGGAAGGGAGAGGGATCTCCCATTGATCCAATCCTGGTTCGTGAGCCACCACTGCAACTGACGTGCAGTCCCCTCAGAGATCTGGACGACATTGGAAAGATTCCCCTGATGGTGCGCCCACTGCAGAGCCCGCATATGCCATCTGGCATGATCCATCAGCAGGATGCAGAAGGCCATGAGGCCCAGCAGCCTCAGGGTCAGTCTTACCGAAATCCGGGATAGAGGCTGAAACATCGGTATCATAGCCCGAATATCCCGGACTCGCTGCTCGGGAGGATAAGCCCGAAACTGCGCTGTTTCCAGAACTGCTCTGATGAAAAGGAGCTTCTGAGATGGAATCAGGTGCGACTTCGGCACGTTGATAGTGAACCCCAGCGAATGCAGGAGGTCCGCCGTATAGTCTGGAGGTGGGAGACGACAGCCTGGGGCGAGCCCGCCTTCAACAGCCAGTCGTCGAGATAGAGGAAGACTGAAACCCCTGATCAGCGCAGATGAGCTGCGACCACCACCATCACTTTCGTGAACACCAGAGGGGCGCTGGTAAGGCCAAAGGGGAGCACAGTAAACTGGTAATGATTGTGGCCTACCGTGAACCGTAGGTAACGCCTTTGGGCTGGCAGGACGGTGATGTGAAAATAGGTGTATTGCAAGTCCAACGCTACCATCCAGTCTCCGGGTTCGAGGGCAGAGAGAACCTGAGCCAACGTGAGCATTTTGAACTTCTCCTTCCGGAGGAAGTGGTTGAGGTCCCTGAGGTCTAAGATAGGACGCAGGTCTTTGTCCTTCTTGGGTACCAGAAAGTAGTGGGAATAGCAACCACAACCTACTTCTGACACAGGAACCCGGTTAATAGCTCTCTTGGCCAAGAGAGCTGTAACTTCCTGGCGGAGAAGGGCCAAGTGACTCTCCGACATGCAATGGATTGCTGGCGGCAAGGAGGAATGTGTAGTCTCGAAGGGGAGGGAGTAGCCCCTTCAGACTATCTGCAAAACCCACCTGTCCAACGTGATGGATTGCCACTGGGTGAGGTGATGGCGAATCCTGCCACCCACTGGCCTCTGGTGGCGCTGAAAGGTCGGACTAGGAAGGTTTAGAGGCTGCTGAAGGGGGGGTATGGGTGGACTGGCCCGCCCGCTGGCCCCCAGACCCACGACGCTGGGTCCCACGGCCACGCATAGACTGGGTAGCTTGCGTGGTCCTGTGACTCGCTTGGGTGGAACGTGGTGGGGCACCCCTTCCGCAGCCGCGAAAGGCAGGCTGCGAGGGGCAAGAGATTGCCGCAAGTCCCAAGGATCTGGCCGTAGCCCTAGAATCCTTGAAGCGCTTGAGCGCTGAGTCCGCCTTGTCACCAAACAGGTGACGGCCATCAAAGGGCATGTCCAAAAGGGTGGATTGGACATCCCCTGAAAAACCAGACGTCCTCAACCAGGCGTAGCGCCTCAGGGCTACCGACGTGGAAACTGTTCTGCCCAGAGAGTCGGCGGTATCCAGCCCACACCGGATGGTGAACTTCGCTGCGTCTCAACCCTCACCCACTGCGCGGGTAAGCACGGCCCTGGCCTCCTCCGGGCACTGTGGCAGCACTTGCGCAACCATATGCCACACTGTATGGGTATAACGGCCCAAGAGGCATGCAGTGTTCACCGACTGCAGCCCTAAGCTGGCGGACGAAAACATCTTCTTCCCAAGGTGGTCCAGCTATCTGGGGGAGCAATAGGTAATGCGCCTTTTGAGGACGAGGCTTCGACCACCAAGCTCTCGGGAGTGGGGTGTTGGGAGAGGAAAAGTGGGTCACCCGGGGCCAGGCAGTGGCATCGGGCAACTTCCAGATATACTGTCCAAACCAGACAGTAGTCAACTCTATATACTAGTAAGTCGATACGACAATGGCGCAAAATCAAAGAGGAGAGCTTTCAGCAAGTGTTTAGATCTCCAGTCTACTCTAAGTCCTATGACATTGATAGTAGACTCAATGAACTACATCAGGCCATAGAGGCGTCCTTAGATATTATAGCTCCCCTAAAACTAATGAAGACCAAATCGGAAAGGAAACAGGCAGTGTGGTTCTCTCAAGAACTACGCAGAGAAAAATCGCAGTGTAAAAAAGTAGAAAGAACTTGGCGTAAGTCTCACCTTCAGTCAGACAAAGAAATTTTTAAGACAGCATCCAATAGGTATCATAAAAATATCAAGCTAACGCGGAAAAAATACATATTGACGCAATTAACTGAAGCAGGAAGTTCAGGGAAACAACTATACTCTATACTTAAATCTTTTACCTCTCCTAAATCATGTATCAACCGTATCCCTGCTTCCCAGACCTTATGTGACAACATATCTAATTGTTTTGTTGATAAGGTAGAAAAAAATCTATGATACCTTCCCTAAAAGACCAGTCATCGATGTTAGTCCCACTGTAATTTATATGGAGCCCATAGCAGAAGATCTGCTGGCCCATTTTCCTCTCCTACAGGACTCCAAAGTTGAGGGATTGCTGAAAGCAGCAAAATCAGGATCTCCCATTGACATAATGCCGGCAAAATGGTTTGCCTTATTGGCGCGGCCCCTTGCCTCTCCCATCTGCTCACTTATCAACTATTCACTGACGGAGGGGATAGTACCCCGGGCGTAGAAAGCTGCACAAATTTTACCAATTACAAAAAAACCTAATATAGCGCCCTCAGAATTATCCAACTATCGGCCTATTTCCCTCCTTCCTCTTATGAGCAAACTCATGGAGGGACATGTCAACAGAAAAACTTATGAAATTCGTGGAGGTGCAGCTATGCCTGGATCCCTCACAATTTGGATTTCGACCTAAGCACTCCACCGGAACGGCCCTGCTTGGTGTCACAGATGCTATCAGGATGGCCTTAGATAAGGACAAAGCTGTGGCCCTGGTGCTGCTGGACTTGTCCGCAGCATTTGACACGGTGGCACATCATAGACTGCTACAAAGATTAACGGAAATCGGCATAGTTGGGTCTGCCTTTCAGTGGTTTTCCAGTTTTTTGGAACAACGTACCCAAACTGTGAACCTGGGGAATTTTCACTCCGGAGCAAAATCACTGAATAAAGGGGTGCCCCAGGGATCGTGCTTGAGCCCCACATTATCAACATATATGTGGCACCCCTGGCAAGGATCATCAGAGACCATAACTTTATCCCTTTTTCGTACGCTGACACGCAACTTCTGTTCTCATTTGATAACTCAGATGATACTAAACAAAAGTTTGCAGAAGGCATGGGTGCAATTTCCAACTGGATGTCAATGAATTTCCTCCAGTTGAATGCCAACAAGACTGAAGTCCTTCTCTTTGGCAAAGCTCAACTTCTTTGGTCCCCAGAGTGGTGGCCGACAGAATTGGGCCCCGCTCCTGTGCCTACCAAAAAGGCTAAAAACCCAGGAGTGTATCTGGACCTTTCTCTTGCTACGAAAGAGCAGGTAGCAGCCGTTTCAGGTAGCTGTTTTGGCTTATTAAAACTCCTACGGAGAGTGTTCGATCTTCTCCCTCTGTCGGCACGCAAGACCCTGCTCCAAGCCTTGGTGGTTAGTAGACTAGACTACTGCAATGCACTTTTGGGTGCTGCGAATGAGGGGATACTGAATAGGCTCCAGGTAGTGCAGAATACGGCAGCTCGATTGGCTCTGAATAAACCATCTAGAACTCCCTTTCTACCACTATTAAGAAGCCTACACTGGCTGCCTATTCGAAGTCGAATCAAGTTTAAAATTTGTTGTCTGATTCACAAAACCCTTAACGAAAGCGATCCCAGATATATGATCGATACTCTTGTCCCCTACCATCCCAACAGACAGTTTCGGTTTAGTGTAAAGGCTTTGCTTGTGATACCCCGGGTGACAAGCTACGCACGGGTGGCAAAGCCTTTGCCTATGTAGTTCCTTGTCTCTGGAACAAACTCCCTATGGCGTTGCGGATGTGTCCGGATATGTCCAAATTCAGAAAGCTATTAAAAACTGAACTTTTCTAGCCTGGCCAGCACTTTGCCTTCTCGTAGTTTTGCTTCGCTGTTAGCGCGGAGATACCCCAGTAGGGGTGAGTCCTGCGCTCTACAAATCCCTTTCATTCATTCATCCTGTCCACAGGAGCCCCTGTGCCGGGCTTGGACCAAGTGCCAAGAAGGATGTCGGTGAGGACTTCATTAAAAAGGCAGCAGGGGCTCCGAAGAGGCTGCTGCCGGCTGAAGCACCTCTGTCAGGAGGTTAGTCCTGACTGCCACCGTAGGAAGCTTGAGGCCCAAGGCTTCAGCCGCCCTACGCAACACCACAGCGTAGGAAGCTCCCTCGTCCGTAGCCATGGTAGGAGGGGAGAGCATGCCAAGGTCTGGGGAGGTATCCAGACCACTAGCATCACCCAGCTCCTCTCGCCAGTCCGGCTCTTCAAGCTGGTCAGCTAGAGGGTCAATAGACCCCTTCCAGTCCTCCTCTGGCTGCCACTCAGGGTGACAGGGAACGCCAGGGATGAACACCGGTACAAAAGTACCATCGGGCGTCGGTACCGACGTCGAACGACATCGGTCCGGCATTGGGTCCAAGTCGGGGGTGAGGCTGGGGTCGACGTCAGTTGGGGGCACAACCGGCGTCGGGGGCATCATCACTGGAATCGGTGCCGGGGAAGGTACTGTGAGGTCGACCGGCGCCTATGTCGGGGGCTTCGTCACTGGAATCGGTGCCGGGGAAGGTTCTGTGAGGTCGACCGGTGCCGATCCGGATCCAGGCCTGGATCCACGGGGGCCCTCCGGTGCAGAGGCCGGAGCCGCCGGCATCGAAGGCCCAGGGCCCCCAGCCGAGTCCGTAGGGCCCGAACGTGCGCCTATGGAGTCGGGCTGCCCAAAAATGCTATGGAGCGCTTCGTAAAATGCACGAAGCTGGGCAGGGGACGCTACGGGAAAGGGAGGGAAGCGTGGAGCCGTCCCAGCGGGCTCCGAAGACGGAGCTGGAGAGTGACGACGCTCCGGGTCCCGCGATGCGTCGGCCGGGGAGAAGGCGAAGAGCGACGATGCTTCGCCTTCTTCTTGTGCTTTGACTTACCGGAGCAGTGCGAAGACTTCGAGGACGAGTGGTGGTGACTCCGTGGCCAGTCCAGCGACCTTCCTCTCGACTGGGACCTCGAACAACGAGGAGCAGACTGCTGGGCCTCCAAAAGCTTTTGGGACCACTCCTGCAAAGACTTCGGGTTCATGGCCCGGCAGTCGGAGCACGACTTCGGATCGTGGTCGCGTTCCAGGCATCAAAGACACACGAGGTGCGGATCGGTGACTGAAATCAGCTTGTCACAGGGCTTGAACCCGGTCCGACGATGGGACATCCCTAGTGCACCAGGAGTTGAAGACCCAAAAAAGATGTCGACAAAAGTTGAAAAAAGTTTAGTCAAAAACAGACTAAGGGGCAGCTCTCTCCAGAACTGCGCTGGCTGGCGCGGAAAAAGAAAGAACGGACGTCAGCGAGCTGGGGCGGCGTCTAAGTAGACACCGCAACGCCATCCCGGCGACGGACGCCGAGTCGACCAACGCCACCTACCGACGCGCAGGGGTACTGCTACGAAAACATTTCTCCGGATCCATTCTGACGCCTGGGGGTAATTCTAAGGTAAGGAATCTATTACTACGGTCTCTTTCAGATAGGTGGTATGAGGAGGATGTACAGAGAGGGCCTACAGTTCGCCGACCCTCCTGATCGATCTCATGGCCACAAGAAAGATGGTTTTGACAGTCAGCAAGCAAAACGGACAGTTGTGTAACGGTTCAAAGGGAGGGCACATGAGGAAGGTAAGGACCAGGTTAAGATCCCACTGCGGGATTATGAAAGGCCTGGGCGGAAATGTGTTGGAGTCCTTCCAGGAACCTAGCCGGATGACGTGAACAAAGAAGGTTGGACCGGCAGTTCCAGCAATGCTAAAATGGCAGACAGATAACCTTTTACAGTGCCCAGAGCAGAGCCCTGCTGAGAAAGAACAAATAGAAGAACCTAGAATAAGGGTGCAAAAAGGGGGTCAATGTTTCTCTATGCACACCATGCCACAAATTTGTCCCAACGGCAGGCATATACTGTCTTGGTGGAGGGACGCCTGGCTGCCAGAAAAACATTACATACTGGGGAGGAATGTCGAAAGCGGTCTACTGTCGCCGATCAATCTCCACGCATGAAGGCGAGGGTGAGCAGATTCAGGTGCAGAACCCTCTCTTGTTGCTGCGATAGAAGATCCTCCTGAAAGGGCAGCCTGATCGAAGGACTGATGCTCATGATAAGAAGCTCGAGATACCAGACTCTTCGTGCCCAATCCGGACCCACAAGAATCACTTGAGCCCAGTCGTACTTTCTTCTTGAGAACTCTGGGCAGGTATGGTATCGGTGGAAAGGTGCACAGGAAGCCTGAATTCCACACGAGACGAAACTCATCTACGAGCGAGAATCGCCTTTGAAACTCCAGCGCACAAACCTGCTGACATTGCATGCTTTTGGCGGTGGCGAACAGGTCTAACCAAGACTCTCCCCACTCTTGAAAGAGGCCTTGCACCACCTCCAGGTGGAGAACCTATTCATGGCCCACTACACATCCACGGCTGAGTTAGTGTGCCTTGGTGTTCAGAGAGCCCGCCAGGTGTTGAACCACCAGGGATATGCCCTGATGTTCCAGCTATGTCCAGAGGAGTCATCTCCAGGTGGGGAAGGGAGAGGGGTCTGCTGCTGACCCAATCGCGGTTTGTCATCCACCACTGCAGGTCTTTTGCAGTTCCCTCTGAGATCTTGACCAGGTCGGAGAGATTCTCCTGATGCTGTGCCCACTGGAACTTAAGGTCCCACTGCAGAGCCCATAAATGCCAACAGGCATGTGTCACAATAAGAATGTAGGAGGCCGGCCATCAGAGTCAGTCTCACCAAAATTCAGGATAGAGGCAGAAACATCGGAATCATAGCCAGAATACTATGGCCTGCCCATTCGGGAGGATAGGCCCAAAACTGCACTGTGTCCAGAACGGCCTAGATAAAAGGGAGCTTCTGAGAGGGAGTAAGGTGTGACTTCGGCACATTAATAGTGAATCCCAGCGAATGCAGAAGGTTCGCCATAGTCTGGAGGTGGGAGAAGACTGCCTGGGGTGAGCCCGCCTTCACCAGTCAATCATCGAGGGGAAGACTGAAACCCCTGACCTCCGCAGATGTGCTGCAACCACCACCATCACTTTCATAAACACCCGAAGGGGTTTGATGAGGCAAAAGGGGAGCACAGCGAACTGATAATGCTTTTGGCCTACAGTGAACCGCAGATTACGCCTGCGGGCAGGCAGGACGGGAATGTGGAAATAGGCGTCCTGCAAGAACAACACACATCCAGATGAGCATTTTGAACTTCTCATTTTTCAGAAAGAAATTGAGAAGGCGCAAGTTTAGGATAGGACAAAGTCCTCCATCCTTCTTGGACACCAGAAAGTAGCAGAAATAGCAACCACGACTTACTTCTGATGCTGGCACCATCTTCATGGCTCTGTTGGCCAAAATAGCTAACACCTCCTGATGAAGCAAGGAGAGATGGTCCTCCATCAGCAGGTTGTAAACCCTGGGTGTAGGGTTTTCCAGGAGAGGGATGGAGTACCCTTCTGTATGATTTATAAAACCTGCTTGTCGGATGTTGTCAACTTCCTGTGGGGCAGGTGATGGTGGATCCTGACTCCTACTGGGTGCCCATGCTGGTATAAGGGAAAACTAAAGGGCTTTGGACGCAGTGGCTGCTGGATAAGTGGTGGACTGACCCAACCTGTGGCTGGTGGTGTCACGTGATCTGTGGGAACCGCGTCCACAGCCACTAAAGGGCTGGGAACCTTGGTGGCTGGGTGGAATGGGACGCGGTTAGAAGCCCCTACCGTAGCCACTGAAGTGCGAAAGGCAGACTGGGGTTGGCGAGGGACTATGGATAGGCCTAAGGACCTGGCAGTAGCTCTGCTATCCTTAAAGCGCTCCAGCGCTGAGTCTGCCTTCTTACTAAAGATGTGAGAGCCATTCAAGAGCATGTCCATGAGTGAAGCTTGAATACCCCCGACAAGCCAGTGATTCACAGCCATGTGCAGTGTCTCAGGGCTACCGACGATGAAATCTCTCTGCCCAGCGAGTCGGTCGTGTCAAGTCCACATCTAATTGTGAACTTTGCTGCATCTCGCTCATCAGCAATCGCTTGGGAGAGTATGGCTCGGGCCTCCTCTCAGACCATGGGCAACACTTGCGCAACCAAATCCAACACTGTGTGCTGGTATCAGCCCAAAAAGCACGTGGTGTTCACAACCACAGTGCTAGGCTGACGGAAGGGAAAATACTCTTACCAAAGGGATCTAGTATTTTTGAATCCCAATCCGGTGAAGTGGTAGGGAATGTGCCGGGATTGATCCTGGAAGTGGATGCTTGGACCACCAAGCTCTCCGGGTGGGATGAAGGGCGAGGAAACTGGGATCCCCAGGAGTGGGGTGACTATGCAGAGGAGCCCTTAAGTAGGGCTTGGATCAGACCCCAAAAAGGACATCTGTAAGGGCTTCACTGAATGCCAGTAAAGGATCAGCAGGGGCGAATCTCGGCTGAGGCATCTCTACCAAGACGTCAGTCTTGACCTCCACTGTGGGCAACAGAAGGTTCAAGATCTCAGATGCCCTCTGCGCAATCATTGTGACTGAGGCACCCTCCTCCATAGCTACAGTGGGGGGAGAGATCAGGCCAGTGTCTAGTGAGGTGTCCAAACCACAGGCAGCCGTCAGTTCCTCATATAAGTTGTCCTTTGTGTCATCTAGTGGATGATGGTAATCATAAGAGTTCTCTGATCCCTCCCAATCGTTACCCTCTCCAGGCCTATAAAAAGTAAAAGGCACGGGCTCCAACCCGGAAGGCATGGTTCCAGTCGGCATCAGAGTTGGCATCGGGCGACGCACATCCAGCCAGGTGTTGAAGTAGGGTATAACAATGGTGTCGCCGCTGGGTGTCAGCGGGTGGCACCGCTTCGGATCCAGCACCAGATCCAAGGGGCTTGACTGGTGCACATGCCAGCGGAGAACCAGTAGGGGTCTCTCCTGTACCCGTAGGCGCTCCAAATGGGTCAGGCCGCCCAAATAGGATGTGAATAGCTTCATAAAACTCCTTGAGTTGGACGGGGGTCACTCCAGCTTCGGGAAACTCTGGGAGGTGAGGAGCCAACCCTGGCACAGGCTCCACCGTGGAGAGAGACTTATAGTGCCGATGCTCCAGCGCCAGTCCCGATGACCTGGACAGGCATAGAGAAGTCGAAGAACGCTTTGACTTTTTCTTGTGGGGCTTACCTAACGACTTGGATCAAGATGACGATCGTCTGGAGTGGCTCCGCGAGCGGCCCCAGGACCTTCTGCGTGATTGGTATTGAGCAAGTTGTGGGGTCGTCTGATGTCGGGTGGCAAGGAGCTTGAAGGAGCACTCCCTCAACACTTTGGGGTTCATGGCGCTGCAGCCCTCGCAGGTCTGAGTCATGATCCCGCTCTAAGGATCAGAAGCAAAACAAATGAGGCTCTGCACAATCATCAGCATGTGACAAGCACCACATGGTTTAAAGCCTGTTGGCTTTTTAAGGGACATCCCTTCACACTTAAAAAAACATTGACAAAAGTAAAAAAAGAAAAAAAAAAATCAGTCAAAAATCGAGTGGGGTAGCTCTCTCCAAATCTGTGCTGACTGGGACAGAAAAAAAAGAACTGATGTCAGCGAGCTGGTATGGCACCTATATAGGCACTGCACACATTACATTCGGCGCGGATGACGCGGAGCAGAACAACGCCACCTACTGGCACGCAGGGGTAATGCTCAAATATTTCCGGATCCAATCTGACGCCTGCAGATTATTCTTAGGTAAGGAATCTGCGCCTAGAAGTTGCTATCAGATACAATGATGCACTAAGGACATTAAACACACAAAAGGTGATGGGAGGAATGCTTGCAATAAGCCTAAACACTGGCAATTGCTCAGGTAGCATTCCAACCAATTGTTTTTTGCCCACCATGCCACCTTAGTTTGGACTCAACCATATGCAAATCAGTCTTGACCCTGCTCCAGTAGGAACAGTTCAACCTGAACTGCCAAACAAGGCTCTCTTAAACCGGAACACAAGCAACCCAAGACTGGTTTCGCCTTGAATGGGACTTGTCAGTTGGGTGTAGTTTGGTTTCAGTGGAAGAATGAGCAGGGGACCCACGTCTGGACATACCCTTGCCACTTAGGGCGCTAAGTACAGCATCATTTCAAGATAGCTAACTGCGTAGGATATGGCAAAGGGCAGGTGAAAAGGCCGGCAAGTGAGTGTCCCTGTAGCAAGAACTGGGGAGCAAACACGTGCTATAAAAAAATTGAAAAAGACAGGAAAAGCAAAGAAATGCAAGCAGAAAATGTAAAACTAAAGAACTAGTCCACCAGCTCTGGCAATAAAGTGCACTCATTTTTAGGCAGCTGTCTACATGTGAGAACTGACAGATCAAGAGAAATAATGACTGAAGTGGTCTGACCTATTGCCCCATGATGTCATTAGAGGAACCAGCACGTGATGAAACGTGAAAACACACACACACACACACACACACACACACACACACACACACACGCACACACACATTATCTGAAACATGTCCTGCAAGTGCTCTGTGAGGAACTCGGGAATGGAGTGAAGGATGGGGGATCATGATCGCCTAACACATACTACTCCAACCCACATTTGTTGCTTAGCACTCCCTTCCTCTCATCCTTCTCTTTTTCTCTTCCGCCGCGTCCTCCCCATCCCTTCCTTATTTTCATGGTCGTTAAGCCTGTACCCTATCTCAATAAGCCTTGTCCGGAATGCACTCCTGGATCATGTACCGTTATGATGGAGAGGCAATGCGTCTCTGTCTGATGTATACCTGCAGCGAGCCCCCATGGCTGTTTTCAACCAGTGCCGAACAGATACTATATCACAGGTGAAGAGATCTTGTCGGTTTGCAATGGTTGTGACTTGCCAGTTGACCTCGTTTCACACATTGATTATGTAAAGAGTAAGCAATGCCTCCTGTAGTAACATAAATTGCTACCTTCAATTTACTGACCCACTGGCAACATGTGATTTATTGTTGGCTCCATTATCATACTGTAATGATTGTTTCATTGACTATGCTACTCTACAAAACCAATAAAATTGGTTAAAAAAACGTAGATTTTCTGAATTATATTCTACAAGAGCCTGACAGACAGCTAAAGCTGTCAGGCCTAAAAAGTACTTTAATACACATACACAACTAAATACTAGAGCTAAAATTACAAATGTATACAACATCATTGATGACAAAATATTATACAACCCACTCCCACGACTGCCTAACAAGAACTATCACACTGCAAATCTTCGACTCAAAAGGTGTGTCATAGGGGATAACCAACATCAAAACACTTACCTACTATTATAATCTAGGAGATTCCATGTAATTCCATACCCACGTACAAGATGTAACAGTGCAAGAACAATCCACCCTTGAAGGACTATTCTCTTTAATATATGCTTTTCACCATATCTATTTCAGGCCACCTGCCATTGTTGTAACGTTTCATAATAAACAGATCAAGCATGTGCTATCCAACATAGATTTTCCCAATGAGCCATTCAAGCCTGTAATATTTATTATAATAATATATTCAGGCCTAGTATATTGAGCATAAGGTTTTCCACGAGGCAACCATCAGGCATGCAGTCATAAAATTACAAATATGTACAAACTTAAGAAGGCCTAACAAGCACTTCCACAGAGCAAACAAACTATTTCCAAGGCTTGCCAGGGGGTAACGAACACCGAAACCCTGAACTATTATGGTAATCTGTGATATGAACAGAACAAATAAAAACATGGTTCTGAACTGTTATCACTGTTTAAGTTACATTGTGTTGTATGAATTCAAATTAATATTCAAACGTAAGAAATGATCTAAAGTTTGCAAAAGCTCCTCAAATTGTAATCCCAATAAGCCAGTGTAAAATAATGAATGGCTATTGTTTTCCATTGCCACCCCTGTCTTTCGAAATTAATTAGATTTTACTGTCTTCCTCTGAGCAAGCAATTAAATTGAATACTGGTATAAACAAATTCTCTTGGGTGAAATGCTGGACAGCATGAAATCTTCTTAAAGCCAGTTAAAGTAATCCTTTCTCTCCCCTGAGATACCTAATTATCATACATTTGTGATAAGTCACCAATAACAAGAACTCTTGATTCACCTAACATTTTAAAACATGGTATGATCAGACAAACCTATAAACAGATTTGCCTCTCAAATGTGACAGGACTACAACAAACTTATTAAAATGTGGCAATGAAATATTCTCACGGGGCGACGCAGTTGGTCGTTTATATATTTATGACTAAGAGGCACTAAGAGAGACTTCTCTCTTTACTTGTCACCTCATAAGCATGACCGTCTTCCTTTTGTGGAAGGAAATGACACTCTAAAACTGCAAGTTGTTCCATCATTTCACAAACGCCCCTTGTGTGGTCTTGGTCAGTCATCAGAATAAAAAGGCGGCAGAAATATCCTTCTTTGCTGCTGATGGTCTCTTCGGGTACTGCTGATATTCGATGTGTGCAGTGTGCTTCTTAATGCATGCTGCAGATGGTCTCCCGAGTGACACCATTGTGAAAAGTATTTTCATTGCAAGACTCTAGGCCAATCTTATCAGGTATCAACAGGTAATTAAAATCTCAAAAGATAAAGTTAAAAAGACCCAAAGGAATGTACAAAACTTGTGAATTTTAAGCATTTCCTCTTCCCTTCATTAAGGCTAGGATTATAGATTTTTGCCTGAAAATATATTTTATTGTGTCTTTCATAGTGTGTACAAAATGATATGGAAGCAACAAGAAACTGACGAATGAACAAGTTACTTACCTTCGCTAACGATATATCTATAAGAAACATTAGTTAGTTATAGATTCCTTACCTTAGAATTAACCCCAGGCGTCAGACTGGATCTGGAAAGTTTTTTCGTCACCAGTACCTCTGCGCGTCGGAAGGTGGCGTCGGTCGGCTCCGCGTACGTCGTTGGCGTCGTGGTCGCCGAGATGACGTCGCGGCAGCTACTTAGACGCCGTCCTCGCGCGCTGACGTCAGTTCTGTACACGACTTTCCGCGCCAGAAACGCAGAGCCATGCAAGACACTGACCATTGGTGCACAAAACTAGGGCACTGAAAGGATAACCTTAACCCTAGAAATCAGTTCGCAGAACGGGGAGGATGAGTGGGGCAGTAAGGAATCTATAACTAACTAATGTTTCTTACAGATATATCGTTACCAAAGGTAAGTAACTTGTTCATCTGAAAGAAACACGTTAGTTATAGAATCCTTACCTTAGAATAGATACCCCAGCAATACCAACCTCGGTGGTGGGTCTGCAACCAAGATCACACCAGAAAGTCCTGGAGAACAGAACGGCCAAAGAAGCCGTCTCTCCGGACCTGGCTGTCCAGACAGTAGTGCTTCGTAAACGTGTGCAGTGATGCCCACGTAGCTGCCTGACAGATGTCATTCAGAGGAACTCCTCGTCCCAAAGCAGTAGTGGCTGCCGTCGCCCTGGTGAAATGGGCGTGCAGCCCCAATGGAGGCTCCTTTTTAGCTAGAGAATAGTATGCCTTAATACACAAAACGACCCATCGAGAAATGGTTCGCTTGTGTGTGGCCCGACCATTCTTGGCGCCCACGTAGCCAACAAAGAGTTGGTCATCCACCCGGAACTGTTTTGTGCGATCCAGATAGAAAGAAAGCGCACGTTTTGGGTCCAGACGTACGAGTTACTTACCTTCGGTAACGATGTATCTGGTAGAGACGTTGTCTAGCCGCAGATTCCTTAACTTGGAATATCCCCAGGCGTCAGACTGGATCCGGAAAACTTTTTGCAGCAGCACCTCTGCGCGCCGGGGGATGGCGCCACACGACCCCGCCCTGACGTCGTCCACGCACTTGACGTCAGCGACGTCATATATGTCCCTCCCGGCGCGCTGACGTCAGTTTTCTTCGGAGAAACTTTTCCGCGGCACAACGCGGAGCCACCAATAAAAAAACGGTGAAAGTATGGGAACAGTGTGCGAGGGATGAAAATCTATGAATAAAGAAGGAAGATGGTGCAAGACGCCATCGTAAAAGACAGAATTAGATACTGCGTAGATATAAATGAAAAAACTGTGAGAAAGGACCCCGCAAGCAATGCAAAGACCCTTCCTAAGTGCAACAAGGGAAGAACATCTCAACAGAGAGAAATAGTCTGTTATTACCATGTAGAACAGCAGACAGAACTAGACTGTTATTACCATGTAGAACTGTGTTGTGTAGCAAGAACAGAGCACAGAGAGAACAGTCCACCGCAGGAAGGTATGAAAAATGAAAAGACTGGCACTACCCCTATAGTAATGGAGGTCTGAAACAGAGGTTAACAGATCCCCAAAGAAGACGACTGTAGAGGAGACCAGAACCCTGAGCCAATAGAGAAGGCGGGAGGGAGGGAAGGCAGCAGGAAAAGAAAATGAAGATGAATATTCTGGTGAAGGTTAATCAAAAAGGCATCATTTTAGATGCAAGAAACCCCTGAGAGGGAGTCAATTGTATATGGCAACTCTCAAAGGAACGCAACAATGTGAGCACCCGTGAGCGAAAAACCAATGGCAACAGAGAGGCCAGCGGAGAAAACCACTTGGCAAGATTTTCGCAGAACGGGAGGTTGGGTGAGCGCAAGGAATCTGCGGCTAGACAATGTCTCTACCAGATACATCATTACCGAAGGTAAGTAACTCGTACATCTGATAGAGACATCTAGCCGCAGATTCCTTAACTTAAAATAGATGCCATACCCCAAAAGGGGAGGTGGGTCTGCGGTAAAACAACAGAAATCGCCAAGCACCTGAGCCGGCAACAGAGCGACGGACAATGGGGAATGCTATGGCGGAACAGCCAAACAGCAACCCAATTAGTTTTGAAGAACAAAAGATAACGGGATGCAAGACATTGTAAAAATGCCAGAATGGGGCTACACCATACTTGTATAAGCCTGAGAGACAGAAACGCACCAGCTATATACCAGAACAACCCTTGCAGCGTAATGGCGTAGTATGTGAACACCGACCAAAGGTTGAGAAGAAACATAAAGAGATGCAACCAGAGCCTACCAGGCTAGCCCACGGAGGGAAGGCCGGAGAGGCTACAGCCAAGAACCAAAGGTCAAGAGGTAGAAATTAGCAATATATTTAGAATTGCAGGCGGAGACAAGAAATACGCCAAGTGCACACCCAGTTCCAAAAGGGAGAACAGGGGCGAACAGTGACAATGATAAGCACGCTGATGCAGGCCAGCACAGAAACATGCCCAGAGCAAACAGCCTCAGAGACCATAAGGTGGCGTAGCTAACATAAGCATAAGGCTGCTCGACCAGGCAGCTGGAAGACCAAGGTAAGAATGAACACCCGAAATACAGAATTGCAGGGTGTAGACTTAGGACATAGAGAAATTAGATGTGCCGTTCTGCACGCCCAGCTGATATCAAAGTGGGCGAACTTAAAGAGGGAGGCACCCCCGAAGGGAGGTGCAACAGAGGCACTAAAGTACAAAGGCGTAGAAATGCAGAATGTTAGACCACCCTCTCCGACTGGAAGGAAAGTAATCCTTGTCCAGAAGAGAGATTGTTCAGTAACTTAACACGTAGAAGGGAGCAGTGTAAATCTGGGGACGCACCCTAGAAAGTAGAACACAGAAAGAGGTGTTATCGGCAATGCGCATGCATTACTAAAAGGCTCCCTGAAACATGGAGACTTAGGACCAGATGTTGTAGCCTCGAAAAGAGGTGAAGAGTTAGGAATAAGAGTACCCATGTAACTTGTATATATATATATATATAGACATAAATACATATATATATAGCAAAGACGGGGAAACTAGCCACGACTATGCAACATTGTTGTAGAGGAACACACCTGTTGCAGTAATGGCAGATGGAAACTGCCTATAAAGCATGAAGAACACCCCGAAAACCTCCCAAGGAGGAAATGGAAACAATAGCCAGAGGACCTATGATGTATAGAAGATGGTGCCAAGGCATAACATTGAACTCCCTATAACGGCAGAAAAGAGCACCTTAGGACGCATAGAGGCCAAAGGATGCTTTAGGCCCAGTTGACCTAACAGAGCTATATAATAGCAAACAAGTACCCCACACGGAGTATGCACACCCGAACAACGGAGAACACCTATCAGGGCAAGCCACAGTCCGAGGAACAATCTTTGGAACACTGCCACAGTATGTTAACTGCCAGTATAAAACGCATAATGCATCCAAAGGATGCTAAATGAAAGAGTAATCATCCTCTACCAGCGAAAGGAAGACCTGAGGCTTACTACCAGCCGAAAACATAGAACGCATCAAAAGGATGCTAAATGAAAAGGTACCACACCAGGACAAAAGACTGAGGAACACAGGTCTAAGAGGGGGGGCGAAAGCCCGCAAGGAGACGCTGAACAGCCGAGTCGGCGTGAGCATCAAACAATAAAACCCCATCAAAGGGCAAATCAACAAGTCTCTCCCAGATATTTTCTGGAAAGACGCTATCTCGTAACCAAGCATGGCGCCGCAAGGCGACAGAGCCAGCCATAGCCCGGCCTAAGGAATCTACAGTATCCAAGGCGGAGCGGATTGTAAACTCAGCAAGGTCACGGCCATTCTGGAGAAGAGGAAGGAGGTCAACAGGAGTGCCTTCAGTGCTGGTGGAGAGCAAAGGCTCCACAGAGTCCCACAGGGCAGAAGTAGCCCGAGCCAGGACACATACTGTATTAAGTGACCGCAGTGCAGCACTAGTGGAAGCAAAGATGTTCCGACCCCATGACTCAAGCCATCTGGACTCCCGGGAAGGAGGAAGCATTAGCCGGGGCAAGGAAGGGAAGGCAGTTTGCAAAACAAACCCCTGCGCATCGGGTTGCATGAATAAGCAGACCGGATCATGTGGAGCAGGACGGTGGCGGTGCAAGACCGAACGAGCCACCGGGTCACCAGAAGCTGGGCGAACCCAGGTACCCAAAAGGGCATCATAAAGAGAGGCTTCAAAGGGCAGAAGCCGCTCCACATTCCCTAACCCACGGTGAAGGACATTAAGTAAGGGGTCCACAGACAGGGGCGCCGAAGGGGGTTGCATGTTAAGAACCCGAGTGGCCAAGGAGACCACTCTTAGAAAAGACGCACCAGCCTTGGTAGCCCTCCGAGGAGGGGACAGTAGCTCGTCATTAGGCGAGGGCTGCAAGCTAACCCTCCCAAGACAGTCAGGGTGCGACCAATGCTCAAGGGGGGGGGAGCCCCATTGAGGAATGGGGGTCCTGACGAGGCTCCTGAATAGGCGAGGAGCCTGCCGGGTGCGGGTGCTCTTGAGGAGGCGGGGATCCTGCCGGATCCATATATTCTAAGGGAGGCACAGGCAAGAATACCACCGGCGTCGCCGGGCGTGAGGTTGACGCCAAACCCCCTTCCGAGGCTTACGGAGAAGAGTCATCAACAACCCGGCGTGGACGCGGCGCCAAAACAACTTTAGTTGGCGCCGATGGAGCCTTGTCCGGCGCAGACTCGACTCCATCCGGCGTCGAGTCGGCTCCGTCCGGCGCCGAATCCACGATGAGCTCCCCTTCGGAAGAAGAAGAAGGAGCTGGATCCGGGGAGGCAAGCCTCCGGCGCCGCACCGGCGCCGACTCAGCCTCAACCACAATAGGCCCTGACTCCAGAGAAAGAAGCGGAAACAGAGCCGGGGAGGCGAGTCTACGGCGCCGGACCGGTGCCGACCCTGGCTCCGGACCGGCGTCTGCCTGTCCGGAAGGCCGAGGGGTGCACAAAGCGAGGCTTTGAGCACCAGCAACCACCTGCGACGCCACAGGGAGCCCCACGGAACTACGCAGCGCTGCAGGGGTGCAATGGGTCGTAGAGGGGGACCCAGCTGGGCCGCGCCCTGACGATACCATATCTCCGACGTCCCCGGATGGCAAGGGCTCATGTGACGCCGGGGGCGAACCCACCGGCGAGTCCGTTGGGGACCCCACAGGTAGCCGAGGCCCCGATGACGCCCCAGGGACGGGAGAGGACCCAAGGGAGGCCTACAAAGCCGTGGCATAGGCCTCCATTTGGACCAGAGTCGCCTCTGCACCCGGATAGGGTGGATAGAGGGGGGGCGACTGTTGGGGGCGCACGTCCGGAACGTTCTGGGAACCAGTGCCCCTGGCAACAGAGGAAGGTGAGGTCGAGGACCTCGGCGACACACGCCGCGACTTACCAAGAAGTGGTGAACGACGGCCCGGGGCCCCAGAGGGCGATCGACGGCGGAACCGCATTGAAGCCGGGAGACGAGACGACTCCGACTGGGACAGCCGTGCCGAAAGAAGCTTCATCCGGCGCTCCCGCAGGGACTTCGGTTTGAGGTGTTGGCAGGCGTCGCAGTCCGTGGAGTCGTGGTGCTCGCCTTGACACCACAAACAGATAAGATGCGGGTCCGTTGCGGACATTTGGCGCAAACAGGAAGTACAGGATTTAAAGCCCGAGGGCATCGCACACTGTTCCAGACGCGAAGCGTCGAAAAAGGGCCTGAAAACAGGCCAGAGGAACCGCTCACTCCGGATCCGCGTTGTACGCGGAAAAGAAGGAAACTGACGTCAGCTCGCCGGGAGGGACTTATATGACCTCGCTGACGTCACGTACGTGGACGACGTCAGGGCGGGGTCGTGTGGCGCCGTCCCCCGGCGCGCAGAGGTACTGCTGCAAAAAGTTTTCCGGATCCAGTCTGACGCCTGGGGATATTCTAAGTTAAGCAATCTGCGGCTAGATGTCTCTATCAGATGGTGGAGCCTCTCCTCCTCTTTCGAAGGAGGCGGAAAGAAGGTGGGCAAAGTGATGGTCTGCCCGATGTGAAAGGCAGTGACAACCTTGGGAAGGAAGGAGGGACGAGACCTGAGAACCACCTTGTCCGGATGGACAGACAGGAAAGGAGGTTTGGAGGAAAGGGCCTGGAGCTCACTCACTCTCCTGGCAGAGGTGATGGCTAACAGGAATGCAGTCTTTAGCGTCAGAAGCCTCAAAGGACAGTTGTGAAGCGGCTCAAAGGGAGCACACATTAAAAAGGTCAATACTAGATTCAAGTCCCACTGAGGCATAACAAAGGGAATAGGAGGAAAGAGATGAGTTATGCCTTTCAAGAAACGATTAACCACCGGGGACTTGAAAAGAGAGGGCTGATCCGGAAGCCGAAGGAAGGCAGAGATGGCCGAAAGATAGCCCTTGATAGTGCCCACAAGCCTTTGCTGTGCACCATGCCACAAACTTGTTCCACCGGCAGGCGTATACCGTCTTAGTGGAGGGACGCCTGGCTGCCAAGATTACATCACAAACTTCAGGAGGCAGGTCAAAAGACGTCAACTGCCGCCGCTCAATCTCCACGCAAGGAGGTGGAGGCTGGACAGGTTCGGGTGGAGGACCGTCCCCTGCTGCGACAGAAGATCCTCCCGAAGGGGCAGTCTGGTCGGAGGATCGATGGCCATGTTGAGCAGCTCGGGATACCATACTCTCCGTGCCCAATTCGGAGCCACAAGGATGACTTGGGCCCGGTCGCGCCTGATGATCTTCAGCACTCTGGGTAAAAGTGGTATAGGTGGAAAGGCGTACTACAGACCGCAACTCCACTCGCGACGAAAGGCGTCGCCTAGCGAGTGCATTCTTGGAAATTCCAACGCGCAGAATTGCTGATATTGCGCGTTCTCTTCAGTGGCGAATAGATCTAACCAAGGCTCTCCCCACTGTCGAAAGAGACCTTGCACCACCTCCGAGTGAAGACGCCATTCGTGATCCATCATGCACCTGCGGCTGAGTTCGTCCACCCTGGCGTTCAGGGAACCTGCCAGGTGTTGAACCACCAGGGATATGCCCTGATGTTCCAGCCATGTCCAGAGGCGGAGGGCCTCCTGACATAGGGTCCACGACCCCACCCCGACCTGTTTGTTGCAGTACCACATGGCGGTGGTGTTGTCCGTGAACAATTGCACTACTCTTCCCCGGACAGAGGGAAGGAATGCTTTGAGTGCAAGACGAATCGCAAGGAGCTCCAGAAGGTTGATATGGAGCCCGGACTCCGCCGGAGACCAGAGTCCTCTGATCTCCGCCTCTCCCATGTGGCCGCCCCATCCCAGAAGGGATGCGTCTGTCACCACCGTGTGATCTGGTTGGGGAAGGGAGAGGGATCTGCCGTTGACCCAATCCTGGTTCGTAAGCCACCACTGCAACTGTCGAGCAGTGCCCTCCGAGATCTGGAGGCAATCAGACAGATTTCCCTGATGCAGCGCCCACTGGAACTTCAGGTCCCACTGCAGAGCCCGCATATGCCACCTAGCATAATCGACCAGCAGGAGGCCATGAGGCCCAGCAGCCTTAGGGTCATCCGGACCGAAACCCGGGATAGAGACTGAAAGATCGGAATTATAGCCCGAATATCCCAGACTCGCTGTTCGGGAGGATAAACCCGAAACCGCGTCCTGTCCAGAACAGCTCCGATGAAGAGGAGCTTCTGAGAGGGAATCAGGTGCGACTTCGGCACATTGATGGAGAACCCCAGCAAATGCAGGAGGTCGGCCGAAGTCTGGAGGTGGGAGACGACAGCCTGGGGCGATCCCATCTTCAACAGCCAGTCGAGATAGGGGAAGACTGGAACCCCTGATCTGCGCAGATGAGCTGTGATCACCGCCATCACTTTCGCGAACACCCGAGGGGCGCTGGTAATGCCGAAGTGGAGCACGGTAAACTGAAAATGCTCGTGGCCTACCGTGAACCGCAGGCAACGACGGTGGGCCGGCAGGACGGGGACATGAAAATAAGTGTCCTGCAAGTCCAACGCTACCATGCAGTCTCCAGGGTCGAGGGCAGACAAGACCTGAGCGAGCGTCAACATCTTGAACTTCTCCTTCCGGAGGAAGCGGTTGACGTTCCTGAGATCCAAGATAGGACGCAGGCCCTTGTCCTTCTTGGGTACCAGAAAGTAGTGGGAATAACAACCACGACCTACTTCTTGGGCAGGAACGCGCTCGATGGCTCCCTTGGCCAAGAGAGCCGAAACTTCCTGTTGGAGAAGGCCCAGGTAATCCTCCGACATGCAGTGGTATTGAGGTGGCATGGCTGGAGGGGTAGCCTCGAAGGGGAGGGAGTAGCCCCTTCGGACTATTTGCAAAACCAACCTGCCCGACGTGATGGTGCGCCAGTGGGGGAGGTGATGGCGTATCCTGTCGCCCACTGGCGTTTGATGGGCCTGAAAAAGTCGGACTAGTAAGGTTTGGAGGCTGCTGCAGAGGGGGGGGGTTGGTGAACTAGCCCGCCCGCTGGCCCCCTGAACCACGGCGTTGGCTTCCACGTCCCCGGCCGCGCGAAGGATGGGTAACTTGCTGCGGCCTGTGGCTCTGGGCGGGACGTAGTGGGGCACCCCCTCCGTAGCCTCGAAAGGGGCGAAAAGCAGACTGCGCTGGGCGGCTGGAGAGGCCCAAGGACTTGGCCGTAGCCAGTGAGTCCTCGAAACGCTCTAGAGCGTTGTCCGCTTTGTCGCCAAAAAGGCGACAGCCATCAAAAGGCATGTCCATCAAGGTGTTCAGGCCATCCCCCGAAAAGCCAGTCGATCTCATCCAGGCGTAGCGACGAAGGGCTACTGACGTTGAAACTGTCCTGCCCAGAGAGTTGGCGGTATCCAGCCCACAACAGATGGTAAACTTCGCCGAATCCCTCCCGGCGGCAACAGCCTGGGAGAGCACTGTCCGGGCCTCCTCCGGACACTGAGGCAGCACTTGCACAACCGAGTCCCACACAGAGTGGGAATAACGGCCCAAGAGACATGCAGTGTTTACCGACCGCAGTCGTAAGCTGGAGGAAGAGAAAATCTTCTTCCCAAGATGGTCCAGCTTCTTGGATTCCCTTTCTGGGGGAGCGGTAAGGAATGTGCTCTTGGAAGTGAAGGCTTGGACCACCAAGCTCTCCGGGGTGGGGTGTTGGGAGAGGAAAGTGGGGTCGCCCGGAGCCGGTCGGTGGCGTCGGGCAATCATTCTATCCACGGGAGCCCCTGTGTTGGGCCTGGACCACGTGCCCAAAAGGACATCGGTAAGGGCCTCATTAAATGGCAGCAGGGGCTCCGAAGAGCTCGCAGCCGGCTGAAGGACCTCTGTCAGGAGGTTAGTCCTGACCGCCACCGTAGGAAGCTCGAGGTGGAGGGCCTCGGCCGCCCTACGCAACACCACTGCGTATGACGCTCCCTCCTCCGTAGCCACGGTAGGAGGAGACAACAAGCAAAGGTCAGGGGAAGTATCAAGACCACTGGCATCCCCCAGTTCCTCTCTCCAGTCCTGTTCAGATCATAGCTGATCAGTTAAAGGGTCACCTGACCCCTCCCAGTCCTCCTCCTCATCCTCAGGTTGCCAATCTGTCCGAAAACGGACCCCAGGAGTGAACAGGGGCACAAAAACCCCACTAGGCGCCGGATCCAGCGTCGAGCGATGCCGGTCCGGCTCAGGGTCCACCTCGCGATGGAGGCTGGGATCGACCCCGGCCGGGGACACGACCGGCGTCGGTTGCAGCTGCGGTGCCGGAGGAAGCGGCGCAGATGGAGATGTAATAAGGTCAACCGGCGCCGATCCGCATCCAGGCCTGGATACACTTGGGGCCTGCGGCGCCGTGGCCGGAACCGACGGCAGAGAAGGTCTAGGCCCCCCAACTGAGTCCGCGGGGCCCGATGACATGCATCGCCTCGTAAAATTTACGAAGTTGGGCGGGAGTCGCTCCGGGTCCCGGGAAGGAAACCCGTAGTCGACTCTTCGGGCTCCGCCCGCATCCCTCGTCGCATCAGCTGACCCAGGGATGTGGAATTCCTATAGCCCGACGCCCGGGACATATTGTTTGGGGTCAAGGGCAACAAGTTTTCATGTGTATTTTGTCCTTGGGACAAGTAGGCCCAACCCCGACAGCACAAACCCTTTGGCTACCAGATTACAGTGCCACATTATGGATCAGGGAAGGGCATTGTCTGCAGTTAAGGTAATATTTGTGTCCATGTGTTAATGCTGTTCAAACTTGTATTTATGGTTCATTAATACAAAGTCTTTATTATTAGGTTGAGCGCTCTAAGTAAATGTTGTAAGCTCCGACTGAATTACTGACAGTGGTTCCAGTATAAAAATGTGTACACACGTTTTGAATTTTTAGCAATATGAGGTTATGTATAATGCTCTAGGATTAGATACAAATATTTGCAGAAGCTTGAAAGCAAGATTGAGGATTCTTTGCTTTCAATATAAAATGTTGACAAAAAATGCAAAAATATTTCACTAAACTACTGTAAAATATAAGGTACCATTTCTTTGCAGCATCACTTAGTAAAATGTGTTGATGTATGCTAGTATTTCCCAAAAATATTCATAATGGAAAATCAGTGTCACCAGTTTTAATAAGATTATGGAAACATAAAAATAAACAAGCATTGGTAAAGCCAGTAGGTCTGAAATTGTTGGTCAGCCTTTTGGTTTTGTCAATGCGTGACTTGTTTTGGCATGGCTTTTGTAAAACCTTATTGGTGTGGGAGCTGCGGGGCCTCACCATTATAACAAACATTGGCAAAAGCAAAAATTGTTTTGGTTTCAAAAAGCATACATTCCCACAGTAGTTCCTGGCAATGAACAAAATGACTGTGTCGATATGCTCCTTGTGAAATAACAGAATGCTGTCACTCACAGTGAAGCTAGCCGATGGACAGAGAGAGACAGTATTTTATTAAACACAAAAGGTCATGGTTAACGCCAAACCTAATTAGGGGCCCAATTATTAAATAAAGTCTCAAAAGTGCACCCATGTCCTTGAAACAATTGCAGATATACGGCTTTCGTGAATTCACAAGACTTTACAGAAGTAGGCCAAGAAATAGTAATCCTAGAAAATATTTGTGAACTGCATTTTAGCATAAGTAAAAATGCAGGTGTAGATTTGCTCATGGGAAAATCTGAGTATTTGCAAGTTCACTTTCCTCCAACAATTTGTTTCCCCAACACTGGAAGAAGTTTTATGTATGGCATTGTCAGGAGTAAATTTCCAACCTTTCTCAGTATGGAAAAGATTAGAGAAGAGTTGGTGAAAACCCTTAAAACATGCACGTTAGTAGGTTTGCACAGACTCAAAAGGGCATTCCAACCCTGGAACTGTTGCTTACCATTACCTTCAGCCCCAGTATGTAGATCTGTGGAAACATGGCAACATAAGGGAATTGCTAGTATTCAAACCCTACTGTAGAAGGAGCCCTGGCATAATCAGAGAGGCTCTTTCAGAGCTCTTATATAATGAGATTGCTGCCATAATTTGTCGCCATATTACATGGCACAAAAGGGACAAGTGGATTTTGTTACAGGACAAGTAGATTTATGAAGCAACCTGCCCCATGGACAAGTAGATATTTTATTAAATTCCACACCCCTGCTGACCGACGGGGAGAAGTCGAAGAGCGACGATGCTTCGTCGACTTCTTTTTGTGCTTCGACTTACCCCACCCGAGTGCTAAGGCTTCGATGACTTGGACCAGTGGTGATGGCTCCGCGACCGGTCCCTCGACCTCCCTCGCGACCTCGAACGGCGCGGAGCCGACGCTCAAGTAGCTTTCGGGACCGCTCCCGCAAAGCCTTCGGAGCCATCGACCAGCAGTCGGAGCACGACTTTGGGGCGTGGTCCCGCTCCAGGCAAAAGCGGCACACGCGATGCGGATCCATAACCGACATCAGTCGGTTACAGGAACTGCAGGCCTTGAAGCCGGGCATCCCTCGTGCACCAGGAGTCGTAGACTCAAAAAAGACGTCGACAAAAGTTGCTCAAAAAAGTCAGTCAAAAAGTGACTGGACGTACCTCTCTCTCCGGATCTGAGCTGGCTGGCGCGGAAAAAGAAAGAACTGACGTCAGCGCGCGAGGGCGGCGTCATAGTAGCTGCCGCGACGTCATCTCGGCCTACACGACGCCAACGACGGACGCGGAGCCGACCGACGCCACCTTCCGACGCGCAGAGGTACTGCTGACGAAAAAACTTTCCGGATCCATTCTGACACCTGGGGGTAATTCTAAGGTAAGAAATCTATAACTAACGTGTTTCTTTCAGATGCATTTATATAGTTAGCAGCGCAAAAGTGGCTTCCCTAGCACCGTGAGCCAAACACTGCTACCAGTTCTCATTTATCTAAACAAGTTACAGAGGACATTTATTGCATCTTTAAGAGGACTCGACTGGAGCCACTTTGAGGATGTTTCTCGTGGCGGTTTCGGGAAGGCTTCCATTTTAGGGTCAGGATAAGAGAGAGTGCCTAACAGAGCGTGGGGACTGTCTGAATTTCTAAATCAGAAGCAGGTGGTGCTTTTCAAAGAAAGGGTTCCATACCTTCACCTCCACCTGACAGGAAAATGTAATCTGAGCCCTGGTCTCCATAGCATGTTTTTAAGATGGCAGCTGGATTGCAACGGTGAGTGGCTGCGGGACATCAAAGAATTATGGAGAGGGATTTCGAGCTCAACTGCTGCTTTAGACTGTGAGAGGGGAAGGAACATGAATCAGGCCTTTAAACCTGCAGTTTGCATGGTGGTTCAGCACTGGCTGGCCCATTCCTTGAAGCCCACCCGATGTGGCAACAGTTAGTGCAGTAGATGGCAAAAGGAAGTGCCAGAGGAAACAATAACAGTAAGGACTGGGGTGAAATGACTGACCACAGGACCTTTTCAGCCCAAGTTATGATTGAAGTAGGAGTGTAAGCCAATGGACAGTGATGACCCTTAGCTCAGCAGGGGTTGTGAAGGGTTATTCTCACACAAGCATATTAAAATGGTCCTACCATGCTGTTGGAGGAGCAAAAAACAAAAAGAACTAAAGGGTTAAAGTACAAATTGTACTTTTTTTGTCTGAAGAGTTCCGGGCGTGGCATGCATCTGTTGGATCGGATCACGAGGCAGAATCCTGAGATGCTAATTTGACACAAGATCAGGAAGTACTGATGGACCCTGTAGAAGACGAACAAGTTACTTACGTTCGGTAGCACTCTTTCTGATGGATATTATATCTAACCACAGATACCTCATTTTAACATATTTTACAGGTGCCAGGTTGGATCCTGAGATATTCTGCAGCAGTGCTTCTGCATGCCGGGGGCTACTTCTTGGCCAGCGCCTTGTAGATCTTAATGCTGAGGACAATCCACCTTCACAAGGTACTTCTCTCAGTAGAGCCTTCCCTTTCTTTGCTCTAGAGAAACTCACAAAGTTGATCGTCCACTCAATGATCCTTGGAGCGATATATGTAAAAGCTTAAAGAACTTTTGGGGTTCCTCCTTCAAGGGGTGAGCAGGGCTGGACTTGGGAACCAAAAGCAGCCCTGGCAAAAATGCTCACACCAGTCCGCTCCCTTCGTGCAATCTCTCTTTTTCCATCCATACATCTATTTGTTCTAGCTTCTTCTCTCCTATCTTCTCCCTCTCTTATCACGTTCACTCTAACTTTCCCCTCCTGCCCTTTCTTTCTCTTGAAGCTTTGTGGGCCTGCTGCAATTAACCTGGTGGAGCTGAGGCAAGTGCCAGAATCACCAGGAGCGGCCCTGGGTTTTCAAAACTGGCCTGTAAGGGCTCTGGCCTAACTGGAAAATGCCTGCTGGAATATAAATCCTATGTGACCCTGGGGGTTAAGGGGAGCAAAGGATGCTGGTAAAGTGGCGCATTGCCAACCTGAAAGGGAGTCACCACTCCCTTCAACTGCTAAGAAGATCGCCTGAGCCCTTAGTACAAAAAAAGGTGGTGGGAAAAAGGTGGTGAAGGGTGGTTGCACTGAAAGTACCTGCAATTCACTCATCTGACAAGCTGACTTCATTGCAAAGAGGAAGACAATCTTCTAGGTCAGCAGACACAGCAAGCAGCTATGCTTCGTATCAAAGGGCATACACATGAGAAATGACAAGACCAACTTAAGATCCCACTGTGGCATCACAAACAGCACCAGTGATTTGAACAAGAGCGTATGGTGCAGCAAACACAGAAAAGCTGAAAGGGCTGACAAATAACTTTTAAAATGCTCATTGCAAGACCTTGCTGGGCTAAAGACAAAATAAACAAAAGGACGTCCGAGAGCTTCAAGAGGTTTGTGTCCCAAGCACCACACCAGGTTACAAATTTCTCCCAGTGCCTGGCATAAATTGATTATGTGGAGGGGTGCCTAATGGCGAGGATGACATCCACCACCTCAGCAGGCAAATAGAACACAGTCAATTGCTGCCACTCAGTCTCCACACCAGGAGGTGTAAATTGCATAGATTTGGTTGGAAGACCTTGCCCTGTCCCCCCAAAGTAGCCTGATCTGAGAAAGATGCTCAAGCTCAGGAGTTATGGGTAATACACACTTGTTTACACTGATCTTGCAAACTAAAATCAGCTGTAAGGCATATAGAAGTCCCTTGATGCATTCTAGTCGGAATGAGTCTCTTAATGACTGTTCTTGCAGAAACTGCAATGCACAAAACTGTTGAAACTGCACGCTCCTGATGGTGGAGAAGAGATCTAACCGAGGTTCCTCCCACTAGCATTAGAAAGTAAAAGATTAGTTTTAGACAATAGTCTAATAAACAATAAGATAATATTATATACATATAGCATTTACATTGCGTAAACGTTCGACCATGACCCAGACAAGAGCAATAAATAGACATGTATCATAATAATTAAAACAGGTTTTAGACTTCCTCTAAAATATCCACATGCGACTTAATGAAATATATGCTTGATTAAAACAGCTGGTTACAATTTAAAGTCAAATAAAATCAGTGGAACAGCCAACACTAACTAAGCTGACAAGGCCAATAAAAACCTACATACTGCACAGATTACATCCACAAATTGCATACAACATAAAAACCTTATAACCTCCAACCTGGCCATTACACCATATTTAATTATAACTGATTTTAAAAGCCTTTGCTTAATTCCAACAAAATATAAGCAATCCATTGAAACATGCACAGTGGAGCATCGCACTTTTAACCCCCAGCCACAATTATTATCTTCATCCACCAGGGATTTTCCAACGACTTGGACTGCAAACATGGGACTTATCCCTACACAAAATTTAATTAGCTCCCTTCTCATTGTGTGGTTCGATAACTCAAAAAGATAGAGGTACAGGGTGTGATTCAGTCAAGAATTTCTTATAAACAATATCGAAATCTTTGAATTAAGATATCTCATATCGGTCTCCCTCGATTCAACACATCTTTTCCTTTAATTCCTTTTTTGTTAAAGGTAAGGGGGCATTCCTTTGAACATTTTCTATGTTAAGGAAGTGAGTCAGACTTGTGAAACTCTCCCTAACATCTCTTGCCCAACATGATGGATTTCTTTCGCACAAAGCCTTGACACTTAATTTCGAGCCTGTTAGTTATTTGTGACAGGATCACAAACGTAAGTTTGCTACTATACTATTCCAAGACTTCAACCGAGCTTCCACTCTAATTACTTGTACAATAGCACATGAAGGGAGCCCTAGTAGAGTTTTAAGACAAGTACAATCTATTTTCTCCTAGGCCTAGGATCTCTGCTCCATATAGCATTTGTGGAGGGACCATAGGTTTATATGCAGTGTTTTACTTTCATTATTAAAGTCCATTTTACATTTCTTTAAACCTCCCATAGATG
Organism: Calotriton arnoldi; assembly: GCA_963921515.1. NCBI lineage: Eukaryota > Metazoa > Chordata > Amphibia > Caudata > Salamandridae > Calotriton > Calotriton arnoldi. The sequence continues at coordinate 3,406,074 of CAWUFW010000074.1, read as the reverse complement.
TTTGTGCCAAGTTCTTAAAGGGCCCAATTTAATTTTCCATATATTTTTATTGAACAGCATACCAAGGTATTTATAGGAGAGGGGTTTTTCTGCAACCATATCCCTATGGGCCAAGTAAAGGGCTTGCTTTATTCCTATCACGTTTTCTCTATATTTATTTTTAAATCATTTGCTTTACAGTACTTGTGTCACATCCAGAATAACAAGGTCATCTGCATACAATAAGCAGGGTATATGCCACTCCCCATCTTAGGAGAAAATGAGTAAATATTTTGTAAGATTTCAGGCAAATTGGCAAGATATAGTGTGAACAAAGTAGGGGAAAGGACATCCCTGCGATAAGTCATTTTAAATTGGGTTTTAACTTGAGAGAACTCCCTCAATATCTAGCTCAAACTTGGCCTAGTTCCCTTTGTGTAGTTCCTTTAACACAGATACTAAGCTTCTTGGGGTGTTCACACCACTTACGTCTTCCATTATATTCCTCTATTAACCAGGTCAAAGGCTGATCAGAAACTGATGAAGCAACAAAGTAGGTTCCCTCGGGTTTCTATTCCTTTCTGTTCCATTGCCCAGGGACTAAAGCAATTACATAGTTGAATGCTCATATTTGAACCCTCCGCTCAACAAGTATTAACTTATAGGTGTTGATTCAATCCTTCAAATATTGAAGGATCTATTTCGCAAATATTTCAGCCCACAATTCAAATAGACTAATTTAGCAATAGTTTTTGGGGTTTGAGGGATTGTTCTTCTTCAGGGTGGGTTTAAATAGCGCACCTTTCCAACTTGCAGGCAAGTGTCCAGGAATTCATGAAAGAATTAAAGCATTAACTGCTAAACAGAGAAAACTGGTCTATCAATCAATGTTTTAAAAAAAAAAAAAAAATTTTAAGCAAATTATCGGTTCCTGATGCACTTGATAGGTTTAAAGACGCTGTAGTCTTTCTTTTATTGCCGATTTTGTCAAGTAAGATTTCAATTCCTCATCAGGTCTAAACCACTCACAGATAAATATCTAACCCAAACTTCTAGGACCATAGAGCTCGGGCCTTATTCGATCCCTTCTGGACCAGTTTTCCGAATTTCTTAATGTCCTTTGAACCTAGTACTGTTATCATTTACTCAGCGGATGAAATGAAGGCTTTAGGTAAGTAGCCATGTTGCAATATAAGTTTGAATCCTAGCAAAGTGTTGGGAATATTATCCAGCGCCATCTGTCGACAGGGCTATCACTACTACCCAGGATGACAAATTTGTCATGAGAAAGAAGAGCCCACGTTTTAATATGGGCACTCCTAGAAATGATAGCAATAATTTCAAATTGCAGGGGGGACTGATAGATGTTAGATCTCTCAATAAACATGCTTTGGACATTGACAGTCTACTGATACATAAAAGGATAGACTATATTTTCCTCATGGAAACTTGGTTAAATGAGTGTTCCAACCCAGACATAGCATTGCGATTCCTCTGGGCTATAACATACACCAGGTGGACAGGAAGAGAAGTCGGGGGTGGCTTAGCTTTTGTTTTTCGTGCTGTGTTTCATATTGATAAGTTAGAAGGGGCAGAAAGTCTGGGTTTCCATTAGCAAATTTCTCAGCAGGACTCCTTCTCCAGGATTTTAATCTATCATCCCCCAGAACCTAGCTCTCAATTTCGGGACTCACTTCTAGAGGACGTAATTCCTCATTAGCTCCAGTATTCCAACTTCACCATTCTGGGTGACCTTAACGGTCATAAAGATGATGCTAAGAATGGTGCTTCTAGGACACTTATTGACCACCTAACTACTCTCAATCTTAGTCAGTTGGTTACTAGCGGTACGCATCAGGATGGGCATATTCTGGACGTAGTCTTTACAAACAGACAGTCTCTTACGGCTGGCCCCCCAGAAACCCAGATATGGTCAGATGCACAAGTTACTAACTTGTGTAACGATATATCTGTAAGAGACAGTAGTTAGTGACAGATTCCTCACCTTAGAATATCCCCAGGCGTCAGGCTGGATCCGGAAAGTTTTTTGCGTAGCAGTACCCTTGCGCGTCGGTAGGCGGCGTCGTGCGGCTCCGCGTCCGTCGTCGGCGTCGTGATCGCCGGGATGACGTCGCGGGCAGTACTTAGGCGCCGCCCCTGCGCGCTGACGTCAGTTCTGTACACGACTTTCCGCGCCAGGAACGCAGAGCCATGCAAGAAGCTGACATAGGTGTCTGAAAAATACTAGGGCCCTGAAAGGGATGTCCTTAACCCTAGAAATCAGTTCGCAGAACGGGAGGATGGGTGGGCGGTAGGAATCTGTCACTAACTACTGTCTCTTACAGATATATCGTTACACAAGTTAGTAACTTGTGCATCTGAAAGAGACACGTTAGTGACAGATTCCTCACCTTAGAATAGATACCCCAGCAATACCAACCCCGGTGGTGGGTCTGCGAACAAAGATCAGACAAGGAAGTCCTGGAGGACAGAACGGCCAAAGAAGCCGTCCCTCCGGACCTGACTGTCAAGGCAGTAATGCTTTGTAAACGTGTGCAGCGAGGCCCACGTAGCTGCCTGACAGATAACCGGCAGCGGAACACCGCGGCCCAAGGCCGTGGTAGCAGCCGTTGCCCTGGTGGAATGGGCACGCAGCCCAACAGGAGGTTCCTTTTTAGCGAAAGAATAGCAGGTCTTGATGCACAAGGTAACCCAGCGGGAGATGGTCCTCTTGTGCACCGCCCGACCTTTTTGGCGCCCACGTAGCCAACAAAGAGCTGGTCATCCACCCGGAAGTGTTTTGTGCGGTCAATATAGAAAGAGAGCGCACGTTTTGGGTCCAGACGGTGGAGCCTCTCTTCCTCTCTGGAAGGATGCGGAGGCGGAAAGAAGGTGGGCAAAGTGATGGTCTGCCCAATGTGGAAAGCAGTAACCACCTTTGGCAAGAAGGACGGACGCGTCCGAAGAACAACCTTGTCTGGATGAACAGACAGAAAGGGAGGTTTGCAAGATAGAGCCTGGAGCTCACTCACCCGCCGAGCGGAGGTGATGGCCACCAGAAAGGCTGTCTTCAGAGTCAGAAGACGAAGAGGACAGTTATGTAGAGGCTCAAAGGGAGCGCACATTAAAAAGGTAAGAACCAAGTTCAAGTCCCACTGAGGCATCACAAACGGAACAGGAGGGAAGAGGTGAGTAATGCCTTTTAAGAACCTGTTAACAACAGGGGACTTGAAAAGGGAGGGCTGATCAGGGAGCCTGAGGAAGGCCGAGATAGCACAAAGATAACCCTTGATGGTACCCAGGGCAGAACCCTGTTGGGCCAAAGAGAGAAGGAACAGAAGGACCTCAGAAAGAGGGGCAGAAAGGGGATTCACAGCCTTTGCTGTGCACCATGCCACAAATTTGTTCCACCTGCAGGCGTATACCACCTTAGTGGAGGGACGCCTGGCTGCCAGAATCACATCACAAACTTCGGGAGGCAAGTCGAAAGGAATCAACTGCCGCCGCTCAATCTCCACGCAAGCAGGTGTAGACTGGACAGGTTCGGGTGGAGGACCGTCCCCTGCTGCTGCGACAGAAGATCCTCCCGAAGAGGCAGACGGATCGGGGGATCTACGCTCATATTGAGTAGCTCGGGATACCAAACTCTTCGAGCCCAGTCCGGAGCCACAAGAATGACTTGGGCCCGGTCGTGCCGAATCTTCTTCAACACTCTGGGTAGAAGTGGTATAGGCGGAAAGGCGTACAAGAGACCGCAACTCCACTCGTGACGAAAAGCGTTGCCGAGCGAGTGCCGCCTTGGAAATTCCAACGCGCAGAACTGATGACATTGCGCGTTCTCTTCGGTGGCGAATAGATCTAACCAAGGCTCTCCCCACTGTAGAAAGAGTCCTTGCGCCACTTCCGAGTGAAGACGCCATTCGTGATCCATTATGCACCTGCGGCTGAGTTCGTCCGCCCTGGCGTTCAGGGAACCTGCCAGGTGTTGAACCACCAGGAACATGCCCTGATGTTCCAGCCATGTCCAGAGGCGTAGAGCCTCCTGACAAAGGGTCCACGACCCCACCCCGCCTTGTTTGTTGCAGTACCACATGGCGGTGGTGTTGTCTGTGAACACCTGCACTACCTTCCCTTTGACAGAGGGAAGGAATGCCCTGAGTGCAAGTCGGATCGCCCGGAGCTCCAGAAGGTTGATATGGAGCCGGGACTCCGCCGGAGACCAGAGGCCTCTGATCTCCGCCTCTCCCATGTGACCGCCCCATCCCAGAAGGGACGCGTCCGTCACAACTGTGTGCTCTGGCTGGGGAAGGGAGAGGGATCTGCCCATGACCCATTGCCGGTTCGAGAGCCACCACTGCAACTGTTTTGCAGTCCCCTCCGAGATCTGGACGTGATCGGACAGGTCGCCCTGGTGCTGCGCCCACTGGAACTTCAGGTCCCACTGCAGAGCCCGCATATGCCATCTGGCATGAGTGACCAGCAGGATGCAGGAGGCCATGAGGCCCAGCAGCCTCAGGGTCATCCGTGACCGAAACCCAGGATAAGGGCTGAAAGATCGGAATCATAGCCTGAATATCCCGGACTCGCCGTTCGGGAGGATAGGCCCGAAACTGCGTCGTGTCCAGAACTGCTCCGATGAAAAGGAGCTGTGGAGAAGGAATCAGATGCGACTTTGGCACATTGATGGAGAACCCCAGCGAGTGCAGGAGTTCGGCCGTAGTCTGGAGGTGGGAGACAACTGCCTGGGACGAGCCCGCCTTCAGCAGCCAGTCGTCGAGGTAGGGGAAGACTGAAACCCCTGCCCGGCGCAGATGAGCTGCGACCACCGCCATCACTTTCGTGAACACCCGAGGGGCACTGGTAAGGCCAAAGGGGAGCACGGTGAACTGAAAATGCTCGAGGCCTACCGTGAACCGAAGGTAACGCCGGTGGGCCGGCAGGACGGGGATGTGGAAATAGGCGTCCTGCAAGTCCAACGCTACCAACCAGTCTCCGGGGTCGAGGGCAGTCAAGACCTGAGCTAGGGTGAGCATCTTGAACTTCTCCTTCCGGAGGAAGCGATTGACGTTCCGGAGGTCCAAGATAGGACGCATGTCCTCCTCGTCCTTTTTGGGCACCAGAAAGTAGTGGGAGTAGCAACCACGCCCTACTTCTGGGGTCGGAACATGCTCGATGGCCCTCTTGGCCAAGAGGGCCGTGACTTCCTTCTGTAGAAGCACCAAGTGATCCCCTGACATGCGGTGGAATTGAGGTGGCATGGCTGGGGGGTGGTCTCGAAGGGGAGGGAGTAGCCCCTTCGGACAATGTCCAAGACCCACTTGTCCGAGGTGATGGGACGCCAGTGGTGAAGGTGATGGCGGACCCTGCCCCCGACTGGCGTGCTGTGCACCTGAAAGGAGGGACTAGGAGGGCTTGGAGGCCGCGGACGGGTTGGAGGTGGTGGCCTGACCCGCACGCTGGTTGCCCGAACCGCCACGGCGGTATCCACGTCCTCGGCCACGCGAAGGCGCTTGCTGCGCGGGCCGTTGGCCGGGCTGTGGACGTGACTGGGCGCCCTTCCGTGGCCACGAAAGGGGCGAAAAGCAGACGCTTGCGGAGGGCGCACAACAGCAAGGCCCAGGGACTTAGCAGTAGCCCGTGAATCCTTGAAACGCTCCAGCGCATGGTCCGCCTTTGAACCAAAGAGACCGACTCCATCAAAGGGCATGTCCATGAGAGTATTCTGGACATCCCCTGAAAAACCAGTGGTTCTCAGCCAGGCGTGGCGACGCAGCGCCACCGTCGTTGCAAGCGATCTGCCCAGCGAGTCGGCGGTATCAAGGCCACAGCGGATGGTATACTTAGCCGCATCACGCCCTTCCGCAATAGCGCGGGTAAGCAGTGTCTGGACCTCCTCAGAACACTGCGGCAAAACATCAGCCACCGAATCCCACAGGGAGTGGGTGTATCGGCCCAAGAGGCAAGCGGTATTAACAGACCGCAAGCCAGCACTGGAGGAAGAGAAAGCCTTCTTCCCAAAGTGATCCAGGCGCTTGGATTCCCTATCCGGAGGGGCGGTAGGGAAGGCTGTTTGGGAGGCAGAGGCTTGGACAACCAAGCTCTCAGGGGTGGGGTGTTGGGAGAGAAACAGGGGGTCGCCCGGAGCCGGGCGATGGCGTCGGGCCACGTTCCTATCCACAGGAGCCCCTGTGGTGGGTTTGGACCAGGCACCCAAAAGAACGTCAGTGAGTGCATCGTTGAACGGCAGCACAGGCTCCGAAGAGGAGGCCGCCGGCTGAAGCACTTCAGTCAGGAGGTTAGTCCTGACGGCCACTGTAGGCAACTGGAGATTTAAGGCTCCAGCAGCTCTACGCAACACCGTTGCAAAATTAGCCCCCTCCTCCGTTGCCACGGGAGGAGACAGCATGCCAGAGTCGGGGGAGGTATCCAGCCCACTGGCATCCCCAAGTTCCTCAACCCAGTCCGGGTCAAACTCGCACTGTTGTGTGAGAGGGTCGTCAGACCCCTCCCAGCTCTCCTGGTCCTCCTCAGGTTGAAAAGATGGAGGAGGAGGGACATAAGGGACCCAAGGCCTCATCGGCGCCGGAACCGGCGCCGGGCGACGCCGGTCCGGCTCCATGTCCGGACCCGGGAGAACCGGGGAACGACGCCGCCCGGAGCCCCGGACGGCGTCGGAAACGGCACCGGGGACATCGGCGTCGGCGGAGGCGTGGTTAGGTCAACCGGCGTCGATGGAGGTTGCGGCACCACCGGAACCGGGGTCGAGGCCGGGGCCGGAGCCGAGGCCGGGACGAAGGCTGGTGGGACAGGCGACGCCGGGACCGGAGTCGACGGCGACGCCGGAGCAACCCCATCTGGGCCCGCGGGGCCCGAAGGCGCACCGGAGGGACCTTGAGGCCCGAAGAGGCGGGCCATGGCCGACAGGAATTTCTGTACTCGGCCGGAGTCGCCCCGAACCCGGGAAGGACGGGTAATGCGGGGGCAACTCGACAGGCACGTCCGGGGCCGCGGGGCGGGGACGGTGCCGACAGGGACCTCAGCCGAGTCGCGCGACCGGCGAGGCGAAGTCTTAGAGCGATGACGCCGCTTAGACTTCTTGTGCTTCGACTTACCGGAGGAGCGCGAAGACTTGGATTCCGACGAACGGCGGGGACTCCGCGTCCGGCCCCTCGACCTCTCCCGGGACCGGGGCTTGCTGCGGCGCGGAGCCGACTGCCAGACTTCAAGGAGCTTTCGAGACCGCTCTCGCAAAGCCTTCGGATGAAGTTTCCGGCAGTCAGGGCACGACTTCGTGTCGTGGCCTCGGCCGAGGCAGAAGAGACACTCGAGGTGGGGGTCCGTGATGGACATCATACGACCACATTCCTCGCAGGGCTTAAAGCCGGGCATCCCTACGACACCTTAGGAGTCGTGAAGACTCGTTGAAGAGAACAGTGAAAAATTTCACAAAAAGATAGTCAAAAAGTGACTAGGGCACTGCTCTTCCCGGATCTGCGCTTACTGGCGCGGAAAAAGAAGAACTGACGTCAGCGCGCAGGGGCGGCGCCTAAGTACTGCCCGCGACGTCATCCCGGCGATCACGACGCCGACGACGGACGCGGAGCCGCACGACGCCGCCTACCGACGCGCAAGGGTACTGCTACGCAAAAAACTTTCCGGATCCAGCCTGACGCCTGGGGATATTCTAAGGTGAGGAATCTGTCACTAACGTGTCTCTTTCAGATCATTAGTTTAGTTCTCGAAGACTTCTGTCAGAAACTCTTAGAACCGGCAGTAGGTCCCTGTGTAGGCCTGGTACTGTGTGTTGGCGATGGGGCAAACTCCTGGACTCTGCGTTTGTTCAGCGGGTTTCTAGTTCTCTCCCTTTTATACCATGGTTTTCTCCCTCATTGGCACAAGAACGTCTCAGCTGGAGGAAATTAGAGCACACTCAAGCAGATAGAGCCCCCTATAAATTAGCCTTAAAAAAAAATACCATAAAGCTATCATAGACGCAAAGAGGCTGTTCTTTGTTGCAAAGATTGAAGAGGCAAATAATGATTCCAGTGTAACTTTACAAATCCCAAATGCTGTTCTCCTGATCTTGATTCATCGCAGGAACTCTGTGATAGGCTGGCTGACTATTTTGAGCATAAGAACACGACTATCTGTTGTGGTTTTACTCCTTTTGTTAAAACAATGGCAATGACTGTCTATTGAACAGAGTTTAGTACCATCACCTTGGAGCAGTCTAAACAGGATATTATGCAATGTAAATCTGGATCGCTTTTAGACCCCTGCCCTCCGCAGGTGCTAAGGAAGGGTATACTTGTTCTCGGGGGAAAGGCAAGGAACAATCTTCCACTCGCTCTAAAGCAAGCAGCCAACCTTGCTATTTTCAGAAAGCTCTGAAAACATGGCTGTTCACTCTATCGTAAGTGTTTACTTTAGGATGCCTCCAGAGGTAGTTGCTGCGCTATACAAATGCCAAGTTCATTCATTTATTTCATCTCAATTCACTTTACAATACAAAGACTTATTTTTTCCAATTGAAGCAGTATTTCAGCATTTGTTTCTAAATGTTTTTCTTGCCTTTCACCATTTGACACTGAACCCTTATCTTCTCAGATTTTTAACAGCTTCCTTTTTAAATAAATGGCACTCTGAATTAAACCATGCAAGGAATTTGGTAGGTTTTGGCTTCTTATTTGAGGAAGAACATACATTTTAGTAATAGAAACCACCAAGCAGTCAACTGCTTTATTTATGACTAACTCATACCAAGCCTCTTATCTTCTTTTGGTCTATATTTCTACATTCCAGGTCCTCTGAAAATTGCATGTGAGCTAACAGGAAAGCTGCTTCTAGTTTATGGGCATTGTCAAGCGCTTAGGAAAAATCAATTTGCAAGGAAAGCACTCGCTCCCATGCCCGTATCCCTATTTTTAATCTTAATTAAAGGCCAATAGTCGCTATATCTGATCTTTAATAATTGAAAATTCTCACACAGCTCAAATTACTATAACTGTATGAATACATAGTAGTTGCGTCCTTTAAGATTAACCATAGGGAATGCTTGTCTAGCTGGAATGTCTCCTTCAAATCGTCTGTTTAGACCGATAATGCCACCATGAGCTAATTCTATGCAAAGCACGCTGGGGGAATATCGAACCAGCATATCTGCCTGATCTCTATTCACCTGAGAAGGATTTAGGCACTTATTGAGTCTCCTATAATTAGAATTAGCAAATGTTTATAAAGAGCACATAAACTGCACAAATCCTCTCTGAACCGTAACTCCTGCTCCATACTTGATTTCAACATATACATTGACCACAATTATTGCTTCAATTTATGCAGAGTTTGCATAAGGCTTTATAGAACATTCCTGAGTCCATTCACATTTCATATGCACTTGTATTATTCTTTTTGCTGCTTTGGTTGAAACTAGTGTCAATAAGACCACAGTAGGCCGCCATTCTGCCTGGCTTTCCTAGAGTTTTGCGCAAAACAATCAAATATAGATATTATACCAGATAACCATTTCTCCAGGAAACAAATTTATAAAATTTTAAGGCAGCATTCTGTATGCAAGAATTTTCTTAATCCATGGACATTCTAGGAGAGGATCTCAAGGTTATCTAGCAAACACTTTTAATGGTCGATATTGCTAGTGTTGAATCATTCTTTTCCTGATAATTGCTCTCCCCTTGGGTGAGACCCTAACCGTCTCTTACAGCTTTGCAGAAATATAACTTTTAAATTTCCTCGCCAATAGCCCACAGACCTCCTTTGCACCTCCCAATGGCCGTCCCCCAGAGATAGATTTATTTGGGTGCCGCTCAGCCCTGCATGATTGGTTAGAAATACATTATCCATACTTCTGATTATTTCCTCCTGATGTACTATTTCAAAGCCATGCTGATTTAATTAATCGAATATCGATTTTTTTACCTATCTCGAGTGAAAGGCTACTTTTGACACTTCCTTTCTTGTCATGGTATTGATGAAAGCTACCAGTTTTAGATCTTTTGAGGCTATTGCACTTAAAGAAGGCAATTTTTAAATGCTTGAAGGAAATGAGATTTTTAAAGGGCTCAATTTTTTTCTTTTTTTTTAAAATCTCAAAATACATAAGGCGATCGCTTTCATATATTTTAGATTTTTGCTGTGTACTCTCTCCTTCTCTAGAAGGTACATTCTTCGAGCTCATAGCCTTCTCAGATACAAATTGAGCTACGAAATCATTTTTCCTGCATTCTTACCTGCATAAAGTTTTTGGTTTTGGGGGTGATTATTGAAGTTTTCTTTTCTACCTTACTTTTTGAGTTTTCTTTCTTAGCAGCTACTCCCCTTCCATCCTTCCCAGGGATTTACAATCTTCCATTGATTCTGGAATTATCTTTCTTTAGACTTTCTCTTTCCCATTTCCTCCTAAACCCTTTGTTTCCACGATCCAATACTGATCTTCCATATTTTTGTGCCCTGTGGTATCTAACTGCATAGAAAGCATGCCTTCAATAACAAATAAATCGTCCCTTCTTTTGACGAGCAATGGAATTGTTAAATTATAAATCAAGGGTTGCATTACTGTTTTTACCCCTTCAGTTAAACCACTCCCTCCATTTCAGCGGTAACTACTGGTCTAACCAAATAAGATAGACATGAATTGTTTAGAGCTCAGTTCGTGGGCTATGGGCTTTAAGAGTGTTTATTCCAGAGATATGTTTACTTTCCATCATTATTTAATATGATAGCTTCAAGAATACCATGAAGAGGCGTTTGCATTTAAAAAAGTTCTAACATGGGGGATGAGAATGCTGAGAGTGTCTGTGGTTTGTAAGGTATTTAGACTTTCTTGATCCAATATCTTTGTGCCTTTTACTGATCCCACTCTGTTCGAAGCCGAACGCCTGCTATAGCTTTGATGCTCATTTATTCGTACAACAGAACTTCTGTCTAACAGCTTCCCATAGAGCGGTGAGCGAGAGCAGCGCAAGAGCAGTGGAGCGTGGGGGCGGAGCTTCGAGCTGCGGTTGCTGTTGCGGCTACAAAGACGAGACGAGGTGCGGAGACGAGGTGTGGTACCCTGCAGGCGGCAGTGGGTCAGCGAAGGCGAGGTTCCAGCAGAGGTGGGTGAGTCCTCGTCTCGACCCCCTCGTGACGCCCTCCCTCGGAAAGGAGCCTTGTACTTAGACCTGTACATAGGCTCTCTCTGCACTTGCACTGCACTTACACTGCATTGCACTTACACTGCCACACCTACCTCCACACCCTATTTAGCGCTCTGTCCCCCGGCTGCACCGCACCGCTTACACCGCAACGTGAACAGCACCAGCCTGCAGCCGTCACGCTCGTCGGCCTGCTTGCTTCAGCCCTGCCTTGCTTTGCCCTGCTTCGCTGGTTCTGCTCCCTTTAGCACCCTCCCCCCTCTGCTACTTTGCGACTCTGCCCACACTGACCGCTTGTTTGGCCCTTGTTCACACCCCACGCCACATATCATCTGGTACTTGGTACTTGTTTTCCCTCATACCTGGCTGAGGTTACAGGGCCACGGGGCAGGTCATAGTGGGCAGAGAAGAGGGGGAGGGGCTCGGGGGTATTCAAGCTGCAGCGGTAGTAGCCACCGGCTGCTGAGTGCGAGCCCAGGTCCCAGCAGAAGCGGCCAAGCTAGATCTCGGTGCGGCTTGCAGGGGCCTGGTGTGTTCCCGCTTGGGCATCCCCCACTCCTCTTGGAACAAGACAAGACAACTCTGGGACCCCACGACTACTGCACGGGTCGCTGAGTACTAGCCAAGAGGTGGTGGTCTGACGTGCTTTGCGCCTTGTCGTTAAGGCAGCCCACCAAAACAGAGTGATGAGATCTGGGAAAATAAGGAAGGCATTTCCATCTCCCAAGTAAAAAAATTAAAACGGATGACAACAGTAGCAGAAGGAGCTGCAGCGACTATTTTCAAACAATCCATTGTCAATCCTTCGCCGCACGCATTAAGCCCTCATCCTCTCGGACCAGACTGTGATAGCAATAAGGAGCGCTCTACTCTTCACAGCTCTACGCTTCCGCAACCCCCTTCCATCCTAGAGTACTTTAAAAAAAACACCAGGAGGAGTTAAGTCCTTCCCCCCCCCGCCCCCCGATTCAGAGGTGCCCAAGGTTAGAATATTACAACAAATAACAACAGAGGCAATCGTCCACACCCCGCCAATTAATAAAACTCAACCATCGTTGGACGTCTCCAGCGCAAGAACAACAGCAGAAGACCAGAAAATGCCCTTGGGTCAATTATCGGGGGTTCAACCAGACTCCCAGCATTCTCCACCTCAGCCCCAGGAAAGCCATGCATTACATGCTTCAAACGACCACTCCTGGAGTAAAACCACTGAGTCAATACTTAACACTCCGTTACAACAAACAGACCCACTAATTATTATGTTACAACATCACTCGCCTCCATGTTCTTCACTCAAACCAAAAGTACAATCAACAAGCTCCGATGTATTCAGCCCTTTTGCAGCCCATGGGACAGATCACTGAAGGGAAATATCAAATCGCTTTTGCCCCAAAACCCTCCCAACTCAGTTATAGCAACAGCCCCAACAAAGCAATTAGGAGCGGACCCAAATGATCACTCATTATTGGAGCTATCTTTTTTCCTCAAAGACTCAGACAAACCATCTAGGCAGAAATCGGACCCCCGTAACAAGGGGCCCTACATCTACACCAACGTCGGCAGCATGGTCACAACTGCTGCAAACTCTTCAAACTACTGTCAAGGCACTAAATTATCACTCAGATAAACTGGATATTCAAGTTGACCTTTTGAACACCCTAGCCCTGTTTACAGCAAGCATTAATAAGCTAGAGAATCTAAACAATCTAATAATAAGGGCTCAATCATCCTCAAACTTGGTCCAGTCAGTTTGCTGCTGTTCACCCATCATTGACAGCCTTTCAGCGCTTCCAGCTTTTTAAACTGTGTCCTGGACGAAGTTAAACAATTGACGGGAGGCAGCGACAGTAAGTGCCAGGAACAGGCTCAACTAAAGCGTGCAGAACCAAGCTCTGCCAAAATAAATAAAAAAACTCCGGCACCAGTGGCCCACGGGGTGACAGGGAGTGAAGAGGTAATTCCCTGCTAGCATCAAATCCGTTCTACAACGATTAAGCCCCGACGCTGCCGGACAAGATCCAATGATCTTTGCCGCAGATCCATCAAATCGGGAGTGACCCAATCCCTCCAGTTGCCCTAGCCCACCCAGAGTCGGCCCCTACACCACTAACATTGGCATTACAACATCCTAAGTCCAATACTCAACCATTTCATCCCCTTAGTAAGAGAGAAAGGAAACGGCAACGTAAGCAAAGAAATAAGTTAATGACAAAAACCACAGCAGAGTCTCTTAAGCTGTACCCATTGTTTAAATTACTGGATAATAAGCAAGTTTCAAGTTCTAGCCCACAGAAATACGAACAGCAAACTATTCCCACGAACCCAACATCAAATGCTCAACAGTCCACTCCTGTACACTATCAGGCTTATCACGCTTCCCCTCCTTGCTTAAGAAGACCCTTATTAAACCCACGCGATGCTGCAGTTATTGAAGAATCAAAAGAGCCCTCAACTGGCATGGAAAAAGTAAACGGTCAACCACAAGTAGAGAAAATAAATTCGCCAACTGAATTGACCACTCCAAGTCAATTTTCTCTTCACCCTCGACCTCAGACCCTTCGATCTATTGCTGGAGATAATCACCTAAAAGTAACCATCAAGCACACATCAAAGTCACTTGGGGATCCCCTGACTAGCCAGTTAGACGCTCGAAAAAATTGTGTGCACAAACTAGGAACAGTCTCTGGCTCACCATTAGAAAACCATGACCCACTCGATTCTGGTCCTTGTCAACAGGGAGTTGCCAGTGACCCTAAGAAAATCAAAATTCTCTTCGTACCTGAATACAAATCAAAAGGACAACATGATGTCCTTAACAGAGCCAACATCATTATTAAAAGGCGTACCAGGATTTGACACACTGGCATCTGAAGACCGAGTATATCGATTTCTCCCTCCTAGAGGGCCACAACCCTCAGAAGTAACATTGGTAACATTCAATTCCTTTATCTGGGCCCAAACCCTCTTAGCTAGCAAAGACATCTTCCGGTCATGGGGAATTAAAATCTACCCACACCATAAACCAGGCTATCCTACAGTGCTAGCCAAGTTACCAGCTACTTAGCCAAGTTCTCGCCGGACCCTGAATGGTGACAGAATCAAGCTGTACTCAATCCTAAAAAATGCTGTAGGCTAAGCAGCCACAACAGATACTTTATGGACCACACCCCCTAATCTCAACAAAGCTCAAGACTGGGGATGGCTGCCAACAGCTCTGTCCCATAAAAGTTCAGCTTGACCAGTCGGGCAATCCTTACAAAAATCAAAGCAAAAGGAAGTTGTCAAACTCAGTGAACACTACCTTCAACCCGTACTCCTTACCAACTCGCAGCCGCAGTCTTGCTCATCCCTATGCTCCCGGAATATCAGTGGCCTACAACACAAAATGGCCTCATTAGAGACTTGAAACTTTATCCTTAGATATGACCTACTCGCCTTCCAGGAAACATGGGCTACTCAAAACTGCCCCCTAATAGGATACATCGAATACTGGAAACCAGCTGTAAGGCATTGCAATTATGGACGGCCCAAGGCGGGGCTTGTCCATCTATATTTCTTGCAGCTTAAAAGGCCCAATTGAGTTATTAGACCTCGACGAGGAATGGCTGCTTGGAGTTAAAATCAATTAGTGGAGACAACAGCGCCCTTTGCTGCTTCTCAATGTTTATAATAATCTGAGTGCACAAACAAAAAGGTCCCATTTAAACCGATTGATCACAGTTTTGTGTGACCTGGCTGGGGACTTCCCTCACGCAGACTGTTTGCTTACTGGGGACTTTAACACCAACATCTTTCAGGGAAATCCGGCGGATTTGGGAAGTCTCCGCCGGTATTGAAGGATCAGATTAAACCCACATCCCAAACGCATTGTGGTTTAGGGGGACACTGCGTGTTGCAACTTTACAGTGCCGGTTTTATCGTAATGAATGGCAGATTTTCACAGGACATTCCACCGAATTGGACATGGACAAATGGTCGAAAACACTCCTACTTAGACTCTACCATCTGCAATCTGGACCTGTTTCCAAACTTAGAAAATTACAGCATCATAGCACGATCTGAGTGTGATCACCGCCCACAAGTTGTTACTGTTACCCTAAACTCAGTCATCATGATCCTGCTACAATTACCCACAGGGGAGTTCATTCTGAAAACCTAAAACGTTTAAGATGGAATGACGAGATCAGTGCAAACATCATGAAGGAATGCCTGCTACTCACCGCAGGCTGTTTCCTGTTGAAAGCCTCTCCCATTGCTGATTGGACAAATTTTTGTTCTCAACTTTTAAGTCAATTCCCATCTTCACCGCATTTTTACACCGACCCTAGTAGCACTCAGACCCCCACTTCAAATCAAACCATGGCATTAAAGAAGATCAGAAACACCGCCCTAATGGCAACCAAGAAGCATTCTGATTCTGAAGAACTACTAAACGAGTAGAAAATCGCACAAAAATATTACAGATGGGCATACCAAAAGGATAAACAACACCACCTCGAACAATTTTGGTGCATGCTCCTCTGGGAAAGCAAAAATCAGAACTCAAGAAAATTCTGGGCGCTAGTGAACAGGCAATCTAATAGAAACACCAGCCAGGGGAGTGCAAATATCGCAGAGGCAGAATGGGTTACATTTATGACAGGTCATTTCCGGGCTAATGGAGGAGTAGAACCCACAGCAATCAATAATGCCACATTGAACAAAGACGCCCCTAAGGAGTACAAGGATTGCTCACAAGAGTCGTGGCATCATCCAAGTGAGAAAATCTCTATCAGCCAAACATGGGTAGCTAAAATACTATCCAAAGCAAGATCAGATAGAGCGCCAGGTCCAAATGGCCTACCACAGGCCCTGTTCAAATCGAACATCTCTCTGGTCAAAGCAGCTAGCAACCCTCTTCTATTACTCACTAAGGACCTCAATTATACCGGACTCTTGGCGAGGGGCAATAATCCATCCAATCTACAAGTCTGGCTCTCACTCCTCCCCAAACAACTACAGGCTGATAGCCCTACTGGACAATGAGGCGAAGCACTTTGCGACCATTTTACTCGAAGAACTGAGCTCTTGGTCTGACCTGAAAGGACTGATCCCAAAAACTCAAACAGGCTTCATTGCAAACTCTGGCACCATGTTTAACTTACTGGCCCTACCAATACTCATCGATAATGCAATATCCTCATCCAAGGTGGCTTATTGCTGTTTTGTTGATTTCAAAGCTGCCTTTGACCGGGTCCCAAGGGAAGCACTTTGGGCCAAGCTAACGAAATGGGGAATCCCGGTCAAACTCCTGGAGGCAATAGTCCAATTACATACCAACACCTGGATACAAGTCAAGCTTGGCACCGGCTCACACTTGTCTCGAAAAATCACGACGACAAGGGGAGTCAAACAGGGATGCGTGCTAGCCCCGCTGCTCTTCAATCTGTTCATTGCCGACCTCTCAGCGGAGCTTGACGCAATAATTAGCACCCCCCCCCCCCCAAGATTGGTGGTGCTCAGTTAAGCAACCTCCTGTATGCTGATGACCATGTCCTCCTCAGCCTTACGCGAGTTGGGCTGCAACAACTGCTAAAACAAGTTATATAGTTATACCGCCTTGAACAACCTGGAGGTACACTTAAAGAAAACTCAAGTATATTTGGCAGGAAGCTTCATAGAGGTGGCGGCTGGTCATATAACAACTCCGGACTTGCGGTAGGAAAATCATATAAATACCTGGGGATCAACATCGACTCAAGGGGCACCTTTGCCAAACTTCGCAGTGACATTGCTATAAAATCCATGGCCCTACAAGTGAACTTTTCAAAACTTTCTAAAAAATTAACAGGCCCGAGCCTAGCCCCAATGCTGGAAGTCATGAGAGCTAAAATAGGCCTCACGTTGTCGTACGGCTTCGAAATCTCCTGGGGCAAACTCAGTACCGCATTAAATCAACATGCGACCAAGATTTACAAAAGGGTCCTTCAGTTGCCAAAATCTGCATCTGCTGCACAGATTCGATTAGAACTAGGCCTTCCAAACTATGAAATGCTAAGCGCAGGTGCTTATCTAAAAATGTGCCACAAGCTAAGGCAGGCTGGAGCTGGTTCTCTCGAGTCACTGTTATGGTCAGATATCAGCTTTAGCAATCTTGGCGGGTCATACTGTCGGTTCTTCCATGAATGCGTACAGCAATTATCAGCATGTGACCTCTGGAATCTCAACCCAAGCAACACAGCTTTTAAAACAAGTATCAAGAAGCGCATCCAAATGTGTTCCTATTTTTCTGACAAAGTGATCCTTGCCAAACGCAAGCACGCATGGGCAGTAATCAACTCTTATCAGTTGGCCTCTCTTCCATCGTATCTGTCCTGCACATACCCCCTGTATCTAAAACTACGGTTTTTGGCACTTAGACTGGGTGAGTGGCACTTCTTGAAACATTTACCCCTTTGGCGTCGCCCATCACATGACCTTCTGTGCAGGGGCTGTGGGGAATCGGTGGAGTCCTTGGAGCACGTCGTATGCTTCTGTCCAGCATTGCTGTCCTTGCGCAGATCATAATTGAGGCCAGAGTGGAACAGATTGGGAGTCCGGTCTTGTAGGCAGGGTATCATTGCGGCATTGCATCCGGAGAACATAGCTTTAAATATCAGCTTTACACTCTTTATCCATCTTGCATACCGCAAGCTTAATCAGTAAATCATAGGCTCCGTGTTAAAACCAGGGAACAAGCACAGGTGGCTACAATAAATGTACATCTTTGAAGCTGCTCCCCAGTAAACCAATGTATTAAGCCCCAGCCCTACAACACGGAACCCAAACTTAATGATTTGCCACTGACTATTGATTGTTGTCACTTTGATCTGCACATTAACTTTGGGATGCTCTTTTATAACTTGGTGTTTCATCTGCTGCTTTTAGAAGCAACCTCTATTTTTTAATAATTTCTATTTATTGATATAATGCCGCTACGTGGTTTCACTTAAGTGAAGGTCACCCTGTTTAAGAAGAAATCTTACATTAACAATTTTATTGCCTTACCTTTATTTGAGAACGATGGGTGGAGCTCAGTGAAAAAAATGTCTAATGTCTTTTAAGCTCGATTTTTATATGTGTATTGTAATGAATTAATCAAACAATAAAGTGTACATAAGCTTCCAAAACAGAACTTCTGTCCCTAAGCTCTAAGTCACCATTTTCTATGGAATTGGCTGTTTGGAGAGTTTCTTGTGGTATACACAGTGAAGACGATAGGCACAGATCTGGGTGGCAATGATTGTGTCAAACAAGGGGAAGAAGTTAGGTGAGGTTCAGGATACAATGAGGGCAGGCCAGGAGAAAGGTCCAGAAAGTTCAGTGCTCCATTTGTCAACTGGTCAACTTTTGCTTAAAATGCTTTCCCACAAACTCCTTTATTGATTTTGCTACATTTGAACCAGCAGTAGTCTCTTGTGGAGTAAAAAAACCTGCGTGAAAGGGCATTTATTGAATCCTCAGGAATTTTGCCAACTCAGATCACTTATTTTTTCCTTTTATTTTTTGGTTATTCTGTCTTCCTGTTTTACCTTTACCTGGTGCACATTGTGTCCCCTCTGGACCCTTCCTTAGTTTGGCATTCTTGCAACCAGGCATCTGGTAAAGCTGCCAGGAGACACCGAATTCCAAAAACTATTTAGGGTTTTTAACAGATAAGTGTTTAGAAATACAAAAAAATACTCTAGCAAGGCCAAAAGCTCAGATTCAGTTGAAGGAAGCTGGCAAAGAAACCATGCTCAGTTCATCCACTCTGGCATTGAGGGGCTTGTCAGTAGACTGGCGACCAGAGAGATGCCCTGGACCTCCCAAAATGCAAAGCCTCCTGGCACAGGACCCAAAGACTCCACCCCACTCTGCATGTTGCAGCACCACATTGTAGCTGTATTGTGAAAATCTGCACTAGTGTCCAGTGATGGATGGAAGGAGGGCCTTCACGGCCAGTCAAATGGGCTTCAGATCCAGTAGTTTGATGTGGGCTGGCCCTCCACTGGTGACTGGAGACCAACCCAGCAGTGATGCCTCAGTCACCACTGTTAGATCGGGGGGGGAGGAGAGGGGGCGGGGGGTGCCAAACTGCAGTCAATCTGCCACCACTGTAGAACTAGTTCTGTCTCCTCTGAGGCCTGGATGGTTTGAGAAAGTTGGCCTACTGGGACTTCAAGTTCCACTGCAGGGCATGGTTGACAAGGATGCATGCGGCTAAGAGGCCAAGAAGCCTCAGAGATACCCTTCACCTGGATCCAGGAGCGAGCTTCAAACATCTGAATCATAGCCTGCATGTCCTGGCCTTGTTGCTGTGGAGTAAAATCCCTAAACTGTACTGTATCTGGGCTCGTTCCAATGAATGGAAGCCTCGGAGAGGAGTTAGGTGGGAATGTGGTGAAACCTAATGATGTTAAAAGAACCGCAGTAGTCTGGAGGTGGTCCACGACTGACTGACGAAGAAAGGAAGCAACCACCTCCATCCCTTTTGTGAATACCAGAGGGTGCTGGTGAGCCCAAAAAAGACGATGGAAAACTGAAAATGCTCCTGGCCCACCCTGAACCACAGGAAGTGCCTGTTGGACTACAGCACAGGTATACGAAAATACATGTCCTGCAAGTACAAGGACACCACTCAGCTGCCCAGGTCCAGCTCAGATAGGATCTGGGCCATCGTGAGCAGTGTAAATATGTCCTTCCTCAGCATGGAGTTCAGCGGATGGAGGTTCAATACAGGCCTGAGGCCCCCATCCTTTTTCAGGATGAGTAAGTAATGAGAGTAACAACCGCTGCCTTTTCCAAGTCCACTATCGTCCCTTTGGCAGCTTTAGAGAGCAACAGGCGTACCTATGTAGAAGGATGGACTGATGCTATTGTGAAATCGGTTCTGGTGAGGGATACTGGGCGTGGAGGAGAGAAAAGTTAGGGGCATAACCTTTTTGGAACATTCTTTTGGACGTAATTTATCACCAACTCAGAACAAAGTGTTGGATATTGCCTCCCACTAGGTTGGGCATGCGCCATTGAGCGCAAACTATATTGATTTGTTGCCACTTGCAGCAGGGGAGGAGTAGTTGGAAGACTGGCGCCCCTGCTGTCTCCCATGTTGCCCCTAAAGGACTGAGCAGTGTGTTGCATCACTGGTTGGGAAGACTGTCTGTATCTATATGCCAGCCCTCTGGGGCAGCCCCTAAATTTCCAAAACTGATGCAACCCCTAGGAGCGCTTTGTAGCCCTACTGTCTTTAAAGCGTTCCAAAAGGCACCTGCCTTCCCACTTAAGAGGCGGGCTCATCAAAGGGCATGTCCAACAGCGAAGCCTGCACATCACAGGTGACATTCAGGCATGTCTACAAATGACAAAACTGGTACTAACCGCCCTGCCAAGGCAATCTGTGGGATTCAAACTTGTGTGGGTAACGTATATGTCTTACCCCTAAAGTATCATCTGTGCCAAAAAGGCCAGAAAACCTTCTGAGACTGCCCATGTTCCATAGGCCATGGGTATATTGGCCCAGACAGTCCACAATGCCAGACTGGCGGCGGAAAACATAATTTTTTTCCCAAAGGCATCAATTCCTTTGGATTTCCTATCAAGAGGGGTGTTTGGAAATGAGTTAGGATTCACTTTACTGTTGAGGTCTGCACAACAAGGCTCTTTTGAGTAGGGTGTTTAGTGAGAAAATCTGTGTCACCAATCTTCGGTCTATAAGGTCTGGTCAAACGCCTGTTCACAAGTGGGCAAGAACATGAGCGTTGATCAGTTTCTGTGAAGGCATCAATAATCACAAATAAAGACTTCAAATATTGCTGGCCCAGGCCGCAGAATTTCTGTTCGTCTCAATGGAGGGAAGCTGTAACTATAGCACTTCATCTGTCATCCAAACTAGTACCGCAAATGAGGCATACTCTTCCATTTGTGGCCGATGTGGCGAGTTAAGCCTCATCTCAGAAGATGTACCAATCCTACTGGCATTCTGTAATTCAATGTATAATACACCATCAGTGTAATGAGGAGGGAACGAGCCATCTCCTTCACCACCATCCTCATCTTGGGGAGCACCCTGCTCTGGCACAGGATCAGAGTCAGAACTTAAAAGATAATGGAGCCTCTGCTGATAGCTGCAACACGGTAGAGGCACAAGGTTAAAGTTAGGCTACATGACAGCTAGTTGTCCTTTGTAGTTTCGTAGCACAACATTGGTCAAGTTCGGCTTGGGCTCCTCCGCTGCCAGTGGCGTAGACATGTGGCAGGATCCAGAGTGGATACTAGGGCAGGAGTGGAAATTTGTACCGGAGTCAGAATGGGCTTGGTAAGGATGCCAAAGGGACAGACCGTACCGGGTAGGGTCCTCTCTGAAGGTCTCGATCTGCTGCGAAGTCGATGACAGTCTGAGAAACACGGGCCACATCAGGACCATCAGAAGCATTAGATCTGTGACCAATGATCTTGACAGAATGTTACTTACATATTTATGCCTATGTGCCTCCTCCAGGACGTCAGAGTGGAGCAATGAGTACCAGTCCCGCTTGGCTTTTGATGCTTGCGTTTGAAAATGGACTTACAGGAAGACTTCAAGTGGGTACTGGAGCGGTAGCAGGAATGGCACGCAAAGGCTGTGACGACTTCTTGTGTTGAGCGATATACTGCTTTACCTGGAGGTCTGGAATGGCTCTTGGGTGCAATTATCGCATGACTAAGAGTAGTGTCCCAGGCACTAAAGTCACAGCAGTGCTCTGGATCTGTGACGAAAGACATAGAAAGAAAAATACTGACGTTAGCGAGCAGGGGTGATGCTTATATGTGGCTCTGCTTCATCACTTCAAGAGCGTTATGGAGCCAAGCGGATCCACAAGATGCCACCTGGTGGCGCGCTGGATCACAGATACAAAATATCTCCAAGTGGAGGGATCTGCAGTTAGAAGTATCCATCGGAAGAGCGTAGCAGGAAATATAGATCACAGAATGTCAAAGCTAGAGAGGTGCTTTGGGGAACTGTTGTCATAACACAATGGGATGAGAGAAGAGTCTAGGAACTTGAAAAGAAGGAGAAACTGCTGGAATCCTAGTCCAGGAACACTGTAAAAAGATTCCAAAATTTAGAGAGGTTCAAGACATCCTACATGACATTGATTCTGATAGCCCCCTGGTGGCCACATCAAACCTGGTTCTCTTACCTCATGCAAATTTAATAAGGCGCCTGTGTCAAATTACCAATACCTGGGGGAATTACACCTCATGGCATGGTTCCTGAGATAGCTGAATTCAGCCATTTACATCAACCGGATAAAAAACACCCATAGAAAGTGCTATGCCCCAAAGTGGAAAAGGTTCTAAATTTGGTGTTGGGAAACAAATTCCAGGAAAGTACTTAGGATGAGATAGTGAAAGTTAGGAACATCACTCATACCACTGAATTAAGCTAACTTATGCCTTTTTAAGAATGTATTTTCAGTCATTGTGTCTTACATTTGAGGATAAACACAAAGCAGGTTTTTTTCTATTCCACCCATTAAAAGATTTCTGGATGAAGCTAAGAGACACTTCACCTCACGTATGGCACATAAGCCACAATGGAACCATAACTTAGTGCCAGTGGGAGTCATGAAACCACTTTTTGAACCCATGCATAAAGCCTTAGGCAAACACCTTACACTAAAGACAGAGGCATACACATCTTTGAGAAGAGTAAGAGACTAAGGGTAAGAGACTTACTGGTACTCCCAATACAGGAGCTGTATCTAAAAGTACACAAGGATAACACTGTCATGACAACACATCTGAAATTCTTGCAAAAGGTAGTTTTGTCATTCTTTAGGAACCAGACCATAACCCTAACTGCTTTCTTTAAGAAACCGGCTAACACAGCAGAGAGAGCCCTACACAGCTTAGTTATAAGGAGGGCGGCGATGTATTACATTCAGGAGACACAAGATGTTGGGAAGACCACATAGTTTTTCGTAGGTCATTCGTAGGGATACAGCAACTATAAAGAACACCATTACAAGGCGGATAGGCCAAACTATAGAGCACTGCTATCAAACTGTTAGCAAAAAATTAGAAGCTACACGAAGAGCATATTCAGCTAGAAAGTAGCCAAGCTAGCATTCATGACCAGAGTTTCACTACAGGATGTCTGCAAAGCAGCCGCATAGCCTTCACAGCACACTTTCTCAAGATACTAGTGCGCAGACATAGAATCACTCAAAGAGGTACCAGTGGGACAATCAGTACTGAAGCATTTATTCTAATCCACTCTCTTCAAGCCCTCTTTCCCAAAAGACGTGACACTTCTATGTAATCTATGCACAGGATGTGAATCTAGAAGAGATTTAAGACTGCTAAAGTAACCAGTTACTTACCTGCAATAAAGGGTTTGCAGCTTGAAACTCTTCTAGATTGACATGTGACTCTCCCACCTACTCTATGAAGCAGACAATGGAGGAAGAGGGGAAAAAAGGAAAAGGGAAAAAAGGGAAACAATTCTAAAATGGTAGGCATATAAAGGGGCATTGTGGGCTTATGGTTGATGATATACTCAAGCTGCGCCTATGCCGTGGCCACCAAGGGTAGAAAAAAGTTTTGTATACAAACACTTTCTGACCCAACAACTAGATAGTGGAAAACAGCATATGAATCTAGATGAGCTGCTAATCTACGCAGTTCATTGCAGAGGGAAGCTATATCCAGAGTAGCAGCTAAAATGGATGGGAGTACAGGTATAAAAAAAACTCAAAGACATTGTTTACCTGGGCTTGAGCTATATAACAGAGAGGAAAATGCATGAACTCCATTTTGTCAAGAAAGAACTCATTCAAAAACACATTTCAGTGTACCTTTGGTACATGGCCAAACTTCAAGTTGTTCAAGGTGATGGTCATGTTTTCATCTACCTGCAATTTCATAGAAGCTCAATAAAGATTTTAGTGCACAAGACCATGGTGGCTCAACCACTTAAATAGTATACCATGTAGTTTGAGAAAAACATGATTCTAGCTCTCATTACAAATTGAAGTGTCTTAAAAGATGGATACTTTTCAGGGGCGGCTGGTGATCTTTGGAAGTGATAAGGAGTAGGAACTAGTTTGCATGGAAAAGCAGGGATTACTAGCCTCTGTTACCAAGGAACACTTTATTACTGGATCCAAAAAGTGAACACCAAGTACACCCCTTCAGGGTAGTTAGGCAGAGAGGTCTAAGGCTTACTCAACCATGTTTAGTGAGAGGTGGTCAGATGCTCAAAGCCACGCACCAATAAGCAGTAATGTTGATATTCAATGAGTGTTGCTTAATAAAGATTAAGTATGTTAATACTAACATTCTATTAAATGCACATACACACAAAGCAGGAAACAACAGTAACCAAACTCAGGTAACTGAGATTCACAATAAGTCAAACAATTTAGCAACTATCTTATCTCTTTGCCCAGGCAGCTACCTTTACTTAGCAGTCTCGTTGACAACTCACTTGCCCCTCTAATCTGACGGCATATGGTCATGCAAAGTTTACCATGACGACGCATCATAAATTGCTGCAAACTGTAGTGGCACACCAGTTGCTGGTGATGAAGGTTTGAGATGGGCAGTCTCAAGGCAAGAGTCCAAGGAGGAGGGGCGACATATTGTCACTGGTGCTTGCATAAAAATCACAACCCGTGGCAACATTATGGAAAATACAGCCAGGATTTCCTGCACCCTGAGATGACGCATGAAGCAACAGGAGCTGAAGGTGGTTTCATCATGGCAAGCAAGTTTTAATTTTAAAGTGTAAACATCTTCACAACCACTGCAAAGTTTTGGAGGCAATTTGAACACTAAGGCCATGCTAGCAATCCCCTCCTAAACCCGGACAAGGATTAAGTTAGGGAGGAAAACCAAGCAAATCTAAAGTCTGAGGCAACAGGGACAGAGTATACTTCACTATGGTCATTGTAAAGTGGTTCCTCCTGATCCTTACAGCATTGTGGAAGGTTGCCTTAGTCACCTCTGCTATAACACTTGCTCTGTTCACTGGACTGTGAGCCCCTCTTCTAGACTGATTTCCCCTCTTCCAGGCTACCTCAAGCGCTCATCTTCACAGGAGTTTGGTTTTTTCCCTCAAGTGAAACAGCTAATTTATCAACGTTTCTGGATTCCAGAGTTCTCTTCAAGACTTGGTAAGGGAGATGGTTGCCAAAGAGCCCAAGCGAGAACGCGTGAAGACTTTAACTGCAGTATAAAGTACCTAGGTACAAAGATTTGTGGTTTATACGAACAAGTTACTTACCTTCGGTAACGATATATCTGCAAGAAACATAGGTTAGTTATAGATTCCTTACCTTAGAATTACCCCCAGGCGTCAGACTGGATCCGGAAAGTTTTTTTGTCAGCAGTACCTCTGCGCGTCGGAAGGTGGCGTCGGTCGGCTCCCCGTCCATCGTTGGCGTCGTGGCAGCTACTTAGACGCCGCCTTCGCGCACTGACGTCAGTTCTGTACACGACTTTCCGCGCCAGAAACGCAGAGCCATGCAAGACACTGACCACTGGTGCACAAACCAGGGCCCTGAAAGGATAACCTTAACCCTAGAAATCAGTTTGCAGAACGGGGAGGATGGGTGGGTCGGTAAGGAATCTATAACTAACTAATGTTTCTTACAGATATATTGTTACCGAAGGTAAGTAACTTGTTCATCTGAAAGAAACAGTTAGTTATAGATTCCTTACCTTAGAATAGATACACCAGCAATACCAACCCCAGAGGTGGGTCTGCGAACCAAGATCACACCAGAAAGTCCTGGAGAACAGAACGGCCAAAGAAGCCGTTTCTCTGGACTTGGCGGTCCAGGCAGTAGTGTTTCGTAAACGTGTGCAGCGATGCCCACGTAGCTGCCCGACAGATGTCATGTAGCGGGACTCCCCGTCCCAAAGCAGTAGTGGCTGGCGTCGCCCTGATGGAATGGGCGCGCAGCCCCACTGGAGGCTCCTTTTTTGCTAGAGAATAGCAGGCTTTAATACACAAAACGACCCATCTAGAGATGGTCCGCTTGTGTACGGCCCGACCTTTCTTGGCGCCTACGTAGCCAACAAAAAGTTGGTCATCCACCCGGAACTGTTTTGTGCGATCCAGATAGAACGAAAGTGCACGTTTTGGGTCCAGACGGTGGAGCCTCTCCCTCTTTAGAAGGATGCGGAGGCGGAAAGAAGGTGGGCAAAGTGATGGTTTGCCCGATGTGAAAGGAGGTGACCACCTTGGGAAGAAAGGATGGACGAGTTCTTAGTATGTCCGGATGTACAGCTAGAAAAGGAGGCTTGGATGAAAGAGCCTGGAGCTCACTCACTCTTCTGGCAGATGTGATGGCTACCAGTAATACAGTCTTAAGAGTTAAGAATCGTAAAGGACAGTTGTGAAGCGGCTCAAAGGGAGCGTACATCAGATAGGTCAAGAGCAAATTCAAGTCCCACTGAGGCATTACAAAGGGAACAGGAGGAAAGAGATGAGTTATGCCTTTTAAGAAACGATTTACAACCGGGGACTTGAAGAGAGAAGGCTGATCAGGAAGCCTTAGAAAGGCAGAAATGGCAGAGAGATAGCCCTTGATAGTGCCCAGAGCAGAGCCCTGCTGGGCCAAAGGAAGGAGGAACAAGAGGACCTCAGAAAGGTGGGCAGAAAGGGGATCCACAGCCTTTGCTGTGCACCATGCCACAAATTTGTTCCATCGGCAGGCGTATACCGCCTTAGTGGAGGGACGCCTGGCTGCCAAGATTACATCACAAACTTCGGGAGGCAAGTCGAATGAAGTCAACTGCTGCCGCTCAATCTCCACGCAAGGAGGTGGAGGCTGGACAGGTTCGGGTGGAGGACCGTCCCCTGCTGCTGCGACACAAGATCCTCCCGAAAAGGCAGTCGGATCGGAGGATCGATGGCCATGTAGAGCAGCTCGGGATACCAGACTCTTCGTGCCCAATCTGGAGCCACAAGAATGACTTGAGCCCGGTCGCGCTTGATCTTCTTCAGCACTCTGGACAGAAGTGGTATAGGCGGAAAGGCGTACAACAGACCGCAACTCCACTCGCGACGAAAAGCGTCGCCTAGCGAGTGCCGCCTTGGAAATTCCAACGTGCAGAATTGCTGACATTGCGCGTTCTCTTCGGTGGCGAATAGATCTAACCAAGGCTCTCCCCACTGCTGAAAGAGACCTTGCACCACCTCCGAGTGAAGACGCCATTCGTGATCCATCATGTACCTGCGGCTGAGTTTGTCCGCCCTGGCGTTCAGGGAACCTGCCAGGTGTTGAACCACCAGGGATATGCCCTGATGTTCCAGCCATGTCCAGAGGCGGAGAGCCTCTTGACATAGGGTCCACGACCCCACCCCGCCTTGTTTGTTGCAGTACCACATGGCGGTGGTGTTGTCCGTGAACACCTGCACTACTCTTCCTCGGACAGAGGGAAGGAATGCTTTGAGTGCAAGACGAATCACCCAAAGCTCCAGAAGGTTGATGTGGAGCCCGGACTCCGCCGGAGACCAGAGGTCTCTGATCTCCGCCTCTCCCATGTGGTCGTTCCATCCCAGAAGAGACGTGTCTGTCACCACCGTGTGTTCTGGTTGGGGAAGGGAGAGGGATCTGCCGTTGACCCAATCCTGGTTCATGAGCCACCACTGCAATTGTCGTGCAGTGCCCTACGAGATCTGGACACAACCGGACAGATTCCCCTGATGCTGCGCCCACTGGAACTTCAGGTCCCACTGCAGAGCCCGCATATGCCACCTGGCATGATCGACCAGCAGGATGCAGGAGGCCATGAGGCCCAGCTGCCTCAGAGTCATCCTGACCGAAACCCGGGATAGAGGTGGAAAGATCGGAATCATAGCCCGAATATCCCGGACTCGCTGTTCGGGAGGATAAACCTGAAACCGCGTCGTGTCCAGAACCCCTCTGATGAAGAGGAGCTTCTGAGAGGGGGTCAGGTGCCACTTTGGCACATTGATAGAGACCCCAGCGAATGCAGGAGGTCGGCCGTAGCCTGTAGGTGGGAAACGACTGCCTGGGGGCGAGCCCGCCTTCAACAACCAGTCGTCGAGATAGGGGAAGACTGGAACCCCTGATCTGCGCAGATGAGCTGCAACCACCGCCATCACTTTCGTGAACACCCGAGGGGCGCTAGTAAGGCCAAAGGGGAGCACGGTAAACTGAAAATGCTTGTGGCCTACCGTGAACCGCAGGTAACGCCAGCAGGACGGGGATGTGGAAATAAGCGTCCTGCAAGTCCAACGCTACCATCCAGTCTCCAGGGTCGAGGGCAGAGAAGACCTGAGCGAGCGTCAACATCTTGAACTTTTCCTTCCGGAGGAAGCGGTTGACGTTTCTGAGATCCAAGATAGGACACAGGCCCTTGTCCTTCTTGGGTAGCAGAAAGTAGTGGGAATAACAACCACAACCTACTTCTGGGGCAGGAACGCGCTCGATGGCTCCCTTGGCCAAGAGAGCCGAAACTTCCTGTTGGAGAAGGCCCAGGTGATCCTCCGACATGCGGTGGTATTGAGGTGGCATGGCTGGAGGGGTAGCCTCGAAGGGGAGGGAGTAGCCCCTTCGGACTATTTGCAAAACCCACCTGTCGACGTGATGGTGCGCCAGTGGGGTGTATCCTGCTGCCCACTGGCGTTTGATGGGCCTGAAAAGTCGGACTAGGAAGGTTTGGAGGCTGCTGCAGAGGGGGGTTGGTGGACTGGCCCGCCCGCTGGCCCCCTGAACCACGGCGTTGGTTCCCACGTCCCCGGCCGCGCGAAGGTTGGGTAACTTGCTGCGGCCTGTGGCTTTGGAAGGGACGTAGTGGGGCACCCCTTCCGTAGCCACAAAAGGGACGAAAAACAGACTGCGCTGGGCGGCTGCAGAGGCCCAAGGACTTGGTCGTAGCCCGTGAGTCCTCGAAACGCTCTAGAGCGTTGTCCACTTTGTCGCCAAAAAGGCGACAGCCATCAAAAGGCATGTTGATCAAGGTGTTCTGGACATCCCCCGAAATGCCAGTCGATCTCATCCAGGCGTAGCGAAGAAGGGCTACTGACGTTGAAATTGTCCTGCCCAGAGAGTCGTCGGTATCCAGCCCACAACGGATGGTAAACTTCGCCGCATCCCTCCCGGCCGCAACAGCATGGGAGAGCACTGTCCGGGCCTCCTCCGGACACTGAGGCAGCACTTGCGCAACCGAGACCCACACAGAGTGGGAATAACGGCCCAAGAGACATGCAGTGCTTACCCACCGCAGTCCTAAGCTGGCGGAAGAGAAAACCTTCTTCCCAAGATGGTCCAGCTTCTTGGATTCCCTTTCCGGGGGAGCGGTAGGGAATGCGCTCTTGGAAGTGGAGGCTTGGACCACCAAGCTCTCCGGGGTGGGGTGTTGGGAGAGGAAAGTGGGGTCGCCCGGAGCCGGGCGGAGGCGTCGGGCAATCATCCTATCCACGGTAGCCCACGTGTTGGGCCTGGACCACGTGCCCAAAAGGACATCGGTAAGGGCCTCATTAAACGGCAGCAGGGGCTCCGAAGAGCTCGCAGCCGGCTGAAGCACCTCTGTCAGGAGGTTAGTCCTGACCGCCACCGTAGGAAGCTCGAGGTTGAGGGCCTCGGCCGCCCTACGCAACACCACTGCGTATGACGCTCCCTCCTTCGTAGCCAGGGTAGGAGGAGACAACATGCAAAGGTCAGGGGAAGTATCAAGACCACTGGCATCCCCCAGTTCCTCTCTCCAGTCCTGTTCAGATCCTAGCTGATCAGTTAAAGGGTCACCTGACCCCTCCCAGTCCTCCTCCTCATCCTCAGGTTGCCAATCTGGCCGAAAAAGGGACCCCAGGAGTGAACAGGGGCACAAAAACCCCACTTGGCGCCGGATCCGGCGTCGGGCGACGCTGGTCTGGCTCCACCTCGGGATGGAGGCCGGGGTCGACGCCGGCCAGGGACACGACCGGCGTCGGTTGCGGTGCTGTAGGAAGCGGCGCTGGTGGAGGTGTAATAAGGTCAACCGGCGCCGATCAGGATCCAGGCCTGGATCCACTGGGGGCCTGCGGAGCCGGAGCCGACGGCAGAGAAGGCCTAGGCCCCCCAACCGAGTCCGCAAGGCCCGAAAAATCACGCCGGCGGGTTCGGGTCGCCCGAAGATGAAATGCATCGCCTCGTAAAATTTACGAAGTTGGGCGGGAGTCGCTCCGGGTGCCGGGAAGGGGGGGAAACCCGAAGTTGACTGCGGGAGGGGCACCGCCCGCATCCCTCGTCGCGTCAGCCGACCGACGGGGAAAAGTCGAAGAGCGACGATGCTTCTTCGACTTCTTTTTGTGCTTCGACTTACCCGACCCAAAGTGTGAAGACTTCGATGACTTGGACGAGTGGTGATGGCTCCTCGACCTCCCTCGCGACCGGGACCTCGAACGGCGCGGAGCCGACTACCGGCGCTCAAGCAGCTTTCGGGACCGCTCCCGCAAAGCCTTCGGTGCCATCGACTGGCAGTCGGAGCACGACTTGGGGTTGTGGTTGCGCTCCAGGCAAAAGAGGCACACGCGATTAGAATCCGTAACCGACAACAGTCGGTTACAGGAACTGCAGGCCTTGAAGCCGGGCATCCCTCGTGCACCAGGAGTTGTAGACTCAAAAAAAGACGTCGTCAAAAGTCGCTCAAAAAAGTCTGTCAAAAAGTGACTGGAGGTACCGCTCTCTCCGGATCTGCGCTGGCTGGCGTGAAGAAAGAACTGACGTCAGCGCGCGAGGGCGGCGTCTAAGTAGCTACCGCGACGTCATCTCGGAGACCACGACGCAAACGACGGACGCGGAGCCGACCGACGCCACCTTCCAATGCACAGAGGTACTGCTGACGAAAAAACTTTATGGATCCAGTCTGACGCCTGGGGGTAATTCTAAGGTAAGGAATCTATAACTAACGTGTTTCTTTCAGATAGGCATAGCGACACCCTTGGCCCTTCTCAGGAGTATGAGAGTGGCAGGAAGAGGGCGAGTCCAGTTTGGAAGTTTTATGTTTTTTCTTCAACTTACCCTAAGATTTATAGTGTGATGATGATTGACCTCGGGTCAGACTCCTGAGACTTCTGGACAGGGAATGAGACCAAGACCGACCCCTGAACTTAGCCTGGTTTATATATTGAGTCCTGGGGTGCTTGGCGATGGAGTCTTGCGGTCCCATATGGATTTCGAGTTAATAGACACGCAGTCACAGCAGACCTTGAAGCACAAGTTACTAACTTGTGTAACGATATATCTGTAAGAGACAGTAGTTAGTGACAGATTCCTTACCTTAGAATATCCCCAGGCATCAGGCTGGATCCGGAAGGTTTGCGTAGCAGTACCCTTGCGCGTCGGTAGGCGTCGTCGTGCGGCTCCGCGTCCGTCGCCGGGATCGCCGGGATGACGTCGCGGCCAGTACTTAGACGCCGCCCATGCGCGCTGACGTCAGTTCTGTACACGACTTTCCGCGCCAGGAACGCAGAGCCATGCAAGAAGCTGACAGTGGTGTCTGAAAAAATACTAGGGCCCTGAAAGGGATGTCCTTAACCCTAGAAATCAGTTCGCAGAACGGGGAGGATGGGTGGGGCGGTAAGGAATCTGTCACTAACTACTGTCTCTTACAGATATATCGTTACACAAGTTAGTAACTTGTGCATCTGAAAGAGACACGTTAGTGACAGATTCCTTACCTTAGAATAGATACCCCAGCAATACCAACCCCGGTGGTGGGTCTGCGAACAGATTCAGAAAAGGAAGTCACGGAGGACAGAACGGCCAAAGAAGCCGTCCCTCCGGACCTGGCTGTCAAGGCAGTAATGCTTGGTAAACGTGTGCAGCGAGGCCCACGTAGCTGCCTGACATGTATCCTGTAGCGGAACACCACGGCCTAAAGCCCTGGTAGCAGCTGTTGCCCTGGTAGAATGGGCACGTAGCCCAACAGGGGGCTCCTTCTTAGCCAAATAATAGCAGGCTTTGATACACAAGATTACCCAGCTGGAGATGGTCCTCTTGTGTACCGCCCGACCTTTTTTGGCGCCCACGTAGCCAACAAAGAGCTGGTCATCCACCCGGAACTGTTGTGTGCGGTTGAGGTAAAAGGAAAGCGCATGTTTTGGGTCCAGACGGTGGAGCCTCTCTTCCTCTCTGGAAGGATGCGGAGGCGGAAAGAAGGTGGGCAAAGTGATGGTCTGCCCAATGTGGAAGGCAGTAACTACCTTTGGCAAGAAGGACGGAAGCGTCCTAAGAACAACCTTGTCTGGATGGACAGACAGAAAGGGTAGTTTGCACGAAAGAGCCTGGAGCTCACTCACCCGCCGAGCGGAGGTGATGGCCACCAGAAAGGCTGTCTTCAGAGTGAGAAGACGAAGAGGACAGTTATGTAGAGGCTCAAAGGGAGCGCACATTAAAAAGGTAAGAACCAAGTTCAAGTCCCACTGAGGCATTACAAACGGAACAGGAGGGAAGAGGTGTGTAATGCCTTTAAGAAACCTGTTAACAACAGGGGACTTGAAAAGGGAGGGCTGATCAGGAAGCCTGAGGAAGGCCGAGATTGCACAAAGATAGCCCTTGATGGTACCCAGGGCAGAGCCCTGTTGGGCCAGAGAAAGAAGGAACAGAAGAACCTCAGAAAGAGGGGCAGAAAGGGGATTCACAGCCTTTGCTGCGCACAATGCCACAAACTTGTTCCACCTGCAGGCATATACCACCTTAGTGGAGGGACGCCTGGCTGCCAGAATCACATCACAAACTTCGGGAGGCAAGTCGAAAGGAATCAACTGCCGCCGCTCAATCTCCACGCAAGGAGGTGGAGACTGGACAGGTTCGGGTGGAGGACCGTCCCCTGCTGCTGCGACAGAAGATCCTCCCGAAGAGGCAGACGGATCGGGGGATCGACGCTCATACTGAGTAGCTCGGGATACCAAACTCTTCGAGCCCAGTCCGGAGCCACAAGAATGACTTGGGCCCGGTCGCGCCGAATCTTCTTCAACACTCTGGGTAGAAGTGGTATAGGCGGAAAGGCGTACAACAGACCGCAACTCCACTCGCGACGAAAAGCGTCGCCGAGCGAGTGCCGCCTTGGAAATTCCAACGCGCAGAACTGATGACATTGCGCGTTCTCTTCGGTGGCGAATAGATCTAACCAAGGCTCTCCCCACTGTAGAAAGAGTCCTTGCGCCACCTCCGAGTTAAGACGCCATTCGTGATCCATCATGCACCTGCGGCTGAGTTCGTCCGCCCTGGCGTTCAGGGAACCTGCCAGGTGTTGAACCATCAGGAATATGCCCTGATGTTCCAGCCATGTCCAGAGACGCAGAGCCTCCTGACATAGGGTCCACGACCCCACCCCGCCTTGTTTGTTGCAGTACCACATGGCGGTGGTGTTGTCTGTGAACACCTGCACTACCTTCCCTTTGACAGAGGGAAGGAATGCCTTGAGTGGAAGTCGGATCGCCCGGAGCTCCAGAAGGCTGATATGGAGCCGGGACTACGCCGGAGACCAGAGGCCTCTGATCTCCGCCTCTCCCATGTGACCGCCCCATCCCAGAAGGGACGCGTCCGTCACAACTGTGTGCTCTGGCTGGGGAAGGGAGAGGGATCTGCCCATGACCCATTGCCAGTTCGAGAGCCACCACTGCAACTGTTTTGCAGTCCCTTCCGAGATCTGGACGTAATCGGACAGGTTCCCCTGATGCTGCGCCCACTGGAACTTCAGGTCCCACTGCAGAGCCCGCATATGCCATCTGGCATGATCGACCAGCAGGATGCAGGAGGCCATGAGGCCCAGCAGCCTCAGGGTCATCCGTACCGAAACCCAGGATAGAGGCTGAAAGATCGGAATCATAGCCTGAATATCCTGGACTCGCCGTTCGGGAGGATAGGCCAGAAACTGCGTCGTGTCCAGAACTGCTCCGATGAAAAGGAGCTGTGGAGAAGGAACTAGGTGCGACTTCGGCACGTTGATGGAGAACCCCAGCGAGTGCAGGAGTTCGGCCGTAGTCTGGAGGTGGGAGACGACTGTCTGGGACGAGCCCGCCTTCAGCAATCAGTCATCGAGGTAGGGGAAGACTGGAACCCCTGCCCGGCGCAGATGAGCTGCGACCACCGCCATCACCTTCGTGAACACCCGAGGGGCGCTGGTAAGGCCAAAGGGAAGCACAGTGAACTGAAAGTGCTCGGGGCCTACCGTGAACCGCAGGTAACGCCGGTGGGCCGGCAGGACGGGGATGTGAAAATATGCTTCCTGCAAGTCCAACGCTACCATCCAGTCTCCAGGGTCGAGGGCAGTCAAGACCTGAGCTAGGGTGAGCATCTTGAACTTCTCCTTCCGGAGGAAGCGATTGACGTTCCGGAGGTCCAAGATAGGACGCATGTCCTCCTTGTCCTTTTGGGCACCAGAAAGTAGTGGGAGTAACAACCACGCCCTACTTCTGGGGTCGAAACGCGCCGATGGCCCCCTTGGCCAAGAGGGCCGCAACTTTCTTTTGAAGAAGCACCAAATGATCCCCCGACATACGGTGGCATGGCTGGGGGGGTAGTCTCGAAGGGGAGGGAGTAGCCCCTTCGGACAATGTCCAAGACCCACTTGTCCGATGTAATGGCACGCCAGCGGTGAAGGCGATGGCGGACCCTGCCCCCGACTGGCGTACTGTGGACCTGAAAGGAGGGACCAGGAGGGCTTGGAGGCCGCGGACGGGGCGGAGGTGGTGGCCTGACCCGCACGCTGGTTACCCGACCCGCCTCTGCGGGAGCCCCGTCCTCGGCCACGCGAAGACGCTTGCTGCGCGGGCCGGAGGCTGGGCAGCGGACGTGACTGGGCGCCCCTTCCGTGGCCACGAAAGGGGCGAAAAGCAGACTGTTGCGGAGGGCGCACAGCAGAAAGGCCCAGGGACTTGGCTGTAGCCCGCGAGTCCTTAAAGCGCTCCAGCGCGTGGTCTGCTTTGTTGCCGAAAAGGCCGACGCCATCAAAGGGCATGTCCATAAGTGTGTTTTGGACATCGCCCGAGAAACCAGTGGTCCTCAGCCAGGCGTGACGGCGCAGTGCCACTGTCGTCGCAAGCGATCTGCCTAGCGAGTCAGCGGTATCTAGGCCACATCGGATGGTATATTTTGCCGCATCTCTTCCTTCCGCAATGGCGCGGGAAAGCAGTGCCTGGGCCTCCTCAGGACACTGGGGCAGGATCTGCGCCACCGAATCCCACAAGGAGTGGGTATATCAGCCCAAGAGGCAAGTGGTGTTCACAGACCTCAAGCCAGCACTGGTGGAAGAAAAAACCTTCTTCCCAAATTGATCCAGTTTTTTAGATTCCCTATCCGGGGGAGCGGTAGGGAAGGCGCTTTGAGAGGCAGAGGCTTGGACAACCAAGCTCTCAGGGGTGGGGTGTTGGGAAAGGAACAGGGGGTCGCCCGGAGCAGGGCGATGGCGTCGGGCTACGTTCCTATCCACAGGAGCCCCTGTGGTGGGCTTGGACCAGGTGCCCAAAAGAACGTCCGAAAGTGCCTCGTTGAACGGCAGCAGTGGCTCCGAGGAGGTAGCCGCCGGCTGAAGCACTTCCGTCAGGATGTTAGTCCTGACAGCCACTGTAGGTAACTGGAGGTGCAAGGCCTCAGCTGCCCTACACAACACCGTAGCAAAGTTTGCTCCCTCCTCCGTTGCCACGGAAGGAGGAGACAGCATGCCAATGTCAGGAGAGGTGTCCAGACCACTGGCATCCCCAAGTTCCTCAGCCCAGTCCTGATCATACTCACATTGGGCAGTGAGAGGGTCCTCAGACCCCTCCCAGTTCTCTTCGTCCTCCAAATCAGGGTCAATGTAAGGAGGAGGGACATGTGGGACCCAAGGTCTCAGCGGCGCCGGGGACGGCGCCGAGTCCGGATCCGGATCGAACCTGGGGACGACGCCGCCCGGAGCCCCGGGCGGCGTCGTGAACGGCACCGGTGAAAGCGACGCCGGTGGAGGTGTCGTGAGGTCAACGGGCGTCGACGGGGGTTGTGGCAGCGCCGGGGCCGGTGTCGCTGGCGGCGCCGGGACCGGAGTCGCCGGCGCCGCCGCAGGAGGAACCCCACTAGGGCCCGAAGGCGCACCGGGGGGACCTTGAGGCCCGAAGAGGCGAGCCATGGCCGACAGGAACTCCTGTATTTCGGCCGGAGTCGCCGCCGAATCCGGGAAGGATGGGTAATGCGGCGGCGGCTCCACAGGCACTCCCGGAGCCGCGGGGACGGTGCCGTCGGGACCCTCAGCCGAGTCGTGCGACCGGCGAGGGGAAGTCGTTGAGCGATGACGCTTTTTCGACTTCTTGTGCTTCGACTTACCGGAGGAGTGCAAAGACTTTGACCCCGAAGAACGATGAGGACTCCGCGACCGGCCCCTTGACCTCTCTCTTGACCGGGGCTTGGATTGGCGCGGAGCCGACTGCCGGACCTCGAGGAGCTTTCGAGACCGCTCTCGCAAAGCCTTCGGATGCAAGCCCGGCAGTCAGGGCACGACTTGGAGTCGTGGTCGCGCCCGAGGCAGTAGAGACAGTCTCGATGCGGGTCTGTGATCGACATCATCCGACCACAGGCGTCGCATGGCTTGAAGCCGGGCATCCCTACCGACACCGTTGGAGTCGAACGACTCGAGAAAAACAGTGACAAAAAATCACAAAAAGTTCAGTCAAAAAATGACTGGGGCACTGCTCTCTCCGGATCTGCGCTTACTGGTGCGGAAAAAGGAAAGAACTGACGTCAGCGCGCATGGGCGGCGTCTAAGTACTGGCCGCGACGTCATCCCGGCGATCCCGACGACAGAGCCGCACGACGCCGCCTACCAACGCGCAAGGGTACTGCTACGCAAAACTTTTCGGATCCAGCCTGACGCCTGGGGATATTCTAAGATGAGGAATCTGTCACTAACGTGTCTCTTTCAGATGATGTGGCTGTCACAGACACTTGCTTGCAACAGTCGTTATGAGGTTTAAACCCTGTCATCTTGGGAGTCGACAATTCTCAGGACACACTGAAATTTTTATGGGGAAAGGGTCTCAAAGAGACAAGAGGTAGCTTCAGATCCATGTTAAAAGAAAGGAACTGGATGGAGGCATTGTGCAGGAGTGGGGCCTATACAGGGCCCACATGTCATTTCCAAGGTGGAATGGCATCAGGGCGCATCGGGATCAACTGTGAGATCGGTTCCTCAATCTGAGATCGAGTGGTACCTCAATGCCTTTGCTACTTATCTTTAGATAGAGTGGTGGATTGTGGTTATGTCCTTCTTCGCCGTCTTGTGTTTCCACTTCGATTTGGACTTTGATTTGCAAGATGACCTCAACCTGTTGCGAGATAAGCCTCAAGCACAAACGCGGTTCAAACCCTCGACTTAAGAGCGGGACTTGCGTGGCTACTTTCGATGTTCGCTTCGCTTCACACCCCGAATCGCCTTTTGGTGATTGAGGGCACACTCCTCACACAACTTGGGAGTCGTGCCTGGTTTCAAAACACCAGAGGCACACCTTGTGCGGGTCCATCACCAACATCTGCTAATGACAGTCACGGCATGGTTTGAAACCTTTAGTTTTAGGTGAGGATATTGTTCCCTTGCACACTGTAATGCAATTCGCAAGTTAGTCAAACCGACAACAAAGAGAGCACAGCTCCAGATTCACGTTCAAAGATGTGGAAAGAAAAGAATGGAAATTGGTGTGCCTGCACGTACATGTGGCTCCGATCCATTACTTCTGAGGCAGACAAAAGTCAACACGGAGCCGCAGAGACATTTGGTGACACGTGATAACAGCACCTTGAATATTTCTGGATCAAGTCTGGTGCGAAGGAATATTCTAAAGGTGTAGAATGCGCGGTTAGAAGTATCCATCTTAGGATCTGGGAAAAACAAGTAAAGAATATTGCGAATGTGGATTCAAGAGAGGGCGGAGTTGAAAAATAAGCATAATGGCCTGCTGTTTAATGAAAAACAAGTTGTCATTCCTGACAAGGAACTGCAGGAAAAGAGCCTTCATTAGTGCCATGAGTTTACAGCTGCCTGACATCTAGGAATAAGATAGACAGAGTAATTGATTAAAATATTATTTTGGTAGGAGAGACTGGAGTACTCCGACAAAATATATCCGGAAATATGCCATTTTTATACAAACAAGTAATTATCGCAGGAAGCCAGTGCTCCTCAGCTGTTTTATTCAATACTCAGCAGTGTGCATGATCACCTGCTAGTACTCTTCCTAAAGGCATTTCTTCAATAATGTTTGGAGCTTACATTGATATATATTTAGAGGAATGAGTGCTTGTCAGAAAGAATGTGAAAAAGTTGTACGCTTTATAAAAACAATTTGGCTAACGCACTAAAATACCAAAAATAGCATAGAAAGTAAAGATATGAAACACTATTCTGGACAGAAGGTGAGCAGAAGAAAAATAAAACAAACGCAAGGCGTGTCTTTGTTATATAGAGTCAAAAAGGAAGATGCTTGTGTATCAGGATTAAATGAATTATGTGTTTTTACGTTTACAATGGTTTTATCTAATGGTTCCTATAAAATGCTCCATTTCCAGTGTCACCCTAACTATGAAGGATAATATTGATTTTTAAGTTATAAGACCCGTAAAGTGTTTACTGATTTCATTGTATTTCTAATGCTTCTAATGCACAAACTATTTGATTAATTCAAGATCGGTTTACCGTGAATTTTTCTTAAATGTACTTTTGTTTTATTCTTAAAATGAAGTGTTGTATTGTGAATCCTTTTGAAATGGTCCTTTGATTCATCTTTAGGATGAATCGCCAAATAGATGGCATACCAACAGGATTTGTGGATACAGGTTTTAGAGAGGCTCTGGGTATTTAAATGTATTGATTTTATGCTATGTAAATGAAGCAAAATAAAGAGATTTGACTGACTGAGTCACAAATATGCCAAAAATAAAGAATGAACAGTTACAATTCTATTTTGTTTTAGTTACTTACCTAGAGGAAAATAGCGAGGCGTTCCAGCAAAAATCTTTCCAAGTAATACCATCTTGACATTCAATGCTTGCATTCGATCGGCTGAGCTCATTGCTAGACTGTCGCACATCTCTAAAAGAACCACACAAGAATGTTATCATGTAGGATAGAAACTATAACATCAGACTACTGTGCATTATATGGTCTATGTAGATATACTGCTTGTCTTAATAACATTATTTGCATCTGACCACAAGCAATGGGAAACATAACTTGACCATAAAATGGAACTCCTTTTTAAGTCGTGCATTTCTCACTCCTACCCTGAAGCCAGAAGACAAGGACAAAGGAACGTTACCTCATTTCATGCCTACACAGAAAGATAATCTACAGTCTGTAACAATGAGGAGCAGTGGGTTTCTGATGCTGGACCAGAGAGCTTGTTCAGTGGACTAGAAACAGATGCAATGTACTACTCAAATTTATTGGCTAGGATATTCAGTGCACAGTGAGGAATAGAAGAAAACCTCAAGGAAAGAAACAGGAAGGTATGCTAAGGCTCAAAGAGGGCAAGCCAGAAGCCATTTCCAAGCAGGACCTTCCTTTCAGTCCTCATAGAAGCGTTACTCTTTTTCTCCCTACAACCTCTGAACACATTTTGCTACCACATAGCTAAGTTTCATAACCTGTTTTTGTGCATGCGACTATTTTGACCATTTAGGGAGTTCCCTAGAATCTCTGATTGGTAATCATTCATGTGCTTTTTGGATGTTTTGTCTCCAGAGGGAAAAAGTCTGTAAAAGACAGCACTGCTATCTCCGTGTCCGAAGGTGCGGAAAGAAAGGAACTGATGTTAGCGTGTGGAGGTGGGGCATACATAGGGGACTCGACATCACATCTGACGCGAGAAAGGGCAGAGCCGCACAACACCAAGTAAAGCTGTAAAGTTTCCAAATCCAGTCTGGCACGTGGGGAAATTCACAAGGTGAAATCTATCAGAAACCACCCGTACAAGAATAACTGGAACAGTTCAGAACAATGGATATAGAAAACCCAGAACCAGACCAATCACTAAGACAAAGAACACACAACACTAAGACCTGGAGCGCCACTCCTCCTGAATCATTGCCCTGCAAATTCTCTTACATTTTGATAAAATTCTCAACCTCCTCATTTTGAGCAAAATCTGATTGAGAGTCTGCTCAATGGCAACTGCAGCCCACTTGGCTGCGTCACATGCTATTGCAAAATGTAATTATTCAAGAACAATCACCACAAATGTCGCAATTGAGAAAACAATTGTGTGTACCAATACCTACCTGAGAGGCACCTGCCATCCTGTAGAAAATTCTCTGTACCCAGCCTAAGACAGAGGGAGGTCCATCGGATAGGGAGCAAAGGATGAGGAGGGTGTAGCGTTTA
Organism: Calotriton arnoldi; assembly: GCA_963921515.1. Lineage (NCBI taxonomy): Eukaryota > Metazoa > Chordata > Amphibia > Caudata > Salamandridae > Calotriton > Calotriton arnoldi. Next base: position 3,365,599 of record CAWUFW010000074.1, on the reverse strand, counting down.
TGGAAATGGAACAACTAGAAAACTCAGCAATCTATTATCTGTAAACTGGTGCTCAAGTTGGAGAACACACTCTCCTACCCAGTGGGCAGGAGTCAGAGAGAGTTTGAGGTGGCAGATCAGGCCTAGGATGGTGGACAATCAAATTGCTGCTGTTGGTGTTGTTAGTGTCTCTTAGGTCAACCTGTGCCTTGAATGGTGTAATACCTGATGAGGGTTCTGGACTGGCTGGGAAGGCTGCTGCTGCCAAAAGGGTAGTCCACTGGAGAAGCACCGGAATTGACAGTACTGATGGTGGAACTGCTTCATTGGGGGAGACTAGCTCCAGCAAGCATGAAGCGGTTTGACTTTTTAAAAATGTTTCACAGAGAAGTCAGCCTCCCTTGCCATTGAAGAGCATGTCTATTAGTCTTCCTGGAAAGCTCCTAAAAAGCAGATGGAGAGCATCCATTGAGCGTCGACGCAAAGTGACCAATGCTTCCATGGTCTTAGCCACTGTCATCAAAACTCAGGTCGTACTTCAAAGTCTGCTTGGATGCACCCAAACCATCGCTGACCAGATCCGTTAATGGGTTCTTCATGTGTTCCGGAAAGTCGATTACGGAAATTTTCACAAGTTCCCAGAAGGTGTGGGCATTTCAACCAAGAAGGCATGTGAAGTTGGCAATGTAAAGAGTCGTGTTCCTTGAGGCAAAGCATTTTTCTACTCTTAAAGTCAATACACTTCAACCCATGGTGTGGAGAGGTCACAGGGAAGGTGTTCAGACTAATGTGGCACATAAGGCCTGCACCACCACAGAATCCAGTGAGGGGTGTCAGGACAGAAATTTTCGATCAGGAATGCAAAGGCCAATGGCGTTGTACAATTTGTCTTTGGACGACTAGGCCTAAAAAGGGATTCACTCAGGCAGCCACAATTGGCTGCAACAGCACTGCATCACTTTGTACAGCAGCAAAAGTTCTGAAACCGCAGAGAATGTTCGCAGGATTTCACACAGAAAGCTGTCTTTGCCTCCACAGTGGGTAAGGGCAATTCTGGTGCTTGTGCTGCTTTCTCCATCACAGAGGCCAATGAAAAGACTTCTTCCGAAGAAGGTCCAGATGGATGAGGAATGTCTTTGACTAGGGTTGTATCAAGGTCACCAGCAATTTATAGCTCTATGTACAGGCCAGAGTCTGTATTTTAAGAGAGGAGGAGATTGTCAACATCCAAATCATCTCACTCTACATGCTAAAAATCTCTACTTTGCATCTCCAGGATACTGGCATCTGATTGGAAAAGTGTCTCGATCTGAGCCATAGGTAGGTGCTCTGCAAGAGAGACATCATATCAACTTGCAAAAACATTTTCTTTTGCCAATTTTGGAGATTGAAGCAGTGACAAAATCTGCTCCGAGGGCTGAGACGATGACAATGTCCTAGATGGTGCCAACGCCATAAGGATTGGCAACATGATAGGCATGGGCTTCCTAGGAAGCAGTGGCAAGGACGCAACCCGTGAAGGCATGGAGCTGGGTGGTGTTAGGGTAGGGCCACTGCAGTTACTAAACTCACAGGCCGACCCTTGGGAAGTGGCCCAGGTGATAAAGGCGCCACCCACGAAAAATAATCAACATTTCCTTTCGAAAGGATCCGCCAAAGACTTGACTATACAACACCTTCAACAAGATTGAAATTTGAGACATTTAACCTACTTGCCATCATTCTGTATAGGAATTTTCTAACTGAAACCAGAGAATTCTGGATCCACATCGAAGAGGTGCAGAAGAACAAGTTGCATACCTTCAGTAATGCTCTTTCTGGTGGAAACTAATTGCAGATTCCTCATCTTGTGATTCCTCACCTTGGTAACATAAGCAGGCGTCAGATTGCATCAGGAAACTCAAAAAGCAGTGCTCCTGCGCGCCGCATAGGTGGCATCGCGCAACCGCACATTAACTACATTGTGCTCTAGAAGTGATGAGTGGAGCCACATATAAGTACCACTTATGCGTGATGTTAGTTTCTTTAGTAAGCTCGTCCACAGCCTCAGACGCAGAGACCATCTGCAAAATAGAAAACCGAGTGGGTAAATTGCTAAACTGAGACCTTTTCAGATAGAAAGAAGAGCATTCCATAAAACATGAAGGGTTGTGAGGAATCTGCAGTTAGATAGAGTATCTTATGATGGATACATCTAACTGCAGACTCCTCACCTCGTGAATGTATACCAAAACACTACCTCCCAAGGTGGTGGGTATGTGAAATGCCCTAGACCAAAACGTACCGTAGGACTGAACAGGCAAAATGCCCATCTCGGCAGACCTGTCAAGGAAACAGTGCTTCACAAAGGTGTACACTGATGCCCATGTAGTTGTCTGACAAATATTCAGGAGTCAAACAAAAAGGTATACAGTTCCTAAGGAAGGGGATGGGTAGGTCTGGGGGGCGGAGGGGTTGGGGTCAGAAGACCGGGTAAGAGAAGGGTCAGGAAGGGGGTGGTGGGGTGCTCCAATAAGGGGCAAGGGCCCTCACACACCCGAGAGGTGTCATGCTTCATCGTAGGGCAGCTCCTCGTTGGGCCGGCGCTGCAATGTTCAACGGGCCCCGCAGGGGGGCTCTTTGCCGGAGGTCTTCTGTTTTGTAAGCCGGGAGGCCCTGTGTGATGAGGTGGTGGGGCAGACGGGTGGGGAGTAGAGTGGGTGTAGTGAGTGTGCTAAAAATAGCTATGTGTCTCCTTGGAAACCTTTAATTGCTGGACACTGATGCTATGGCTAAAAACAGACTACAAGAGTCGTGGCTGGCAAGGAGAATTAAACCTGCTGCAGCTCGATATGTGTGGTGAAAGTGGTTTGAGATTGTTGCCATTGGGACATACGCTGCCTGATGGCCTGGTCATTGATTACTGGGTCCACGGGACGACCTCCAAAGCGCTGGGAGGCCTGTTGTTAAGGCGGCAGGGCCTCACAGAGTACATTCCAAACCCCTGACATCTCCGAAAAGCTATCAAAAAATGAGGTGGAGCTAGAGGGACAGAGAGGCTCGTCCTCCTACTGATAAATAACCAAAATATCGGGAGCCACTCAGTTTACTGCGAAATAACCCTCCACAAGGTGAAGAAAACACACTTGCCCCTTGGTGACATGCTTCATCATCGGGTCCATTATGTTCCGCTGCGGATATCCGGATCCCAGTGCGTATCTGTCCTTTAGGTGAATGGCCGAGGTGATGCTTTGATGTAAGTGTGACTAACTCACCTTTTTTTTAACTGAGTTTTATAAAGCGAGAACTTGACCCGTATCGGGTATCAGAGCGCTTTACATAGCACCAGTTGCGTTACATGAGGACACATTCAACATTTTTGTTAGGCACGGGGAGATTAAGTGATTTGCCCAGAATCACAGGATGTTCAGCGTCATTGCCGAGACTCGAACCCGGTTCCCCAGATTCGAGGTCGACCGCCCTAGCCGTTAGGCCAACTCCTCTCCCCACCTTGACCACGGGCGGATTCATGAAGCATAACATTTGCCTAAATAAAACAGCGAATACCAGGCAGGTATAATCACCTTCTTATATGTAGCATGCAGAGTATTTGAACGTGATTAGCGCCAACAGCACTCCAGGAGTGGTATCATTGAAAAGCCAAAGGGATGGCTTTAAACATGTCGACCCTTAGGAAGACAGGTACATAGTTATCCACCCTTCGCTCTCCCTGTTTTTAATCATACCGACTAGAGGCCAGAATAAATAATAGTTTATGTACAAGACCGGTATTTTCAAGTTTTTCTTTCCAGATTAATTAACCCCCCCACCCTATTATCATCATTCTGCACCATATTAATACATCTATAAGTGCTCCCACATAATTTGTTGGTCGCAGCAGGCCTCGTTCGGCAGCGGAACAGGATGGACCCGATGATGAAGCATGCCACCAAGGGGCAACACTGGTGGGTGAGGGTTATATAAGAAAACAAGCGTGTTTTCTTCACCTTGTGGGGGGTTATCTCGCAGCAAACTTAGTGACTCTTTATATTTTGGTTGTATATCTCCGAAAAAGGCTAAACTGTATGGAGGATTGCTAGACTGGTGCTGAAGGCCTCTTTAAAATACTCCAGGACTGAGTCTGCATTTTTGCAATCAGGAAGGAACCATCAAAAGTTAAGTCCATTAGGGAATAATTTGTATTAAAGAAGCCTGTATGTCTCTTCAGGGACTGCTAATGAGATTTCACCAACTAGGAGGCAGCTGGCGTTGACTGACCTCAAGGGAAGACGAGCCAAGGAGAACATTCTTTTGAAAAACTTTTCCATACATTTGGAATCTCTGTCCAAGGGAGTAGTGGCAATGCTACCCCTGCAGACAACGTTCTGATCACCTTAATGGGATCACCCTCTTAAAGACTTTACATACCCTGCAAATTTAAGTTAAGAGGTTGATAGGTATACTTTCGCCACAGAAAAGAGACACCTTCTGTGAGGCTATATGGACAACCGTAATACCCTACACAAGTTCCTGTGAAAAGCACAAAGGCTATAACCTCTCAGCCACGCTTACAACACGTGTGAGATAAATCACATCTACTTGGGACACCTCTACATTCTATATTAATCTACAATATGCAATGCCTTAAAATCATCAGCAAAGTTCATGAAATAAACATCCACAGTAGGCCCGGGCAAAATTTTAATTATGTTGGCATAATTGGCTTAACTTTGGTATTTTCGCATAACGATATTTACATGTAATTACAGCTATTATGCCATTAAGCCATGTCTCATAATGAAAATCCCATTTGAGGAAAAATCGTAACATGAGATGCACGTACCCAACCCGATAGGCATGAACATGAGCGGCTGTTTTTACCACAGGCAATCAACAAATATTTCAGGTTACTTTTTTACCCAAGCAGACCACTCAGGTAATTTTTTGGTAGCAATACTCCCTAGTGGGAGGTGGTGGTTCCTTGGTACATGGATGGTTGGACTAATAAATATCAAACATACACAAATAAGTTACATCCTGTGAGAGTCACGTACAGTACTTAGTTGTAAGAGATCAAAGCTGTGAGTCAATTGATCAATAAGGCTTTTCTTTTATATTGGCTTATGCAAGCATATTTGTTAAAACATAGAATGAAAAACAACTTAAATGCGAAAATCATACCAAATGATTATAAACAAGAACAAAAAAGGTATTCAAAAAGTGAAACAGTGGCTGTTTTCTGTCACCAATTAGAGAATACTAGTTTAACTAATCATCATAACAATGCAATTCCATTTCCAATATTGCACAATAGTTTTGTCTGCACACTGCCTAAAAAATAAACAAGGGATATGGGCAATAGTGTTAGGAGGAGGATATGCTTTGGCTTTTCATTCTAGTATCTTCCACTGGAGAGTTTTAAGCCCAACGCCATTGTGGCCAGTGTTATTGACACGTTTCGACCCTTGGTAAGTGTAGGGTCTCATCAGGACTGGGAACTGGTAAGCCTATTGTCAAAAAGGAGGATAATTAAATCGCTTTTGGTACAGTGTGAGAATGATCCAACCCAACTGACAAGCGATGAAAGGGTACCTTGTTGAAGTCATCTGTATTACGGCCTTAAGGAGTGCCTACAAATTGTGAAAAATCATTAGTGTGAGCACGTTATATTAGAATACACGGGCACCTTATAAATACTTTAGAAATGGTTTGTGAGGGTACCAGTAATGTGTGTCTGAATGGGCTCTCTAGTAGTATTACTCAGTACCTTTCATAGGGAGTCTGGTCTGCAGAGGTAAAAAGTACTTTCCATTAGACCTAGTGTGCATACAGAGTACAAGTCATGATTTCAGGTCTTTGCCCATTTTTACCAGAGCACTGGGAGATATAAGACTCTTGAGCTACTTTTCAAACCGGGATGGATGTGTGCCCTCTTCTATCAACGTCTCACCTTCAGTATAATCACGTTTCTGTCGGTTTCTTTTTAGTGAGCTGCCAGGCTTGATTCCCATGTGTCTCTGTCGGTGTGTGCCTCCTTCCATGTAAAGGCCATTGTTGAGTGGCTCTCAGTCCATTGGATATCCTCTCACATCAGGGAGCTGGTGCGCAGACGTCCTCCACATTGGTGCATGGGATATGTAGTTTGGTGTGAGTACCTGCTTACTGACACCTTTGGAATCTTTACATTTTGGCAAAAGTCAAGTAAGTTCAATGCAGTACTTTGCAAAAGTTTGTTGTTTGAGGAAGGGTAGGCACCATTATTTTTCTCATTTTTTTATTTTTATTTCTGTTTGTTGTTGGAGGGCCTGGAGTTTGAAGTAGGGGCCCTTGTGGAATTAAGTTTTTTTTAAGTGATAATGTTTGCACATTTTTGGGACAGTGGTGGACTGGGGTTATAGTATACACTTTCTTCATTTCCTTGTATTTTTATGAACTTTGTACAGATATTTTAATCATTTAATGTGCTGTTGCTTTACTGTTTGGGGGTTTAGTTTGCTTTGCAATCGGCCTTCCAGATAGTGAGAGAGAAAAGACAAACTGGAACTTTCTGGGCACTTGTATAAGGCAATTCAATAAAAAGACAAGGCTTCTATAGTAACAGTTAGTTTCAATGTTCCTTTGCTGGAAATGCCCAAAGTCAAGGCATGCTATTCAGTTCAAACTGTTTGCCCATATTATTGTTACAACTTAATTGCTAGAACAGACACTAATGTGGACCAGGCGTCATTTGTAATTGCCATTAATCCCAATCCTCTTTTCAGGCCAATAACAATATATCCAAAGATTATGAATCTAGGCAGGAGCCTGAGGTAGAAAAAGTTAATTACCTGTAACAATAGTTCCCTGGCAAAGGTAGACTCACCAGACTCAACAACAAAATTCCCACTCTCTCATAACTGGAGGCTAGTTGCACATATAATGCAGAGAACCAAGGTAGAAGCAGAAGGGGAAAAAGTGTGCAAATTTATAGCAGAAACATAAAACTTTCTGGTCTCCTGAAGGATAAGAATTATTATAAATGAAACAAATTTTGGACACATAACTTGCTGGAGAATTAATGTTCAATCCAACATTTTTGTTAAACTTTTTTTAAACAGATTACTTTGCATGATTAGTTTACATACCTACATACCTTTATCAATGATTTCCTGCCACAACGTCTGCACCAAAATGGGATCTGAATGGCCAGCACAATGGATAATTGCAAGCTTGCACTCTGAGAGCTTGAATGGTTCTGCAAATTCTCCAAAAAGCTGAATTCAAATAAGGACAAAGAGAAAGAGATATTTCCTTAGATAGCATAAATTCCAAAGCCATTAACCACCAGGGGTTAAGTTTGAGGTTCGAAAACCATAAAATGTTGATGCAAATACATTGTATGGGCTTGATGTATTAAGATAAAGGTCACAAAAAGTTTTTTTTATTAATCAAGCAATAAAGAGCTTATTATTATTATTAAAACAAAAAGATAAAGGTCACAAAAAGTGGTTGCAAATTGCGTACTGACTTTTTGCGACCCTTCTCTGAATCTGCGGTGCAACTTATATTCTAGTCGCAGAACTAACTGCCTCATTAATATTAATTAAACAGGTACCTAATTGCAATCCCCTGTGATTAGCTACAAACACAGGGATGGTGGCCTGTAAGTAACAGCAGACCACCATCCAGGTATTTGCTTTCCCAAACGGGATTTTTTTTTTTTTTTTAAAGACGCTGTGTTTCTTAAAAGAACCTTTAATGCTTAAAAAAGTAATCACTGCCTGAACTCTTCAAACCTCCTACCATTCCAAGGAGAAGATGTGCCCATGGGACACCTTAACTTGAGGTAGCTGGTCAATGGTTTACAATTCCAAATTGCAGTTACAAGCTACTGGTACATAACACTGCAAACTCAATATTAGAAGGATTTGCCCCTTTCACAGCCTCTCTGACCTGCAATTCAGAGTGGACTGCAAAACCCACTTTTCCAGTCAAAAAGCCTTTCTGGCTGCCAATATGTATTTAGTAAATAGAAAATAAAATATTTGCGGTCACAAACCCTGTGATTTTGTGAATCACGGGATTGCTCTTACAAAAAGGATTTATACATTTTGCATGTAATCACACGTCTGTGGATGGAATTGCAATTATTTTGATACTGCTCATCAAAGAAAATATTCATTCAAATCTAAACTGATACGTTTGAAACTGGCACAAAAATTTCTTACCCATGAACTTTGTACCCAGAAGATTCTCACTATTCTAAAATGAACCCCTTAATCCTCCACGACATCAAGGTGAACGGGTCAGGGGATGGAATTATTTGTCACAACTAAGTGCCAGATACAAGAGGTCTGGATATCCTAGAGATCCTTTTCAGTTTGTGAAACAGAATATAGATTCCTTCAAAAATATTGAAGCCAATGAAAACATAAATAAACCCAGTAGGAGCAGGGCGGCTCCTCCGCAATAGTGGAGAAGCGTCTCTCCGCTGGCTTAAAGCCAGCAGGTGAAAAATAAAACTATGTTCTATCATCGGTTTATTTTTCACCTGCTAGCTGAGCCAGCGTGTATAGGGAGGGGGGATGGGAGGGGGAGGAGGAGTTCTATGTGCACTTCTAAGTGGGCATGTGTGTTTGGCCGGCTGTTTTAGGCCGGCCAAACACACATGTGCACTTCGGTTTCTCCAACCCGGCTGTATTGAACAGTCAGACTGGATAAACAGCACAGACTCTCTGTCCTGAGCGGAGCGTCAAAGCGCCCACTCAGGTCAATCCCTGCACTGAGATGAGAGCTGCACGGCGATTGCACAGTGAGTCTGATGCTGCCCCAGAGCATGCTTGGACAAGGAAGAAGACCACCGAGGCTCAACACTGGAGGCAGCCAGCAGCTTCTTGTAACTTTCCTATTTTTTTATTTTTATTATTATTAAACTCCCGCACCCTCTTGCGCTCTCCCTCCTGCGTGCCCCCCTCAACCTGTCTTACCACTTTTTGTATGTGGCGGCCGCCACTGAGTAAGAGAGGAAAAGGGTAAGTGGGCCAATATTTTCAAAGGACAAAATCTAATACATGAGAAATACGATTAGCAGGAAAAAGTTACTGGACTCTTGGATTACATATTTTCAATCCATTTCTCTCATAACAAGCGAAAATCCTATAACAAAATTCAGCTTTTCTTGATTCATGCAATGTACTACCCCAGAACAATCTGGTTTCTGTCTCAGACACTCTCTAGAAACAGCTCTGTAGTTTGCTTCCAACTTAATCCACGAAGCTCATCACACCACAAACTTTCCTCTGTTTTGATTTCCCTTGATTTGTCTGAAGCTTTTGACATGATTCATCACATTTAACTTCTTTGCACTACTTTACCTAGGTATCACTGGTTTCTTTCCGTTCCGTCTGATTATACCACCCTGTCTTCTTCTATGGGGTGATTGTGATGCAAGGGATACAGGATCCTGAAGATGCGCAAGGATGCTAAAGATGGTGTGCGGTGGACCGGGGTCATCCTGGGGTTACTCCATGTTCCACAGGCTTGGTGAGCTGATCCTGGCCACAGGGGTCAACGTCCCTCGAAGTTCTCTTGAGCTTGACAATCGCCACTGGGCTACCTGTTGCCCGCTGCAGCGGTTTCCTTTTTTTATTGGCAACTTGTATCTGGACAACCAATCTGCACTCCAATGGCTCTCCCGGGTCCAGCAAACTTAGGGGCAACTTTTGAGGATTGGGTCCTGGTCCCTTTGGCTACATGGTGTCAAAGAGCACTTTCCAGGAATCTTGACTACCACCTCGCCCTAGCAAGCTTCTTCAGCTGTTGTGGCCCTGTGCTGAGAACAGGAGGTCAGCCAACTGACCCTTGGAGTCTCTTGCTTCAGATGGGCTCAGAAGTCTACTTCTCCACGAGCAGGACACTGCAAGCACAGTCCTTTCCTTTGCTAGCCACCAGGTTCAGCAGGGACAGTCCATGTTGATGCAGCCTCTCTTCGCCGGGTCCTTGTTGCAGCAGGGCAGTCCTTCTTTAGTCCTTTTTTTCAGGCCAACAATATCTGGTTTCTGGGTGCCAGGGGTGCCCTTTTATGCCCTGAAAATGCTCTCATGGAAGGTTGAGGTCACTAGCCAATGGGCTACAAGGTTCACTTCCTCCTGATGACTAGTTCCTTTGAAGTGTGCCATCTAGCTATCCCAGAAGGCTCCATTCTAGCCACTTCCAACAAGACAGAACTGTTCTCTCGATGTTCAGAGCTCCCTAGTCCAACACAAAGGTGTGGGTGCACCCCCCTGCAAAACCTGTCAGACAAATGGCTTCATCTCACTTTCCCTAGTGTCAGCCTGTCTGCCTAAACTATAGAGCAGCAATAGTCCAATGTATTTGCAATGTGTCCTTCAAAGGCTTCTTCCCCTCTGAAGCTCGCCTTTTGGGTCAACACCCATGTGACTTCCTGCCAGGGAGAGGTAACACCTCTTCCTCATGCAGGTCACTATTGTGTCCTTTTCCCGGGAGTCGTTTACACATCTCCCCAGGAGGGCAGAAAGCTGTCTAGGGGATAGACCCCATGTGCACCCACGAATGGGAACAGGAGACTTTGGGCAACAAAGTGGCAACTTTTTAAAATTTGCATACAGCAACAAGTTACATTATTTCGACTTGAGCATCAAGTTGGGCGCAATGTAACAAGCTGCTTGATATCTTGAAGTTTTCACTTTGTTAGTCCCATTCAGAAATTTGCACAGCTTAGTTGTCAGCATGTAACCCTGCTCTCCTAAATGGGGCTACAAATCTCTCTCGCAGTGAAAACAACCATTGTGGCCTTTTACTGCCAGAACATGTTAAACACATGTTCTACTTTACTACTGAGCTGCACCCTGCCTTAGGACTCGTTAGGATTGCTGTAGGGGTGACATACCCACATTAGAAAGAGTTTGGGTTTTGCCATGGATTTAAATGGCAAAGTCACGTTAGCAGTTTCAAACTGCCCTTCAAGTCTGCCGTGGCAGACTGGGAGCCACGTTTTACCTTTGTCATACCCGAGGTGGCACAACCAGTGCTGTAGTCCCTGGGATGACCCTCTCAATTAGAGGCCTTGGGTACCTACAAGTAAGTTAGCTTGTGCCAATTGGGTATAAGTTAGTCAAACAAATGGATTTTTAGGTCAGGGCACTGAGGTCTGGTTAGTAGGTCTCAGTGCACTCAGAGTCAACAAACCTGCAGCATCAGTCCAAAACATTTGGGGTGAACATAAAAAAGAGGCATTTCTTTACACACACTGATTCATAGATCTTTCCCTTTGTTGTGCCACCCTAGAACAAAGGTAAAACATGCCTCCAAGTCTGCCACCATAGACTGGCAGATCAGTTTGAAACTGCTAACTCAACTTTGCCCCTTAAAGCAATGGCAAAGCCCAAACTCCCTTTCTAATGTGAATAAGTCACTCCTACAGCAGGCCAATCGAGTCCTAAAGCAGGGTGCAGCACATTAATAAAGAGAAACATGGTTTTAACAAGGGGCGCTAGAGGGCGCCAAGCAAGATGGCCGCACTTGCGTGAGGCTCTTGCTGCTCGGGGCACAATCCGGATAATATCCTGCTCATCATCAGCCCCTCAGACACGAAAACGCCATAATCTGGTTGGCGAACCTTGCCTGATGCCGCAATTAGAGCCAACGGAGCCCCTTTATACGGCTACAAACTGCGTTTCCAATCTCCGGTTCTAGTTGCCTAAGATGGCGGCCGCCGTCGCTGCTCAGCTCCGCCACTAGCTGCACAGATCCGGAGGCCTCCACTGGGCCTACGCAGTTGCTGAACGCTCGCCAGCGCTCGGGGAGACCTTCATAGCCCGACCACTTGGCTGAAACTCAGACACACGTGGACTGCTGCCTGGAAGATCGACGCAACGAGCCTTGCGTCGGCGGGGCCCTCATCGGCCTGCCGCGGCCCTGCAGACTCGCCTGCCTATCTGGGGTAGCGTTTCACAACCTGCCGTTTCTACCACACGGCCAGCAGCCTCCCCCTTCGCCTGCCTGGTGAGTACGCTGCCCCCGGAGGCTCCACCCCACTCCGCCCGGCGCTCACCCTACGGCCACTGTTACCAGCTTCCCAGCCCTCGCTGCAGACCTGACCAGGCCCTCCCTGTGCCGCTCTCGACCTGCTAAGGGGCCGGTGCGGCCGACGCATCTCTCACCGCTGCAACCGGGCTCGCCCGTCTGCCTCGCACCCGCCCGGCCCCGCCTGCCTACAGCGCTGCGAGACCGCTACACCTGAACTGCTCCCACCGACTGGGCGACCCGTGCACCTGCGGCTCCCCGGCGGGGCTGCCGGCACCTCCAGCTCGCACCAGTTTGCGGGGTGCGCTACACCGGACATCGCAGAGGCACCCGCTTTTCACGTTCTGCCCCTGCCTGCTGCCTGATAAGGCCTCTCACCACAGCACTCTCTGCTCTCCGGCTCTGGGGCCTACTAACACCTGCCCGCCCTCCTCATTGCAGCTGATCGGCCCCACTATACTGCTACTCTCCAGCCCCCGGTCCCGAACCGGTGGCCTGATGGGGGGACTGAGCGGCTGACACTGGTCTCATTGCTGCTGCCGGAGACTCACCCTCACCTCCACCGGACGCGGGCCCTCGCCTCCACGCTCCATTGTCAGGCGATCAACCAAGCCCGCCACGAACCCTCAACCGCCTCTTGGTCTGCGCCCGTAGCGGCGCTCTGACCTCCATACGCGGGCCCTGCCGCTGGGCAGTGTCGTGTGCTCTGGCATCACCCGCTGCACCCACCAGGACCTCCTACTGAGCCGCGATCACTGTCGGACTCCTTAGACCCGCACCATCACGCCTCATCGGACCTGCGAAGGGGCCTGAGATAATTGCGCACAATTATAAGGGACTGAGGCCATACCATACCGTGCTGCTTCCCCGCCTTATCTGGCGTTCATCTCCTCACCGCTGCTGACAGATCTCCAGCCAATGCCGCAGGCCTAACTAGTCCTTTCCTATGCAGCTCCCATCCTGCTGGGGGGCCGGTGCGGCCGACACTCGGTACTCTGTAGTTATCAGGGTCCTCTCCACTACCTTGCACCCGCCTGGCCCCCGCCTGCCCACTGCGGGAAGCACCTATTGTCACCACGCTGCTCCAAACTCCTGTGCACTTGTGAGCCCGCCGCTCCCTGACGGGCCGGACGGCCTCTCCTGCTCGCATAGGACTACGGGGGAGCGCATCATCTTGTGCTGCGAAGGCTCCCTCATCTCACGCTGGGCCCTAACATCCGGAACTCCATAGTGGTCGGTCACCCCAGTCACACATTCCCTCCGTCCCTGGAGCCACATGTAACCGGCAAGCCTCGCACACTGTGACTGCCTGACCCTCCTACATTGGTCATTTCTCTGCCGGTCTCCTCCTGAGTTGCGAACACCGCCATGGGGAAACCTGATGGATGACAGCCAAGGCTCAACTTTGAGGCCCGCAAATCTGCCAGAACGCAGGCCGACACAGAGGACGAGCAAACTGGGGCCCCTGCCTCCGGACCCCCCACCTCAACAGAGGACTTGAAGGAACTTCTCCTAGCGGTGCAATCCAGCTTGACCTCCATAGAGGCAAAAATGGACACTATAAACGCACGTCTGGACAACCTTTCGCACGAAGTTGAGCGGCATGATGAACGCATCAAAGAAACGGAGCGCGCATCGCCGATCTGGAAGACACCTCCACCACGACCACGGGCAAAACGCTCAACATGGAGAAAATCTTAAAAGTGATAGCCGCAAAAAATGAAGATCTCGAATCTCGTTCAAGACGGAACAATCTGCGCATCCTTGGAGTGCCAGAGTCGACCGCCACAGGAAAAATGGAGGACTACGTGGAGCGCATGTTAATTACACTTTTCGGGAAGGAGGCATTCTCGGCAGTCCTCATTGTCGAGAGGGCACATCGTTCGCTGGCTTCCCGGCCCGTTACTGGGGCCCCTCCTCGCCCCATCATAGCGAGACTACTTAATTATCGGGATCGTGATGTTGCTCTTCGACTGGCCAGGGAACATGGGCAACTGCGCTTTGAGGGTATAGAAATATCGCTTTATCCGGACTTCACCATGGCCGTTCAAGAGGCGCGCAGAAAGTTCCTCCCAGCCAAGAAAAAACTACAACAAATGAACATTGCCTACGCCATGCTCTTTCCCGCACGCCTCAAAGTCACACACCAGGGGAAGCAACACTTCTTCCCTAATCCCCAGCATGTCCATGACTTCCTGAAGTCCCTGCCCAGGCGACAAGGGGACCGCGACTCCCCCTCCAAACCTCCTGCAGACGCCGGAAACACTTCTGATGTAGAATGATGCAGTACCGCTCCTTGAGCTCTTTGGAGAGACCTCCACTTGATAACAGACTCCGCCATTGGTCTTCTCAGATCACCACTAGAAATATGAAGCCCTACATCAGGAACTACCACACGATTTGTATAGGGCCTTCCGAACTAACTTTACACATGTTTTCACACTTTATACCACCCTCATAGACCTACCGACACGATGAGACTCTGCGCGACCTCTCCTTGGAGAATGAAACTGCCGCGGGCCCCATCCACCTACCGCTGGAAATGTAGCGCCTGGTACTACGAACTGCTCCATAAACTATGACGGACCTCCGGGGCTGATGCCACAGCGGCTCTCAAACTTTGCCCACCGCCACAGGCCAATTGGCATGATGAGACTCTCCTACTCCCGGAGCACCCTCGCTGTCGCGAGGTGTCCCTGGTTCGCCCTTAAGCCTCTACCCTTTAGGAAACCCCTACACTGTTTCGACTCAGTATTCTCACTGTCTATTGTTCACCCTCCCCTGTTGGGAGATTGACACACTGGATTTTGGGGACGGGGGAGGAGGGAAATACGCCACAGCAGGTTTGGGCTGCTGATGTGGGTAGGGGGGTGTTTTGTTCACTGCCACTTAAAGATGACCCGACAAACAACGACGTTGCACGCACAGTAGATCAACCTGACAAGACTGCAATACTCTCCATAATATTTCCGACATGCTTCCATGGAGAAGCGTCCTGGCCCCCCTAGGTATAACCTCCTCACGTGGAACGTGAGAGGCCTGGGCGACCTACGCAAGCGCCGACACATCCTTGCTTACCTAGACCGACATAACATACACTGCGCTGCGCTCCAGGAGACACATCTCGGTCCCTCCGCACCTACCTCCTTTTCATCCCGATGGGCCACATATCGTTGCTTTTCCTTATAGTCCACCTACGCCCGCGGCACCGCCATTCTCATTAACCGCACGCTTCCCTACACCCCCATGGGGTCTTACAATGACCTGCAGGGCCATTACAGCATCTCATGGGGCAGACTGGCCGCTCAATCCATAACATTCGTCTCCTGCTACGGCCCGAACACTGACGACCCCGAGTTCTTCCGCGTCCTATGGGGCAAGATCCTGGACTCCGGCTCGATGCACTTAGTGTGGGGCGGAGATTTTAACGTCACCCTGGACTCGGCACGGGATCGCTCACACCCGCAACCTCATCACTATTCCAATGCACACCATGCCCTTAATCACATCATCTCAGACCATGACCTCGACGATGCCTGGCGAAATCTTCACCCGCACGACAGGGAAGGCTCCTGCTATTCCTCCGCCCATTCCTCTTGGTCACGGATTGATAGTTGGCTTATCTCTAAGGGGCTGACCCCGTGGCTGTCCCAGGCCCTTCACCTCCCACGCACCTACTCCGACCACTCGTCGGTGCTCCTCACGTTTACTCCCCCCCCATGCAGACTCACCATACTTGTGCTGGCGATTCCCCACACATGCACTGTTGGACCCTGTGTTCAAGTCCGAACTTGAGCAAGAAATTGTCGATTTCTTCCCCCGCAATGAGCACTCAGTCACACAATTTTCCACTATATGGGAGGCTTTTAAAGTCACCGTGCGTGGAATTTGCATTGCCAAAAGTGGGGGCATCCTGAGGGACATTCGCACCACACTCCGCAAGCTGGAAACAGAACTTAAACATGTCGAAACACAAATGCAAATCTCCCCTACTCCAGAGTTGCAATCACGTCTGAGAGACTTACTCACGGAATATCAGGAGACAGCCGATAGAGAATGCAAGTTCAGAGGGAAATTCCACGTGGCCCGCTGTTATGGGGAGGGAGAGAGACCAGGCAAAGCGCTCGCAGCCCTTTTTCGCCTGCCCAGGCTCTCCAACACCATCCTCGAAATCACTGACGAAGACGGTCACTTGCACAGGAACACTTCTGACATAGATGCCACTTTCAAACGCTTTTACAGCGCCCTGTACACCTTGCACAGGACACAACCTGTTGACTTCACCCCATTCTTTCAAGACACCACGATTGGCTGGCTTGGGGACACTCATCGAGAATTTCTTCTCGCACATCATGAAGATGAAGAGATTATTGCTGCTATCATGCAGTTGCAGTCTGGGCGGGCCCTGGGCCCCGACGGTCTCACGGCCGAATTTTATAAAACATTCCGCGCCATACTCATCCTTGTTTTGCGACAGTTATATGAAGAGGCCCGCGAGTCGGGCATCCTCCCCCAGACCATGCGAGAGGCGCTTATAATATCCCTCCTGAAACCCGGGAAGCCGGCGCAGTAATGCGGGTCATATAGGCCCCTTTCCCTCATTAATGTTAACGCAAAAATTTTAGCAAAACTGATAGCAAACCGTATTAGTCCTCTCATGACTGCCCTTGTCCTCCCTGACCAGTCTGGATTTGTTCCCAGATGGGGAACTTCTCACAACCTTCGCACCCTGTTTGCTGTCTTACACGACACTGACCCCGACACAAATGCAGTGGCTGTCTTCCTTGACGCCACCAAGGCATTTGACTCCCTGGAATGGGACTATTTGACCTTCGTGCTCAACCGCATGGGATTTCCCGCTCCGTTTCTGGCGTGGATCCACCTCCTATATACAGGCCTACGGGCCAGCGTGGTGGTTAATGGCACAGGATCCCCCTCCTTCTCGATAGCCAGAGGCACTAGGCAGGGGTGCCCCTTGTCCCCCCTCCTATTTGCCCTGGCGATTGAGCCCCTGGCCGCCAAAATCCGCCAACATTACCGCGAACATGCTCTTATTTGCCCTGAGAGGCAAATATTAATTTCTCTATACGCCGACATTACTTTATACCTCCGCAACCCGGAAGACAGCCTCAACCCCATTTTAAGGCTCCTTATCCTCTTCGGACACCTCTCTGGGGTCAACATAAACTGGGGGAAATACCAGATTTTTCCCCCACAGACACCACCACACAATTCACGCCTGACTACCCCCTTGCATGGTGCGACGACACAGTTACCTACCTAGGAATAGTAATAACCCGCAACCGTAACGATTTGATGGCAGCTAATTATGGGCGCGCACTAAATCTTCTTACTGATAAAATCACGAGGTGGATCGCCATGCCGATCTCGCTCGCTGGGAGAACCTCGCTTATAAAGATGATAATTCTGCCTAAATTGCTTTATTTATTCACTAATATCCTATACGCCCCCAGTAGACATTTTTTCAAAGCCCTAAAAACTCAACTCATCCGGCTCACCTGGGGTGGGAAGCAACCTAGACTGCATTGGAATATCCTCACTCGACCCTTCAGCGCTGGAGGGTTTGAAATCCCCGACTTAGAATTATACTTCAGCTGTGCGCAGGCCCACTACGCAGCATATTGGGTGAACCCCCCTCCTTACATGCCCCACCTGGCTGTAGAGGACGGATACATGACCCCGACCACATGCTCCGCCTATTTAAGCGCTCCTGCCATCGGGAGACACCTAGCCTCTAACACAGTGAACTGCACCATCAGTGCCTGGCGAGACCTAGCCCGACGCCTCCACATGCCTACATAATACTCCCCCCTGCTGCCCCTCCATGGCAGACTCGACATCCCGGTCACGCAGGAGGGAGGCTGCCGCCAACTCCTCCGGAAACTTCCTATTCGAACTTGGGGTGAGCTATATGTTAACGGTAAATTTCGCACCAGCGAGGAGTTCTTTGGCGACACCCCACCTACCCCCTTGGAAGGCTTTTTCTACGTCCGCCTGCGACAAGACATTAGGGCTTTAACACCTTGTTTCCCACAGGAGCCCCCCACCGTGACCCCTCTGCACGCTCTCCTTCAGCAAGCTACCCCCTCACACGTTGTATCGATGCTGTACCGCACCACCCAAACAGATTGCATACATGACCCCCCCTCGTCCAGGGTGCGCTGGGAGGAAGAACTTGGCTCCCCCCTCTCGGACGACCAGAGGTCCTTTTGCTGTCAACAGACTGGTAACATATCTGCTAGCAGTAGGCTGCGCATCATTCACTATAAATACTTACATCGCCTCTATTATACACCTGCACGACTGATGCACCTTCACCTGCGAGACACCGACTGCTTCGACCGCTGCGGGAGGGAGGGGGCGGACTTCCGACATTTGGCTTGGGACTGCCCCCCCCCCCATCAGACGCTTCTGGCTGGAGGTGCTTGCAGCACTGGACCAGATGACCGGGCTGCATGTTCCTGATGATCCCCTAGTCGCACTCCTCGGGTATACCGGGACCCTGGCTGCACTAATGCGGAGATATGTCTCCTTGGCACTTTATTTTTATGTATTTAATTATTTTATTTTAAAGGTTTTCTATAGCGCTGGCCAGTCCCAGAGGTATCAGAGCGCTTTACAGGAATGTGAGGAGGTACAGTATACAAGAACATTTAGTAATAAACATTGCAGTAAGAGTCCATATAACCAAGAAAGCAGATAAATACGAATGCTATTTACAAGAGAAATCAAATTAGGTAACTTGGGAAGTTCGAACTAAGGCTAGGGTAGGTGGGAGAGGGTGAGAGAGAAGGGATAAGAGGGAGACAGGGAGAGTAGGAAAATAGGGGGGTAGAAAATCAGTGGGAGGTCGTGAGTGGGGCTAGAGGTCGTATGTAAATACAGAGAACAGGGAGGGGGTTAGGGGGGGAAAGAGTAGCGAGTGGGCGGAGGGTTAGGAAGGAGAGGGTGGAGGGGATAGAATTGGAGGGAAAATAAAGGGGACCCTGACGGGGGTGCAGAGAGTGAGAACAGAAACGGAGGTAGGAAAATTAAGGACCCCAGTATTTGTTGAGGAGGTATGTTTTGAGTTCTTTTTTGAAGTTTAAGTAGGAGGGGTTACAGCGTAGGTCTTTAGGCAGGGAATTCCAGATGGAGGGAGCGTTTCCGGAGGAGCGAACTTGTGTGCGTTTCTTCTTTAACAGGGGGGGGATAAGGATGAGGGCGTTGGTGTTCCTCGTCTGTCGGGCGCAGCCTGCTTTGTGAGTTTGTCTGAGAGGTAGCGTGGGGTATTTTGGTGAAGGGCTTTGTGCGTGATACATGCAATCTTATAGGCACTCTTGCTAGCTAAACGACGAGTCGCCTGTAGATGGGGCCGAGGAAGGGCGCCTAAATTTAAAGACTGGCTGAAGCACAAGTTACTACTTGTGTAACAATATATCTGTAAGAGACATTAGTTAGTGATAGATTCCTTACCTTAGAATATCCCCAGGCGTCAGACTGGATCCGGAAAGTTTTTCGTAAGCAGTACCCCTGCGCGTCGGTAGGTGGCGCCGTGCGGCTCTGCGTTCGTCCCTGGCGTCATAAGCGCCGAGATGACGTCACGGAGACTACTTAGGCGCCACCCATGCGCGCTGACGTCAGTTCTGTACAAGACTTTCCGCGCCAGGAACGCAGAGCCATGCAAGAAACTGACCACTGGTGCCATGAAACTAGGGCCCTGAAAGGGATGTCCTTAACCCTAGAAATCACTTCGCAGAACGGGGAGGATGGGTGGGGCGGTAAGGAATCTGTCACTAACTACTGTCTCTTACAGATATATCGTTACACAAGTTAGTAACTTGTGCATCTGAAAGAGACACGTTAGTGACAGATTCCTTACCTTAGAATAGATACCCCAGCAATACCAACCCCGGTGGTGGGTCTGCGAATAGATTACACCAGAAAGTCACGGAGAACAGAACGGCCAAAGAAGCCGTCTCTCCCGACTTGACTGTCAAGGCAGTAATGCTTGGCAAATGTGTGCAGCGAGGCCCACGTGGCTGCCTGACAAATATCCTGCAAGGGAACGCCGCGTCCCAAGGCAGTAGTGGCTGCTGTTGCCCTGGTAGAATGGGCACGCAGCCCCACAGGAGGCTCCGTTTTAGCCAAGGAGTAACATGCTGTGATGCACAAACCGACCCACCGAGAGATGGTGCGTTTGTGCACGTCCCGACCTTTTTTGGCGCCCACGTAGCCAACAAAGAGCTGGTCATCCACCCGGAACTGTTGTGTGCGCTTTAGATAGAACGAGAGCGCACCTTTTGGGTCCAGACGATGGAGCCTCTCTTCCTCTTTTGAAGGATGCGGAGGCGGAAAGAAAGTGGGCAAAGTGATGGTCTGCCCGATGTGGAAGGGCGTGACAACCTTTGGCCAGAAAGAAGGACGGGTCCTTAAAACCACCTTGTCCGGATGAACAGAAAGGAAAGGAGGTGTAGAAGAAAGAGCCTGGAGCTCACTCACTCTTCTGGCAGAGGTGATAGCTACCAGGAAAGCCGTCTTTAGAATAAGAAGATGTAAAGGACAGTTATGAAGGGGCTCGAAGGGAGCGCACATCAGATAGGTCAAGACAAGATTTAAGTCCCATTGAGGCATTATGAAAGGCACGGGAGGAAACGTGTGTGTAATGCCTTTGAGGAAACGGTTAACAACCGGGGACTTAAAGAGAGAAGGCTGATCTAGAAGCCGGAAAAAGGCGGAGATGGCCGAAAGATAACCTTTGATAGTGCCCAGAGCAGAGCCCTGCTGGGCCACGGATAGTAGGAACAGAAGGACCTCAGAAAGAGGGGCAGAAAGGGGATCCAAAGACTTCGCTGTGCACCATGCCACAAACTTGTTCCACCTGCAGGCGTATACCGATTTAGTGGAGGGACGCCTGGCTGCCAGAATGACATCACAGACTTCAGGAGGCAAGTCAAATGGAATCAGCTGTCGCCGCTCAATCTCCACGCATGGAGGTGGAGGCTGGACAGGTTCGGGTGGAGGACCGTCCCCTGTTGCTGCAACAGAAGATCCTCCCGAAGAGGCAGTCGGATCGGGGGATCGATCGCCATGTTGAGCAGCTCGGGATACCAGTATCTTCGTGCCCAATCCGGAGCCACAAGGATGACTTGGGCCCGGTCGCGCCGAATCTTCTTCAGCACTCTGGGCAGAAGTGGTATAGGCGGAAAGGCGTACAACAGACCGCAACTCCATTCACGACGAAAAGCGTCGCCGAGCGAGTGCCGCCTTGGAAATTCCAACGCGCAGAACTGATGACATTGCGCGTTCTCTTTGGTGGCGAATAGATCTAACCAAGGCTCTCCCCACTGCAGAACGAGACCTTGCGCCACGTCCAAGTTCAGACGCCATTCGTGATCCATCAAGCACCGGCGGCTGAGTTCGTCTGCCCTGGCGTTCAGAGAACCTGCCAGGTGTTGAACCACCAAGGTAATACCTTGATGTTCCAGCCATGTCCAGAGGCGCAGAGCCTCCTGACATAGGGTCCACAACCCCACCCCGCCCTGTTTGTTGCAATACCACATGGCGGTGGTGTTGTCCGTGAACACCTGCACTACACTTCCCCGGACAGAGGGAAGGAATGCCTTCAGTGCAAGTCGGATCACCCGCAGCTCCAAAATATTGATATGGAGCCGGGACTCCGCCGGAGACCAGAGGCCTCTGATCTCCGCCTCTCCCAGGTGGCCGCCCCATCCCAGGAGGGACGCATCCGTCACCACTGTGTGCTCCGGTTGGGGAAGGGAGAGGGATCTGCCATTGACCCAATTGCGATTCGTGAGCCACCACTGCAATTGACGTGCAGTACCCTCCGAGATCTGGACAAGATCGGACATGTTGCCCTGATGCTACGCCCACTGGAACTTCAGGTCCCACTGCAGAGCCCGCATATGCCACCTGGCATGTTGCACTAGCAGAATGCAGGAGGCCATCAGGCCCAGGAGCCGGAGGGTCATCCTGACTGAAACCCGGGATAGAGGCTGAAAGATGGGAATCATAGCCTGAATATCCCGGACTCGCCGCTCGGGAGGATAAACCCGAAACTGCATCGAATCCAGAACCGCTCCGATGAAGGGGAGCTTCTGAGAAGGACTCGGGTGCGACTTTGGCACGTTGATGGAGAACCCCAGCAACTGCAGGAGGTCGGCCGTAGTCTGAAGGTGGGTGACGACTGCCTGGGGCGAGCCCGCCTTCAACAACCAGTCGTCGAGGTAGGGGAAGACTGACACCCCTGACCTGCGCAGATGAGCTGCGACCACCGCCATCACTTTCGTGAACACCCGAGGGGCGCTTGAAGGCCGAAGGGGAGCACGGTAAACTGAAAATGCTCCTGGCCTACCGTGAACCGCAGGTAACGCCGGTGGGCCGGCAGGACGGGAACGTGAAAATATGCGTCCTGCAAGTCCAACGCTACCATCCAGTCTCCAGGGTCGAAGGCAGCCAAGACCTGAGCCAGAGTCAACATCTTGAACTTCTCCTTCCGGAGGAAGCGATTGACGTTCCGGAGGTCCAAGATGGGGCGCAAGCCCCCCTTGTCCTTCTTGGGGACCAGAAAGTGGTGGGAATAACATCCATGTCCTACTTCTGGCCCAGGAACGAGCTCGATGGCCCCCTTGGCCAAGAGGGCCGTGACTTCCTGTTGGAGAAGCGCTAAATGATCCCCCGAAATGCGGTGGAACTGAGGTGGCATGGACGGGGGGCAGACTCGAAGGGGAGGGAATAGCCCCTTCGGATTATTTGTAGCACCCAGCTGTCCGAAGTGACAGAGCACCAGTGGGGGAGGTGATGTTGAATCCTGCCGCCCACCGGCGTGGGGTGCACCCCAAAGCGCGGACTAGAAAGGCTTTGAGGCGGATGCTGCAGGATCAGAGGTGGGCTGACCCGCACGCTGGCCCCCTGTGCCGCCACGGCGGCCACCCCGCCCGCGGCCACGCTGAGGCTGGTTCTGCGCAGGCCTTTGGAACGGACGTGTAGAGGCGCCCCTGCCGCGGCCACAAAAGGAACGAAAAGTAGACGTGGCTGGGCGGGAGGTGGAGAGACCCAAGGACTTGGCTGTAGCCCGAGAGTCCTTAAAATGCTCCAGCGCACTGTCTGCCTTATCGCCAAAAAGGCGAGTACCATCAAACAGCATGTCCATGAGTGACTCTGGACATCCCCCGAAAACCCCGTGGACGGAGCACCACGGTGTAGGTGGCGCCTTCCTCCATGAGAGTGGGAGGAGACACAAACCCAGGCTCAGAGGAGAGGTCAAGGCCACTGGCATCCTCGGAGTCTTCTGCCCATTCCTGTTCGGACTCACACTGCCGTGCAAGAGGGTCCTCCGACCCCTCCCAGTCCTCCTCTTCCCCAACAGCCCGAGGCACAGGCTGCAACGGCGAGGGAGGCACAGGGGAAAAGAAATGCTCCACCGGCGCCGCTCCAGCTCCAAGGCCTAATCCGGGTTCCAAGTTGGAAACGCGGGCAAGGGCGGAGGTGGGCCGAACGGCACCCAGGGCGGCGCCGGGAAGGGAGCCGCAGGGGGCGCCGGAGCCGCCGGCGGAGGACCCTGCGGCGCCGGGGCCAGAGCCGCCGGCAACCAAGGGCCCCCAAAAGGGGCCGCGGGGCCTGAAGGCGCACCGACGGGAGCCCTAGGCCCGAAAAGGCGGTCCATGGCAGCAAGAAACTCTTGCACCTGGGCCGGAGTCGCCGACGGACCCGGGTATGGCGGGTAGGCCGCGGGACTGACAGGCTCCAACGGAGCAGTGGGGGAAAGACCCCGGGTCCCCTCGTCCGCGTCAGAAGACCGACGAGGGGAGGTCGGAGAGCGTACGCGCTTCTTCGACTTCTTTTTATGACGTCGCTTACCGGAATCCGAGAGCGACGACTTGGACCCCGAGGAGCGATGATGGCGACTCCGCGGTCGGTCCTTCGAGCGACCCATGGACCTGGAACGGCGCGGAGACAACTGTCGGGCCTCGAGCAGCATTCGGGACCGCTCCCACAAAGCCTTCGGAGCCATGGCCAGACAGTTGGAACATGACCGGGAGTCATAGTCGCGCTCTAGACAGTAGAGACAGACGCCATGGACATCGTACGGCGGCAGGCCCGCAGGTTTTAAAACCAGGCATCCCTACGTGGCACCAGGAGTCAAATATAAAAATTAGAGACAAAAGTCCCAAAAAACAACTAGTCAAAAAGTGACTAAGGTTTCGTCAGCAGTAACCGGATCTGCGCTTGCTGGCGCGGAAAAAGAAAGAACTGACGTCAGCGCGCATGGGTGGCGCCTAAGTAGTCTCCGTGACGTCATCTCGGCGCTTACGACGCCAGCGATGAACGCGGAGCCACACGACGCCACCTACCGACGCGCAGGTGTACTGCTGAGGAAAAACTTTCCGGATCCAGCCTGACGCCTGGGGATATTCTAAGGTAAGGAATCTATCACTAACGTGTCTCTTTAAGATTGGCCTTATATTCTGTCAGGATCAATTACACACCTATGCTGAGCTCCTCCTGCCCGACATATGGTCTCCCCCTCCCACCCCCCTTCAGACGTACCTTCTGGGGCAGGCTGACACTAACGAGACTGACGCGGGCGCACGACCGGACGACTGATGGGTCTCGCTGGAGAATTGTAGCCCGACTCCCATCATACACCTCAGCATGTCTGGACCGTAAATTTCACACTGTATGTATAAATGAGAACGTTGTCAGTCAATGTATAGTGCTAATACAATTTTTTCTTTTTTATCGAATGTTTGGCTCACACGCCCTGTCGGGATTATCGAGTGGCAATGCTTGTCTTTCAAGTTCTGTACACTGTGTTCAAAACTTAATAAAGAAATTTTAAAAAACCAAAAAAACATGGTTTTAACAAGTTCTAGCAGTAGAAACTCACAACGGTTGTTTTTACTGTGAGAGAAACTGGCAACCCCACTGGCAAGTACAGGGTTGCATGCTGACAACTCAGCTGTGCTAACTTCTGAATGGGACTACCATAGTTGACACTGTAAGGTATCAAACACCTCGTTACATTAAGCCAGACTTGATGTTCAAGAAGAAATTAATGTAACTTGCTGCTGTGTGCAACTTTTAAAAATGTGTCCCTTTGTTGCCCAAAGTCTCCAGTGCCCGTTCACGGTTGCACATGGTGGTTCTGTCTCCGAGATAGTTTTCTGCCCTCCTGGAGAGACATGTAAATGACTTCCAGGAAAGGACACAATAGAAGCGGTGTGCTACCTCTCCCTGAAAGAAAGCCACACGGGTGTTGGTCCAAAGGGCGAGTTCCAAAGAGGAAACCGCCCATGAAGGGAAAATGGCAAACACTCTGGATGGGGCTGCTCAATTGTTTAGGCAGACAGGATGGCACTAGGGACAGTTAGCGGAAGCCAGTTGTCAAACTGGCTTTTCTGGGGCATGTAGCCCTCTTGGTAGCCACACCTCAGGGTTGGGCTATGGAGCTCTGCACACGCAGAGAGAGGTTCTGCCATGTTGAGTGTGGCCAGAATGGAGCCTTCTGGGATTGCTAATTTCACACTTCACAGGAAGTAGTCATCAGTAGGGAGGGAACCTAGTAGCCCACAGGCTAGTGACTGCAATCTCCTCTGAGGGCATTTTCTGGGCATAAAAAAGGCCACGCCTCGCACCTAGAACTCTGATCTCGTTAGACTGGAAACCAGGATGAAAGAAGGACTGCCCTGTTGTACCAAGGACCCGGCGAAGAGAAGCTGACCAGGCGAAGAGAAGCTGCACTGACGTAGACTTTACCTGCTGCACCTGGTGGCTTTTAAAGGAAAAGGGACGGTGCCTGCGGTGTCCTGCTCATGGTGAAGTTGACTCCTGAACCCAGCTGATGCGAGAGACTTAAAGGGTCAGTTGGCTGACCTCCTATTCGCAGCACAGGGTTCACAACAGCGGAAGCCTGCTGGGGTGAGTTGGTAGCCCAGATTCCTGGATCGCCGCTCCTCGTCTCAGTGCAGCTCAAGGTACCAGGAGCCAATGCTCAAAAGTTACGCCGGAGACTGCTGGTCCCGGGAGAACAGTCTGAGGGTACCTGGGCTGCCCAGAAGAACAAGTTACTTACCTTCGGTAACGCTTTCCTAGTGGATACAGTATCTGCTGCGCATGGGGGTAATTCAAAAGGTGAGCAATCCACAGGCAGATGTATCCATCAGAAGGCAAGTTACAGACAAAAGAAGGGAACCGCTGTACTTGTGCGAGACCGGTTGTGGTGTGCCTCGTAGAGGTACATACCCCTTCATACAAATTTTAATTTCTATATAAACAAACTCTTGGTTAACTAACTGATTGAACTTGCCCTGGGCATTATATTGTGTACCCGGAGTATTGCTTACCCATATGTACTTACCCTTATGCATGCTTAGGGACCCTTGTTCCTTATAGCTTCATGTAAAGGTGAAAGCATACTAAGCTGGTCTCATCCAAAAGGTGTTCTGCTTGATCCAAATAGTGATCCGCCAATTTGGTTAATAGAAACAATACTAGCTTGTTTAAAGGGATATGTCCATAAAATACAGTTGACAACTGGAGCTCCACCCAAGTGCAGTAAAGCGTGTGTTGTGACTGTGCTGCTGCAAGAGGAAATGTGTTCAGAGTTGGAGAGACTCAAAGAAGAGGGAGTCATCCAGAAAGTTGAAGATAAGGAATGGTTGGCAGCTGTGGTAGCAGTCAGGAAGGCAAATGGCCAGCTTAAATTATGTACTGATTTGAGAGAATTAAACAAGAATGTGATTATTGATCGGTACCCTTTACCAAACTTTTCAGACATGCTTTCACTCTTACAGGGAGCCAATGTGTTCTCAACCTTAGAGCTCACATCATCAAATCAAACTTGATAATCTAAAGATTTGACAGCGTTTATCACACTGTGTGGGACATTTAGATATGCCTGGATACTTTCTGGCTTGAGATCAGCGGTCTCGGTGTTTCAGAGAACAATGGAGAGGGTCTTGAGAGGTTTAGATTGAGCCTACATTTATCTAGAGGATATACAGATTTTTGGCAGAGGCTGAAAAGGAGGAGGGAATATTAATTCTCACAGGCGCAAATGATATCGGCGCTGAACCAAATAGCGTGAACAGTATGCAATTCTACACAAATATCAGCGGTGCTACAGGTGGGGGAAAATATCCCTTAAACCCCCAAAAGCCAAGGACCCAAAGATCCTAAACAATGTAAAACATAAAGTTCCTATGCAGACGCAATCAGTAACACAGATATATAGCTCTGTTCTTAAATTTCATAAAAGAGAAACAGATCTTGGCAACGTTGTAGTTCATTTAATGTAGATTTTCTTGCATGACCAGCCAACGCGCGTTTCGTCAGTGGGTGAAAACCCCTTGACTTCTTCAGGGCTTTTCTGCATTCATATCAAAACTCCCAATCTCTCCACCGGTGATAATTCCAACCCGGTTGGGTATATAGCTGTCTTCTAATCACATGCAAAATTTTATTCTCCAATCTAAAGATTCTCCGGCTCTAAAAATAATCTGGTCTGTATTACTTTGATCAGAACTTCAAATCGTCAAGGCGAGTACGCCAGTGCGTCCCAAAGTGTACTCGAGAACACTTTGGGACGCACTGGCGTACTCGCCTTGTGACAATACCGCACACCAGACGGCTTATCTCGCTACTTTATCTGTCGTAAGTCGGCACTCGGTCTATGAGCACCTTTTCTTGACAATTTGAAGTTCTGATCAAAGTAATACAGACCAGATTATTTTTAGAGCCGGAGAATCTTTAGATTGGAGAATAACATTTTGCATGTGATTAGAAGACAGCTATATACCCAACCGGGTTGGAATTAGCACCGGTGGAGAGATGGGGAGTTTTGATATGAATGCAGAAAAGCCCTGAAGAAGTCAAGGGGTTTTCACCCACTGACGAAACGCGCGTTGGCTGGTCATGCAAGAAAATCTACATTAAATGAACTACAACGTTGCCAAGATCTGTTTCTCTTTTATGAAATTTAAGAACAGAGCTATATATCTGTATTACTGATTGCGTGTGCATAGGAACTTTATGATATAGATTTTTGGCAGAGATGTTAGCAAGCATGATTTCAGAGAGGCTTAGTGAAGTGAATCGGACTATCAAAGGTGAAAATTTTATATTAAGGAGCACCTCAATTGAGTATTTAGGTCATGAAATAACAGGAGAAGGCACTAGCCCAAAAGAGAGCTTGTGAAATGTTTTCTGAAAACTGTAAGTAAACAAGGGACTGACTAGGAAAGGGAATGTAGTTTGTTTGGGATGAAGGGTGCGAAGAGGAGTTTAATGAATTGAAGGAGAACCTACGTTCTGCTCCTAAACTAAGGAGTTTTAATACCATCGCCATGTCTACGCTCACGACTGATGGCAGTCTCAAAGGCATAGAAGTACTACAACAAGGAGAGGATGATTACGTTCATTTCTCATAGTTTGAAGGGAGCTGAAGTTCAGTATTCTGTGATAGAAAGAGAAGCCTTAGCTGTTTACTGGGCTGTAAAGAAGCTGAATACATTCTTGTGAGACAGAGCATTTGTGATAAAAACAGACCACAAACCTCTCCGTGAAATATTCAGCAAGAAAGGCATGGACTCTGTATCAAGCAGGATCACCAAGCGGGTTATAGCTCTACAAGACTTTGACATCCAATATATTTCTGATGCGAGGAATCCCATGGCCGATTCTATGCCGAAGCTGGTGTCAACTGACCCTGGTGATCAAAGTCCATGAGTGTGTCTTTGACATCTCTGCAGAACCCACTGGAACACATTTAACCGTTCTGAAGCAGTGTGACAGTTGTGCCCATAGATCAAGTAATTCGGTCATCAGGCTGCACTTGAAAATATTTTAATTTCAGCTTTTACATATGGTCTTTCAGGATGATCACAGTAACCACTAATTCCCAGAAGGCATGAGCAGATCAACCCAGAAGGCAGATGGCACGAACAGTGCAGAAAGCCTGGCTGATGCCAAAAGCAATGTATTTTCTATCTAAAGTCAAGTTTCTATGACCCTCTATTAGGAGACGGCATAGGGAAGGCATTTGGGTTCTACTTCAAGGAGGTAGTCTGTGCAATCACAGTTTCCGGTGATGGGTGAGACACCAAAATTTGGATACCTCTGGGAGCAAACCTATGACATCGGCAATCTGTCTGTGAAAAACTGGGCTCAAAAAAGGTTTATCCCATGCAGCCATGACAAGATCCAAGAGGGCTTCGTTAGATGGAAGCAATGGGTTTGGCCACTGATGAAGAGCGTTGCAATATCTGTATCAAAATGTTAGACTTCGCCTTAGCGGAGGGCAAGGTCAATTCCAAGGCTTCAGTGGTTTTATGTACTACAGTCATAAAGGAAGATACTTCCTCTGACGCAGCACAGGGGAGCTGAGGAGGTGGTAAAGGATGTCCCTTTCTGGTAAGGTATATACACCACTCATTTTGCAAGTCCAGATACAAGCCAGCATCAGATTTATAATTAGAATTGAGGTTATCAGCTTCCAAATCATCATCCTCTGTATGGTCAAAGGTTTTAATCAGGCAGTGCGAGGGTGTAAGCCTAAGCCAAAATTCTCAACTATCCAAGTAAATCTGAGACCTAGGGATGTGCTCTGCCAAGGGAACATCATTAAAGTTCGCCTTAAAGAATTCCCTTACCCACAGATGTCATCAGACATCGGCTGCTGCAAAAGCACCATGGAAAGCTCAGACTAATTGGGGACCAGCGCCTTAGCAGACTTCGAGCTTATTATTATTATTATTTTTTTGTTAAATTGGGACAGAGCCAGTGGGGTGCAGCATCAGGAGGCATCTAGGTCAGAGCTGCCAAGCCAACAGAAACATACTTAACTTTTGAGGTAGCCCACAGGGTACAGAAGCCATACTAAACATATCCAGCACATTAAGTTGGAAGGCCTCGATCTGCATAGGGTTGGGAGGTAGACCAGGAAACTCGGGTATCATCTTTGATATTGTCTGGATCTTCTCTGGCGACGAGGAAAAGTATGGCATTGGGAAACAGCGCTAAGACTCCGAATGGTCCTGAGAATGGGACTGTTTCCTCCTGGAAGAAGATGGCTTCTTCTTCTTATGGCACTTTTTGTGGGTGATCTAGTGGGAAAATGTTCTCTGGCAGGTGACTTGTCTTTGGGTAAAGGAGATTACCTAAGCATCTCCCTATGGGTCTTAGCCGGACAAACTTCGGCCTCCCGCTCTCCAATGGCTTTCGGGTACATGGAGGTATAAGAATCACAGACTGCAGCGTTGTGCTCTGATCCGAAATACCACATGCAATTGTCATGTGAATCTAAAAGCCTCGGAAGAGAACAAAGTCAATTCCAAGGTGTTGCAAAGTTATCCTTGTGCCCTGGGCACCCCCATTTTTTTTTTGTTGCAGACTGGTGCTGGTGGTAGCTGACTCTGAATATTCCGGGCTCTGCCTAACCAGGCCCAGGGCCAATGCTATGCTGAAAACACACTTGGAAAACAGTGAAAACATCTACATACACTTGGGTACACTATGGGTTACGGTGCCCCTATGATTGGCAGGACCTCCCCTATAAGGCCGTAGTACATAATAGGGCAAGGGGATCAAAACTACGTCTAAGTCCCTAATATATAACAGAGCATGGCAGTTTAGAAGCCAGCAGCCCTTTCTGCTCTTGCTTGTGTGCACTGCTGAGGCCAGTTTAAAATCAGCCCTGTGTTGAAGGACTGCTTTTAACATGTAAATTGTGCCCAACCTCTACTTTGGTGTTTGGGGCACTTAGAAAAATTAATAAGCTACAATATATTGGCATATTAGGTACCCCCAGGGTCTCCCCTAGGTGACCCAAGGTTGGGGGGGAGGGGGAGGCAGTCATTTATAAGAAGAACCCGTATAAAATCGGTTTTATATGCCCTGGGGATAGTGAAATTGCACATTTCACATCCCTCATTGTAGTAAAGTGCTTCCCAAAATCGACTTTTGTGCTAGGAGCACTGTGGAGTAAAAATCTGCAAGATTTGTACATAGTCAGAACCCCTAAAGTCTATCCTAGGTGTTCCTGGGTAATGGGGTCCTGTAGATCTAGGCAGGGCCCTTATAAAAGATCTTTTATAAGCCCTGGTGTTGAAGAAATTGCCCAGTTCATTTTCCCTATTGCAGATCCCCAGCCACATAGGTTGACATGGCAAGAAGTTATTAATTATTATTATTATTTTTTAATTTAAAACAAATTTTATTGGTATTTTTGCCGGTACATCTTGGCCCATGTCATACATGTTGCAAAAGTGTAAACCAAGGCCTGGAAAATAATAGAACCATGAAAACCAACTTTGGCACAGGTGGTACACTCCACCCTGACCCATGAATAGTCACTGTCAAATTTCCTAAGTGATCATGTCCGCTAATCAAGGGAGAATCCACACCTACATAAGTGGGTGGTTTATGTAATGAAGGATTCCGGGGGATGTATGGGGGGCAGGTCTATGCCTCTGTATGCCGCCCAGCTAGACCAGATCTTGTTATGTTTCTGGGGGCAGCCTTGTACACTGCTATCTCCATCCCCATGTATCTATCCATGCCGCGTTTCCACCCCCCACAGGCGGTGGTGAGGTAACAAGTTATTAATTAGTAACTCCCGCCAGGAAACACAGAAAAAAATATCATTCAAGGACTTAGTAGAATGGTATTGGCAAATCCAACAATATGCTATTGCTGAATTTATCCTAAAATGTACAGACAAGAAGTTATAAGACTTTGTCTGTAAGCCAAAATTCAGCCTTCCATTGATCTGTCCTGATATTTAGAGATAAGCAGGTTAGCCAGCTGCTTTGATAAAGTGATGAGTGGCACCTGAGGTGAATAGCCATTCTGGGAGGAGACGGTTCTGCTGCATAGGAATGCCAGAGCAAAGGGGAGGGGTCGTAAAAAAATGATCTTCAAAGTAAAGAGGGGACGGTCAGAAGAAGCCAGTTTCATTTACACCCCTACCCTCTGAACCTAGCTAAATGGCAGGCTTAAGGAAGAAATGTGCAGATGCTAGGGGAAGGGAATCTATGGAGATGAGCCAGCCTGGAGGTTGGTTTAGCCAGCTGTTGCCTCTCTGATGAGGCTTCAACCATACAGATTTTTTGAGAAATAGTGCTTTCTGGGAGACTATTGTGCCACACTTTGGAGGAAATGGTCATGCTCTGTGGTGTTGCCCTGCACCTCATTGGACAGGAGTACCCTCCTGTGTGATCCCAAAGAACACTGAATAAGTATCTGGGATGGGCAGTGCCTTTCAGCTCTGCTGCTTGAAACTGATAGAACAAGGATTGTCAAGCTGGAAACTTGATTTGCACCATCAGGCCCTGCATTCTGACTGACTGCGCATGCTGCATTAACTGGAACCACAGCCCTTTGAATGTACCTTGTTTCAAGAGGAATAAAGAGTGGGCTCCCTGTAAGCTACAGGTTAACAGAGCTCACCTACATCAACTTTACCAAGAGTCCCCTGCCTGGAGTTTATCCAGTGGACTTTTAAGGGTGTTGTCCAGGTGCATTGTGGGAATTGTGGTCCCAACCTTTCAAGGACTATCTTTGAGATTCCAGACCCTTGCATTGTTTTTTGGACACTTTGGACCCTCAAGAGGAACTTCAGGATGAAGTTCCAGAAGTTTTGGCAAAGTTTGGTGAACTTTCTGAAAAAGCTCCAGAGAGTGACCGGGCCCTCACAGAAAGGCAATCCAGCGAACCCTTACTGAATCCGGCGTGTTGGAGGAGGCTGCACTACATCTGGTGAGAAATCCTCCACAAAAGTGTGAAGGTAAAATCTTGACCAGGACCTCCCGTTTAGTGTATCCGACTAGGGCTCCATCGCGGTTTGCCTCAAACTTTGACTTGGTCCTGGTCAGAGGCGACCAAATGTCCAGAAGTGGTACTATTGGTTTTTAAGTGTTTTAAGTGTTTAATCTTTAAAAATGCATATCTCTAGTTCCCTACATTGGAATTTTTTTGTTTTAGTGTAATTTTAAATATCAAAATATTTTCTATTTTCATAAATTGGTGTTGGATTTTTATTTTGTGTTGTATCTTAATTATTTTCTGAATTTGTGTTTTTAAATGCTTTACATACCTGTCTCTGAAGTTAAGCTTGCCTTTTTGCAGCCAAGATACCAAGGGTTGAGCATGGGAATCATTTTCTGAGACCTATTCTGAGCCCTAGACTGAGTTAGTAGCCTTATTACCAGTGGAAGATGCATATTTGCCACTACTAATAACCCACTTTCCAACACACGGCATCAGCTGTTTTATGTACTTCAGTCATAAATGAGGAGACTTCGTCTGTAGCAGTCCAGAGGAGCTGAGGAGGGTGTAAAGGATGTCCCTTTCAGGTAAGGTATATACATCACTCTCATTTACAAGTCCAGATATAAGTCAGACAAAACTTGGCCTCCCGCTCCCCAATGGCTTTTGGGTACATGGTATAAGAATTACAGACTGCAGCGTTGTGCTTAGATCAGAGATACCACATACAATTATCATGTGGATCCAAAAGAGACAGCTTCTTGCAGCAATGGCAACAAGGCTTGACATCTGATAGTTTTGGAAGAGGCATTTCACCCAATCGCTCTCTAATGCTGAGGAATTTCATTGGTGAGACGAGATACAGCTCAGGACCCGTGTCAATGAGGCACAGAAAAACATGACCTGCTGACACCAGGGTGCCATTTCACACCCAACATAAATCAGAACATATGTCAGTGTTGCTATGTCTGGAGACTGAGTCGCCCCTAGAGCCACCTGTGGTGTTGGAGGGCTATCACAGGAGAATAGTTTTTCAGACCATTCTGAAGCCTAGATTAATATTTTTTTAAGGTAAGGAATATGGAGGAGGATGTATCCATTAGAACAGTATGGACACATCACATGCATCAGTCTGCCAATCATGTTGGCTTGCATTTTTTCAACACCTGCGAGCTGGACAGCTGAAAACCAAACATTATTGTAAAAACGTCACATCTATCATTCTTTTGCCACTATGAACAATCCGGGTGAGTGAGTTTCCAGCTGCTTGTTGATGAAAATACTTCAATGCTGTTGTTGGTGCAGACTACCACACACTGATCTGCACAGCTGAAATAAGAATTCTGAAAACTGATGTCAGTAGAAATAGTGGAAAGCACGAGGTTGTCTAATGATGATAACCAATAAATATCTGTGTTCATTCATCTAGAAATGGGGGACCTGAAAAAGGCAGACTCGTTTTCCTGATTCCAGTGCAGTACTCTTAACTTCAGCTGCATGTAGCACACTATATAGCACACAATCAGATGAGCACGGGGAGTCCTTTTGAGATAGGAAGCCATTAGAACACATCAAGCCAGTCCAGGAATGGGACCAGTAAAAGCAACTTGTCTCGAATAAATGCACATTTTTTAAATGTAGAAGACAACCCACACCACCATTTCCAGCAAAGCCCCTTTGAATGATAGTTTTTGGGCTTGGACTTCTTCATAATCATAATCCAACTGCGCAAGAATTAGCATTTATTGTGGGTACAGTGATGTTGATGTCGGGAGAACGCTCTCAAGCAGAGGGCTGTAGTGTGCTGGGAGGGTGAGGCGTCATCCTACCTAGAACATTTAGCTGGGATGTGCCACTTAAATACTAGTTAACTTACCCCATAAGGATGGTAGAAAGAGGAGAATCAAAAATAGTCTCTTCAGTGGACCCTAATATCCTAAATACCAGGGAGTGCACCAAGGAAAAGGACAGCAATAGTTACCAAACAGGACCTGCAAATGGGTCCTGCACTTCATCTTGAAACCGTCTTCAATCTAGCGAATAATTCACAGCAGCAGACACCAGTGCTCCTGTTCCAAAACGGCTTGTCAAAATCATACGGTTGCTTACACAACATGAAATAAGCAATGATCTCTTCCAAAGGGTAAATGTAGCAACTATGTGTAACGGTGCATAAAAAATAAGTAAAGGGTGTGTGTGGTGCTTTTATCAGCTGGTACTGGGACCAAAGAAGTATCTGAAGTTTGGAAGCACTCTAAGCAATAGTCTTATGGACTATCCGTGAGCCCACTGTTTGGGACCTTTAGGGAACTTCGAGGGAGTTCACACTGGATAGCCAGACTGGCACGAGTAGGTTTGACCATGTGTACTGCAGTAATCAGCCTTAGTGTCAAAATCCTATCCTAGCTGAAATTGTCTATCATTGAAGAATTAGGAAGAGAGGACTTAAAAAAAAATATGGCACCTGATCACCTTCTGTTTCACTTGCGAAAACATTTCAGACCCTCATAAGGAAAAGGTGCTCTGATGATGCCTGCTATTAGAAGCAAACGCATCTCCAAAACCGTACCTCAACAGGAATTCTTAACATGAGCTGATAAGGTTTGTCAGCTAAATGTATTTACTCTGGGATATGTGCCTGCAACCTTGTCTAAAATTAAAAGAACAAGCATTGGCATAGCCAATAGGTCTCGCCTTTGGGACCTTATAAGTATTTAGCCATGCCGCACATTATCCTGGATGCTGCAACATGTACTGTTATTTCACATGCCACTGGTAACAGCCGCACACACCCAAGGATGGGCTTCTGTGCAACTTAAGTTAAAGGCAATTTATAACACACCCTGACACGCTCAACTGGTCTTGAGGTAAGGTTGCGACTTCCTGGAGCAGGGCAGTGAATTCAGAGTTGTCGAGAAGATGTTTAACTTGATTACATCACCTGAGGTTTAGAAAAGGATTTTTTTTTTAAATCCATCTCCTTTGATTCCACATGACACTCGCATGCACCAATATAAAGGAGCTTGAAGTAACTCAGCGAGTAAAAACTCTGCTTTCTAAAAAAAAGTATTTTGATTTTGTCAGCAATCTGGACTGCATTCCCTGCCTATAGAACCAGGCAGCAGCACCAATTGAGGAATCGCAGCCCCTAAGTGAAGCAAGCTCGTACTACACCAGTTTTTAAAGTGAAAATTCAACTACTGCGCCCATTACTCCACAAGCTCTGCAGTAGTTGTCATAAAGGCATATTTCAGACACACCCTGATGAAAGACCTCCAAATTAGCAAAATGCCAAAGGCTTAGGGTGACCATAACTTGAAAACCAAAAAACGGGACATTTTGAAAAAATAGAAAAGGGACTACAATTTTTCATCCACGGAATGGCGCAGAATGACTGCTCTCATCAACATAGGATCACAGAAGATGCATTAAGAAAATAAATACAATGTAATTTCTACAACCAACATCATACCTATTAAATTGCTTACTTATAACAGCTGCTAACTAGCACAGCTTCTGAACACCCAAAAACGCGCCTCTCACTGTTTTCAGTGGACCCCGTCTAAAAACCGGGACATGAGCCAAAATTGCCGAAATCTGCCGGGACAGCTGGTGAAAACCGGGACTGTCCGGGCAAATCCGGGACGTCTGGTCACCCTACAAAGTCTGCAAATTAGCCGGTTGTGCTTAATCAGATTCCGACTTCGGTGTGGTACCCGCAAAAGTAATACTACCGCCCCACTCTCTGGCAGTTATACCAAATATTCCAACTGCAAATAAACCTAGCCAAAACCATTCACTTAACCTTCTAAAGAGTCCAGCATAGCGCCCATTAACAGAGACGAACCTAAGGGCCAGAAGACCAATCACACTTGGGTGTTTTCATGCTGCCTGTAGCACGTGGATAACTATTTCCACTAGTAACCAGGTCTCAGTCAGAAGAGAAAAGGGGTATAGCTACAGGCATTTGTTTAAACTCTGCGGTCTTCGAGAATTCACTATATGCGGAGAATCTCACATTAGAGTGAAACGTTTGCAGGGTGTCATATTTTGAAAGTTCTTTCAGTGGATGTGTACAGAGGTTGTAAAACGCATGACCATCCATGTTAAAATAAACTTTCAGATTGTAAAACACTGCTTTATATTATTCGTGCGGTGAAATAAGACTTCTGCAGATGCCACCGGATAGAGAGATTAACAACAAAAAAGTGTCCGAATTTAATTTCCATGTTGATTTGCACCTAAGTGGAGGGAGGTTTAGCGGGTGAAAGCTAAAATGAAGCCCCCCAACCCTGCTTAAAAAGGGACCATCATCCTCAAATCAGGAATGTGCGCAATTATAAAATAGATTTTATTTTTACATTACATGTCCGTGGAAGGCAACCATATAAATCAGCGTTTGTGAACGCTGTGAGAAGTCAGCACGAGAATATGTATGTCAAGAAAGTGACATCACTGCGGTGCTCAGTCACAGGAGACACGACAATCTTGGCAGAGGTGGAAAAGCCTCTCAGGAAGACTAACAAAGGACTTAGGGTAACCGCGCCAGGCGCTGTGTATACACCCCCGCAGGGGGAGAATAGTCCACCCTTCAGCAACACGTCCATCTGACTCCCATGGCGGCACCTAACAATTAGGTCGAGGCACGCGGCCGGACAGGGTGACATCACACCCTCAGCATTGAGTCGATGCTGGGATGCCTGCGCCCATACCACAAAGAAAACCAAGGAAGACAGAAAAAATATGTTCAAAGTTGTTACCATTTTAATAATTTCTTCTTGTATTGTCTAAACAAATGATATTTATACAAAACATTTAAAAAATGAACCACAATATGTAACATCACTTTTAATCAATAGATATAAATAAAGGGTTAAAAAGTGGCAATATCTTTATTAACTCGACGCGTTTCGGCGTATACAACGCCTTCTTCAGGAAAGCCACACAATTATCTAAAAATAAAAAATAAAAAGAGAACATACTCAGATTTCACAAATGGTCAACCGTATCTTGACATGTTTTCTCAAGAAAAACATCTATTTAAACAATTTGTATCTCTTTTTACATATATCTTAAAAAACACAATGTGTATCAGTAGCAACAATCTATGTACATAATCTGACGGTCTTCCTATGTATCATACATTACAATTTTATATTTATCTATGGTGCTATATCTGAGTGCTCAAAACTGAACCTTAATGAAAGAGGCCTATTAGATAGTAAAGGCCTGTAACATTATATAGTTAAGAAACAATAAGATAGAAAATAAGTAGCCAATCACTCACAGATCCTGTTGCAAATTAGTTCCTAGTGATTAAAACCTGCAACTCCATAGTTGGTGGATGTTCTTGATTCTAATAAATGGCTGAAAAAAATGTGTACGTGTCACCATTATTATGGACCTATATAATGGGGTCTAATCATCATTAATGTACACGGTAGCTGCTGTTTGTATATGTTATCTGTATAGTTCCATTTTAAAAAGAAATTTATCGAGATTTTGACTTGTGAATTATGCAATTGAAACCAATAAGTTAATGTTAATAATTCAATAAGATCAATAAATCTCGATAAATTTCTTTTTAAAATGGAACTATACAGATAACATATACAAACAGCAGCTACCGTGTACATTAATGATGATTAGACCCCATTATATAGGTCCATAATAATGGTGACACACACATTTTTCAGCCATTTATTAGAATCAAGAACATCCACCAACTATGGAGTTGCAGGTTTTAATCACTAGGAACTAATTTGCAACAGGATCTGTGAGTGATTGGCTACTTATTTTCTATCTGATTGTTTCTTAACTATATAATGTTACAGACCTTTACTATCTAATAGGCCTCTTTCATTAAGGTTCAGTTTTGAGCACTCAGATATAGCACCATAGATAAATATAAAATTGTAATGTATGATACATAGGAAGACCGTCAGATTATGTACATAGATTGTTGCTACTGATACACATTGTGTTTTTTAAGATATATGTAAAAAGAGATACGAATTGTTTAAATAGATGTTTTTCTTGAGAAAACATGTCAAGATACGGTTGACCATTTGTGAAATCTGAGTATGTTCTCTTTTTATTTTTTATTTTTAGATAATTGTGTGGCTTTCCTGAAGAAGGCGTTGTATACGCCTGAAACGCGCGTCGAGTTAATAAAGATATTGCCACTTTTAACCCTTTATTTATATCTATTGATTAAAAGTGATGTGTTACATATTGTGTTTCATTTTTAAATGTTTTGTATAAATATCATTTGTTTAGACAATATGAGAAGAAATTATTAAAATGGTAACTACTTTGAACATATTTTTCTGTCTTCCTTGGTTTTCTTAATGTTACAGATACTGTGTATATTGTTTGCTTTATTGACATTGCCTAGGAGTTTTTGTTACTACCATTTAAGTCCCTGTCCTAGGAATTGAACTATCCATTGTTCAGGGGGTCCTTGTTTTTTCTCATTAATTATTATTTTTTTTTCCCATACCACAAAGAGCCAGCGCCTCAGAGAGACCAATGCTTGAACAAGAGCTGGTATTGTTTGTGTTACTGAATAACCAGCGCGCGCAGTACAAGTGATAATAGTGCCAACAAACCTAGCGCCTCTGTCTGGCAAATGGCGCCTGCCCACCTGTACTGAGCCAGCCACCAGGGACTTCCTAGTTTACTCAATGATCACAATAAATGTGAAGTCCTTAGTTTGCCGTGTTAATTAGAACTCTTGTAGGTATCTTGGTTTGCGTGAATCACTGTATCGGAAGTCCTTAAGTACGTTAAGCATACATGCCAACATTTTAGGACAGGGACGTGGGAGATGATCCCGACAGGGTCTTGAACCAAGATATTGTGCTGCCATGTACCCGAATGGAAAACAAATAAACGAGGGACTTTTGCAACGGTGCGTTGGGGAAGCGAAAACATAAATACACAAGGGACTTTTGAAAGGTGTGCGGCAGAGTAACAAAAACAAATATATGAACTGAATTTAATAGTCCCAAGAGTGAATTCCACAAAAATAACTATTATGGTTACAGTTTTAAAACAACTCGGGGGAGTTCGTTTACAATGAAAATTAATAAAAAACAGTTTTCACTTGGTAGAAAGACTCCCTGCTTAATGCATCGAAACCAAGAGTTTTTACCACTTCAAGGGCAGAGGTGATTTACCACCTCAATAGCAGGGAAAACAAAGTTAAAACTACTAGAAATTTTGTGAAAAGAACTTGAAACAGGAAAGATAAGTACTGGCGGGGTGTCTTATGCCAGTAAAATAAGAATAAAGACGGAAGCGGGGGGAAAAAAGGCAGGAAAACGTAGTGGGAGAAGTGTTAGGAAGCCGAGAGGCTTTGGGTTAGAGAGGCGGATGAGGAATCAACAATTGGGGAGCAACAGCTTTGTGGTTTGGATAGGAAGACAAGAGGGGCAACGCGAAAGCAGGAAATAAGGGGCAGCGAGGTGAGCAAGTGAAACGAGCGAGCGCGGCAGCCTGCTGAGCTGACCACACGCTCGTGCACAATGGCCATGTGTTTAATTATCGCGCCCGCGTTTGGGCATGATAATTGGAAACAGATGCCGGCCGTGCGGGTAACCGCACGGAAAAGGCCATTATGCACGAGCGTGTGGTCAGCTTTTTCATGCCTCTTACTTAAAGTCTCGCAGAGCAGCGCTTGCGCGCTACTCTAGGCTCGACCTAAAAAGGAATTGCAAATCAAGTGGGTCATGGAGGGTGAGGGCACATGCACTGCTAACACTTGTAAAGGCCAGATTCTGAAAAATGGAAGTGGTACTCTCTGTAGTAGGGAGCCTCCCATTATTATGGAGGAAGAATAATAAATCTAGAGGTGTTATCAATATTACTAAAAACTGTTGCCAGCAGATAGAGAAAGCGAGAGGATTCCACTACAAAAATAGGAGGATTTTAACAGAGGAACAGAAAGTGGAAACCAATTTTGGATTTGAAAGATCTCAACACTACTGTGGAGAAACAGTACAGGCATTATTGCTCCTAGCTTGAATGTGATGGAGGCTGTGGAGCACGGTCATTCTTTAGCACTAAAAGGACACGAACTAATAATCATCTGGGTCCAGTAATGGTAGTGCAGAGAAAGCCACCTACTTCTCGCACACCCGGAGATGGTGTTCAGGTTGGCAGTTAGAACAACATACCCCTATCTGTCAAGAAAGTCGGAGCACTGCTCCCATTTAAGAGAGGCATACTTCTTCAAAGAAAATTAAATCGCAACTCAATAACAGCCCGCTTGCACTCTCAGAATCCATCTATCCCCTCCAATCATTCACTGACTGCATCTTTGCATTAGACCCCTGTACAGCACTCTGCTGCCTTTCAGCTAGATTCATGCCAAACAATAATGCATTCATACAGACAAAATAATTCTCAATAACTATCTTGTGGAACTATGCATTTACAAAACAATTCAAGTTTGACGGTATGGTACACTTAGCTTTTACTTTTACCTTTGTGATATCCATTAATTCAGAATCCAACTGTGAAATTGCTTCTTGTGCTGACGAATAATGAGGATATTGTCTTGCCAGAGCTTCCTGAATCTGTAGTTGTATCCGAGCGACCTTTGAAAGAGGAAAATATTAAGACTTGAAAATGACCTTACAGACACATTTACCTATCCACATTGAAAGTTTTGAAAATATAAGCCACATCTCAGCAATCAAGATTTTACAACAATAGGACACAATCTCAGCAAATGTGTATAAGGATACATGCACCTGCTTCACTGCACAATATACCTTTTTCCTTAGTGTAGAAAGTAATAGAGCGGGATAAGAGTAATTGATGAAAATTAATAGTGGTAGAGTGCACAATTTGCGTTTATGTTGCATGAAACTGGTATGAGACTGCTTCATAGGACTTTAAAAAATCATGCAATTAAATTACGATATAACACTTCTCTGATCAATTAATCCCAAGCAGAAGAGCAACAATATGATGAAGAGTTGCTAAGAAGACAGGCATTTAAACATTTCCTACAATAAAGAAACTCTGATGTGGCCCTCACACCAAGAGAAAGAGGTACAGACTGTGACGACACCTCTACAGAAAACACAGTTGGAGATTTTAGCTTTTCTAAATTTATTTACCTCCAGTCAGAACACTACTAGCAGCTTTTTGGAACCACCAAAGATTATCAAGTTGCTGGCCAAGTGCAATGGAGTACCAATGTGTACAGCCTTGTAATCAAAGCAGGCAATTGTGAACTAAATTTTGAATTGGGTCTGTGCGTAAGAGAGATCGTGTAGGTTGCAATGCAGCAGGAGTCATTTGTTTTAAAATTTAAGCACCAGAAAAATACCTTATGGCCACTTGAGGCACACCTCTGGGAAGCTAAAAAGTAGATTCCGGTAACCACACTAAGAATACGTTCCAAGAATCGATATGATAATCTGCCAAGGCCTGAACTAGAGTGCAAAAAGAGAGCAAGGTGTCAATTCCTTCAAGGGCTGCATAGAATGAAGGTAGAAGGTTGCTGAAATTGAAAACTACTGATCAGAATAGTATGCAGCTTTTGGGAACCTATCGATTTGATGACCAGATATTATGGAGTACCAATGTGTACAGCCTTGTTACCAAAGCAGGCAATTGTGATCTGAATTTTGAATTGTATCTGTGCTGGTAAGAGCAATCATGTAGGTTGCTTTACAGCAGGAATTATTTGTTTTAAACTTCAAGAAACCTGATGGCCATTTCATCCATACCTCAGAAAAGATAAAAAGTGGATTCTGGTTACTAAACTAAGAATACGTTTCTAGAATCAATATGATTAATTGCCAAAACTTGAACAAGAGTGCAAAAATAGAGCAAGCGGTCAGTTCCTTTAAGGGCTGCGTAGAATGGAGGTCAAAGGCTGCGGTTATGACATATTACTCAACTTCAAAATAAAGAGAGGGCCAAAGATTTCACAGAAATACCAACTGAGGTGATAAAAGGGTGAAGGCTGGGTTTGCGTTCACCACAAGTTGGTCTTGGAAATGTTTTAAGAAATGGTTAGCCATTCATCCCCTGACAGCACTTTAAGATCTTTAACCATGGACAAACGCAGTACAATTGGGAGTCATCTGTGTACTTGCGCCTGTGACACTACAAAGCTGACCAGTCGAGAATGCTAGTCCCAGGAGGAGGAGAACCTACAAAGTACAGAATCTCCAATATTCATTCTGGTCTGCACGATGTTAAACTGGACACTGGTCAATCATATCAAAGTCAACTGAGCAAAGTACAGCTCATTGGGGACATCACCTATCAGTGGTGCTGGTGCTGCAGATTCCTTAACTTAGAATAGATACCAAAGCCATACCCATTGGATGAGGGTCTGCGACTGAAACCCACAAAGTTCCAAAGAGAACTAATCCGTCATCAACGTTGACTAAAACACGGTGGGGACAGCAATGCCAGCGCGGCTGACACCAGACCCATGAAGCTCTGTAAGGGAGCATTAACAAGGGGAGGCAAAGGCACCATAATCCGTCAGAGGACGGAACTAGACCTCCCTCGTCCAGACAGGGACGAAGGGAAACGCAGAACCAGAAAGGTCAGTGCATAATGGCAGAAATGCCAAACTTCTGCAAAAAGAAGTTCAACGGAGTACCGGATCCCATAGATCCGCAAGAGACAAAGTCCCAGAGAAGAAATCAAACAATATGACAGTGTCAGAGCATACAAACTGAACATGCACCACAGTGGTTGCCAAAAAATGACATGTGAGATATACAGAACCATGACTACCAGGAGACACGAGTATGTGGATGACTGGATACACATAAGGAAACAGTTTGT
This sequence comes from Calotriton arnoldi, assembly GCA_963921515.1. Lineage (NCBI taxonomy): Eukaryota > Metazoa > Chordata > Amphibia > Caudata > Salamandridae > Calotriton > Calotriton arnoldi. The sequence goes on along the minus strand of CAWUFW010000074.1, from coordinate 3,322,006 downwards.
ACCGTGAGAACTACACCACACACATGCAAAAGCCCAATGAATTATAGCGTCAACAAAGAGAGATAGGCGCATCACCAGGTAGTCAACTAGCCAACCGTACCCAGAGGTACAATGGCAAAGGGAAACCAGCAGAAGCCGGGGACACACAGAGGGAGAGAGGGAAAGAGGGAAAGAGGGAGAGAGGGAAAGAGGGAAAGAAGGGGGGAGAGGGTGGGGGAGAAGAGGGGGAGGGGGAGAGGGAGAGGGAGAGAGACCGAATCTGGGGCAAAAACCCCAGACACTAGAGCAAAGAAAAACCTAGTATGCGTGCTCTCTCGCGGTGTGTATACCTCATGACAAATATACATATGACGTATATACGAAAAAATTGTGAAAAATGAAAAACAAGGGGGAACTCGAAGAGTATGCCCTAGGTAAAAGGAGACCGCACAAGAGGCACCAACGACACCGGTGTGAAGCATAGCAGGACAGAACAATGTCAAGACACTGAAAAAGCAACAGCATCCCCCCCCGTCGGGGAAGGAGCCCTGGTCTCCAGCGTGAAAGGCGGGGACACCGACCACTACACTCACGAGGAATGAGTGAGAAAGACACATACATAGATTTGCCAGAAAAATGTATATATAGTCATATACAGAGACTGTATAATGACAATGAGTATCCGGAAGAAGAATACTCGCACCGCAGGCATGTATCAAAGAAAGCAAGATTGCCTATATCTTCGATTGGAAACACACAATCAGTGAAACACTTGGATTTGAGCACATAGCCCGTGGAGTAATAGTCATCGACCGTAACCACTAGGCCACAGTGAGCCTTAAACATCAGCAGAGGTCAGGAGCAGAAGTATCTAAACCCCTTTGTGACAATAAGCAGAGGGACTGAAGTCCCTGCCAGGGAAGTGCCCAAGGAAATAAGGTACAAGGCAACGCGCAGCAGTGACGTAGCTGGCGGAAACTCCACTGCCAATAGGCAAAAACCAGACAGGGTCTGAGCCATGAGAGAAGACGTAAGCACTGCCCCACACCAGGGATTGAAGAGTAGACAATACCACCAGAATAGAACGCAGCCAAGACAGGGGCGCAAGGTATACCGCAGGCACCCTGTGACAGCGAACATACCCAGTGTATACTCACATGTTGAGTCCGCACAGAACATGGAAGAAACTGTTCCTGAGCAGATCAGAACAACATGACCCCAAGGGATACCTGCTGACGTCTAAGACAGACAACTCAGGCCAAAAGAGCACAGCGAAAAGCTGAAAGAACAGGCCGGGGGTGAGCCAGGCGTGGCAGAAACCCAACAACACTGTGGGGAAGTTTGCATCCACAGAGGCAGGAGAGAGCTACGAACCAACCGTAGACGACAACGCATAAGCCCCAGGAGAGAGCCAAATCAAACCTGTGGGTCTCACCAGAGGGGACGTCCTACAACAGTAGGAAGAGTCCCAGAGGGACAGAAGATAACTATCCTAAGAAGACTCCGCGGGAGCCTTCTAAACGTCCCGCGCAAGGAAGAGCAGCTATACAATATCCAAAGAATACCCCACATAGGGTATGGCACATCCCTATAAAAAGCAAGGGACACCTCTTGAGACGAGCTCTTAGACAGAGGACTCCAAAAAAAAATGCAGAAACAGCTGGCCAGCTGTACCAAATAGGAACAAATAAATGGCTGAATAGCCGTACAGTCCGTCCAGGAAATAACGTCTTGAACCCACAGACGGATAGCAGAAAAAGCAGTGACAATACTGCAACTAAAAGCAGAAGTCCGCAACAAGGACTAAAAATCATGGAATTCATGGAAACCCAGACATGAGACGTTGGACCCCTGAGTCAGCATGACTGTCAAAAAGGGTGACGCCATCAAAGGGCAAATCCCTAAGACGCTCCTGAACATTTTCAGGGAAACAGCCATTGCGCTGCCAGGCCTGGCGACGCAGGGCAACTGACCTGGCCATAGCCCGAACCACAGAGTCAGTGGTGTCCATGGCCGACCAAATGGAAAACTGTGCCATTTCCCGGCCATCATGAAGAAACCTATCCAGGTCAGTTCGAGGGCCCTTCGGAAGAGATGGAAGGAGACGCTCAACCTAGTCCCAAAGGGCAGAAGTAGCCCGTGCAATCATGCAAGATGTGTTCAGGGATCTAAGGCCCGCACTGGTGGACGCAAAGACATGGCGGTCACACGACTCCAACCATCGAGACTCCCAAGTGGGAGGGAGTAACTGAGGAGGGGCGGAAAGCAGCGAGACCAAGGCCGCCTGGACTACCAGCTCTTGAGCCCTAGGGTGAAGGGACAAACAGACAGGGTCATCTGGAGCCGGGCGATGTTGATGTGCAAAAGCACGATCCACAGGGTCTCCCGAAGAGGGTCTCGCCCAAGTCCCAAGAAGAGTGTCATATAAAGACTCGCCAAAAGGCAACAAGGGCTCCACCTCCACTGCGCCCTGGTGGAGTAGATCCAACAAGGGATCAGAAGGCAGAGAGACTGAGGGAGGCTGCATCTGTAACATATCTGCAGCCTTGTGAACAGCCCTTACAAACGCCGCACTAGCCACCGTGGCCATTCTAGGTGGCGACAATAAAGTCATCCGTAGGGGACGGTAGTAGGCTAACCCGTCCACCAAACCGTGAAGGTTCCGTAGCTCGAGGACGGCCAAGGGCCTGCCAGTGCATTGTGGGCACCTGCTACGAGGAGCAGCGAAGCAACCCTGGTGGCGGTGAACCCTCAGGGGCCTCATCCTCTTCCACAAACGGAGGAACAGCAGGGGACGGCACTGGCGTCGACCGACGTCGAGATGGCATCGTCTCGACATCGACGACCACCGAAGAGGACTCGTCCGACCGGCGTCGACTCGACCTCCACCAAGGTAGGAGAGGAACGGTGTCGACTCTGAGTCGAGCACCGCGCTGCAGCCCCAGCCGGCATCGGCGCAGGGAGCCGCACAGGGCTGTGCGGAGACGCCACAGGAGGGCTTGACGTGGGAATGGGATGCCCCTCCTGGCCGTGTCCCAACGTCGCAACGACTCCGGAGCTGGAGTCAGGATACTCGATCGGCGCTGAGGGCGAACCCGCCTGCGAAGCCCCGAACTGAGCTCCTACCCCCTCTGCGGGGCCCGAAGGCGCACCAGGGAGAGGGGGCGACCCAAAGATGGCCAGTAAGGCCTGAGAATAGGCCTCCATCTGGGTCCTAGTCGCCCCAACACCAGGAAATGGTGGGTAGGTGGGGGTCGACTCCTGGGGACCCGTGTCCGGTGAAGACCGGGAGCAGCGGGCCCAGACGTCAAGGTTATGTGAGGTCGACGACCTCCGTGACTTCCTCTTGTGCTTACCTGCGTCAGGTGAGCGACGTCCGCGGGAACGACTCGTGACCTGTCCCGAACCGACGCCCCAGCTCGAGAGGGAGACCGACGGCGCGAGGACTCCGAACAGGACATCCGGGCGGTCAATAACTTCATCCGACGTTCCCGCAGGGCTTCAGCTGCTGGCAGGCGTCGCACTCTTCGGGGTCGTGGTGCTCTCCCAAGCACCACATACAGATCGCGTGTGGATCCGTCGCCGACATCTGCCGCGTACAGGACTCACACGACTTGAAGCCCGAAGGCATCACACACTGTTCCCGGAGGCTAAAAGGCGTCGATAAGGCCTGAAAACAGAAACAGGCCGGAGAAACCGCTTCTCCTGGATCCGCGTTGGAACGCGGAAAAGAAGGAAACTGACGTCAGCGCGCCGGGAGGAACTTAAAATGGCTCCATTAACGTAATATCCGTGGACGACGTCAGGACGGAGCCACACGACGCCGCCCCCCGGCGTGCAGAGGTACTGCTGAAAATTCTCCAGATCCAGTCTGATGCCTGTGGATATTCTAAGTTAAGGAATCTGCGGCTAGATGTCTCTATCAGATACACAGCTGAAGCCCCGCTAGCCATCTCGCCACTGTGAGAAAGTGCCCTCTTTCTGCATGGTTGCCCCCACTTTTTGCTGAACTGCAGATGTACTTAGACTGAGTATGCCCTGGGCTCCTGCCAATCAGGTACCCAGGGCCTATGATCTTTCCCTAAAACTGCATTGAAGATCAAACCCAATTGGCACTTTCTGGCACAAAGGCCAGCCCCTGGTAAATGGTACCACAGGTACCCAGGGCACTGTGACCAGGGAAGGCCGCGAGTTTTGGTGCAGAACAAAGTGAAGAATCAGGGATGTGTGCCATGCCTACAACCCACTGCCCCGGCATAGATCAGCCACCCCTCTAGCTGGGTGCTCTATACCAGTGGTGAGGGTACAGGTGCATGAGCCCTGTACTTCTACAGTGTCTAAGCCAATTCTTAGACATTGTAAATGCAGTAATGCCATTAAGAGTATATGGTGCTGGGATTTTGTCATTACGAACTCCACAGTACCATAATGGCTTTACTGAAAAGTGAGAAGTTTGGTATCAAACTTCTCAGCACATTAAACCCACACTGATGCCAGTGTGGGATTTAATGAAAAATGCCCACAGAGGGCATCTTAGAGATGCCCCTTGAAAAATGGCCTAACACTAGTGTTCAGGTTGAGTGGCTGCTCCCCAGCTGCCACCACCAGACATGTTTCTGGACACCTGGGTCTAGAGCCTGCTGCTCTCGGGGGTCTGAAACAATGCACATCTTCGGACGAGGTGCCAAGCCTCCTCCCCCAGGATGGGCAGGGTCCACGAAGGGGAAGCTTCAAAGGCTTGCCGCCTTTGTGAGCTTCCCCAGGCCTTTTGCTGCTTCCAGCAACTAATCACCACCGGTTCTGACCCCCACTTTGGGTGGGAAAACTAAGTGAGGAAGGGAGGTGTGCCCACCTCTGCCAACCCCACCCTTCAGGTGGGGGAGGCGAGGTGAAGAACAACTCTCAGTCCCTGCCATCTTGCAGATGGGGGGACCCAGGCAACCAGAGTGAGGCATATGCCCCCCTCCTACTGGAGGGTGGCATAATAGGGGGTGTACCCACCCCAAGGAAGGGACCCATTGATCCCAACCTTTTTTCTTACCTGTACCGCCCCTAAATCTAGTATTTAGGGGCCGCCCTGAACCTTGCCTCCTCAGACAAGAAACTTCAAGAAGAAAAGAAGAAGGACCGAACAGCCTTGCCTAAGCTAAGAAGAGGAGGACGCCCACTGACTTGGCCCTAGCACTACCGGCCTGTCCCCACCTCGAACTGTCTTGTGGCTCATGGCCTCCTGGCAGGTCTGGCTACGTCACCGCAGGCCTGGCTGCCATGATGACTCTTGCGCACGTTATTACTGGATGTTGTTCTGTCGCCCTCTGTTATTGCCAAGTTATTCTACCACAGTCTGCATATTCTGTTTCTCACCTTTTCTCCTGTTCCCTTTTGGGCTCAGTCTGAACAACAGTTACAAGGTCGAATAACAACTCCCTGGTTCCTACTGATTTGGCCCGTCCCTCGCACCTAGACATAACACCATGTACAGCTGCCATTGAGAAAATAGTGTGCTTTTAATAATGCGATCGCTTGCTCTAAGATAGCACTTGGAGACGACCTTTCCAGAGAGAAGAGCTGTGATTGTTTGCTGATGTAGTTTTGCATCAAGAGACTGAGGTATGGGGGTTCGCTAGTCAAAGCACAAAGGTCTTCTATTATTATAATAAACTGGCTTCCAGCACGGGGAGGGTGGTAATGTTAGTTAGACATATATCCACTGCTTTATGAGATGCTTTCCCCGTTCGTATTCTATGGAGTAGTAACTATGCTGATTATATTGTTCTTATGTATTATGCTACTAGTACTGACACGTACTGTATCTTAGAGCACGTAAGTTGAAATAAACATTTTAACCTATACAGTGTCTCTTCATACGCATGTAGTGGACAGGTACGAATGTGACGGAAGAGTGTTCTTGCCTCTGCGAGTCCTGAGAGAGAGATACCGTGTTCTGGGTTGTCTAAGCATTGGTACATTAGTGCCAATGGGACGCTAAGGCTAGTTGGGTTGGGGTTTTGGGTGCTAAGGTTTATGGTTGGCTCACCGCTATATTCCAAGGTCCTATTATCCTGTGCATAGCTCTGTATGTGCAGAAACCCTATGACATGGCGCCCAACGTGGGACAGCTTACTTGCGAGACGCTTGAATAGTACTTGTGCTTGTCCACACAACCCTCACGTACGCTTCCGGAAGCGTGTGTGACGGTGATACCTCCTATATTGCAGATTTTGTAGGTTCTTTCAAGCTTGATGTTATTAAAAAAGGTTTCTTACATATAACGCTTTTGTGCTGCCTCGTGTAAGATTGTTGTCTCGACCCGTTAGTAATGGCGGGTATAGACATAGCGGCGCATAGCCGCACAGCACTCCGGGATCACTTACGGGTGTATGGAGTGCCAGACGCGGGAGTTGACCTAGTCTTTGTGGTTCAGGCCGATCCGGCTTTCCACTTTGAAGTGTTCTACTCTTGGATCACTTTTCCAGCGGTGGATGCGAACGATGATCTGTTTCATACATATGAACCCACTGTTGTTCCTGCAGTCTATAGACCTTATACTAATCTTGAAGTACCGCTCACGGCTTGGCAACACCGTGTTTGGTTTAATGGCGCCCTCCCACAACCGAATACCACGGTTCGTTTAGGCCCCTTATCAATTGAGGGGGCCACTTGGCCTGTTTTGGCCGGGTACACACCACATCCGCGTTATATGACAATACCAGTCGCGGAACTACGCACTATGTATGCGGCCTTGGTGCAGGTGCATCGAGCTTTAGTGCGATATGTTACAGGCAGCATCCATGGAGCCGCTCCTGGAGTGCCTGGCCAACCAGCTGCTGCAGGCGGAGTGACCATAAGTCCCGTCATGGTGAATTCTGTGATGGGCAAACGGCCACAAAATAAGGATGATTTTCCTTATTGGCTTGCAGAAAAGTTTGATCAGTTGGAGGCAGTTTTTCCACATACAACTCCAGTGGATAAACATCGTATTTTGACGATTAGTTTGCCAAAAGACTTAATTCCCGAGTTGACAGCATGTGACAACTGGGGTAGGGTATTCGCAGCAGTATATTCTAAATGTTTTGGTACTCCTTCCATGACAGTTCTCCCCTCTGTAATTAAAAAAGTACAGGATGAACACGGCCCTGAAGCGGCTGTGGAATTAGGGATGAGACTAGTGGGAGTGTTTGAAGTAGTAGCTGAACTGATCCTTGCGAATGTCAAGGGCGATGCAGTGAACTTTCAAGTAGCTAACGCTTTGGCTTTGGTCCCAGAATTGGACAAGCCTCGAGAATTACCGAAAATTATTACCCAGGCTTACAAAACTATTGGTAGAAACAGCCTGGGTAACAAGCCTTTGCAAAACTGCAAACACAATCGCAACCACAACAGCAACAAACCAAATCTCAATCTGAGAAGGATGAGAAACCAGTCTTCACTAAAAAGAGCTGGAGGCTGAAAAAACAGGGTAAGCAACAGTCAAAGCTGGGATCGCGAGGCGCATCCCCGGTTTCAATTTCTTCTGAACGTACTTATGATTTACGCGATAGAGCGAGAATTAAGTCACCGGATAGGTTTCAGATCCCTGATACGCGTTCTCCTCGTTCTTCACAGGCACAGACTTCGTCACAGGCCGGTGGAGGAGACCGCCAGGATAGAGGAAGGGCCCGTGAGGCCCCACAGGGACGTGACCAGCCTCGACAACAAGTCAGAGGAAAAGAAGAAGACGCTCAACGTTTTCGACCACAATTTCAGAAGAAGAAAGTTGCCGCTGTAACAGCGAAATATGCCACAGACGGTGAGAACGAGACTCCTGAATTGGACGTGGGCAGTAACCCTCCTAGACAGCGCCGCGTAAGTAACCATAGTGCGGGAGGCGCTACGTCCTCATATGGAGGCGACAGCAACTGAAACATTCATTACTGTTGAAACAGCAGACACCCGAGTGGCACCCCCTGACAGACTATTTAATATCGTCCTCCAAATTGAAGGTGATATACAGCGAGTAATTAAAGGTATTTTTTGGGAAAATCTGACCTCTTCGTATGATATTTTATTGGCAGAGGCGGATTGGCCACCCCCATTCGTACTTGCTGCGCGTAAAGGGAGGAGGTAATCCTTCCGAGCTTTTCTCGACATGTCCCAAAGGACAAAGCAGAGGCTCTTGCAGCAGAGTGGGCTGTGTCCCTGGCTCCAGCGTTATTCCGCAATCACGTGGGTTGGGACGAAGAATCTCCCCCCCATGAAATACCTTTGCGATCGTTGCCGAAGCCACAACCCCAATATCCCATAAAACGTGAAGCCAAAGGCCCAGTTTCCGAAATTCTGACAGTTGGAATATCAGGGAGTAATTGAACCCTGTGTATCACCTATGAACAATCCCCTTTTCGCGGTTTCTAAACCTGATGGATCGTACTGTTTAGTATTGGATTACCGGCATTTGAACTCTCATTGTCGGACCTTTGCGGTGCAAAATACCCATAGTTCTGCGCTTGTAGACAGTCTTGTTCGTAAAAAATACAAAACGACCCTGGACCTTTCAAATGGATTCTACACGCACAACTTAGCCCCGGAGAGTGGCCAATGGTGTGCCTTTACTTCCGGTGGTAAAATGTTCAAATTCAGGCGTTTTCCTATGGGCTACAAGAATAGTCCAGGCGTATTCGCCGCTCGTGTTGTCTCTTTGTTAGACGGCATCGATCCAGACGCCTGTTCGTATGTGGATGACATTTATCTGACAGACGATGAATTGTTTCCGCATCTGACCCGGGTGGACCGCATTATTCTTGAATTCGCGGTTCAGGGATACAAAATTAACTTTGCCAAATCCCATATTGCTGAATTTACCGTTTTGTTCTTGGGCTATGAGCTCAACAATGAAGGTAAGGGTTTAGCCCCCCATTTTCTGGAGAAATGTGCACTTCTGTGCCCTCCTACTAATCTGAAGAAACTTCAGTCATTGCTGGGCTTTCTAAACTTCGGACGTACATACATTCCCGAATACGCCCAGCGTATCAAGCCATTGTATGCTTTGATACAACCTACCTTTTCGAAGTCTTCTTGGCTTCCGGAGCATACCTCCATTCTGCAGTCTTTGCAGACAGACCTTCTTGAGTCTAAATACCTTTTGACGCGTGATAACCACACAAACTTGGTGATTAGAATCATTCCAGGGGCAGTGGGTTTCACGTATTTAACCTTTAATGAAGGTGATACAGTACCCATCGCATACAAGTCACATCTATACACCTCTGCAGAAATGCGGTTCTCATCTGTGGAGAAAGTGCTAACAGCAGTGCAAATGGCGATCCTGAAGGAGCGCGCACTGGCGCAGGGAAAACGCATTCTGGTGGTAACACCCTATCCTGCCCTAGAGGCAGTGACGAAAGCAAGTGTTCCGAACTCTAAAGCTTTGCACCCCCGTTGGATTCAATGGGCAACATCTTTGACGTCTCCGGATGTCACTTTCATATTTGACTCTTCTCTTCAGACTCAGGAGTTTTTACAGTATGAATTCATTCATCCTCCTCCTTTGTCCTTATTGCCGCTTGAGGATTACGACTGTGTGATCTACACCGATGGCTCGGCACAACCGGCCATAGGGTCCAAGCATGCTTATTCAGCCGCATGTGCTATTGTTGCAGGTACGTTTGTGAACGGAAAGTTCAAATCCACTGTGGTGCATACACAGGCACTCGGGGACAGTACCGCACAATTGGCCGAGTTGCGTGCCTTGGTGCTTGCGCTTGAGTTCGTAAATCCTAATGTGACTACTTTAATAGTGTGCGATTCTTACTACTGTGTTCAATCATACAATGACAATCTGTTCTTTTGGTCGCAAAATGACTATAGAGACGCTAAAGGCAACACAATCAAGCATAAAATGCTTTGGGTTAGGGTGGCAGAATTACAAAGACGTCTGCCACTCACACAGGTGGTTCACACCCTAGGCCATCAGCGAGTGGGCGCACACGCTGTTGGTAACAGTCTGGCAGATGAAGCTGCCAGATCAGCAGTACTCACGTGTTCAGTAGCAGCGGTTACTAGATCCATGTCTAAAATAGACACTGATATCTTGGCAGCTATTGCTGCAACAAAAGAAGGAATTAATTACCCTAGAGGTTTCCCTTCTAAATATTCTTACCAGATAGGTCCCGATCAGGCTCCTTATGTAACAATACCTAACGTTGGGGTTCGGCTGATCCCCAACGCGGACCGCAGACTTTCCTTGATGGCAGCGGCACACGAAGGCATGGCTTCGGCGCACGCTGGTGTGTCTGCGACAATTTCCATTTTGCAGCAGCGTTACTGGTGGCGTGGTCTATACAAAGATACACGTACTTATGTGCTTTCCTGTGACGTTTGTCAACAGATTAAGCCTTCAACAGTCACAAGACCACCGCAGACCTCGCTTGCAATTTCGAACAGACCCTTTGGGTGTGTTTACTTGGATCACTGCGGTCCATTTTCATCAGACACTGCCTATAAATATATCTTAGTGGCAGTGGACTCGTGCACACGGTTCATCTGGGTCTGGCCACAACGGAGTGCTGACGCACGAAATGTCATTAGGGATTTGCGTGTCTTTGTGGGAATTTTTGCATGCGGCACCTTCCATTCTGACCAAGGTCCGGCGTTTGCCTCTAAGGCTTACAAGGACGCAATGGGCTCCTTAGGGGTGCGGGTGAAATTTTCGTCTCCGTATAGGCCTGAGGGCAACTCTATCGATGAACGAATGAACCGTGACTTAAAGCAATCCTTGACAGCTAGAGTTATAGGTACTGGCAGGAACTGGCTGGCCCACTTGTATACCGTTCAGCGTGCACTTAATAATCTCCCTAGAAGGCCTCTGGGTGGGCGGACCTCTTACGAAATGCTCTTTGGCATACGAATGTTTGTGCCTGACCTTGATGGTCTAGACATGGCGGCGCAATCCGCCAAGTTCGATGTAGATAATCATTCTACTATGTTACAGGACTTACAAGAAGCCCGAGACAAACTAGCAATTGCACATTTACCTTCAGCCACAGACCCTGCTGTGCAGATTCCGGTTGCCGGCTGGCTTCCGCAGATTGGCGACCTGGTACGAGAGAAGGTGGAGAACAAAAAAGAATTCGGCCCCTCTTTTCGTGCACCGGTTCCAGTACTGGGCTTGAAGGGAACACGTACAGTCATCCTACCACCGCTTCCCGGTCGCAAGGAAAACAGATACATCTCAGTGGAAAATGTCAAGCTACAACATCTGGCCGATCCTAAATAGTGTCACACCAGCGGTCTCTTGTCCTGCCATTTATCGGACGAGCGTTCGAGGCACGCCTGCACGAACAATCACTGATGTTACCATGGAGATGGTTGATTTGCCTGAAAATATATTTGAACCCTCTGCATCACCCTGCATGGCCGAGGACGAATATACTTATCCCGCCACAGAGTCGGTGGCACACCAACCAACAACGCCACTGAGCCCGACACGTTATTCTTTTGATTCAGATTCCAACTCATCACAAGTCCCGTCCAAGTTTAGTCTTTATGTATCCTGGTTTAGAGACAATTTTTTGATTCCACCTTGGACATATATTTGGATGGTACTTTTCTTGTTTTTTTGTTCATGTCCATTGGCTTTGTCACAGTGTTTTTTCTACTCATCAATGGTCACTATTTACCTGAACGCTCTGCTGTGAACAGTGTTGCTGGAACTTTGGCTCCACATTCCTCTTCACACATCATGAAGCGTGACCACACATTTGTGAACATTTCAGCGTTTCCAGTTGCTGATGGCATCGTATGGGATGCGGTAAACTTTCAAATACATGGCCCGACAGAAATTATTAATGTACCAAATGTCCTTCGAGTCTCGATGGGTGATGTAGTAAAAAGTAATATTCATTCTGATGATTGGGATGTGCATGCAGTTGAAGCTTTGTTTGCTGATTTAAAATATTATGACTCTTTTAATGCTGAAGACTTGTATATGAATTCTGCGAATTATGCCGATTGGTAGTGCTACCAGCATTGGGGCAATCATTTTCTCCACAAACCAAGTGCACTACGCAGCCCTGTTACTTACACCCAATGGGAACACTGCCCAAACCCCATACCAGGTAGTTCCCAGACTCTTCAAAATAAATTCACCTATTTTACTGATTTTAATCGATCGAACCCTGGGTCCTATTATTTTAAATTAAAATCTCCATCGACTCAAAAAATAATGTTGACCCACACTAAATTGCTATATTCGGGTTCCTTTTTGAGCGCCTTGGCGGTGGGTGGTTATGAGTATTGGAAAGACACAGTGGATTTAAAATCAATTTGGGGTTCGAAGCCATGGCAGGTGCAGGGCACTGAGGCCCTGCACCGTGCTTGCCTTATCCCAGCCCAAGTTCAGACCACGTGTTGGGGGTTGGCTACCGTTAAACAACTAAATGCGCCAACCATCCCATCCTTGTCGATTCTTCCAAATGATAGTTTGCATTTTAATATGTCCCTTATGGCGTTACAGGCTCAGTTTCAGAACAATTCCTTTAACGTTTCTGCACTAATACAGTCACCCTGGTTGGCATGGCCCATATCATCTAATGCATGCCAACTTCGTTTTCATGGCACAGTTCCTGGTTACATACAGGACAAGCCTGATCCAAGATTTACTGAAACTCGTACTGTGACCACGTATTCGGTTGGTAAATTATGTAAACAATGGTTACAACATTCGTCCTTAGACTCTGTTAAGAACCATTTATCCCTCCTATCAGGCACTATTGACTTATCTGACTTTATCTTGGGACCTCGTGGTCCCCGACCGAAGAGATTCATTTATGAAGCGTATAATGAGCTCTGGAAGCTGTCACAAATGGAAGCTGCTTCCCGTCTTAGGGAAATAGACCAAGCAAATTTGGAAAAGGTGCTTGCTGTTGTTGACAATAGTATAAATACCCTGTCTTCCCGCATTTACACATTAAACAATATTGTATCCTCTGTTGTTGATATTGTACAAGATGATGTCTCTATGTTATATCATGGTCAGAATCAGTTGCGTTCAGTGATGCAGTTTGCATGGACTTTGCAAACCCTTAAGTTGGGTAAAGTTCCTTGGAATTTGTTAAACACCACTGCCCTCTTTCTGCCTTTTAATTTGACTGACAAACAGCAGTTCATGTCCATGAAAGATGCATCTTACACTTTGTTACATATTGAAAAAGTGGATCCTTTACCGTTCTCTGTAGCGGAACTAGATTCTGCGGTGTGGCTAGTTCATGGGGTTATAGCTTTACCTTTTTCCCTATTTGAATTCGGTTCGTGCATGAAACATTATCCTGTAGGCCGTTTCCAGCCTTTGGGTAGTGCTTTCCTGCATGAACTTTGGTCCTTGCCTTTCATGTATAAATGCCTTAGAGACGGCAAGGAGGTATTTCTCACGGGGGAGTCTTGTGATTCAACTGTGGGTCATTCGCTTATTTGTAAACATATTAAATTGCACGGGGCTTGTAGCGTTTCAGTTCCAAATCTTGCATGTGTGCTAAAGGGTATTCCTGCTCCTGCTATTTCTCCTACTTTTACTTTGCTTTCCAACGGTAGCTATTTGCTTTTAAATAACGAAGACTGTTGTGGCCTACAGGCTGGCATTCCGTATATTGTTACAGTCTCACACAGAGTTGTCTGCTGCAAGAATGTGCTTTTTCCTCCCCCTCACGACATCGTTGATAGCTCTATTTGGCCTTCCATTCCTACCATGGAGGCAGATTTCAATAAGTTGAGCAGAATAAAGGCCCTATTATTGAATGAGGAGGTTATGCTCACATCCGCCCAGGAGACATTCATTCTCCAGGTGGCAAGCACCCACAGTGAAATACAGGCCCTTTTGAACACTGACCTCCCCCAACATTTTGGGGAGTTAATTCATCGTATTTTTAACGCATCAAACACTGAGGGTCTGGTGCACTTTTTTAAGGTTGTGGGGTCTGGCCTCGTGTCCACCTTTCAAACTATTTTCGGTGTGATACCGGCATTCATTCATTCTATTTTTTCTAGCGTCTTTGGTGGATTCCCATTAATCCTCGCTTTGGCGGCCGGTGTCTTGCTGTTGGTCTGTTTTCTGCGCAATGGCTGCACTCCACTGGGCCCTTCTCGATCCCGAACGCCTCCAACTGCTCCGTGAGCGACTTCTGGTTGGCTTCGATGTTCTGCCCTTGGCAACTATCAGTGTGTCATACACCCTTTCCTTTCGCTTTGCGTATTTCACTTGCGTGCAACCTGTGATGTCTTGCATCCGCTGTCCGTTTACATGGACCATGGATTATTGCCTCTCCAATTCGTCATTGTCGGTCCCGGATTTTGTTCGGTTGGTGGGTCCCTTAGAGGCCCATGAACGGGACTGTTCCGCTGCTGGCTTTATGATGCGTGCGGCTGCACTGGGGATTTTGGCACAATGGGATATCTGGGCGGCTGCTCAGGATCTCCTACAACAAAGTTATATTGAATATCACGCAAGCTGTCCCGCATTGCTTTTGGATGCTACATACTCTGAAGAACATTCCTGCAGCTTTGACCTGTTGGACTGGATGGCGTCTACGTTTTTTGACGATTCCAATGATGTCCTTTTGGACGGTATAGCGTTTTTCTGCTCTTCCACATTTTTGGATTGATTGACTTGCCGTTAATTGTCAAGTGGACCACCTCTATTCTGCTCAGGTGTTTGGAACTCTGTCTTCATTTTTGTCGTGGCCGATGGACTGTCCAGGGGAGGGTGTCTTGTGGCTCATGGCCTCCTGGCAGGTCTGGCTACGTCACCGCAGGCCTGGCTGCCATGACGACTCTTGCGCACGTTATTACTGGATGTTGTTCTGTCGCCCTCTGTTATTGCCAAGTTATTCTACCACAGTCTGCATATTCTGTTTCTCACCTTTTCTCCTGTTCCCTTTTGGGCTCAGTCTGAACAACAGTTACAAGGTCGAATAACAACTCCCTGGTTCCTACTGATTTGGCCCGTCCCTCGCACCTAGACATAACACCATGTACAGCTGCCATTGAGAAAATAGTGTGCTTTTAATAATGCGATCGCTTGCTCTAAGATAGCACTTGGAGACGACCTTTCCAGAGAGAAGAGCTGTGATTGTTTGCTGATGTAGTTTTGCATCAAGAGACTGAGGTATGGGGGTTCGCTAGTCAAAGCCCAAAGGTCTTCTATTATTATAATAAACTGGCTTCCAGCACGGGGAGGGTGGTAATGTTAGTTAGACATATATCCACTGCTTTATGAGATGCTTTCCCCGTTCGTATTCTATGGAGTAGTAACTATGCTGATTATATTGTTCTTATGTATTATGCTACTAGTACTGACACGTGTACTGTATCTTAGAGCACGTAAGTTGAAATAAACATTTTAACCTATACAGTGTCTCTTCATACGCATGTAGTGGACAGGTACGAATGTGACGGAAGAGTGTTCTTGCCTCTGCGAGTCCTGAGAGAGAGATACCGTGTTCTGGGTTGTCTAAGCATTGGTACATTAGTGCCAATGGGACGCTAAGGCTAGTTGGGTTGGGGTTTTGGGTGCTAAGGTTTATGGTTGGCTCACCGCTATATTCCAAGGTCCTATTATCCTGTGCATAGCTCTGTATGTGCAGAAACCCTATGACAGAACCTGCAGAAGCGAAACTCCGGTGTGTCCTGCAGCCAGCAACCTCAAGAACCCAGAGGACCAGCCTGCCTTCCAAAGAAAAGACTTTGTCTCCCATGAACACTGGATTTGTTCACCAACAGACTCCAGCTCCTGCAAAATCCGCGAGTCTGCACCACTCTGCACCCGACGCCCACAGCCCGAGTGGCCCAACACCATGAGGAGGTCTACCTGACGATCCTGACACGAGATCCAGTGATCCCTGACCTGCCTCAAGCCGACGCCTGCAGCCTCAATCCGGAAGGTCCCCCTAACCGCGACCATGAGCTTGTAAGAAGATCCGACCCTAAAAGACACCCCTGCACCCGACGCCCCACTGCCTTGGGTGGCCCAAACGAAGGTGTCTAACCAGCCCCCAGCATCCCAACTTACCTCTCCAAGTGGTGGCCGCACCCAGAAGACCTTCGTCCCGAGCCTGCAGTGTGTTTGCAAACCGGAGAATCCCCATTGAAAGTAACAGGGCACCCGACGACAAAACAGCACCCTGCACCCGGCCACCCTAGTACCGCTGAGGGTGTACCTTTGGTGCTAACTTGAACCCCCATTTGCCCCGAGCTGAACTCCAGGAGCTTTGCTCCCCAATTCAGTGGCCTGCTCGTAAGCAGCTACCAACAGGAGTCCTCCTAACCCCCATTGGTTAACATTGGGCCTCAGCACTCTGCACCCGGCCGCCCTAGTGCCGCCGAGGGTGTAACAAGAGTGCATCCTTGACCCTGGGGGACCCCCGAGTCTAACCCCAGAAACCCAACTCCCACAACAAAGTACTTACCTGTTAACCGATAACACTATTTCCTCCCATAGGATAACACTGACTTATCTATGAAAAAGTGTGGAGTTGGAAAATTTATAAAAGTCTCTAAAAAGTGCATACAAATAACCAAAACGCTTTTACTTACCCGTTTACAGGAAATGTCCCAGTGCAGAAAAGTAATCTGTAAAGTAATCTACTTGACATCCTATTGAAAAGTCAATACAAAGTATATGTACAATATTTCAAAGCATTGCATTACCAGTGATTCTACTGTAATCAAACCAAAGTATATATATAACTGCAATTCAAACTGTATTATTACTGCAAAGTATAAATCACTTACCTGTGCCAGGCTTGCTTGGTACTAGGAAATAAAATAACTAAAAGAATTCTTTTATACAAACAAAATTGGTCTGAGTTCTGTCTTTGAGTGTGACACAATCATTTGCTGATTGAGTGTGTACAACAAATGCTTAACACTACCCTCTGATAAAGCCTTACTGCTCGCCCACACTACCACAAATAGAGAGTAAGGTGCTATCTACTTTTACCTCTGCCTACCTTTGGGGTTCCACTGGACTCTGTGCACACTATACCTCACTTTGGTATAGTATATACAAAGCCAGCTTCCTACAGCCGGCCATTGCAATTGTGAGGCAAGATAGTATTGCTCCATGTGGGGGACTGCCAGTCCTTTCCTATCCGTTGGTAGGTAAAGATTAGCAAGGGCTACTCAGCAACAAGATATGTTCCATATAAATTCTCTGATCGTCTGTTCAAACGTACAGAAAAGAGAGGGCGAGATGTACAGGGGCAGGTTGGTAAAATAATACAGCAGCCTGGGAAGTGCTACAATTTTCAGTGGGGCTATCCGGCCCGTGACCGACAGCGGGAATGTGTGCCAAATGGACATCTGAGACCGGAGCGCAGTGATCGCCCTCCCTAGGTTACCATCTAAGAGGTTCTCTTGTCGATGGTATATTCTCACTCCCAGATAACGGAAGGTGTCAGGTTGCCATTGGATGCGACCTCCGTTGAGAGTGGGTGCCGGGTCTGGGCACCCGGGCCCGAAGGGGTAGTGACGGGACTTATTCCAGTTAACCAGCAAGCCAGATAGATCCTCAAAATCCGTGAGCGTTTGGGCTAGTTCGAGTGGGATCGATTGCGCATCTCTGAGGTGTACCAGAATATCGTCCGCGTATAAGGAGACTATATGTATGCCATCACCCAAGGGAATTCCGCAGTCAGCTCCCTGGGCACGAATCGCCACTGCGAGTGGCTCTACTGCTAGGGCGAAGAGCAGCGGGGACAGTGGGCATCCCTGTGAAGTCCCTCGGCATATGGGTATGAGTGGAGAGATATAGCGGCCCATCCTCACCCAGGCCGTCGGCATTGTGTAGAGCAGAAGGACCAAACGGAGAAATCTGCCCGCAATCCCATATTTGGTTAGGGGCGCAAATAGGAAGTCCCACTCCAGGAATTCACAGGCCTTCTCGGGTCAAGGACCAGACACGAAGAGTGCGGCCATTGTCGACTCTGAAGAAGCGCCTCAATGTGTTGAGAGCTGGGACAAAACCGTTCTGGTCAACATGGACCAGAGCTGGAACCAGCGGGGCTAGATGGTCAGCAAGTATCTTAGCTAGGATTGCATAATCTGTGTTCAACAGGGCAAGCTGGCGATAAGACCCCAGTTCAGTAGGGTCTCTGTCCAGCTTAGGTAGGGAAACAAGCAAAGCATCTCGTAAGGAAGTGGGGAGCAGGCCAATCTCAAGTGCATCATTGTACAATGTATGCAGGTGCAGTATTACCGTATGCGCAAAGGTCTTATAGAACTCTGAGGGTAGGCAACAAGTCCCAGGGGTCTTGCCAAATGCCAGACCTTGGACGGCTTCCTGAATTTCAGCAGGTGAAATCAGTTCCTCTAATTCTGTGCGTTGCATTTGGTTGAGGGCAGGGAGCTGCAGCTGGGAGAAAAAGGCTGCAAAGTGTTCGTTTTCAAAGGTAGTGGTCGATGTGTATAGGGCACTGTAGTGACGGGTCAATTCCACGTGAATTTCACACTGCGTGTGCAGCAGTCGGCACATACGATCTCTTAGGGTGTGGATAGGGTGATGTATCTGTTCCTGACGTATGAGCCATGCTAAGAGGCGACCCTCGCGATCAGAGGTCGCTTGGGTGCAGGCAGAATGTTCTGCATAATTTACGCACCTAAGGCGTTCCAGGTGAGCAGCAAGCTCCTCGCGTTTTGCATCCAGTTGTGGTGCACACCCCGACCTCTTCACTAGTCTTGTCTCCAGCTGCAGAAGCACATGCTCAATTTTCCTTATGGCGTCATTAAGGTGTTTACGGATATTCCAGTTGATTCCAAGGCACCTTCCCCCGATGGTCACTTTAAAAGCTTCCCATTCAGTGAGTCTGTTGCTTGCAGTCCCCTCATTGAGTTAAAAAAAATTGGCTGATGCAGACCCTACCGTTTCCCGGAATGGTAAGTCTTCCAGGCCGGAAGGTTGGAGACGACATGTGAGTATGACTTGCTGGGGTGTTTCACACTGTAGGCGCAACAATGGAAGATTAAGATCCGAGTGTGTGCGGCCGAGGTATTCAATATGGCTAACCGTGGGAAAGAGTGTCGGTCAATCTACTAAGCGGTCGATGAGGATGTGCAGACCATGAGGTGCCGAATAATGCGAGTACACTCTAGGGGTAGGGTTCTGCGAGTGCCACATGTCTACTAGCGACCAGTGGCTCAGCCAGTCGCCCAATGCGCGAGCGTTTGATACTGAGGCTGCGTGGGATGGGGGGGGGGTGGGAGGTGGGGGGGGAAATGAGCGGTCTAGTGTAGTGTTGAGAAGAGCATTGAAGTCACCTCCTAGCAGCCATGGGATTTCGCTCCACTCTGCTTACACAGTGGAGAGGGTGCGGAAAAATAGCGCCTGTTCTAAATGAGGGGGCGTATATCACCCACAGTACTAGTTATAGACGATTGAGGCGACATCTTATAAGTGCATATCTCCTTTCTGGATCTGTCTTCACCTCCTCCGTGACGAAGGGGGTCCCCGCCCGTACCCAGATCAGTACCCCCCTGGCATAGGATGAGTAACCAGCAGCAAACACCTGACTACGCCAGCGTCGGCGGAGTCGGTCTGTCTCCGGGAGCATCAGGTAGGTTTCCTGTAAGCGGGCTACATGAGCAGATCTGCGCTTCAAACAGTAGTAGATCGAGTATCGGTATGAGGATGTGTGCATGGCCCTTACATTCCAAGTGATAAAGTTTGTGTGAGCCATGACTGTGTTACAGTTTTGTGCCGCATGTTATGTAGCTCTATATGATAATAGGGGTCTGTTATGTACTGTATGGGGCATACAAGGGGGTGGGGGCAGTCAACACAGGGGATACCGCTCAGCTGAAAAATAATAAGGAAAGAAAACCAAATACAGCAGGGGTCAACCCAAACTGAAGGGCCAAACATTGGCAACTGATCTGTAATTTCAATTAGAGAGGAGGGAACGTGTGTAGCAGAACTGGGTCCCAAATTCTCCTGCACCCCTGGTGTGGTGTATATGATGTTGTCAGGATTCCATCATGACTCGGGAAGGACAGGAGCACTCTGGGGACTGGTGGACTGTGCCTCCTGAAGCCCGTCCTCTCCTCTCTTTCCAGACAGATGAGTGGAATGTGGAACGGAATACCTTGCAAGAAAAGGACTCTGTGTATTTGGGTCCCTGTTCCTTTAACTGGGAGAGTTCTCCCGAGGTCACCACCCAGAACTGCAACGTCATCCCTGACGAGGCAGAAGAAGGACCCGGAAGACGCTGTGAAGGAAGGCGCAAGGAGTCGGTGGAGAGCCGCAGTGAGATGCCGAGGGAGAGACGACCTCTACGGACCTCGACCCTGGAGGGAGAAACCGGATTTGGAGAGCCAGGAGGCCAACGTTCCAACCCAGCGCCCAGCCACGCTCCTGGAGGAGCGTGGCTTAAACAGGTACGGGAACGTGTTTCGGGGTGGGTAGGAAGGAAGGCGAGCACTAGCGAGTAGAATCGTTCCGCTATCCTCAACGCATACCCGGTTCCCAGCACCAACCCTCACGTCCCGAGAGGTTATTCACAGCACCAGTGGTCCCCCACTCCCCCTCCCCATATGTGATAGTTCGAATACCGGCCTTCACCTCTCCTATACTCTCTCTTCTCTTCCTGAGCCTCCCGAGGAGCTGAGACGAGACAGGATGCTTGTTTCCGGTCCAGGGAAGACCTGGCTTGGCAGTTCGGGCTGGACTGTTCCCATGAGGCACAGGGTCAGACTGATTTGCATATGGCCATGTCTGAACTGAGGTGGCGGAGTGAGCTAAAGAATGATGATGGATGAAACCCAGATCAGTTGACTGGGGGTGAGTGCTTGCAATGTTCAACACTCCGTCCATCATCCCCTTTGGTTTTGCTAAGTTCGCCCTAAGTTGGCAGGGTATGCCCAGACGTGGGTCCCTTGCTCACTTTGCCACTGGATTCAAGATAGCCTGGCTGATGAGGGTTATGAACCCGAAACCAGTCCCCAGGATGCTTGTTTCCGGTCCAGGGAAGACATGGCTTGGCAGTTCGGGCTGGACTGTTCCCATGAGGCACAGGGTCAGACTGATTTGCATATGTCCATGTCTGAACTGGGGTGGCGGAGTGAGCTAAAGAATGATGATGGATTAAACCCAGATCAGTTGACTGGGGGTGAGTGCTTGCAATGTTCAACACTCCGTCCATCATCCCCTTTGGTTTTGCTAATGAAAGAGGTGTGCAAAACATTAAACCTTAGGCACATCAAGACGTCAGTGTACCACCCTCAGACTGACGGCCTAGTTGAGAGGTATAATGGGACCCTGAAGCTGATCCTCAAAAAAATGTTGGGTAGTGAAGGGAAGGAATGGGACCGGCTTCTCCCTATACGTAATCAGGAGTCAGGTCCAGAGCAGTCTCGGTTGTTCCTCTTTCGAGATGCTTTTTGGGAGACAGCCGAGATCGCTCCTAGAGATGACAAAAGAGGCCTGGGAAAAGGAGGAGGCAGACAAATCCCGGGGGTTTCTGGACTACACCAAAAGTCTCAAATCGAAAATAGGGAAACTGAGGGATCTTGCCTCTACCCACTTGGAAAAGAAGCAAGGCAAACAAAAGCACTTTTATGACAAAGGAAAGAAATGGCGACATATGGCCATTGGTGATTGGGTTCTGGTCCTGTTGCCCTCTTCCTCAAGCAAGTTCAAGTCAGAATGGTTAGGGCCATATAAGATAGTGGGAACCGTGGGAAAAACCAGTTATAAAGTCCAGATACGGCCTTCCCGCACGCAGACTTATCATGTAAACTTGTTGAAAAAGTGGATAGGTCCCCTGCCCTCCTCTACCCATTTAGTCCTGCCAACACAAAGAAAGGTCCCCCTGTACCCTGAACCAACTGGTCACGAACGATTAATTGTCATCCCAAGAAAGACACTCCTTGGAGGCTGTCCTGAAACCCTTTTCTTCCATCTTTTCTGACGACCCAGGAAAAATGACCCTAATAGAACACACCATAACGACTATCCCAGGCCGGATCATAAGACAGCGCCCTTACCGTATACCAGCCGCCCGCAGACAGGCTATACGAAATGAGGTCGAGTCCATGTTGGAGATGGGAGTCATTCGCCCTTCCAAGAGCGAGTGGTCCTCTCCAATAGTAATGGTCCCCAAACCAGACGGTTCCACAAGGTTCTGCATGGACTTCAGGGCTCTCAACTCAATCTCCAAGTTCAACTCATACCCAATACCCAGGGTGGATGAGTTGATCGAGAAAATGGGGGAGGCTCGTTATATCACCACCTTTGACCTAACGAAGGGCTACTGGCAGGTCCCGCTGAAAGAAACCGATAGAGAAAAAAACGCTTTTGTCACACCAGACGGTCTCTACGAATTCACCGTTCTCCTCTTCGGTCTTCATGGAGCACCTGCCACTTTTCAACGTCTGATGAACACGGTGCTCCGAGAACACCAGGCCTTTTCATCGGAGTATCTAGATGACATCGTGGTGTTCAGATGGGAAGACCACCTAACACACCTAAATCTCATACTACACTATTTGTCACGAGCTGGGCTCCATATCAATTCAAAGAAATCACGGGGGCTTTTCAGTCGGTCAAATACCTCGGTTACGTGCTTGGTCATGGGGTGATAGCTCCTCAAAAGGAAAAGGTAAAAGCCATCGTAGACACCCCTTTCCCGTCATCAAAAAAGGAGCTGAGAGCCTTCTTGGGGTTGCTCGGCTATTACAGACGCTTTATCCCTCAGTATTCGGAGGTAGCAGCCCCCCTCACGGACCTTCTCCGCAAAACGACAAAGGCACAGACAATACTGAATCCCGCAGAGAAGACACTAGAGGCCTTTTCCCTTTTAAAACAGGCCATAACCACTAGTCCAGTATTGGCCTCTCCCGATTTTAACAAACCTTTTCTACTGCACACTGACGCCTCTGACTATGGATTGGGAGCCGTGCTCTCTCAGCTCTCCCCTGACGGCATCGACCACCCTATCCTTTTCTGTTCCCTCGAGAAGAGAAATACCCAACCATAGAAAAGGAGTGCCTGGCTGTAAAATGGGCAGTGGACAAACTAAGATACTATCTGGATGGCAGCCCTTTTACCCTGTATACGGATCACGCACCCCTCCAATGGATGAGTAGGAACATGGGCCATAATCCCCGCATTTTGCGGTGGTTTCTGTCCCTTCAGCCTTTCTCGTTCGAGGTCATACATCGTAGGGGTGCCGACAATGGGAGTGCTGACTTTCTCTCTCGGGTGTTTCCTCTCCCCGATCGGGAGAATCCGGGGGGAGGGGTGTGTCACGATTCCATCATGACTCGGGAAGGACAGGAACACTCTGGGGACTGGTGGACTGTGCCTCCTGAAACCCGTCCTCGCCTCTCTTTCCAGACAGATGAGTGGAATGTGGAACGGAATACCTCGCAAGAAAAGGACTCTGTATTTGGGTCCCTGCTTCTTTAACTGGGAGAGTTCTCCCGAGGTCACCGCCCAGAACTGCAACGTCATCCCTGACGAGGCAGAAGAAGGACCCGGAAGACGCTGTGAAGGAAGGCGCAAGGAGTCGATGGAGAGTCGTAGTGAGATGCCAAGGGAGAGACGACCTCTATGGACCACGACCCTGGAGGGAGAAACCGGATTTGGAGAGCCAGGAGGCCAAAGTTCCAACCCAGCGCCCAGCCACACTCCTGGAGGAGCGTGGCTTAAACAGGTACGGGAACGTGTTTCGGGGTGGGTAGGGAGGAAGGCGAGCGCTAGCGAGTAGAATCGCCCCGCTATCCTCAACGCATACCCGGTTCCCAGCACCAGTGGTCCCTCACTCCCCCTCCCCATATGTGATAGTTCGAATACCGGCCTTCACCTCTCCTATACTCTCTCTTCTCTTCCTGAGCCTCCCGAGGAGCCGAGACGAGACCGGAAGAAGAAGGGAAGACGACGAAAACCGAACCCTGTGAACAGAACAGGACGGGATAAGAAGGATTATCCCTTGTTAACTAACTCTGGCTTCCCGCAAGAAGCGACTATATTCAATAAAGCCTAAGCTAAACCGACCTGGTGTGTCACGTGATCCTTGCCTACCGCTACAGATGTGCCAGCCGTGGAAGGTGTTTATCCGGACATCAGACCAGAACTGTTGAGCAGGAGTGTCCATAGCTCTGTCTCTTACCGGTTGCATGTCCCATTGGCTCTATGTTGATGTGGTTGTCACCCTCGGCTGGCCATTGCAACAGAGACCAGTATGAGCCACCCACAGTTCGGGGACGAAGTGTTAATGATTGCCTAGTGAGGTCAGATGATTTCATCCACGGTGTCAGGTCCAGT
Source organism: Calotriton arnoldi (assembly GCA_963921515.1). Lineage (NCBI taxonomy): Eukaryota > Metazoa > Chordata > Amphibia > Caudata > Salamandridae > Calotriton > Calotriton arnoldi. Next base: position 3,297,741 of record CAWUFW010000074.1, on the reverse strand, counting down.
GGCACCGGCGATCCCATCCTGGTCGTATTTGCGTTCAAGGAATCGTCTTCACTGGAGGATTTCGCAGACTTCATTGCCAAGGTCCGAAGTATGGGTTCAAGCATGTAGTTCAGCTGCCGTCTGCAGAGCCCGTCTTCTTTCGGATATCACCTGTTCTAGGTTGGGTACAGCTTTAGGTGGCCTGGGGCGACCAGTGCATCGTCTCAGACCACGCCTGTGGACTTTGATGCTTCCGGTCATCTTCTCAATTCCGGTGGGACGTGGGGATATGGAAGTGTGACCCGTGCCCTCCATCCAATCCCTCGCATCCTCGGGAGAGTCAAAGAAGCGAACATTGTCTTTGTCTACTACTCGAAGGCGCACTGGGAACAACAGAGAGTATTGTATATTCAGCTCACGGAGGCGACGCTTGACAGTGAGGAAGGAATTACGGTGCTTCTGCGCGTCAGCGTATAATCTAGGAGTAGCATGACAGAGGCGTTGCTCACAGTGATCTCTTTCAATCGACGTGTTTCTCGCAGTATGCTGTCCCGATCTCTGTAATTGAGGAGGCGGAACAGAAAGGGTCTGGGGTTGGCTCCTGGCGGCGGTCTCCGCAATGGTACACAATGTGCCCGTTCAACTTCAAATTGGGGGGACAGCGCTGTGGGAGGTACCAGTTCACGTATCCAGGCTTCAACATAGGCCACCACATCCTGGCCTTCGTGTCCTCTGGAAGTCCAACTACCTGAATATTATTGCGTTGTGATCGTCCTTCAGCATCCTCAACCCGATCTTCCAAAGTGATCACACGTTCCATCAGCGCCTGTATCAAGTTTGCGTTTTTTTGGGCGATGAGTTGTAGTTCCGCCAGCGTGAGTTCAGTATTGTGTTGCTTGTCAGCAAGTTTGCGTTTATCTGCATGCAGCAAGTTGAAATCTGTGGTAACTTTATCTATCTTGCTTTCAAGGGAGGTCCGCGTACATTCCAGCGTTGTGCTAATTTTCTCCACAGCCAGAAGGACATTGTCCAGCTTCTCGCTAAGTACCACCTCGGGATTTATTTATTATTTATTTATTTATTATTTATTTAAGAGTTTTATATAGGCGCTGGATAGACCCGAAGGTATCAGAGCGCTTTACAGATTATCAGCGAGAAGCAAGTTACATAAGTTACAAAGCAGTACACAGTGTTACACAATAATAAATACGAGTTAAGAACATGCGAAATACTCGAGGATGGCAAAAAAGAACGCATGATGAGGCAAAGTAAAGCAGTGGAGAACAAAGAAGCAGAAGCAAAGCGGAAACCAGAACAGCCAAAGGGTCAAGGGAGGGAAAAAGGTTGAAGAATAGAGAGGCAAGGGTAGGAAAGCAGATAAGGACAGGAGAGCGAGCAGGAGACAAAAACGGAGTTGGCACCAGGGGCATCAGCCGAAATCGAAAAACGGGAAGTAGGTCCATGAAGGAGAGAGACGGTCAAAAAGTCACCCAGCTCGGGACCTGCGGGGACGGAGGAACGGACGGAGATAGCCAAAATGGCGGCTCAAGGACAGGAGAGTTCGTAGAGGACTGTCCCTAAATGGCGGGGTGCATACGAGCCCAAGACAAGAGGTCAAAGGGGGCCATTTCGGAGGAAAAAAAAAAAAAAAACTGAAAGCAAACCAGGAGAGGAACTAGGAGAGGTAGGAGCAAGAGAGTCAAGGAGGGGGGACGACAGGCGACATCCGAGGTACAGCCGTGTCATCCGCGTTCATAAGTTCTGAGGCATCGGGGGCAGCAGTGTCCTATCCGTACTCCACGGGTCAAAGGAAGGAATGGGCAGCAATCCACGGCAGCAGACAAGGGCAGCAGTCCAGAGAACGGGAGGCAGCAAAACTGAAACCGGAGGGGGCGTCTCACCGGCATGGACGGAAGAAGACCGGCTGAAAGAGTCAAGCAAAGTGGAGGCACAATTCCTACCACCTCCAAACAACCAAATCTTTCCAGTCGTCTAGCGGGAGGTGAGGCAGGTGGGCCAGTAGTGGTGAAAAGCAGCGGCGGTTGGATCTGGAGGCGGAGGGGAGTCCGTAGGGGAGAACCACAGCCCGGCTCCTCTGCGGCTATCCGTGGAAACCAAAGAGGCATCAGCAGCACTGAGACAGGATCCGCCGAATGCTGGTCACCAGGGAGTGCGGAGAAAGTGCGAGGAAGGAGGAAGAACAGGCAGCGGAGACGAGAGGGGAAGCTGTGCCCGATGCTCGGCTGGGTAGGTGTCGGCCGCGGCGGGAAGCCGGAGCCAGACTCCCCTATAGCTGAACTGGTCGGCTCCACCGGGCATCGGCCATGCTTGCTCAGACTCCGCAGGAGAAACCTCACACACATTTCTTTCGAGAGTTAGTGACTGCTCCCTATAATAACAGCCCGTCTAGAACTCAAAATCGACACTATTTTGGATGAAATCGTGTCACTTCGCATAGGAGCAAAGAGCCTCCCACCATGGATAAACTGTGACCCTGCCACTTAAACTCTGCACTGCCACAAACCAAACCCAAACTCTCCACTACTAGGAAGTCGCAGCAGGAGGCTGAATTGATGGAAAACTCCCATGGTAATACCCCCAGCTAATCCTCTCTACTCAGGATCTCAGTTGTGCTTGGCTCGAACAGGAGCTTGACCACCTCCTTCCTTCCAAGGCCGCCCTTCCAACTAACCACCATCCAACACAACCATCCTGAACAGAACCCTACACCCACGCCGCTGCATGCTTATAAACTGCAGCTCAGCAATCAAGCATGCCACTGATATAACGGATATCATCCTACAGCATAACACGGACATCTGCTTTCTAACTGAAATCTGGTTAAACGACCACTCATCACCTTTCATAGACCTCATCTCCCCTGCTCCCAGGTTTTTCAACCATTCGCAGCGACTGCAAAGGTGGCAGGGGTGGCGGAGTAGCCATTATACACAAAAGCGATCTCCGCACTCCCGAACACCCTTCTTTTGAATATCTAGGAGCTTAGCTCCCCACAAATGGACACAACCCCACCAAATTCCACATTATCTATCACCCTCCTGCAAAACTTCACAATGCCTTGAAGACCTAGCAGGCCTAATATCGCAAATCTTGCTAAAAGACACCACCAACATTATATTAGGAGATCTAAACTTGCACCTGAACAACACTAAAGACCCCACAGTACAGGCCGTCTCCACCCTCTTGGAAGCGAACGATCTCACCCAAAATTGAAACTTGCAAAAGCACAACAAGGGATCCACACTTGACGCAATCATCTCGAAGCACAACACACTATCTCAGCGCTCTAACCTACCATCTGGCTGGTCAGATGACTATCAAATTCTCTCCGATCTAAATTCCATCCATCACTGTTCTCTCCAATGCAGCAGTCCCAAGCGCTGGGAAAGAAACATCCAACAAATCCCCCAAGAGGAGCTAGAAGCATTAATCAGTACCCAAATCCTACCTCTTCCCTACCTATCATCCGCCAAGGACCTCACCGCCCACTACAACACAAAAATTACATAACTCGTGGAAACAATCGCCCCTCTGAAACTCAAGAAATGAAGAAAGATCCCCACCAGAGACTGATTCAGAAAAAACCTGAGCAATGAAAGGCGACAACTCAGTTTAGCTGAAAGAAACTGGAGACAACAACCATCGGAATCCAATCTCTCGCTCCTTCGGACTGAACGCCAAAAAATACAAAAAAAACACATCTTCAAAGAAAAATCCACCTTCTTCCAAGATCAAATTGACCAGTCTAGGAACAGACCTAAAGACCTATTCACCATCAAACAACAAACCTTCTCTTTCCCCCCATCATTCAAGTAACAACTCTTCAGAGTACTGCAAAGAATTTGCCACGTTCTTTGCAGAAAAAATATCGAACATTGAACTCTCTCTCGAGCCATCCACCTACCCACCCTGCACTAAAGATGCCCCGGCGGAAAGGGATCACCCATAACCCTACTGTCAATGAATGGATGCCTCCCCCTCACTCAAACTCAGCTCGCCAACCTCCTCCCCCAGCAACTGTAAAACCATGCAACCTCGTCTAATTTCAACTATAACCTTGAAGAGGAAGTGCTCAAGTTACTCTCTAGCATGAAGCCAGCATCTCACATCTCTGACCCCCTCCCTGCTGTGATGGTGAAAAATGTCAGGCACATCATCTCACCGATTTGGACTAAAATCATCAACGCCTCTCTATCAAGAGGCCCTATGACGGCTCCCCTCGAACTTGGCCAAGTCACCCCCCCCCCCATCAAAAAAACGGACACCGACCAGAACGACGACTCTTTCCCCAAAACCATGGAAAAATGTGTGCTTGTTCAACTCAACAACCATATCGAAAAATACAACCTGTTTGACACCTTCCAATCTGGGTTCAGGAAAGGATGCAGTACAGAGACTGTTATACTAAACATCATGGACAACCTACACAGATCTTTGGACGACGGCCAGGCCTGGATCCTAGACCTCTTGGCCACCTTTGACACTGTCAACCACAGCATCCTCCTAAACACACACTCACAACGTGCAGGCATCAACGGGTCTGTCCTTCAGTGTTTCTCCTCCTTTCTAAGCCAACACTCGCAGCTAATCAAGCTCAACAACTCAACCTCAAATACAACACCAATCTCCCAAGGAGTCCCTCAAGGATCAATCCGGTCTCCCACACTATCCAACCTCTATATGGAACCCCTTGCAATGATCCTGAAGCAAGCTAGAATAGACTACCATCTATATGCAGATGACACCCAACTCTACATGAAACGTACGTCAGTCAAAGAAATCAAGCACCTAAAGAACACGCCACGCAGTTGAAGCCTGGTCGACCAGTAACCACCTCAAACTCTACCCCAGCAAAACTGAACTCCTTCTCACCGATCCCAAAGAAAAATCCTTTCCCGTAGAATGCTGGCTCAACAACCTTCAAGTCTTAAAACTGCAAACTGTCCATCTCCAACTCTGTTAAATCCCTGGGGATTACACTCGACTCTCGCCTAAGCATGAAAGACCACATCAATGCCTTTTCAAAAAGGGCATTCTGAAAAATATCAAAAAAGGCAAACTTTTCATCCTCAGCAAAGACCTAAAGACGGTGGTGCAATCCTTAGTCTTACCCAAGCTAGACTACGGCAACACAATGGCTATGTGCGCCCCAAAATCTTACATAGCCCCACAGAAAGCCACTCTCCATGCTGCGGCTAGACTTGTATCAGGGGAAAGGCTCTTTGAACACATCGCTCCCACCCTCAAACAACTCAAGTGGCTACCAATCGAGGCCAGGGCCATACTAAAAACTGCCTACATAACACACAAAGCGCACTACAGTGAAAAGCCAATCTACCTCACGAATAAACTCAAAATCAAAAGTTGGCCAAAAGGGACCACTACGAAGCGCAACCAGACTACTCTTGATCCCTCCAAAATTTAAGAGACAGAAATCGTGCATCAGCTCCTTCTCCGGGAATGTGCCAAAAATCGGGAACTCCCTGCCCCGGGACTTGTGGGAAAATCAACTCTTCCCTCACTTCAAGAAGAAACTAAAGCTCCTCCTCTTCAACAAATACCTAAACCCACCTTAAGGCTCCTGACTAGCCTACAGGCTCCCTCGAAATAAATCTGTGCTCCACTACCCCGGGGAAATCTGTGCCTCTAGTTTCCCCATCCACAAGAGGCCTTACCCCAGCAATCTCAGACCTACAATGCCTGCCTTTACTTTTGTTCAGCCTGTTTTGTCGTATTCATTGCTATGATGTGTTTTGTTGTTATTATTTTACTCCACTGGTAATTTTGTACAATTGCAGCTGTGCTCTGCAAAGCGATAAAATTTTGAGGTAGTTATGGTATATAAAATACATATCAGCAATCTTGCCACAATGTGGTTGTACACCTCGTCACATAATGTCACCACGTATCTATTTGTACCCCAAATGTATCTTACGTATTTTGGCTAATGATATTTCATACCTCGTATACTTCATTACTTTCAGTCAGTATGTATCTGCATTTACTCCAAATGTATCTCAAGTATATGCTGCTAACTCTGTGAAGTGCTCTGATGCAATCGGGTCAAGTTTGCGCTGTATAAAACTCAATAAATAAAATGATGTGTGCACTTTAACTTGATATACTGTGGTTTCTGCCCAACTACTCACCAAAGTCCACTAGTTTCGCATCAATGCGGACCATGGTATGTCATCATTCAGCCCGATGTGTGTATCTAATTTGAACATCCATCTCTGTTGGCTATGTTGATGTTCAAGAAAATGGGTAATCATTTCAGTCGCAACTCTCCGACATCGGACGGTGCTTCTATGTTCATTTATCTGTGTGCGGACTGTCCTTTTAGTCATAGCCACAAATTACAGGGACATACAATCATGCAAACAATTTTTTTGTGTTACAATTGGTATGTGTTCTTAGGCCCCCATATGGTGTTATGTCCAATTTCCAACTCCCTTGTCCGCATTGCTAGATCACACACATTACAGTGGCCACATGAGTAGTGTCCTTCAACTGGTGGAATGTCCCAACTGCAAGTGATACTGTTTGTTATCCATGATTTCCAGGGTCTAGTATATACTAGGAGGTCCTTCAAATGCTCTGATCTTTTAAATGAAAACAATGTTTTTTTCAAGTTGTAGCTCTCCTACTTCCTTGAAGGGATTATTGGCCATACATTTTTGTCCAACAAGCAATATAAAAAGATCTCCGGCGAAGTACCCCTTTGTGGGGCTCGTTGGTAATTGAAGTCCCAGCCCAACAAGGAGCACAGCCAGATGATGAAGCATGCCACCATTGGTGGGTGATGGATTGTGCTCCTAAATGCTCCTTGATGATCAATTGGGTCCAAACCCCCACTGTCTGCTTTGGAACCCCTTTTTCAACATAAATGTACACTTTTGTTGTTTTGTATTGTTCAGTTAGGGAGGACGTGTGCTGGACCGAAAACTCTCCATGCCCCCTACTTTATTTTTCAAGGCTGATAAATAACCTTTAGAGGTGCCCACGACAAGTCCTTGCCAGGCCAAAGACAGGATAAACAGGAGAACATCTGAAAGTTTAGTCTGCAGCAGATTACCCCAACATCCAGAAAGAGAAAATTATTTACCTTTGGGAACAATCTTTGTGGTGGATACTTTATCTACCTGCAGATTCCTCACCTTTTGAACATCCCAGGGGTTAGACTGAATCCGGAAACTTTTCAATTGCTCTCCACAACAGTATGAGGTGCTGGCTCCACTTTGGCACCAGAAACACCACCATTCTGACGTCACTGGAGCTAAAAAGCACCCCCAACTTCATTTTCCTATCTATTTTTAATGAGTCGTCCAGGTATGGAACACTAGGATTAATGCATGTCTGAGATAGGTGGCAATCATTGCCATCACGAGTGAAGACATCTGGAGCTGAAGTCAAACCAAACGGAAGGAACATGAATTGGTAATGTGCTGATCCTACAGTGAAGCTACTGCTAACATTAGCGACCACGGGGACTGCTGAGTGGTACAGTGAGGGGTGCTACGGTACTCCCGGAGGAATCTCTGGAGCGCCGCCTCCGGGTCTGACTGTTCGGCCACTGCTATTCGGAGAACCTTGTTCAGGGTCCGCATGAAGCGTTCTGCTTCGCCGTTGGCCTGTGGACATTGTGGAGTGATGCAGTGGTGTTTCACCCACAGTTGTGCCAGCAGGTCCTTGAACTCTCCTCCTTGGAACGGGGGGCCGTAGTCAGTCTTGATCACATGCAGCAACCCGAAGAGTGCGAACGTCTTTTCCAGCACTGGCTGTAGGTGGTTGAAGGCCGTGGATGGCAGGCCCTCCACTATGGGGTATTTCGTGTAACTGTCAATCAGGACGACTGTCACCCGTCCGTCTGGGAAGCTCCCAAAGTCTAGGCTCACCCATGACCACGGTGATGGAGCGGGATCCTCTGTTATCATGGGTGCCGGTGTCTCTGGGCTGCTGGTGAGCTGGCATGCTCTGCAGTTCCGGACTACCGTGTCCACAGCTTCTTCCAGGCCAGGAAACCACACCTTCTCTCTCATCCTTGATTTCATCCGTACTGTCCCCTGATGGCCTTCGTGCGCTAGGACAGTTGCTCGCTCCTGGAGGTTCGCCGGAATGACAATACGTGAGCCTCTTAGCACCACACCGCTAGCCGCGGCACTCAGTTCCTCTCGGACTCTCCAAACTTTTCCCAGTCGGGCCCGGTCTGACTCGTTCCATCCACTGACGCCGTTAAGGAAGTTTTCCCAGGATCCCTTTTGCAGGGCTACCATCACCTTTTGAAGCACCACATCGGTGTCAGTTTGACCCTTGATTTCTTCTATGGTTAGAGCTTTTGGACATGCCCACTGGGATATCATGTTTATGTAGTCTTCCATTTGTTGCTCTTGCTCGGAGTTCCCTTCCACTGGGTCCGAGGGATGTCGCAATAAGAAATCGGCCGGATTCTTTGCGCAGGGCCGATACACCAGCTCCAATTGGTAATGCTGTAGCTGTATCGCCCACCTCTCGATTCTGGGGGGTGGGTGTGGTGCGGTTCCTTTGAACAGTGGAAGCAGCGGCTGGTGATCAGTCACAACTCGGAACGGATTCCCACTGACATATAGATGAAAATGGTTGCACGCCCACTTGATAGCGAGTGCCTCCCGTTCAATTTGGGAGTACCGGGCTTCGGTCGGCATGAGTGCTTTGCTTGCGAAAGCCAGTGGGACCCATTTCCCCGGTTCGGTCTCTTGTGCCAGTAGCGCTCCCAGCCCAACGAGACTGGCGTCTACTATTAATTCTGTTGGCCGGGTGGTGTCGAAGTCGGCCATGGTAGTTTTTTCCAGCAGCGCTGACTTTACTTTACGAAAGGCTTCTTCTTCCTCTGGTCCCCATCTCCAGACAGCATCTTTCTTGGTCAGAGTCCGTAGGGGTTCAGCTATGGTGGCCAGATTTGGTATAAATCGCCCACAGTATGTTGCCATGCCTAAGAAACTCCGAACTTCCGAGGCGGTCCTGGGAGCGGGGCGAGTTGTATGGCCTGCGACTTCTGGGGGTCTACCTTCCAGCCTTCTTGGCTGAAAACATAACCAAAGAATTCGATAGATCTTTTGAAGAATTGACACTTGTCCTTGTGAAGGGTCACTCCGTGATCGGCGAGGCGCTGGAGAGTGGCTCGGAGGTTACGCCGAATGTATTAAGATGTCATCGCTGACATTTAGTACCCCTTGAAGTCCTTGAAGTCCTGATAAAACTTCCCTCACTGAGTTCTGGAAGATTTCCGCCGCAGACGAAATGCCACAATTTAACCTTTTGTAGCGTTGTAGCCCCAGGTGAGTTGAGAACGTAGTAATATATCGGCTCTCCTCCACTAGCCTCAACTGGTGGTATCCAGCGTTTAGGTCCAGCTTGGAGAACCAGCGGGATCCATTCAGATCAGCTAGGATATCGTCTACTGTTGGCGTCAGATGTCTCTCTCGTTTTATTGCCTGGTTGGGCATACGCATATCAATGCAGCGTCTAATCTTCCCTGGTTGCTTTGGTTTCTCTGCTATCACCATGGGTGACACACCCAGGGAGTTGGTCCTGTGACTTTTTGTAAGACTCCTTGCTGTTCGAGCTTCAGCAACTCCTGCTCCACGAGCGGTCGTAAATGAAACGGTATGCGCCGGTGTCGCAGAGCAACTGGCTTCACGGCTTTGTCGATGTGTAGCTTCACCGGTGGCCTCTTCATGCTCCCGAGGCCTTTGAATAACTGTGGGAACAGCTCAAGGATGTCCTCCGTCTGCAGTGTCTTGACGGCGTTGGCGAATGTCACTAAACCGAAATCTTCAGCGGTGTGGCTTCCCACCAATATGTCTGCCTCTCTGTCAACCACATGGAAGGTCGTGGTGATCTCGTGGTCTTCGATTTAACTTGGACCCTCATTTTACCCTTGAGGGGTAGCGGCGTCCGGCTACCATACGTGAGAATTTTCACCTGCGACGGGGTCAGTGCCGGTCTCGGATTCAGCCGTTTGTACTGCTGACACCCCATCACGTTTACGGATGCCCCTGTGTCAATCAGCGCCGTGACTGGTGACCCTGCGATCTCAATAGCGCATGTGGGTTGAGGGCGTCGTCTTCGTTTGAGATCACTAGCGAAGGATATGAGGTAGCATTCCCCGTCCTCCTCTGTGGACGAGTCTTCTAGATATTGCCTGCGCTGTGTCGGTGGCTTGGGCATCCTTGAGTTGTCTGAATCCTCCAGTGATAGGTGCCTCAGCGCTTTGGACGGTGGTCTTCGTCCTTGTGCTCCTCTGTTCCTCTGTCCTCCTCTGCATACACTTGCAAAGTGATTGGGGATGCCGCACTTCGAGCAAGTCTTACCCCGTGCCGGGCATTCGTCCTGGGGGTACTCTTCTTTTCCACAGTATCCGCACTGTGATCTTCGTGAGCTTCTGTTCGGCCACCGCCCGCGGGCGCCTCTGTTCTGCGTGCGCACTGTGTCTGCCCTTTCAGTCTTAACTGTCACCGGCTGTTCTGCCTGTTGGGTGAGTGCGGCGTCCATTGCGGTTGTTCTGGCTTCCGATAGGTCATGTGATCGCGCTAAGATAAGTATATCTTCCAGGGTTATCCTTGGCTGTCTGAGAATGAGGGTCCGCAGGGCCTTGGATGACTTGCGCTCTCACTTCCTTGGCCTGGTCATCCTCCGTACACGTACTCGCCAGCCCTCTTAGTCGCGCATGAAACGCGCCCATCGACTCTCCTTCCCTCTGACGTGCCTGTCGGAGTTTAAAACGCTCATAGTCGGGATTTAGTTGGGGGTCGAAATGTGCGTTCAGATCCCTGACTGCCGCCTCAGTCTGTGGGTGGCCCGGTGTTTGACAGGTGCGCAAACAACTTGTATATTTCGTCCCCTGCGAAGTGTAGCACTAGCGACCTCTTAACTGCGCCATCGGTTTCCCTCGTGGCAATGAAATAGTTGTTCAACCTGCCAATCCAGACAGTCCACCTGGGGGACGTGGTGGCTGGGTCGATCAGTTCGCTGAACGGGGGAAGCACTAACTTGAGAGTGCGGGGATGCTTGTGGTACTGCAGGTGGTGCGGGTTGTGGGGCCGCTTATGCTGCCGGGTCTGACATGGCGTGGATTGGTTCGTGGATCCTCTGCGGCGATGTGGCCTACTGTGGTTGGATTGCGTCGTCCCCCTCCTCCAGGGACACGTTTGGAGCCGCTGGCGGGAGATGCTGTACAACTGCGCAAGGTAGTCCTTCTCCCCCTCCTATTATCCTCTCTCTTGGCTTCTCGTCTCTGTTTTTTTTTCCCTTTTTTTTTTGTTTTTCTCCGTTTACTTTTTTTTCTCAGTTGGTTTTGCCAATGCTCGATGGAGCCGCTGGTGGGGAGAGGTGCTGTGTTCCAGGGCCTTGGGGAAATTAGGCGTCGTAGCCGCCACAGGAGCTGGGTGGGCCAGGCAGGCGCTGCAGCAGGACTGGGAGAAACAGGCAACACGGCTTAGGCTGGGTGTTCCAGACGCTCCGGGCCCAGCAGGACGTCACCCAAAGTCATACCGCTGCCTTGCAGGACCTGCTAGACCGCATACATGCGCTGGAGGATAAGGTCGAAGATGCGGAAGGGCGCTCCCGCCGCAACAACGTTCGAGTCGTGGGCCTTCCGGAGGGAGAGGAAGGACGAAGCTCAGAAGACTATGTCGAGCGCTGGCTCAAAGATATCCTGCCGCCGGGAACACTATCCCCACACTTCGCAGTTGAGAGGGCGCATCGAGTACCAGCCCACAAACCTCCCCCAGGGGCCCGCCCGCGCCCGTTCCTTTGCAAGCTCCTCAGTTACAAAGATAGAGACGAGGTGCTGCGAGAAACCCGTAAGCTGGCAGACCTCAAGGTTAGTGGAAGCCCGATCATGGTGTTCCCAGACTATACGACGCAGGTGCAGAGGCGCAGGAGCACCTACACCGCCATGAAGCGCCAGCTCTGCGAACTAGAGCTTACCTACTCCATGTTCCCGCTAGATTGAGAGTGGTGGCGAAGGGGGTGGTCCGTTTCTTCGACTCGCCCGCAGAAGTATGGGACTGGTTGTAGGAGTCGGGGCTATGGACCGGGCCCAGACCCTCCACAACCGAGCCCACTAAGGCATCTGGCAGAAGGAATCGTCGACGGGGCAAACGGGGGAATATCAAGAGTGCGGCCTTGGTCACTGCTGCTCCGGACCCTGAACTAATGAGAATGGAAGGTCAGGATGCCCTACAAGTAGCCGCAGCGATCGGGACTACGATGCACCGAGGGGGGCAGGAAACAAGCCCCTTTGGGTCAACGACAGCCAGTGGTTCATCATCTCCCAGACCCGACGACCCAGATGACCCGCAACTGCCCGATGTCACTCCACAGACTGTTGATGACATTATCTGATTGGGTGCAAACACCACGGACTGAGAATGAGACTGTCCACGCAAGTAGTATCTTTACTGTTAAACCCTACCAGCGCACCTGTCTACACGCGCGCTTAATGGTTATTAATGATAACATAGCCGCGCACGCCACACGCTTCTTCACGAATACAGGCATGCGCCCCGTAAGCATGCACACTTACACACTGGTTGAGAAGGCGGGTGACAATACCTCGACATAGAGGGAGAGCGAAGCTCAAAATCAGCTACATACCACGCATACCCCTACCAGCAAATACACTGGAGAAGTTATGGCCATAAGTTGGGCGTGTTAAGTTTGGACGAACGTCATCGCTGAGTTCGCCCTAATAGTTATATATGTTACTGTTCAGGTTTATGTCAGAGTTTTAGGAGTGCCTGACCCAGACCCACGCATCCACGACACATCCAGATTTGTCCGCCCGACCCAACCTCTCCTGATGAATGCAACAACCAGACATGACACAAGTTAACGTCGTTACGTGGAACATACGCGGTATGCACACACCCACATGCAGATGCTCAATCTTCTCGTACCTGCAGCGCCGTTCTACTGGCATCGCCCTGCTACAGGAAACCCATATGTCACACATTGAACTGGAACGCTTGCGCAGGAGGTGGAGAGGCCAGGTTTTTGGCACCACTTACTCAGCACACGCGCATGGTACACTGGTATGGATAAAAGCGGGTGTACCGTTTATCCATGATGGGGACATGATAGACGTCGAGGGCAGATACACCTTCGTGAGAGGACGATTAAATGGCCAAATGATATTGATAGGCTCTATATATGCTCCGAATGTAGACCAAGCCTCTTTTCTCACACGCTTAACAGAGGCACTGGCTCCATAGAATGGAATCACATGGTTGGTGGGTGGGGACTTCAACTCAGTGTTCAATGTGGACTTAAATCATTCCCACCGCTTAACAGAACCCCCGCTACATCTAATGCACAAGCCCTGGCAGACTGGCTCCTACATTGGGCGCTAGTAGATATATGGGGCACTCTTAACCTGGAAGTGCGGGTCTATTCGCATTACTCTGCAGTTCATAGACTCCATGTGAGACTGGATCGGCTAGTGGGATCACAATCGCTTCTCCCCCTCATTAAAAGATAGAGTATCTGGGCCGGACCCACTCCGATCATAACCCCCTGCTGATGCAGCTCACCGGGGAGGTGGGTCGCCCTCCGGTCTCCAAGTGGCGACTTCAGACCGCTGCGCTGGAAGACCCAGCGTTTCGCTCGTCAGTGGGGACAGCAATTCTCGCATTCTTTGAAACAAACGAAGATACGGCCAGCAATGCAATGATAGAGTGGGAGGCGTTTAAGGTAACGGTGAGGGGACACTGCCTGGGAGCCACATGGAATGTCCGCAAACAATTGTCGGCCTCTCTTAGCCGAATAGAATCCCAACTATTACAATGTGAAAGGACAGGGGAGGAGACGGGCAGGGACTTGCGGCGCCTGGAGACGCTGCGCGCAGAGCATGCTGATCACATGGAAGCCTCCGATGTCACAACTACACAGCACACACAGCCCGCACGCGCTACCGCGGACCGGGCAGGCCGGATGCTCGCCTGGCTGATAAGGCAAGAACACGCCCACAGACCGATAGGGGCACTGCAGACAGCCGCGGGGTCCATACTTTACACGCAGCGCGAAATACATACTGCCATGACACAGCACTATGCTCAGCTGTACCAGTCTCAAGGACGCTGCAGTGAGCAGCACCTGGAAAGGTTCCTGGGCATTCTGCAAATGCCTACAGTGACAAAAGCGCACAAGGAAACACTTAATGAACAGATCACGCTAGAGGAAATTGGAGACGCCATAACGTCATTAGCCTCCGGGAAATCGCTGGGGCCGGATGGCCTGCGGGCGGAATATTACAAGGCGTATCGGGTTTCACTCACACAGCGACTCTACACCGAATATATGGTAGCGGTGGAGAAGCGGCAGCTTCCCCCTTCCCTGCGAGAGGCGCATTTGGTCTCCCTATTAAAGCCCGACAAGGACCCAATGGAAGTGGGCTCCTATAGACCCCTTGCTCTACTCAATACCGATTATAAAATACTGACAAAGGTGTTGGCGGATAGATTAGCACAGGTGGTCCCTACACTGGTCCACGCAGACCAAAACATTTTTGTGCCGTCCCGTAGCACTTCCCTAAATTTACGACGTTTCTTCAGGGTGGCGACGGATTCTGTGCGGGAGTGGCCAAGGGCCGGTTGTCTCATACTAGACCTGAAGAAGTCCTTTGACTCCTTAGAGTGGAATGACCTCTTTGCAACACTCAAAAAATACGCATTAGGCACGGTATTCCTTCAACTGGTGCAGCTACTCTACACCAAACCTACTGTCAGGGTCAAAATGGGCCCCTACATTTCAGATGCGATCCTAGTGCGTAGAGGGACAAGGCAGGGGTGCCAACTATCCCCCCTCCTTTTTGCACTGGCAATAGAGCCACTAGCAGAGGCACTACGTACTCAGCTAGGAGACGGTATCCCTTTAGGAGACGGCACACACCAGGTGTCGCTTTACGCAGATGACCTCATCTACATCAGAGACATTGAGAAGGTCCCCAGACAGCTGACACAAATCCTACAAGACTTTGCTACGTTCTCGGGGCTCAAAGTTAATGTAGATAAGTTTTGCCTATACTCGTTCGGAGGAGGGAACCGCGACCCGGGCCTCATCATTAACGGCAAAAGGGTCCAGTGGAGGGAAGATACGTTCTGCTACCTGGGTATCCAAATCTATCGCCAACCGAAAGATTTTTTCGACGGGAACCTGGGTAGAACGCTGACGGCCATCAGGTACAATCTCAGGTACAATTCTGGAGCACACTCCCGCTCACCGTAACGGGTAGAGTAGCGCTTACCAAAATGGTAATCCTCCCGAGACTCTTATACTACTTTACAAACATACCTGTGTACATTCCTGCTTCCTTTTTTGCCACGGTGGAGAGATTGGTAAGAGACTTTATATGGGGCAATGCCAGGCATAGAGTAGCACTGAGGAAGCTGTATTTGTCCACGGACCAGGGAGGCTTGGCAGCTCCATGCTTTGAGCACTACTATTTAGCCGCTCAACTACAGTGGATAGCTCGGTGGCTGTCGGACCGACCCCGCAAGGACACTGTGACCACACAGCCAGCCTATTCCTTGGGGCGGATAATCAGGCTCTTCCAACCGGGCACAAAAGCGAGGCCTCCAGAGCCCCTGTTGCTCGCCATTGCATACAAATGTTTTCGCAGGAGCCTCTTCATAACTCGGGGCATTATTCCGTACGCACCAGTGATACCTCTAGAAGGGTCTCACAGGGGCCAGACGGCAATTACGGCAGCTGCAATCTGGGAATGGCATGAGGTTGGCATTCACACACTTGGGGACTTGTACAGAGAGGGGACGCTTATACCATATACATCCTTGGTAGAAGAGGAGGGGCTACCACCAGGGCATTTCCAAATACATCGTTCCTTGATAGCCACGCTTACAGTTAAGTGGGGTGACATTAACACTGAGCCACAATCGCACCTCACCATGCAGTACTTGCATGTCATGGGACAGGGCAGACATCTTACACGGTGGTTCGCGGCCTCGTTCAGAACACACGCGGTGGTGAGCCTAGATCCACTCTGTCGCAAATGGGAACGAGACCTGGGCCGTCCACTTTCTGACACGGAGTGGGCTCGCGTACTGGAAAGTCCAACACGCATCCCCAGGAACATGCGGTTCCGACAAATTCAGTTCTATATAATTCAATTGGCATATCTCACGCCTGTCAAAAGTAACCGGTACTTCAGTCGCGAAGATGCCGCGTGCCCGAGATGCGCTGAAGTAGGGGCTGGCCTAATACACATGCTCTGTGGCTGCGCTCAGCTTGGCAGATACTGGAGGGAGGTGGCCACTATCCTACACACCTGCACTGGGCACAAGATACCTTTTGAATGGCCGGCGTACCTCCTGCACAGATTCCATAGATCACCCAATACCAAAGTAACCTCCAGATTCCTGGATTTGGGTATGGTGGCAGCCAAGAGGCTAATTACCAAGAGGTGGAAAGCACCAGATCCCCCGCATATACAGGTGTGGAGTAATTCAGTGCTGGCATGGGCCAAGGCGGAAAGTCTCGCTATCAGACGTGAGGAAACCATGGTCTTACATCAGGTCCCCATTGCAACATACTGGGATGCACTCCTCGCTGAGCTGCAGCGACACGCGAGGGTGGTTGAAGGGGAAACCCCTGTGGAGCAGCGCTGCAGGTGGGCATCACATGTGTGTGCTACAGTTCCGAGCATACCGCGGCTCATAGACAATAACCACACACTGGTTAAAGGTGCACGCATATCCTAATGCCGAGTTGGGGAGGGTAACGGACATAGAAGCTATTCTGCACAGGAAGGTGGGTGAGATGCCACGGGCTGGGCTAATGGCTTGAATATTCCCCCCACCCTTTTCTTGTTTCTCGTTAATTCCTCAGTTCTAGTAAAGTTACGCTGATACTTGCAATGATCTGTTAAAGTACTACATGTGTCATATGGAATGTAATAACAACCTTGGTCTACTAGACAGTAACATATTCACACTTGCAACAGCCATCATGTTATACTATGCGTGTGTAAGATGCATTATGCTTCATAATTGTTTGGGATGTAACCAGCAGTGTATGTAAAAAAAAAATGTGACACATGTATGAAGCACCAAATGTATTTTCTCAACCCAAAAAAGCGTATCGAAGACGCATGTATTGACAAAATTGAAATGCTTATTAAAAACAGATTATAAAAAATAAAAAAAATGGGATCATGCAGGCAAGTTTTTTCCATAAACGGTGAAGCATGTTAATAGGCAAGTTCAGCAAAGAATAGGAGTTCAAGGATGCCTTCTTTATGCACGGTGTGGTAGGCTCACATTTATAAGTCTGAAAAGAATTATTTGAGCTAAACTATCCAGTGATTTTAAGGGAAGAAACATGCGCTTTTACCAAGAGGGATGGCACAGCCACACCCAAATAAAAGCTCAACTTTACTGATTTTGTTACAGAAATAGGCTCTACAGTGGAAAAGAAACAGGACGTTGGTCTAGCCAGAGCTGAGATTTAGACTCAAGAGCCACAACATTATTTGAAATACATAAGGCTTGTTCAGCAAAATACATGGCAAACGGGGAACACTTTTGGGATGAGGTGATGATCAATGGATTAATAATAGATTTAGAATAGTATGCAACCAAGAAAAGGGGGGTGGATTAGTGAAGGGCTTCAACAAAGCAGTTTGATGTCATGAGTTTTAGGAATAAGGACAGTCAAATTGTAATAGGTTTTCAACACTTCTTTCTTCTGGGAGGTGATAGATGAAGCTATGCAATGGCTCTGTGTTTTCTGTTTTTTTTTTTCTAGTACTGAACAGTAGTGAGCGCTAAGAAATGTTTGGTGTTTTTCGGTGTTCATCCCCTTTCTTTCCAAATACGCATTCCATTTGGAGTGGTGGGGCAGGAGTTAGTGCTTATTGTGGTAAAATTGGAGATGGACGCAAAATAGAGGTGCTTAGCTCTTGTTTCTGACACCTATGATGAAGGCCATCTATTAAAGATTTGAAAGTGGAAAATGTTATTCACTTTTGTCATTTGTGCAGAAGGCCTCCACCTCCATTGTTATGTAAGATGGTCTCCAAGTCATGAAAGTGATGCAATCACTATCTTAGATAAGGCAATTACTCTCAAAATCCAGTGGGGATCGTCAACAGGACCATGTCAGTGAAAAGGCTGAAGAAATAGAGTTGCAAACTTCAGCATTGCGTTACACTGGCAGACCCCAGAGACGCTGAGCGTAGTTTCCACTGCCTGCCCCTCGGTGCAGCTTCACCTGCAGTACCAGTACCAGTCCAGCAGTTGTCTCATCATCAGCCATACTGAAGGTTAGTCACTTGTTTTTCTGATGGATACTTCTACCCAGAGATTCTTCACCTCTCAACTTAGTGCTAAAGCTGAACCTCCCAGATGAAAAAAGTCTATGGAAACTGTCAAACCAAGAAATCCTGCAGCATCAAACTGACAAAATGGCCATCACTGTGGACTTCAGAGTCCAGACAATCACAACTGATGAAACTGTGCAGATATCCAACAGTGGCATTACCCGGGGACCGCACCGCAGAGGTGGCTTAAGCCCCGGTGGAATGGCTTCAGATTCCTTTCTAGTGAAGGCATAACAGATCTTGATGGAACAGACGATCCAATGGGAAATTGTTTGCTTCTGAATTGCTTTGCCCTTCTAGAAGCCTATATAGCTCAGGAAGAGCTGAATCAGTGTGCAGGGGGTGGAGCATACATGAGGTTCTGCTTAGTCACTTCTGGGGAAGAACAGACACACTGAGGAACCGCAAGGCATCACTTGTCAGTGCCTCGGAGCATTCCTGTGAAAGCTTTCCGGATCCAGCCCAGCACCTGGGGATATTCTAAAGGTGAGGAGGGCAGAAATAATTAATCGTGCAAGCTGAAGGACACAGTCCAGCAGCCATGCTCTAGAGCCAGTAACATCGCTGGCAGGAACAGCATTTTTAACTTCTCCTTGTGATTGAAGTTGTTCAGAAAGAAAAGGTTCAGAATGGGATGGAGTCCCCATCCTTCTTGGGAATAGTGAAATACTGAGAGAAGGAATCTACATTATTTTGGCTGCTGGCACCAGTTCCCCCACACCTTCTTTCAACCGCTAAAGGACCTCTTCCCACAGGATGCAAGCATCAACGTTGGAGGTAGCCAAGGAGGGTGACAGGAGGGAGGGGAGTCCTGGGATTGAATAATTTGCAGGACCCAGTTGTCCGTAGTGATGGACTGCCTTTGTTTAAAATGCTAGAACACCCTCCTCCCCACAAGGAGCACGTGGATCTTCAAGGATGACCTATATCAGGTTCGCTGGGGTGACGGAGAACTGGAGGAAGACGATTGCTGCTGCTGACTTAAACAGCCCTTTCAACTACCAAGTTGTTTGTACTACAAAAGAAACTTGTTCGCTCCGAGGGACGATATCTCCAAAAGGACATAGCTTACAAATAATTTTCTATATTGTTAATAGAACTGACATGCCGGGGTCGCAGGCCAGAATATAGGCTTGTACTTCATCTGGTTTGTTCTCTCCAGAGCCGAATTGGCCTTATCACTAATGAATTGATCGCCCTCAAAGAGCATGTTCATTAGAGACACCTGGACATCCACCGAAAATTCAGAATAGCGCATCTAATCATGGCGGGGTAGGGAGATGTAGGAACCCACAGACTGGGCAGCCGAGTTGACAGTGCCCAGACCAAACGTACTATCTGTTTCATTTACTGTCCATCATGCACAACCTCTGCAAAATAATGATGCATGTGGTCAAGAAGACTTGGGATGACCATCTGACCCATCTCTCACAAAGCATGAGTGAAGAGCAACACTACCATGGTTTCAAACTTTTTCGACTATCCGTCAGAGGATCAGACATCCACAGCAAGGAGAAGAAATGGGATCCAATAGACACCTGGGATGCAGCTCGGCGACCTGGACTTTTACAGACAACCTGGCCCTACTTTCACAAACCCATCCGCAGATGCAAGAGAAGACAGACAATGTGGCAGCCACATCAGCACAAATTGGCCTCAACCTCCACAGGGGAAGAACCAAGATTTTGAAGGCTAACAGGGCCATCACAACTGCAGTCTCACTTGCAGGCAATGCACTGGAAGAGATTGAGGCATTCACCTACCTGGGCAGTGTCATAGACAAGTAGGGCAGCACAGACTCTGACGTCAAGGCAATAATCGGCAAGGCAAGAAACTGCAAATGAAGGGCTGCCTTCATTCAGCTAAAGAAGATCTTGAGCTCCAAGAACCTAACGCTGCAAACTGAGATCAGGCTTTTTAACACCAACGTAAAATCAGTCCTTCTGTATGGAGCAGAAACTTGGAGGAAAACAGTGACTACCACCAACAAAGTCTAGACCTTCATCAACACCTATCTGAGGAAAATCCTCCAAATCCGCTGGCCAAACACCATCGGCAACAATGACCTATCGCAGCAGACTTTCCAACTCCCTGCTCATGAATAAATCCTGAAAAGACGCTGGGGCTGGATAGGTCATACCTTCCGCAAGCCCGCATCAAACACCACCAGACAAGCCCTGACCTGGGACCCTCGGGGAAAAGGAAAAGAGGAAGGCCAAGAAACACCTGGCGCAGAGGCCTTGAGGCTGACTGCAAGGAGATGGGATATACCTGAAGTCAGAGTGAAAGAAAAGCCAAGGGCAAGGATGGCAGGAAAGACCTGGTTGATGGCCTATACCCCAGGAGGGGTAGTAGGCATAAGTAAGTAAGTAACTATCTGTCAGAGAGGTAGGAAAAGAATCAGGATTTTGTTTGGAAGATGAGGATGCCTGCACCAAAAGGTTCTCAGGGGACAGGTGAACAGTTAAATCTACAGAAGCAGGATGATGACAGCATGCCACGTGACCTTCCCAATTGACAGCCGGTAGAGAAGGTGGTTTGTCCCAAACCCCTAAAATGGGGATTTGTAAGGCACTCTAAAATGACAGCAAGGGATTAGTGGTGGAGGAGGCAGGCTGGTGATTGTCCGTGAGAAAATTTGATTGGCTTCTTCCACAGGCAAAGGTAGTTCAATGACTTCTACAGGCATGAGCAGGACAGCAGTAAACAAAGCCATCTCCAGTGTAGGTGGCACCTTACGGCAGTCCAAATCCACATCAATCGAAGAACCAACTACAACTGTATTCTGGAAGGTCAAGTAACTACCTGCATTTGTGCGCCTTGGGGAGGAGGTGATCCGCCTTGTTACTAACATTGTCATTGTGATAGCCCATGGAAGGCATCTGGATGGGATCCAAAAGGTTCCCCCAATGTTCAATAACACTCATCACAGGGCAGGAGTCTATAAGAAGCCTATTCAAACAACTGCCACACCTTACGCCTAAATCTCAAGAGGATAGGCTTGGTCTTTGAAAATTCAGTCACGTAATGAGATGAATCGGAAGCTGATTCTAAGGGCGGAGCCCACACAGTACCGAAGGAAGGATCGCCGACAGAGCTTCCAGAAGAGAATGTGGAGCACATGGCACAAAAGCAGAATCCGAAGGAGATGAAACTGCACTAACTGGGACTGAGCCCAGAGCCACTGGGACAGAACTGTTCAAAAGCCCCACAGGCTGCTTGATTTCAGATAGACACACCAAAGGAAATGGGAGAGAATGCTTTTAAAAGAATGTCAGCATCATCTAGGTGAAGGTAGCCATGTAGGTAGGGTCACCGTCTGGACCCGTAAAAGTCAGGAGCACATCTCGGGTGCTGTTGTCGAATCTGGTGCCAGTGTGATGTCTACCAACTCCGGCTCTGCGGTAGACACAGAAGTCACGGTCAGAGAACCTTATGCCAGCTGGATAACCTACAACTGAATTTAGAACAGCTTTGTGAGACCGAAGTGTCCCTTCACCTCCATTTATGCAACTTCCTGGACAACTTCTCAGTTAATCAGTCAAAATAAATTTCTTCCGACCACCAGGGCCATAAAAGTGCAAGTAAAATACATAATAAACAGTACATTTGCGGCATAACAAATTCATGATTCTTGTAGTTTGAAGCCAAAGTTAGTACAATAAAAGATAAAATATCAATAGCCTATACCGAGAAGGAAATGTTGGTACAGGGGAGCCAATTACATTGCAATCGTACAGAGTAAAACAAACTGAACAACGTAATTTAACAGGAGGGGGTAATACCTTCCTGCGGAGTATCCACATGGCGCCCAAAAACTTGGCTACTGAAATGGCAAACGTAAAGCTGCAGTTCGACCGCAGGATACGAAGTGCAGCAGAGTGGCTACGGACACCTAGGTGTCTACATATAGGAGCTAGCCAGGATTTACGCGGGCGGGCATATGCAGGGCAGGCAAAAAATACATGTGCTACACTCTCCGCTGTGGAAATGCAAACAGGGCATACATCAGAGGTCCCACTGGACCACTTAGTTGTAAATGCTCTAAGTGGAAGGGTGCCCACTCTAAACTGGAAGGAAAATGCTACTTACCAGTATACATCTGTTCTTGGCATGTAGAGCTGCAGAGATTCACACTATGTGCATAGATCGCCATCTGGTGTTGGGCTCGGATGCTTGCACTTTGTTGTTGTCTTGGAAGAAGTCTTTGTAGTCCCGAGATAGGTGACTCCTCCCTTGGACGATAGTGCGCATGGGCATCGACTCCATCCTCAGATTGTTTTTCGCCATGATGGGAAATGATGGAGTTTGTAAGAAACAGAAAGATGTCCATGAGAATGTATCTAAGTAAGATAACACTGGAACAGATACAGGTTCCGGGGAGGTGGGTGGGCGTGTGAATCTCTGCAGCTCTGCATGCCAAGAACAGATGCATACTGGTAAGTAGCATTTTCCGTTCGAGGCATATGAGCTGCAGAATTCACACTATGTGCATAGACTGTACAGCAGTGTCTCCCATAGCCGTGGTCGCCTGTATCTGTTGCAGTAGTTTGAAAAAGTGTTTTAAGAACAGCTTGGCCTACAGAAGCTTGTTGCTTTGCCTGCACATCTACACAATAGTGTTTGGTGAAGGTGTGTGTAGTAGACCATGTTGCTGCCTTACAAATGTCTTCTAGGGGAATGTTCCCTAAGAATGCCATGGAAGTCCCTAGTTTGCGTGTTGAATGCGCTCTAGGGGGAATTGCCAACATACGTTTTGCTTTCTGGTAGCATATTTGAATACATTTTACTATCCATCTGGCAATTCCAGCTTTGGAAATAGGATTGCCTTTATGAGGTGGACAGAAAGCTACGAATAGTTGCTTTGTTTTCCTAAAGGCTTTAGTCCTGTCTATATAGTAAAGTAGAGCTCTTTTGAGGTCAAGGGTGTGAAGAGCTCTTTCTGCTACAGAATCAGGGTTTTGGAAAAATACTGGTAACTCTACTGATTGATTAAGGTGGAAAGCAGAGATTACTTTGGGAAGGAATTTTGGATTTGTCCTAAGAACCACCTTGTTATGATGTACTTGTAAGAATGGTTCTTGTATGGTTAAAGCCTGGATCTCACTTACTCTCCTGAGAGAGGTGATTGCAACAAGGAAGGCAACTTTCCATGTAAGGAATTGTAATTCGCATTTGTGTAAAGGCTCAAATGGGGGACCCATGAGTCTAGTAAGAACAATGTTTAGGTTCCACACTGGAGAGGGTGGCAGTCTAGGTGGAATTATGCTTTTGAGGCCTCCCATAAAGGCTTTGATAGCGGGTACTCTAAACAATGACAAATGTTGTCTGTTTTGTAGGCAGGCGGCTAGGGCAGCCAGATGTAATCTTATTGATGAGTTTGCCAGATTGCATCTTTGGAGATGTAGCAAATAGCAGATAATGTTCTGAATTGAAGCATCTAAAGGTTGAATTTTGTTATTGTTGCAGTAAAAGACGAATCTTTTCCATTTAGCTGCATAGCAAGCTCTAGAAGTGGGGCGTCTGGCTTCTTTAATAATGTTCATACAGTCCGGTGGGAGGTTAAGGTAACCGAACTCTAGGATTTCAGGAGCCAGATTGCTAGATTCAGTTGTGCTTGATCTGGGTGCTTCATCTCTCCATGGTTCTGCGTCAGCAGGGTTGGGGAGAGACGTAGTTTTTGGTGTGGAACGACTGAGAGTTCCAGTAGCGTTGTGAACCATGGTTGCCGTGCCCATGTGGGAGCAACTAGGATCATTTTGAGAGACTGTTTGAGCTTGCGTACTACTAGTGATATGAGTGGGAGTGGCGGAAAAGCGTACGCAAATCTGCCTGACCAGTTCATCCATATGGCATTGCCCTTGGACAACGGGTGTGGGAACCTGGCGGCGAAGGTTGGCCATTTTGCGTTTGCATGGGTGGCGAATAGATCTATGTCTGGTTGGCCCCACATGTGGAAGAACGGTTGAAGAACTTGTGGATGAAGTTCCCATTCGTGAATCTGTTTTGTTTGACGACTTAACAGATCCACTATCCGATTGTTCACCCCTGGAAGATGTTCTGCTAAAAGTTATATTTTTTGTGGAATGGCCCATCTCCATATACTTTGCGCTAGATGAGACAGCTGCAAAGAATGTGTTCCTCCTTGAATTCTGTATGTAATACATTGCTGTTATGTTGTCTGTGCGTACTAGGACAGCTTTGTTGAGGAGATGTGTTTGAAACTACTTTAACGCTAGAAATACTGCCAGTAATTCGAGGTAATTGATGTGGAACAGTTTTTGATGAGTGGACCACCTGCCCTGAATTGTGTGGCTTAGAAGATGGGCTCCCCAGCCGGTGAGTGATGCATCTGCTGTTAGCACTATCTGTGGAACTGGCTCTAGGAACGGCCGCCCTGTGAAAAGGTTTTGTATGTTCCACCACTGCAGAGAGCGATGTGTGTGGCTGTCCACCAACACCAGATCTGTAAGTTGACCTTGAGCCTGGTTCCACTGACGTGCTAAGCATTCCTGTACAGGGCGTATTTGAAGTCTTGCGTGAGGTACAATGAAAATGCAAGAGGCCATCATTCCTATTAGCTGCATAAGCACGCGTGCTGGGAGAGCGTGTTGGGGCTGAAACTTGGAGATGAGGGTTTGCATACTGACTATCCTTGCTGGATTGGGGTATGCTAGAGCTTTGGAAGTGTCTATTGTGGCTCCTAGATACTGATGTATGTAGGAGGGATGAAGGTGTGACTTGGTGTAGTTTACTGTGAACCCCAAGTTGTGTAGAAGCTGAATGGTTTGGTAAGTGTGGTGAACACATTGGTTGTGTGACTTGGCTTTTATGAGCCAGTCGTCGAGGTATGGAAATACATGGATTTGTTGTCTTCGCATGTGCGCTGCTACTACTGCAAGGCACTTTGTGAAAACCCTGGGTGCTGTAGTCACTCCGAATGGAAGGACTTTGAACTGATAGTGTTGGCCGTCCACTGTGAACTTTAGGTATTTTCTGTGAGCAGGGTGTATGGGAATATGGAAGTAGGCGTCCTTGAGATCTAATGTGGCAAGGAAGTCGCCTTGTTGGAGCAGTGGAAGAACCTGTTGAAGAGTGATCATGTGAAAATGATCTGACTGTATGTAGCGATTGAGAGGTCTGAGGTCCAGGATTGGCCTTAGGGTACCGTCCTTTTTGGGGATTAGGAAGTAGAGAGAATACACTCCTGTCCCTTGATGTTGTATGGGAACTGGTTCTATTGCATGTTTTTGAAGCAGCGAAAGAACTTCCTGTTTGAGTGTGAGATGTTCCGTGGACATTGAATGCTGTTTGGGCGGTATGTTGGGTGGAGTTGCTGTAAGTTCCAGGCAGTAACCATACTGGATAATTTGTCTCACCCAGTTGTCTGTAGTGATGGAATTCCAGACAGGTAGGAACTGTGAGAGTCTCCCTCCGACCGGAGTGGAATGGTCTGGAGGGAAGTCGCTGCTTATTAGTGTTGTTGTTACCTCGGCCTCTTCCTTTGTTGTTATTCCCCCTGTATCCACCTCTAAAATATCCCTTGTTGGGGGAAGTTTGTGAGGGGTTCTTGTAGGAGGAAGAAGCAGCGTCTGCACTGATGTTTTTGGATGCTCCTCAATAGAAGGAGCGTTGAAAGGAACCTCGTGTGGATGGGGACTGTAATGCACCCATGGACTTAGCAGTCTCAGTGTCCTTTTTCATTTTTTCTAGAGGTGTATCTACAGCTGGGCCAAAAAGTTGTTCTTGATTGAACGGCTGATTGAGGATAGTTGTTTGTACCTCCTGTTTGAAGCCAGAAATGCGCAACCAGGCATGCCTTCTTAGTAACACACTAGTGTTAATGGACCTAGATGAGGTGTCTGCTGCATCGAGGGCACACTTGATTGATGCATTGGTTATTAATTTGCCCTCCTTAATTAAATCATTGGCCTTGGTCTTATATTCATCAGGCAAATGTTGCAATAGGGTTTCCAGCTGGTCATAATGGGCCCAATCATACCTGGCAAGTAATGCCTGCGCATTGGCTATACTCCAGTTATTAGCTGCTTGGGCAGCAACTCGTTTGCCCGAAGCGTCTAATAATTTAGACTCTTTGTCCGGAGGTGGAGCATCACCGGAGGTCTGAGAGTTGGCGCGTTTTCTAGCGTTGGTCACCACTAGAGAACCTAAAGGGAGTTGACCCTTGATGTAGGTGGGATCATTGGGAGCGGGTTTATATTTTTTGTCAATTCTAGGATTGAGAATTCTAGCTCTTACGTGGTCCTTGAATATGTCTGGTGCGTGTTTAATGACGCCTTTTAACATTGGTAAAGTCTGTACAGTCCTTTGTGACTGTGCTAAGGTGTCCATTAGGAAGTCCTCCTCTATGGGGTCCGAATGCATTTGAACGCCATGGTACTTGGCAGCTCTGTCTATAAGTTGACCAAAACCAATATTGTCATCTGGGGGAGAGGGCTTTGTGGGGTATGCATGAGGATCAGGAAGGTCTAGAGGATCTACTGGGTCATCATAGTCATCCCAATTGTCCTGTGGTGTGTGTGTGTCATCAGGGTCAATAAAAGGGTCATTATCTCCTCCCCCACCCCGTAAATCATCATCATCTTGTGGTGGTGGTGAGTATGTTGGAAGTATGGGAGAATTTGGAAAAAAGAAAGGTTCAGTAGGAAGAACAGGAGAAGAGGGTCGTAAAGGTGAAGTGGCACAGTCTCTCTTCTTTACAGGCACCTCAGGGATGTGTGGGGTGTCGAATTTTCTCTTGTTGTGTGGAACATTGATGATATGTCCTGTTTTAGGGTCCACTTGAAGAATTTTTTGTTGCGGATCGATGGGATCCGGTCGAAAAAGTCCTTCCTGTTCGGTAGTCGCCTTCGGCGCCGATTTTTTCGGGTCCGAGCGAGGTTTAGATTTCTGCTCTGGAGCCTTGGAAGAGGTTTTTGGATCCTTCAACTTCGGTGTGGAGTCGGAAATCTTTTTCGGTTCCGAAGATTTTGGTTTCGGATCCGAGGCCTTTTCCTTTGACGCCGAGGTGGTCGGTGCCGATGGCTTTTTGGGGATTGCGAGAGCAGGACGAGCTCCCGGCTTCGGTGCCGATGGTGTCTGCGGGGCGGTGATATGCGGCTTGCTCGGTCCCGAGCCGCCGGAAGGCTTATCCTTTGTCTTCGGAGCCGGGCCCGGGGGCGGGGCTTCTGAAGCTTTCTTTCGGTCGCGACTGGGGCCAGCAGGCTAAGTCTTGACCGGAGCCTTCTTCTTTTCAGGTGGGGTTGGGGTAGGGGCAGTTGTACTCACTCGTTGACCTGGAGTGATGTGGTCGTCTGAGTCGGAGTTGTCTGCCTCGGAAACGATTTGCAGGTCCTCCGAATCATCCTCCGGGACATCGGGGCCTTCGTTGAAGATGTCCTCCGGCACCGGAGCTGCTTGTTGCGCCATAATGTGTCGTCGGGCCCGGCGATCACGGATAGTCTTTTTTGATCGAAAGGAGGCGCAGGCCTGGCAATTATTCTCGTTGTGCTCAGGCGAGAGGCAGAGGCTACAGACCTTGTGTTGGTCGCTGTGTGGGAATCTAGCTCCACACTGGGGGCATTTTTTAAATGGAGTCCTTTCCATTAGCCGTAGGCCCGAATGGCGTCGATAGGCCCAGCGGCCCGCGTCGACGACCGGAATAGAGGATTTGAGGAGCGCGCCGAAGAGCACGCGAAGGAAGACAATACCGTCGAGTTTTTTTGATGTTTTGCGCGTCGAAAGTAGGGTACGAACCGGAGCCCAGAAGTTACATCCGAACCCGATGGCTGGGAAAAACAATCTGAGGATGGAGTTGATGCCCATGCGCACTATCGTCCAAGGGAGGAGTCACCTATCTCGTGACTACAAAGACTTCTTCCAAGACAACAACAAAGTGCAAGCATCCGAGCCCAACACCAGATGGCGATCTATGCACATAGTGTGAATTCTGCAGCTCATATGCCTCGAACATATAGCTTCATGTCTATAGAGCCAGTCACCTGGTCCCCGTATATCTCATACACACTCGAAGGTTTAAAATCAAGAAAGTCGATGACCAGCTTGGAAGACACAGATTTTCTGGAGTCATTAAATGCTACGTCGCCCAATAAGACATCTTGAGTGAGTTTGCGGACGGGAAGCTGGTAGTAGCAGGATGCTTACAAAGATCTGTTAGCCCAAGGAGCTGGAACGACTCTTTTAATGTTCACAAGCCAGGGAACTTTATGGAATTGACTAGTGGCTATTACATAATGGAGGGCTATTGCAAAGTGAACAAGTTCTGGAGTTGTCCAAAGTCGGCATCAACATAACAGAGGACGTAGTCTGGCCTTGCCAGCAAGGCTTCTTACTCCCATGTCCAGGGAAAGAAGATACAGGAGGGTACTGGGGGAAGGAATGCGAGGTTGAGTAGGAATTTATTTTCAGTACTGGTTATCAACTCAATGTTAGAAAACCCCATAACTCAGCTTCATAAAGGATGGAACCCAAGACCTTAGTCTTATAAATGCGAAACGCAGGTGAAATGGGTTTGGAATATGATGCGCAGCATTCTTTGTGTAATGCCCCTGTGAGTTGTTTGAGCTTAAAGGTGGCTTTGTTAATATCGGATTTCCAGGACATACGTCCACTGAACATAATCCCTAAATACGTAAAGTAGTCCACCATCTCAAGAGGTACCCCCCAAAACAATATTCTTCCTAAACAACTTCTGGGGATTAAAGAACATCGGCTTTGAGTGATATTGATCTCCAGTCCCAGAGAAAGGAAAAACTCCTCAAAGCGATGAAGAAATTTCTGTACCCCGCTTAGGGTCTTGGAGATCAGCAGCGTGTCGTCTGCAAATAACAGAATTGGGGTTTTGGTTCGAGCCAGTACAAGGGCATGTGTTTCGACCTGTACCAAGAATGGGACGATATAATTGATAAATAGAGAAAAGAGCGTGGGGGACAATATGCAGCCCTGGCGTACACCTCTGAGAACTGGAACCTTATCGGTCAGCTCATCCTGTTTCCCCTACCTGGTGCGAGCGAAATTGCTCTCATGGAGATGTATCATCAAAGACAAGAGACTCTGGGGCATCATTGTAGCCAAGACCTGCCAGAGGGTAGAGCGTGGGACCAAATCAACAGTAGATCTGAGGTCGACAAATACAACGTAAAGCTTGCCTTTGCCGATGATAATGGTATGCCAAAAATCAGGAGAAAACGAAAAGCTTGATCAATAGTAGAAATTTTCAGACTACTTCTCCTTCCAAGAGGCATGCTTGGTCAATTACCTGTGGAGGAAAAACCTGAGTGGGACCAGGTGCGGCACCTAGAAGTGGAGCTGCCCACTTGGATGCCAATCCTGGGCCTAAGCCATTAAGTGCTTAGCTTCTTTTTCTTTTTTGGCCTTCCCATGCATTCGAGCACACTTCTCAAAGGACTTGGAATCATGACGGGCTAAGACATCACAAACAGATGTCGTGAGGATCCAAAATCGACATATGTTTGCCACAAAAGTGGCAACATTTAAAGCCTTGCAGCTTTGGAGGAGAAATTATTCCTAAAAAATTGCACTTTGAAAGCTTATAGCGTAAGGTTCCGAGTAGAGCCACGCCGGAGTTGCATGCTAGGATGTGGGGGGGAAAAAGTAACGGACGTCAGTGTACTGGGATTGCACCATGTGCAGTTCTGTGACGTATGTCCAGGGTGAAGCCTGGAGCCAAGCTGGAGATGTGGCAGTACTGGAAAATGATTACAGTTTCCGGATACATTCTGCTGCCTGAGAGGATTCAAGACATGAAGAATCTGCAAGTACAAGTATCCATCAG
Source organism: Calotriton arnoldi (assembly GCA_963921515.1). Lineage (NCBI taxonomy): Eukaryota > Metazoa > Chordata > Amphibia > Caudata > Salamandridae > Calotriton > Calotriton arnoldi. The sequence goes on along the minus strand of CAWUFW010000074.1, from coordinate 3,267,550 downwards.
AAAGAAACCACTATGACAATCACTGCTGAACAAAGTAAACATTTCTAAATGTTTTCACGTCAAAGAAAATGTGAATGACACTTCTCACAAGCAATGGCTGCAGAGGCCGACCTGAAGCAATCAATGACTAAAGAGGGTTGACTCAAAGCTCCTCTTTAGATATTTTTACATCAGCTCTGACAGACAGCTTAAGGGGTATCTAACCAAGCCAAAAATGGCTAATATGGAGTGCTGACATTTTTTTTTTATGGTTTTATAAACTAGTGATAGCTCCATTTGAAGCTTTCTTTTATTATGCTTTCACTAGGGAGTAGTATGCAGTTTTTACTTGCACAAAACATGAACCAAAGAGTGGTGATACCACGGGCTCAGCAATAAGAACCTAGGACGAGTAGTTTATATTTAAAGTATACCGTAGTTTAATTCACTTACTTCCATTTTCTCCTCTAGTTCGTGTAGGAATTCCCCATCTGTTGCAACGGATGACATTGATGTGGAGCTCTTAGCACTTAAAATGGCACGGGAGATGTACTCAAGGCGCTGCTGAAGTGAAATTTCTGTGCTACATTGTAGGAAAGAAAAGCCTTGTAAATATGTATTAATGCCAAAATGAAAATGAATATTTTAGTAGTGTAACTTGCAGACTAATTAACCTATCTCTTATTGCCCTACAGATCTCAATCTATAGTTACTTGCCTCAGACCTAGCAAAATGCAACACCCAAGACAGAAGTTCTTTATTCCGATATCTTTGTTGCTGCCCATATGCCAACACGTGTTTCGTCTACAACTGTTTGAGTCACAGCAGACTTCATCAGGGCAATGCATTAAGTCTGTCAAGATCGATCAACATTACATCCAAGTACGGGTTGGCAGTATTAAAATAAAAAATCTTATGTCCACTATCTAATATCTTAAATCCAGGTATGGGATATTATTTCTCCCGCAAGCGTGTCAAAAGAGGAGTTGGTCCGCTGAGTACTGATTTAAGATATTAGATACTGGACATAAGATTTTTTATTTTAATACTGCCAACCCGTACTTGGATGTGCAGGCAAGCAGCATTTGGAAAACTTAACAAAATTATGAAAGAACCTTTCCGGAAAAAGAAAAGAGCAGAACTGCAACCCTGCCAGTATAAACTGCAGGTTTCTCTGAGAACTAGTAACAGGATCCAGACTTAGATGGTACATGGTTTCTAGTGCCCTGGGAAGAGGATGACATAAGCGTGCAATGTAAAGTGAGCACCAAACAATTGTATTTTAATTCCAAAGATGCATAAACGTTGGCAATTCCTAAGAAGTGAGTTGTCCTGGGTCAGCCCAAAACGGCTGGGTTTAGACTGAGAGGAGGAGCAGATGTAGGGATGTAGGCAATAAGAAATAGTTCAGGCCAATGGCCAGCGAGGACGAAAGACAGAAAAAGCACTCAACAAATTAAAAGCTGAAGATCACCCAGACCAGAATCCCTAACAATAGAGACGCAATACCAATACATTTCAGCCCAAACTCCCTGTCGTCACTAAAAGGAAAGAGAGTGTTCATCTTTTCTGCTGGTTGACTCGCTGCCCGACAGACTTCAACTAAAGCCATGTTGGCCTTTGACCCGGACGATAATTCTATCCACCCTCACATAGGAATTCGTAGTGGTATGATTGGCTTAGTTAGCAAATGTGAGAACAAATAGATTACCCTCTCTTTTCATCACTTTCATCTTAATCGAACAGGCATTCAGTGGAAGTTTATTTTTTATTTTGTCACAGAAAAACTGTTCTATGATCATGAGATTGTTGTGGTGTATTTGCTAATGATTCCTGGTAATTTAACATACACTGCCTATAATAGCTTATATGGGGTTTGCAGGAGAGCAGAGCATTTGGTGCTTCTATTTATTTCTCCTGACAGAGGTTGGACAGGATCTCAGACATTTTATGTAAAGACAGAGTGAGTGCCAAGGAGCTCTGCCTCCAGACACCTATGCATGAAAGGGGAGATTACCTCAGTTCACATCTCCTCTTTGCAGTCACTCTTTCAAATCATCTATTGATTCAGAAACCGCTGTACCAATCCCTGGCATTGTGATAAATAACATTTAAAGACACCGAATGACAGAATCGGGGAAATGTTATGTGAAATGTATGTGTTACTATTTATAGAGCACAATCCATTCTACGCTGCATGCAGTTGGGTCTTGTAAAAAACACCACAACTGCAAGAAAAAGGCATGGGAGCAGGGTTTCTTTGGCGTAGCTTGTCTGGAGAGCTGAATGCTACAAAACTGGACTATAACGTACCGCTGCCACTTCGATTAAATGTCTAAAATCAGTCTAACCAGGGAAAAGATGCTGCTCAAGACAATCCGTCTAACAAGCATTGGCACAGCCAATAGAGCACGCCTTTGAGACCAAACTCTGTTTAGCCACAGCATCCTGGCTGGGGTGTTGCATGGCTCAAGAATTTTTCTTTAAAAAAATAAAGATTTTGACGCGGTTAGGCGTGTCATTTTGTAAGGTGCGTGACTTGTAGCAGTGACTCATTACCTACAAAGTGATATTGACACTTTTTTCCGTTTTAGTAACCTACCTAGGTTGATCAGTAACTAATAAGAAAAAAAAGCATGAAAGTGTTTTTTATTTTTATTTTTAAATGGAGGTGGGGTAAGTAACTTGGGAAGCAACACGGGGGCCAGTTGGGGAACGCAACAGAGGGTGCAAGAGGCGGTAGCAAGACAGGGGACTCAGAATTTTAAAGCAGGTGTTGAGAAGCAACACAGGGGCATGAGGTGGAGCAACATGGGGACAAGGGGTGGAGCAACATGGGGACAAGGGGTGGAGCAACATGGGGACAAGGGGTGGAGCAACATGGGGACAAGGGGTGGAGCAACATGGGGACACGGGGTGGAGCAACATGGGGACAAGGGGTGGAGCAACATGGGGGAGTAGGTGAGGGATCAAATAGAAAAAAGAGAGAGACGTGAGATAACAGGGTGAAAGCACACATGCGAGAAGGCAATGTGCGGAGAAGCACATAGGGAAGAGAGTAACACGAAGGGCGGCAGAGTAGAGGGGACAGAAGCACACAAGAGAGACAAAAGGAAAAAAAATGCACTACATAGAGTGCTTAAACAAAAAGAAAAAAGTAAAGCCTGAAGAACAAGTTACTTGCCTTCGGTAACGATATATCTGTAAGAGACATATATTAGTTATAGATTCCTTACCTTAGAATTACCCCCAGGCGTCAGACTGGATCCGGAGAATTTTTCTGTAGCAGTACCCATGCGCGTCGGTAGGTGGCGTCGGAAGACTCCGCGTCCGCCGTCGCAGGGATGACGTTGCAATGTCTGCTTAGACGCCGCTCCTGCGTGCTGATGTCAGTTCTTTACACAACATTCCACGACAGAAGCGCAGAGCCATGCAAGACACTGACCACCGGTGCACAAAACTAGGGCCCTGAAAGGGAGTCCCTTACAGTAGAAGTCAGTTCGCAGAACGGGGAGGATGGGTGAAGCGGTAAGGAATATATAACTAATATATGTCTCTTGAAGATATATTGTTACCGAAGGTAAGTAACTTGTTCATCTGAAAGAGACAATTAGTTATAGATTCCTTACCTTAGAATAGATACCCCAGCAATGCCAACCCCGGAGGTGGGGCTGCGTACTAAGTTCACACCAGAAAGTCCTGGAGAACAGAACGGCCAAAATAGCCGTCTCTCCGGACTTGGCTATCCAGGCAATAATGTTTGGTGAATGTGTGCAAAGATGCCCACGTGGCTGCCTGGCAGATGTCAATGAGCGGGACTCCACGTCCTAAAGCAGTGGTGGCTGCTGTCGCCCTGGTAGAATGGGTGTGCAGTCCTACTGGAGGTTCCTTTTCGCAAAAGAATAGCAGATTTTGATGCATAGGACAACCCATCGAGAGATGGTACGTTTGTGCACGGCCCGACCTTTCTTAGCGCCCACATAACCCATGAAGGGTTGATCATCCAACCGGAAATCTTTAGTGCAGTCAAGGTAGAAGGACAGCGCACATTTTGGGTCCAGACGGTGGAGCCTCTCCTCCTCTTTGTAATGGTTCGGAGGCGGGAAGAAGGTGGGCAATGTGATGGTCTGACCTTTGTGAAAAGAGGTAACCACTTTGGGCAGAAAGCGGGCATAGTGCGAAGGACCACTTTGTCTGGATGAACTGCAAGAAAAGGAGGCTTAGAGTAAAGAGCCTGAAGCTCACTCAACCTGCGAGCAGATGAGATGGCAAGCAGGAAAGCGGTCTTCAAGGTAAGAAGACGGAGAGGACAATTATGTAGTGGCTCGAAGGGAGCACACATAAGGAAAGTAAGAACCAGATATAAGTCCCACTGGGGCATTACGAAAGGAGAGGGAGGAAAGATGAGTAATGCCCTTTAGAAATCTATTTACAATTGGAGACTTGAAAAGAGAAGGCTGATCAGGAAGGTGCAAAAAGCCAGAGATGGCTGAAAGGTAGCCTTTAAGAGTGCCCAGAGCAGAGTCCTACAGGGCCAAAGATAGAATGAAGAGGAGAACCTCTGAAAAAGGAGCAGAAAGGGGATCCACAGCCTTTGCTTTGCACCATGCCACAAATGTATTCCATCTACAGGCGTATACCGTTTTAATGGAGGGGCGCCTGGCTGCCAAGATGACATTACAGACTTAGGGAGGAAGGTCGAAAGCTGTCAACTGTCGCCGCTCAATCTCCACGCAAGGAGGTGGAGGCTGGACAGGTTCGGGTGGAGGAAAGTCCCCTGCTGCTGCGACAAAAGATCCTCCCGAAGAGGCAGTCTGATCAGAGGATCGACTGCCATGCTCAAGAGCTGGGGGTACCAGTCTCTCCATGCCCAGTCCAGAGCTACAGGAATGACTTGGGCCCGGTCGTGCTTGATCTTCTTCAGCACTCAGGGCAGAAGTGGTACAGGCGGAAAGGCGTATAGGAGGCCGCAATTCCACTCGCAACGAAAAGCGTCGCCGAGCGAGTGCCGCCTTGGAAACTCCAATGCGCAGAACTGCTGACACTGCGCATTCTCTTCAGTGGCGAACAGATCTAACCAAGGCTCTCCCCACTGCCGAAAGAGACCTTGCACCACCTCGAGTTTAGACGCCATTCGTGATCCATCATGCACTGTCGACTGAGTTCAGCCGCCCTGGCATTCAGAGAACCTGCCAGGTGTTGAACCACCAGGGAGATGCCCTGATGTTCCAGCCATGTCCTAAGGCGAAGAGCCTCTTGACATAGGGTCCACGACCCCACCCCGCCCTGTTTGTTGCAGTACCACATGGTAGTGGTGTTGTCTGTGAACCCCTGCACTACTCTTCCTTTGACAGAAGGAAGGAATGCCTTCAGTGCAAGACGGATTGCCGGAGCTCCAAAAGGTTGATGTGGAGACCGGACTCCGCCTGAGACCAGAGACCCCTGATCTCCACCTCTCCCACATGGCCGCCCCATCCCAGGAGTGACGCATCAGTCACTACTGTGAACTCTGGTTGGGAAAGGAAGAGGGATCTGCCGCTGACCCAATTCTGGTTCATGAGCCACCATTGCAACTGACGTTCAGTCCCCTCCGAGATCTGGACGACATCCAAAAGATTCCCCTGATGCTGCGCCCACTGGAACTTCAGATCCCACTGCAGAGCCCGCATATGCCACGTGGCATGATCCACCAGCAGGAGGCCATGAGTCCCAGAAGCGTCAGGGTAATTCGCACCGAAATACGGGATAGAGGCTGAAACATCGGTATCATAGCCCGAATATCCTGGACTCGCTGCTCGGGAGGATAAGCCCGAAACTGCGCTGTATTCAGAACTGCTCTGATGAAAAGGAGCTTCTGAGAGGGAATCAGGTGTGACTTCGACACGTTGATAGTGAACCCCAGCCGAGTGCAGGAGGTCCACCTTAGTCTGGAGGTGGGAGACGACAGCCTGGGGCGAGCTCGCCTTCAACAACCAGTCGTCGAGATAGGGGAAGACTGGAGCCCCTGATCTGCGCAGATGAGCTGCGACCACCGCCATCACTTTCCTGAACACCCGAGGGGCACTGGTAAGGCCAAAGGGGAGCACAGTAAACTGAAAATGCTTGGCAGGCTGGGGATGTGGAAGTAGGCGTCCTGCAAGTCCAACAAATCCCCTGCAAACCTCAAATTTAGCTGAATAAAATCAAATTTTTCTCAAATTTCTGCATGGGAAAGTTGTTGGATCACCGGACTGACACAAATTTCATACCAGCAAGCGTTCCCCCAGGTCTCCTGATAAAAATGGTACCTCATTCGCATGGGTGGGCCAAGTACCCGCGACAGGCAAGGGCCCAAAACGTATTGTGGAGACATCAAAATTACCCATCACAAAACGAGCTGGTTTTGCAAGGGGGCCACCTGGGTTTTTGGCCCTGGGATCGGCAGCCATCTAGGGAAACCTACCAAACCCACACATTTCTGAAAACTAGACACCCGGGGGAGTCCAGGGAGGTATGGCTTGCGTGGACCCCCCAACGTTTTCCTACCCAGAATCCAATGCAAACCTCAAATTTAGCTGAAAGAAAATCACATTTTTCTCAAATTTCTGTGTAGGAAAGTTGTGGGATCACTGGACTGACACAAATTTCCTACCAAACAGCGTTCCCCAAGGTCTCCCGATAAAAATGGTACCTCACTCGCATGGTTGAGCCAAGTACCCGCGACCGGCGAGGGCCCAAAACGTATTCTGGAGACATCAAAATTACCCATCACAAAACAACCTGGCTTTGCAAGGGGGGTCACCTGGGTTTTTGGTCCCGAGCTCGGCGGCCATCTAGGGAAACCTACCAAGCCCACACCTTTCTGAAAACTAGACACCCGGGGGAGTCCAGGGAGATATGGCCTGCATGGACCCCCCCCAACGTTTTCCTACCTAGAATCCCATGCGATCCTCAAATTTTGCTGGGAAAAAAAATAATCACATTTTACACATATTTTTGTGTGGGATCACCGTGTCGGCACAAATGTCCTATCACACAGCGTTCCCCTCAGTCTCCCGAGTAAAATGATCTGGGGGCAGAGGCTAGAAAGACTGAATTGCCCCACCAAAAAATTGGGGGAGCAAAGGCCCTTGCCCAAGGGGCCGCTCCCCCTCCCTGGTGTCTAGTGGGTGGATCCCTGCTTGGGGATCGCCCCCTTTCCAATGATACCTCTCCTGACTTTCTAAGTGCTCAGGGGGCTGAGATAGCCCCCTGAGCAAGTATAAAGTGAAACTGAAATGGCTCATTTCAGTTTCGATTTCTATGAAATGTCAGCGCAACGTGCGCGCTGATCATCATTTCACAGAAACCAGGTGAACAGCCTCTGGAGCTGGGGAAGCTCTTACCCACCTCCCGAGGCTGTGTGGGGGGGGGGGAGGGGGAGAGGAGGAAATCCCTCTGGTGCCCGCAGGGTTTTCTGGTGACATGTGTGAGAACGGCCGGGAGCCGTCCTAAGCACACGAGCTCAGTGGCTCTGGACGGCTACCGGCCGTCCAGAGCACCCAAGGGGTTAAAAGGATGCATACAGCAACATCGTATAAGCATCAACTTCCACTCCTGGTTGCTCAACGCTGTGATCGACGAGGGGGTTGGTTTGGTCTAGATCAGTGGACGACAGCCAGAGTTACGGTACTGGGGGATCTTTTTGTGAGGGGTGAATCCTGTCCCTTTTTGGAACTTTAGGATCTCCCGGCAGGGCACTTTTTGTTACATGTCGCGCTGGTTCACAGGATACGCAAGTGGTGGAGCACTGGGGTGGCAGAGCCACCAGAGCACGACTGCATCTGCCTTCTTTTTCTCATTACAGGCAGGTATTAATGAATCCATCATACATGCACCCAAAGGGTACCTTAGAGGTACCCCCTGAAACCTACTAGTCCACTACTGTGCTGGCTGACTGGTACAGTCCAGCCTGCCACCACAGACGCGCTTCTGACCTCCTAGGAGGCGAGAGCCCTGCTCTCAGAGGTCAGGAACAATGCCTGTTCTGGCAGGAGGATTTTACACCTCCTCCAAACAGGATGGCTAGCAATCAGCATACCAAGGATTCAAAGCCTTTGCCGCCTTTGATGGGCGACTCTGGCATCTCCCAGATGTGGGAGATCCCACCCCCTGCCCGGAGGTCCTTTTGGCACCAGGACAGGCAGGAAATTGGTATGTGAAGTAGGCGTGGAGCACACCCAGGACAGTTACACCCTTAAGGTGAGCTGCCCGACGTGCCTCACTCTAGGAAAATTCCATCTTGGTGATGGCAGAATTTAGAAAAACTGGAACACGGCTATGCTCACTTCCCACAGGAAGTAGTTATATAGGGGGCATAGTGACCCGAAGGGTAGGTAGCCCATTGGCTACTACCCTCCACTCCCCTAATACTCCTAAATTTAGTATTTAGGGGGATCCCTGAAACCAGAACTTCAGATTCTACTGACTACAAAAAAAGAAGAGAACACTGAAGAGCCGACACCCGCAAGAACTAAAGACTGCTGGATTTATTAATACATGCACCCAAGAGGGTACTTAGAGGTACCCCTAAAACATACTAGTCCACTAGTGTGCTGGCTGACTGGTACAGTCCAGCCTGCCACCACAGACACGCTTCTGACCTCCCAGGACTTTTGGCATCAAACCCTGCCTACCGCACAGAACTAGACAACTGCAAAGACCAGACTCGTCCCGCAGCTGTGCATCCTCCACAAACCCCGGAGGGTTGCCAGCCCTTCCCAAGCAGCCACCATCTCCCTTGGAGTAGCGGAGCTACTCCCCTGCAGCCTACAGGTACAGACGTGACGTCCGGTTTAAAGAAGCTACTGTCCACTGGGTCCACCGAGCAGTAGCCGCCCAAGAAAAGGTCAGCACACTCAAAGAGGTCAGATCCGTCTTCCTGCCACGCCTGAAGACATCCATGAGCCCTCCTGCACCAATACCCAGGTACAAGACCCTTGCAGCAACCAAGGCTTGTTGAAAGTCCAGTCCGTACTCCAACTTCAGCACTGATGACCAGCCAACGAGGGACATCAGCACCACAGAGACCAGCCCCAAGAGTGGCCCAGCTGGCCTGTTTTTGGCCCCCTTGCTGGTCCTGACCGACAACAGTAAGCACCTTGATGTACGAAAGCCAGCCAACTACAAGCACTCTGCACCCGAGCCACCTGGCCCAGGCCTAAGGAAACCAACAGCTCCCCTGTGCTCCCTGGACCCTTACGACCCGAGCCCACCATTGGGAGCTCCCGGACTTGTCCCCAAGTCCCCCTTTGCAACCTATTTCCAAGTGGCCCCCCTCCTTTCCACAGAGTACCGCGCAAGGCTACCAACTCGTTCAACACCTGTGCCCCCGGACTCACCAGGGCAGATGAGACCGATCTGCTGGTGGAACTTTGGTACTTGTCTCTCTGCCACGTAGCGACAGAAAGGGTCCCACGAAAAGTATTGCAAGTATATGTATGTAGTGAATGTTCTTTCTTCCATAGGAAATTATTACATGTAAAAATGCACTGTTGGTTAACATTGTTAAATCTGTAAAAAGTCTAGTCCGAAAAAGCACTTACCTCTTTACGAACTTCTTGGTTTCAAAATATACATAAAAATACCTGTTATTTTTCTAAATTGCTGTGGATCTTGTTTTGAGTGTGTGCGCATCATTTACTGATTGTGTGTGCAACAAATGTCTAACACTCCGCTCTGATAAGCCTAAGGCTACTCGCCCACATTACACTAGATAGAGCACATTGGCATTGCTAGAGCAAGCCCCTGTCCACACATAAGGGATACCTGGTTTCTTTACACAGCATACCTCTTTTTGGTATACTATATAAAGAGTCAGCTTCCTACATTGGAGGTGCAGCAGTGGGATACAAGACTTCACATTTGCTGTGCAGCTGTTAATAAGTGATTCCACTAAGGAATCCAAAATTATCTTTAGCTAAGAAATCTTTTTTTTTGTCAAATTCGAATTTTCTTCTTAATTGTTTAAATGTAACTGTTAGGGCCTTGTGTTAAGACCCCCAGTCCACACTATTTAGAATTTAAAAAGCATACTGATAGTTATGCCTAAAAGTCGATTTTAGAAGTTTTTGTAGTTTTTCTGAAAAGGTCCCAACTTTAGCAAACAATGAGCTTTACAGGGGGCATGGATCAGGATCCCAACCTGGCCCCTTACCTGCTGCTTAGCTAACAGCAGTTAAGAGTCCTCTGTAAGAATTTAAAAATTAGAACTAGCTCACATCCTACCACTGCAACACTTCAGAAGCTTCTGGCAGAGTATAAGCTGGCCCATCCAAGGGATGACACCACTCCTCCTGAGGGTCAGGGTGGGGATGAGCTTGATCCTCCTCCACTAGAAAGTGAAGATGTGGTCCCTTTACCCAACCACAGAGAAACGGTGCCGAGAGTGCCTTCCTCTACTGATGATAGGTCAGGCCATTCAGGATGCATTGAAGAACTCACTGAGGATGAGATTCTTCATGAAAGCCTAGCCCGAGGGATAGCCCTAGGGGACAGGATACTGATCACAGAAAGGGCTGTGATGGGTCTAGCACCCATGAATGGTGGCAAACAACAAATAAACAGGGGCAGAGAGAAAACCTTTGACCCTAAAATCCCCAAAGAGATTGTCCCCAAATATGTGGAGGGTGATGATATCACCATATGGTTTACAGTCTTTGAGAGGGCTTGCAAAATGAAAAAGCTCAACCAAACGCATTGGGGTTCTCTATCTGGGACCTGTTCTCAGGAAAGTGCAGAGATAGACTCCTGAAACTTAATGAGGCAGATGCTGAGTCCTATGACCTCATGAAGGATACCCTGATTGAGAGCTTTGGACTCACAACTGAGGAGTACGAGATATCATTGACTTCTCAGTCAAAGCAAAACACTCGGTGGCTGGTTGAAAGGTAGCCAGATGCAAGACCATGATGGGCGTTATAATTTAATTATGAAAGAGCATCCGTTAAGTAACTGTTTCCAAAAATTGCATCAGTACTTAGATGACCTAGGTCCAGTCTCTCCCCAAGAACTGGGAAAGAAGGCTGACCACTGAGTCAAGACTAGGGTGTACAAATAGTCTCATGGAGGGGTTGATGATCCTCCCTAAGGGAGAGAAAGTGGGCAGTCTAAAGATTTTTAAAAAATGAGTCCTCTAAAGTCTCCCAAAAACCTGTTTAGGAGGTTGAGCCTAGAGATACTACACAGTCCAAGGGAGGGTACCAGGGTAAAAACTGGGATGCAAGAAGGCTTGGTGCTTCCATTATAAGGCCAATGGGCACCGAACTGAAGACCCTAACTGTCCAAAAAAGGTTCCCCCTGGCCCATCTGTAGTTCCTACTGCAGTGGTAAGTCTCAAGATGGAATCCTTGGTGTACCCTGGACATGTCAGAGAGCACACTGAAGCCACTTTAGTCTCAGAGGGTGGGGTGGATGTAGCTGCCCTGGCTGTCTGGCACAGTAACATGGAGAAATACAGACAACAGCCACATATCAATGGGGTTAGATTGGAAGCATTGAGGGATACAGGTTCAAGTCATGTTGACTGAAAAACTGATACTTGACTGGAGAAACCTATCCAGTCATCAATGCTGACAACCAAACTAAGGTCCATCCCATGGCAATCTTGTCCTTAGAATGAGATGGGATTAGTGGCCAAAAGAAGGTAGTTGTATCCTCTACAATTCCTGTAGTCTGTATTCGCTGTTACATGCACACGACGACCCTGTTTTTTCAATCTGTATCTTAGCCATGCTTACCATGTACCTGAAATGTTGCTATATTTGTTTCATGCAACCTGTCTGTGCTGGAAGTGTCGTTCTCTATTGTCTGTTACATTTCAAAAAATCAAAATAAAGTTTAAAAAAAAAAAACTATCAGGCATTGGTGTTTACAAATTCATTTAACATTTTATTTATAAATCTTGCCAAATTGTACCTGTGCATATCTGCCAGCTTTGCCAAAACTCTGGCAGCATTACCGAAATTCCGATTTTTCTCATAGTGTCTCCAAAGCAAATCCATATATCGGACCTTATTTTGATCAATCTTGGCCATACGAACCAAATAAGGCTCCAAATACGGAGAATTTATCTAGAAGAAACATACAAGTAATCATTCAACTAAAATCATGGAAAACAAAAAAATATATAAATACATATACTATTTATTTTTCCAGATTTATAGCATGAAATTGCTCTCATATATTATAGTAAGCACCAATCTGCAATGTATGTCTTTTGAAAAAATCTAAGTCCTTTAATTAAAACCATCACTATACAACATCTTACCTCTAGTAGTTTGTCAGTCAGGTCAGTTTGTATCAGCCAATTATATAATGCAATATTAAAGAGTTCATCTGTTGATCGCTGAGTGAGTTTTAGCATATGTTCAAACTAAGATGGGAAAAAGGAAACAGATCAGACACTAGATGTATTCCAAAAAGTACATTTCTCATTCTTATAACATAAAAAAATGGATGAAACTCAAAAAAGAAACAAAGTTACTTATCTACAGTATCTTTTCTCCAGTGTTGGTATCTTTCAGAGATTAACATGCTATGAATGATTCCCAATCATGGTACCGAAAATCTCAGGACATCATTTACAGACATTTATAGCAAGGAAACATTATTAGAGCAATATGTGCTGCCCAACTCGCATTCAGCCGATGAAGTGGAAAGGCCTAACCTTCATCCCTGTAGGTCATACTGAGAGCTTCAAAGAAAAAATGTGTGACGGGTGTAAACACAGCATCATATGGGAAGAGTGTAGGCCACATGTGAATCTCTAAACACCAATTCTGGAAAACTATAGCTATTTGTAAGTAACGTATCTTTCACCACTTTGATTCTAACATAGATTCACATGTTTTGAATTGCAACTAGCAAGCAGCTTGTGAAGGGCAACCCCTGAAGAGCTGTTGACTCTCCCTGAACTGAAGGGAGCATGTCAATGAGTGGCTGACTTTAGGAGAGGTTCTCCTGCTAAAAGCACTGATGTAGCTGCTATACTTCTGAGAGGAGAATGGGGGTACCGTGGAGGACAGTGCACTATATAAGTGAACTCTAATTAATTGTACAGCTAATCAAGCCTTACTCCTTATCCATGGCACTGACGAGCAATTAACTGTAAGGGATATTCTCTAGAGTCTAACCAAACAAGCTACATGAGGCCCATCCATGGAGCAATGCTTATGATCTGTGTTTGGAGGCTGCCCATCAGGCAACTGATTCTCTAGACGCCTGTTTACTTGAGGTGAGAATCCTCTTAGTGATGGCAACGCGAGATTTAAGGCAACATCATCTCGGCATCAGAGGAGGGTATACAATCTCTTGAATGAAATATAAATATGACAGGGCCTTAGAAAAGAACATCAGACGTGTATAAATAACAACTAAATACTTATGGAAAATAGTATCAAAATCAGAACAAACAGTGCCAGCAGCTCATTTACTCTGCTTAATCTTATGAGCCAACTTAAAATGGATCAATATAAGATCCAAATAGAGTCTGTGCCCTCCAAGCTATACAGTGGGGCATCATTGAACAAGTTACTTATCTTCAGTAATGCCTTATCTGGTAGAGACTCTATCTAGCCGCAGATTCCCTGCCTTAGAATTATACCCAAGTATCAGACTGGATTTGGAAACTTCTAGAGCAGTACCTCTGTGCGCTGGTAAGTGGCGTCATTTCGCTCTGTGCTGATGGCGCCGAAAGTGATGCATGTGGCGTCTATATGTGCGCCACCCCAGCATGCTGACATCAGTTTCTTTTTGCAACCTTTCCAAGCCAGAAGCGTGGAGCCACAAACTACGCCGATGTACTAGACAACAGGATGTGGGAGCACACCGCTGACCTCTCAGGCAAGGTTCGCCCCTGGCATTCTGGTAAATGCAGTTTCTTGTAGCTCGCTCCGATATTTTCGAGTGTTTCGCCAAGGTTGGCGCAGATAGTGCTGATCTCTAGACACGTGTTTCTGGTTTATTAACCGTCATCAGTAGAGAATACAGTCTTGTATTTTGGGGTTTGCTGAGTAGGCTGCCAAACATTATATCATGTCCGGTACCTCTCACTGGCGCGCAGGTGCTTCATCCACGAGCTCGTCAGCTCAATGACTCACTGGAGTACTTTAAATAGACAACAGGATGTGGGAGCACACCGCTGACCTCTCAGGCAAGGTTCGCCCCTGGCATTCTGGTAAATGCAGTTTCTTGTAGCTCGCTCCGATATTTTCGAGTGGTTCGCCAAGGTTGGCGCAGATAGTGCTGATCTCTAGACACGTGTTTCTGGTTTATTAACCGTCATCAGCAGAGAATACAGTCTTGTATTTTGGGGTTTGCTGAGTAGGCTGCCAAACATTATATCAGGTCCGGTACCTCTCACTGGCGCGCGTGACGGTTAATAAACCAGAAACACGTGTCTAGAGATCAGCACTATCTGCGCCAACCTTGGCGAAACACTCGAAAATATCGGAGCGAGCTACAAGAGACTGCATTTACCAGAATGCCAGGGGCGAACCTTGCCTGAGAGGTCAGCGGTGTGCTCCCACATCCTGTTGTCTATTTAAAGTACTCCCGTGAGTCATTGAGCTGACGAGCTCGTGGATGAAGCACCTGCGCGCCAGTGAGAGGTACCGGACCTGATATAATGTTTGGCAGCCTACTCAGCAAACCCCAAAATACAAGACTGTATTCTCTACTGATGACGGTCAATAAACCAGAAACACGTGTCTAGAGATCAGCAAGATCTGCGCCAACCTTGGCGAAACGCTCGAAAATATCGGAGCGAGCTCCCGGGAGTAGGATCTGTAAACAGAATCAGACTAGGAAGTCCTGGAGGATCAAACGGGCAAAATGCCCATCACAACAGACCTGACTGTCCAGACAATGGTACTTGGTGAATGTGTGCGGAGGCGCCCAAGTTGCTGCTTGACAGATGTACAGCACCAGAACTCCGTGAGCAAACGCAGTGGTCGCAGTTTTGCCTCTGGTTGATTGAGCGCTCTAGCACTCAAGGGATTGTTTCTTAGCCAATGCATAGCAGATTTTAATGCAGATCACTGTCCATCGTAAGATGGTCCATCTCTGCACAGCATTTCCATTCTTCACCCCATTGAATCCAACAAAAAGTTAATCTTCCACCCAGAAATCTCTGATACAATCAATGTAGAATTATAAACCTTTTGGGTCTAGATGGAGGAGTCTCTACTCTTCTTTGGAAGGATGAGGCAGGGCAAAGAAGGCAGGCAAGGTGATATTCTGGCCCGTGTAGCCATTAGTCTGCTTTCCTTTTCCATGCCCTCAGGTGGGGAGAGTGGCTGACAAGAGTGATACGATAATAGCAGTTCTAACCTGGAACCTTGTTGGACATTAAAGGCCACTCCCCAGAAGGAGAAGGTGGGCAGGTAGCAAGGAAATCTGCAGTAGATAGAGTCTCCACCAGAAAGAGTGTTGCCAAAGGTTAAGTTACTTATTCTTATGATGGACATTTCTATCTACAGACCAGGGAATCAATACAGTAGTACCTAGTGAATATAAGGATGCAGCCCACACAGTGATAGATTTGCAAGATGGAAACAACCTGATTTAGAGCCATGTTTGCAGCATTTGCACAAGTAGAATCTTAAGGTCCTCAGAAATGCCTTTTTGGCCAAATGTGTGATGCAAAGGACAACCCATCTGGATAAAGTATGCTTCTGGAACACTTTAACTTTCTTTGCACCAGTGAAACCAATGAACAGCTCAAATGCAATACTCTTTAGTCCTATCAATATATAGGCTAAGCGATTGCCATGGGTCCAAACAAAGCAATCTCGCACCTTGCGTGGATGGATGTGGAGAAACAAAGAATGTCGGAAAAGTAAATGATTGTTTAACATGAAAGGGTGACACCACTGTAGGAAGCTGGCTCCGTATATATTATACCAAAGTACGATATAGTGTGTACAGAGTCCAGTGGATCCTCAGAGGCTTTGCAGAGGCTCAAGTAGATAATAGCTTACTCTCTTTTGTGTTAGTGTAGTTGAGCAGTTAGATGTATCAGAGGGTTGTGTTAAGCATTTGTTGTACACACCCAGTCATGAACTGAGGCACACACTCAATGACCAACTCCAAGTCCAATGTTAGGGCTAGGGGGGCGGGCATCGCCACTAGCTGGAGAGGCCCTGGCTAGCATATCAAAGGGAAGGAAGCCTTTGCGGCTCAACGCCAGCTGTTCCTGCTTGGGGGTAGGTGTGAAGCACCTCCATCCAGAGCAGGCTTTGTTTCTGACCCACGAGAGCACAAGACTCCCACCTCAGGGGGTCAGAAACATTTCTGGAAGTGGCAGGCTGGTGCAGACGAATCAGCTACACACTAGGAAGTTGGTTGTTTTTCAGGGGGCATCTTTAAGATGCCCTCTGAGTGCATCTTCTAATAAATTCAACACTAGCATCAGTGTGGGTTTATTATGCTGACAAGTTTGATACCAAACTTCCTAGCATTCAGTAAAGCCATCATGGAGCTGTGGAGTTTGTAATGACAAACTCCCAGCCCATGTACTCAATATAGCTTTACTGCACTTACATTGTCTGAGAATGGACTTAGACACTGTAGGGGCATATTGCTCATGCAGCTGCATGAGCAATAGGCCCCAACCTGTGGTATAGAGCACCCTGCTTTGGGGCTGTAAGGCCTGCTAGAGGGGTAACATACCTATGCCACAGGGATGCATGTCATGTCGACTCTTCAGTTTTAGCTGCACCAAAACACACAGTCTGCAATAGAAGTGTGTATGTGTTGGGTGAGGGGTCTCCAAGGGCTGCATCATGTATTGTGCCACCCTCGGAGACCCTCTCTGGTCACACGGCCCTTGGTACCACTGGTACCTTTTACAAGGGGCTTATATGTGGGCCAGAGGTGTGACAATTGTGGAAACAAAGGTACAGTTCTCGGAAAGAACATAGGCACTGGGAACCTGATTAGCAGGAACCCAATGCACATTTAGTCAAAGTGCATCAGAAATCAGACAAAACGGGTGGGATACTGCTACAGAAACCCACTTTCCTACAACCACTTTTGGAAGAAAGGATGCATTGGTCATAACTGTCAGGGAAGAAGGTTGTAAATGGAGGTGCATGTGGAGTGGTCTTGGGCTGAACTGACCAAGCCTGAATCTACCTCACGCAAAGTGCATAAGTGACTGTAATGGGCAAAAGTTTCAGAGTAAGAAGCCGTACCCCACCGTAGCATGACAAAGGGAATGAGGGAAATATCTTAGAAAGAAATGCATCGTAACAGGCGATCAGGTAAATGAGGTAAGGTTGAGAAGGCAGATTAATAATCTTTAACAATGCTGAGATCAAATATTTGCAGGGCCAAAACAAATAATAGAAGATATGACAACTTTGACCGTTAAGAGTCAACATGCTACGCCACATTAAAGGAGGCAAACAAAGACCAACGACCTGAATAACTGAACTTGGTGAAAGGGCTGCGAGTTGCGAAAATGACATTCACAATTTCAGCCAGAAAGTCAAAGTCACTCAGCAGGTTCTGCTCAGTCACCATAAATGAAGCATAAATTGTCGATGTTCGGATGAAGAATCCTGGCACTTTGCATTTACAGAAGGCTGTAAAGAAGGGGAAACCAAAGTGGGTGAGTGTTCAGGGTCAGAATGATCTATGCCTCACTTTCGGCAGAGAACCTGGGATCCCAGGCAGTGGTGGAAATATGTACCAAAGGCAGAAGTCCCACCGGAGGTGGTGCGTGTTCCCCAGGGACCCATATGGTGGAACTGGATAGTGAAAAACGCTGGACACTAAGTGTTTTAGCCCGCGGTGAAAAAGTTCACCATGGGATTATTCCATACAACAACAACAAAAAATCCCTGAGCCAACTATGGAAACAGAAACTACTCGTAGTTGGCAAGATGACACCTGCTGAGTTTGTCTGCCATGATGTTGAGAAATCCTTCCAGATGATTTACTGACAGCCAGATTCTAAAGCGTGTTAGCCAGCACCACAACATAAACACCTCCAGACAGAGAGAGCATGAATTAGCACCACCCTACTTTCTACAGTAGAACATGCCATCAATTTTCTCCTGATCGATGGTAGCAATGCCTTGAGGGCTAGCCAAATGGTAAGCTGCTCCATCAAGTTTATGCAGTTTCCTCAGGTGGCCTTCCTAACCAGTGGAAGATGCATTTGCTGCCACTGTGGACACCGGTAGATAAGGACAAAATGGTTTGCCACACACCAGATTTCCATCGGACATCCACTACTGCAGGTCCCAAGACGCCTTCTCAGAAATGCGGATCTGGTCTGGCAGGCACCCCTGATATTGAGTCCATTACAGGCGTATGTTTAACTGAAGGGTAAGGATGTGTCGAAGAGCAAAAGGCACCAGCAGGAAACATGAAGCTATCAGACACAAAATTGTCAAACACCAAAGCTTCAAGAGCACCTTTCACTAGAAACATCGAGATCACAGCTAAACTTAATACCAATGATGGGCAGCCTCAATATGGCAGGATGTGAGATTTGGATTCGTTGATGGAGAACCATAGGCTAAGTAGTGGCAATACTGTGCTCTGCAAGAGGTCCAAGATAAGCAGTTCTTTAACAGTCAGATGTCAAAGTAATGAAACATGTGGACTCTGGCATCCACTGATGGTCTGCCACCACTAAGACCTTCATAAAGACCCAATTGGGATCAACCAAGAATCAGTCACAGGACTTGATCCTTCTGTAAGCCACTCTTGGACAAGCAACAGCAGCACCTCCCTGGAGTGGATTTGAGCATGAGTTGCTGAAATCAGCTTGAAAACTGAGGGCATGTGAGAAGGAGCAGCACACAAGATACGACATAGGCAACTTGGATAATTTGCATGTTCCAGTGGTCCAAGGATATCAAAGGACAGTGGGACGGGGATGATCAATTTGGCCACCCATTGGACGCTTCGGTTTGCCCAAGGTCCAACTAAAGTGGTTTTGTTGTGGCACCGATGGAGGAAGATTGACATGGTCTTCTCCAGTTAGCACCACTTCTGTCCCTAAAGGCCCAAACGTTCTGCACAGGATGCTGGATAGGTTGTGATTGTTGACATTGACAGAGGTCGAGGCTCTTGGAGTATGCTAGAAGTTTCCAATAATGCTAGTGGGACTGACGCAGTGGAGAGGCTAAACCCAGAGAACCTGCAGTTGCACAACTATATTTAATGCTTTCCAGGGCAGAATCAGATTTCTCGCAAGTGAGCCAGGACTTTTCGAAGGGCATATCCATCAAGGAAGTCTGGGCGCCTCCTGAAAATCCTATGAAGAGCATCGAGGTATGTCTGCAGATGGCACTAGTTCTCTTTACACAGTCAAAAAGTTTGCTTGGCTGCAACCTCTCCATCATAAACTGTTTGTGAAATTGATGCTCCAAGATCCGATGGAACTGCCAGCAGAAACTCGGGTGCCCTCCTCCAAAGGGCGTAACAATAGCAAACCAGAAGGCAAGAAGCATGCCAAAAATACAGCAATACATTACACGAAAAGAAAACTTTCTTACCAGTTGCAAAAACCAGTTTTGAATTCCTGGCTGGATGAGTAAAAGAGAAAGAGTTTACATTAAGCTTGGCATATGGGGCTGTTTAAAAAAATGTGGGACTTCGGGTGCTGGTAGGTGGCATTTGGCATTGAGGAACGGGGTAGAAAAGGGCTAAATGATTTTTGAAAGGCAAACAAGGCACACAATTAAGGAGCTCTGGCTGAATGATCTCTGTAAGTAAATGGACTTCTCCTCTGATGGAAGAGTGAGTTACAACACTTGCACATCTCTCTTAAATACTGCAACTGATGATTACTCTTCTCAGTTAAAAAGTAATGGGGTGAGAAGTTTCAGGCAAGATATCAAGACCACTGGCATTCAGAATGTCCAGGTAAAGGCCAACATCAGTATAACGCAGAGGGAGCAAGTTGTCTGCCTCTTCATCGTCATCCTCATCATGTGGGACTGTGATGGGGTTCAGGAGGTCATCAGAATCAGAGCCCAAAAAATGTTTCCATCTTAGAAAAACGTTCAGAAAGTGTAGCCGCCAGGGAGTCCGCTTCCACGTAGGTCTGCACCTTTTTAATGGTATAGAACCACCTTGGATGGACTCTTGCCAACAAAAG
Source organism: Calotriton arnoldi (assembly GCA_963921515.1). Taxonomy (NCBI): domain Eukaryota; kingdom Metazoa; phylum Chordata; class Amphibia; order Caudata; family Salamandridae; genus Calotriton; species Calotriton arnoldi. The sequence continues at coordinate 3,247,434 of CAWUFW010000074.1, read as the reverse complement.
TCCGAATCTGGGGCAGACACCAAAAGATTCCGTATCAACATTACAGGAGCTGACGGTGGAACCAGTTAAGCAACAACCAACAAGGCTTCAGCATAGGTCTGGTGGCGGTAGCAGAGTAAGCAAGCTTCAAGCAGGGTCATTCAGAACCAGGAGAGGGTCCACCGGCAGAAGTGTGGTTGGAGGTTCTGACAGCTCCCTGGTGCCAGAAAACGGATGAGAGGGAGCTAGAGACAAATTAAACTACTGCAGTATAGCTTTTTTGAAGCTTTCCACCTGGTGCAGAGTCAAGGGTGGCCCATTTAACTCAAAATATATCAGTTCAAGATTCAGAATTTACTCCGACAAAGAGGAAGATGAAGCTGGGTTCGGGTCCCATAGACACCTCATGAAGGAAGACCCTCTAGGAATATAATTTGTGTTCTTGTGCTTCATTTTGGAAGCCTTATCTTTCAATTTCGACTTTTCTGACAAGGCTGACCCAGAGCAGGACTGGCCTCATTTGTTTTTGTTTGGCAATATAAATGTTACCCCTGGCTCCCCAATCGCAGCAGGTGCATCAGAGAGTTTTTACAGGGCTTGGAATTCTGTTTGGCCCCAGACAGGTGCGTGGGCCGTGAAGAATATATTCTTTTTCATACTGTATCAATGGTTCTAACCCATACCAATTCCAGCAGTACGTGTTGCTTGCTCATCCTCACTACCTTATAAGAGTCACTCATGTGCCCATAGGGAGTAATCTGGCTATAGAAATTGTGTGCACATGTACTGAGGTCATGGCATAACAGTTAAAAGCAGAAGTATCCATTCAGCAACACTTGTTACCCCAGGATCCCTAGAAAGGCCTCGCTGTGCTTAAGACCTGCATCTTCAAAAATTCAGCCCCGTAGGTTAAGGGGAAGCAAACTCCAAGCAGCAAATGTGGTAGAAAAAGACTGTGTAGGTTTCCCCTACAGTGACTTGCACATAGAAGTGAGGGACATTAACTAGCTTGTTTCCATACAAAGCGGTACTCTGCTGCGTGATGGATGCAAGTCCACAGTTGATTCACCTAAGAGCTTAATAATGTACTTGTTCCTGAGAAGAAACTTGCTCAGACTTTGGATCACCAAGACTTTTCTCCTGAGATACGTGATCAAGGACATCTAGTACACCACAACAGCCCTCATTTATTTCCAGATGCCACACTAAATTGATTGTCAGTGAACACAAGGGAGAATTCAAACTCAGGCCTTTGGGGTCTCTGCTGCCTAAGAACTCATGGATGTTCCACAGTACAATTGGAAAATGGAATTTCAATGGTGAAGCCGGTTTAAAAGAACATGCAATACAAGCAACGCACATTCAGGTCACCTTTGGAAAATGGGCGGTTATACACACATCATAGCTTGAAAGTGGTTGTCAAGGGCATAGGTGGAATTGGGTGAAATTAGTGGGGGTGTCTGTTTGTACATGTTAGGGAGGGAAGGGAAAACTATATAAAATGACAAAACAGCCAACTGATCGGAGAAAAAAGGTCACAATCTTCTAAAAGCATCTCTTGTTGTGCCAGCAATATTTGATGCATCCCCTCAAGCCACTGCAAGTTTGTAGAATGGGATGTGCTAATATGTAACTGTAACCGCAAGATAAAATATCCACTGTTGTGTGAAGCTCTCTGAATTATAATCTAGCACTTTACCCGATTTTCTGGAGCTTTCACCTTATATTCAAGACACTAAAAGATGAGCTCAGTATCCTCATAACTGCAGCATCCATCACAGCCTGGGTACCCTCCAATGACTATGCTACATATGGAGCTTAATATTACATGTCTTTATTCTCCTGCGTGTAACCGCAAACACAACATTCTAAACCAAGCTTTCAGTGCATTCCGTTCTAACACCTAAGTCACAGCTCTACAGAGTCTGGTAGAAACCAAAAGGTTTCCATCATAAAAACTTGTAAGATACTACATCTCTCCCTCTGTTAAATAAAAACGTTTAAAAACAATCTTTACAAATCAGCATATATACACATACATTTATATCTCTTCAATCAATCTTTTTGGCGCTTCAATCATACGACCTGATCTGGTTGCTGGGAGTTGTTGTTGTTCGTTGTTGTTCATTGGTTTTTCATATACCACACGGAATGGTTCAACATTATAGAGAGCATCAGACTTCCTTCTTCACATCTGCCAGGCGATCAAAAGATCTCCTTCTTTGAACATGAGAGTCTTTGCCAGTTGCTTCTTGTATGCACAGGCTTTCATTTTCGGCTTGTTAACCAAGACCTTTATGCGAGTGGTACTTTCACTGCTTTCTCTGCCTGGTTGGTCTGTTGAGGCAACTTGGTAGTCATTGCTCTCCCGAACATCAAAGTTGCAGAACTTTCGCCGGTGGTAGAATGCAGTGTTGAATGACAGGCTCATAGGGTAGATTTCAGTGTAGTTTTCAACTTGTGCCCTTCTAGAGTTGCACTGTGTACTGCTTTCTTTCACTTCCTCATAAAACGCTCAACGAGTCCGTAAGTCTACGGCCACAAAGGTGTTATCTTCTGATGATTTATGTTCCAATACTGCAGGAAATCTTTAAACTATGAAAGGGCAGGCCATTATCAGACTTCACAATGGCTGGAATGCCCCATTTCGCAAAGATATTATCCAGTTTCTCAATGACTCGTTCATGAGTAGTTGGATGAAAGATACTCTGAGTGGGAAGCAGAAATATCCATCACAATTACTAGCAAATGATTTCCATCATTAAGTGGGCCAAAGAAATCAATGGCTATTATTTCCTAAGCATACTTATGGAGTTCTGACATATTCAACGTATGCTGAGTCACGTTCGTAGAAAGGCAGTTGCACAGATGTAAGGCCTTGAGTTCATTTAGGTATGGGAACCAAACTTGATCTCCAAGAGCTCTCTTTGTAGCAAATAAATACAGATGTCCTTCGTGAACCACTTCAATCAGTTGCGCACTCTATGGAATTAGGATTCTCAACCCTAGTAGTACGACTCCTTCCTGAGTTATGAACAGCTCATCTTTAACGTTCTTGAATTTTGATATTCACCATCATTGGTGAGGGGTCGAGTGTGTCTATTCCATGACTGATGTGTAATTATATCTTTCAATTTCAGCATGTCACTATCATGTCGTGGCAGTGATAATCTGAGCTAACGATATGGCAGCTATGAAATTGATAAAGGGCTCAGCCGCCTTGGATGGAGAACAATGACCTTGTATAAGCACTCTTGAAAAGTAGTCAGCAGGATTCTAATCCTTTCCCGGACGATGCACAATGGTATAATTGTACCCTTGCAATCGTAATCCCCATATTTCAATGCAAAGAGGCCTCTTGGCTTATGGATTGCCAAATATAAAGCTCGATAAGTAACCAATGCAAAAGGTTTTCCATACAGGAAGACATGAAAGTATTCACAAACCAATGCCACAGGTAAACTCTCTTGCTTAGGTTGTGACGACTCAAATGAAACATTTGTCTTCGTCAACTCTCATAATGGAGCACTTACAGTAGCAAAGTCTCTTATGTATCGTGAACAGTAACTGGTCATGGCAAGAAACAAACTTAACATAGAAACATCTTGGGGGTGGAGGGGATCAGCGCATTTGATGGTGCTTTGGCTTTAGCAGGATCAGCTATCATGCCCCTATCTGAAAAGATATGGCCAAAGAATTTCAACTTCGTCTCGTGGAACTCACATTTGTCTGCATTTAGTGTCAGACGTGAATCAGTAAGTGTACGACATACTGGTATGAGAGCTTTATTGTGCTCCTTCTGTGTAGCTCCGAAAACCATTATGTCATCACTATAATTGAATGCATTCACAACAGGCTGTACTATATGCAGGAGTGAAGTCTTAGAAAAGTTCTGCAGCGAATGACACACCAAAACAGATTCTCTTGTAACGAAACAGACCAACATGCGTCATAATGTACCTACAAACTTTCTTTGCGTTCCAACTGATAAAGGCGAGAGAACACTTTTGCACTGTTCAGCTGGTTTATCATGTCAGCAATATGTGGACCTGAATGTCTTTCTCTTTTGATTGCCTTGTTTGCCTGACACATATCAACACGTAAGCATACAGCTCCTTCACTGTCCTTTTTAGGCACTACCACTATGGGAGAAACACATGGCATCGGACCAGTAGAACGCTGAATAATGTCATGCTTTAGTAACGATTCAAGTTCATTTTCAACAGCTTCTTGTAAGTGGAAAGCAATTTGTCTATGTCTCTGAGCAACAGGACGGAAATCTTCATTAATATGCATTTTCACTTTCATAGTCTTAAGCTTTCCTAACCCATAAACAATCAAGGGAATTGACTTACTATTTCGTGATGAGCATTCATATTATAATTCACGCAAATCAGTCCCATTTCAGCAGCTGTGCTGAAACTGAGTATACAGGCACTTGACGCTGTACCTAGAAGAACATGGATGGGTGCTTGCATCTTCGTTTTCATGTGTTTCCTTGTCCTGACAAACGAACCTTGACTGTTTATGGGAGTCGATCCAGCCCATGCATACACTTTTGTTTCTGATGGCATGAGTCGCGTTAATGGAGACAGTTCATTATATTTCTCTTTGGGCATTATGTTTATTAAAGCATCATTGTCGATAAAAGGTATCAAACATTCATTTATTTTCAATGTAATCTTTAGACAATGTTTATATGACTTTGGACATTTATCCTCACATGCGGCCAGTCTTTCATGCGCACATTTCTCTGAGATAAACATCGACATGACAATCAATCAGGATTTATAAAGCGCGGCTAATCATCCAATAGGGTATTCAGGCTCTTGCAGGGCCCGGAGGCTTATTCTAACAGCCAGGTCTTGCGGGCCTTTCGGAATTACGGAAGTGAGGTGATTGTCCAGAGGTACGTGGGGAGGATGTTGCAGGTCTTTATTGCGATGTGAGAGAAGCAGCGTCCTCCACTTCTGCTTCGGTAGATGCGGGGAGTATGGGCAAGTGAAAAGGAAGCAGAACGTAGTCTTTTCGATGGCTGGTGGAAGTTGAGGCGGTGGTTAATGTAGGCCGGTCCTTGGTTGTGTAGAGCCTTGTGTGAGTGGGTCAGAAGATTGAACTGGCATCTCTTCTGTACGGGGAGCCAGTGGAGTTTCCTAAGGTGGGGTGTGATGTATGTTCGTCGGGGAAGGCCGAGAATGAGTCTGGCTGCGGCATTCTGTATGGTCTGAAGCCTCTGCAGAAGGTGTGCGGCGATTCCTATGTAGAGGGCATTGCCGGAGTCCAGTCGCTGGTGAAGAGGGCTTGTGTCACGGTGCGTCTCATATGCAGGGGTAGCCACTTGAAGATCTTACGTACCATGTGCAGAGTGAGAAAGCAGGCAGGGGAGACGACGTGGATCTGTGATTTCATGGTGAGCTTGTTGTCAATGATGATTCTGAGGTTTCTGGCGTGGTTGGAGGGAGTGGGTGCAGGTCCTAGGCAATGTTCCCTCTAATTTTTTTCCTCTGTGTGCGGCACTGTAAGGTCTTTGTGCGCAGCAGCCAAGGCTATGTGCGCCAGGAACCAGACCGCGTGTGTGGGTACAGCGTCTAAAGAAAGGGGCACGGCCAACATTAAAGTGAAAATGCCTATGGGGCGCTTTTATACAAAGTGTAATAAAAATACAGAAAGAACGAAAGCTTTTGTAGCGCAGCCGCTGAAGAGAAAGTAGTCGCGCTGTGAATTAAATAAATAAATAAGTGCGGCCGCTAAAGTGAAAGCGGCCTGCGTTGTAAATTAAATAAATAAATAAGCAAAGCTGCTAAAGTGAAAGCGGACTGCGCCGTAAATTAAATAAATAAGCGCGGCCACTATAGTTAAAGCGGACCGCACTGGAAATGAAAAAATACATGAGTAAATGACATGGTATAAAAGGTGGCAGCGTGCTGCGACATCGTGGGTGGAATAGGGAAGATCATTAAAGAAAACAGTGCTCACCCACTAGATAAAGCAGACGTGTAACAACACAAGTAAAAAGTCCAGTCGTTATGAGAGGATACAAATGCAGACAAGGCAGTACCAAGGAGGGACTACTAAGCCTATTCACGAATGAAAAGCAACGATTTCGAAAGGACAGTAACAGGAGCCAATTGAAAAGTTGGGCGGGAAATGGGCGGAGCTTCTATGCCATACCTCAATACAGCATGCCTCGCAGAGCAGCACATGCGCTGCCCAGGCTCGACCTAAAAACAAACAGGTGCTTGGCCTAAAATTATACGGCGCTGTGTGAAGAAAATGTAATGTTAAACAACAATATCTCAACCGGTATAATTAGTAAGGACAATTAGAATTGCATGGACAACGCATTGCAAAAAGGAAAAAGGGAGACTCAAAAAGAAATTTTTGAAAAGTGCACTTGGTATCATATATTTTAAGAACACAATAATGAAGGTACAGTTGTAGCAGCACTGTAAGCAATGAAATGCAAGAGCAACCCGAATTGGACTTGGTGCTGAATTGTGTTTGTGACACACAAAGTGGCGACGCAAGTGACAATGTGAAATCAGCGAAAACGGCGCAAAGTGCAATTCGTGAACAATTATATACAGTGAGTATATGTGGTTCACAACAGTAATTTACAATTTGTAATCGAGACAGTAATTTTATAGTTGAACCACAAAGGGTAATGCGCCATCAGTTGCGCTGAGGGGTCGACGACGTTTAGATCCTATAACTCAGGATCATCTTCAGGACCGGGTTGCTGTATGTAAGCGGTGCTGTACAGGGAGGGAATGGAAAGGGATCAGGGAAGGGGGAAGGGAGAGGTACTAATATTTATGCGTGAATGTGAGAACGAAAAAACCGTGAAAGGTAGCAACGGAGTGAAGCGCAAGAGGGAGAAATGGCCAAATGGGAGAGACATAGTCAAGAAGTATCCGTGCGCGTCTAGCGACTATTGTGATCAGTGGGCACATGGGCAGAAGTATATTGAGATAGGGCTAATGGAAGTGCTCGGGAAACATGCAGGCGCGACGAGGTCTACCCGAGAGGGACTCGTGTTCCAGGGGGAGGGCGAATCGCAAATTACATCAGGTTTCCAAGAAGGGAGATCCTGGAGAAAAAGGGGGGGAAAAACGTAAATAAACTAGCCAGTACGTTAACGGCAGTGAAGAGAGTGCACAGGGAAACTAAGTATACCTGGAGGCAATCCACGTCAAAAGAGCGTGGTAGCTGGTGCCGTGTCACGGAGGAAACATCGGCGGCTGGGTAGCAATTGAGGGAGCTCCTCGAAGTCCCGTGAATCGGTACCGATGGGGGAGATCTAAGAAAAGGAAGGGTAAACTGTTACCTTGGGCCGAGAGGAAGCCCGTCTAAAGGAAATGAAGAGGATTGCAGCAGAGCTTACCTTGGTGTGAGGAATGGATCCTGGAAAAATAAGGGGACGCCGGAATTAGCGTCTGGCCGCCACGATCGTGTGCGGTAGAGTAGTGAAATGCCGCGACAGTAGTCTAAGGCATCACTCACTGCTTCCGGGATAGTGACGTCATGGAGCATGTGGTCACAAAAGGGCCAATGGGAGGTTGCGCTGCACGATAAAGGGCGGGGATGAGGAGGGAAGGGTCTATAACACGTATGGAACAGAATAAAAGTGTATTTACAGGCGTGGTGGTAGAAGCATAATAAGGATCCAATCACGTATACATTGCAGAGAAGAATATTGGATGTAACGAATTAAAATTCACAAATACACATCAAACATTTTATCTATATAAAGTCAAAGCAATCGATCAAATGGATTGTATGCATACATTGTCAACCTGTGTTTACGGAAATAACAGACCAAGAGGAAAGAGGGCTGAATCCGTAAGGTAAGGAATAGTATGTTCGACTGATGTGCAAGAGACAAGGGAGCCCGAGTGTTGGAAATACATGTAGTTGACAGACTCAGGGCAGACATGGTACATGAGGTTCAGGAAGGATAGGGGCTAGTTATGGAAAATTGTCAAAATGAAATGGTGCTATTCCATTCGTCAATTGTGTTCAAGCCTGTGTTAACTGAGTTACAAATAGTAATCCACTTGCATTCACATTTGTTCAAAAGGGCTTTGATGTCACCGCCTCTGATGGGAAGTGTGGGTTGGTCTATCACCTGCCAGGTGATGTCTGTTTCGCAGTGGTTACGTTCAATGAAGTGTGAGACCAATGGTGCAGTAAAAACTTTACAATGGATTCTGCTTCTGTGTTGAATGATCCTTTGTTTGACCATTTGAGTGGTCTGACCAATGTAGATGAGGTCGCATGGGCAACGAATAGCGTAAATCACATTTTGGGACCTGCAATTCGTAAGGGTGTTGAGTTTGTAGGATTGTTTATTGATTTTGAAGTCTTTGGTATTGACAGTGAGGTCACAGACGACACAGGCTTGGCATTTGTAGTGTCCAATAACAGGGGGTAAACCCCAGGAGGCCGTGATGGTATTCTTGCCTCGGGTTTCTGTTGGCCACGTGATAGCATGTACTAGATGTGTGGCTAAATTGTTACCTCGTTGATACGAGAGGAGCGGAGCTTCTCTGAACAATTCAAATGGTTGTAACAGCGACCAGTTGCGTTTAATGATCTTGCTAACTTTATTGCTGCTGGGGCTGAATCTTGAGACAAAGGGGATCCGGGTCATATTTTTCTTGGGTTGAGGCGTGAGAAGATGTTCCCGGTGGCAGTACCAGGCTCTTTTATGGGCTCTAGTAACTAGACGCTTCGGGTAACCTCTGTCAAGTAGCTTTTGGATCAGGATATCCGATTCGCTCAAATAATCCTTCCGCCATTTGCAGTTCCTGCGAATGCGTAAGAATTGGCCATAGGGAAGGCCATCCCGGAGACCTCGCGGGTGATAACTGGAGTACTGAAGAAGAGTGTTCCTTTCAGTCGGCTTACGGTACAGGCAAGTGCCGATTTTATCGTCTTCTGCGTGTATTATGACGTCTAGGAATGGAAGGTCATTGGATTTGGACTCGCAGGTGAATTTCAAGTGGGTTTGGGACTGATGCACAAGTTACTAACTTGTGTAACGATATATCTGTAAGAGACAGTAGTTAGTGATAGATTCCTTACCTTAGAATATCCCCAGGCGTCAGGCTGGATCCGGAAAGTTTTGCGTAGCAGTACCCTTGCGCGTCGGTAGGCGGCGTCGTGCGGCTCCGCGTCCGTCGTCGGCGTCGTGATCGCCGGGATGACGTCGCGGGCAGTACTTAGACGCCGCCCTGCGCGCTGGACGTCAGTTCTGTACACGACTTTCCGCGCCAGGAACGCAGAGCCATGCAAGAAGCTGACACAGGTGTCTGAAAAATACTAGGGCCCTGAAAGGGATGTCCTTAACCCTAGAAATCAGTTCGCAGAACGGGGAGGATGGGTGGGCGGTAAGGAATCTATCACTAACTACTGTCTCTTACAGATATATCGTTACACAAGTTAGTAACTTGTGCATCTGAAAGAGACACGTTAGTGATAGATTCCTTACCTTAGAATAGATACCCCAGCAATACCAACCCCGGTGGTGGGTCTGCGAACAAAGATCAGACAAGGAAGTCCTGGAGGACAGAACGGCCAAAGAAGCCGTCCCTCCGGACCTGACTGTCAAGGCAGTAATGCTTAGTAAACGTGTGCAGCGAGGCCCACGTAGCTGCCTGACAGATAACCGGCAGCGGAACACCGCGGCCCAAGGCCGTGGTAGCAGCCGTTGCCCTGGTGGAATGGGCACGCAGCCCAACAGGAGGCTCCTTCTTAGCCAAAGAATAGCAGGTTTTGATGCACAAGGTAACCCAGCGGGAGATGGTCCTCTTGTGCACCGCCCGACCTTTTTTGGCGCCCACGTAGCCAACAAAGAGCTGGTCATCCACCCGGAAGTGTTTCGTGCGGTCGATATAGAAGGAGAGCGCACGTTTTGGGTCCAGACGGTGGAGCCGCTCTTCCTCTCTGGAAGGATGCGGAGGCGGAAAGAAGGTGGGCAAAGTGATGGTCTGCCCAATGTGGAAAGCAGTAACCACCTTTGGCAAGAAGGACGGACGCGTCCGAAGAACAACCTTGTCTGGATGAACAGACAGAAAGGGAGGTTTGCAAGAAAGAGCCTGGAGCTCACTCACCCGCCGAGCGGAGGTGATGGCCACCAGAAAGGCTGCCTTTAGAGTCAGAAGACGAAGAGGACAGTTATGCAGAGGCTCAAAGGGAGCGCACATTAAAAAGGTAAGAACCAAGTTCAAGTCCCACTGAGGCATTACAAACGGAACAGGAGGGAAGAGGTGAGTAATGCCTTTTAAGAACCTGTTAACAACAGGGGACTTGAAAAGGGAGGGCTGATCAGGGAGCCTGAGGAAGGCCGAGATAGCACAAAGATAACCCTTGACGGTACCCAGGGCAGAACCCTGTTGGGCCAGAGAGAGAAGGAACAGAAGGACCTCAGAAAGAGGGGCAGAAAGGGGATCCACAGCCTTTGCTGTGCACCATGCCACAAATTTGTTCCACCTGCAGGCGTATACCACCTTAGTGGAGGGACGCCTGGCTGCCAGAATCACATCACAAACTTCGGGAGGCAAGTCGAAAGGAATCAACTGCCGCCGCTCAATCTCCACGCAAGCAGGTGTAGACTGGACAGGTTCGGGTGGAGGACCGTCCCCTGCTGCTGCGACAGAAGATCCTCCCGAAGAGGCAGACGGATCGGGGGATCTATGCTCATATTGAGTAGCTCGGGATACCAAACTCTTCGAGCCCAGTCCGGAGCCACAAGAATGACTTGGGCCCGGTCGTGCCGAATCTTCTTCAACACTCTGGGTAGAAGTGGTATAGGCGGAAAGGCGTACAACAGACCGCAACTCCACTCGCGACGAAAGCGTCGCCGAGCGAGTGCCGCCTTGGAAATTCCAACGCGCAGAACTGATGACATTGCGCGTTCTCTTCGGTGGCGAATAGATCTAACCAAGGCTCTCCCCACTGTAGAAAGAGTCCTTGCGCCACTGCCGAGTGAAGACGCCATTCGTGATCCATCATGCACCTGCGGCTGAGTTCGTCCGCCCTGGCGTTCAGAGAACCTGCCAGGTGTTGAACCATCAGGAACATGCCCTGATGTTCCAGCCATGTCCAGAGGCGCAGAGCCTCCTGACAAAGGGTCCAAGACCCCACCCCGCCCTGTTTGTTGCAGTACCACATGGCGGTGGTGTTGTCTGTGAACACCTGCACTACCTTCCCTTTGACAGAGGGAAGGAATGCCTTGAGTGCAAGCCGGATCGCCCGGAGCTCCAGAAGGTTGATATGGAGCCGGGACTCCGCCGGAGACCAGAGGCCTCTGATCTCCGCCTCTCCCATGTGACCGCCCCATCCCAGAAGGGACGCGTCCGTCACAACTGTATGCTCTGGCTGGGGAAGGAGAGGGATCTGCCCATGACCCATTGCCGGTTCGAGAGCCACCACTGCAACTGTTTTGCAGTCCCCTCCGAGATCTGGACGTGATCGGACAGGTTGCCCTGGTGCTGCGCCCACTGGAACTTCAGGTCCCACTGCAGAGCCCGCATATGCCATCTGGCATGATTGACCAGCAGGATGCAGGAGGCCATGAGGCCCAGCAGCCTCAGGGTCATCCTTACCGAAACCCAGGATAAAGGCCGAAAGATCGGAATCATAGCCTGAATATCCCGGACTCGCCGTTCGGGAGGATAGGCCCGAAACTGCGTCGTGTCCAGAACTGCTCCGATGAAAAGGAGCTGTGGAGAAGGAATCAGATGCGACTTCGGCACATTGATGGAGAACCCCAGCGAGTGCAGGAGTTCGGCCGTAGTCTGGAGGTGGGAGACGACTGCCTGGGACGAGCCCGCCTTCAGCAGCCAGTCGTCGAGGTAGGGGAAGACTGAAACCCCTGCCCGGCGCAGATGAGCTGCGACCACCGCCATCACTTTCGTGAACACCCGAGGGGCACTGGTAAGGCCAAAGGGGAGCACGGTGAACTGAAAATGCCCGGGGCCTACCGTGAACCGAAGGTAACGCCGGTGGGCCGGCAGGACGGGGATGTGGAAATACGCGTCCTGCAAGTCCAACGCTACCAACAAGTCTCCAGGGTCGAGGGCAGTCAAGACCTGAGCTAGGGTGAGCATCTTGAACTTCTCCTTCCGGAGGAAGCGATTGACGTTCCGGAGGTCCAAGATAGGACGCATGTCCTCCTTGTCCTTTTGGGCACCAGAAAGTAGTGGGAGTAGCAACCACGCCCTACTTCTGGGGTCGGAACATGCTCGATGGCCCTCTTGGTCAAGAGGGCCGTGACTTCCTTCTGTAGAAGCACCAAGTGATCCCCTGACATGCGGTGGAATTGAGGTGGCATGGCTGGGGGGTGGTCTCGAAGGGGAGGGAGTAGCCCCTTCGGACAATGTCCAAGACCCACCTGTCCGAGGTGATGGTGCGCCAGTGGGGAAGGTGATGGCGGACCCTGCCCTCTACTGGCGTGCCGTGCACCTGAAAGGAGGGACTAGGAGGGCTTGGAGGCCGCGGACGGGTTGGAGGTGGTGGCCTGACCCGCACGCTGGTTGCCCGATCCGCCACGGCGGAATCCACGTCCTCGGCCACGCGAAGACGCCTGCTGCGCGGGCCGGTGGCTGGGCTGCTGACGTGAAGGGCGCCCCTACCGTGGCCACGATAGGGGCGAAAAGCAGAAGGCAGCGGAGGGCGTGTAGCAGAAAGGCCCAGGGACTTGGCAGTAGCCCGTGAGTCCTTAAAGCGCTCCAACGCATGGTCTGCTTTGGACCCAAAAGACCGACTCCATCAAAGGGCATGTCCATGAGAGTATTCTGGACATCCCCTGAAAAACCAGTGGTTCTCAGCCAGGCGTGGCGTCGGAGCGCCACCGTCGTTGCAATCGACCTGCCCAGCGAGTCGGCGGTGTCAAGGCCACAACGGATAGTGTATTTGGCCGCATCCCTTCCTTCCGCAATGGCGCGGGAAAGCAGTGCCTGGACCTCCTCAGGGCACTGGGGCAAAACATCCGCCACCGAATCCCACAGAGAGTGGGTATATCGGCCCAAAAGACAAGCGGTGTTAACGGACCGCAAGCCAGCACTGGAGGAAGAAAAACCTTTCTTCCCAAACTGATCCAGGCGTTTGGATTCCCTATCCGGAGGAGCGGTAGGGAAGGCGGTTTGGGAAGCGGAGGCTTGGACAACCAAGCTCTCAGGAGTGGGGTGGACAGAAAGAAACAGGGGTCGCCCGGAGCGGGGCGATGGCGTCGTGACACGTTCCGATCCACAGGAGCCCCTGTGTTGGGCTTGGACCAGGCGCCCAAAAGAACGTCCGTGAGGGCGTCGTTAAACGGCAGCACAGTCTCCGCAGAGGAGGCTGCCGGCTGAAGCACCTCTGTCAAGATGTTAGGCTTGACCGTCAAAGTAGGGAGCTGGAGACGTAAGGCCCCAGCAGCCCTACGCAACACCGTACCAAAATTGGCCCCCTCCTCCGTAGCCACGGGAGGAGACAGCATGCCAGTGTCAGGAGAAGTATCCAGACCACTGGCCTCCCCTAGACTCTCTGTCCAGTCCTCATCATACTGACAGTTGCGTGTCAGAGGGTCATCAGACCCCTCCCAGTCCTCCTGGTCCTCCTCTGGTTCAAAATAAGGAGGAGGAGGGACATTTGGGACCCAAGGTCCCATCGGCGCCGGAGCCGGCGTCGAGCGACGTCGCTCCGGGTCCATGTCCGGAGCCGGAAGGAACTGGGGACGACGCCGCCCGGAGCCCAGGGCGGCGTCGAGAACGGCACCGGAGACATCGGCGCCGGCGGAGGTGTCGTGAGGTCGACCGGCGTCGATGGGGGTTGTGGAGCCGGGATCGAGGCCGGGGCCGAAGCCGGAGCCGGGATCGAGGCTGGAGGCCCGGGCGACGCCGGGGCCGGAGCCGCCGGCGACGCCGGAGCAACCCCATCAGGGCCCGCGGGGCCCGAAGGCGCACCGGAGGGGCCTGAAGGCCCGAAGAGGCGGGCCATGGCCGACAGGAACTCCTGTACCTTGGCCGGATCCGCCCCCGAACCCGGGAAGGGCGGGTATGACGGGGGCGACTCCACAGGCAAGTCCGGGGCCGCGGGGGCGGGGACGGTGCCGGGAGGGGCCTCAGCCGAGTCGCGAGACCGGCGAGGCGAAGTCCGAGAGCGACGATGCTTCTTGGACTTCTTGTGCTTAGACTTACCGGACGAAGAAGACTTCGACGCCGACGACCGGTGTGCACTCCGCGAGCGACCCCTGGACCTCTCACGCGACCGGGGCCTCCGTGGAGCCGAATGCCGGGCCTCGAGGAGCTTTCGAGACCGCTCTCGCAAAGCTTTCGGGTTGAGGGCCTGGCATTCGGGACAAGACTCGGTGTCGTGGCCTCGGCCGAGGCAGAAGAGACACTCCCAATGCGGGTCGGTGACGGACATCATCCGCGCACAGGCGCCGCATCGCTTGAAGCCGGGCATCCCTACGACACCTTAAAGATGGAAAAAACAGTGAAAAAATCACCAAAAAGTATGGTCAAAAATTGACCAGGGCACTGCTCTTCCCGGATCTGCGCTTGCTGGCGCGGAAAAAGAAGAACTGACGTCAGCGCGCAGGGGCGGCGTCTAAGTACTGCCCGCGACGTCATCCCGGCGATCACGACGCCGACGACGGACGCGGAGCCGCACGACGCCGCCTACCGACGCGCAAGGGTACTGCTACGCAAAACTTTCCGGATCCAGCCTGACGCCTGGGGATATTCTAAGGTAAGGAATCTATCACTAACGTGTCTCTTTCAGATTGAGCCATTCAATGAAGGGGTTAAGGGTCTGTGTAGTGCCTTTCCATAATAGAAGAATATCATCAATGTAGCGTCGCCAAAGCGAGATGTGGTCGACAAAGGGGTTATTGGCGGTGAGAATGTGAGTAATTTCCAGGTGATGGACGAAGAGAATAGCAAAATTCGGGGCGAAACAAGCTCCCATAGAGACACCTTTAACCTGGAGGTAGAAGGTATCGCGGTACAGAAAATAGTTATTTTCTAAGGTGATGTGGAGCAGATCCATAATAAATTCTGTAGGGATCAAAGTGGGTCTTGGTCTGGTTTCTAGTAAAGTCTCAATGACTTCAAGTCCTTCAACATGTGGGATGTTAGTGTATAATGATTCTATATCTAATCCAACCATCAGATCTGTATTGATGTCAAAGGGTCTGTCTTCAATGGTGAGAATGAGGTCCATAGTGTCTCTGATGAAAGTGGTTGTAGAGGGAACAAATTCTTTTATAACGGCATCAATGTATTTACCCAAGGGTTACAAGATGGAGCCACAACCTGAGACAATAGGCCGACCCGGTGGGTTGGCACTGTCCTTGTGGATCTTCGGCAGTACATATAGAACCGGTGTACGTGGATGTTGATTGTTGAGGAAGGTGTATTCCTTCTGAGATATGATGTTAAGGGATCTAGCAAGTCCAGTGACTTGTAGTATTTTGGTTCTGAGGTCAGGTAAAGGGTCTTTGGTGAGCGGGCGGTAGTGGTTAAGATTGGATAGCTGTCGTTTTACTTCTTGATCGTATTTGTCGATGTTCATGACCACAATGCCTCCGCCTTTGTCCGCTGGTTTAATTATTAAATGAGATTTGTTTTTGAGGTTGATCAAGGCTTGTTTTTCAGGGAGCGATAAGTTATAGGGAACATATTCGAATTCTGTTTGGAGGTCTTTGACTTCTCGTAAAACAGTGCGTTCAAACGTCAATATTTCAGGAGGCATGGAGGAGGAGGGGGGGGTTAAAGGTGGAGGGCGGGTGGAATCGCGGTCCCGTCGGTAGGATGGTTGAAGGTTTGTCCGAGAAGAATTGTCTTAGCCGAATTCTTCGGAAAAATAGTAGCAGGTTGGACTGAAGGTCCAGGAAGTTGGTCCGTTCTGTGGGCACGAAACTTAGGCCCCTGCTGAGGAGTAGCGTTTCATCATGTGAAAGGATATGCTCCGAAAGGTTGAAGATGGGTATGGAAAGTGAGTCTAGGGCAGTAGGTGAGGGAATGTGATCGATTGTTGTTGTGGTCACCATTAGTAGAACCTGTTCCGTGTTTGTCTTTCTCCGGAGAATTGAGGTTGGTATTGGCGATTGGTCCGTGGTCGAGGTTGTGGTAGGCCGCGTCCGCGGCCCTGTCCTAAAAAAACCTGTTGCTAGTAACGGTGGTGGTCTGTTGGCAGTTCTGGAGGTGCTGGGTCCCTCACCCGGGTCAGAATCCTCAAGTGAGGTATTGGAAGAATCGGAAAAGGTAATCTGTTGATTATTACGGTATCTACCCCAGTTGCGTGTTCTCGGTGGGATGTATGAAGTGGAGAAAAATTTGTCACGTAGGTAAGGATATGTTTTGTCTACGTTGTAGAATTTAATATCCTTCTGAATTTTTGTAATTTTCTTGTTAAGCTCAAAGGTATTGAAGGTGGTGATGGTCGTGTTAATTTTCTCTAGGAGACTTTTCGCGTCTGTAAAAGAGGTGTCCGCTAGGATAAGTCGCTCTAGTTCTGCTATCTCTTCCAGTTCTTTGAGACTATGTTCAATAGCTGTGTCAATTCCTAAAACCATCCAGTGACGTGAGCACGTGGTGGCTAGATGGCTGAAGCCTGTACGGAATTTAGGGCCTTGGGTAAATATGGCTGGGGTATTTCTGATCTGTAAACCAATGGGATGACGGCTGATTTCAGATATTCTGTGAGCATTTGGGCGTGAAGTTCCGATTTGTTTTTTCTTGAGTTTTTCAAGTTTATCTAATAACACACGGGAAGTATTGGGCGTGGGGATAAGGGTAGGGGTGGCGGAAGACCCTGAAAGAAGAGAAGGGCCCCCAATTTTTCGTTAAATGTATTCTTCTGAGTAAGAAAGAGTCTCCCTAGACATACTTAATGTCAAATAAATGACAAAAAGAGGACAAATAAATTAGTCTGAAAGACTTAGTGTGAAGAAAATGGGCACACGCGCCAATTGGGCCCCCAGGGCACTGTATCTAATATGACCCCCAGGGGCGGTTCCTTTTAAAGGGCGGAGGAACATCGCCCGGCCTGCGGCGACTCTCCCTCACCCTTCAGACCATACCATTGTTGCTACCTTATAATTATCATAGCAAACACAAGGAGATGATGGACGGAGCGCTGAAACTTTTCAGACACTCGCCCCCCAGTCACAGATCTGGGTTGAATCTATCATCGTTCTTTAGCTCACTTCGCCACCCCAGTTCAGACACAGCTATATGCAAATCAGTCTTGGCCCTGTGCCTCATGGGAACAGTCCAGCCCGAACTGCCAAGCCATGTCTTCCCTGGACCGGAAACAAGCATCCTGGGACTGGTTTCGGGCTAACAGCCCTCATCAGCCAGGCTAGCTTGAATCCAGTGGCAAAGAGAGCAAGGGACCCACATCTGGGTATACCCTGCCAACTCAGATCTGTGACTGTGGGTGAGTGTCTGAAAAGTTTCAGCGCTCCGTCCATCATCTCCTTGTGTTTGCTTTGTTCCCCCTAAGTTGGCAGGGTATGCCCAGACGTGGGTCCCTTGCTCACTTTGCCACTGGATTCAAGCTAGCCTGGCTGAAGAGGGCTGTAAGCCCGAAACCGGTCCCAGGATGCTTGTTTCCGGTCCAGGGAAGACATGGCTTGGCAGTTCAGGCTGGACTGTTCCCATGAGGCACAGGGTCAAGACTGGTTTGCATATAGCTGTGTCTGAACTGGGGTGGTCGAAGTGAGCTAAAGAACGATGATGGATTCAACCCAGATCTGTGACTGGGGGTGAGTGTCTGAAAAGTTTCAGCGCTCCGTCCATCATCTCCTTGTATTTGCTTTGTTCGCCCTAAGTTGGCAGGGTATGCCCAGACGTGGGTCCCTTGCTCACTTTGCCACTGGATTCAAGCTAGCCTGGCTGATGAGGGCTGTTATCCCGAAACTGGTCCCAGGATGCTTGTTTGCCGTCCAGGGAAGACATGGCTTGGCAGTTCTGGCTGGACTGTTCCCATGAGGCACAGGGTCAAGAATTATTTGCATATAGCTGTATCTGAACTGGGGTGGCGAAGTGAGCTAAAGAATGATGATGGATTCAACCCAGATCTGTGACTGGGGGTGAGTGTCTGAAAAGTTTCAGCGCTCCGTCCATCATCTCCTTGTGTTTGCTTTATAATTATCATAGGCAGTCAGACATGCGAGCGCTGTTCTAGTGGAGAGTGGCGGAGTTTCAGGGCGGGGCATGATCATAGAAGTCCAATACTTTACATGGTACAGCAAATGAGGGCTAATGTGGTAGGCTACTAAAGTACATGAGCCTTAGAGCAAGAACTTGTTCATTAGTAGCACTTTGACTTCCTTTTTAAATGATACGGTTGACTTCTCAGAATCCATTACATTGATGTACCATTAATTATATAGATGATTCTATCTGGACTGAGATTACCATTTCTGAGAATGTTTCAACTCTGAAAGTAGTAAGTACCAGACTAAACGTTAGCGTAAGGAATATTGTTAGGTGTGCATTAGTTAAGGGGCAGTGTTTGGTTTAAGTGAAGGGTAGAGTTAAGGTTCGGATTTGGTTCAGCGCTGGGGTAGGCTTATTCTTCAGTTTAAGGTCTGGGAACTGTTGTGGCACTACTCAAAATATTCACCATAACTATATAGAGCCCCCAGGCATACATCACAGGGGTGGTTACATCAGGCACAAGGTACCACTTTTGTGGCGATCTCGAGGACACAAAAAATCAAAAGCAAACATATCTTCAATGTAATGTTCCAAGACACAATATCGGCACTATGACAACGCGCATATGCACAAAACAACAATGTAATGCTCCCAGGTACAAACCACCACAACAGGAAGATCCGACATACACATCAAAATTAAACAGCCGCATACACTACATGTCACTACTGGGATTACCAATTGCACACAACATTCCTAATGCAATATTCCTAGACACAAAACATCACAACTGGGTTGATAGTATGCTGGAATAATCCCAGATGCAAAATATCACCATCGTAAAAATTTCAAGCACTACATATGAGCATTATGATTTGCGCATGTACAGAATACTGCCACCTATGATAATGCCAGGCAAAAACTGCAAATCATTTGCACAAAATATCAATAGTGCTGGGCACTTGCAAAAAAATATTTGGGCTGTAATGATCTCATGTATAAAAAAAAATCATTAAGATGATCTAAGGCTCAACAAAGCACTGGGGAAACCTCATGTGCAAGACATCACCTGTGTGAACATATATGCAAACCATTACCAGCATGGTGATTCCACGCACAAAATACCACCAGTGTGGTGATTCAAGGGACACTAACACTAAAGAACATTCGATTATCTATAAAACATCAAGACATTCTCTGTTTTGTACATCAAAGATGTTTCCTGATAGCCCAGGACAAAACTGTTTCATGTATCATTTTCTACTTTAAACGATTTTAAAACCATAACTTGTACCTCCCAGAACCAAAAGATATGGATGAGCCAAATACAGATGTCTCTCGTTCTTGGGGTTTTAAGGAGCTACAAACAATGTGGGCCTTGTGGATCTCTGATGTAGGGGCACTTATTTATTTATACTTATACCTAAAAGAAATGCAGCAAGTCCAAAAGCACCATGTGTGTTTTACACGTTGTGCTTTTGAACTTGATGCATGTTTTTTTGTTAATGGAGCGCGGCTGGGGGCTGATTGTGGGCCTTTGTGAAAATATTTCTGTTAATTGCAGCGCATAACAGTGCTGCGATTAACAGGAATACTTTCACAAAGGCCCACAAACAGCCCGCAGCCGCGCTCCATAAGAAATGCATCAAGGTCAAAAGCACGACGTGTAAAACACACGCCGTGTTTCTAAACTTGCTGCATTTCATTTCTTAATAGAGTGCGGCTGCGGGTTGTTTGTGGGCCTTTGTGAAAGTATTCCTGTTAATCGCAGCACTGTCATGCGCTGCAATTAACAGAAATATTTTCCAACAATGGCCCACAATCAGACCCCAGCCGTGCTCCATTAAGAAAACAAATGCAGCAAGTGCAGGAGCTTCTTGTTGCTGAATGCGTGCACAGGCTGCCATTAAAAGGAAACTTACCTGCCACTCCCGGCGACGCAAACGCTCTCTCAGGCGATCTGCGGTGTGCGCGCTTCACATAGGACACTGCGCGCTCGGGCTGAAAGAGGTGCGCGAGCGCGCAGGCGCGCACCTTACTGGGAACATAGGTCCTAGGTCTGATGGCCACCAGGAGTCGTTCCATGTGTTGATACTGTTACCAAAGATCAGTACTTCCGTCTTGTCTGTGTTCAGCTGCAGGCAGTTGTTCTTCATCCAGTCGGCGACATGTCATGCATCTGTGGAAGTTGGTTCTGGTGGGGTCGTCGGTGAGTGAGAGGATGAATTGGGTGTCGTCTGCACAGGAAATTATGTTGAGACAGGGGAGCTGATGATGTTGGCCAGCGGAGTCATATTTGCGTTGAAGAGCATGGGACTGAGGGATGAGCCCTCGGGGACACCGCAGATGATCTCCTTGGGTTCAGAGGAGAAAGGTGGGAGGTGGATCTTCTGGGTTCTTCCGGTGAGGAAGGAGGTGATCCATCTGAGCGTGTCCCCTTGGATGCCGATGTGGTGGAGTCTTTCGATTAGTGTGTGGTGGGATACGGTATCGAAGGCTGCTGAGAGGTCAAGGAGGATCAAAGTTGCTGTTTCCCCGAAGTTGAGGAGGGTTTGAATGTCATCGGTGGCGGCGATTAGGTCAGTTTCGGTGCTGTGATTGCTGCAGAAGCCGGAGTGGGAGGTGTTGAGTAGCTGGTTCTGATCCAGGTGTATTATGAGTTGATTGTTGATGATCTGTTCCAGTACCTTCACTGGGAATTGGAGCAGGGAGATTTGCCGGTAGTTTTTGAGTTCGCTGGGGACGGCAGAGGGTTTTTTGAGTAGTGGTCTGACTTTTTGGTGTGTTTCCAGGTTTCGGGAAATGTTGTGGTGGTGATAGAGGTGATGAGTAGGGTGGTGCGTTCCTGGCCGATCCTTTGGTTTCCGAGGTTGAAGATGTGGCCACATTGGGTCTGTGGGAGCTCCCGAGTGCATGGATTTCATGGTGGAGGTGGTGTCCAAGGTGGAGAGGATGTTCCAGGTGGTCAGTGTGTGGTTCGTGTCGGGTATGGTGGTGGCATATCTGTCGAGGAAGCCTGTAGGTGTGGTTTGGGGCTCGAAGTTTGTGTATGGTTGCAAACTTGCCTTGGAAGAAGTGGGTGAGGTTGTCGCACAGCTCCTGTGAGGGTGTGATGTTGTTTTCGCTGGCAGCCGGGTTAGAGAATTCCTTACACGATGTTGAAAAGTTCATTGATGTTGCTGACACAAGTATTGACGCGTGCTGCAAGAGCTGTCTTCTTTGATGCCCTCAGCAGGGGGTGGTAGAGGTTGAGGGAGGTCTTGAAGGCTGCCCTGTTGGAGATGTCCTTGCTGGTGCGCTATCTCCTCTCCAACTGTTTTCTGACTCGTTTGGCTGTTCTGAGTTCTTGGGTGTACCAGACCGCCTTTTTGAAGGATTTTCTCTGTATGTTGTTCTTGATGGGGACAATGCGGTCTTCGCAATTGGTGATCCACGCATTGAAGTTAGGTACTACCTGTTCGAGGTTGGGGCGGTAGCAGGGTTGAAGGTGTTGAGGGCGTTCATCCAGCTGGTCTCTGAGATTTTGTTCCACAACTGGTGGTTGTGGGGGGGAGGGGGAGTTGGTAATCTTGGGGCTGGCGGCACGGGGCTGGAGATGCTGAAGTGGACAACAGAGCGATCTGTCCATGTGAGTTCTGTGACATTTGACACAGTTCCTGGAGGTGAAAATTGGGTCCAGCGTGTCTCCAGTGGTGTGTATGGACAATCTGGGTCAATCTGAGGCTGCTCATACTGTTGAGGTGTATGTGGAGTGTTTTTGTCATTGAAAACGTCGATGTGGAAATTTAGGTCTCCGAGGAAGATATAGTCCTTGGAGTCTAAGGCTAGGGGTGCAATGAAGTCTGCGATGGTGTTGCAGAAGCTGTAGCGCGAACCTGGAGGTCGGTATGCGAGGGTGCCTCTGATGGTTGTCTTGTCTGTGTGGAGCTTGAAGTTGAGATGTTCCATGGGGTGGTGGTACACTGTATGGTCTCTTTGCGGATGATGGTTGTTCCTCCTCCCGGCTTGTTGGTGCAGTCCTGGTGAGTGATTTTATATCTGTTGGGGATCATTGTGGCAATGTCTGGGGCGGACGTGGGTTTGAGCCAGGGCTCAGTGAGGAAGATGATGTTGGGCGCAAGGGTGGCGATGCGGTCCCATAATTCAGTGGAATGCTTGCATAGAGAGTGTGTGTTGAGAAGGGCGCATGCAAGTTGTTTTTTTGTTCAAGTGGTGACTGTGGTATGTTCAGGGTGGGACTGGTCGGTGGGCTGGTGTATGTGCAGTGGCAGTGGGTGCAGGTGAAAGGTCCTACCGTGGAGCGTGGGTCGGCGCGGTGGCAGTGTTTGTTGCATCGTCCGGGGTCAAAGGTGTATGTAGAGCTCGGCAAAGGTGTATCTTTTGGGGGGGGCAGGGGTCGTGGTGCTGGGCGTTCCAGGTGCGGTCAGGTGCAGACGTGTTTGCCCTTGGCCCGACAGTGGTGCACCCGTCGCGCCGCGGCCTGCATTATGTAGGTCATGGGGTTGGCGGGATTTCTGTTGGCGGCAAGAAAGGTGAGAGGGAAAACCTGGATGGGAAAACCCTAATGGGAAAACCCAGGCAGCTGCGGTGTCACTGGATCAGTCTGGGACAAGCAGGAACTGGAGCCCACAGGCAAGTGGAAAGCTAGGTGTCGAGGTGACACAACCATCTTTTTCACTTTCACTCGTTATTGAGGCAGATGAACAGTTTGACGGTGATATAGATGATGATCAAGTTCGTTCAGTATCGATTTGACTCAACTGATGTTGCAGCTTAGTTTTGTAGGCGTGCGTCGAACATTGCTTCTGGCGGCCATTTTGTCTTCGTGCTATGACGCACTTACTTTTTCTTCGCTTATCAAATTGTCACAATTTGGTTCTTCTTCCCACAGCCTTTACATATCTGTCCAATGGCGTGACATTTACCTTAGTGTGGAAACAAAAATCAACATCTTTTTACATGTAGACATCACTTTGTGTCCTTTTGTCTTTTACGGTGGCTTACTTTTTGCACTCATTACTGACTTACTCAGAGCACCTCTGTATAACGTACAATTCTATCTTGCGTGGCAGATGGTAGCTTCATGTACGGCTTGACCAACAAGTGTAGATTCTTTGCACTGTTTTCATAATCTTCAACTGCTTTACAGCAGCTGGAGCTGCGCTTTGACTTCACATGCATGAAGTGCTGATTCGTACTTTGACAGCGACACACCTGGCACGCACGAACAATTTGCCTAGACCACAGCAAACTCTCTGGGAGAGCATGGTCATTCTTCGTGTTACTTAGCCCCTATCTCATCACCTGTTGTAGATTCCACCCCAGCCTGGATACCCGCCAATGACTACGCCAGACACAGAGCTTAATACTACACATCTTTATTCTTCTGCGTGTAACCTCGAACTCAACTTTCTAAACCAAGCTAAGTGCATTTCGCTCTAACATCTATGTAACAGCTCTACGGAGTCCAGTAGGAATCAAAAGAGTTCCAACATAAAAACTCATAAGACACTACAATAACAATATCGCAGAGAAAAAGAAAATTGTTTCTATCCCTTTTAATACTTAACTTCAAATAAAGGAATTGAGAGCTGGATGATTAGGCATAATGGATTCCTTGCTAGCTACAGTACAATGTGAAGCTCTTTTAAAAAAAGATGCAGATTCTAGTATGTCTAATACTGCTAATAAACAGAGTCTGGAGTCCCTCCTGATAGATGAGCGAACTCGCAATTTCAAAACATAAATGCCCTCTCATCATTCCAAACTCTCAGCCATACCAGGAACCATAAAGAGGCCTCAACCCCAAAAGTAATCAGCTCACTTTACAACCTGCAGTTCCAGTCTATGTCTCCCGGTTGCAAGGCCTAAGTTTGGAAAGATGTAAATATAAAGTTGTAAAAATGTATATTTCCATTCTTAGAGGCCACCTTAGACACCAGTTCACACTGGCCAATGTAGGCCAGTTCCGCCAGCTCTGATCCCATGTATACTCTCTTGCCTGCAGGGTAGGAGGTAAACCCGTAATATAGACACTGTCACCATCCAACACCATGTTTCACAGAAACTGCTGCACTTCTGCCTTTAAATACTTACTATTGGCTGTGGCAGGTAACCCTAAAAATACATTTTGAAGGCCTTGTTTCCATTTTCGAAGTACTGCTCTTGGACTCCAAGTGAGATTTTGATGCGAATGCACAGTTCATAGAGTTCTGTTATGTCTACCCAATTTCACCGTATTTTACACTGCTGTCACGACCGCCATCAAAGGCCCATCTCCTAACTACATGTGTGCGAAACACTTCAATGAAAGCACCTTATTTTCTGTGAGGTGCAGAAGCCTAGATGGTCTTAAACTGCAAACATAGTCTGTGTTTACCACTGCCTAAGCTGGCACCAGTGCTTCTGAATGACTCAAAATCCCCCTTCTGGGATCTCTTAATGGTATTTTTCTCCATATAGGTTGTTCTGGGATTCCATTTTCATCCAGGGGATGGTGAGGGTGTCAGGCTCACAGCCAGACACACTCCGCCATGTACTTTTTTCGTTGCATCTGTTCCCACAAGTTGGCATAACACCTCTCAGCCCCTGTTATGTTTCATATAGGTACCCCAATATAGGCTCAGGTAGCAACTAAACCTTTCACCTATATTTCCCCTGCAATTACACTACATAACGGTTCTTGGGACTGACCTTTTACCTAGTTACGGTACTACTTACAGGACGTGGGGTTTTCCCTGAAAACTAGCCTCATTCATTATGCATGAGGATTCTGGAAACTCAGCAGGACTACCACCTCCTGCATAATAGCTATGTATAGGGGTCATTCCTTCCGTCATCCTAAGTCCGACATGACACAGCAAGGTAGTTCCCTTGAGGGTACTACTTTGTGTATATAAACAACATATCTTTGTTGAGGCAGAGAGAGGAGAAAAAAGACTTCCATGCTGACATACTGACGCAAGACGCTGAGGTTCCTGCACACAGACACTCCAGCTCGCAGTGGTCTGACATCCCTCGCAGGGTGTCCATCTCGAGACCAAGAAGGGGTCCCACAGTCTCTCACTTCAGGTAATGGGGTCGACTTGATCCTAGAGGGATTCTTGGCTTTACACCTACATACATGCTAGGTACACTTAGGTACATCTGGTTAGGGTCACATCGTAGGAATACGCATTATTACTGTCATGTATTTTTATACTTGCATGAATTCATTGTTTTAGCACTATGGTAGAAATCTACCATCCTTTTACTCCGTTGGTGCTTATAATCATTTATATCCGTTTCTTTCTAATGGTTGTTTCAGCACACCTATTTTACACTAAAATGACGCTTGTTCAATAAATGCTTATTGAAAACGTCCCCACCGTTTATTCTGTGTATCTCTCTGAGACAAAGTGAGCACGAGTGACTGAGCGAAAAGTATCGCACTGTTTCCACGATCCCTGATGGGACAGAGTTGTCATGTTCAATAGTTGCCAAGAACTATTCTCTCTTTGGTAAGAAGGGTTTCTAGTGGCCCTGTGAGCTAGCTGGTGTACAGGCAAACATACCCGGTGGGGGTGTATGGAATCAGTCTTGACACCAATCCCACAGTCTATGTTGTCTAAACGTGCAGATCCTATATAGGGTTATAGGAACACACGACATGGCGCCGCCAACGTTGGTTTGGTACTTATTTAATGGTCAAATCTGAGTGGTTCAGTCGTGCTATTCTAAGAGACCCCTACTCACATTTTCCCAGAGACGTCTGGAGTGGGAAGAGAACTATCCGCCACAGCAGAGTAGGCATATCCTATGTATTGGCTGTTGGTTTATCAAGCTTGAAGGACAAATAGTTCCTATTGTGCATAAAACCTTCTCAGTTTCCTTGAAAATTGTTGGCTGACGAAGACGCCGCTGCGCCAGCACAATGCGATACAAAAGGGGATGATGGACGGAACGTTTGAGCCAATCAAACACTCACCCCCAGTCAACTGATCTGGGTTTAATCCATCATCATTCTTTAGCTCACTCCACCACCCCAGTTCAGACATGGCCATATGCAAATCAGTCTGACCCTGTGCCTCATGGGAACAGTCCAGCCCGAACTGCCAAGCCATGTCTTCCCTGGACCGGAAACAAGCATCCTAGGACCGGTTTCTGGCATTTCAGCCGTCATCAGCCAGGCTTGCTTGAATCCAGTGGCAAAGTGAGCAAGGGACCCACGTCTGGGCATACCCCGCCAACTTAGGGCGACCAAAGCGATACAAAAGGGGATGATGGACGGAACGTTTGAGCCAATCAAACACTCACCCCCAGTCAACTGATCTGGGTTTAATCCATCATCATTCTTTAGCTCACTCCACCACCCCAGTTCAGACATGGCCATATGCAAATCAGTCTGACCCTGTGCCTCATGGGAACAGTCCAGCCCGAACTGCCAAGCCATGTCTTCCCTGGACCGGAAACAAGCATCCTAGGACCGGTTTCTGGCATTTCAGCCGTCATCAGCCAGGCTTGCTTGAATCCAGTGGCAAAGTGAGCAAGGGACCCACGTCTGGGCATACCCCCGCCAACTTAGGGCGACCAAAGCGATACAAAAGGGGATGATGGACGGAACGTTTGAGCCAATCAAACACTCACCCCCAGTCAACTGATCTGGGTTTAATCCATCATCATTCTTTAGCTCACTCCACCACCCCAGTTCAGACATGGCCATATGCAAATCAGCCTGACCCTGTGCCTCATGGGAACAGTCCAGCCCGAACTGCCAAGCCATGTCTTCCCTGGACCGGAAACAAGCATCCTAGGACCGGTTTCTGGCATTCCAGCCGTCATCAGCCAGGCTTGCTTGAATCCAGTGGCAAAGTGAGCAAGGGACCCACGTCTGGGCATACCCCCGCCAACTTAGGGCGAACAAAGCGATACAAAAGGGGATGATGGACGGAACGTTTGAGCCAATCAAACACTCACCCCCAGTCAACTGATCTGGGTTTAATCCATCATCATTCTTTAGCTCACTCCACCACCCCAGTTCAGACATGGCCATATGCAAATCAGCCTGACCCTGTGCCTCATGGGAACAGTCCAGCCCGAACTGCCAAGCCATGTCTTCCCTGGACCGGAAACAAGCATCCTAGGACCGGTTTCTGGTATTTCAGCCGTCATCAGCCAGGCTTGCTTGAATCCAGTGGCAAAGTGAGCAAGGGACCCACGTCTGGGCATACCCCCGCCAACTTAGGGCGACCAAAGCGATACAAAAGGGGATGATGGACGGAACGTTTGAGCCAATCAAACACTTCCGGTCCAGGGAAGACATGGCTTGGCAGTTCGGGCTGGACTGTTCCCATGAGGCACAGGGTCAGGCTGATTTGCATATGGCCATGTCTGAACTGGGGTGGTGGAGTGAGCTAAAGAATGATGATGGATTAAACCCAGATCAGTTGACTGGGGGTGAGTGTTTGATTGGCTCAAACGTTCCGTCCATCATCCCCTTTGTATCGCTTGTTCGCCCTAAGTTGGCGAGGGTATGCCCAGACGTGGGTCCCTTGCTCACTTTGCCACTGGATTCAAGCAAGCCTGGCTGATGACGGCTGGAATGCCAGAAACCGGTCCTAGGATGCTTGTTTCCGGTCCAGGGAAGACATGGCTTGGCAGTTCGGGCTGAACTGTTCCCATGAGGCACAGGGTCAGGCTGATTTGCATATGGCCATGTCTGAACTGGGGTGGTGGAGTGAGCTAAAGAATGATGATGGATTAAACCCAGATCAGTTGACTGGGGGTGAGTGTTTGATTGGCTCAAACGTTCCGTCCATCATCCCCTTTGTATCAGCTTGTTCGCCCAAGTTGGCGGGGTATGCCCAGACGTGGGTCCCTTGCTCACTTTGCCACTGGATTCAAGCAAGCCTGGCTGATGACGGCTGGAATGCCAGAAACCGGTCCTAGGATGCTTGTTTCCGGTCCAGGGAAGACATGGCTTGGCAGTTCGGGCTGGACTGTTCCCATGAGGCACAGGGTCAGGCTGATTTGCATATGGCCATGTCTGAACTGGGGTGGTGGAGTGAGCTAAAGAATGATGATGGATTAAACCCAGATCAGTTGACTGGGGGTGAGTGTTTGATTGGCTCAAACGTTCGTCCATCATCCCCTTTGTATCGCTTGTTCGCCCTAAGTTGGCGGGGGTATGCCCAGACGTGGGTCCCTTGCTCACTTTGCCACTGGATTCAAGCAAGCCTGGCTGATGACGGCTGGAATGCCAGAAACCGGTCCTAGGATGCTTGTTTCCGGTCCAGGGAAGACATGGCTTGGCAGTTCGGGCTGGACTGTTCCCATGAGGCACAGGGTCAGGCTGATTTGCATATGGCCATGTCTGAACTGGGGTGGTGGAGTGAGCTAAAGAATGATGATGGATTAAACCCAGATCAGTTGACTGGGGGTGAGTGTTTGATTGGCTCAAACGTTCCGTCCATCATCCCCTTTGTATCGCTTTGTTCGCCCTAAGTTGGCGGGGGTATGCCCAGACGTGGGTCCCTTGCTCACTTTGCCACTGGATTCAAGCAAGCCTGGCTGATGACGGCTGGAATGCCAGAAACCGGTCCTAGGATGCTTGTTTCCGGTCCAGGGAAGACATGGCTTGGCAGTTCGGGCTGGACTGTTCCCATGAGGCACAGGGTCAGGCTGATTTGCATATGGCCATGTCTGAACTGGGGGTGGTGGAGTGAGCTAAAGAATGATGATGGATTAAACCCAGATCAGTTGACTGGGGGTGAGTGTTTGATTGGCTCAAACGTTCCGTCCATCATCCCCTTTTGTATCGCTTTGTTCGCCCTAAGTTGGCGGGGGTATGCCCAGACGTGGGTCCCTTGCTCACTTTGCCACTGGATTCAAGCAAGCCTGGCTGATGACGGCTGGAATGCCAGAAACCGGTCCTAGGATGCTTGTTTCCGGTCCAGGGAAGACATGGCTTGGCAGTTCGGGCTGGACTGTTCCCATGAGGCACAGGGTCAGGCTGATTTGCATATGGCCATGTCTGAACTGGGGTGGTGGAGTGAGCTAAAGAATGATGATGGATTAAACCCAGATCAGTTGACTGGGGGTGAGTGTTTGATTGGCTCAAACGTTCCGTCCATCATCCCCTTTTGTATCGCGCCAGCACAATGTGCAGCTGCAGCAAGGGAGGAAGAAGATGAAATAAACACGAATCATATAGAACAGAGGTATTCTATTCATGGGTTAAATTCTCACAAGCAGATGCACAAACAAATACATTGCATTCTTACACTGAAGATGAAACACCAAATGAATACCGTCCGTATGAGGACATTGAAGTTCCGCTCACCTACCAGGAGCACATAAACTGGTTTAAAGGCACCCTCCTACAGACACTAAAGAAACAGTGAGACTCGGTCCGCTCGGAAGAGAGGGAGCAACTTGGCAAGTCCTAGCAGCTTACACACCGCATCCAGACATTGATACAATGCCAGTAGCAGACTTACGTCCACTTCATAAAGAAATAATAAAACTTTACAGAAACCTGACACAGTTAGTGATGAGAACAGCCAGCAAGGGCTAAACCAGCAGGACAAATTCAGGGATCTACAACTAAAATAACTCCACAAACGCTACACGCAGTTATGGGTAAAATGCCCACTAGACGTGAGCAAATGCCATTCTAGATAGCTCACACACAAGCCCTCAAGAAAAACACAGAATGCTAATAATCTGCTTGCCAATGGGGTTAGCTCCCCAGATAGAGGATTGAACCTCTTGGGGTACAGTTTTCGCTCCCATATATCCCAGAACTCAAGGTATACCTTCTTTAGCAGTAATACCAGATGTATTAAGACAAATACAGAATGAGTATGGAGCAGAGCCTGCTCTGAACTTAGGGACGAAATTGTTAGGAAATTTTGCCCAGGTATCAGCCATTATATTAGCAAACAAAGGGGAGGCAGCAGCAATGGCAATACGCCAACGCCTGAGGAATTTCACTCCTTTACAGAAGGAACGTGAATTACCTAAAATTATCGAGACACCTATGCTGAATTAGGTAGAGATAGTTTGGGAGCTAGAGCAACAAAACCTGAACTCATGGGTGGTTCTGAAAAAGAGAACACCAAGCAAGCACCTGATTCTTCCAAGAAGAAATGGGATAACAATAAAAAACTAAAGAATAGAGAGAATAGATCACAATCCAGGGGTGGGTTCCTCAACAGGAGCCCTCCGAAAGGAGGTACAACCTTAGGAATCGTGATAACATTAAAAAACCTGACCGGTATCAGGATACTGATACACGTTCCTCTCATTCCTTTCAGGGTTCATCAAAAAAACTGAGAGGGAAGGACGGTCAGAACACAGACATGAAGACCGTACAAAGTCCAGAGACACGCAACGCGTTTCAGACTATACTTCCAAAAAAGAAGAGAAACCAAAATCAAAACCTCAATTTAAAAAGAATAAGATAGCAGGTCTTAAAGTTAGACATGCCCAGAATTCTGTGGACTAAACTTCTGAATGGGCTCTGAGGATGGTAGACAGCGCAGCAGAAGTACCAATAGATCGCCAGAACCTGATGGAATTTCTGGAGACGGCGGAGTTGAATGAACATATCACGGTGGAGACACCTGATATGAGGGTAAGTTTCCCACATAAGTTACATGAAATAGCACTCCAAATGGAGGGGAACAAACCCAGGAAAATTAAAGGTCTTTTTGGGAAAACCTGACTTATGGATATGACATCCTTTTGGCTGAAAAAGATTGACCGCCTGAAATTGTTATGGATTGCCCAAAGGGAGAAACAGTAATTTACCGGCTTTTTCCCAACTCGTTTCAATATACTTAAAACATACATACGCGCAGGAGTGGGCGAACGCACTTGCTCCAGCATTATATCGCAACCATGTTGATGTGATGTTTAGTCACCTCACCATGAAATCCCAGTAAAAACTACTCCAACTCCACAGCGACAGAAGCCAATTAAACAAGAAGTGAAAAAACAGGTCTTGGAGATCTTAGATCAACTTGAATACCAGGGTGTAATTGAAACTTGCACCTCTTCGATGAATAATCCTTTGTTTCCCAAAATTAAAACCGATAATTCATACGTCTAGTTTTAGACTACAGACATCTGAACACATGCACTAAAACATTTGCAGTACAGAATGCACATAGTGCTGCATTAATGAATAACACTGTGCGGAAAAAATACAAAACAACATTAGATATCTCAAATGGATTTTCCTGCCAAAATATAGCGCCTGAAAGCAGATATTTGACAGTATTCTCAGCGCTCGGTTCTCAGGGTCAATTCTGTCGACTCCCCCAAGGGTATAAGAATTGCCCTGGGCTGTTCTCCGCTAGGGTAACAGATTTACTTCAGAATTTGGATGAAGAGGCATTGTCCTATGTAGATGATATTTATCTGACGGATGAGGATTTAAAAGATCAATTGACCAGAGTGAGCAACATAATTTTGGGGTTCGCCCTTGAGGGCTACAAATTTAAATTAAAAAAATCAAAAATGGCCCACCTCAATGTCCTATTTTTGGGATATGAGCTTTCAAGTGAAGGGAAAAGCCTGGAAGCTAACTTTTTTAGAAAAGTGTGCGCTGCTCCAACCTCCTAAATCGTTGAAAAACCTACAATCCATATTGGGATTCTTAAAATTTGGCAGAACATACATTTTAGATTACACAGAAAAAGTGAAACCTTTCTACGACCTAATAAGACATGATTTTTCAGTTAGGCATTGGACACAGGAACACACAGAGATCCTTCATTCCGTACAAGCTGACATGATAGCTTCAAAACACCTACACACACGTTTAAACACCACAAATTTGGTGATCCGTGTTATAGTGGCTCAATCTGGGTATACTTACCTAACCTTCAATGAAGGCGAAACAGTACCTATAGCATACAAATCACACTTGTACACAAACGCTGAAATGCATTTTGCTTCTACAGAAAAAATTCTGACAGCAGTACAAACCGCTGTAGTGAGAGAAAGAGCACTGACTCAGGGGAAACGAATAATTGTCGTAACTCCAGTCCCAGCCTTAGAGGCTGCTACAAAGGCAAGTGTTCCAAATGCTAAACCTTTACATCCAAGATGGATACAATGGGCTAATTCCCTCATGCAACAGATGTAGATTACAAATTTGACTCTACACTAAAAACACATGCATTCCTGCAATATGAACAAGAATATCCTCACCCGAATGAAATAATGCCTCTGGATCAGTATGAATATATTATTTACACGACGGATCTGCTCAGCCGGCCATAGGAAGTAAACAACAATACAGCGCCGCATGTGCGATTGTGAAGGGTCGCATGTAGAAAGGCAAGTTCCATCCTAGCATTACGAAGACACAGTCTCTAGGAGACTGCACGGCACAGCTGGCAGAATTAAAAGCTCTTACTGGCACTAATAAATACGGATCGAGAATTCCCCATACTGATTGTGTGCGATTCTTTTTACTGTGTCCAGTCATACAATGAATATTTTCACTACTGGGGTCAAAATGGGGTTAAAGGCTCAAAATAAAATAAAATGCTATGCGAACAGGTAGCTGAGTTGAAAAACGAACTACCGAGAGCTCACATGATACACACGCTGAGTCATCAACGTGATGGCGTTCACGTTGATGGGAATTCATTGGCCGATGAAGCCGCAAAAGGGGCAGTACGAACTGCTGCCGTAGCTGCAAACACTCGTTCTAGTACGAGAATAGACGGACAGTTAATGGTAGCCGTCATTGCTTCACGCAAAAACAGCACAGCCTTACCAAAAGGTTTTCCACTCAAGTACTCCTACAAGTAAGATGCAAAAAATATTATGTATGCTTAAATTCCAGGAGTGGGGGATAGAGTAATACCAAACATAGATCGCAGATTAAGTTTAATTCATGCTGCACAAAATCGTCTAGGTTCTGCACATGCAGGAGTTACCGCAACGGTTTCTTTACTAAAATAACGCTATTGATGGCCAGGACTAACTAAACAGACGAAGAATTTTGTCTTAAAGTGCGACATCTGTCAGCAGATGAAGGGTTCCACTGTGGCGCGTCGGGCGCAGACACCATTACTAATATCGGACAGACCACTCGCCTGTGTCTATTTGGACCACTGCAGCACCCTACAATCGGATGGGGCTTACAAGTATATCTTGGTGGCAGTGGATTCATGCTCCAGATTCCTGTGGGTTTGGCCTCAGACCTCGGCAGACACTCGAACTGTTATAAAAGATTTGCGAGCCTTCATAGGGACATACGCAGTTGGCACATTACATTCTGAGCGCAGCCCCGCGTTTAGCTCTAGGGCTTACAAGGAAGCCATGGGAAGTTTGGGTGTTGTATTGCGGTACTCCTCTCCGTACCATCCCGAAGGAAACTCGGTCGCGGAGAGGAAAAACCGAGACTTAAAGCAATCTTTAACAGCAAGGGTATTAGGTTTAGGTGGTAGTTGGGTCAATCACTTACATGGAGTCCAGAGGGCTCTCAACAATATGCCAAGAAGTTCCCTAGGAGGAGTCACTCCTTACGAAGTCCTATTTGGGACGAGAATGTGGGTACCTGATCTCGATTATGAAAGCACAATGGCGGATGAAAAACTATTTGACATCAATAAACATTTGGCTGTTTTACAGGATCTCAATGAATTCCGGGCACTACAAAGCAATGTGCAAGTAAAACGCACCGCCACTGGGGAAGTCAAATCAGTCACGGCAAGACCTGCCTGGATGCCAAAAGTCGAGATCTGGTCAGAAGAAAGAATTTGGGCCATCATACAGAAAGCCTGTACCTGTCCTGGCTGTCGAAGGAACAAGAAAAGTACTTCTTCCGCCTCTTGCCGGAAAAAAAGAAAAGACAATTGTCTCCATCGATCTGATCAAACCACACTATGTGGCCGACAATGAATCGTAGGCCTCGTGGGCTCCTGGGTAGCCGACGCTCTTCTCTCGATACCATACAGGAAGTTCAGACAGGAAGACTCATAACATTTGAAGAGTCACCAATACAAAGTAATGGACTTTCCAGCAATGTAATGGAACTCGTTCCTGTTGAAACAGAACATCAAAATACAAATGAAAGACAAATATCAATTCGGCCTACCACCGATATCTACATCAATATGCCTCTACAAGAGACGTCTGCCAGTTCAACAAAACCTGCTGAGCTACCAAAAAAAGATCGAACTGTATCTGGCTACTTCATTGATTTTGATACTTTCTCTCTGGATCCCAGTGAACCTGAAACAACGCCAGCTCAAGTTTCCCATAAACAACAACTTCATGTCTTCTACATTTAAAAAAAAAAAAGACTTACCTAGTTTCACAATGGCTATAACTCTGGATAACTGGAATACTGTTTTTTCTATTCTGGATTGGCCTAGTGACTGTCTTTTGCTTACTCATGAACGGAAACTATCTCCCAGAACGCTATGCAGCATCAAATGTGAACTTGGTCCTGAAACCTCATACAGCATCTCATCTTGAGCAAAGAGAACTGTCCTTCGTGAACATTACAGCTGTTCCAATTCCTGATGGTATAGTTTGGGACAGAGTTTCATATGATGTATTTGGTCCCACTGAACTTTGGAAAATACCTCATGTATCTAAAATTTCTTTGAATGATAGCATTACCTCCAGTACATTTTGTGACGATTGGGATTTTGAAACTGTAAATAATATGTTGTCTGATTTCGAACAATCCACTGCAGTTTCAAGCATTGAAATGTTAGAGGACACAACTGATTACGACACAATGTATTGTTACCAACATTATGGTCATCACTTTTTACATAAATCCAGTATCCCACGTAATGTTTTTACATAACACCAATGGGAACGTTGACAAACACCACCAAAAAGTAGTTTGCGAACATTTGCACAGAAAGTTTCGTATTTTTCAGGGTTTAACACTTCTGACCCGAACTCATATTACTATAAGTTTGCACCAACAACTGCACAGAAAAATATGCTGACTAACACCAAACAGATTTACTATGCATCATTTATTTCGCAACTGTCGGAACAGGGTTTCAACTTATGGAAGGACACTATAGACATAAAATCAGTCTGGGGTTCAAAGGAATGCCAAGTTCAGAGAACAGAAGCACTATTTCGAGCGTGCCTCATTTCACAGAAGATCATATTTCTGAACGACACTGTGCAACAGACTTCCTGTCTTGGAATAGCCAAGAACAAAGATTTTAACACATCGTGGATTCCCTCACCATCACACTTTGAGGGGTGGCAAAACTTTACAACACGTGGTGGGGATACAATAGATTACATCATACATTATAATTCATCAGACCCCAATTGGAAGGGATGGTTAGTTTGGCCCACAGACACAAACAGGTGTCAAACAAGATTCAGGGGTACTTCCGAAGGGTTTAGTATCCATAGGCCGGACCAACGCTATGTACAACGAGAACATTCGGGGGTGGTGACATCATACAGTGTTGGGAAATTATGCCTCGATTGGCTAAAAACCTCGACACTATCCCAGGTGAAACAACACTTATCCTTTCTATCATAAGACATGGACATATGGGACTTATTATTGGGCCCCCGAAAACCACATCAGAAATGTTCCTTATATGCTGTTTATAATGAAATCTGGAAGATCTCACAACAAGAAGCTGCGGAGAGACTTTGTGAAATTGATAGAATTACCCTAGAAAAAGCGTTAGTTGTAGTTGATAATGGTATGACTACATTAACATCCAGGATTTATTTACTGGGCAACATTGTATCTTCTGCTATAGATACACTAGAACAGGATTTGTCACTACTAAAGCACGGACAGTCTCAGCTACGTTCTATTATTTTGTTAAGCTGGACGCTACAATCATTGCGTTCCGGTTATGTGCCTAGGCGATTTATTAACAGTACGTCCTTGCTCTCTGCATACAATCTAACTAAAAAACAGAAAACAATGGCACAAAGGGGAGCAAAATATACAATGCTGCGTATTGAAAAACTGGACCAATTGCCTTTCACTGTGGCAGAGTCACCCTCCACTGAATGGTTAATCCATGGCCATATAACATTATTGGTCACAACTTTCCAGTTTCAGTATTGCCTAGAAAAAC
The DNA here is from genome assembly GCA_963921515.1 of Calotriton arnoldi. Classification (NCBI taxonomy): domain Eukaryota; kingdom Metazoa; phylum Chordata; class Amphibia; order Caudata; family Salamandridae; genus Calotriton; species Calotriton arnoldi. Next base: position 3,211,214 of record CAWUFW010000074.1, on the reverse strand, counting down.
AACAGGCAGGCAGATATGAAGCGATGGGTAGGGAATTCATCAAGGAATCTTAGGAATTACCATACAGATTTCGATGCAGGAGTGGGGACATGAAAGTGTTTCTAAGCGGTACAAACTGCGAGAACTCTTTACGTGGATCTCTCATATGCCAGGATATGATGCTTCACGGGGCCTGTAACCGTTCAGTTGCAAACTTATCCTGTGATTTGAAAGGGTCCCCGGCTGCCGTGATCAATCCGGTGTTCAAGTTGTTCTCAAATGGGAGTTACTTGATGCTGAATGATCAAGGTTGTTGTGCGATGCTTCTGGGCATCGCATATCTTGTCACTGTAAACTCCAGGGTTACTTGTTCTATGCAAGTATTATTTCCACCGACCCACACAGTCAGGGAGGCGCCATTATGGCCTTCGTTGAATATTTCCTTTATACGGTTTGATACTCTGAGCCGAATGAAAGCCATGCTTTTACAGAAAACCGTGCCCTTAACCTCCACCCGAGAGACTTTTGATCTTCAGGTCGCAAGGTCCTCAGCTGAGATACAGGCACTTGTACGAACGAACTGCCCTTTCCATTTCACAGAAATGGTACAACGTATCTTTAACATGTCTGATACGACGGGTATAGTACACCTATTTAAGACCATAGGTTCTGGACTGTTAAGCATCTTTCAGATAGTCTTCGGAGTGATTCCAGCCTTCATACACTCCGTATTTGGAAGCATTTTTGGAGGACTTCTGTTAATCCAGTTACTAACAGCAGGAATCCTGATTGTAATTTTTCTGGTATGCAATGGACGTCCCAGTCACCAAGGACATGGAAAAAATGCTCCTGGAGCGCCGATACCGTGATCGCATGGTACTCCATCTGGGCACACCTCGTTTTTGGGAACTGAGCAAGTCTTGGTTCCTATCATTTCGACCAGTCTGGATTGACTGTGTTCTGCCGGTCCTCCAAGGCCTATTCTGCGGACAAGAATGCGTGTTGGATCTCTGTCTAACACTTCCATCGATTGCGATAACGGCCCATGTACTGCTGTGTCCTCAGCTTATTCCAATGTTGATGTCTGCATTCTTAGAGCCACCACAGGATGCTTCAGCTCCTGTTGGGACGGATACCGGCTCCTCTACAAACACTCAGGCCTTGGATGTCATACAGGCTTCCCCAGCATGGGCTGTCGCCAATACAGAAGGTCATCTGTGCTCGATTGACCTGATCTGTGAGGTGTTGCAGGGACCGTCGTCTGCGATGGCAAGCAACAGTGATGTTGCGGCTTCCAGCCAGGACACGCAAACATTTGGCTCATCGTGTGCTGGGGAAAATTTGGCCTTCTTCAAAACAACCAAATTTGGAATTTTCAACAACTAACACTATTCTTTTTACTGAACATCATGGCTTTCAGACACTCATAGATGCTCGAACTATATATACGAACATATTTTAGTAAGACTTCTGCCTCTTAAAATACAATTTTAGCATTTTTTAAATTTTTTATGCTCTATTTTATGGACTAATTAGTTGTTTGCGTACAATTCCTAGAAGTACATTAACATTTTAGTATGTCGTCCAGTCGGATGATGAGTGGGCGTTATGTTTCATATAGGTATCCCAATATAGGCTCAGGTAGCAACCAAACCTTTCACCTATATTTCCCCTGCCATTACAATACATAACGGTTCTGGGACTGACCTTTTACCTAGTTACGGTACTACTTACAGGACGTGGATTTTCCCTGAAAACTAGCCTCATTCACTATGCATGAGGATTCTTGGAAACTCAGCAGGACTACCATCTCCTGCATAATAACTATGTATAAGGGTCATTCCTTCCGTCATCCTAAGTCCGACATGACACAGCAAGGTAGATCCCCTTAGGGTGCCACTTTGGGTATATAAACACCATATCTTTGCTGAGGCAGGGAGAGGAGAAAAAGGACTTCCATGCTGACACACTGAGATTCCTGCACGCAGACACTCCAGCTCACAGTGGTCTGACATACCTCATGGGGTGTCCATCTCAAGACCAAGACGGGGTCCCACAGTCTCTCAGTTCAGGTAATGGGGTCAACTTTATCCTAGAGGGATTCTTGGCTTTACACCTAAATACATGCTAGGTACACTTGGGTACATCTGGTTAGGGTCGCATCGTAGGAATACGCATTATTACTGTCATGTATTTTTATACTTGCATGAATGCACAAGTTACTAACTTGTGTAACGATATATCTGTAAGAGACAGTAGTTAGTGACAGATTCCTTACCTTAGAATATCCCCAGGCGTCAGGCTGGATCAGGCAAGTTTTTTGCATAGCAGTACACTTGCGCGTCGGTAGGCGGCGTCGTGCGGCTCCGCGTCCGTCGTCGGCGTCGTGATCGCCGGAATGACGTCGCGGGCAGTACTTAGACACTGCCCCTGCGCGCTGACGTCAGTTCTGTACACAACTTTCCATGCCAGGAACGCAGAGCCATGCAAGAAGCTGACATAGGTGTCTGAAAAATACTAGGGCCCTGAAAGGGATGTCCTTAACCCTAGAAATGACTTCGCAGAACGGGGAGGATGGGTGGGGCGGTAAGGAATCTGTCACTAACTACTGTCTCTTACAGATATATCGTTACACAAGTTAGTAACTTGTGCATCTGAAAGAGACACGTTAGTGACAGATTCCTTACCTTAGAATAGATACCCCAGCAATACCAACCCCGGTGGTGGGTCTGCGAACAAAGATCAGACAAGGAAGTCCCGGAGGACAGAACGGCCAAAGAAGCCGTCCCTCCGGACCTGACTGTCAAGGCAGTAATGCTTTGTAAATGTGTGCAGCGAGGCCCACGTAGCTGCCTGACAGATATCCTGCAGCGGAACACCGCGGCCTAAAGCCGTGGTAGCAGCCGTTGCCCTGGTGGAATGGGCACGCAGCCCAACAGGAGGCTCCTTCTTAGCCAAAGAATAGCAGGCTTTGATACACAAGGTCACCCAGCGGGAGATGGTTCTCTTGTGCACCGCCCGACCTTTTTGGCGCCCACGTAGCCAACAAAGAGCTGGTCATCCACCCGGAAGTGTTGTGTGCGGTTGATATAAAAGGAAAGCGCACGTTTTGGGTCCAGACGGTGGAGCCTCTCTTCCTCTCTGGAAGGATGCGGAGGCGGAAAGAAGGTGGGCAAAGTGATGGTCTGCCCAATGTGGAAGGCAGTAACCACCTTTGGCAAGAAGGACGGACGCGTCCTAAGAACAACCTTGTCTGGATGGACGGACAGAAAGGGAGGTTTGCATGATAGAGCCTGGAGCTCACTCACCCGCCGAGCGGAGGTGATGGCCACCAGAAAGGCTGTCTTCAGAGTCAGAAGACGAAGAGGACAGTTATGTAGAGGCTCAAAGGGAGCGCACATAAAAAAGGTAAGAACCAAGTTCAAGTCCCACTGAGGCATCACAAACGGAACAGGAGGGAAGAGGTGTGTAATGCCTTTTAGGAACCTGTTAACAACAGGGGACTTGAAAAGGGAGGGCTGATCAGGAAGCCTGAGGAAGGCCGAGATGGCACAAAGATAGCCCTTGATGGTACCCAGGGCAGAACCCTGTTGGGCCAGGGAAAGAAGGAACAGAAGAACCTCAGAAAGAGGGGCAGAGAGAGGGTTCACAGCCTTTGCTGTGCACCATGCCACAAACTTGTTCCACCTGCAGGCGTATACCACCTTAGTGGAGGGACGCCTGGCTGCCAGAATCACACCACAAACTTCGGGAGGCAAGTCGAAAGGAATCAACTGCCGCCGCTCAATCTCCACGCAAGCAGGTGGAGGCTAGACAGGTTCGGGTGGAGGACCGTCCCCTGCTGCCTCGACAGAAGATCCTCCCGAAGAGGCAGACGGATCGGGGGATCGACGCTCATACTGAGTAGCTCGGGATACCAAACTCTTCGAGCCCAGTCCGGAGCCACAAGAATGACTTGGGCCCGGTCGTGCCGAATCTTCTTCAACACTCTGGGTAGAAGTGGTATAGGCGGAAAGGCGTACAACAGACCGCAACTCCACTCGCGACGAAAAGCATCGCCGAGCGAGTGCCGCCTTGGAAATTCCAACGCGCAGAACTGATGACATTGCGCGTTCTCTACGGTGGCGAATAGATCTAACCAAGGCTCTCCCCACTGCAGAAAGAGACCTTGCGCCACTTCCGAATGAAGACGCCATTCGTGATCCATCATGCACCTGCGGCTGAGTTCGTCCGCCCTGGCGTTCAGGGAACCTGCCAGGTGTTGAACCATCAGGAACATGCCCTGATGTTCCAGCCATGTCCAGAGGCGCAGAGCCTCCTGACAGAGGGTCCACGACCCCACCCCGCCTTGTTTGTTGCAGTACCACATGGCGGTGGTGTTGTCTGTGAACACCTGCACTACCTTCCCTTTGACAGAGGGAAGGAATGCCTTAAGTGCAAGTCGGATCGCCCGGAGCTCCAGAAGGTTGATATGGAGCCGGGACTCCGCCGGAGACCAGAGGCCTCTGATCTCCGCCTCTCCCATGTGACCGCCCCATCCCAGAAGGGACGCGTCCGTCACAACTGTGTGCTCTGGCTGGGGAAGGGAGAGGGATCTGCCCATGACCCATTGCCGGTTCGAGAGCCACCACTGCAACTGTTTTGCAGCCCCCTCCGAGATCTGGACGTGATCGGACAGGTTGCCCTGGTGCTGCGCCCACTGGAACTTCAGGTCCCACTGCAGAGCCCGCATATGCCATCTGGCATGATTGACCAACAGGATGCAGGAGGCCATGAGGCCCAGCAGCCTCAGGGTCATCCGTACCGAAACCCAGGATAAAGGCTGAAAGATTGGAATCATAGCCTGAATATCCTGGACTCGCCGTTCGGGAGGATAGGCCCGAAACTGCGTCGTGTCCAGAACTGCTCCGATGAAAAGGAGCTGTGGAGAAGGAATCAGATGCGACTTCGGCACATTGATGGAGAACCCCAGCGAGTGCAGGAGTTCGGCCGTAGTCTGGAGGTGGGAGACGACTGCCGGGGACGAGCCCGCCTTCAGCAGCCAGTCGTCGAGGTAGGGGAAGACTGGAACCCCTGCCCGGCGCAGATGAGCTGCGACCACCGCCATCACTTTCGTGAACACCCGAGGGGCACTTGTAAGGCCAAAGGGGAGCACGGTGAACTGAAAATGCTCGAGGCCTACCGTGAACCGTAGGTAACGCCGGTGGGCCGGCAGGACGGGGATGTGGAAATAAGCGTCCTGCAAGTCCAACGCTACCAACCAGTCTCCAGGGTCGAGGGCAGTCAAGACCTGAGCTAGGGTGAGCATCTTGAACTTCTCCTTCCGGAGGAAGCGATTGACGTTCCGGAGGTCCAAGATAGGACGCATGTCCTCCTTGTCCTTTTTGGGCACCAGAAAGTAGTGGGAGTAGCAACCACGTCCTACTTCTGGGGTCGGAACATGCTCGATGGCCCTCTTGGCCAAGAGGGCCGTGACTTCCTTCTGCAGAAGCACCAAGTGATCCCCTGACATGCAGTGGAATTGTGGTGGCATGGCTGGGGGGATGGTCTCGAAGGGGAGGGAGTAGCCCCTTCGGACAATGTCCAAGACCCACCTGTCCGAGGTGATGGGACGCAAGTGGTGAAGGTGATGGCGGACCCTGCCCCCTACTGGCGTGCTGTGCACCTGAAAGGAGGGACTAGGAGGGCTTGGAGGCCGCGGACGGGTTGGAGGCCTGACCCGCACGCTGGTTGCCCGAACCGCCACGGGGGTATCCACGTCCTCGGCCACGCGAAGACGCTTGCTGCGCGGGCCGGTGGCTGGGCAGCTGACGTGACTGGGCGGCCCTTCCGTGGCCACGAAAGGGGCGAAAAGCAGAGGTTAGCGGAGGGCGTACAACAGAAAGGCCCAGGGACTTGGCAGTAGCCCGTGAGTCCTTAAAACGCTCCAGCGCATGGTCTGCCTTTGAACCAAAAAGACCGACTCCATCAAAGGGCATGTCCATGAGTGTATTCTGGACATCACCCGAGAAACCAGTTGTTCTCAGCCAGGCGTGGCGACGTAGCGCCACCGTCGTAGCAAGCGATCTGCCCAGCGAGTCGGCGGTATCAAGGCCACAACATATGGTGTATTTAGCCGCATCTCGCCCTTCCGCAATGGCGCGGGTAAGCAGGGTCTGGACCTCCTCAGAACACTGCAGCAAAACAGCCGCCACCGAATCCCACAGGGAGTGGGTATATCGGCCCAAAAGGCAAGCGGTGTTGACGGACCGCAAGCCAGCACTGGAGGAGGAAAAAGCCTTCTTCCCAAATTGGTCCAGGCGTTTGGATTCCCTATCCAGAGGGGCGGTAGGGAAGGCGGTTTGGGAGGCAGAGGCTTGGACAACCAAGCTCTCGGGGGTGGGATGTTGGGAGAGAAACAAGGGGTCGCCCGGAGCAGGGCGATGGCGTCGGGCCACGTTCCTATCCACAGGAGCCCCTGTGGTGGGCTTGGACCAGGCACCCAAAAGAACGTCAGTGAGTGCATCATTAAACGGCAGCACGGTCTCCGAGGAGGAAGCCGCCGGCTGAAGCACTTCCGTCAGGAGATTAGTCCTGACAGCCACAGTAGGCAATTGGAGATGTAAGGCTCCAGCTGCTCTACACAACACCGTTGCAAAATTAGCTCCCTCCTCCGTAGCCACGGGAGGAGACAGCATGCCAGTGTCAGGGGAGGTGTCTAGACCACTGGCATCTCCAAGTTCCTCAGCCCAGTCCGGATCATACTCACACTGTTGTGTGAGAGGGTCCTCAGACCCCTCCCAGCTCTCCTGGTCCTCCTCTTGTTCAAAATATCGAGGAGGAGGAGGGACATTTGGGACCCAAGGTCTCATCGGCGCCGGAGCCGGCGTCGAGCGACGTCGGTCCGGCTCCATGTCCGGAGCCGGAGACAGCCGGGGACCGACGCCGTCCGGAGCCCCGGACGGCGTCAGGAACGGCACTGGGGACGTCGGCGGAGGCGTGTTTAGGTCAAACGGTGTCGATGGGGGTTGCGGTACCACCGGAGCCGGGATCGAGGCCGGGGCCGGAGCCGAGGCCGGGATGAAGGCTGGTGGGACAGGCGGCGCCGGGACCGGAGTCGACGGCGACGCCGGAGCAACCCCATCAGGGCCCGCGGGGCCCGAAGGCACACCGGAGGGACCTGGAGGCCCGAAGAGGCGGGCCATGGCCGACAGGAATTCCTGTATTTCGGCCGGAGTCGCCCCCGAACCCGGAAAGGACGGGTAATGCGGGGGCGGCTCCATAGGCATGTCTGGGGCCGTGGGGACGGTGCCGACTGGGGCCTCAGCCGAGTCGCGCGACCGGCGAGGCGAAGCCTTAGAGCGATGACGCTTCTTAGACTTTTTGTGCTTAGACTTACCCGAGGAGCGCGAAGACTTGGACTCCGACGACCGGCGGGGACTCAGCGACCGGCCCCTCGACCTCACCCGGGACCGGGGCTTGGTGCGGCGCGGAGCCGACTGCCGGACCTCGAGTAGCTTTCGAGACCGCTCTCGCAAAGCCTTCGGGTGAAGTTTCCGGCAGTCAGGGCACGACTTCGTGTCGTGGTCTCGGCAGAGACAGAAGAGACACTCCAGATGTGGGTCTGTGATCGACATCATGCGACCACAGGCTCCGCATGGCTTGAAGCCGGGCATCCCTACGACACCTAGGAGTCGTGAAGACTCGATGAAGAAACAGTGAAAAAATTCACAAAAAAAGTTAGTCAAAAATTGACTAGGGCAATGCTCTTCCCGGATCTGCGCTTACTGGCGCGGAAAAAGAAGAACTGACGTCAGCGCGCAGGGGCGGCGTCTAAGTACTGCCCGCGACGTCATCCCGGCGATCACGACGCCGACGACGGACGCGGAGCCGCACAACGCCGCCTACCAACGCGGAAGGGTACTGCTACGCAAAAAACTTTCCGGATCCAGCCTGACGCCTGGGGATATTCTAAGGTAAGGAATCTGTCACTAACGTGTCTCTTTCAGATTCATTGTTTTAGCACTATGGTAGAAATCTACCATCCTTTTACTCTGTTGGTGCTTATAATCATTTATATCTGTTTCTGTCTAATGGTTGTTTCAGCACACCTATTTTACACTAGAATGACGCTTGTTCAATAAATGCTTATTGAAAACTTCCCCATTGTTTATTCTGTGTATCTCTCTGAGACAAAGTGAGCACGAGTGACTTAGTGAAAAGTATCGCACTGTTTCCACGATCCCTGATGGGACAGAGTTGTCATGTTCGATAGTTGCCAAGAACTATTCTCTCCTTGGTAAGAGGGGTTTCAAGTGGCACTGTGAGCTAGATGGTATACAGGCAAACATACCCGGTGGTGGTGTCTGGAATCAGAATGGACACCAATCCCACAGTCTATGTTGTCTAAACGCGCAGATCCTATATAGGTTTATAGGAACTGCACGACACCCTCTGGGAGTTCCCCTTCGGAGTACAGTTATACCAAGGGTCTTTGGGAAAGACTCCAAGTTTTATTGCATTCCCTCTGGCTTCTATCAATCCAGTGGCCTGGGACAGGCAATGGTGAGCACCGTCATCTTGTCCACAACTGGCATACATAACCATTGAAAAGGTAGGGGCTGCAATGGGATGTTACTGTTGCCATGCACTGTTGTTCACTAAATTTCACTACCATCATTGGATCCTAATGTAAGAGCTAAGTCAGGAGACCTGAGTTGTGTAAAAGCTGCCAAGCCCCACCCTGCAGAAGCAATTTTTTAGAGTTTTATAAATATTTGCCATTAGTTGTTAAAGTTACACCCAATGGTGGCTGGGTGAGGCTGCTATCCAGTGCACCATGGGGCCAGGTCTGTAGCGACAGGATGGTGTCGGAGGCACGGGCAGTGGAGAGGGGGTACACGACAGAGGTGTCCCTTCTCCTCACTACTGTTTGCACTGGACATGTTGGCGTTGGGGTTCCGCAGTGACTTGCTAGATTATGGTATAAAGATAGGTGGCAGTGTGCATCTGGTATCACTTTATGAGAACCATGTGCTATTTTATTTGCGGAGTCCGCAGGATTTTGTGCCGCTGTTGCTGGAAAAGTTCGATTAATTCGGAGCTGCAGCTGGTCTCAAGGTTAATAGTAATAAGACACTCCTGTTTTCGCAAGGGGCTCTGCGCAATAGACCGGTTCCTAACCTGCCCTTATTGGGGTTAAAATGGGAGACAGAGGCCCTCTGATACCTGGGGATTATGATAGTGCATGGTGAGGAGGGGGAGAGGCAGCAAAACATGGACAGGATGTTGGGGGGCCTATCGAAGTCTGTTGCCTTTCGGAACATGCTGCTGCTATCGGTGGCGGGTCGGATCATTGTCGTGAAGATGGTATTCCTCCCCCAGTGCTGGTGTATTGTGCAGAACTCAAAACATAAGATTGCCCATAGTACGTTTAAGGCATTAGACAGCTTGCCGATTTTGCTTGTCTGGGAGGGAAAGAGAAGTAGGGTGGCACTGGCAAAACCCTTAAATTAGACAAGGAAGAGTGGGGCATGGGCCTCCCTGACCTTGCGTTGTATTATTATGCATCTCAACTGCAGTACACTGCGCAGTGGGTGACAGAGTACGACAACTGGGAGAAACGGCTACTGAAGGGAACATGTGGAATTGCGCGCTTGTTGGAATTGTTGATGATGGGGGTGAAAATGTGGTGCGGCACCTCCCACACTTGGTGAGGCAGACTGTGATGATTTGGGAGAGAGTGATTAGCAGAGTCCTGAAGAGGCCGCCATTTATGAATGAGTTAAATATATGCCCCTGGTGCCCTCTAAACGCATTAGCGAGAATATGTCCATGGCTAGGTAAGGGGAGGGGCGCACTGCTGGATTTATACTCTGACAAACGGTTTGTTACGTTTGAGGATGCATGCGTTGAGTTTGCATAGGAGTGGGACAGTTCTTACAGTATGCTTAACTTGCTAGACAGACCTGGAGATTTGGACGGGGTTTCCAGAGGCCCCCGCCGGTCAGAAATGCTGCAGCTACTGCTGACAGAGGGCGATACAAGGCAGCTAGTGTCCATGTTTTATGGATTACTTAAGAAGGACAGGGCTAAGGGGGCATGCAAAGCTAGACAGGTTTGGGTGTATGACCTGGCGGATCTGATCACGGACAAAGCAAGGGCCGAGACATGGGCACTTGTTAGTCGGGTTTAAACTAATTCACTTCAATTATGTGCATCACACGTATTTGATTCCAATTAAGTTGAGCAGAATAAATGCCAATAGGTCGTCAGACTGCCCGAGAAGTGGGGCAGCGGGCGCCTCTTTCATGCACATGGTTGGATGTGCCCCACGGTGCGTGGATACTGGGCGACGGCGAGACTGGGCAGGATGAGTGGCATTGCGTTGGAGGATTCCTAAGGATAATGTCTTCTGGGTATGGTTAAGAAACCTCGTGGTGGGGGTGATAAACTGGAGATTCTTACAGCTGGTGTTAGCCATTGCCAAGCGGCAAGTGGCTATGAGATGGCTGGGGCTGCACCCTCTGTGTCTCTGTTGGGTAAGGATGTGGTTGAATGGGCCCTGGTGGAAGAGACACATATTCGATAGTCCAGGGTGGAAAACAGGGTGGAAGGGTATTTAGAACTTTGGGTGGTATTACTGAAAGGATTTAAGGAATTAAAGGGGGGCCTAATGGGTTTGGCAAGGAGGGGAAAGGTGATGGAGGTGAACACACAGGATGCTTATGGGGAAGGTGAAGAGGGGGATGTGGAAACACAGGGATCAGCTGCTCAGGAGGGATAAATTGGTCAGAAGAGATGGGATTCTGAGGAGTTCCCTGGTGACTCTCGGTATCCCAGTACTGTGGACATGGCTTGCACCTATGTCATTATTGCGAGGGGTATGACTCTCCTGTACAGTGGGAAGTGTTGTTAATGTTGTCTATTATGATTGGGATACTGCCAATGGTGACGCTGCAGTATTGTTTTTCTTTGCATCAGTGAAAACAATAAGAACACAATTTAAACAAAAGTTACAGCCAAGACCTTTGAAGCACAACTAAAAGATACACACCCACACACTTGCATATCTAAATAAGTACATGCAACTAGTCACAGTCCTTTCATATATTTCCTCTGCTTAACACAAACCAAGCAATGGGATTGAAGATGTGGGAAGATAAATCTAGTCTGCATAAAACCCAGAATGTTTAAGAGAAATGGAGGGAATCAGCAAAAGCAAAAAAGGGAGAGAAAAGGTCAGAAATACTTGTTAACAGATCAGTTCCAGGCAAAGTTTTTAGCACCAGATGGCCAAGGACTTTGGCTGCCAATTTTCATTCAACATGTCACTGCTATAAAGATTGCGATGGGCATTTCTGGCATTACAAAACAGTGATATGTTTTTGATATCAAAAGGTTAGGAAATTACAAGAAGAAATAACCATGAGTGCTAAGAATGTACTTGAAATGTTTACAATAAGTCCTTACATGTTGTTCTGCTTCCTCATTGCTCAGCATATTGGGATCCAAGGAGAGTACTGGAGGGCCAGGTTTCTTGGGCACACTCGGAGACTGAGGAGCAGCTTTGCTTTGGTTCACCAGTTCCTGGAGTGTATCTGTGATGCACTTATACCCATTTAATCTAAAAAGCAAAACAATTGAAGACATTCATTACCCACAAACAGTTTTTCTTTACCATCTTCACTTATGCACATTTACACAGCATTAGATTTTTATGGGTGTATATATAATATGCAATGGTGAGATATATATATCACACAACTAGAATTTATACATATTCAGTAACACTGTAACCAATTACTATAAACGTCCTTTACAGATTGACAACGCTGAATCCTACCAAATATGCCCAAGCAAGTTCACTTAGAAGTGGTTTAATATTTTCAGAACAAGCCACAGAAGGTGTAACTAGTGTTGCTGACAGCCATGTTTCTGTCAGTGAAAATGATTATTTAAGTTAAGTCAGGAAGAAGGGGCAATGAAAATTACTTCTCATTAGAAACAATGTAAATGAAGAGAGGCAACTTCCAATTTTACATTTGCCTCTGTGGATTCTGAAATCCTTGAAGGGGTTCCGTGTATAAGTGATGGTCAGACCATTAATAAGGGAATAACCTGTATCCAAAGATGTGTTCAGCACGGAAATGCCAAGCACTCAAACGCTTCTACCATTCTAGCCCAGAGAGAAAGCTAACAAATACGTGAAGGAAAGAGCAAGTCTCCCTCTTACAAGGTCTAGCGCAGGAGAGTCGCCAATGGCACTAGTGGTCTTTCCATGATAATGTTAAAAATTATAAGTACATTTTAATAGAGTGCTTAAAACCACTGTTTTAACATTTCTAAGCACTTTAATGTATAAGTGCTACTATCATTTCATTTAATACTTTTCATTCAATTTATTCACAAGGAAGGATATAAGAGAGAGCTGGCCACTTGAACTTGTACTCTGCAGGCCACTTAAAGATGTCAAAAGAGAGCACTTTTCGTCAAGCGACATTTTGCCCCACTTTGTTAAACTGATTATCAGAAGGCGGGGCTTGGCCACGTCATAGATGACCGCCCTCTAATCGGCTCTCAGAGGAATGCCCTGCAAAACATAAAAACCGGTCTCCTATTCGCTCTACACCTATGGAGCTTGAAAAGATTCACTTCACCTAACATGAGGGAAGACTTGTGCAGTATTTGTAAGCAGCTTCAACAGCTCCGAGATATATGTTCATCACCCAGTGCAGAGATTCAAGCAGACACGCCCTGAGTCCTACACATGGAACGCACACATCGCTAATCCAACCAGCCCGACTGCACCAGACAGTATTGTATTGTAATTTTATTGTAATTGCATTTGTATAGCGCATACTACCCCTGACGAGGCGTCGAAGCGCTTTTCGGCGAGTAGCACGCTACTCCGGGACCCATAGAGGATTATTGTTGAATTAGTATAGTGAAACATGCAAGTAAATTTTAAGTGGTGGATATGTTAGTCAGTTATTTGGATTCGGAAGGATAGCAGAAGGATAGAAGAGGAAAAAAGGTTTGTATTTATATAGCGCTTCTTACCCCTGATGGGGTTTGAAGCGCTTTTTTTTTTTTGGTGAGTAGCATGTACAGCTCAAGGGGAACACAAAGACTGCCATTCTGCAGTGAGAGGTGCGGGAGCTGCCATACATGACAGTAAGCCACCTCCAGAACCACTATACTGCATCGAGCTCTACATCCCCCCAGTCCCACTGGCTCCCCTGGGCCAGCAAAAGTCCCCTGACCAGAACCATTCCTAGCAAGATTACCACCACCCTACACTGTCACCTCCTTCTACAAGGATTTACCGACACATACGGAGGACCAGGTACATGGTGATCCTCCATCTTGGTTTGGGATAGGTGGTGGGCCTTGTTCTCATATGCTGGGTGCATGAACTACATCCATGTTCACATGAGACCTGAATCACCTGCCCTCCATAAGCAGTCGAAAAGGAACCAAACACCACATCCCTTGCTCGAGGAACAATACAGGGCAATATATTATGGCCTGACAGCTTCATGTCACTGATTGGGGGCTTTGTGCTTAATTTGAAGGCCTAGTAGCGAATAAATCTCTGGCACTAAAGTGTCTAGACAATTATTGTTCTCTGAAGCAATTAAATCTGGCCAAAAGAAAACCTCTCTATTGGAGAGCGACTTCTCCGTGATGAACGTGACTTTAGACACCCTAATGAAGGAACTGATGGAAATCAATATAGCTGAGCAGTCTACAATAATTACAACTAAGGAGCTGAAATCCCCTTATACAGAAATTACAGCCTTCCGCCTGCAGTCAGAAAGATCTGAGGGTCTGACAGGTGCCCTAGTGTTGAACGCTCCGACTGGGGCAACAAAATTATGTAACCACAAAAAACGCCAGAGTTGGAAGAAAGAAGTAGACATGACAACATACGTCTACGGCATCCCGGAACTGGACGAAAAAGACAACATGTTGAGTTGTTTTATTTTAAAACCTTGCGGTCCCAACTCCTCAATATGGAATTTCAAGTTTTACAGGCAATGTTGAAAGAAAAAAAAAAGACTCGTCAAGGCCTATGCCACCTCTGGCATCAGCAAGCACACTGAATCATCCAAACAGCAAAGAGCAGCTGATTTCTGTTTCAAGACTAACCTGCCCAGAAGAAATTTCTTGCACTGAGCCTCGGACTTAAACACCATGATCTTCAATATGGCCTACTAGACCCTCCTCTAATTCTCAGTAACAATAAACAGCAGACCGAAAGAATATCATGACTCGCAAGAACTTAAAACCTTTCTCGACTCCCTAGACCATGCCTCCATAACATCCAAAACACCTACTTAGGATACTTGCCTTCTATTAAATGCAGCTGCAAACATACCTTCTTCCAAAAATGGTTCTACCATTACATCTGCTCTGAAACACAATTGACTAGCGATTACAATTCAGAAGAAACCTTGTCTTCGGGGCAGAGACAAATTGAGATCCCCCTCTTAAACCTTGATCAGTTACGGTATGCCTCAGCCCGTTCCTCTATACTGTAACAAGTATCATCACAGACCCCTTCTTTTATACCTTAGGGCAAAACAGTTTCTCCGCGCCACCAACTAAAATTGACCAGCCCCTCACTGGGCCTAGTGCTACCACAAGGCTCATAAACAAGCCACTCTCTATTTGGTCCTTGAACATCAACAGGATGACTATGCAAGACGGGGTGAAAAATCTTGAGCTATCTAGCCCCTAGAAGACGGATATCTCACAAACTGCATCAGATACTCTAAGAAGAGAATCAGTTAGACATGTCATTTCATCTTCATGCCCCCGCCACAAGAATGATGCGGCCTTAGCAGATAACAAACCTCATAGAAAAAAATAAGTTGCAATATTATTTCACCTAACAGTAAAAGTACAAAAGACATGGATAGACCCATATTGCATGTACACATTTGTAAAAATAAAAAATGCAGAAGCACTCCCTAATAGTGGACTCTGTATATACCTCCCCCCCCCAACAATGTCAAGTTAGCCTTTTCTCACAACTTAAAAGAATTATGGCAGAAGTACGTCGACTTTTGGTGATTAAAGAAGGAGACTGGGCTATGGAGCCAGACGCAGTTCTCGATCGCTCAGGACTGTCAGACCTCCACAACAGACGAGACAGGTCTCCTCCATGAACTCTTAGACAATCACTTTCTTACTGAACCACGGAGACTCAACTGAACCAGACTACACTTTCCTGTCCACCCCCACAGTACAGAAACTTCAACAGATTATTTTTTGATACATACTAACCTACTTCCGTCCATTTACAGCTGTAAAATTGAAACAGAAGGGATATCTGACAACGCCCCAATATCAATTCATCTGGACTTACAACTTCAATCACCAAGATCATAGGCTAAAACACAACTGTTGACCCAATTCAAAGACTACATGGCCTTTGGGCCTTAAAAAAAACCTTCTGTAGGGTCCTCACATATGCTATGGTCTGCAGGCAAAGCCTATCTACGAGGTATGATGCTTAGAGAGCTAACATGCTAACAAGAGCCAAAAGCTGAAGGTGAAGGAGAAGCAATCACTTTTAGAAGCAGACCATCAACAACAATACCGTCTACTCAGGACAATGCCCTTATTCAACCACTACTCCAAAAAAAAAAGCTGTTCACATCACTAGTCGAAAAAGCACTACACTATCTGTGTGGCAGACAATACAAACACGGAGAAAATGCAGGAAGACTTTTGGCACTACAGCTCAGGCAACAGGACACCTGCTCAAATATTCAGACAATTCATAAGCATCATTAAGAACGCCTCACTCCCCCCACAGATATCGAAAAGGAATTTTCCACATTCTACATCTCCCTATACCCGCCAGAAGCCCAACCAGCCACAACTCTGGAACTGAACGTTATCTCCACAGTACATCTGCCACGATTTGTAAATGCCCCCAGGACAGATCTGGACAAAAATGGATGGGTGGCAGCTCCCTTGCTTTCAGAGCTGCTTCGGCCTGGAATTCGCTTCCATTTGCTCGTCGCAGCATCCAGGACCCCACTCTTTAAAAAAAGACTGAAAACGTTCCTCTTCATTTAACCTGCCACTCTTCACTTATCTCTTCACTCCTCAAGGTTCGCGCCGGACACTCCCTGGAGTATCCGTGCGCGTTACAAGCTCCAATAACATAACATAACACAAAGATTCTAGCTTAGGTCTTATCTACACACTTGAAAAAGGTAATACCAGCCCTGATTCATGAAAAACAAGTGGGCTTTGGGCTGTGCCTCTATTTGCAGAGTTGCTAACGCACACTTATGCACCTCTTATGGCAATAAAAGAATGACGCAGGTGAAAAGGAAGCCCTCTCCCTCGATAATGAGGAGACCTTTGATAGAATGGAGTTGGGCTACCTCTTTAGGACAGTGACCAGAGCAGGCACTGGCCTGAATTACAGTACAATGATGAAATGGCTATATAAAGGCCCTACTGCTAGGATCAGTTGCAAAGGGTTCCTATCCACTAAAATACACATCAGGAGAAGCACTTGACAAGGTGGCTCTTTACCCCCGTTACTGTTTCTAATTGCTTTACAGCCTCTAGCAACAGTGGTTAAATCAATAGAGGCCATTATGGGCATTCCCACTGAAGCAGGACAGTTAAAGCCAACGGTACATGAGGATGACATTCTGTTGACTCTCCTCACCCAGAATGTCAACTCCTGCTCTAATGTCCACCATTCAAATATTTCAATTGTCTATGGTTATAAAAAGGACTGAAGCAAGAGGGAAGCCCTATGCATGTCTAAATACACCACATCTATCTCCTTGGGTGGCTAACCCTTCAAATAGGTAATCTCAAAACTGAAATATTTAAGTATTTTAGTGGGTAGAAATATCCCAACTATAGTGCAAGACAATCTGGACCAATTATTAGACCAAATGCAAAGAGAATTCCTCAAGTGGGATAAGCCATTGCTCTCAATATGAGGTAGAGTACAGACAATAAGAATGGTGGTGACTCCAAGATACAACTATGTCCTTGGCATGTAATCAGTCACTGTTCGTTTACAGCTGAGAAAATTAGACGGTTGAATCAAAGCATGTACATGGCAAGGCCACATCCCACGGCTTGCACCACCAGTTTACATGCCACAGCCATTACAGGTGGCCTATGTCTTCAAAAAATTGAAATCTACTGCATGGCCCAACACCTCTCACAACTTGCGTATGCCACTTCAACTCAGACTTGGAAACACCTGGCTGGGTTCTTATAGAGTCCTATCCAAAACAGTGTGATCTGCCCTTAAATACTCTACTCGTGATCGTAGCAGTATCCATTAATGCCTGGAACCAAGGTCATAAACATCTAGGTCAAAATGAACGCTGGAACTTCCAGACCCCAGGCGAACATAATAGAAGCCTACTGATTGAAGGTCACTCACTTAACTGGCCTAAGTGGCAAAAATGTGGCCGAGGAAAAAATGTAACATTTAATAATTGTAGACCCCTTGAAACCATTTGTTACTTTTCAAGCTGAATTCCACCTTGATCAGAACCAACTGTAGAAATACCTTCAATTGCAATCATGTCGGCTAAAAGCCATGAGATCACACCTGCCCAACTTACAAGAATTTACTCTATGTTCCTACCTAACTAAACAGGGGAGTTGTTGTTACAGGAATTTTGTCTTGGAACTGTACAAAGGACTTATAGACAACCTCTATGAATTTCTACAACACAAATGCCAACAAAAACTACCCAAAAATACTTTGAGGAAGACTTGGGGGACCTTCTCTATAACCACGACAGAAGCGTAAGTCAATCTAGACTGAATTTTAGCTACTTCATAAGTATACATGACTGGCGCTGGTCTCCAGAGAAACTATACAGAGCTAAACTCTCTGGATCCTCCACATGCTGGAGATACCAAATGTCGACATGAGATGTGGTTCACATACTCTGGTAATGCCCCATTAATACAATGCTGTTTGAAATCTGTTTGGTTTCACCTCAAGAGAACAATGGATCATAGGATTTTCCCCTCTCATGAATTAGTCCTCTTCCAGGGCTCAGGAGGTATAACAGGACTCACAAATCATAAAATGTGGTGGTGGCTGGACTCAGGTTTGGTAGTGGTTAAAGTATGCTTGTTAAGACATTGGACTACATAAATGCTTGATTTACAAATTGAATGATCAAGTAGAGATCTTTGACGGCATTTGGGGGTCCCTACCTTAATAGCTGTTAATTTAGATATCTCTTCGTATACAGTTGTCCCAGAATGGAACACATTCCGGATACATTTTTGTAACTTTTGTAGGCTTATTCATAATTAAGGCATATACATTACGTTTTCACCCTGTATTGATGTTAGCAATGCTGTTCATCTTCAACTTTCTTTCTCTCCTCCCTTTATGGACTTGATTAAAATTTGTTATTCCAGTATAGACATCCCAAAATAAAATTTAAAAAACATACCGTTGTTGAAAAGCCTGTAGACCCACAACATCCTCCTCAGGTTCTCCATTTTTATAGAAATGGAGCGCGAGGCCTTGAGGATCCTTCTTTTCTGCAGCAGTCAAGCACAATTCCACCACACCCTCATAGAAACGCACTGGCCAAAAAATGAATAAATAAATAAAAAACATTAGACAATTAATAAACATTCTATGCCAGATTATATTTAAAATTCCATTTAATTTGCAGTCCCTCAATGGTATAAAAGATCACATTTTTAAAAGTAACTGTGCCAGCAATACAATTATATCTAACACAAAGTGAAAGTCCCCGTATGACATGATGGTATCACTCTTTCTGCAGCAACCACATTACATGCACAAGTTACTAACTTGTGTAACGATATATCTGTAAGAGACAGTAGTTAGTGACAGATTCCTTACCTTAGAATATCCCCAGGCGTCAGGCTGGATCCGGAAAGTTTTGCGTAGCAGTACCCCTGTGCGTTGGTAGGCGGCGTCGTGCGGCTCCGCGTCCGTCGTCGGCGTCGTGATCGCCGGGATGACGTTGCGGCCAGTACTTAGACGCCGCCCCTGCGCGCTGACGTCAGTTCTGTACACGACTTTCCGCGCCAGAAACGCAGAGCCATGCAAGAAACTGACACTGGTGTCTGAAAACTAGGGCCCTGAAAGGGATGACCTTAACCCTAGAAATCAGTTCGCAGAACGGGAAGGATGGGTGGGGCGGTAAGGAATCTGTCACTAACTACTGTCTCTTACAGATATATCGTTACACAAGTTAGTAACTTGTGCATCTGAAAGAGACACGTTAGTGACAGATTCCTTACCTTAGAATAGATACCCCAGCAATACCAACCCCGGTGGTGGGTCTGCGAACAAAGATCAGACGAGGAAGTCTCGGAGAACAGAACGGCCAAAGAAGCCGTCTCTCCGGACTTGGCTGTCAAGGCAGTAATGCTTGGTAAACGTGTGCAGCGAGACCCACGTAGCTGCCTGTCAAATGTCCTGCAATGGGACACCACGTCCCAAAGCCGTGGTGGCGGATGTCGCCCTGGTGGAATTGGCACGTAGCCCAACAGGGGGCTCCTTCTTAGCCAAAGAATAGCAGGCTTTGATACACAAGACAACCCAGCGGGAGATGGTCCGCTTGTGTACCGCCCGACCTTTTTTGGCACCCACGTAGCCAACAAAGAGCTGGTCGTCCACCCGGAACTGTTGTGTGCGGTTGATATAAAATGAAATCGCACGTTTTGGGTCCAGACGGTGGAGCCTCTCTTCCTCTCTAGAAGGATGCGGAGGCGGAAAGAAGGTGGGCAAAGTGATGGTCTGCCCAATGTGAAAAGCAGTAACCACCTTTGGCAAGAAGGACGGACGCGTCCTAAGAACAACCTTGTCTGGATGGACAGACAGAAAGGGGGCTTGCAAGAAAGAGCCTGGAGCTCACTCACCCGCCGAGCGGAGGTGATAGCCACCAGAAAGGCTGTCTTCAGAGTGAGAAGACGAAGAGGACAGTTATGGAGAGGCTCAAAGGGAGTGCACATTAAAAAAGTAAGAACCAAGTTCAAGTCCCACTGAGGCATCACAAACGGAACAGGAGGGAAGAGCTCACTGCGATGAGCGATATGATGGCAATCTCTTGGTTGATGTAATGGAAAATGTTCAATAAACATAAGTTTGACAAAAAAAAAAAAAGGTAAGAACCAAGTTCAAGTCCCACTGAGGCCTCACAACGGAACAGGAGGGAAGAGGTGTGTAATGCCTTTAAGAAACCTGTTAACAACAGGGTACTTGAAAAGGGAGGGCTGATCAGGAAGCCTGAGGAAGGCCGAGATTGCACAAAGATAGCCCTTGATGTTACCCAGGGCAGAACCCTGTTGGGCCAGAGAAAGAAGGAACAGAAGAACCTCAGAAAGAGGGGCAGAAAGGGGATTCACAGCCTTTGCTGTGCACCATGCCACAAACTTGTTCCACCTGCAGGCGTATACCACCTTAGTGGAGGGACGCCTGGCTGCCAGAATCACATCACAAACTTCGGGAGGCAAGTCGAAAGGAATCAACTGCCGCCGCTCAATCTCCATGCAAGGAGGTGGAGACTGGACAGGTTCGGGTGAAGGACCGTCCCCTGCTGCTGCGACAGAAGATCCTCCCGAACAGGCAGACGGATCGGGGGATCGATGCTCATACTGAGTAGCTCGGGATACCAAACTCTTCGAGCCCAGTCCGGAGCCACAAGAATGACTTGGGCCCGGTCGCGCCGAATCTTCTTCAACACTCTGGGCAGAAGTGGTATAGGCGGAAAGGCGTACAACAGACCGCAACTCCACTCGCGACGAAAGCGTCGCCGAGCGAGTGCCGCCTTGGAAATTCCAACGCGCAGAATTGCTGACATTGCGCGTTCTCTTCGGTGGCGAATAGATCTAACCAAGGCTCTCCCCACTGTAGAAAGAGTCCTTGCGCCACCTCCGAGTGAAGACGCCATTCGTGATCCATCATGCACCTGCGGCTGAGTTCGTCCGCCCTCGCGTTCAGGGAACCTGCCAGGTGTTGAACCATCAGGAATATGCCCTGATGTTCCAGCCATGTCCAGAGACGCAGAGCCTCCTGACATAGGGTCCACGACCCCACCCCACCCCGCCTTGTTTGTTGCAGTACCACATGGAGGTGGTGTTGTCTGTGAACACCTGCACTACCTTCCCTTTGACAGAGGGAAGGAATGCCTTCAGTGCAAGTCGGATCGCCCGGAGCTCCAGAAGGTTAATATGGAGCCGGGACTCCGTCGGAGACCAGAGGCCTCTGATCTCCGCCTCTCCCATGTGACCGCCCCATCCCAGAAGGGACGCATCCGTCACAACTGTGTGCTCTGGCTGGGGAAGGGAGAGCGATCTGCCCGTGACCCATTGCCGGTTCGAGAGCCACCACTGCAACTGTCGTGCAGTTCCCTCGGAGATCTGGACGTAATCGGACAGGTTCCCCTGATGCTGCGCCCACTGGAACTTCAGGTCCCACTGCAGAGCCCGCATATGCCATCTGTCATGATCGACCAGCAGGATGCAGGAGGCCATGAGGCCCAGCAGCCTCAGGGTCATCCGTACCGAAACCCAGGATAGAGGCTGAAAGATCGGAATCATAGCCTGAATATCCTGGACTCGCCGTTCGGGAAGATAGGTCCGAAACTGCGTTGTGTCCAGAACTGCTCCGATGAAAAGGAGCTGTGGAGAAGGAACCAGGTGCGATTTCGGCACATTGATGGAGAACCCCAGCGAGTGCAGGAGTCCGGCCGTAGTCTGGAGGTGGGAGACGACTGCCTGGGACGAGCCTGCCTTCAGCAACCAGTCGTCGAGGTACGGGAAGACTGGAACCACTGCCCGGCGCAGATGAGCTGCGACCACCGCCATCACCTTCGTGAACACCCGAGGGGCGCTGGTAAGGCCAAAGGGAAGCACAGTGAACTGAAAGTGCTCGGGGCCTACCGTGAACCGCAGGTAACGCCAGTGGGCCGGCAGGACGGGGATGTGAAAATATGCGTCCTGCAAGTCCAACGCTACCATCCAGTCTCCAGGGTCGAGGGCAGTCAAGACCTGAGCTAGGGTGAGCATCTTGAACTTCTCCTTCCGGAGGAAGCGATTGACGTTCCAGAGGTCCAAGATAGGACGCATGTCCTCCTTGTCCTTTTTGGGCACCAGAAAGTAGTGGGAATAACAACCACGCCCTACTTCTGGATTCGGAACGCGCTCGATGGCCCCCTTGGCCAAGAGGGCCGCAACTTCCTGTCGAAGAAGTACCAAATGGTCCCCCGACATGCGGTGGTGCTGAGGTGGCATAGCTGGGGGGGTAGTCTCGAAGGGGAGGGAGTAGCCCCTTCGGACAATGTCCAAAACCCACCTGTCCGATGTGATGGTGCGCCAGTGGGGAAGGTGATGGCGGACCCTGCCCCCCACTGGCGTGCTATGGACTGGAAAGGATGGACTAGGAGGGTTTGGAGGCCGCGGACGGGGCGGAGGTGGTGGCCTGACCCGCTCGCTGGTTACCCGACCCGCCTCGGCAGGAGCCACGTCCTCGGCCGCGCGAAGGTGCTTGCTGCGCGGGCCGGTGGCTGGGCAGTGGACGTGACTGGGCGCCCCTTCTGTGGCCACGAAAGGGGCGAAAAGCAGACTGCTACGGAGGGCGCGAGGCGGAGAGGCCCAAGGACTTGGCCGTAGCCCGCGAGTCCTTAAAGCGCTCCAGCGTGCTGTCTGCCTTATTGCCAAAAAGGCGGATACCATCAAAGGGCATGTCCATAAGGGTGTTTTGGACATCGCCCGAGAAACCAGTGGTCCTCAGCCAGGCGTGACGGCGCAGCGCCACTGTCGTAGCAAGCGATCTGCCTAGTGAGTCAGCGGTGTCTAGGCCACATCGGATAGTGAACTTCGCTGCGTCTCTCCCGTCTGCAATAGCACGGGAGAGAAGTGCCTGGACCTCCTCAGGACACTTGGGCAGCACCTGCGCCACCGAATCCCACAGATAGTGGGAGTAACGGCCCAAAAGGCAAGCGGTGTTCACGGACCGCAAGCCAGCACTGGAGGAAGAAAAGACCTTCTTCCCAAATTGGTCCAGTTTTTTGGATTCCCTATCCGGCGGAGCCGTAGGGAAGGCGCTCTGAGAGGTAGAGGCTTGGACAACCAAGCTCTCGGGGTTGGGGTGTTGGGAGAGGAACAGAGGGTCGCCCGGGGCCGGGCGATGGCGTCGGGCTACGTTCCTGTCCACAGGAGCCCCTGTGGTGGGCCTGGACCAGGTGCCCAAAAGAACGTCCGAAAGTGCGTCGTTAAACGGCAGCAGTGGCTCCGAAGAGGTAGCCGCCGGCTGAAGCACTTCCGTCAGGAGGTTAGTCCCGACAGCCACCGTAGGAAGCTCGAGGCGCAAGGCCGCAGCCGCCCTACGCAACACCGTTGCATAACTTCCTCCTTTCCTCCGTAGCCACGGAAGGAGGAGACAGCATGCCAAGGTCAGGAGAGGTGTCCAGACCACTGGCATCACCCAGTTCCTCAGCCCAGTCCTGATAAGGCTCACATTGAGCTGAGAGGGTCTTCCGACCGCTCCCAGTCCTCCTCGTCCTCCAAAACAGGTGAAACGTATGGAGGAGGGACATGAGGGAAGAAACGTCCCGTCGGAATCGGCGTCGAGCGACGTCGATCCGGCTCAGTGTCCGGTGCCGGGGAGAACCTGGGGACGGCGCCGCCCGGGGCCTCGGACGGCGCCGTGAACGGTACCGGTGAGGTCGGCGCCGGTGGTGGTGTGGTTAGGTCAACTGGCGTCGACCGGGATCCAGGCCTGGATCCGAGGGGGTCCTGCGGCGCCGGGGCCGGAGCCGCCGGAGACACCAAGGTTGGAGCCGCCAGTGGTGCCGAGGGAGGACTCCCACTGGGGCCCGCGGGGCCCGAAGGCGCACCGGGGTAACCCTTAGGCCCGAAGATGCGAGCCATGGCCGACAGGAAGTCCTGTATCTCGGCCGGAGTCGACGTCGGACCCGGAACAGGCGGGTAGGCCGGCGTCGGCTGCGCGGGTACCCCCGAGCCGCGGGGGCGGTACCATCTGGACCCTCGGCCGGGTCGTGAGACCGGCGAGGGGAGGTCTTAGAGCGATGCTTCTTAGACCTCTTGTGCTTCGCCTTACCTGAGGACGAAGACTTCGACCCCGACGAATGACGACGGCTCCGCGACCGGCCCCTCGACCGGCCCCTCGACCTCGACCGGGACCTCGAGCGG
This sequence comes from Calotriton arnoldi, assembly GCA_963921515.1. Classification (NCBI taxonomy): domain Eukaryota; kingdom Metazoa; phylum Chordata; class Amphibia; order Caudata; family Salamandridae; genus Calotriton; species Calotriton arnoldi. Next base: position 3,187,040 of record CAWUFW010000074.1, on the reverse strand, counting down.
CGCGGAGCCGAGTGCCGGGCATCGAGAAGCTTCGAGACCGCTCTCGCAAAGCCTTCGGGGCGAGGGACCGACACTCGGGGCACGACTGGGGGTCGTGGCCGCGCCCCAGGCAGAAGAGACACTCTCGGTGCGGATCCGTAATCGACATCATGCGATTACAGATCTTGCATGGCTTGAAGCCGGGCATCCCTACTGACACCTTGGAGTCAATAATGACTCGAAAAACTTGGACAAAAAGTCACAAAAAATACTCAGTCAAAAAATGACTGGGGCACTGCTCAATACGGATCTGCGCTTACTGGCGCGGAAAAATAAAGAATTGACGCCAGCGCGCATGGGCGGCGTCTAAGTACTGGCCGCGACGTCATCCCGGCGATCACGACGCCGACGACGGATGCGGAGCCGCACGACGCCGCCTACCAAAGCGCAGGGGTACTGCTACGCAAAACTTTCCGGATCCAGCCTGACGCCTGGGGATATTCTAAGGTAAGGAATCTGTCACTAACGTGTCTCTTTCAGATTTAGGCTTTTACATTCCTGAGGTTGCAGAAGTATAGAGGCGTAGACAATGATTTGCCAAGTTGGAGCCGTTTTAGCTTTACTTTAACCATAAACTATATTTTAATATTATTAAATTGGTCTGGAGGCTTTACCAAGTGGTTTCTTGATCTAATGTTCTCGGAAATAGCCTTCAATAACAGTTCTGCGCTACTGAGGGGTAGATGAAGCAGTCTTAGAGAAACAATATTTGCCTGGCTAGGATCTAGTTTTGCACAATGGTGGTAGAATCTGCCCCAGAAAGCAACCCTGCTTTCTACAGTGAAATAAAGGATCAGTGGTGCAATATCTTCCCTTTGTGGGAAATAAGAATTTGCAGCTCCTGGCTGAGCATTTAGGGTTACAATGATGCTGGCCTGGTTGGCTAATGGTCTCTGGGAATGACATGATGGCTGACTGTGGGTGCCTCTGCAGGTCAGAATGCTTATGCTTCTGAGATCTGGCACCAAGTGTGATGCCATGAACTGATCCAGAGAGATCACAGTCAGATATATCATTGTCTCAGCAGCCTGATAATTTAACGACTACAGCTGTGATGAAGGCTGGCCTGTTATATGGTCTTAGATCCCTGAAGAAGGAACTGGAAATCAACGATCTGTTTTTGAGAACAAGGTTAGATGCTCTTGGCAAAGATTCCTTGGTGGAATGTGAGTAGGTCAAAAATTGCTCCCAGATGGAAAATATGATGGTGTGTAGCCTACAAAAAGAAACTGCGGCTCGGAAATGAGAAGAGTTTTCACATCCCTATTTGGAGAGAGTGCCTCTGACAGTTTCTGAATGTATGTAATAATGTTAACTCTGCATGCAATAATGTTCACTACTTCAAAGTGACATTGAAAATGTTGCGGTAATAATGTTGTCTTTCATTGTTACCTATGGCAATTTAAAAAAAATGCACATTATAAAAGGAAAATGTTACATACCCTGTAAGCATCTGTTCATGGTATGTAGTGCTGTAGATTCACATGCAGTCAATACTCCTGCCATCTAGTTCTTTTTCTTCAAAGAAGGCTTCTCAAGTCACGAGGTACGGTGACTCTGTTGTAATCATTCAAAGATTAGTGCATGTGCTGGCCTGTTCTATCTCCATGGTGACGTCTCGCTGAGACAGTTGTAACGAGGAGAACTGACAGGCTGGCAGCAGGAGTTGGTGGCTTTGCTTTTCAAGCAATAAAAGACTTATAAACTTACCAGTGTGCATCCTTTCAACACTGGCGACGAGCGGAACTTGCGGGGGACAAGTCTGCCACCAACTCTCCCCAATCTTTTCTGAACCCACGGATACCATCTTCTCCTCATCGCGTGCCAGCGTGAGACCAGTGAAGAGGCGACTCTCTACGACCTCCAGCGGACTTCCTCCTGCTTCTCCGGATTTCCTGCGATGCTTCACATGGGAAATAGCCAATTCTGACCATTTTTGCCTTCTTTTCCTATCGGCAGTTGCTGCTCCTCGCGACGCCACCGGTGACGTGCTTGCCCATGCGCACGAGTGCCTCCAGTTCGTCATCACGTCACACCCACGTCACGCTACGTTGCGCTACGTGCGTGCCGCCATATTTGTTTTCAGTTTCCTTGACAACCTGTCACGCAGCTTGCCACGAATCGTTTTCAACCAACGATCGTCTCTCTCTCGCATCCAGGTACTGTTTAGACTGTTTTGAAGGTCCGTGATTAACCACTAAGAGCTGCCTATGCCTGCGCTTACTTGTATTTGCTGCCATCACGCCTCTGAACAATATGCTTCCTTTTAGAGGTTAACCAGAGGTTATTGCCGCTTTGCCTTTAATACTTATCGGTGTGGAACTGTCTTTACCTTTGCTCATATCCATACCTGCTTACCGCATTTACTGTATTAACGTGCCACTATTGACTTTATCTTTGCTACATTATATTTTTGCACATGACTTTGAGGAAGCTCTCTGAACTTAATTTGTTTTCCTTGCTTGACACTGTCATTTAAACCTTACACTAACGCCCTACCATGACTGCCACTACTATGAGCCAGCCACCTCCATTCCTTTGCGAAAAAGGTGAACCTCTTCTACCATGGAAAAGATGGAAACTCTTATTCGATTCTTATTTAGTTGCAATTGGTGGCGAAAAATTTTCTGCTCATAGGAAACAAGCAATTTTGCTCCACAACCTCGGAATAGAGGGGCGCAATATTTATGAAAGCATTGACATAATTCCAGTTGGTGAAGGTGATGGTGAACCATCTGATGTATTTGACATGTCTATGAAAATGTTAGAATTGTATTTTGGACCGCGTATAAATGTAGTTTTAGAGAGGCACAAATTCTTCATGAGGGTCCAAGAACATAACGAAAAGGTTGGCAATTACATAGCTTCTCTAAAAACACTTGCACGCACCTGTGAGTTCGGTGACCTCACTGACTCGTTGATACGAGATCAACTAGTCAGGTGCACAAACAGTCCCAGGGTGCAAGAAAAACTCCTATCCAAAAATCCGTCACTGAAGGAAGCCGTAGCCATTGTAGAGGGGATGGAAAACACCTCTGGTTGGGTAAAAGAGATGAAGGCCCACAACACAACCGCAGACGAAGTTCCTACACCCAGTTCCATTCATGAATTGACCCAGGAGACACTTTCCACTCAAGCAAAAGAATTAGTTGACAATGTCTCCAAGGTTGTCCGAGGATTTAAGCCCAAAACCTCCACAGACTTTTCAAAGTTAAAGTGTTACAGATGTGGTAGTAACAATCACTCTTCCAACTACCCTCAGTGCTATGCAAGGAATACCACGTGTCACAAGTGTGGGATCAAAGGCCACTATGCTAGAGTATGCAAGTCTGGTGGCAGAGTACGCACAGTGGACGGTGCGCACGAGAATATTGAAACAAATGTTTTCCCCAAGACAACCATGTTGAGTGTAAGAGGTGATGTCATGGTGGATGTTGACCTCATGAGGATGCCAGAATGCGAAGTGGTGATTGGAGACAAGTTGTTTGTGGTTCTAGCTGACTCTGGTTCTCCTTTCACCATGCTAGACAATGAACTTTGGGACAAGACATTTCCTGATTTACAACTTGTTGCACCAGACATTAACCCAGTTAGTTATGGTGGCTCACACATCGATGTGATAGGTTATGCCATCATGAAGATTCATTTCAAAGGAAGGGACACCATTGGAAAGATCTATGTCGCCAAGCGCGGTGACAACCTCCTTGGTTGGAGACATCAGAGAGACTTAGGAATAATTCTTATTCCTAATGCTCGCTGTCCTTCAGAACAGGTCATGTTGGTTGATCATAGTATGTCTTCTAATAAGTATTTTGAGGAATTTCCTCAAGTCTTTTCTGACAATTTGGGTTTACTCAAGGACTTTGAACACCGTATCGTACTTAAGCAAAAAGCTGTACAAGTGGTGCACATGGTTAGGAAAGTCCCTAACATGATGTTGGAACCCCTAAGGTGTGAACTTAGACTAGTCACTCAAGGTATAATTGAGGAAATTGAATCCTCTGAATGGTTGGCCCCAGTGGTTTTAGCCCCCAAGGATGGAGGGAGGAGTATTAGGATGTGTGTTGACCTGAGAAGCCTAAAACAGGTGGATTTGGGTGGATCGTCAACCACTTCCTAATATCTCTGAATCGATCAATATGCTTGGTGGTGCAAAGGTTTTTAGTGTGTTAGATTTATCCTCGGCCTACCACCAAGTCCCCCTTCATCCAGACTCCAAACACCTTACGTCTTTTGTGACACCACTGGGGGCTTTCCGTTTCATCAGGATGCCGTTCGGGTTAGCCTCGGCGGCTGCCTGTTTTCAGCGCATTATGACGGTGGTCCTGGAGGATATCCCCAACATCATGTTTTTTCAGGATGATATTTTAGTGTATGGGAAAAATGATTCTGAACATGACACAATTTTAAGACTCACATTACAAAGACTAGCTGACAAGGGTTTAACAGTAAATCGTTTGAAGTGTAAGATTAATGTATCTTCTGTCACATACTTGGGACATGTTATATCTGGGGAAGGCATCCAACCAAAGCTGGATTTGGCCAAAAGCATTGTTGATGCCCCTGCCCCAACTGACAAAGAGCAAGTGAGGTCTTTTCTCGGCCTCGCTGAGTTTTATTCTAAATTTATCCAAGGGGGGCGTGGCCAAGATGGCGAGAGGGTAGGACGTGTGTTGCTGCGTCTCCCCGCCCGCCGATGCCCAACTCGGCCCCAGCATAGCGTTGGACTCCCCCGGTAGCGGCCAGACGGTGGCGGATCTGCCCCCCAGCCGAGGCGACGCATAGCAGCAGGGATTTCGCGGCTGGGGGCCGTCATTTACCTTGTTTTATTTGGCGACGGACGGCGGAGCCCGAGGGAGCCTAAGATGGCGGCCGGGCCTTGAGCGACACCGGAGCCTGGAGTGTGGGTCAGCAGAGACAGAGAGCGACTAGCAGCCGGAGGGGAGGCATCGAGTGCGCCTCCGCTGATTCCGACGACCGGCACGTTGGTGGTGGGCCACGGTCGGACCCCCGGAGAGCCGATCCTGTGGCACCGGGCGGAGGACAGAGCCAGTGACGCAGCGCTGCGGAGATATCCAGAGGGGCGAGAGCGGCTGTTCCCGGCGACCCTAGCTGGCGGTGGGTGCTGAGTCGTTATCCTGCCCGGGGGCCCCCCCGCATATCCCCACGAGGAGCGAAGGAGACTCAGAAGGCAGAGGGGGCGTCGCGGAGGAGCGGAGCGCTATCGGCCTGGTGCAATAGCGGTAAGAAGAGGCCGGCGCTGAGCGGAAGGCCTGTTGCGCAGCTTCTCGGTCCAGTAGACGGTGTGGACACTGCAGGCAAGTTGGGCCTAGGCGCACCGGCGAATGGAGGGCCTGAGAGAAAGCGCGAAGCGGCGGCCTAGCGCTAACGAAGGCAGGGAGAGGAACAGCAGCGCGACACGGAGCATCGGCCAGGGCGGGTCGGCTGGCGCTCCAAGAGGGTAGCGCAGATTGATGGTGGCGGACCCTTCTGCGCTGTTAGCCACGGACGAGGCGCGGTGGGGCCGAGAGGGGCTTGGCTCTGCTCAGCAAAAGGTCAGTCCTGCAGTGGTGACGGCCCACACCTCCGGGATCCCCAGCAAGGGCCATAGAGAACGACACCAACTCTGTTGGCAAATCTCCATCGAGGGGCGTCAGCTGTGCCCCGGCCGCCCTGTACTGCGCCTGCGGCTCACGGGTCGGCTGTGAGGACCCCCTACGCGTCCCTCGGGGCACTGGGCCCACTGGCTGGGACTCGCGCAGAGACATGTCCACCCAAAGGGGCCGGAAGGAGCGCACGCTCAAGGAGATGCTGACGAAACCTCCCCAGGCCAAAGATAGCCACGACGATGAGGATACTCCCATCACTAAAGCTTTTTTGGAGTCCCTCTTTAATACCCTGAGGGAGGATTTCCAAACGCTAAAAGGAGAGGTGGCGGGGGAGGTACGCGAGCTCCGGAGGGAAGTGGACACCCTAGGAGATAGGGTGGCGGCCATCGAAGACCAAGAGCGGCCCAAGGAGGAGGAAGTTACACAGCTACAACAGGAGGTGATCCGCCTGACTGAGCAACAGCTTGACCTGCAAGCCCATGCCGAGGACCTGGAAAACCGCTCTCGGCGGAACAACATTCGGGTCAGAGGGGTGCCATCCGATGCAGAAGGGACTGATACCACTTCCTTCCTGCAGGGCCTTTTTCGGGACATTCTAGCTGGTCCTCCGGAGATGGAGATACGCATTGACAGGGCTCACCGGGTGGGCCTGCGACGTAGGGCCAATGCTCCGCCACCTGACATACTGGCTTTCCTTCCGGACTATCCGCTAAAGGAGCGCATTCTACGGGAGGCCAGAGTGAAACACCCCGTTCAATATCAAGGCCACAACATTACCCTCTACCAGGATCTGGCGGCTAGCACTCTTCAGAAACGCAGAGACTTCAAGGAGGTCACAGCGCACTTGCGAGAAGCCGGCATAACATACTCCTGGGGACACCCTTTTCGGATTATATTTAAGTGGCATGGCAGACTGCACCAAATACGCTCCCTACCGGAAGCAACTAAACTCTTGGGCCTGACATGTCGGCACTCAGAAACGGAGAGCCCGCCCAGCCAACGCCAATCTCCAATGCGATGGCAGCTGGTGGGGGGCAAGCGCTTGGGGAGCGCTACAGGAGGGCCCGACCCGGAGATGCAGGTGAAGGAAAGGAGAGCAGCGATTGAAGCAGTCACCAACGACACGGCCTCCCAAGATGGGTCCTGAACGAGATAAAGGGGGCTTCGGTGCAGAATGAGATTTCGGGGCCGGGGGGGGGGAGGGGGAGGGGGAGGGGGGCAGGGGGGAGACAGAGGGTTTGACCGCTTCGTCTCTGCCACAGGATGCCCTGGACAGTCTTTCGACACCACGTGTGCACTGCTAGGTTCAGTGTGCATGGGACTAACGGGGGGGATGGGTTTGGGAGTTGGGGTTAGGGGAGGGAGGGGAACTGGTGTGCTCAAGCAGGGAATCTAACTCTAACTACACTGGAGGGTGCTTTGGGGAGGGGAGGCCGGGTGGGCTGGGGTGGGGATCCACCCTTTAGGCAGGTGGCGCTGGTCTGGGAGCGTGTGGCCCGTCCCCCCTAATCATGCCTGGTTCAGAACTTACCATCATTACGCTTAACGTTAAGGGTCTTAATAGCCCCAATAAGAGACGCGCCATATTATCATACCTTGAGAACTCAGGCGCGGACATCTGCCTCCTTCAGGAGACGCATCTGCTAGCTCGTGACTGGCACAGATTGAAGTCCTGGGCATTCCCTTATCAATACTTCTCCTCTATGCATGACAAGAAGGCGGGGGTTGCTATCTTAGTATCAAGACACTTCAGTGGGGGATAAAATAGTGGACATAAAAGGGAGACTGTTAGCATATCGCTTTTGGGTGGCGGGCTTGGCTTTCACGATCAGGTCCATTTATGTACCGAACTCGAGTCAAGAGGCCTTCCTCCAGTCGGCTCTCTCCGAGATCCTGGAATCCCGTGATCGCTTTCTACTAGTGGGAGGCGATTTGAACTTAGTCATGGATACGGCTGCAGACAGGTCTAGCAGTAGGTACTCTCAGGCAGGGGCGGTCTCCGCCGAGGGCAAGCGGTGGCTGACGGACAGAGGTTTGGCAGATCTGTGGAGAGCGGCCCACCCCCGGACCTCCCAGTTCTCCTACTACTCTCATGCTCACCACAGCTATGCTAGACTGGATCACTTTCTTGGCTCTGCGGAGACTCAGGCGGCGGTCACAGACATCTTTATCACAGCGGCTGCCCTGTCGGATCACGATGCGGTAGTGGTCACCCTAGAGGTCCCCCACGTAGCGCGGCGGGTGGGTAGCTGGAAGTTGAGGGAGGCCATGCTCCATAAACCGGCGGTACAGAACCAACTCCTCAAACGCATTACTGATTACCTTGAGCTCAATGACATTCCCGATACATCCATCACCTCGTTATGGGGAGCACTCAAGGCAGTGGTGCGCTGGTAGCTCATAGCTCTCTCGGCAGCAGAAAATAAGGAGCACAAATCCAAGCGGGAGGAGCTCACGGCCCAAGTGATAGAGCTGGAGAGGATACATAGCCGCACCTGCGCCCCCCGAATTTGGCGGCAACTGAAGAACGCGCGGGCCCTGCTGGCGGGGCTCGACTTAGACAGGGCCGAATATGCGGCCCTCCGCCTTAAACACTCATATTATATAGGGGGAGATAAGACGGGGCGGATGCTGGCCAGTAGATTGAGGGCACGGACACAGCAGGGTAAAATAAAGGAAATTGCAAGCCCCGAGGGCGTCCCGCGCACTGACGATATAGCCATAGCACAGACTTTTCGGGATTTCTATGCCGAGTTATACGCGGGGGACTCCCCGTCCTTCCCACAAATAGACGCGTACCTAACAGGCACGCACACGACGGCTTTGAACCACCACGACGGAGAACTACTTGACATGCCCATTCGCATCGAGCAAGTGGTGGGGGCTATCTCCCGCCTCAAGCTCCTGAAATCCCCGGGCCCGGACGGATTTTCCGCCGGGTTTTACAAGATGTACTGTTCCGCTCTAGCCCCCATACTTACCAGGCTCTTTAATTCCTTCACTGGTCCCGGCACTATACCCCAGGAGATGCTAGCGGCTTCCATTGTAGTGCTACCCAAACCGGGTAAGGACGCCTCTAAATGCAGTTCCTACCGGCCAATATCGTTGCTCAATGTCGACCTCAAACTATTCACTGGTATACTGGCGGCACGGTTGGGCCCCCTTATGCCCGGCATCATCGACCCAGACCAATCCGGTTTTATCCAGTCTCGGCAGAGTAGCGATAACACTAAACGCATCTTCCACCTTATCGATAAAGCCCACCGCACCAAAATGGACGCTCTCCTACTGTCCGTGGACGCGGAGAAAGCGTTCGATCGGGTGGATTGGTGTTATCTTGACAAGACCCTGGCGCATTTCGGTATTGGGGACAAGTTTCGAGCGTGGGTCTCAAGCTGCTACACCAATCCCGTGGCCACGATCAGAGTGAATGGGGTGACTTCCATGCCTTTCGAAATACGGCGGGGGACCAGACAAGGTTGCCCGCTGTCACCTCTTCTTTTCGCCCTGTATATTGAGCCGTTGGCTCAGAAAATCAGGGATAATCCAGAGATTATGGGCATCCCTTTTGGGGGTGACCGACACACAGTAAGTCTTTACGCGGACGATTTAATTGCCTCTTTAGAATCCCCAGCCCTGTCGGTTCCGGCTTTCCTGAAAGAATTGGAAGATTTTGGCCGGGTCTCGGGACTGCGGGTTAACAAGGGGAAATCCTCGATCCTTAGGCTCCTTGAGGCTGAGCACACGCCCCCCCCCGAGGGTGAGACCTATGCGGGCATTCCAATACACACTTCTATCCCCTATATGGGCATAGAGCTAGCGGTGTCAGTCTCTCAAACGGTACACCTCAATTACTCCAAACTGCTCATGCGCACCACGAAAGATTTAAATGAATGGAAACGCCATTCGCTCTCCCTCTTAGGTAGGGTAGCGGCAGTGAAGATGTCTCTCCTGCCTCGAGCGCTGTACCTTTTCCAAACAATCCCGGTGTGGCCACCCCCCGGTACCCTACAGGCTCTTCAACAGGCCATCAACCAATTTATATGGGGAGGGAAGCGATCCCGGATGCGCAAAGATCTGAGTTATATTAAACTGGATGCGGGAGGTCTGGGCATTCCCAATGTTTGGAATACTTCCGCGCAGCACAGCTGCGGTCCCTTGTCGAGTGGCAACGTCCCGAATCCGAGAAGAGCTGGCTCTTCCAGGATAGGGCGTTGGCTCAACTGGACTTATGGAAGGTTCCCTTTCTTAAACGGGGGCATAGGCCTCATGGCCTGCGGGGTTCCCCTATTACTAGGACTCTTCTTCGGGCATGGGATGGAGTGGCGGTAAAAAGGGGCCTGACGACATTTCCATCTCCTTTGACTCCCCTCTTTGATAATGCAGAGTTCCCCCCGGGTATGGATGCGAGGGCATTCTCGTTCTGGAAGGCAGCTGACTGGCGATCGGCAGGACACCTCTTCTCTACAGAGGGTATTATCCCTTTCCAGGATCTCAAGGCAGGCTATGGGGTTCCGGAAAATGAGCGCTTCCACTACTTTCAGCTTCGGCACTGGCTCCTTCACGCCGACGTCCAATCTGGCGTAGCTAGGAAACTCACTAAATTTGAGAAGTGGATACACACCAGAAACACTGATAAAGCATTGATCTCGGACATGTACGATATGCTCAGGAGCGAGACCCCCGCCATATCCACAGCTAACCAACGGAGGTGGGAGAGAGAATTAGGGAGGGACCTGACAAGTAAAGAATGGGCAGACATCTATTACAGAGCGAACCACACGGCGCGTAACACTGTTAGTAGAGAGTCGGCGGTCAAAGTGGCAATGTATTGGCATCTCACTCCGGCCCGCTTGCATAAGGGAAATCCGGCGCGTAGCCCGCTGTGCTGGCGAGGATGCGGGGAGGAGGGCACCCTAGTACACATCTTATGGGAATGCAGGGAGGTGCAGGCTTTCTGGGGGGACGTCCTTGACGATATAGATCGCCAATATGACACTGAAATACCACGCTTTCCTGTTTATGTGGTTTTGGGGATACCCAACCCCATAACTTACCCACTTAGATCCAGGCGAGGTAGACAAATGGGGTTAGCTCTTGGGGCAGCCACTCGGCACATCTTATCATACTGGGGTTCGCCCACGAGGCCATCGCGGGTCGGGTGGCTGCACAAGCTATGGTACATTATAGGTATGGAACGGATACAGGCCTCCCTCTCAGGGGCTATGGCTAGCTTCCCAGACGCCTGGCAGCCTCTGCTTTCTTTGCTGTCCATGGAGATGAATGAGATAACATGTCCTAAATACCTCCGTCTTCTCCGCCTTACAGACGGGGCCACCGCACCACAGCCCCCATAAGTCACCTCTGGATTGCTTTCTTTGCATGATATTCCCCTTTCTTTATAACACACTCCCATAGCACATCAGTTCAAGGGAGGGAGGAGGGTGGGGTTGAGTTGGGATGGGGGGGGAGGGTTCTTTGGGTTCTGTTTATAAACGGCATTACATTTCTACTTCTCATCAGACGGTCTGGAATGGAGGGGACCACACTCATGGCCTCAATGGGGCGCGGGGGCCGCAAGGTCCCCGGAAGGGTACAGCTGATCAGTATGGACCGACTTGGAATTGATGCACTAGGGGCAGGAGTATAATTCTATTGCATAATGTCTGTATATTCCCTTTTCTTCTGATGCAAATGCCAATAAAACACACTTAAACCTAAATTTATCCAAGGCTTCGCCTCCACAGTTGAACCCATCAGAGTCCTTCTTAGGAAGGGAGCGCACTTTGTTTGGTCGCCTGAGTGTGCTGCAGCTTTCAGTACCATTAAACAAACAATAGGAAAAATGCCAACTCTGGGCCATTTTGACTCCAAGAAGAAAACTTTCCTAACTACAGATGCCAGCTTGTGTGGTCTTGGGGCTGTACTCTCTCAGGTTGATTGTGGGGAAGAGATAGTTGTGGCGTTCGCTTCTAGGGCATTGAGGAAGCCTGAACAACAGTACTCATGTATTGAGAGGGAGGCTTTGGCCATAGTGTGGGCTGTAAAGCATTTTAAGTTTTACCTGTGGGGCATTCCCTTCCTAGTAAGATCTGACCATCGCCCTTTGGTTCAAGTGTTCTCCTGCATGGAGAGCGAGAGACTTACCCCAAGACTGAAGCGTTGGAGTGAAGGTTTAGAAGAGTACAATTTTCGTGTGGAATATCTCCCTGGTACTGCCAACAAAGCGGCAGATTGTCTTTCAAGGTTACCTATCGAATATTCTGGGAATGCCCTTGACTCAGACACAGTTAATGTTAACTGGGTCAAGGAGCCTGCCATTCAAGAGTGTGAGTGGGAAAGTTCTTTGTTAGCAGATCCTTTGCTCCCTGCTGTGACACGTTTTGTCATTGAAGACTGGCCTGACAATAAGAGAATGAATTCTGAGTTACTCCCTTTTTGGTCCATCAGGAATGAGCTCACCCTTTGCCAGGGCCAACTTATGCGTGGAGAGAGGGTGATTCCACCTGAGGGTCTCAAACCTAAGCTCATAAACCTGGCTCATGAAGGGCATTTAGGTAGAAGCCTCACGAAGTCTCGCCTCCGGGAAAGGTATTGGTGGCCAAAGATGGATAGTCAGGTTGAAAAGGTGGTCAGTGAGTGTTATGAGTGTGCTTCTTGTGACAAGTCTCGTGTTGTCAACACCCCTCCACTGTCTCCTGTTGAGGTCCCACGGGAACCTTGGGTCAAGCTGGGGTTGGATCTCATGGGCCCTTTTGAGCTTTTGAATCCTGCAGACAGATTTGTGATTCTTTTGGTGGATTACTCGTCCAAATGGGTCTCCACCAAATGTGTAAGTTCTATCAGCACAAGGGTGGTTATTGATTTTCTCAAAGATGAATTCGCTAGTGAGGGGATTCCCAAGTTCCTTATCACAGATAATGGCCTGCAATTCGTTTCTCAGGAAATGCATGAGTTTTTAAGTGAAATTGGTTCATCAGAGAACTGCTCTTTATGCTCCTCAGGCCAACGGACTTGCGGAGCGCATGAACAGAGAAGTCAAAGCATGTGTGCAAAGGGCAATTGAAATGAGAGTTCCTCTTAAGAGTGTCTTAAGAGACACCTGGTGGGCTCATCGCACTGCCCTCAATACTGTTCTGCAGAAGTCCCCATTTCAAATGTTACGTGGGAGGGTTGCGCTATCCAAACTCAATCCTGGGTGGCTACCTCTTATTGAGGGTCCTGTTTTGTGTGGGGAGGAGGTGAGTGGTAAAATCAAGTTCTACCAAAATAAGTACAAACAAAGGTTTGATTTCAAAAAGTCAACCAAGGTCACGTCATGGAAGGTTGGCGAGTGGGTGCTCATCAAGAGACCACGCTGGCACAGGAAGGGTGTCACTGAATATATGGGACCATTTGCTATTACTGCTGTTTATAAGAATGTGGTTACTGTCCATAATGGTGGTAAGTGGAGCATGTCTCGTTTGGTGAAGTTCCATGGTGACAAGTCTATGTTTCCTTCCTGCCCTGATGTTTCACCTGCTTCAAACTTACCCACCAATTGTGGTTCTTCACCTCATCTTCCTAGATCTCGCAGTCTTCCCAAAAGGTATGAAGACTACGAAATGTTTTGAGTTTCCTAATTTGTTCCTGGTTTACTCTGGACCTTTTTCATATAAACTTGAATTGTTCAGTATAATTTTTACTATTTTTAGTACTGTGTTTTGGAATCGCTGTTTTCTTCTCCTTTTCCTTTCTTCTTCTTTTCTCTTTTCTTTTTCTCTTTTGTCTCCACTGTAAAGGGGATGTGTTGTAATCATTCAAAGATTAGTGCATGTGCTGGCCTGTTCTATCTCCATGGTGACGTCTCGCTGAGACAGTTGTAACGAGGAGAACTGACAGGCTGGCAGCAGGAGTTGGTGGCTTTGCTTTTCAAGCAATAAAAGACTTATAAACTTACCAGTGTGCCTCCTTTCAACAGACTCCACCTCTTGCTGGTAATGCGCATGGGCATCAGCTCCACTGTTATTGTTTTCGGCATGGTGGGTGAGGATGGAAATGAAACGCAGTGGTACAGAAAGAGAGAACCATGCAGAAAATGTAAGGGAAATGCTTGTAACCTCGAAAGGCTTATGGGGAGGAGGGTGATTCTATGTCAGGACCGGAGGCGAGGATTATGCTTTTCTTTCTTCGCTTTAATCACCAAATTCATAAACAGCAGCCATTAACACCAAAGCCAAAAAACTACATTTCCCATGACACCAGGGAAAAATCAGAACAGCAAACTTCATTAGTCCTTTCATAGTGTTCACTCGCCAGGCTGTATAACATTCCTTGTCACTTCCTGTAATCCCTCTTTCTTCGCTGCTCGGCAGCTAGTTAAGTACCATTTATGGTTTCTTACTTTGACTGATTTGCGATGTGACACGCCGCGCTAAGAAGCAGCTGCGTGTGTTTTTTGCTTGTGACTTTCTCTTTCAGAGCCCTTAATTACGTCGCGGGAACACTCAGCGCTCCTTACGCGACTCTCTGCCAATCCTGAGGCCGCGGTGCGGTCCTCCGCCCGCTAGAGGGCGCTGTGGGGAGTCCTCGACTCACTGGCTACGGATCGCGCTTCCCGTGAGGGATTTCTCAGTCGTGCTCTGTTTTAGCCTGCTGCTGCTCGCGTCCCCCAACTGCCTGCTACGCCCAGAGTGCCTGGGTCTGTATTTAAAGTTCCCCTTCTCCGTTTGAACGCCCGTCTGGGCCGGTAGTGGTGCGGTGCACCAGAGCAGTGCTCAATTACACCCTGAGGTGATTTTGATCAGGGTAGGTAGCGCGCTGGGCTTCTGGCCTTCGCAGGGACACCACTTGGCAGGCAGTGTATACCCTTTCTATTTAGTGGGTGCTGGGTGTCCTGGGGCTTGCGCCTCTCAAAGTTGTGTGCCACTGGCCACCGAAAAATTACCTGGGTGAACCCTCAGCCTTATATCTCCACACGCAGCGTGTATCTGCTCCCCTAGGGACGCCTCAGCCCTGGTGGTGTAAAAACTTACCCATGTAGCTTAACAATGGAGCACGACTACTATGAGGAGGAGGACTCCTTGGACTTCTATGAGGCTATTGATACCTCCATTTACAGGGCCGTCAATGAATTGAGGACGCCCATGGAGCAGAGGTTGGCCGATAGGATTGCGCAGGAGTGCGCCAAGATGGTGCAGATGCCTCCACAGCCCCCTCCACCCCCCCAGGATAAGGACCCTGACCAAGACTCTAGGGACGGCCCTCCCCCTCCCAAGAAGAAGTGTGACACGGGGGTTGATAAGGACGCCTTTGCACGCCTTAAGGCGGCCTTCCTGGCTAAAACCTCGCAGGTATAGTCCCCACAAGAGCTCCCGCCACCTGACTCTGCTCCCCTTCAGCCAGACTCACCGCAAGCCCAGGAAGAATAATCCACTGAGGAGTCAGACGAGGAAGCGGGTTCCTCGAGGTCGTGGCGGCAGTCAGGCCCTCCTGAGCCTCCTAAGGTGGGCATGTCGGGCATGTTGGACCCGGACGATATTGTCCACCCAAGGTCAGCTGAGTGGACTCCCGCAGATAATGTTGCGCAGTATGTGGCGGCAGAAAGAACGAAAAGGGGTATGTTTTCTAGGTTTACTGGCGCCTCTCAGGAGAAATCCACATAGCAATTATCCTAAGGTGACCTATTAGAGTGGCGGTGCTGTAGGATGAGGAGAACCACACACCTCCCCAAATTTTTTGCCTAAGCTTACAGAATGCACTCACACTCCCCAGCACACGTCAAAGATTTGTGAAAACGATACACAGTGTATAGAAAATAAGCACAATTTGTACAAAGATTTCAGATTCTCTCTGTCTTCTGTTCTCTTTTATTCAGTAGATCTTCACACAATGAAACAGCCGACACGTGTTTCGTCGCATACATGGGAATTGGTCCCGCGACTTTTTCAAGGCTAAGTCTTCTCAGTATGAATTTTATTTCTGTGGTGATAATTCCAACCCACAGGGGGTGTCTGTGTCCTGCGGCGTCCTAAAACACAGTTCCTATGTATCCAGCAATCCTGTAATATTCTGGTATTTCTGAGCGTGTGTCAGTGTTTCCATCTTCTGGATGCCGTCAGTACCATGTTGTCGAGTACGCAAAGTATGTGGCGGCACGTCTCAGGAAATCTTTGGAGAACGAAGCCCGTAGTAGACTCAGGGCAGAGTGCCCTCGCCCCACGTTGGAGGGAAAGGTGGCGCTTATGCAGGATATAGATGCTAAGATGGCCACATTTTTAGCAAAGTTTATTAAAGATACCAAAAAGGGGATAGATCGGTCCTGGCGGGCTTGCCAGGACAAGCTTTTGGATGCCATTGGCCCCATGACCAAGATTTTGGACATGGCCGAAGAGGCCCGAATATCCGGCTTCCTAATTGCCCCGGACTTTCTCTCGGCATGGGCGCAGCGAGCCATTTGTTTCATGGGGAAAGCGAACTGCGCCCTGTCGACGGAACGCCGGCGGTCCCTATTAATTAAAGTGGACCCCAAGTTAGGCGACCTGGCATCCTCGGAAGCGGGTGCAGTCGCGCAGGGGGGTTTGTTTGGCGAACCTTCCGTCAAAGAGTTGGGCAAATTTGTCGCTACTTTTACGTCCCTCGACAAGGCCCAGACGAATATCAAAAGAGTGTTCCACCCTCGGGTTTTCCAAGGGGCCGGTCGTGGCAGGGGCCGCACGCCCGGCCGCTTTGCATCTCAAAAGCCCCACCCCCGGGGGAAAGTCTCCGGACGCAGGCAGTACCAGGCAAACCCGCGCTTTAACATCTTCTACCCAACAAGGGGACGTTTCAAGGGCCGCGGCGGATACAAAGGCGGTAACAACGGAAGCTCCAACGGTGAGTGTTCTGCCTTCAGCACAGTTGCGGGTAGGGGGCCGGCTGGCGCAGTTTCTCCTCGCTTGGGAGGCGATTACAGGGGACGCTTGGGTTCTCCAGACGGTACAAGGGTTCCAAATAGAGTTCTACGGCTCCCCCGGCAGTTCGCCCACACTCAGCCAATCTCCTTTTCCACCGCCGATGCGGCAATGATACACGAGGAGGTGGCCGCTCTCCTATGCAAGGGGGCAATTTGCTGCACGGACGTTCATCCGGGGGGTTTCCTCAGCAATATCTTTTTGGTCAACAAGACCGATGGGGGTCGGAGACCAGTTATCAAACTCAAGGAGTTCAACGAGTGGCTCGTGTACCGCAACTTCAAGATGGAGGGTATCCATCTCCTCAGGGACGTGCTGCTTCCATTCGATTGGATGGTTCGCCTGGACCTGAAGGATGCATACCTGACGGTTCCGATTTTCCCACCCCACCGGCGATTCCTACAATTTCTCTGGCGCAAGCAGGCTTACGAGTTCCTAACGCTGCCCTTCGGCCTCTCGTCCGCCCCTTGTTGTTTCACCAAGGTCCTCAAGCAGGCGGTGGAGTTTTTGCGCGCGCAAGGAGTCCGGCTAATTGTTTACCTGGACGACATGCTTATCCTGGCGCAGTGCCCCTCAAGATTGGGGGTGCACCTTCAGATGGCCGTGGAACTTCTACAGGGCTTGGGCTTCGTGATCAACGAGCGCAAGTCGCTCCTGGTCCCAACGCAGAGGGCGGTCTTTCTGGGGTTCGTCATAGACTCCACCTCCTCCTCTCTGAGTCGTCCCTCGCGGAAGATTGCGAAGATCCGACACGAGATTCGTCAGACCCTAGCCAGACAACGAACATCTTTGAAGCAGATCGCGCACCTTGTGGGCCTACTCTCGACCTCGATCCAGGCGATCTTTCCTGGCCCGTTACACTATCGGGCCCTGCAGCGCCTGAGGACGCATCATTTGAGGAAGGGTCTTACGTATTCCCAAGTAGTTCCCCTGATGGACGAAGTGAGAGAGGAATTGGAGTGGTGGCTAGCACATATGGGGGCCTGGAACGGAAGAGCTATCTTCGGTTCCGTTCCCGACTTGGTGATAGAGTCGGACACCAGCAGGGTAGGCTGGGGGGGCGCTCGGTGTGGGGATCTCTCCACCGGCGGAAGTTGGTCTCCTCAAGAACAACGCCTGCATATAAACTGCCTGGAGCTCTTGGCGGGGTCATTTGCGGTCCGCTGCTGGACCAAGAATCGGATTCAGTCCTCTGTACTCCTAAAGATGGACAATGTCGGCGTGGCCAAGCAACATGGCCGACAGGACGTAAGCTCCTTCGGCTCCCGACCTGCCAGCCGCAAATAATCCTGAGAAATCCTACTACGGGCGCCCACAATAGCACTCTGAGCGCCTGGAGCCCTGAATCGAGCGGCGGTGCTCCGGACCCGTCTCGGAGCCAGGTCCGACCTGGAGACCGGCGGAATCGTTCCGGCGGCTGGTGCTCCGGCAGACCGCACCTACGAGAGGCCGGGGATGCGGCCTTTGCTCGCGTGAGCGGGATTCGGGCCCTGAGTGGGGGAGCTCCCCCTGACATTGTGCTGCGTCCATCGGACCGGCCCGGACGACGATCCTGTCCGACGGAGGCTCCCGGTGGGGTGCTGGCCCTGATCCCCGCGACACGGCCCTGCGGGCTGGAGGCCTGCGCGGCGCGCTGACGGGCGCCGGGCCTTAACCTACGGGGGCCTCAGGCCTGGCGGAATCTTTCTAGCCCCGGGAGAGGCGGTGCCTGCCTGCCCGGTTCCACATTGAGCAGTGGACCGTGATTGGGGCCCTGCGGGGAGGTCCTGAACTGCGAGGCCTGCGACGACGCACGACGGCCGTCTGGGGGGCGCTGGAGTCGCGCACTCCTCCCGCCGGCTATTTGGCGGCGCTGACCCGGTGAGTGGCGGGCGTGGAGGTGAGGGCCGGCCTGCCACGGTGCGCGGTGTGAGTGGAGTGGGGGTTCCTGTCCGGCCCACCCTTGGTCGCGGAGTGCCCTCCTGAGTGACGGCAGAGGTGTCTGGCCCTTCTTTCGGGGCACTCCGTACAGTGATCCTGGAGCCGAGAGGGGTGGCATGGACCCCGGCGGTGGATATACAGAGGGCCCGCGTCGATGACCTGGCGCTGATGAAGTGGTGAAGTGACCCTGGGGAGCCGGATTGCCCGGCCTGATCTCCCGTGGTTGACGCCATCCCAGAGTGGGTGTCCTGGGGAGTGCTGCTGGTCCGCTGGACCCCGGATTGTTCTGCTGTGCTCCCTGTGTCGGCGGAGGGGGAGAGACTACCCTACAAGACCGGACCGGGCCAGGTGAACACCACACTCGACGGCCTGAGTTCTGCACCATGGGTAAGGATAAGCCCCCACGCGCCTCTAACCCTAATACGATCACGCAGTACACCACGCAGCGCCTCCCTACACAGAGGATCACTCGCCAGACCGGCCTCGACAGCGAGGGCGACACCCCCACTGAACCGTCCCGAGCCGAATTGCTGGAGGCTGTACGGGGCTCTCACACCGCCCTGGGACAGCAAATAGAGACAGTGTCCATTGATGTGAACCTACTGCGGGCGGATCTGCGGAAGGTGGCAGATAAGGTCTCTACAGCAGAGGGGGACATCGTCCAGCTGCAGGGGGAGGTGGCCTCCCTGAAACACCAGGTTACCCAACTCACCACCACGACCGGTGCGTTGGAGCGCAGAGCGGCGGAGGGCAGGGCCCGACGCAGTAACATCAGGGTCCTGGGTATCCCGGAACGCGCGGAGCAGGGCAATGCGGAGCGCTTCTTAGAGGAATGGATCCGAACGAAGCTGTGCCCCACGGGACTGTCTGCGGTCTTTGTGGTGGAACGGGCCCATAGGGCGTTGACCCCTCCGCCTCCGCCCGGGGCCCCTCCTAGGGCCCTCATTGCTAAGATCCTGAACTACCGGGACAGGGATTGTATCCTGAAAGCCGCTAGGGAGGCAACGGACCTCACTTACGATAGTGCAAGAATATCCATTTATCCTGATTACACCCGCCACGTTCAGGAACAGCGAAAATCCTATCTGGGAGTTAAACAAAAGCTCCGTGAACTTGGTCTGCAGTACATGCTATTGTACCCTGCGAAACTCAAGGTGATCTCCCAGGGAAAGGCTCAATTCTTTGACTCTCCGGAGGAAGTATGGAAGTGGCTCGAGATCCGGGGGGGGCCCTCCCCGAGCGTGAGCGGGGGGACTCCCGGAGTACCAGGAGAAGACACAGAAGCAGGCGCGGGGGCCGGGCCATGGCCGGCGCCAGGGAGGAACGACAGCGGATCACGGTGGGGAATGATGGTGCTCTGCGTGTGGCCTCCTCGGACTCGGATGCTTCTCCCCCGAGGACGATGGTGGGACCTCCTGGGGAGAGCTTGGTGCCAGACACCCTTCTACCCACTAATCAAGTGATCCCAGAAACTATTATGGATCCGCCTCCTGCTGCTGCGGACCCACCCTGAGTACACAGGGGCCCTCTGCCTCACTTTATGTAACGCCAGCAGTTGGTCCGTGGTAGCTCCGTGGTTGTGGCTCGGGGGGGTCCGCTGCCGGTCCCGCACCTGTACATTGCCTGTGCATTTCCTGTTTCGGACATGGGCTCCTTGCGGGCCCCCCTGGCTGTTATCCTGTTGTTCTTCCCAAAGTTGGGGTGGATGGGGCTGGGCGGGGAGGGATCGGGGATTATGACACATTGGGGATTTCAGAGATCTCGCCGAGATCACAGGGATGACGATGGCTGTGCCTGTTGGGCTCCGCTGCTTGCGTTGTTCTGCACTATGTGTATCAGATTGGGTGGCCCGGGACATACATCCAGGACATGAGCGGTTGGTTCTGGTCGGGGGTCTGTCTTTGGGGAGGGGGATGTTTTTTTTTTTCTTTCATTCATAAACGGAGTTAGGCCCTGTTGGGCTCATGGGATCGCTGTGCACGTCCTGGCACCCGCACGGGAAGGGCATTTCTGCATGTTTGGTTGACAGTAAATTGCTCGTGGGTGGGGGGAGGGAGGCTTTAAGGGGGTTTTGTTGGGTTTTTGTTGGCATCGTATGCATTGCAGTTGAGGCACAGCATGTAGATCGCTGCGTGGGGCATGGTCTGCCCGGGGATAGGGCGTTACAACCACTATGGGGTTTACATTTTTAAGCTGGAATGTGAGGGGGCTGGGTACATGCACCAAGCGGTACAGGGTCCTGTCTTTCCTTCGTAGACATCAGGTCTCATTAGCATGCCTTCAGGAGACTCATCTCACGGACGAAGGGGCTCAACAACTGGCAAAGAAGTGGCGGGGCCAGCTCTTTCACTCCTTCTCGAGCTATGCTAGAGGGGTCCTTGTGTGGGTGGCGCCCGGGGTTCCTCTAGCCGTCCAATATGTGGAAGCTGATATCCAGGGGCGGTACCTGCTCCTCAGAGCCAAGCTAGATGGTCGAGACGTTGCCATAGTGAACACCTATGCGCCGAACACGGATGACCCGGGTTTTTATCAGTCCCTGCAGGAGGTCCTGGTATCCTGGTTCCACTGCTTTGGATGGGGGATTTTAATTGTGTTCTCGATCCTGTCCTGGATAGATTTCCCTCCCGCACTGGTACGAAACCCAGAATGACTGTGAAACTCCGGGAGGTCATGGGGAATCTAGGGGCCCAAGACGTATGGCGTCAAAGACACCCAACCCAGAAAGTCTATACCTGCTTCTCATCTACTCATAACACATATAGCCGCCTCGATAGGGTTTTAGTCGCGAATCCCGATCCCAACATGTCTCTGGAGGTGACCCATCTAGCGCGATTCCTATCTGATCATTCCCCTGTGGCATGCGTGATGGAGTGGGGAGCCCCGAGATGCCGCCCGCGGACTTGGAGGTTGCAGGCAGAGATTCTTGAGGATCAGGTGGGGAGGCACCATGTAGAGACTGCCCTTACTGATTACGTCGATCTCAATTGGGGTGGGACAGACCTATTGCAGGCCACCAAATGGGAGGCCCTGAAAGCGGTAGTGAGAGGGGCATGTCTGAGTGTGACGTATGGGGTTCGGAAGCAGCTCCAACAAGAGCTTCAAGACGAGGAATGCCGCCTGTTGAAGGTACAGACTTCGACAGTTACTGACGCACCCGAGAGGGATGGGGAACGAGAGATCCAGGAGCGCATCCATGACATCTTAGACAGGCTTGATAAATACACGCTCACGCAATACAGACAGCGCCTTTACAGAGAAGGGGATAAATCAGGTTGTCTCTTGGCCTGGATCCTCCGCCGAGAACACGCTCCTGCTGCGATTGAGGCCTTACGGGACTCCACTGGGGCCCTGGTGCATTCACAGGTGGGATTATTGAGGGTCCTTCAATCACATCTTCAGGCAGTATATACCGCGTATCCCGTGGTAGGGGAGGCATCTTATCTCCCGTATCTACATGGGTTGACCCTGATTACCATGTCTGAACAGGCACGGCAGGAACTTGATGAGCCACTGACGCTATGTGAGGTTCAATCCGTGTTGAAGCATCTCCCGCAGGCCAAATCTCCGGGTAGTGATGGCTTTCCGCCCGAGTTCTACCAAGCATTCCCCGATATTCTGCCCCCCCTCCTCCTGCAAGTCTACAATGAGGCCTTCAAACGAGGAATCCTCACACCAAGTATGACACAGGGGGAAATTTGTATGATCTTAAAACCAGGGGGAGATGCACACGAGCCTTCATCGTATCGGCCGATTACAATGATTAATACGGATATAAAAATCCTTTGCAAGCTCTTGGCATCTCGCCTAGCGCCGCATATGGCCCGCCTAATCCACGAGGATCAATGTGGGTTCATACCGGGACCCAACACTGCCATGAACCTATGGCGACTGACTCACATTTTGCATGAGGTGCGGGACAGGGAGGAGCAGATGGTTTTGGTCTCTATTGACCTTGCCAAAGCTTTTGACACGGTGGATTGGGGATATCTTCTCGAGGTCTTGCGTGCTGTGGGGATGGGCCCTCAATTTGGTCGCTGGGTTCGTATCTTATACACGGCCCCATGCGCTAGAGTTAAGCTCGGGGGCGCGCGGTCCGAAGAGTGGCAACTCGGGAGGGGTACACGACAGGGGTGTCCCCTCTCCCCACTCTTGTTTGCCCTGGCTATAGAGCCCTTCGCGGTCTGGATTAGAGCGGATATGGCGCAGTGGGGTATTAAGCTGGGAGACATGACTCACGTCATTTCTTTGTACGCGGACGACGCCTTGTTTTACTTGGCCTCTCCCCGCGATGCCCTGCCGGTGCTGTTGCACCACCTGGATCGGTTTGGTGAGGTCTCTGGATTGCGGCTGAACCGTGGCAAATCCCTAGTTTTCCCATTGGCAGGACTAGCGGCGGTGCCTTCGGAGGATTTGCCAGATCTGGAACTGCGTTGGGAGCGGACGGCGTTCCGTTACCTAGGTATTCAGGTGACCCTGACGGACGAACAGGCGCTGGTCCGGAATGTGGACCGCGTCACTACGGCATTGCGGCAGTCCGTGCGTTTCTGGAATACTCTCCCACTTTCACTGATGGGCCGTCTCGCCAGCTTGAAAATGGTGATGCTCCCCAGGGTACTTTATGTGCTACAGAACTCACTTTGCCCTTTGCCACCTCGAGTTTTTAAAACTTTAAAAAACGGCACAGTAGGGTAGCCCTTCGCACCATTGTCCGTAGTTACGAGGAGGGCGGTCTCGAAGCCCCTCGATTTGACCTATACTATTATGCCGCCCAGCTCCAACATGCGGCCCGTTGGTTCACCGACACTGACAACTGGGAGAAGCGCCTTTTGCTTGATGGGGCAGATACCCAGACACTGCAGGAGGCACTGATGCAGGGTGCGGGATCAGATGTTTATCTCCCCTATACTGTGCGACATACAGCTGGCATATGGCAGCGTTTTGTTGAGGGTCCTTCGAAGGGCGCCCTTTCACAGGGAGCTCTCGCTCTGGATACTGGCTCCATTTATAGCTATGGCACGTCATATGTCCTTCCGACTCTGGAGGGAGGGAGGATGCGAGGTTCTCGCCGATCTATATCCTAATGAAACCTTTATCACCTACGAGCAGGCGGTGGAGAACTTTGGCCTTGGACAAGGCCAATTTTTGCATTTCAGGGGTATGCAAGATGTAGTGAAAATCACCTGGCCCCAGTACCCAGATATTCCACCACTGACGCATACACTGGATGTTATGCTCACGTGCGGCAGGGGGCGCGGCTTGATCTCCCTCCTATATAAAGCGATGAAGCAGGATTCCACCCCCCCGGTCCCGCCGTCTAGGGTTGCCTGGGAGAGGGACCTTGCTGCCCCGCTGGAGGAGGCACAGTGGGCACGCATAGGCTCCCTTACACACACCGTTTCATGCAATGCCAGATTTAAGCTAACACACTTTAATTACCTACACCGCACCTACCCTACCCCGGTGTCACTGAGACGCATTGACAGTAGCAGGGGCGCTGGCTGTCCTAGATGTGCCGCAGAGAATGCAGGCTTTTTACACTTGGCATGGGACTGCCCATTGGTTGCGCAGTTTTGGTCGGGGGTGGTGCCTAGGGTTGTAAGCGCCACGGGGCTTCGGGTGGCACTCGATCCCTTGCAATGTTTACTCACGATGGTTCGCAGGCCCAAGAGGAAGAAACTCCCCTATAAACTCTTACAGTTAATGTTGGTGCTTGCCAGGCGCAGGGTGGCAATAACTTGGATGGGGCAGAGGGCCCCTGAACTTCCTGCTTGGCTTAAAGATGTTCGAGAGTGGTCGCTGGCTGAAGAGGCTCACATGAAACATACCCGACGGGATGAGAAATTGCAGGATGACCTAATGGCTTGGCGGGTCCTGTGTGCCACTGGGTTAGCGGAGGGGGAGCCGTCCTCACGGGATGTTACTGCTAGTGAGCAGAGTGATGCAGATATAACCGGGGGGTCTGTTTCTAGTGGGGAACGCGACGCCTAGTTCTGATGGGGTCCACATTGGGTAGGGGTGCCTTATTTGCCGCCCCCTCCCCCCGCAGTGACATGTTTAAGGATGATTCTTCTGTCCCCCTTGTCCCTTCCCTTCTTGGTGCGGCCTTGTGTCTCATGCGACTATAATTGCCATCAACGAAATGTATGCATACGTATTTATTTGATGCCGATGTATTGTTTTTGTGAAAAATCGAAAAATAAAGTTTCTAAAAGATGGACAATGTCTCGGCAGTATATCAATCATCTGGGAGGCACCAAGTCTCGAGCCTTGGCGAACATGGCCAAAGAGTTCTGGAATTTCTGCCTGGACAACCAGGTCTCAGTGACGGGGGAGTATCTTCCGGGACGAGACAACCAGGTAGCGGACTGGCATTCCCGCTCTCTGCGAGATGCCAGTGTCTGGAAGCTGGACCCACAGGTTTTTCACCTGCTAGCGGATCGATGGGGCCCTTTCTCCATCAACCTGTTTGCGTGCCGGCTCGACCATCAGCTCCCACGGTTCTTCAGCTGGAGACCGGATCCGCTAGCGTTGGCGACTGACGCATTCACTCAAGATTGGAGTCAGGAGAACGGGTATGCTTTTCACCCGTTCTCAATGATCACGCGGACGGCGGCCCTGGTCCACAGACAGAAGGCAACAGTGGTTCTTGTAACACCGCTTTGGAGGTCGCAAGTTTGGTTTCCGGTTCTTCTGGAACTTTCTTGGGCTTCTCCAACCAGACTCCCCCATTTTCCTCGCAATCTCACAAATCCGGAGGGCGAGCCACACCATCTGGTGGAGGAGGGCTCGCTTCACCTCATGGCCTGGCGGATTACAGGCAAAGATGTGACTCCCAGGCCTTTCGAGACACGCTGAGCTCTTGCTTTCCAGACCCTGGGCAGACAGCACGTCCAAACGCTATCGGTCCGCTTGGACGCGATGGGTATGTTGGTGTATGCTAAGGGAAGTGGATCCTGTGGTTGCAGATTTGACTTACGTCCTCAATTATCTGGCAAGGCTAACAAAAAAAGGCTTGGCCTACCGGTCAGTAAATACCGTCAGATCCGCCATTTCGGCGGGACACGCTCCGGTTGATGGGGCACCGCTGGGCGACCACCCTTTTGTTTGCAAGTTACTATGAGGGATCCGTTTGTCTCTTCCCCCTGAACCTCGATACTCGGTCCTCTGGGACGTCAATTTGGTGTTAAATCTTCTCTTATCCTGGCAACCTAACCGGTTCTTATTGCGGAAAGAAATTTCAGCAAAGAAGGCTATGTTGCTGTGCCTCATTTCGTGCAGGAGAGTCTCCGATGTCCAAGACTTAGACATTACAGCTAGAGTTTTTTCCCCAGACGGGGTAACATTCACGGTGAGTAGACGCACCAAATCAAACACAGGCACAATTTCTTACCCAGCTTTTGCGGATTCCCCGAAACTCTGTGTAGTACAATGCCTTAAGGCCTATGAGGAGGCTACGGAGGAAGTCCGTCCTCCAGGCGAACGACAACTCCTGATAGCACTCAGAAAACCGTTCAAAGCGGTTTCGTCACCCACAATAGCCCGCTGGGTCAGATGGGTAATGCAAGAGGCGGGCATTAATACAAAGGCATTCGGGGCCCATTCAGCACGGGGGGCGATGGCCTCCAAGGCCTTCAGTCTGGGCGCTCGTTTGGAGGATCTCATGAGAGCGGCAGACTGGTCCTCAGATTCCACGTTTAAGAGGTTTTATTTTAAACCGGTACTGAATGCGGCCCAGGTGGTGGTGAGTAAGCTTTGAAGGAGCATAATCCTCGCCTCCGGTCCTGACATGGAATAGAAATTTGCCTAGCCTGGGAGAAGGTAAGTTTCAATTCTATTAAGGACACGGAGGCGAGGATTATCCCTCCCAGCAACCAGAATGGATGCGGACCCACCCGTATGGGAGTAAGTAACCTATCTTCGCTGTGGCTTGTTCTATGACAGTCTTATAGCGTGGCATTGCTTATATGATACTGTGCATGTGTTTCTCTGATGTACCAGCTGAATTGAATTGTCAATGCTAACGCATATTGTCTTTCCAGGTAACGATGGGTCGAAGCAAGACGCATAAAGGAGAGAATAGCGTGACTTGCGCGAAGAAAGAGGGATTACAGGAAGTGACAAGGAATGTTATACAGTCTGGAGAGTGAACACTATGAAAGGACTAATGAAGTTTGCGGTTCTGATTTTTCCTTGGTGTCATGGGAAATGTCGATTTTTGGCTTTGGTGTTAATGGCTGCTATTTATGAATTTGGTGATTAAAGCGAAGAAAGAAAAGCATAATCCTCGCCTCCGTGTCCTTAATAGAATTGAAACTTAACTTCTCCCAGGCTAGGCAAATTTCTATTCTACAGCACTACATGCCACGAACAGATGCTTTCAGGGTAAGTAACATTTTCCATTCGAGGCATGTGTGGCTGTATAGACTCATGCAGTGCATAAACTGAAATGAAGTCCTCCCCTAAGCGTTGGCTAGCGGAAAAAAAACAGGTAACTTAAGGTGAAAGGCAGAAACCACTATTGGAAGGTACTTCGGGTTAGTACGGAGGACAACCCTGTCTCTGTGAGCCTGAAAGTAAGATTCTTCCAACGTTAAAGCCTGGAGATCATTGACATGTCTGAGGGAGGTGATCGCGACAATGAAAGCACATTCAAGGACAGCAATTGAAGGAAGAAAGAATTGAGAGGCTCAAACGGGGGTCCCATGAGTGTAGTAAGGACAATTTTCACATTCCATTCAGGGGCTGGAGGAACCCATGGAAGAATATCCCTTTTCAGGCTATCAAAGCTTTGATGACAGGGATCCAGAAGAGGGATACAAGCTCCTGATTTTGAAGATAGGCAGGCATTGCAGCTAAGTGGTGGCGACTTGAGGTATAGGCCAGCCCACACGTCTGCAAGTGTAAAAGGTAGCAGTCAATGTTCTGGACACTAGCTGTCAAATGTGGCGTGATAGACAGTAGTGGACTATCATTTCCACTTTGCAGTGTAGCAGGCAAAAGTAGTGGGCTTACGTGCTTCCTTTAGGATGTTCATGCATTTCGGAGGAAGGTTTAGATACCCAAACTTTAATATCTCAGGAACCAGATCACAAGATTGCATGTCCTGGGATTGGAGCGTTTGATTTCTCATTGGTGTGAGAAAGTCCGGCCCGTTAGGGAGCCGCTCATGCGGAACCACAGAGTTGGAGGGGTGTGGTGAACCAAGGCTATCTGGCCCAGGTGGGAGCCACCAAGATGAGGATAAGGGATGCCTGCCGAAGCCTATGAACCACGAACCAGAGAAGTAGGAGAGGCAGAAAAGCATAAGCAAATATCCCTGACCAGTTCATCAATACTGCGTTCCACATGGACTGGGGGTACAGGTACCTAGAGGCGAAGCTTGGGCATTTTGCACGTGGCAAAGAGGTCTAAGCCGGCAAATCCCTCTGACGGAAGTACAGGGGGTAGAACTTGCGTGTGGAGTTCCCACTCGTGGACTTGTTGAAACGTACTGCTGACGAGGTCCGCATAGTCGTTGTCCGTCCCCGGAAGATACTCCACCAGTAGATGGATTCTGAGGTGGAGTGCCCCCTGCCAAATACCTTGAGCAAACGCTGACAGTTGGTGCGTGGAGGAAAGTGCCCTTTTTGACATGGTCACTCCCATAACTTCCGGGTGGAGGTAAGAAGCCACAACAAGGACATGCAAGTAGCATTCTAGAGAGCTCCCGCAGCACCCAATGGAGTTTAATTAAACTCCCATAAAGTTACAGGTAGAACCATAACCTATAAACCCAGTAAAGCAAAGAAAAAAGGTAGCGGTGGAATACAGGGTAGCACCTCAGTTGTAAAACAATATTTTTCTGAGATTATTTCTTAATCATCTATCAGTGTTGGTGCCACTCCAGGTAATATGAAACATCCCGCTACCACGGATGTGACCCCATAGGAGTACCAATGGACTCCTATGCTAGGTCAGATAACACGAATTTACCTAGGCACTCTTCAAGTTTATAAAACACTACAGTTGAATAGTGTAACCAGTCTGTATAAATATCTATATAGCAATTCACAGGCAAGTAATCCAACAAGTCAATTTGAGCAATAAGAAAATGTTTTTTAATATACTAATATTATTTCATTGCTAATTGTGGTGATCTCATATTTTGCAACACAAAATGAATAATCAACAGTTATAAGTGTTGTTTTCTGTTTGTGATTTCCCGGAGGTCCTTTGTTCCTATTAAAGTAGTAGGATCACAAAGAAGAAAACATTCAATGGTTTCAATACTATTGTTCATTTTCTCACTAGCTTTTTGTATAAAAGTTTTGTACTGTTGTTCATATTATTCACAGCCTTGAAGAAGTTACTAACGTAACGAAACACGTGTCGGCTGTTTCCATCCAAGACAACGTAAAGGCTATATGAACAGGACCTCCGGGAAATCACAAACAGAAAACAACACTTGTAACTGTTGATTATTCATATTGTTTCGCAAAATATGAGATCACCACAATTAGCAATGAAATAATATCAGTATATTAAAAAACATTTTCTTATTGCTCAAATTGACTTGTTGGATTACTTGCCTGTGAATTGCTATATAGATATTTATACAGACTGGTTACACTATTCAACTGTAGTGTTTTATAAACTTGAAGAGTGCCTAGGTAAATTCGTGTTATCATAACCTATAAACCCGTCGATTACATGAAATAATGACGAAGATGGGTAAGTGACATTAACTTACCCAATGTGTCAAAGCGATCTATCACGTTATCGCTAAGACTAAGGTCCTGATGAAAGTCCACCGATCTTTAGAAACACCCATGGACTGAAACATGTCGACCACTGAAGTCATCATTATTTAGGTGCGGTGGACCATTCACACATCCACCAGAGCACCACACACTGTTTTTAATCTTACCCCATCCTGACGAATAAAACAAGAGTACAGGAAAGGAGGTATTTTTAATTTATCACTTTATTCCGCTAACACTATCGAAATCACGACTGTCAAAGAACCAGATGGTCCCCCCTCCAGGTGGAGGAAGGTTGACTGCCTGCAGAACGGGAAACTCAGGCGGAAAAGGACCCAATAATAAAACCAATTACCTAACCTTCTTAAGCGGAGAACCAAGATATACCGCTCCTCACGGGTTAGAGTGTATGAGGGCCTTTGTACAACACTTATAGACCCTGGCTTTTTCAAGATACGTGTTTCATTCTCTTTTGATTATAAACACTCCCACTTTTTGCCTGGTAATGGATGTAATTTTGACAGAAGTGCACTAGGTTCCTGCAAACCAGGTTCCTAGTGCCAGATCTCTTTCCCAAAAACAGTACAATTGTTTCCCCCAATTGGCAATACCTTTAGCACCCCTGTAAGTCCCTAGCAAATGATACCCCTAGGGTATGGGTACGAACTAAAGAAGGCCCCTAAGGGCTGCAGCATGTATTGTGCCATCCTGAGGGACCCCCTCACCACACTTATGCAAACTGCTATTACAGGCTGGGTGACATGGTGCAGACAAAAGTGACAACAAAACATGGCTGTTGGACCTGGCCTTTTTTTCAGGTTTATCCCCAAACTTTTTGCCTTTTGCCTCTTATTTTCCTGACCTATTTTTGTCGACTCTAGGACTCTGGGCACTTTACCACTGCTAACCAGTGCTAAAGTGCATATGCTCTCCGTGTAAATTATAATTCTGATTGGTTATTCCCGATTGGGATATTTAATTTACTGGTAAGCCCCTAGTAAAGTGCACTATGGGTGCCCAAGGCCTGTAAATCAAATGCTACTAGTGGGCCTGCAGCACTGGTTGTGCCACCCACATGAGTATCGCTGTAAACTTGTCTCAGGCCTGCCATTGAAGTGTCTGTGAGTGCAGTTTTAAAATGGCATGTCGACCTGGCAAGTGCACCCACTTACCAGGCCCAAACTTTCCCTTTTACTACATGTAAGGCACCCCTAAGGTAGGCCTAAGGTAACCCCATGGGCAGGGTGTGGTGTATGTGAAATGCAGGACATGTACTGGTGTGTTTTACATGTCCTTATAGCGAAATATTGCCAATTTCGTTTTTCACTATTGCAATTGATGTGCCCCACTCTAGGATCATCTCGCCATCTTGGTGTTGGGAGAATTTAGGAAATTGGGGCAGGGTTATGCCCACTTCCCACAGGAAGTGGTCATATAGGCGGCATAGTGACGTCAAGGGTAGGCATCCCTCTGGCTAATACCACTCCCCTAACGCACCTAAAGAACAAGTTACTTTCCTTCGGTAACGCTTTTTCTGGTGGATACAGTATCTGCCTGTGGATTCCTCACCTTTTGAACTACCCCTTGCGCAGCATTCCACGGAAACCTTTTTCCATAGGTCTCCCACGTCGACGAGGACATCACAATGGAACGGCTCTGCTCGCGACCCTTTGCGACGTAATCGGAGCCATAAGAAGACCTCGTCGGCAAGCTGACGTCAGTTCCAACCATTTTTTCCATGCCTTTGAGGCGAACAGGTGAACCGACAACATTTCCACAAGTATACACAGTATAGAATTTAAAGAAAGAAACTGGAAATTCTAAAATATAGACATTTCCTAGTGACAAGCCTCATATTATTTCAAATAACAATAAAATACATGAATTTCATGCCAATAATTTTTTGGTATAAACAGGCAGGCAACGGGGAGGCGGGTGGGCAGTGAGGAATCCACAAGCAGATACCGTATCCACCAGGAAAAGCGTTACCGATGGTAAGTAACTTGTTCTTCTGATGGATACTTCTGCCTGTGGATTCCTCACCTTTTGAATTGAATCCTCAAGCAGTCCCGCTCTGGGAGGAGGGTACATGCTTACCTATACCAAAAAATCTTTCAACACAGAACGTGCAAAGTGGCCGTCCCTCCTCACCTCCGAGTATAAGCAATAATGCTTCGCAAAAGTGTGGAGGGAGGCCCAAGTTGCCGCCTTGCAGATGTCTACAACAGGGACACCTCTAGCTAAAGCCGAAGAAGAAGACTTAGCTCTGATGGAATGAGCTCGAATGCCTTCAGGAGGCTCCTTCTTAGCCAAGGCGTAGCACATCTTGATGCAGAGGATGATCCACCTGGACAGTGTTCTCTTGTGGACAGCCTTGTCCTTCATCTTGTCCACATATCCAATGTAGAGCTGGTCGTCCAACCTGAAGTCCTTAGACCTGTCCAAGTAGAAGCTAACCGCTCTCGTAGGGTCCAGGCGGTGAAGTCTCTCCTCCTCCTTGGAAGGGGGAGGATAGAAAGTGGGTAAAGAGATAGATTGTGCTAGGTGGAAGGGAGTGACCACCTTAGGCAGGAAAGCAGCTCTGGTCCTAAGAACCATCTTATCCGCATGAATTGAGGTAAAAGGGGGCATAGAGCTAAGGGCCTGTAGCTCACTAACACTCCTGGCAGAATTTGCAGTAATTGCAATCAGAAAAACTGTCTTGAATGCTAGAAATCTTAATGGACAGCTATGCAAGGGTTAAAAGGGAGACCCAATCAAGAAAGTAAGGACTAAATTCAAATCCCACTGAGGCATAATAAATGGAGTGGGAGGAAACCTATTAGTGAGACCCTTAATGAATCTCACGACTATGGGAGATTTAAACAAAGAGGGTTGGTCTGGTAAGCAAAGAAAGGCCGACAAGGCAGACAAGTAGCCTTTGACTGTTGCTACTGTACAACCCTGTTGAGCCAGGGAAAGCGAGAAACTCAGAATATAAGACAAATGGGTCTGCAAAGGATCAATCGATCTCTCTCCACACCATTTAACAAACTTGGCCCACCTACCAGAATAGACTGATTTGGCGGAGTGTCTTCTGGCCGATAAAATAACATCCACCACATCCGGCGGGAGAGACAAAGAGCTCAGGTTGCCCGTTCAATCTCCAGACATGAAGGTGCAGGCTCTGGAGGTGGAGGTGTAGAACCTGCCCCAGCGACTGCGAGAGGATATCGGCCCTGAGGGGGAGAAGGAGCAGAAGGTGCGATGAGAGGTAAAGGAGGTCTTTGTACCACACCCTTCGTGGCCAGTCCGGAGCAATCAATATGACTTGGGCCCAGTCTTGCCAAATCTTCCTCATAACTCGAGGAATCAAGGGTATGGGAGGAAACGCGTAAAGAAGCAGTGAGCCCCAGTCTAGCTGAAACGCGTCCCCCAACACTCTACGCATCGGATACTGGAGACTGCAGAACGACGGGCAGTGCACATTCTCCTGAGTGGCAAACAGGTCCAACCAAGGAAACCCCCCACATCCTGAAAATGTGATGGACCACCTCCGGATGAAGACGCCACTCGTGATCGGCCGAGAACTGCCGACAGACTCTCTGCACGCACATTCAGCTTTCCGGCCAGATGATTCACAATCACGCAAATCTGATGGCTTGAGCCCAGGACCAGAGTCGCAAAGCCTGTCTGCAGAAACGATACAACCCTACTCCTCCCTGTTTGTTTATGTACCACATCGCAGTAGTGTTGTCCGTCAGGACCTGAACTGACGGCCAAAGGCCCTTGACCTCCAGATGAGCTCCCCACCCTAGAGTGGAGGCATCCGTTATCACTGTGGCCACCGCAGAAGGAGGCTGAAAAGGCTTCCCTTGAGAGAGGTTGTCCGAAACACTCCACCATAACAGATCCGCTGCAGTGTCTTTTTACCACCTCCCTGAGATCTCTGTTGTGTTGAAACCACTGCTTGTGGAGGCACCACTGGAGTGCCCTCATGTACCAGTGTGCATGGCTGACCAACAGTATACAGGAAGCGAACAGACAGAGCAGGCATAAAACCTTCCGGACTGGAACAGCTGCTCCATCTTGAAAAATTGGAATCAGAGCCTGGATGTCTAGGATTCTCTGTGGAGGCGGAAAGGCACAACTCGCAGTGGTGTCCAATACTGCCCTTATGAACAGGTTGCGCTGAGGCACTAGGTGAGATTTGGGTACATTTATCGAAAAAACCAAGTCGAACAACAGTTGCGTCGTTACCTGCAGGTGATGCAGCAGCATCTCTGGCGACTTTGCCTTGAGCAGCCAGTCATCCAGATAGGGGAATACAGGAATCCCCGATCTTCTGAGATGTGCCGCTACCACTGCCATCACCTTCGTGAAGACCCGTGGAGCGGATGTAAGACCGAATGGAAGGACCGCAAAATGGTAGTGTTGAGATCCCACCGTAAAATGGAGATGCTTCCGATGCGACTTTAGGATGGGAATGTGAAAATACGCATCCTGTAAATCAATCGACACCATTCAGTTTTCCTGCTGCAGCACCAGAAGAACCTGAGCTAGGGTCAACATGTCAAATTTTTCCTGTCAGACCGATTCCTTGGGTGTCAAGATTCTGAGGTCTAGGATCGGTCTCAAGTGCCGTTCCTTTTTGGGGATCAGGAAATACCGGGAGTAGCAACCCTGACCCATTTCCTGCTCTGGAAAAATCTCTATCGCACCTTTCTGTAGTAAAGACAGAACCTCTTGCTGCAGGAGCAACAGATGGTCCTCGGAGCACCAGTCCTGGCGAGGGGGGAAACTCCCGGAAAGGATGGGCGTATCCATTTTCTACGAGATCCAAAACCCTGAGATCTGATGTAACAGATCTCCAATATCCTAGAAAATGGGACACCCGACCTCCCACGGGACCAACATGTTCTAGGAGGGGGGGGAATCTAGAGTTGCTTCCCTGCGGTACCAGTTGGGGGAACGGGAGAGGAGGAGGAGGAGACTTGCTGACGAGCTGAGCATCGCAGGTGACCTCTACCTTTCCCTCTGTATGATCTATACAGATGATTTGCCTGTTGCTGCTGCAGGGCTCGAAAGGAAGTAGTCTTGCCAAACCCGCAAAATTTACTGTAACCAAAGCCTCAAGGCTGGGACTGCAGACCCAACGATCTAGCTGTGGACCTACTATCCTTAAAGCGATGCAGCGCTGAGTCCGCTTTGGTACCAAAGAGGCGAGAGCCATCAAAAGGCAAGTCCAAAAGGGTGGCCTGCACATCTGAAGACAAACCAGACCCCCTTAGCCAGGCATGCCTCCTGGTTGCCACTGAGGAACCCATCACTCTAGCAACAGAGTCCACTGTGTCAAGCCCAGATTGTATGAGTTGACGGGCCACAGCTCAAGTGTCCTACAGAACCTCTGCAAAATGGCCCTGAACTTCTTCTGGAAGCTTAGGGATCACTTCCTTTGACAAATCCATCAGAGCGTAAATGTTGCGACCGAGTAGCCATGTTGCATTTGTCGATTTTAAGGCCATACTGGCTGAAGAAAACACCTTCTTAGCTGATTGTTCCATCCTTTTAGATTCCCTATCTCCAGACGTGGATGGGAAAGAGCCTGTAGACTGCTTTGTTGAGCATGATGCCTGAACTACTAAGCTCTCAGGGGATGGATGTGCAGATAAAAAAAGCTGGATCCCCAGGCGCTACTTTGTACCTTCTTGCCACCGATCTGGCCCAAACGATCTGGCCCAATCGATCTGGCCAGAGAGGACCCGCAACCCTTGAATTTATTTCCTCGATCTTCCCGAGGTGAAAATATCAATAAAATTACGGGCAAGCCGCATCCAGCACCTTTATCCAAGGACTGGAGGAAGAGCGCTTATTCGACATACTACCCTTCCGAAAAATTGCTCCCTTCAGAGTAGTCTTGTGTTCCTGGTGCCGTTCATTGTGTCCCGATTCAAGTCACACTATCGGCGAGTTGTGGAGGTTTCCTTTGCGCCCCAAGTCCTGATGAGGCCCAGATGAAACGGGCTGAAACGCGTCAACCTGATAGACGAGAGAAGCCCTTTCAAAATCGAACTCTTAAATAAAGGAAATTTACAGCACCATCTAATATAGAAAGGGGTTGAGAGGGACTATTCCCCCGATTGGTGTTGTGGTAAGGGTTATCTCCTTGATATGGGTTGCGAACCAAAGTTGGTAAAAAAATAGTTTTTCGCGGCCCCTTAAGAAATTAGGGCAACAAGGATTCTGTTTGTGTGTCAGAAGTTTTTGTATGTAGGTTTATGTTTGTTAAATGTATATGTAAAGAAAAAATTCGTATTACTTGATTGTATGTATATGTAGATATTTTATGTGTTTTTTGACAAATATACGCATAGAGACAAACATCTGGATCACGGACCGGTGTGAGAGTTTTTTCAATAAGATAAATGGTTTGAGGAGAATATATTTTTTGCTTGAGGGACTAATTAAGGTTTCCTTCAGATTTAGAAATGTATTTTGCGATCGATTCCGCCGCATCAAGTTTTGTTTTCGCTGTTTATATTGCCCAGGTGCGTGTGGAGTAATAGGGCAACCCCCCTTTATTGAAAGAGTACCGATCTGGACACAGCAGGGTCTGTCATAGGCTTCTGCCATACCTCTAAAATGGGCTCCGTCAAGGACTCATTAAAGGGGAGCAGAGGCTCCGCCACAGAAGAAGGAAAATTAATAACAGCCGTCCGGATGTTTGACTTAATTCCCGCAGTAGGCAACTGCAAGTCCTGCAGATCACCTGCCTGCTTTATAATGGAGTGGTAAGAAGAGACCTCCTGCGAAAGCAGGCCTTTAGGAGAAGAGAGTTCCCACTCCAGAGACATATCCAAACCACTAGCCTCCTGCAGTCCCTCAAATTCTTGCATGGGATCAATAATCTCCCCTTTTTCAGCCTCTTCCTGCTGCTCCTGGCATTCTTCCTCCTCCAGCATCCTCTGTGCCTCCCTTCTAGATCTCATCTTGGGGATCGGCGTGGGCGGCGCCAGACGCAGCACTGGTGACTTCGGGGCTGGCATCGATGTAGTCTCCATAGGGATAGTTGAAGGCGCCGGGCAAGGCCGAGATGGCACCGGACCGGGGCAAGGCCGAGATGGCACCGGAAAAAACTCCATTCTTTCCGCTAGGGATTGCACCGGCGTCAAGTACCTAGGCGTCTGGAGAGGCCAACTTCCCGGGGTAATCGGCATGAACGGCATAAATGGCACCTGTGCAAAATGAGGTGGCAAGTCTCTTAGGTTGTAAGACAGCAGTCCAGTGGGGCCAACAGGCGCACCAGTTGGGTTAGCCGCTCTGGCAAATATACCTAACATCGCATTCAAGATATGCGGAGGATCCGCACCTGGAGCCAGAAAGGGTGGGTACGGATCCGGTATCGCCTGTTCAGGGACAGCTCAAGGATGCTCTTAGACTGGCTCCAGTTGCGGCGCCGGTGACACTGGAGCGAGAGGCGGGAGGTGAAGGCGTCGCTTCCTTGGGCGTGGGAGAACCTCTTGAAGCCGAAGAATGCGCCGGAGTCACCTGAAGAGAAGGGGAAGGTGATACCTCATCCTTTCTGTGACACTAAAGTACCGGGGACCCCGACTTCGGTGACTTATCTTTGGACGAACGACGCCTGGAACCATGATGCCGCTTCTTCTTGTGTTTCCTCGATGGCTTTGAGGTGTGCGGAGTTGGTGACTTAGACTTCGATCTCGTCCTTTTTCGGCCCCTCTTCTGCTTCTTCGCCCTGGCCATGAACAACTTGACCTCCCTCTCTTTGAGGGCCTTCGGATTCATGAATCGGCACAACGAACACCTTTCGACGTCGTGGTCTGACGAAAGGCACCAAAGACAATCTTCCTGGGGGTCAGTGATAGACATATGACCCCCATATTTCCTACAAGGCTTGAAGCAGACTTCTCCTGAGCAGCCATTGCACTGCTACAATGTCAGGAGGAACCTTTAACAATGAAACTCTCAGTAATGGAGAGCCCTGGAAAAACCGTTACACGTCAACGGCGTAGAAAAAAAGGTAACGGACGTTAGCATGCCGACGAGGTCTTCTTATGGCTCCTATGACGTTGCGCAGGGTCGCGAGTGGAGCCGTTCCATTGTGACCTCCTCGTCAATGTGGGAGAGCTATGGACAAAAGTTTCCGTGGAATGCTGCACAAGGGGTAATTCAAAAGGTGAGGAATCCACAGGCAGATGTATCCATCAGAATTTAGAATTTGGGGGGTTCCCTGAATCCAGAACTTCAGATTCAACTGAACACAAAGAAGAGGACATTGACAAGCCAACCCCGGCAAGAACCGAAGACTGCTGTGGACTTTTGCGACAAACCCTGCCTGCAGCACAGAAACTTGACAACTGCAAAAACCCGACTCGTCCTGCAGCTGTGCATCCTCCACAAGCCCTGAAGGGTTGCCAGCACTTCACCAAGCAGCCAGCATCTCCCTTGGAGTAAAGGAGCTACTCCCCTGCAGGAACCGCCTGTGACGTCTGGTTTGAAGAAGCTGTTATCGACCGGGACCTCTCAGCAGTAGCCTCCCAGGATAAGGTCAGCACACTCCAGTAGGTCAGATCCATCTTCCTGCCAAGCCTGAAGACGCCAGGACCTCAATAAGCCTTTCTGCCTACCGGAACCCCTGCCTCGACCAAACCTTGTTGAAAGTCCAGTCTGGACTCCAACATCACCGACGACCAGCTGACGCGAGGGACATCAGCACCGCAGAGGCCAGGACCGAGACTGACCCAGCTGTCCTGTTTTTTTTATCCCCCTTGCAGGTCCCGACAGACAGCAGTGAGCGTCTTGATGCACGAGAGTCAGCCTGCTACAAACACTCTGCACCTGAGCCATCCATGGGGAGCTTTTGGACTTTTCCCAAAGTGTCCCTTTGCCACCTATTTCCAAGTGGCCCCCCTCCTATCTACTGTGTAGCGCGCAAGGCTACCAACCCATCCAGCACCTCTGCACATGGACTCACCAGGGCAGATAAGACCAATCTGCTGGTGGAACTTTGGTCCTTGTGCCTCTACCACGTCACGCCCGAAAGAGCTCCCACGGAAAAGTATTGCAAGTATATGTATGTCTCCCACTGGAAAGAATTATGCATAAAAATGCACTGTTGGTTAACATTGCTAAATCCGTAAAAAGTCTATTCCAAAAAAGTACTATTTACGAAGTTCTTGGTTTTAAAATATATATAAAATACCTGTTATTTTTCTAAATTGGTGTGGATTTCCATTTTGAGTGTGTGCTTTATTTGACTCCGTGTGTGCATCAAATGTCTAACACACCTCTCTGATACTCCTAAGGGTGTTCAACCTCACTACCCTAGATAGAGCACCTTGGGATTGCTGGAGCAAGCCCCTGTCCACTTATAACGGATACCTGGACTTTTTACAGAGCATACCTCTTTTTTGGTATACTATATAAAGAGCCAGCTTCCTACAGTAAGAGTAAGTGCCGCCTTGTTTCTGTAGATAGTACATGGCGGTCATGTTATCCGTCCGAGCGAGAACTATGTTGCCCACAATGTGGCACTGGAAGACCTTCAATGCTAGGTGGACGGCTAACAGCGCTAGGTAGTTGATGTGGTGAACCTGGTGACAGAGTACCCACTGACCTTGGACAGTGATGTCTTGTAAATACGCTCCCCAGTCTGTGACGAAAGCGTCCTTCATAACGGTAATCTGCAGAATTTGGTAGAGAAAGGGGGGCCCTTGCTACAGGTTGTTGGTATTCCACCACTGCAGAGATAGATAAGTGCAGCTCCCAAACAACATTAGATCCTCCCAGTGACTCTCCGGACGGAATTTCATTGTTGTGCTGAGCATTCCTGCAACTGGCGTAAGGGACTATGGCAATGCAGAGACCATCACCGAGTTGAGAACTGTCCCTAGATAAAGGTGAATCTGAAGGTGATGGAGGTGGGGCTTGATGGCGTTTATGGTAAACGCCAGATTGTGTAGAAGGTTTATAGTAGCCTGAGAATGTGCGAAAAACTGCTGCTGAGTTGCGCTCTTGATCAGCCAGTTGTCCAGGTATGGAAACAAGTGGATGCCCAAGCGCTGCAGGTGCGCGTTTAACACTGCTAAACACTTTGTAAACACTGGGAGCAGTGGGAACACCGAAAGGGAACACTTTGAACTGATGTTTGCCACTTGCTACAAACCAGAGGTAGCGCCGGTGCGCCGGATGGATTGGAATGCGGAAGTAGGCGTCTTTGAGGTTGAGAGTAGTTATGAAGTCGCCTTGTCGCATTGGAGGAATGAAATCCTGTTGAGTGACCATGTAGAAATGTTCTGGCAGGATGTATTCGTTGAGGGGCCTGAGGTCTAGTACAGACCTGAGGGACCCGTCCTTTTTGGGAATTAGAAAATAGAGGGAATACACCCCTGTGCCTTGCAGGTGTGATGGCACTGGCTCTATGGCACACTTGAAGAGAGCGTCTACCTTTTCCTGAAGCAGGCACTGGTGTTGTGGGGAGAGGATGTGTCTGCAGAGTGGGGTGTTGGGAGTGGAAGTGCACTCCGAACAATGATATCTAATACCTCATCGGTCTGAAGTCATCTGTTGCATGTGTTGAAGAACCTGTGGAGTCGACCCCCAACAGGTGTTGCGTGATCAGGGGGAAGGAGGGCCAAGTCAATACTTGGTAGGAGCAGTGCCCTAGGGGAAAGCATCTTTGGCTCTACCATTGGATCTGCTGCCCCCGGTATGCGCCTAAGAAATAACCCCTTGTGGAGGGTTGCTGAGACTGTTGATGCTGGAAGGAGATTTAAGCCTCTGGGAACGTGTCCTTGGAGCCGCCTTGGTAGGCAGACCGCCGGAAGGACCCACCAGTGGAAGGCGTTTGTAGAGCGTCCATGGCCTTGGAGGTCTCAGTGTCCTTGATCTTCTCTAGCATTTAATCAACCTGTGGCACGAAGAGGTGCCCTTCATCAAAGGGCAGATTGAGGAAATGCTGGTAAACATTCGGCTTGAAGCCAGAGACGGGTGGGATACAGGTCAGGTTCCGTGTCCCCTGGAGGATCCACGCTCTAAAGATCCCAAGTATCATTCTGTGGATGTGTCTCATAAGGTTTCCCTGGGTCCCCCGCACTATGTCGCCCAAACCTGGAAAGTGGTGACTCCTGTGGAGTGAAGGTAAGGGTGTCAGTAGGCAGAAAGAGGGGTGATGGTGTGGTAGAAGGAAGAGGAGCTTCTTGCCTTGAACCCTGGTGCCAAATGTTCAGAATGTGTTTGCCTTAAATTTGATGAGAAGCCGGCCTTAGTCTCAATGACCTGCCCACACTGCCTCGTGACACTCCCAAAAATCCTTTATCAAGTCATTAGGTTTAAAAAGGATGCGAAATATATGACAGCGGGCCTAGAAACGCCGGCTCTTAAATGCATCTTGCTAAATGCTAGATCACTGATCAAGCACAGCCTTGAATGTGCAAGGCTTTTTGAGGACAGGGAAATTAAACTGGCCTTCATTACTGAAACCTGGACGGACGAAGCATCAGGGCCAGACCTGGCGATAGCCACTCCGACTGGGTTTTCATGCCACACTTTGAATAGGCCACTTAGGAAAGGGGCGGTCTGGCAGTGATTTACCCGAGCTCTATGAAGAAGCTCTTTCGGCATGTCTCCTTTCCCGCCTGCGAAGCACTTTTCTTTAGTTTCTGTCTAGCGCCTCATCACACTTTTAAAGGGATCCTAATCTATAGACCACCAGGGGCTAGGAGTGCCTTCAATGCTTCCATCAGCAATCTGCTGGAGGATAGCATTGGTAATGAGACCTATACTATACTTGGGGATTTTAATTTCCACCTTGAGGCCTCATCAGATCAGGATACTATGATTCTTATAGACGCAATGAAGAGCGCAGACCTCCAGCAGATTGTTACCGGCCCTACTCATGTGGCAGGACATACCCTGGATGGAATCTTTTCAAACCACCCTGACCTTCGGTTTGCCAGGGCTTTGCCCCTGGTTTGGACTGACCACGCGGCCGTCTTATTTGAGATTGGTCTTAGGGACCAGTGCAGTAGCGGGGCTTGCAGTGAAAGGCAGGTAGTGGGTAGAGCCTGGAACAAAGTGGATGGGGATGTCTTCCAGACTCTTCTTAAGTCGACTGCTGTCCAGGGATTTGCAGGGCCAGAGGAAGGGGCCATTGCATATACGGACTGGCTGGGGAAAGCCTGTGATATAGTAGCCCCAGAAAGAACCCTTTTCCCCAGAAGAGTCACTCCCTCCGCCCCTTGGTTCACGGACGACTTGAGGCTGGAAGAATTTAAATGTAAAGACTCGAGGCGGAGCTGGAGGAAAGAATATAGGGAGACAGAAAAGAAGGCCTACAAAAGTAGCCTTGTGACCTATAAACAACTCGTGTTCTTGGCCAAGCAAAGGTTCTTTGTCAATCAAATTGATTTAGCAAAGAAGTCGACCAAAGAACTTTTAGGACTGTTTCAAACTTGGCCTCGCCGCACCCAGCTAAGGTGCAGTCAAGTCAGGAACTTTGCGATGATCTGGCCGACTTCTTCTTAAATAAAGTGGAGAGCATTTTTTCAGTGTTTAACGTTCCATGTGAAGT
The DNA here is from genome assembly GCA_963921515.1 of Calotriton arnoldi. Lineage (NCBI taxonomy): Eukaryota > Metazoa > Chordata > Amphibia > Caudata > Salamandridae > Calotriton > Calotriton arnoldi. The sequence goes on along the minus strand of CAWUFW010000074.1, from coordinate 3,145,231 downwards.
CGGGAGGCCTGGAGGCAATGAAAATGGGGCTCCGCGCACTCTTGATAAGTTCGACCTACCATCAACGGAGAATATTCGTAACCTGCTCCTGGCAGTAAGGTCCGGGTCTCCTCAGGACCCCTGCCCGGCCGAAGTGACCAAACTAGCTATGGAACCTGTCATCTCTGCACTTCGGCCCATTTTTAATTCAATGATCGAAACTGGACACTTCCCTAAAGTTTGGAAGGTGGCCTCGATCTTACCCCTTCTGAAAAAGCCCAGTCTGGATCCTAAGGACCCGAACAGCTTTCGCCCAATTTCTAGGCTCCCCTTGCCCGCCAAAATAATAGAAAAGGCTTTGAATACACAACTAAGTGTCTTTCTTAGCGAGACTCATGCTTTGGATCCCACCCAGTACGGGTTCAGAGTGGAACACAGCACAGAATCAGCCCTTATTAAGGCCACAGATGAGAATAGGAGGGCGGTGGATCAGGGGGGCAAAGCCGCCTTGGTCCTCCTGGATCTCTCTGCGGCCTTCGATACGGTCCATCATGATCTTCTGATGGACCGGTTAAGGGCGATTGGGGTTCAAGGGAAAGCCTGGAAACTTATTCAGTCATTTTTGACAGGGAGAGTACAAACTGTATCCTTGGGGGATTTCAAATCTAAACCCTTCGTTTTACCTTGTGGGGTCCCTCAAGGCTCATCGTTGAGCCCCACATTATTCAATGTTTATGTCTCTTCGCTTGGGCCCATCATTAGGACGTTTGGGTTCGAGCTCACCTCCTATGCGGACGACACCTAAATTGTGGTGTCCCTGCTCCCAGGACAGGAGACGGGCATAGACAGCCGCTTCCAACTCTGCATGAAATCGGTGGGCAGTTGGATGGAAGAAAACTGCCTCAAATTGAATGCAGGGAAGACGGAAGTGGTGCTATTTGGAAATGATGTTAACTTCTGGACTCCGATCTGGTGACCATCATCTATGGGTCCCCTCCCTGTCCCTGTGAAGAAGGCAAAAAACTTGGGAGTGATAGTTGATGAGAATCTGAACTTTGGGGACCAAGTCAATGCAGTTGCCTCTTCCACAGCGCATGTGATTAGAACAGTAAAAAAAATACTACCATTTCTACCAGTTGACAGAAGGCAAACGGTGGTCTCCGCACTAGTCCTGTCAAGGCTTGATTACTGCAATAGCCTCTACCTCAACATTATGGAACGCTCTATGAACAAACTACAGAGGCTTCAGAATGCCGCTGCAAGGCTACTTACGGGTACCCCTAAGTTTGCCCCAATTTCCAATGAAATCAGAAAACTACATTGGCTCCCGGTGAGGAACTGTGTGCGTTTTAAATCCCTCTGCACGGTCTTCAAAGCACTTCAGGGAAGAGGACCAGGCTACCTACAACAACAGTTTAAATGGTATCTACCAAATAGAAATTTACGGTCATCTGGGGCTAGGTTGGTCAATGTCCCAGCCACAAAAAGGGCGAAGTGGGGTGGCCGAGGCTTCACTGCGGGGGCAACCAAGGCCTGGAATGACCTTCCAGCCCATCTCAGAAATACAACAGACCTGCTGGTCTTCAGGAGGGGCCTGAAGACGTGGCTGTTTGATAAATAACCTGCCTGTTCTTGCTTTGGCCGACGGAGTGGTAACTAGCGCCAGGACACCTTCGGGTAATCGAGCGCTCAATAAATATCCTTAACATAACATAACAGTGGACGAGGCAATGGCAGAGGGCTAATGGCTTTGTCATACCTATTCCTGCTCTTGGGCAGTGTATGTAGATCGAGTGCTTCCTTGAAGGTAAGCTTCCGCTTGGATCAATCTGTATTCAATGCCTGTATCATGGCAAGAATTAATCTAATGTGGGGATGAATGTGAAGTTGATGGGCAGTTGAGTTCATCCTGTGGCTTCAAGAGAACGGCAGAACAAAGTCGGTCTCGATGCAGAGGATTTCAGTGCAGGGTCGTTGGAGTAGAGCATGGTTTTGACGTTGAAGGTTTTTGCTCCGAAGGACGTTTCAATGCAGCAGTCGGTGTCGCGGTGGTAACGGTCGATGCAGAGGCATCGGCTTCAAGATCTTCTTTGGCACCGCGCCGAGGCGGAGTGTGGTGTCCCAATCGTGCCGGCCATGGCAGGGGAGCAGTGGCTCCTGGGCGGGAGCTTCTCAGAATCTGAGTGGTGTAGAAAGGTCTGGGGAGGACAGTTCATACTCATGGTCTGCTAAGTGGGGGAAGGGGGAAGTCTTCGATCTCCAATTTGGAAACCGAGCTGGCTTAGGGCGAGAAGCTCCTCAGACAACAGATCCTGGGGCTCGCCCTCAAGGTCTTCGGTGCTTAAGAGGCCAGGGGTGTCATTGAGGGTTCTGCACGAAATGTTGAGACATCGAGCCCAACGATATTGAAGAGTTTTCTTCTAGGTGTCACAATAGGCCTCGTCGTGCTCGGGAAAGAGGCAGAGGTTGCAGACTTGAAGGAGATCGGCCATGGGTATTTGGCACAACACTGAGGACAGTGGTGGAATGGCATCCGTTCCATCCCAGGGAGACATGCTTGTTGTGAAGTAAACAGGGGAGACCCCAAAGGGCAAAGCCCCTACCGGAGCGTCAAAGTCGCCCCAAACCACAACCTGGATGGAGCAGTGAGCACTGGGTCAATGCCAGAAAGAGTACCGTGATGGAGAGAAAACCGACGGAAGGGAGAGGAACCAAGAAAGCCCGAAGAAATCACCACAACAGCATCGATCTGGAGCTCAGTAACACACATCCGAACCAGACGGCAGAAAGAACAATCCAACAATGGAGCAAATGCCCATTCGCATTACCAGCAATAGGTGGAGCCACCGTACCTCGTGACGCAAGAAGACTTCTTAGAAAAACAACTTGCAGACATCCAGGCCCAACACTAGATGGCAGGAGTATGCACGGCATGCATTTCTACAGCCACACGTGCCCCAAACATGTATTTGTTCGGGGGTGGGGTTTGGTTTCATTTTCTATGCATGAACAGCAAGTGGACACAACACCTTAACCTATCCCTGCTCCTTGGATTTTCAGGGACTTAGCTTTTACAGAGGGGACAACCCCATCAGCCCATGAGTCACTCAGGAAAGGCAGGACACACCTCAACACCCCTTGTGACTGTCTACAGTGAATGCAAATCCCCAGCTCCTGTCAGTTTAAACCAGAAGGTGAATACACATCCAGGCAGGGCACAAAGAGCCATAAGCACACAAATGCCCACTTCTAAAAGTGGCATTTCTAAAATAGTAATAACAAATTTGCTTTCACCAATAAGCAGGATTTATCGCTACTATTCCAAACATACCAAACATGGTCATGCTACCTTTCAGATCAGAAATTACTCCTGATACACATATTAGGGAATTCCCAATGCAAATCTATGAGAGGAGCAGCCTCACAGCAGTGAGAAACCAAATAGGACATTTGTCACTACCAAGACATGCCACACAACAAAGGCACATGTCCTACCTTTTACCTATACAGCACCCTGCCCATAGGGCTACCTAGGGCCTACCTTAGGGGTGACCTATATGTAATAAAAGGAGAGTTTCAGACGTGGCAAACACTTTAAATGCTACATCACTGTGGTAGTAAACTGCGCATGCAGGCCCTGCAGCGGCAGAGGCCTGAGACAGGTTTGGAAGGCTACTTCTGTGGGTGGCGCAAGCAGCGCTGCAGGCCCACTAGTAGCATTTAATTTACAGGCCATGGGTATATGGGATACCACTGTATAAGGGACTTACAGGTAAAATAAATATGCCAAATAGGTGTAGACCAATCTTACCAAGTTTACAAGAGAGAACACATGCACTTTAGCACTGATCAGCAGTTGTAAAGTTCCCAGAGTCATAAAACCAACAAAATGTTTGGGGACACCCCTACAAAAAGGGCCAATTCCAACATGGGCTTAAGTTCATTTTCTGTGTGTTAACAGCAAGCGGACACCACACCTTAACCTATCCCTGCTCCTTTGATTTTCAGGGACTCAGTCAGCTCTTACAGAGGGGACAACCCCACATTCCTACCACTTCCCCTCTGCCCCTTTCGATCTTTCTTCTTCTTATAGTATGGGTACAGTCCAATACCTTTTCACCAATATCATTCTCTTGTATTATGTAATATCAAGTAGAGGAATATTGTGATACCTTAATATCATAGTCAAAAATCGAATACCAAAATATCGCTAGGTAAACGCATACAGGGAAGTATAGAGTTAATGTTTTTAACTCCACTATTACATACTTTATAGATTTATATTGTCAGGGTACATATATTTCAAGTTAGGTGTCTATAAATACTTACCCAATGTTACTTTTAGCCTAGATATTTTGTCAACAGTACTAACATATAACGATATCTGATATTTGGGACCCACACCACCCAGACCTTCCCTTAATGTTGTTTTGTGGGAGGACACATGCCCCGCCTTTCAATGCCCCCAACTAACACAACCTTCCTCTTCTATCTCCAAGCAACACCTTCAATCTTTCTTTGTCTGAGGTGAGCTTGTCTACACAAACCAGTTGTCAACTATGGGAAGATGTGCCCCCAGACCTTTATAAAAGGGCAGCTACCAGCATCATTACCTTGGTTTAAATCGGCGGGGTCAGCATCAGTCCAAAAGATATACCTGTAAACAGGTAGTGCTCTGAGCCAAAGCAAAAAGAGGAGGTACTCTGGGGAGGGTGATAGACCGGGCTCTGTGCTCGCGGCTCTGTCTCGTCGCCAAAGACAGGCCGGCTCTGTAGTGGAGTTACGGGAGGAAGACGGGCGCCTCCTGACAGACCCAACTGAAATAGCAAACAGATTTAGCAGATATTACGAAGACCTGTATAGTTCTAGGGTGGTGACTGACGAAAAAACCATACTAGACTACTTGGAACATATACAGCTACCCTGGCTCACTAATGGGCACAGAGAATACCTGATGAGACCCCTTGACTCCACAGATTCAGGTAGCGCTGAATTCCATGCGCGAAGGTAGTGCCCCGGGCCAAGACGGTCTCACTGTGACCTTTTATAAGACCTATAAAGAATTATTAGTCCCACATTTGTGTACTCTGTTCGAAGAATAATGCCACACTCAATGAGGGAGGCTTTAATTGTAACCCTGCTTAAACCTGGGAAGCCCCCACAAGAGTGTTCGTCCTTTAGCCACTATCGCTCATCAATGTAGACACTAAAATATTTGCCAAAATCCTGTCGAACAGACTAGCACCTCTGCTCCCGGCCTTGGTTAGCCCGGAACAAGTGGGATTCGTACCGGGCCGCACTTTATCGTACAATCTTTGAACAGTGTTTGGTGCCATTCAGCATGTTAGACCAGATATAAAAGCTGCTGTGGTGTTCTTGGACGCAGAGAAAGCGTTAGATTCAGTAGAATGGACATTCATGATGGCTGCACTGCAGCGATTGGGTGTGGGCGAAATCTTCCTTCGCTTGTTTCAGTTCTTTATAATCAACCAGTGGCCAGGGTACGTGTGGGGGATAGTCACCTCATCCATCAAGATTCACAGGGGCACCAGGCAGGGCTGCCCTTTGTCCCCGCTACTGTATGCTCTCGTTGCGAAACCTTTGCCGTGTGCCCTCAGAGAATACCACGGGCATAGGGGAATCCGTTTCCTGAACTACAATCTTATAATGTCGGCATACGCAGATGACATGCTGCTATATGTCCAGGAAAAACAATGGTTCCTGTGGAATAATATACTATGAGGTTATGATACATAAGTACAATCGCGATATAGAGGGTTAGATAATGGCAGAGCGAGAAGGAACCACTAACACACCGATTCCAGTGTAGTATATTTTATGAATTTTTAAACAATAAAGTTAGGAGTAAACATTATACATCAAAACAACATTTGTGCATAGTGTCCCAAGTGACAAAGGGAACCTAAACCTAAGTAACAATGTGAATATTAAATACAAGGTTTTCATAGTTTCTGCAAGTCGACCATTATCAAAATAATTCCATGTGAACAGCAGCTATATACAATGATATGTGCTGGGGAAAACGGGACCGTTTTTCTATTCTTCTACCGAGAAATACTCTCAGTGCATTGTCACTGTTAATCCACAAAGGGATTCTACAACGCTACGGCTGTGGCGTAAATTAATCGAGCCCCTCTGGCCCACCTACATACCCCATTGGATTGACAGCCTGTCCTCACATTGAGTACCCGGACGGGTCCTCATGTGAGTAAACTTTTCCTCTTTTCTTCACGCGTGGCACATCATTTTCACAAGGCTGCGCAACCATATATTCAGATGTCCCTTCATCAATAGTCCTGAAGAGACCCCACATTGCTTTGAGGGTCGAAACGCCGTCGACAAAACAGAAGAAGCGAACCATTTCCCCATCACATATTGTATATAGCTGCTGTTCACATGGAATTATTTTGATAATGGTCGACTTGTACAAACTATGGAAACCTTGTATTTAATATTCACATTGTCACTTAGGTTTAGGTTCCCTTTGTCACTTGGGACACTAAGCACAAATGTTGTTTTGATGTATAATGTTTACTCCTAACTTTATTGTTTAAAAAATTCATAAAATATACTACACTGGAATCGGTGTGTTAGCGGTTCCTTCGCGCTCTGCCATTATCTAACCCTCTATATCGCGATTGTGCTTATGTATCATAACCTCATAGTATATTATTCCACAGGAACCATTGTTTTTCCTATATAACTATTACCCTGGTTCCTTAGTGAGTAGGGTTCCCCTGTTCTTTCTTGAGCTATATGTCCAGGAGACGGACACGAACTTAACACCGATTATTCGTGAAGTGATAAGATTTGGAGGGGTATCTGGGTTCAAAATCAACTGGAGTAAATCTATTATATTCCCATCAACTCCAACTAAGACCCCCTATTGCCTTAGAATTCCCTCTGCAATGGTCAACAGACCCAGTGCGGTATTTGGGGGTACAGGTGCACTCGGATTCGGAACTTGTTGTTAAGGAAAATTATGGCAAGGCTATTGTTAAACTCGAAGAGGATATTGACAGGTGGATTCGCCTACCTCTATCATTGGTAGGCCGCATATCTTTAATGAAGATGGTCATTCTGCCTAGATTCTTATTCCTTTTTGTTAATGTCCCAATGGTTCTCCCGAAACATATCTTCCAACATGTTGCGTTCGCTGTTGGTAAAACTGGCATGGGTGGGCAAAAACCCTCGTGTTAAATGGGACACTCTTACACTGCCTTACTCCATGGGGGGGCTGGGAGCCCCGGATCTAGAATTATACTACAGAGTCGCTCAATCCTCTCATGCACATTTTTGTGTTCACGGCCCACACAATCTCCCCTCATCTCCAAATTGAAAAGATAGCGGCTGCTCCCGCAGCGCTTTTCCCGGACTCCCAATAGACGGAATGGAGTGCTGGACTCTGTCAATTCAACTGTGCATGCATGGCACAACTTATTAAAAAAACAGGCTGGCACACTCCTGTATTCCCCCCTGTTGCCAGTGGAGTGGTGTCATTGGCTTTCAATAAGTGCTGAGGGAGGGGTGGGCCGATCTCTGAAGGCTCTCAACATACTCACAATGGGCGACCTATTCTCGGAGGGCAGAGCTCGCACTTGGGAAGAGGTGGCGGCGGGTAGGCAAGACCTTACACCTCTCTCTCAATTTCATTTTTTCAGGACCAGACACGCACTACGTGCACTGCTTGGAGACGATTTCCAGGAACCCCCGGAACTCCCCTCCCTCATATTTCTCTTACGCTCTAAATCCCCATGCAAACTGGTTTCTAACATATATATGATATGTCACAAGATTACAGACGTACACAATACTCTAAAGCTAGGATCGAGTGGCAAACCAATCTGGGGGTGACGCTGGATGATGATAAATGGATGTATTGCTGCGAGGTAACACAAAATGTTCCGTTAAATGGGAGACACAGATTAATACACTTTAGGGGCCAGATATACGACCCTTTCATTTAGCGCCTCGCAATTTGCGACTCATTTCGAGTCGCAAATTGCGAAGCGCTAAATGAAATGTACAACAGTGTTATTACACTGTTTTGCGATTCCCAATGGGGTCGCAAATTGCGAGGCTCATTGATATTAATGAGCCTCTCGCAATTTGCGAGCCCATTGGGAATGCCAGCCCTCCCAGGGATGGTGGCCTGCTGGGCTCAGCAGACCACCATGTCTGGGCCTGTTTTTTTTAATAAAGCAGCTTTTTTTTTAATTTATTTTTAAATGCAGCCCGTTTTCCTCAAAGGAAAGCGGGCTGCATTAAAAAAAAATGAAACTTTTTCGTTTCGTTTTTAAGGGCAGGCAGTGGTCCCTGTGACCACTGCCTGGCCTTAAAAAATATTTTTAGAGACAGTCACAAAGTGGAAGGGGTTCCCTGGGGACCCCTTCCAAATTGCGACTGCATTACCACCCTCTAGAAGAGGGTGGTAATTTGCGAGTGTTTTACGACCGCAATTGCGGTCACAAAACATTCACACATAGCATTGCTGACGCAATTAGGAAGGGAACGCCCCTTCCTAATTGCGACTCGCAATTCCTAAATAGAAAGTCGCAAATAAACTGCGACTCGCTATTTAGGAATTGTTCATGGCCAACAGTGATTTTGCATGCGCAAACGGGTTCGCAAACCCGTTTGAGCATGCAAAATCACGTCGTGCATCTGGCCCTAAGTTTCTTAACAGGGTGTATTACACTCCAGAGAGACTACTCCGATATGGCTTAAGAGATGAGGCTCGATGTGAGCGATGTGGTGCAGAAGGGGCAGGTTTTTTGTATGTTGCTTGGATATACCCGCAAATTGCGGATTATTGGAGGCAAATCTTTCATGAGTTAAATGAAATAACAGGGCTATCCCTCTCTCCGGATCCTTTGCTGGCATTGTTGGGATATACCAGGTCTTTACAAAAAGATGTCAGAAAACTAATGTTGATGGGCTTACTCCTAGCCAAGTGCAGAAAAGCGAAGGTCACGGGGGCCAGTCCCCTTAAGGGCAGATTGGGAAAAAGATATGCTATACTGCAATACACAATCCGAACTGTATAGTGAATTGTTACCCCCACAAAATCGTTGAAAAAGCTTTTGGGGTCTGTATAAACAATATCTCGCTAGGAAAGCTTCTGGGGATTCGGAGGGGGCCTAGCTGATCTGTATAGAGGCAAACTGCTAGGATTGACACAAAATAGAAAGTTCACATATAGGAATGAGGGCGGCACTATATTATGTTTTTAGAAGGAGGCCTAAAATCCACAAAAGAAAATGCCATTGATTGCAAGAATGATGTATGTGTTAAAAATGTTTCTACCACTTACAGTGATATTATCGCTGCCACGGTAAATTACACTAAGAAATAACTCTATATTACCTGATTGTTGCTTGTATGATACATGATATGTATCTATGTATAACTGTGAAATGTTTCATAAAAACCAATAAAAAAAAAATAAAAAGAGGAGGTACTCTGTGAGAGGGCAGGATGGGATAGTGGAAACAGGAGTATTGCGAGTTTAAGAACAACATCCAGTGCTGAGGGTCCAACGCCATAATTACTCGCAGAGGCACATCATCTTGAATTTGATCAGTTTCAGACAGGAGTTCAGAACCCTCAACTTTAGAATAGATGCCAGGTCACCATCCCTATTGGGGACCAAGTAATGACAGTAGTAACATCCCCAGCTCTTTTCTGTTGTTAGCACCACATAAATATATTTTCCTTGCATCGGAGACACAAAATCTCCCCCCTCTGGATCAAAGCATAGGCAGGGAGAGAAAAAGCAGAAACCTGTGTGGAATTAGTCAAAAGGGCATCCAGAAAATGAAGGGTGCATCCCAGAGAGATCATCTTTAGGACCAATTTGTCGGAGGTAATTGTACCCATATGCCTAACAATGCACTTGCCCTTGGATAGAGAACTTATTAGCAAATGGAGGAGGACTCACTTTGCTGGTGGACGCTTCTGGCACCACCCTTGCTCATGTATATCCAAAAAAGTAGCTCTGGAGATATGGACCAGTTGTGAAAGTTGAATCTATCTAGCTGTCAGTATCATAGAAAATCCACAAACTAGAGATATTGCTCATGGTACTGCTTAGCAGTGAGGCCAGGGTCAAGGAGATGGCCAAGGCCTGTTGAACTGTCCCTCCAAGAAATGTGCCTTCTTACCAAAGAGCTGCTCATTGTCAAATAGCATGTACCTTGGTTCACTTGCATCAGCCAACTGCCCATAAATCATGCAATCAATCTGTTTACTCTGGCTCCTCAAGAATAATAATTCAAGGCAAACATTTTAACCATAAAAAGACCCAAAGAAAAAAATAATCTAATATTAGAATAAAAGACTTTGAAATGTGTCCAAGAATGTCTGCATATATTCTACTGCATTCTTAACCGATCTGGCTACTGTAGAAGCTGTCTCAAGGTGAATCTTAAGAATGTGCTTGACACATCTTCCCTATCCTTGATGACTTGGCTATCGGGATCTAGAAGTGATCCTGTGAGGGACACAAGTGTACCAGAATAGTAAATCAGGTGAATTGTATGACGTCAATATGAGACTACCACATTCTTTCCCATGTCATCTCCTTCTTTCAAAATCTGTCTGAGGGAACGGAGGGAAAGGCATTCCGTGTAGGATTCATTGATGGCACTTCTGCCACAAAACATTTCTTGTGTGATTCAGTGACATTTAATAAAACAAGTACATTTTCTCTGCAGATGTACAAAGTGAAAATATATGGCAATTCCTTAGAAATCAGTCTAAAATTGAAATTAACATATGTAACAGTACAAAAGTCCGTTATACTTATTGTAACATATGTTACCTCTTTTTGTCTAAGAAACCCCAACACTATATCTTACCTTGTCTATACTGAGAACAGACATTGGAAAGATCGACTTGATGGCTGATTTTCTGATATTCCTTTAAAGACTCTCTCAATGTTCTTTCCTTTTCCACTTTACTTGCAAGCTGCCTAGATCGCTGAAGTAACTCATTGGCCTAAAATGAGAAACAAAATAAGAAACTGTTTATTTACAGAACAAACAATAGCCTATTTTACAGCACAACAGACAGTTTCGCAATTTTACTGCCATAACATATGAAATACATGTTCTGCCCACAAAACATGCTGCACCCTGCCGAGTTCACACATATTACATATTGCAGGGGAAATTGGCTTTGCTATTGTTTTAAATGGTAATGTCGGGCTAGCAGTTTAAAACTGCTCTTCTAGTCTGCAATGGCAGACTGGGAGACTCGATTTACCTGTGTCACACCCAGGGTGTCCCTCTAACGTACATGTCCTGGTTACCATATACAAGGGACTTACAGGTAAGATAGCCTAGGCCAATTGGATATGACCAATGTAACACACATTCTGGGATCAGGGCACTGCAATTGAGGTCTGGTTAGCAGGCCTCAGTGCACTCTGAGTCAAAAAACCAGCAGCATCAGAAAAAAAAAAAAACATCCTGGGGGTGGCAATACAAAAAGAGGTATTTCCTTACAGAATATACATCAGGGTTAAGGACAAGGGGAATTATGAGATATTCAGAATCAAAATACTGTTCCATATACACTAACTGCCCAGAAACGCTAGGATTACCTGAAGATGATTATGCCCATTTGACTAGTTTTGCAGCGTGTATTTTCACTTTGCAACCTTTCTTTTCCGTTAAAAGAACATTCACCACTTGGTATAGCGCACATCTGTCTCTTTATTTACAGTAGTACTGATTTTAATTGACCTTTTTGGCTTAACATCAGTAACCTACTACAGTGTGTTAATCTCAATGGCACTGTGATTATTCCTTAAGGTTCTTGCCGTTCCCCCAGCACTGTTAAAGATTGCTTACAAGCGCAATAACAGACTACTTTCTGGACCTTTTACTTGTGTGGTTGCACAGTATTTTTATTTAGTCTGTGTGAACTATTTTCTTTCACTATTTTGTCCTTCTCCAGACATGACGTGCTTTCCTAAAACGTTCGCGTGCCTTTTATCTATTTTTCCAGCGCGGTACACTTTCAATAGAGCGGCTGCGCGCCTTTCTTTATCTATTTTTCCAGCGCGGTTCGGTTTGAATAAAGCGGCTGTGCTCCTTTCTTTATTTATTACATGCTTTGTTTTTTTTTTTTTAAAGCGCCCCATGCGGCGTTTTCACTTTACTATCAGCCAAGCACTTTTCTTTACACGAGAAGCGTTTAAAGAAATAGGAGTGGTCGACATTAAAGTGAAAGTGCGGCAGGGGGCACTTTACAAAAACAAAATGTGTTTGTCAACTTGAATTGTTATTAAGTTACGTATGCATGCACCTACTGAATGATGCAGGTGTCATTTTTTTATATAGTTTCATAATGGCAGCCGCCACTTGAAGTGTTAAATAAATTTAAAAAATAATTTTTACTTGGACAAAAGCAGAGTTGTGAAAGTGTAGCAGCATAGTAGCAAATGGGAGTGGTTGAGCCCCCCAAAAAAGGTAAAAACAAACAAGTTACTTACCTCAGTAATACTCCTTCTGGTAGAGAGTATCTAGTTGCAGATTCCTCACCTTATAAATATTCCCCAGGCGTCAGACTGGACCTGTAAACTTTTGAGCAATACCTCTGCACACTAGAAAGTGATGCCTTGCAGCTCTGCACAGATGCTGCTAAATGACGTGCGGGGCCAACATAGGCGCCACTCCTGCACGCTGACAGCAGTTGCTTCCGTGTCCCCAAAGGTGAAGCCCCAAAAGCAGATTAGTAGACAGTGTACAGATTCCTAGACTTTTGGATCTTATTAATGGATAGGGTCCAATGACAGAACAGGGTGGATGGGGAAGTTTAAGGGGATCAGTAAGAAATCCGCAGCTAGATGGAGTTTGTACAAGAAAGAGCGTTACTGAAGGTAAGTAACTAGTTCTTCTGATAGAGACTTCTAGCTGCAGATTCCACTCTTTTTGAATTGATACCAAAGCTATATCTACTTAGAGGAGGGTCTATGAAAGGACGAAAAATAGAAAGTCCTGCAGGACCGAGCGGGTAAAATGCCTCTAAAGGCGAACCAGACTGTCCAAGCAACAATGTACTGTGGAAGTGTGAAGGGACGAGCACGTAGCCACCTGGCAAATGTACAGAACAGGGACTTCACATGCCAATGCAGAGGTAGCAGCTGGTAGAATGAGCACAAAGTCCTTTACAAAGCTGCTTTTTGCCCAGCACATAGCAGATCTTAATGCTGAGCTCAATCCAGCGGGAGATGGTTCGCTTCTGCACTACCTTTCATTTTTTCGCTCCAGAGAACCCCAAAAAGAGCTGATAGTCCAACTGGTGGTCTTTGGCACAATCTATGTAGAAGCTCAGCGCTCTGTTGGAATCCAAGCGGTGAAGTCCCTCCTCTACTTTAGAGGAGGATGATGGATTGACCAAAGTGAAACGACGTCAAAATATCTCAGCAGGAAACATGCCCCTGTCTACAGAACCAGTTTATCTGAGAAGGAAGTGCAAGGTGGATTGACACAAAGAGCCTGACACTCTATGTCCGAGGTGATGGCAATGAGGAGCACAGTCTTGATGATAAGGAGCCATAAAGGACAGCTGTGAAGCGGCTCGAATGGGGTGCACATCAGATAAGTCAGGACTAGATTAGGATCACATTGGGGCATGACAAAAGGAGAAGGGGGAAAACGTGTTGCAGCCCTTTCAAAAATCGCATCACAACCGGTGACTTAAACAACTAAGGCTGATCTAACAACTGGAAGAAGACCGAAAGATAACCCTTAACCGTGCCCAAAGCAAAGTCTTGCCGGACAAGAGACAGAAAAAATACCAGAACATCAGATAATTTGGCCTGGAGGGAGGTTCATCTGGAGAGTGCAACTCTAAGCCAGAAGTTTGTACCAACAACAAGAGTATATAGCTTTCAGTGAGGGACGCCTCAACCATCTTTGGAGGGTCAAAGGTGTTCAGCTGTCACCAGTCTATTTCCAAGCATGAAGGTGGAGACTGCGAAAGACCCATGTGCAGAGCCTCTGCCCTGCAGCTGAAACAGCAGATCCTCCCAGAGGGGCAGCCTGAACGAAGGAAATATGCTCAAGCCTAGAAGTTCTGGATACCATACTCTCTGTGCCAATCCAGAGCCACTCGGGTGACTTGAGCCCGGAGAGATGTCTGAGAAACTCTAAAACACAGAAATGATGACATTGAGAGTTCTTGGCAGTGACGAATAAGTTGAGCCCTGCTTTCACGGAAGAGACCTTGTACCACCTACGGGTGTAGCTCCCATTTGTGATTCGCCATGCTTTAACGGCTGAGTTCATATGCCCTCGCATTCAATGATCCTGTCAGGTGGTTCGCTACCAGGAAAATCCTGTGGTGGTCCAGAAATTTCCAGAGGGGCAAGGCCTCCTTGCACAGGGTTTGTGGCCTCACCCAGTCCTGTTTATTGCAATACAACATAGCGGTGGTATTGTTCGTGAGCACCTATACCAGCCTCCCGCTGATAGAAGGCACAAAGCCAAATGGATGTCCCTCAGCTCCAGAAGGTTGATGTGGAGCCGGTCCTCTGATCTCCACCTCGCCCAGATGGCCGCTCGAACCCAGAAGCGATGCATCAGTCACCACTGTCAGCTCTGGGTGGGGACGGAAATGGGGTCTGCCACTGACACAAAAGCATCGCAGTAACCAACGATGCAGATCTTTTACAGTCTGCTCCAAAATCTGAGCGTGGTCAAAGAGGTGCCCTTGATCTTGGGCCCACTGGGACTTCAGATCCCATAGCACATCACACAAATACCACCCGGTGTGCTCAACCAGCAGGATTCAGGAGGCCATCAGTCTCAGCAGCCTCAGACCTTGACCTCACTGAAATCCAAAACAAGGCTAAATGATTGAAATCATACTCTAAATGTCCAGCGGGAAAGGCATAAAACCAAACCAAGTACAGAATTGTATACAGGAGTGTCTAAGAAGAGTTCAGGTGGGACTTTGGCACATTGAAAGTGTACCCCAAAAATGTCAGGGGGTTTGCCATAGCCTGGAAATAGTTGACTGTCTGGAGTAACCCACCTTCAACAGCCAGTCGTTGAGGCAGGGAAAGACTAGCACCCCAACCTCTGAAGGAGTGCTGCCGCCACTGAACACCTGAAAGGCGCCGGTGAGACCAAAGGGGAGTATATTTAACTGCAAATGCTCCTCTCCCAACACGAACTGCAGGTAGTGCCGATCGGTCAGCAGAAAGGGTATATAAAATAGATGTCATGCAGTCTCAACGCTACCATCAGGCGTTAGGCTGGGTGACACGCTGACCTTGGCAGTGGGGGCAGTGGGCACCATGGCCTCTACTGCAAAACTGCTGGGTTCCCTGTGGGGGTTGGACAGGTTGGCAGTACAGGACGCTATGGCCAAAGCCGCAAAAGGAGCAATGGAACTGCTGCGCTTGGCGATGTGGAGAGGAGAGGCCCAGAGAACCAGTGGTCGCCCTGCTCTCCTTAAAAAGCTTGAGAGCAGAGCCAGCTTTTTCCCAAAAATAAGTGAGTCCCATCAAAGTGAATGTCCATCAGGGAAGACTAGACCTACCCAGAGAACACAATCGATCACAGCCATGCATGGAGGCGAATGGCAACACTGGTAGCTCCGGCCCGCCCAATGGCATCAGTGATGTCCAGTCACAACGAATCATGAACTTGGCAGCCTCACAACCATCTTGAAATGCCTGAGAGAGAACAGAGCAAAGGCCTCCGGGCACTATAGGGAGGACTTGGGCCACCGAAACCCAATGAGCATGTGAATTACGACCCAACAAAGAGCTGGCATTAACAGATCGAAGGGCCAAGCTGGTAGATGAAAAGACACGTTTGCCGAATATTTCCATTCACTTAGATTCCTAATTGGGGAGTGGTAGGAAATATGTTGGGATTAGAACGGCTGGTCGAAGCTTGCATCACTAGGCTTGCTGGCGAGGAGTGCTGGGAAAGAAAAGCTGTGTCACCAGAGGCAGGACAATGACGCTTGGCAACTTGTCTATCAACTGGAGCACCAGAGCAAGGTTTGGCCCAAGCGCCCAAAATGTATCGGTTAGTACCTCATTAAAGGGGAGAAGGGGCTTAGAGAATGTTTGTCCCAGTTGTTGAAACAGGCAGGTATTTGAGGAAGTAAGCAACACAAAATGGAGAGACCTCAAAAACACATCCACTCTACTAAAGTGCTTAAAGAAAATGAAAGCAGTAGTTCCATAATTCTGAGTAGCGGAATACGGTACAAATCACCCAATCAAAAGGATGGTAAAGGGTCTATGCTCCATGGGAGGGACACAAACAAGAAGAGGAAGGAAGACAATTCAGTAAGAAGCACATGAGTGTCAATAAAGCTATCCAAGGGTAAACAATGGGTGGACAGTAAGTCAACTGTAAGTTTTTGGAATGGTCCACAAGAAGCTTTTGGTTACAGACTTCTAAAAGCTGTAGAGACCTAATGAACAAGTTACTTACCTTCGGTAACGATATATCTGTAAGAGACATAGGTTAGTTATGGATTCCTCACCTTAGAATTACCCCCTGGATCCAGAGAATGTTTTCTTCAGCAGTACCTCTGCGCGTCGATAGGTGGCGTCGGTCGACTCCGCTTTCGATGGCGTTGTGGTCGCCGGAATGACGCTGCGGTATCTACTTAGACGCCGCCCTCGCGCGCTGACGTCAGTTCTTTACACGACACTCCACGCCAGAAGCGCAGCCATGCAAGACACTGACCACTGGTGCACAAAAACTAGGGCCCTGAAAGGGGAGTCCCTTACCCTAGAAATCAGTTCGCAGAACGGGGAGGATGGGTGGGGCGGTGAGGAATCCATAACTAACCTATGTCTCTTACAGATATATCGTTACCGAAGGTAAGTAACTTGTTCATCTGAAAGAGACAGTTAGTTATGGATTCCTCACCTTAGAATACATACCCCAGCAATACCAACCCCGGAGGTGGGTCTGCGAACCAGGTTCACACCAGAAAGTCCTGGAGAACTGAACGGCCAAAGAAGCCGTCCCTCCGGACTTGGCTGTCCAGGTAATAGTGTTTGGTAAACGTGTGTAGTGAAGCCCACGTAGCTGCCTGGCAGATATCAAGAAGGGAGACTCCACGTCCCAAAGCAGTAGTGGCTGCCGTCACCCTGGTGGAATGGGCACGCAACCCAACTGGAGGCTCCTTTTTCGCTAAGGAATATTAGATTTTGATGCAAAGAATGACCCATCGGGAGATGGTTCGTTTTTCACGGCCCGACCTTCCTTGGTGCCCACATAACCGACAAAGAGCTGGTCATCCACCCGGAATTGCTTTGTGAGATCCAGATAGAAGGAAAGCGCACGTTTTCGATCCAGACGATGGAGCCTATCTTCCTCTTTAGAAGGATGCAGAGGTGAAAAGAAGGTAGGCAAAGTGATGGTCTGTCCTATATGGAAAGAGGTAACCACTTTGGGAAGGAAAGAAAACCTAGTGCGAAGGACAACTTTGTCCGGATGAACAAACAGGAAAGGAGGTTTAGAAAAAAGGGCTTGAAGCTCACTCACCCTGCGAGCAGAGGTGATGGCAACCAGAAAGGCAGTTTTAAGGGTTAAAAGTCTGAGAGGACAGTTATGTAGTGGCTCGAAGGGAACACACATAAAATAAGTAAGAACCAGGTTCAAGTCTCACTGGGGCATCACGAAAGGAGTAGGAGGAAATAAATGAGTAATGCCCTTAAGGAAGCGATTTACAATAGGGGACTTGAAAAGAGAATGCTGGTCAGACAGCCGAAGTAAGGCAGAAATGGCAGAAAGATAGCCTTTGAGAATGCCCAGAGCAGAGCCCTGCTGGGCCAAAGAAAGAATGAAGAGGAGAACCTCTGAAAGGGGAGCAGAAAGGGCATCCACAGCCTTTGCTGAGCACCATGCCACAAATTTGTTCCATCTACAGGCGTATACCGTTTTAGTGGAGGGACGCCTGGCTGCCAAGATAACATTACAGACTTCGGGAGGAAGGTCAAAGGCTGTCAACTGTCGCCGCTCAATCTCCACATAAGGAGGTGGAGGCTGGACAGGTTCGGGTGGAGGACCGTCCCCTGCTGCTGCGACAGAAGATCCTCCCTAAGAGGCAGTCGGATCGGAGGATCGATGACCATGTGTAACAGCTTGGGATACCAGACTCTTCTCGCCCAATCCGGAGCCACAAGAATGACTTGGGCCCGGTCACACTTGATCTTCTTCAGTACTCTGGGCAGAAGTGTTATAGGCGGAAAGGAGTATTGAAGACCACAACTCCACTCGCGACGAAAAGCGTTGCCTAGCGAGTGCCACCTTGGAAATTCCAACGTGCAGAACTGGTGACATTGCGTGTTCTCTTCGGTGGCGAATAGATCTAACCAAGGCTCTCCCCACTGCTGAAAGAGACCTTGCACCACCTCAGAGTGAAGACGCCATTCGTGATCCATCATGCACCTGCGGCTGAGTTCGTCCGCCCCGGTGTTCAGAGAACCTGCCAGGTGTTGAACCACCAGGGATATGCCCTGATGTTCCAGCCATGTCCAAAGGCGGAGAGCCTCTTGACATAGGGTCCACGACCCCACCCTGCCCTGTTTGTTGCAGTACCACATGGCGGTGGTGTTGTCCGTGAACACCTGCACCTCTCTTCCCCGGACAGAGGGAAGGAATGCTTTTAGTGCAAGACGAACCGCCCGAAGCTCCAATAGGTTGATGTGTAGCCCAGACTCCGCCGGAGACCAGAGGCCTCTGATCTCCGCCTCTCCCATGTGGCCACCCCATGCCAGCAGTGATGTATCTGTCACCACTGTGAACGCTGGTTGGGGAAGGGAGAGGGTTCTGCCGTTGACCCAATCTCGGTTCGTTAGCCACCACTGCAACTGCCCTCCGAGATCAGGACGCAATCGGAAAGATTCCCCTGATGCTGTGCCCACTGGAACTTCAGGTCCCACTGCAGAGCCTGCATATGCCACCTGGCATAGTCGACCAGCAGGATGGAGGAGGCCATGAGGCCCAGTAGCCTCAGGATCAATCTGACTGAAACCCGGGATAGAGGCTGAAAGATCGGAATCATAGCCCCAATATCCCGGACTCGCTGCTCGGGAGGATAAGCCCGAAACTGCACTGTGTCCAGAACCGCTCCGATGAAAAGGAGCTTCTGAGAGGGGATCAGGTGTGACTTCGGCACATTGATGGTGAACCCCAGCGAATGCAGGAGGTCGGCTATAGTTTGGAGGTGGGCGACGACAGCCTGGGGCGAGCCCGCCTTCAACAGCCAGTCGTTGAGCTAGGTTAAGACTGGAACCCCTGATCTGCGCAGATGAGCTGCGACCACCGCCATCACTTTCGTGAACACCCGAGGGGTGCTGGTAAGGCCAAAGGGAAGCACGGTGAACTGAAAGCGCTCGTGGCCTACCGTGAACCGCAGGTAACGTCGGTGGGAGGGCAGGACGGGGATGTGAAAATAAGCGTCCAGCAAGTCCAACGCTACCATCCAGTCTCCAGGGTCGAGAGCAGACAGGACCTGAGCCAATGTCAACATCTTGAACTTCTCCTTCCAGAGGAAGCGGTTGACGTCCCTGAGATCCAAGATAGGACACAGGCCCTTGTCCTTCTTGGGCACCAGAAAGTAGTGGGAATAACAAACACGACCGACTTCTGGGGCAGGAACGCGCTCAATGGCTCCCTTGGCCAAGAGAGCCATGACTTCCTGTTGGAGAAGGGCCAGGTGATCCTCCTACATGCGATGGAATTGCGGTGGCATGGATGGAGGGGTAGTCTCAAAGGGGAGGGAGTAGCCCCTTCGGATGATCTGCAAAACCCACCTGTCCGACGTGATGTTGAGCCAGTGGGGGAGGTGATGGCGAATCCTGCCGCCCACTGGCAATGGATGGGCCTGAAAGGTCGGACTAGGAGGGTTTGGAGGGTGTGCAGAGGGGGCGCTGGTGGACTGGCCCCCCGACCCACGGCGGTGGGATCCACGGTGGTGGGATCCACCTACATGGCCGCGCAGAGACTGGACAGCTTGTGCAGGCCTGTGGCTCTGGGCAGAATGTGGCGGGGCACCCCTTCCATAGCCACGAAAGGGGCGAAAAGCAGACTGCGCTGGGCGGGAGGTGGAAGCGAGGCCTAAGGATCGGGCCATAGCCCTAGAATCCTTTAAGCGCTCGAGCGCGCTGTCTGCTTTGTCGCCAAACAGGCGACGGCCATCAAAGGGCATGTCCAAAAGTGTCGCTTGGACATCCCCCGAAAAGCCAGTGGACCTCAACCAGGCATAGTGTCTCAATGCTACGGACGTGGAAATCGTCCTGCCCAGTGAGTCGGCGGTATCCATCCCACACCGGATGGTGAACTTCGCTGCGTCTCTCCCCTTGGCAACAGCACGGGAGAGCACGGCCTGGGCCTCCTCCGGGCACTGTGGCAGCACCTGCGCAACCGTGTCCCACACCGAGTGGGAGTAGTGGCCCAAGAGACATGCGGTATTCACCGACCACAGTCCCAAGCTGGAAGAAGAAAACATCTTCTTCCCAAGGTGGTCCAGCTTCTTGGATTCCCTATCAGGTGGTGCGTTAGGGAATGCGCCTTTGAACGTGGAGGCTTGGACTACCAAGCTCTCAGGGGTAGAATGGGAAGAGAGGAAAATGGGGTCGGCCGGGCGGTGGCGTCGGGCAATCATCCTGTCCACAGGAGCCCCTGTGTTGGGCTTGGACCAAGTGCCCTAAAGGACGTCCATAAGGGACTCATTGAACAGCAGCAACAGGAGGTCGCTGCCGGTTGAAGCACCTCTGTCAGGAGGTTAGTCCTGACCGCCACCGTAGGAAGCTCGAGGTTTAGGGCCTTGGCTGCCCTACGCAACACCACTGCGTACGATGCACCCTCCTCCGTACCCACGGTAGGGGGAGATAGCATGCCACGGTCTGGGGAGGTATCCAGACCACTGGCTTCACTCAACTCCTCTCTCCAGTCCGGTTCCTCCAACTGGTCTGCAAGAGGGTCCACACACCCCTCCCAGTCCTCCTCACCCTCTCCTGTGAGCCACTCAGTGCGGTAGGAAACATCAGGGGAGAACAGGGGTACAAAAGTACCGGTCGGCGCCGGTCCCAACGTCGGACGATGTCAGTCCGGCTCCGTGTCCTCATCGAGGGGGAGGCCGGGGTCGACGCCGGTTGAAGACACAACCGGCGTCGGCGGGGGTGTCATCACTGGATTCGGCGCCGGAGGAGGTGTCACGAGGTCAACCGGCACCGATCCGGATCCAGGCCTGGATCCCTGGGGGCCCTGCGGCGCCGTAGCCAAAGCCGCCGGCATCGAAGGCCTAGAGCCCCCAACCGAGTCTGCGGGGCCCGAGGGCGCGTCGGCGGAGTTGGGCTGCCCGAAGATGGAGTGTAAGGCTTCGTAAAAGCTTCGAAGCTGGGCAGGAGTCGGTCCGGGTCCCGGAAAGGGAGGGAAGGCCGGAGTCGACCCAACAGGCTTAGCGGGCGGAGCCGGACGACTACCTTCTGCTTCCCGCGTCGGCCGACGGACAGGGAGAACGCGAAGAGCGGCGATGCTTCTTCGCCTTCTTCTTGTGCTTCGAATTACCCGAAGATGAAGACTTCGATGACGAGTGCTGGTGGTGGCTCCTCGAACCCCCTCTCGACCGGGACCTTGAACAGCGCGGAGCGGACTGCCGGGCCTCGAGAAGCTTTCGGGACCGCTCCCCCAAAGACTTCGGGTTCATGGCCCGGCAGTCGGAGCACGACTTCGGGTCGTGGTCGCGCTCCAGGAACAAAAGGCACACGTGGTGCGGGTCCGTAACCGACATCAATTTGTGACAGGCGTCACAAGCCTTGAAGCCGGTCCGACGTGACATCCCTCTGTGCACCAGGAGCCGATCGACTCAAAATTGTCGACAAGTTGTAGCTAAAGTCATAGCTAACCGTCTCAGCTCGGTCATTCAATCTCTAATACATCCAGATCAATCCGGCTTCATGCCGCACAGGAGCACTAGGCTCAATCTGCGCCGCCTTTATGGCGTGATGCAGATGACTTGGAGGCGCACGGATGCACCGTCCGCACTTCTGTCGCTCGACGCGCAGATGGCGTTCGACAGTATTGAATGGGCGTACCTATTCGCTGTCCTAGATAAAATTGGTTTTGGCCCTAATATTCAACAATGGATACGACTCTTGTATACCGACCCGATGGCACGAGTTATCGTGGCACCCGACAAGGATGTCCGCTATCGCCGATGCTTTTTGCACTGGCACTGGAACCACTGGCTGTTTGGATACGGGGGGAACCCAATAGTGAGAGGTATAGATCTAGGGGGCGGCTGGGAAGAACGTATATCTTTATACGCAGATGACATTCTGCTGTATGCCCACAACCCAAGACAAACGTTCCATCGTCTCATCCACATAATACAGTCCTTTGGAACCTATTCAGGATATTGCGTCAACTGGGATAAATCCCTGGTGTTCTCATTAGCGGGAGTGTTACCGCCCCTAACGTCGGCATGTTCAGAGCTGGTGCCTAGGGAAACGTTTAAGTACTTGGGTCTATGGATCACCAAGAACAAGGTTGACTTTATGCGGCTCAATGTACAGGCACAATTGGTACGGATGACATTGCACACTGGAGACGGCTCCCCGTCTACTTGATGGGCAGAGCGGTCATTTTTAAAATGATGGCCCTCCCACGTCTACTATATGTAGTCCAGAATGTCCCGTACCAGATCCCGGAGACGTTCTTTCGATCCGTTGAGTCTGAGCAGCGTCTATTGCTATGGGGGGGGAGGTAACCCCAGAATTGCACTGAAGAAACTCCTGAGAGATGTGTATGAAGGGGGCCTCGCTGTTCCTGACATTAGGAAATACTACTGGGCATCTCAGCTCGTCAATATTAATGGGTGGGCCTTCTCCCCATTAGAGGAACCGGCGTACAGGGTAGACCGTTTGGCATTCGGCAACAACAGTTACTTAACGGAAGTATATCGGAAAGGGAGAGGTAATTCGCTCCTCCCGGTACACACCCGAACGTTTCTTAAGTCTGGCATAGGGCAACCAAAATGACTGGGTGGGCAAATAAACTTACAGAACAAACTCCTCTCTGGGAGGGTGGCCAATTGGGAGAGTTGACACGACTAACGGGCTTTCGGTAATGGAGACTTATAGGGATTGACCGCTTGGGGGATGTCTGGAAGAACGGGAAAATGTTGGACTGACACATTGCAGAGGCAGTTCCAAATGGGGAGGGGCGGGGGGGGGGGGTGGAGAGTATCTACGATACCGACAGATGCGCCATGCGCTTCATTGTCATTTGCAAGAGGGATCCCTGTTACCAGAATATTCGCCACTTGAGGACCGTCTACTCCTGGATCCCATGATCGATAAGGCCATCTCTCGGACTTATCGGAAATTGATTAACACCCCAGACTGTTTGGGCCCACTGAGGGAGGCCTGGGAGTCTGATGTGGGCCTCTTGGAGGATGATGATTGGGCTGAAGCACTACAGACACCCCGGGAAATAGCTATAAGAACACGGTTCAGACTGATTCAGCTCCGTATTCTCCACAGATCCTATGCTTCTCGAATAGCTTATGTTCGAATGGGCACCTGTGAGACTGACGAATGTGTACGGGGTTGTGGCGAGACAGGGTCTTTCTTTCATATCCTTTGGTCATGCCCCAGGATTCAAACGTACTGGGAAGGTATAACCCGAGTGATGACGAAGGTGGTGGGTGAGAGTGTCCCGCTTGAACCAAGGTGGCTCATCCTGGGAGTGACTGGAGAAACGACGTGGCCGCAATGGGCCAAGACTTGGCTGGCCCTGGCGGGCGGAGTGGCCAAGAGAAACATTGCCCGAGGATGGGGAGCAGGGGCAACCCCCAAACTCACAGCCTGGAAGAAAGACCTGGACTGGTGCTATGGGGCAGAACGGGTTATATATCAGAGCCGGGGCTGCCCACGTAAAGGTGAAAAGATATGGAGTGCCTGGACCAAGTATAGAGGCCATTGATAAAGGGCGTTGGAAATGTTGTGTATTGATATGGGAGAAATGATGCTATGGTTTACGGCAAGAGAATGAGGGTATTTCATAGCAGTTACTTACGACGGGGTGCATATCAAGCATTGTGAAACCTGTATCAGATGTCTCTCCTAATATGTCATTTCTGAATTGATATTGAACTGAAGCTTGTTTATGTTTAATAAAAAGATGTTTAAAAAAAAAAAAAAAGTTGACAAAAGTCGCAAAAAATGGAGTCAAAAAGTGACTTGAGGTACCGCTCTCTCCAGATCTGCGTTGGCTAGCGCAGAAAAAAACTGACGTCAGCGCACGAGGGCAGCGTCTAAGTAGATACCGCAACGTCATTCCGGCGACCAAGACGCCAACGACGAACGCGGAGTCGACCAACGCCACCTATCGACGCGCAGAGGTACTGCTGAGGAAAAAATTCTCCAGATCCAGTCTCACGTCTGGGTGTAATTCTAAGGTGAGGAATCCATAACTAACTGCCTCTTTCAGATCAGAATTAACTGTGTCATGCATGTAGGAAGGTAGGATCCTTCTGCTAGGTTACCCCCACTTTTTGCCTGGTGTTGTTAGGGTTTCTGACTAGTCTGACTGGGATCCTGCTAATCAGGACCCTAGTCTCTGTGCTTTCTCCCGTAATTTGGTTATGGTGAGTACTTGGGTACATCCCAGATTGGCAACTGGTGTACCCTTATAAGTCCCTAGTATATGGTACTGAGGTACCCCGGGCATAGGTACACCAGAGGTCCCCCATGGGCTGAAGCAGGTAATATGCCACCCATGGGAGACCACTCAAACTGTGACTACAGGCCTGCCATTGCAGCCTATGTAAGCTGGTGCTAGCACCACTTACGAAAGATATAGGTTTCCCTATATCTAAAGTCACTGCACTCAAAAATTATAAGTCACCCCTATAGCAGGCCTTTCAATTCTGAAGACAGGGTGCTCGGTTCTAAGTGTGAGGGTTCCTTGCATGAGCAGGACACCCCCTACAGCCTCCGGAGTCCATTCTCCCGGGTTGCAAGTGCATCAGCCATCACGATATATGTCATGGCCATGCATCATTACGCGATGGCCAACTCTAGACTGGCTGTAACAAACCCTGTCATGAATGGTATCAAACATGTTGGAATCATACCTCCACAGCGTAGCCGGTGTGGGAGGTATGATTCCATGCACTGTAAATCTCTTCCGGGAGGCCCTCAGTGCTCCCAGTACCACTGTTCCAGAACCAGACAGCAAGCTAGGGCTGCTGCTGACCAGAGACACGATTCTGCCCTCCTGTCACAGAGCCAAGCTTGAGCAGGGGAAGGTAGAACAATAGATATCCTGTCACAGGGAGGTGTGACCACCTCTCAGACAGGGGTTAGTGTATTGGGGCAGGGTGCAGGCGCTTGCCAGCACCACTGAGACTGCTTGAAGTGCACACTAGGTACCCTCCTAGCATAATCCAGTTCAAACCAGTTCAGGGAGCCGTTGGCTTCTGCCCTGGCGTGAAACTGGACAAAGGACATAGGAGTATCCGCCCCAATGTCCTGCCGCTTCTTTGGGAGGTACCCCTGAATCATCCCAACAATTTTCTTAGGGTACTTAAGGGCTTACCTGTCGGCAGGTCCTTAGATTCGTCGTGGGATTCGATTCAGATCCAACTCCGCATCATCTTCAACCGTCTGGACACTCTGACCGCGTCGTGCTGACCGAGTCGGACTGACCGCATCGAACATCACTTTGGGAAACCGAGACTGCAAGCGGGAAGACTCAGTCTGCTCCGAGCCTCATCATCCTGCAAGTCCGCTGCATCAACCGTGTCCGTGCTCCATACAGGTCCCTCACCAGGACCAAAGACAAGCGAAGGAATCTCCCTTGGAGTGAAGGAGTGACTGCCCTGCATCTGCAAGCACCACAACGTAGCTGATCGGTTTGCTGATCCTGGGCTCCTAAGAACTTCACCAGGCTCCGTAACACAGGTGACGGTTCCTCAACCCCCTCGAGGCCTGCCCTGCCCTGAGACAAGAGTCTGAGGCCAGTATCCCTCGCGGGTACCGCTGGAACCGAGTCCCTGTGCACCGTGTCGGCTGGCCGTTGCTGTGGCTAGTAGACTCCTGTCTCCAGAGATCTTCGGGTCCACTCAAGGGACTTCTTTAATCCCAGTGGGCTCCCCTATTTGCTTGGGGCCTGCTCTGACTCCCCTCCTCCTGGTGAATGTCTTGGGCCTTGCTGGTCCTAAACACTGCAGCTTTTATCTTCCCACGTTGTTTGTAGTTGCCAAGGCTTGTTGGTGTTTGACGGACACCACTCCTGGTCTTCCACAGCAT
The DNA here is from genome assembly GCA_963921515.1 of Calotriton arnoldi. Lineage (NCBI taxonomy): Eukaryota > Metazoa > Chordata > Amphibia > Caudata > Salamandridae > Calotriton > Calotriton arnoldi. Next base: position 3,118,923 of record CAWUFW010000074.1, on the reverse strand, counting down.
CACCGGGTACCCACAGCTGCAGCTCCAAGGTCATGGTCAGCTCTCCTGCAATATTCGACATTGGTGGGCATTCGTCTTCCGTGCCCCTGGTCACTCTCGAGTGGCACAGAGTCTGTCCCCTCTGCTTACAGATACCTTTACATCTTGAATCCACCTTTAGGTTCCACCAGACACTTTCACCTTCACCAGCGGCATCTTCCTGAAGTCCTCCATTGAGTTCAACAGCAGTTCCTGACGCCACTTCACACCTATGCATCCGGCTTCCCAGGTGTAGGTATCCTGATGCCTAGGGTATCCACGGATGGGGTGGCTCTCCAATCGTCTGTCTCCCACGGGGTTTCTTCAGGGTCCACTGGGAAGGGTCCTTCTTCTTTAAACTTGCATCCGCGACTTACCCATTGTCTTGAACGGAGCACGCAGTCGTGTTCCCACTCTGTACAAGGCCTCCGTGGGGTACCTGGTTAATTACCTTGGGTGGTTCCTTCGGTCCCCAGAGCTTCTACGTCTTCTGGGTATGGTCTTGACTTGGGTCGTGGTTTTCATGCCACTATCTTAGTATATGGTCTGGTCCCCCGGGGGAGCACTGTGTATATCGTGCTACCTGTTTTCTCTGCAAAGTATTGTGTGCATTGTGATCATCTCCGGGTAGGAGATATTTGTATGTGTTAGTGAGTACTTTATAATAAATATCTATTTTTATAAATACACTGTGTGGTTCTTTTTCACTTAATCTATAACTATAAGATTACGTTCTGGTAAAACAAGCTCCTTTGCACTTTTTCTGGACTAAGCCCAAAGGCTGCTCTCCACAGCTACCACTTGGAGAGCTTTCTAAGATTCTCCAAGACCACTAAAATCACCTTAAGGGTTGTCTGGATTAGTGCAGGGTGCTACACTTAAATAAGTGAGCACCATATACAAAGTCAGCTTCTCACAATGCATTTAAAACTTTGGTACCTTGGAACAAATGGCATCATCCGTGCTGTACAGAAGTGGGCAGATATCCTGCAAATGAGAGCTTATGCCATCCACGGTGGCATTATCCTTGATGTAGCAGTTGATGAGGGAAGCAATGAGTGCCCCACTTAGCTCCTTGTCTCTTATCACCAGGTCTTTGAAACTTGTGATCTTCAACTGATCTTGAAATTCCTGAAAATGAGAAAAATAGAATGGGCTTTTATCTTGTGCATCGTATAAGAGATGAACTGACAAAGACATTCATAAAGTTATATCTTACATGGGTAGGGGGTTTATGAATTTCACAAACCACTCCTAGAAAGGTTTTCTGAGTTCCTAATTACCTTCTACACAGAGGCAAGTTCCACTTGCGCTAACGGAGAAAACATGCAACTGAGCACATAAAAGGCTGTTGCATGTGTGGAATTGCACTTCCTCAAACCCTGCACCATATTTTAGAGAGTTCACAGCCCAATCCAACAATGGGAATGGATTTAGTCCTTTACAAATACCTGACCATTTCAAGAGATCAGGCTGCCAACTGTTGGTGAACACCTGCAAACTCACAAGTTTGTAGAGGTTTCCAAACTTTCCAGGACATAGAACTCCTAGTCCTGCCCTGAAGTAGGATAGATACATGTGAAATATTGCATCACAATAGCGAAATATTAGATCAATAAATTTACATGTGCAAATTCACTTTTTGTATGTCACGCATTTGCACATATAAGTGAACTTATGCATGCAAATATCACTCAGTTTCGGAATGACTAGCCTAAAATGATGTGTTAACATTTGACCCTAAAACAGAACTTTATAGGCTATTCAAACTATTCAATGTCTTCACAAATGAAAATCACATTTTATGTGAATCTTTAGAACCACATATACAAAGGCACAGGATTCTAAAACATTTTTTCAAGTGTGCCTTGTTGGCTCTATTGTCAAAGGACAGACATGTTAATTTTTCTTGTACAGAGCACCATCACCACATAATGCATTATTATAGTGCCAAGAGACTGTGTACAGGACAATAAAAAGGGTGCTTAAAATTCAAAATTAGCATAATCCTCTTGAAAAAGATATATTTTAAGTCTGCATCTGAACAAAGGATATCTATTTCTTTTACGAAAAGAAGTGATGAATTTGTAACGCCATTGCCGGATAAAGGATTTCCCAAACGTAGTCGGGTATGAACACGGGATTTTCCAGGTTCTTGCCTAATGGACCCCTAAATACTCTGCCATTCTCGCAATTGTGCCTAATTAAGAGAACACACGGGGAGCAGTTACCCCTGCTATTTTTGAAAGTGCAACGGATTTTTGCCATTTCCAATACGCGAAACGATAATTGTAAGGAGGAAGACTTCTCCAGTCCTAGATTTTTCTGGATCAAGCCCAGCTGGGCTCCAGTATCCTTTTCATCTATAAGGACATACACAACGGTTTTTCTGTCCTGAGGAAGACCCCATGGTGATGACATTGACAAGCACACATATTTGATCGGGGTCGAAACGTCGACGTTAATGGTCTAGCAACCTTTCCCAACAAGACCCATTAAAGCAAAGGAGGTTTTGCTAGGGAGCTCTTTGTTGCTGTAGTCAGAAACTCATTGTATATAGGAAATGTGTTTTGTTTTTTATGGGAGATAAGATGACGCCTGACTGCGACGGCCGCACTGGTCGCCCCTTGTTGCCGAAATGCTATAGGACATTAAAAGACTTCAACCGCCCCAAATAAAGCAAAACTTATGCTCCCCACAACTTACCAGCTGGAGGCAAACAACCCCGACATTCTCCAAACCCTCGAGGCATTTTTGACGCTGGTTTTGGCAGCCGTCCGTGAGACGCGGAGAGCGCTCTGATCGGCAGCTACCTTGGACGGGCTGAGAGGAGGGGCTGGAGAGACTGGAGCGCCTGCAAGGTCCAGGTGGCTCACGGCGCGGAGCCGAACCAAGAGATCGGTAGAAGCGAGGATGCCTCCCAAGCCCAGCCGTGCAGCACGCCTGAAGGCTCTCGAAGTGCAGGCAGGTGCAGAACCAAACACCAGGATCTTGGTTCAGCGTCCCAAGGGAGGGAGGCCTGTGGGCTGCTTAAACTCTAACACCAGGTCGTCCCTGAAGGGGAGATGCACTTAGGACGGGTCAAAGAGAGGTGAGATGAACGAGGTTCAAAGTCAAACTGCCCTCTGTGATAGCAGTATGGGGGCCAAAGGGGGGGGAAAAAGACTGCCTAGTAGAACTCATGGTACATCCACAGCCACAACCACAGCTGGCGCTTCAAGGACAGGTGCTGCAGCACAGCATTACCGACTTCTTTACCACGATCCCCCAAGCTGAGGTTAATGGGGCAATGATCAGCCACAAGGAACAACTAACTAAACAAGGTGATATTGATAGTGTCGAGGGCAGGAGTTTTCATCAAGCTCAGGTGATGCTTCATGTAGTAAACAACCAGCCGATGAGGCGATAGGCCAAGCCGATGATGTCCATAGCGAGATCACTACTGAAAGACTTGAGGATGCCAATAGTCATAGACCCGCTTTGCCATCCGAATCTGGGCAGTCTTAACTTTGGCGGAATTTTTTTTCGATGCAACCCATTCCTCCCCGTCACAGGAGCAGGCCGCAAGCACCATAGGCCTCCTAGACACCAGTGTGCTAGTGGAGGAGGCAACAGGTCTTAGGGGTTTGGAAGATACTTTGGATCTCGGGGATACATTTTTCTCTGTGACCGATGGCTCTGAAGTTAGCTCCTCTGACGTAGAAGATAGTAGCAACGTGCAGCTCTCCAGCTCAAGTCTCAGTACCCAACAGAAGGGCACGGTGGTAAGGAAAAAGAGGCTTTTGAAGAAGCATAGAGACTCTCACCCATTTGATGGGGAGGCAGAAGAGAACAGCAGGCCTAATGCAGACTCTACTTTAAAATGGGATTATTCTGCTACCCAAAGTGTTTATCCAGATCTTTCGGGACGGGAGGAGAACGCTGCCAGCTCGAGAACGACACAAGCTGAAGAGCCCTCCTTGAAAATGATCTACGAATCTATCAAACAACTCCAAGAAGAGACTCGAATGGACGGAAAGAAAAACCGAGTGGCAACTAAGAAACTTCAGGGCGCTGTGAGGAAAATGGCTAAAGCCTGCACAGATATAAATTCGAGACTGACGCTGGTTGAGGAACGAATTAGCACACTGGAAAATGGCTTGATCAGAACTCAGGCACAGACTGAAACCTATGCAACTCAGTTCACGGATCTTCAATGGAAGATGGAAGACTTTGAGAACAGGCAAAGGCGGAATAATCTATGGATACGTGGCATAGAAGAAGGAATAGAAGGGAATGACATACGAGCCTATGTACTGAGGATAATGAAGTGAGCCTTTCCTGAACTATAGCACTGGAATTGGGAGATGGAGGTACAGAGAGCTCACCGCTTCCCTATGACCTTGAAAAGACCATTGCAACCCGGTAGAGAAGGAACGGCAATGCCAAGAGCAATACTAATTTATTTTGGGAACTTTTTGCTTCGAGAGGAAGTGTATGTAAAGGCCCACCCGAATGCCAGACAGACCTATGAGAACCAGACCTTCTTTGCAAAACCAGATTTTTGCCATGTTACCGTTGAGCGGCGATGGAAGCTAAGAGAACTGATTCAGCCCTGTCAAGCCTTAGGGGGGACAAGCTTTTTTGATGAACCCAGCATGATTCAAGATTATTCACAAGAATACTACAAGAGTCTTCACCTCGGAGATTCAAGCTAAGGATTACATTGAAAAACTAAAAACTTAATGGCAGGGACCAATATTTATATCTTTTGGCCAGTCAGGTTGAAGCAGGGAAGGGGTGTATTTCTTCTGTTACTTTAATCTCACTTTTTCTTATTTCTTTATCTAGTTACTTTTGGTGGGTTGCTTTTCAGGAAGAAACATCGGGATGTAAGAATTATCTGTGTGAAGATCACAGGAGGGTAGCACCTTGTAAAAAAACAAAAAGGGAAAAAACTGCATTTTTAAAAAGAAGGGGTGGAAAGGCCAAAGTGATACCTAGCAGGCAGGCAGCAAGGGGGACTCCCAGGCTCCATCACAGAGACCTTAGGTCTGCTTGTATCACAATGTAGGTAGGGGGAGGTGGGGTGTCACGAGGGCAGGGAGGTGGTAAGCGCAGGCTTACTGGGGGGGCGGGATTGGGGAGGGGGGGAACTAAAAACACCATCGAGTGAGGAAGTTTGCGAGGGGTGGCAAGAAAAAGAAAAAGAAGGAAGGTGGGAATAGGGTGGTAATACATATTTTTCATGCGGGTAGCAACAATAAATATATGTGGGTTGAATGATGCTGCCAAACGAAGGACAGTTAAGGAACAGCTCAAGATGCTACATGCTGACATAGTTTGCATACAGGAAACGCACATCAAGGGAACGCGGAAAATCCTCTTAGAGCAGCTGGGATTTCAACTGATAGCACACACCACGCAGGAGACCAGGACACAAGGGGTAGCGATATTGGCACAGAAGGGGGGGATTGTGTTCAAAACTTGCTTAACTGATAGGCTAGGTCGATGGGCAATTGTTGAAGGTCAAAACCAGGGATTTAATTTTACGCTCTGCTCAATTTATGGGTCGACTGGGATGACCCTGAAATATTCGAATTCCTTAATTCTGAATTGGCAGAATGGCCTCTACCGATTATTGTATGTGGCGATCTTAATATAAATGGCATGGGGGTTATGGGAGGGGAACCCAAGTAAGTATACAGGTCGGGAAAAGAAAGTCCATAGGGCCCGTATTCAAATAATGGAAGACAACGGGCTTACGGATGCCTGGGCGCAACTAAAACCACAGGAGGGGGGTAGCACATACTACTCGGCACCGCATAGAGCCGTAGCGCGACTAGACTACTTTCTGGTCTCATCTTCTCTCCTTCCCACTTGCATCATTAAGAAATTCCCCCGGGTCATCTCCGACCACAATCCTTTGGTTCTGGAGGTTCAAAGCATTGTGGGAGGGGTCCCGGAACGCAACTGGACTTTTGAGCGTGCCCTGTTGCAAGACCCGAACTATGTTCAACATATGAACAAATGGCTTGGGGAATTCTTGGAGGTTAACAGGGGCAGTGCTGGGTATGGGATGGTATGGGATGCTCTTAAGGCCGGGATCAGAGGGGAAACCCTGAGTTACTCGCTGAACCGGAATAAAAAAACTAAACAAGATGTAAAGACCATGCATAGTACAATATTAGACATAGAAGAAGAACTGGTTAGGGCTATTGCCAATGGTTCAAACACAGATGAGATCCTCCAGAAGCTTGCGTTAGCAAAGGCTGCAGCAGGAGAAATCATGGCAACAAGAGCAGCGGAAACATTTTGGGCCTGGAGACAATCCTACTGTGAATATAGTGAACAAGTTGGGCACATGCTTGCTACAAGGACTAGACAGAAAACCACTGGGGGAGACATCTTGGAGATCAAAAATCCAAAGGGGGAAGCAGTTGCAATACCCAGTGAAATACGCATGGTTTTTCAAAGCTACTATGAGAATCTATACAGGGAAAATGAGCACAGGGAGGCCAAGAATATAAAAGAATATTTAGCATCGCTCACTGCCGAGACATTTTCACTAGAAGACTCAAAGGCTTTGGAGGACATATTTTCAGATGAGGAAATTCAAAAAGCCCTCAAGGAGCTTCCGTCTGGTAAGGCTGTAGGTCCTGACCAAATCCCATTAGAATTTTATAGTTTTTTTTCAATTTTGGGGGATGATTTAAGTTTTGTAATGTGCCAAGCATAGAAAGGGAAGCACCTCCAGAGTCATGGGCAGAAGCTAGCATGATTATTTTCTTAAAGAAAGGAAAGCCCCCTAACGAACCCGGTTCTTATAGACCTATTAGTTTAATGAATAGTGATACAAATTTTTTTTCCAAAATCCTGGCGAATCGTTTTAGCACCATGATAGGGATGGTGATTTCGCCCCGCCAGCACGGGTTCATCCCAGGCAGAGGCACGGCCGAACATATTCGCAGAGTTATTACTATGTTTGATGGTACCTCTGCCACACGAGACCCTATGGCGCTTATCCTGCTTGACGCAGAGAAGTCGTTCGATAGGGTTTCGTGGGGCTATCTTTGGGCCGTACTTGAGAATGCGGGGGTAGGAAAGGGGTGTATCAAAGCCGTGCAGACACTATATAGAAGTCATAAATTCGACTCCGGTTAATGGGGGGGCAAAGCGACCTGATTGCTATCACACGTAGGACAAGGCAGGGGTGTCCATGCTCTCCCCTCCTATTCGCTTTCTATATTGACCCTTTGATTAGGAAAATTGAGGCGAATAAGGGAATTCTTCCTATTTGACTAAATGGTTTTGAAACTAAGATTTTGGGATATGCAGGCGACTTGGCAATAACCGCTAAAAATACATCTGTGGCTGAGCGCTTTGGGGTGATCTCAGGCTATCGGCTTAACCGGGAAAAGACGCAAATTGTAGCTAACAGAAGGCTCTCTATGTCGGATTCACGGGTGACTGAATCCGGTACCTATCTTGGGGTTATTATAACATCAGAATTAGGTAAAGTCGTCTAAAAGAATCTTGTCCCTGTGATTCAAAAATCTAAGAAAGATTTTGTTAGGCTCAATAATTTGCATCTCTCTATTGTGGGATGATGTAATATTATTAAGATGATATTCCTTCCAAAAATCTTGTATCTATTTAGGACGATACCTTTGAAATTTGAGAACCATTGGTTTAAGTAAATGGAGAGGGTAATTAATCGATTTATTTGGGTTCAAGGAAAGACCAGAAGAGCGCTTAGGTATATGTCCCTATCTAGGGAAAAGGGGGGCTGGGCGGTCCCGGATTTAAAAACATATTACTGGGCCACAGCAATCCAATATTTCCAAGGGTTACTGGGCGGGAAGGTCACTGATCGGTGGAGGGAAGATGCTCCTCCGGATGTTTATTAACTACTGCTAGAAAGAGAGGCCCCCAATTGGCATTTGAGATTCAGTGAAGCTAGCTACTATAAAAAAGTTAAATTCAAGACCCTTGGTGCAGCAGTAGGGGTTTGGACTGGCGTTAGAAATAAGCTGGGGTTAGGAAGAATGAATCACTATACCACTTTATTTGGGAACCCGTCTCTTCCCGAGATTTTTCACGATGGAATTATGTTGCGTTGGGATGCTTTGGGGGTGAAGAAGATGGGGACCTTTTTGACTCAGAAAGCCCAAATCCTTTTTAACCTCGACCGCAGAGAATTTTTTTAAATACCTCCAGATTCGTTCCTCTATCTCAAAGAAGAAGGGAGGAGAGAAAGCTTTCTCCAGAGATCCAGTAATGGAAGTGGTCCGAAACCCAGATGGGTGCACCATCACCCAGATTTATGGAGAGCTGAGGCAACTACAGGTTGATGATTTAGATAAGCATTCTGAGAAATGGCAGCGGAGATTGAATATCGAAGGGGATGAGTTTATGGTGTCACTCAAGCTCGGTTACACTGTTTTAAGGGTAGCGAGCCTCCATGTTCAACATTTTAAAACGATGTTCTCACTCTACTATACCACAGCTAAGATTGCTCAATGGGGTGGGACGGATGGTATCCTCTGTCCCCGCTGTCAGGGTGTCGATGCAGATATAGTTTATATGTTTGCCTCCTGCCCGGTTTTGGAGCCTTTAAAGAGAGCAATAGAAGAATTTATGGGGCAAACTGAGGATCCAAATAAAACTTACTGCCGAGCTGATGGTACTAGGCGTGGCTCGGAATGGAACGCCGCTGGCTCAGCGCAAATTTGTATTTCTTGCCATGGCTGTGGTTAGAATTTGCATATCATCCGCTTGGGTGGACCCTAACCCCACCCCATATTTCAACAATGGCTTACACGACTCTAAGCTATGTATAATTTGGAAAAGGGTTTGTATGAGAAGAAAGGGTGGAAGGCTAGTAAACTAGGGAAACTTATCTGGGCTCCTGTAATAGATTGGAAAGCTAGAGCTGAACTCACTCTAGGCACAACTCAATGAATCCACTGGAGTAATTTTTTTGGTTCCGTGTATCTCTTTGGTGGCGCTGCTATATTCTGTAACCTATCCATAAGGTGCTGTACTGTATTCCTGTTTGTTTTTTGATTTTGACATGGTCACTGATTAAGAATGCTTTTTTGTGTATTTACTTTTCTATGGATGCTTCTGTATAAATGTACTTTACCGATGGTAGAACAATAAAAAAAAATTTAAAAAACCAAGCATTTACAATGCAATAGGTCTCGCATTATTAGAGTTTGAGCTATTGGCATTGCTAAATAATGCAACACCAATAGCTCAAACTTTAATAATGCGAGACACAAAACACATTGAAGTATGAAGCTAAATCATTCAATAAAAATGGAAAGGTCACATACGCAGTCTGAAAGCTTGGCAGGTTTGTTACAGGATTGTTGTTGTAGCCTGCAGGAGTTACTTGATAAAAGGTTTTGGGACTCGGCTGGTGCACGCGGCCTCGCTCTCCCTGTTTATTTGTTGGATCGCCAACCCTCTATTGGTGTGTAGCGTGTGTGTGTTTGGTTGGGGGTGGAGGGGGGGGTAGGTTACAAAAATACGTCATACTCTTGACCCCCACATAAGAAAAGGTTAAAATTTAAAGGCTTATGACCATTTTAGTAATGCCACAGAACGTAAAGTAAACTAAAACACAGGTAAATACTGAAAAAAACATATCACATTGAAATGGAAATCATCGAGCGGACTTTAAAAACAAAGGCAATTAATCATAATAATTAGCGAAATCTCCAAAAGAGAGTGAATACAAGGCAAAAAGCAGACACATAAATCGGATTAGTTAAAGGATATTGACAAGTGCATTGACAAATGATGTTTAGTGCATGTGTATGCGGGAGTGTGACTAATGGCGATATCCCAAAAACAATGTCAATATAATGCAACAATTTGCAAACAATGCGTACTTGGTAAAGGACCTTAGAGAATCGCATTTACTAATGGTGATAAGTGCGTGCGTGTAAGCGTTGTCGGGGACGCGGGAGTGTTATCCTTTTTAAAAGCACAGTTTTCATTGAGCGACAATAGTGCTCTTGGCTGACTTTTGTAGCAGCATTGTACTGCAGATAGTTTTGCATGCAAACCTGGATTCCTAGAAAGTGAAAGGAGTGCGGGGAGGAGGGGCGCGAGCGCAACCGTTGTAAGCGGATGAGCTGCTTTCTGTAATTGAAGGAGAGCTGCCTGGAGGGGCCGGCCGGAGGAGCTGACTTATTAATTTAGGAGTAAGTTGCGGCCGTAGGCGCGCTTGTCGCCGTGGGAGGCCGCTGTGATGCCTTTGTGAGGAGTGAAGGAGTGTTTTTAGGAGGGGGCACTCCCAGAGGACCTGTAACCTAGTGAGTGTTATTGGCACACCCGTCCCAGTTGAGAATGACCTCGAGAGACACTGGTAAGTGCCACAATGGGTTTGCTTTACCGGACTGTGCGTGCTAGGGAAATGGAGCGTTACAGTAAAGCAACTTTGTGTTGTACATTGTTCGTATTGCAAACGTGCCTACATTCCCAATGTATTCGGAAGGCATAATATTTTTAATTTAGCAAAAAAAATGGCTTAATAGTAGGTTTTTTCCAACTCAAAACTCTCACCACTTGCATGAAAATCGGAAAATTAATTAAACCGATTTTTTTTTTATCTCCCTCCTAGCTTTTCACACATGGTGGCGTGCTTGGGTTCGTGACCTCGCAGAGCTGCCTCTAGTTTTGTGAGATAAGTCATAAGACATTTACATTAAAAGGAGACATAATTTATGAAGTTTATAGGAAAGCGTAATTCATTCTTTCACACAAAACACATTGAAGTATGAAGCTAAATCATTCAAGAAAAATGGAAAGGTCACATACGCAGTCTGAAAGCTTGGCAGGTTGAGGTTTGTTACAGGATTGCTGTTGTAGCCTGCAGGAGTTACTTGATAAAACGTTTCGGGACTCGGCTGGTGCACATGGCCTGGCTCTCCGTTTATTTGTCAGCAATTCAACCGGACTCCTCATATATGGTCTTAAATTCCAGCCACATTGTACCGGGACCATCCGTGTGTTCTTTTGCAAAACAGCTACCGAATTACACTCTGCTGTTGAAGGGACATTTCCTTGAGCCCGACTGTAGGGATGGTACAGATCAGCCGTTCAGAATTCAAACCCTTTCATTTCCCTCTTTGAGATAGAGAGCAGAGTACTGGGGATTGAGGTGTTTGATTCCCACTTGTGATTCTGGGAATACATGATTCCATGTGCCCTGCCCCCCCCCTTCTCTTCTCTTTCCCATTGCACATACAGCTCATATAAGCACTGGCAATAAAGCTGCGCATTCACACTATGCGAGATGCAGGTCTGCAGGCATTCTAACTAAATATGATGCAGCGCTGCATTATTCATTCATATTGTTGGTCAGGGTCCCCTTCCTCCAAAACTCACATCACTGACTGGCAAAGGCACACAAAACAGCATCACAGCAGAAGTGCCCCTCTTCCCCAGAACCGAGATTCCTTCCCTGCAGTGCCTCCTTTCAAATGCTGCATCCCCTCGGTTCTGTTCAGGGTCAAATCTCCATGTTAATAGCCATCGACCCCTGCAAGCAGGCAGAGAAAAAGAAAAAACCCAGAAAACTTAGCATATCTCCTCCCCCAGGCCAGAACAATCACTAACCGAAAAAAAAACACTGCTTTTTAAGTAAGAGTGTCGAAGTACACTCACTGCTCCTGATTGGCAACACTGTGAAACCCGCACACTAAGGCAGTGCAGTGGCCTGTCTTCAGCAGAGGTACTGGGGCACAATTTAAGAAGTAAACAATCAGTCACCGACTCCAAGAAGGCCTGGCAGACACACAGTTCGTAGCGGAACGAGCGCAAGGGAAGGGAATGCACGGCCAGCAGAAAGGGTTAAGCCAAAACGATATATTCAACATGCACCGCACAGATATCAGGATGCACCAGCGACGAAAAAGCTTGAGACCGAGCAGTGAAGTACTAGGGCTGGCTAGATAGTCCCAGTAATAAGAATTAATCTATCTGTTTTAATGGACATTTGTGTCCTGTACCAAGGCAGTAGAGCCTATGGGGTGCTCATTGTGTCGTTAAGTCCAATATCATATTGTTGCTCATTTTGTCAGTCCATTAATACAGGATCACATTACTACCGACACTAAAATATTGATTTAACTTAAATGTAAACAAACCTCTTTGGCGAAGGGAGATGTGAAAAAAACATTTCTGAACAATTTCTAAGACCCTCTTATCCCCCTTCATTCAAAGTGAGCGTGGGGCACACATATCAGTGGTTACAAGGCGCTACTTTTAAACGTGCATGGGTCAAGTGACAAGAGCACACTGTGGCAGATAGAGCCAGCCCACACCTCTTGCCCCGGTCTACAATACCCCGGCTCATGCCTCCAGCTTCCCAGATGGAGTTATCCCAGTTCAAATCCTTCGCCGCGGGTTAGAGAGGCGACAAGAGTGTCTCTCATGCCTGCGCAGCCCGTCTCACGTGCCTCGGCAGCGCCCGTTCTGATAGCATTGTTAATCAGGCCCAAACTTTGGCGCGTGCTGAAGTATCCTGACGAGTTTCTTCTACGTTCTGTTCTTTCTTATGGGACCCTCTACTGCTCATGCCAGCTTTAAATTCCGACTGATAGCTTCTGGAAAAAAACAGTGGTGCGCGCGCACCACAGAGGAGCGGGGGCTAGGGAGCGCGGCAGCAAAAGCGAGACGAACGCGCGCTGCTGCGCGTTCTGGCCACCGTCGGGAATGGGCGTGGCAAAGGCGGGACATGCGCCCGCCTTTGACCAATCGTGTGCCGTCTCCATTAAAAAAACGGACGCTACAGCCAATGAGGGCTTCTGAAAACAAAACCACACGCACGAGCGTGTGGGTCGTTTTCAGAAGCCCTTTCTAGAGGTCTCGCGCTGCGCGAGTCAGTGCTACGCACTGCAACGCTAGGCGCGAGACCTAAAAAGAAATGATGCGTTTTATGTTGTTGGTATAATGGTTTGTAATTCTGTGCTGTGTACAGTCACAATCTTATCACTTATGTATGTCACCAATGTAAAGTATCACCTTTGTTTGTTGTGGATATTTTGATACAGCATTGGAGCTTTCCAGGATGTCTGAGCCACTGACTGTGGAGACACTACTGGATAGCCCACATTTGTCAGCGTGAATGGGTGAAAGAAAGGAGACGGATAGTGGCCCGAGCAGCCATAAGACTGTGAGGACTGGAATGATCGCTCCACTCTGGAACATTGGAATCATAGCCTGAACATCTTGAACCCTCTGAATATCTTGAACTTGGCTCGATGTGGTGTCCAATACAGCCCCTATGAACAGTATGCACTGAGAGGGCACTAGGTGAGATCTGGGCTTCTTAATAAAAAAAGCCCAGGTCGAACAACAATTGGGTTGTCGCCTGCAAGTGGTGAGACACCATCTCCAGAGAGCTGGCCTTAGTGAGCCAGTTGTTCAATTAAGGAAAGACTGGAATTCCCACCTGTAGGATGCTGGCTTAGTATGTGGTGCACACTTATTTAAGTGAAGCACCTGGCACTAATCCAGACAACCCTTATGGTGATTTTAGTGGTCTTGGACAACCATAGAAAGCTCTCTTAGTGGTAGCTGTGGAGAGCAGCCTTCAGGCTTAGTCCAGAAGGAGTATTAAGCAGCTTATTTTACCAGAACTAATCATATAGTGTACGCTATATGAAAAAGAACACAGAGTAGTTTTAAAAATAGTTGTATTTATTATATACACTCACTAACACATTGGTATATCTCCTACCATATACAAAAGAAGTGGAATGCGAACTGTGACCGAAGTCGGGAATTGGACCAGAAGACTCAGGAGAGCTGGTGACACCACGAACCACCCAAGGTAAGTACCCAGGAACCCCATGGAGGCTGTGTGCAGAGTGGAAACACAGCTGCGTACCGAATGCAAGTCAATGGGAAAGTCACGGTTGCAGTTTTCAAGAAGGACCCTTCCCATTGGACCGCGAACAAACCCCGTGGAAGATGGAAGGTTGGAGAGTCAACCCACCCGTGGATACCCCACGAACCAGGATACCTATACCAGGGAAGCCGGGTATAAATATGACGTCGGGAACCACTGTAGACCACAAGGGAGGACTTCAGAAACGATGTCGCTGACGAAGAAGGTGAAAGAATCCGGTGGAATCCAAGGATGGATTCTTGAAGAGGAGTACCTGCAAGCAGAGGGGACAGAGTCTATGCCACTTGGAAGTGACCAGGAGGCCCTTTAGACCAATGACCACCGATGACTGAAGATGCATGAGAGTTGCCGGTGACGACGTTGCTGCAGCTGTGAGGACCAGGCGACGCTGTGGAAGACCAGGAGCCGTTCACGAATTGTCCCACGTCGGAAGTCGAGAAACAGGGGGTCGGTGTCCGGCAGGAGCACCAACAAGCCTTAGAAGAAGCAACAGATGTGGCAGACGAAAAAGGTGCAACGCTGGAACCAGCAAAGTCCAAGGGACTCACCAAGTGCAGGACAGTCAGAGCAGGCCCCAAGTAAGCAGGGAAGCCCACTGAAGCCCAAGGAGACCCTCAAGAAGACCCACAGGCTGAAGGCACAGGAGTAACAAGAGAACCTCGATCAGCTCACCAAAGATGTAGGCCCACGGTGCAGAGGATGCGGTGAGTACGAAGATCTTGACAGGAAGAGATGCTGGAAGCTGGAGCTTCTTGTAGCATGAAGATCTCTGGAGTCAACAAGCCTTGGCAACGGCAAGTCGACGCAGTGCACAGGGGTGCTGTTCCAGCGGTTCCAACGAGGGATACTGGCCTCAAACATGCTGAGAAGACAGTGCAGGCCTCGAGGGAGTTGCAGAACCACCACATGTATTGCTGAGCCTTGCAAAGTTCGTGGGACATTAGGAGAAGCAGACCGGTCAGCTTAGTTGCGGTACCTGCAGATGCAGACTCCTTCACTCCAAGGGAGATTCCTTCAGGTGTCTTTGATTCTCACAGGCCTGGAGAAGAACCTGGAAAAAGCACCGGCACAGACGACGCAGAAGACTGGCAGGACGACAAGACAAGTAGCAGCAGGAATCTTCCTTGGTGCAGTCTTGGTTCTTAAGCGAAATCCAACGAAGTCCAAAGTGCCCAGACGGTAGAAGTTGAAGTGAATTCGGATCTGAATCTTGTCCCACGACTAATCTGAAGAGCCACCCACAGGTAAGCCCTTAAGTACCCTAGGGAAAGGGTTGGGGCGATTCAGGGATCCCTCCCAGAGGAGGGGCTGGACAGTGGGGAGGACGCTCCTATGTCCTTTGACCAGTTTCGCGCCAGAGCGGGAGCCAACGTCTCCCTAAACTGGTTCCAACTGGAGTATGCAAGGAGGGCACCAAAGGTACCCTTCAAAGCAGTCTGGTGGCGCTGGCAAGGACCCCACCACAGCCCAATAAACTAAGTCCTGTCTGGGAGGTAGTTACACCTCCCTGTGACAGGAAACCTATTGTTCTACCTTCCCCTGCTCGAGCTCAGATCAGCAGCAGGAGGGAAGAATCAGGTCTGTGGTCGGCAGTAGCACTAGCTTGCTGTTAGACCCTGAAAGGCTGGTACAATACATGAGATACATGAGATCCTACATCCAACACTGGAATCGGTGTTAGGATAGGATTCCAACATGTTTGATACCAAACATGACCGGTTTGGGTGCAGCCAATATATAGTTAGACATCTCGTAATTGACTTGATGTCCACTATATGTATTAAATGGCTGACCACAACTGCAAAGCCTGGAGAATCGACTCCCGGGGTGGTAAGGGGTGTCCTTCTCATGCAGGGCACCCTCATACTTATACCCTAGCACCCTGCCTTCAGGATTGAAAGGCTTGCCTTAGGAATGGCATATGTTTTAAGTGCAGTGACCTCAAATATGAGGAAACTTATATCTGTTGTGAGTGGTGCTAGCACCACCTCACACAGGCTGCAATGGCAGGCCTGTAGTCACAGTTTGAGTGGTCTCTCGTGGGTGGCATAATACATGCTGCAGCCCATGGGAGACCCCTCGTGTATCTGTGCCCTGAGTACCTTAGTACCATATACTAGGAACTTAGAAGGGTACACCAGTAGCCAATTGGGAAGGTACAAAAGTACTTACCATAGTCAAATTTAGGGAGAGAGAACAGTGACTGGGGTCCTGATTAGCAGGATCCCAGTCAGACTAGTCAGAAAACAGAATAACACCAGCAAAAAGTGGGGGCAAGCATGAAAGCAGATCCTACTTTCCTACACCACCCATCTGAGATGAGGCACAACCACTTTCATCACCTTTGTAAAAAACTTGAAGAACTGAATTGAGGACAAACTGAAGGACCGTGAACGGGTAGTGCTCAGATACCGTGAAGCGGAGATTCTTCCTGTGTGACAACATCTGGTCTATTGCATCTAGGGCAACGATAACCTGAGCCAGGGACAGCATTTTGAAATTTTCCCTTTGGAGGAACCAGTTCTAAACCCCGAGGTCTAGGATGGGACGTAACCCACCATCCTTTCTAGGGATTATGAAGTATCAGGAATAGTATTCCTGACCCTGACAATTCTCTTGATTCAACTCTACTGGCTCCTTTAGGAGAAGAGATTGCATTTCCTGTTGAAGGAACCATAAATATTCTTATGGTAGTGCTTCTGGCAGTGGAGGTGGTGTTTGTGTGTGTGTGTTGAAAGAGTAGGGCATACCCCCCTTTCTACAATTTGCAAGATCCACAGGTCTGAAGTGATGGTCCTCCATGTTTGTGGAAAGGATACCCGTCCTCGAACTGGCTGAATATGTTTGAGTAGGGAGTTACTAGGGCTGCTTACCTGCAGTTGCATAGGAAGGGGACTAAAAGGAAAGCTCGATGTCTTCATTTGCCCCACCCTCTATATTTTATGTAGAGGGGGGTCGCTTGCTGTTGTTGCTGGCGGTGCTGGGTGGCGTACTGCTGATGTTCTCAAAAGAAGAAGCCTCTTCAGAAGCTTCAAAACTTCCGAAATTGTCTACAGTCCTTAGATTGGGACTGGAGGCCCAGGGACCTGATCATGGTTTTGCTGTCTTTAAACCTCTGTAATGTGGAATCTGCTTAAGCATTAAAGATACAACATCCATCAAATGGAAGGTCCATTAGCGTGGCCCGTATGTCCCGCAAAAAAACTGATTTTCATAGCTAAGCATTGGGAAGTACAGAACCAGATGTTCCCATAGCTCTTGCCATTGAGTTAGTGGTATCTAGACGAGATTGAATAACCTGTTTTGCAGACGCCCGACTATCTCCAACAAGCTAAGCAAAATTGGACTGGAGGTCATCCGGAGGAGAGGGAATGATTTCTGGTGCTGTGTCCAGTAAAGCATTAACATATCTATCAAGGGGGCCAGTGGCGTTGATAGACTTGAGAGCTATGCTACCTTCTGAGAACATCTTTTTTGTGTACTGCTCCATCTTCTTTGATTCCCAATCAGATGGAGTAGAGGGAAATGGAGTCTGCTTTGGTGAACAAGAAGGCTGAAACACTAGGCTCAAGAGACGGATGTGCTTAAATAAAGTCAGGCTCTCCTGAAGTTGGTTTATAGAGCTGAGCAATCGTTCTCAAGATAGCTGTAAAAAATTTCGGCTTTTCTCCTATGACCAGTTTGGGTTTTGTGAGGGCTTCACTGATCACCCCTCCCCCCCAGACCCCATCATCATCATTCACATTTGAGTCTTCCTGGGGATCAGTATCTCCAAAGAAGTACCTGCCCTCTTCAATAAGTCTCTGAGCCTCTCTTCTACAGCGGTGGAGCATTAGTATAACATTCACCGGCTGAAGCGCTGGTGGAGTCAGAGTTAAAAGCAGCAAAAGTGTCATGGGCTCTAGCACTGTGGAGCCACCTATGGCTCCAAATGCACTGACTGCGGCACCGGAGGAGTCCAATGCAGTGCCGGAGAGATGTTAAGTTCTGGCTCCTGAAGGAGATGGGCTTGTAATAAGGAATGGATTCGGACACGATCCCAGCGCCAATCCCACCGATGCAGGTGTCAGGTTTTGGATTCTTCCTAGATACTTGCGGAAAGGAAACAATAGAGTGAACGGCGCCGGTTAGTAGAGCGTCGCCAATCCCCACCTGCGAATAAGCCATCGAACAAAAGGGACCAACTGGCTCACCAGAGGGGATCTTAGCATGACTGAGTATGTTTAACATTGCGTTCAGGAATGCAGATGAATCAGTCCCACATGTTGGGAATTCTGGGTACGGTTGACCAGTCTGGAGTCTGCATAACAGGCAGTACAGTGTATGGGGCCCAGTGCCAGTGCCTGTTCAGATGGAGCCTCAGGCACCATCTGCAAAGGATCTTCTATCAGATGTTCTTGATCAGATGCCAGTCCAGCCAAAGCAGACAGTCTTGGCAACTTACTTCAGGAAGAATGTCTTCAAGATTTGTGCCTCCTCTTTTTCTTGTGCTTCTTTTTAGAAGATCTTGAAGATAGTGGTGGTAGAGACTTTGACTTTGGTCTGGACTTTCGAAGTCCATGGCAGTCATCCCGCACTCTGGACATGAGTGCCTTGGTTTCACGTTCCTTAAGAACTTTGTGATGCATCTTCTGGTCAGGACTCAAGGCATAGACATCATGGTAGGAACTAAGGCATCAGAGGCACATGTTGTGAGGGTCCATGAGGGACTGTTGACTCTCACAGTCTTGACATGGCTTGAAACCAGACCTTTCTGGCAGCAACAAAATTGTCAAATAACAATCTATACTCCAGAGGAGAATTGAGAGTGCCAGAAAGTGTGGATTACACAGAATAACAAGCAGTGGCATAGCCAATAGGTCTCCCCTTTGGGACCTTATAAGTGTTTAGCCGGAGTTATTGTCATTAAGCTATGTTGCAGAGCAGCGTGTCTGCAGTGCAGCATGTTGAAAAGTTCTAATAAAAAAGTGTTAAGCATTTTTGTTACCTTATATATAACCAAAAAGATATTATGTACAACTGAAGGACCCAATTAAAAAACAGAATTATCATAAAAAATGCCTTCTAGCTTTTTTAGCCTTGCAATGCTGGCAAATTCTTCCTGACTATACTAATTCCTGTTTGCTAATATTTTTTTCTGTTATGGAAGGGGGGGGGATAAACAGCGCTGGTAGTGGGGTAGTGCTGCACTGGTGCAGAAGTGGTGCTGTGATGGTGCGGAGGTGTTAGAAATGGGGGTCTCTAGTTGGCAGAGGTAGGTACCTTTGTCCAAATAGGGACTCTTGCTTCTAGTCAGGGTAAGGGGGATACACTTCTAAAATAACCCCCTTGGTAGCTTGGCACGAGCAGACAGGCTTATCTCAGAGGCAGTGTGTAAAGCATTTGTGAACACATACAGTAATTCAGTGAAAACACTACAAATGAACACCACACCAGTTTAGGAAAATAAGTATCTTTATCTAAACCAAAACAAGACCAAACGACAAAAATCCACAATACAGTATCACAAATATCCTTAAAAATAGGTTATTCACTCAAATCAAGCTTCTAGCAACAAATAACTCCACCTGGAGTCATAACGACGTCGTGACAGATGAAAATCCCAAAGTACGGCACCGACCGCGAGGTGCGCAGCGTCGGGCCCAGAGTCAAGAAGATCCACAAAGAACAGTACCTTGGAATTGATGAAAGCAAAGACGGTGCATGGCGTCGGGGAGGTGAGGCTTCGTTGGTGCCTGTTCCTTACGACCCCAAGGGAGGTGAAGCCTCAGTTCCTTACTCGGCCGCAGGGGAGGTGAGACGTCGGTTCCTTACTGTGTGGGGGAGGTGACGTCACGGATGGCGGCAAGGCGGCGGTTCCTTACGACGGTGCGATGTCGATGGATTCGGAAGTCACCCACGTCGAGGATCGGCTCCGCGTTGATGAAGCACCGGCGTCGGGGAAGTCGGGGCTGCGGTGCGAGTCGGGACGTTGAGTCGTGGACGTCACGAGCGGTGTCCTCGGCTCCGGTGCAGGCAGCGGCCTCGTGGATAGCTTCGGAGTCGATGCGGCACGGCGTCGGCAGGCCTACGGTGCAAGTCGGGGCAGTGCGTCGTGTTCTTCACGAGCGATGCCCAAGGCTTCGGTGCAGGTTACGGCGTCGCTCGCCGGCGTCGATATTGCAATTTCCTTCTATGGCAGCTGAAACAGCAGTTCCAGATGCAGAGGGACAGAAGGGATGAAGTCTTTGTGTCCCTGAGACTTCAGAACAGGAGGCAAGCTCAGTTTCAAGCCCTTGGAGAGCTTTTCTTCAAACAGGTGACAAAGCAAACAGCTAAGTCCTTTTTCTCCTTTCCTTGGCAGCAAGCAGCCACTGCAGGCCAACTCCAGAGAGCAAACAGCACAGGGGCAGTATTCCTCCTCAGCTTATCCGGCTCTTCTCCTTGGCAAAGGTTCCTCTTGATTTCCCAGAAGTGATCTAAAGTTCTGGGCCCCAATATTTATACCACAAAATCCTTTGTTCTCTGAAGGCAGAGTGTGTCTGTACCCAGCCAAAACCAGTTCTGTCTTCACTGGTGCAGCTTCCTGGCAGGAGGTGGAGACAGCATTGTTGAAGGCAGACCAGGCCCATGCAGGTGAAAGGAAATCTCCTCCCCCTACTCTAAATGAAGCCCAGGTCTATTCAGCCCAGTGCTGACTCAGACTTCTGGAGCCACTGCCCCTCTCCAGCCACAGTCATCCAAAAGCCAGACATGCAATACACAAACCTAGCAGAGGCACACTGGATGGTTAGGCAAGAAAATACCTACTTTCTAAAAAGTGGTATTTTCAAACACAGAATGTAAAAATCACCCTCACTGAAAGATGCACTTTAACATTCTGAGTTCAGGCATACTAAACTTATTTTTCTACCTTGTTCCCAGGGTCGGTTATGTTTATAAGATGTTATAAACAAACTCCCCATTCTGTCCTACGGGAACAGATAGCCTTGCAATAGTGAAAAACGAAATTGGCAGGATTTCACCATCAAGACATGCCACACACATCAGGGCATGTCCTACCTTCCACATACAATGCACCCTGCCCACAGGGGTACCTTGGGCCTACCTTAGAGGTGACTGATGTGTAAAAAAGGGTAGGTTTAGGGACTGGCAAGTGTGTGCACTTGCAAGGTCGACATGGCAGTCCCAGACTGCACACAGGCTCTGCAATGGCAGGCCTGAGGCACATTTTACAGGCTGCTTTGGTGGGTGGCACAACCAGTGCTGCAAGCCCACCAGCAGCATTTGATTTACAGGCCCTGGGCACACACAGTGCACTATACTAGGGTCTGACAAGTAAATCAAATAGCCAATCATGGAAAAACTAATCCATAACACAATTTACAAAAGGGAGCACTTGCACTTTGGCACTGAACAGCAGTGGCATAGTGCCCAAAGCATCTAGACCAGCACACAGCAGAACACAGGAGGCAACAGCAAAAAATGGAAGGGAGACCCACGCCAATGGTGCCAGGTCTAACAGCAGGCAGCGCTGGTGCGGAGGTGGTGCAGCGCAAGGGCTGAGTGATGCTAAAGTGGTTCTGTGCCGGTGGTGTTTTGGTGGTGCTCAGGTGCTGCTGAGTGATGCAGAAGTGGTGCCGAGTGGTGCTGAGGTGACGCTGCGCTGATGCTGAGGTAGTGCCAAGGTGTCGCTAAGGTGGTGTTAAGCTGATGCACTGGACCTATAAGCTTTAAAATTCTTTTATTACTGCATATGTTTACCATTATTTAGCTCCATTATCATAACCAAGCAGTGTGTATTGCAAAAGGTTGCGATCTGCAAATGTGGGCCACTTTTTCTTTGGCTGCCCGGGCCGAATTGTGTCACTCATCAGCATCTTGTTTAATCTGCCACAGTGACAGAGGGCAACTAAATGGGAATTTATTTTTAGAATCATTGGCAGGAATCGATTTCCTATTTTTTACACTGAACCAACATTGACAGGCCCTGTCCCCTAGAGCATTATGCCAGAAAACTATAGACTTGTAAACTTTTGCGGCTGAAGCTTTTGCAGCTGTTGGAATTACTTGTGTGAACTGCAATGGGCTGCTTCAAATAGAAAGAATGTATAAGAAGATGGGAGGAACAGATTTTAGGGAGCAGGAATGAATCACTCTTAAAAGGAAAAACAAACAAATGAAAAAGGTGAGGAAAAAAGGTGAGTGGAACTGAAAAATAGCACATAAAGATGCAGCAAGAAAGGTGAAAAAATAAATGGAATGGCGGAGCAGGAAAAACAGACTGAAACAAAGAATTAAATGGCAACAAGGCAATAGTGGGGAATGGTAAAATACAATAAAGAAAAACTAAGTGGAGAAAAGAAACGGAAAAAATGATGGAGAAGGTTATTGAAAAAAAGTAGAGGAAAAAGGTGACTGTAAATGGGAAAACACAATGAAACAGAGTTGCTGGACGCAGGCAAGAAGAGTGAGAGGAAGATCAAAAAATTGGCAGGAGGGATAAGGGGCAGAAAAGGGGAAACGTGAGAGAGAAGACTGAAGCATGCCCAGACAGGAAGAAGGGAGACCAAATGAATGAGGGAGCCTTTACAGAAGAATAGAAAAGAGGACGAGCTGCACTGTCACCAACTTGCTCTTGCAGCTCCTTGTACTTCTAAGCACTCTGCAACTCCAGAAACAACCGGGGAACCCCAAGATGACTCTAGGACTGAGACCAAACTGTGACACCTTGGCCTTTGGGCTCATTCCTCTATATGGTCCCCGATCTCCTTGTTGACTTACAATACCCTTGTAATGTACTGCAGGGGGTATTTTATCCCGTATATTACCAGAACCCTTCTGGTTTTAGTGGCCTTTTCTTGTCCAGACCCAAGCACAATACTGGACTGCCCCAGTTGTAAGCTCCAACTGTTCTAGAGCAGCGGCACATTGATGCCTGTTCTACAGACTAGTCTGTGTCTCTGGCTACAGGTTGCATTGTCACACCGCTGGTGTTTTTCTGATTTATAATGTTTTGTTTTAACTGGGAATCTTTCAGTTGATTCAGGATAGCTCAGGAGGTTATTTAACCTCCTGAGCTGCCCTATAGTGTTACTGGTGCAGAGGTCTCAGTAGTCATCACGGACAACGGGATTGAGGGGGGGAAAAGGCACGGACAACGGGAGAGCGGGCGGGGGGAGGGGGGAGAAGGGGGCAAGAAGGCACGGACAACGAGAGTGCGGGTGGGGGGAGGGGTTGAGAAGGCACGGACAACGGGAGGGAGGGAGCAGTAGAGAAGGCAGTAGGAGAACATCATTAAAGAAAAAATGTGCTCACAGTTTAACACGTACCGTGCAACACTCGAAGTAAAGGGGCCAGTAGCCATGGGATGATACAAATGACGACATGGCCGTAATAAGGAGGTACTAACAAGCCTATAAACAAATCCGAAGGCAGCATTTACGAAGGACAAAGACAATGAAAAATATGGACGTGGCTTCCCTCACGTACTGAACTACAGCAGATCTTCACCAGAGCAGCGCTTGCGCGCTGACTCTAGGCTCGACCTAAAAAGGAACTGACATCATCATGCCGACAGGGCACCTTATGGCTCCAGTGATGTCACAAGACTATGCATGTGACACTGAGATGGAGCCAGTGCCCCCATCTGGCGTGGGAGAGCTATTGAAAAGTTTCTGGATCCAGACTGGCGCCTGGGATATTCAAAAGGTGAGGAAACTGCAGGTATAAGTCTCCATCAGGAACAGGAGGATACATTTTCCCATATTCCCAACACCCAGAAACAAGAGCAGACAATGAAAGCCGGGCCTTGCAACTGGGAGTGGGCAGTCTGTAAACTGGAAAAATAAGTTACCAAAGTGGAAAGAAAACTCATTCTCTGCAGTAGTGGAATCTTCCTTATTTTAATTTCTGGACAGATGATGTATATTTTCTAGAGAAACTGCAGAGCATGTATGGTTTGAAATATAAGCTACTGAAGCCTCCATGGAGAGTAGAAATTAAAGTCTTTCCACTTTGCCAAACAGGCTGCCAGCCAGTTCAGACAATGTGGATATATTGTACCTAGTAAAAGTTTAAATGAGCACAATTTGTCACTCCTTAGGTCCCTGGGCCAGCCATCCACTCAAGCCTGTAACCACTGTCAGCCAGACACCTCGCCGCTGCTCTGAACCTCTCCCCATGACCTTGTTTTCCTTCCGCATAACTTCAAGCGGTTTGCTTCCATAAACATACTTTATTCCTGCATAAACTTAACCTTTTGCCTCCAAGTCTTTTTTCTCCGCTTAAATTTAACTTTTTGCTGTCTTTCTGCCTCCATAAACAGCCATTTTTCCTGCCTAAACGTAATATTTTTGCCTCCATAACCAGTCTTTTTTCCTGCTTAAACTTAACCTTTTGCCTCCTGTGAGAAGCTGGCTTGGTATGTGATGCACACTTTTTTTTACCAGAACATAATCTTATAGGTATAGATTAAGTGAAAAAGAAACAGTGTATTTATAAAAATATGTATTTATTATAAGACACTCACTTACACATACAGATATCTCCTAGCCAGAGATATACACAATGCACACAATACTTTTCAATAGAAACAGGTAAGTAGCACGTAATACACAGTGGTCACCAGGTGGAGACCAAACCATATACTAAAATAGTGGTATGCGAACCACGACCCAAGGAACCACCCACAGTAAGTAACCAGGAGCTCCACGGAGGCCGTGTGCAGAATGGGAACACGACTGCGGGATCAATGCAAGTCAATGGACATGCAAAACGCCCCCACAAACATGAAGAATATTTTACTTCTCTCTGAAAGCTATCTCTCCAAAATCATCCAGATTAAGAAATCAGTACACTCATTACACAACAATATTAACATGACCCCACTGCTTCCGTCAATAGGATTTTTCGTTCACGCAATATCCTCAGTTATCTGACGGACTCCGAAACACAATCCTTATTGCAATCTTACGAGTTGGCAGCCAGTCCCCACCCCCCCGAAGAGAAATGAACAACAAATTAGAGCAGTTCCGATCAACGTAAACAGAATAACAGGTCAATCCTAGAAAGCTAAATGCCAACAACCTGAAAGAAATAACATTAATCCCTGTAGGGCAAGACTCTATTCTAAATACCCCTCCGAAACAGATTTTGTGCTTACTACTGAATTGCCGATCAGCAATGAAACATGCAGCGGACATTGTCGACCTAATCCTGAACCAGGGTAGCGACGTAGCTATCCTAACAGAAACGTGGCTCAATAATGCATCGTCCTCGTGCCTAGACATATTGGTTCCTCCAAACTACAATATTGTGAGACTAGACAGGCTATTTAAAACGGGTGGAGGAGTGGCCTGTATCTACAGATCAGACATCTCCATCTCTAAAGCTCACTCTGACCCTGAGTCCTGTTAATACCTTGGGCTCTCTCTTCGTCTCTGAGATAATCAACACTTTAAACTACATGCGTTCTACCAACCCCCAGGTAAAAATGCAATGTTCATAGACCAACTAATGGAAATTATTACAGCAAACTCTGATCCACATTCCAACGATATCTTTCTTGGGGACTTCAATCTACATTGGAACGACCTCAAAGATTATCAGGTCAATATTTTAAAAAACTTCCTAGATGACCATTCACTAGTGCAGGTCTTCCAAATTACATCCTTAAAGAAGAAAAGAGCCACACAATCAGTCAAGCCTAAGCAATGGTTTAGTGATACTAAAGGCCTGAACATGGAGATGCTAACAGCAAGTGGTGAGAACGAACTTCAACCTCCTCCTGAATCGGTGGACGTCAGCGAGCTTACGGATCATTACAACTGTACGATGTCTAAAATAATCAATAACATAGCCCCTTTAAAACTCAAAAGAATTCAAGCTAAAGATAAAAACCCTTGGTTCAACGGCGCTCTGAATGAAGAAAGACGGAAACTCAGACTAACAGAAAGGAATTGGACACAGCTACCATCATTCCCACATCTAAATCAGCTGAGAAAGATCAGGAAAGCCTACAATAAAAGCGTACTTCAGTCAAAAAAAAGACTTTTTTAGAAATTAACTTGATAAGGCAAAGAACAGACCGAGCAAACTCTTCGATCTACTAAAGGATCAATCAAACAAATTGGCCAAATCCTCTCAACTAACAGCTCAATCGGTTCTGACTTCTCAGCATTTTTTACAACCAAAGCTAGCTCCCTGGAGAGAGAACTCAAGGATACTGCTGATAAACTTGTGACTCAAAAGAGTACTCAAGCGAAGCAGCCAGCCCAGCCTGCACAAACAGTGCCCAAAAATAATGCCCATTGGTCAACCTTCAAACTATATGATCAGGAAGACATTGCTAAAACCTTATTGTCATTAAAACCGAACAACCATTACAATGATCCTCTTTCCGCAAAATGTTGGCCTACGGTCAACCACATGGTCATCCCTAGTTGGACTAAAATAATTAACGCCTCGCTTTCCCAAGGTTCCTTTCCTGACTGCCTAAAAACAGGCCAGGTCATCCCTCTACTGAAAAAAACCTACCGAGAACCCCATGGACCCAGACAACTTTAGGCCGGTAACAAACATTCCCTTACTGGCCAAGGTTTTGGAAAAATGTGCTCAACAACAACTGAACCTTCACATCACAGAATATAAGCTACTAAAGGACTGCCAGTCAGGGTTTAGACCATCGAGTAGCTCCGCATCCAGAGAGCCGTTAGAGACTACACTCCACTATTGAGACCTTCAAAATGCGGACTGCAGCACGAGGTTAACCTAATTGATTTCTAGGGTGACCAGTGCCCCTCCATCTTTACTGTTCCCAGCAAGAGGTTGCTAGATTGATATGACAGGGTGACCAGTGCCCTTTATTATTATGATAGGGTGACCAGTGCCCTAGACTCACTTACCTGGTCCATGGCGCCTGGTACCAATTTGAGACAACACAACCAATTTTTCAAACTAAACTAGACGGATTCCCTTCCGGAGTCTGCATGACCCACGACTGGGTCACTATTACTTGAACATCAAGACGAAATATTCCCATACCTTTGGCCGAATGTAAACGCCTGGGTCCCCAGATCTCTTGTCCTGAAGAGACCCCGTAACACGAGAGGGTCGAAACGTCGACTACAAAAAGGGAGAGTCCTATGACACTAGAACAATTTCCTACCAAGTGGGATGACACTTGAGTCCAAAAGGGACCTCCCTTGCTATTCAAAGAACCAACTGTTTCTTTCTTAGCCACTGTATAATATGTCACTGTTGGTTTTGGTCACTACCCTGGGGCACAAAAGTCACATGGATCACTTTTTATCTTGTATATAGGGTGAATACACAGCGATTGTTTCACTTTTTTTCATATGATTGTTCTCTGCAAAATAAAAGTTATGCCCATCTTCGGCTGAAGTGGGTTTGATAGTAATTCTTTTGTTTGTGGGCTTCAACTTCATAACATTGATTGATTCCATATTGAATTAATATAATAACAGAGTTAGAAGGACTAACTCCCCGTTCCAACTACAAACTCCAATTTGGTTACAAGGAAGTAACACACCTTGCCTTATGTTTACATTTGTTTTCAAATGAATTCCTTGTGAACATTGTTTTTTTGGCTGACTTAGACCAGATCACAGCACGGAAACAGCAATTATGCACATAGTTGATGACGCTCTACTTACTCTAGACCGCAACGAAACCTGTCTACTAGCCCTCCTCAACCTATCTTCAGCATTAGACACCGTAAGCCATGGCAAATTATTAGACCGATTGAAGAATAGGATGGATTTCACAGGAACAGTCCAAAAATGGTTTCATTCCTTCTTAGAGAACAGTTCGCAAAGATTCTTGGTGAACGACAATCTATCCCTTCCATCCCCGAGTCATATTGGAGTTCCTCAAGGTTCAACTCTATCCCCATCCCTATTCAATCTGTACACTGAGCCACTCACTGAAGTACTGCAGCAGGCTAGTATCTACTTCTACATGTATGCAGACAACACTCAGCTGTATATGAAGATCACATCGCTGGAAGAGATCAACATAATGAACCAAGCACTACAAAAGACCGTTCACTGGCTATCTAGCAACCATCTTAAAATCAACTCGCAGAAAACAGAATTCCTTCTGATCTCCCCTCCTAAATCCTCCATTTTGATCAAGGAATGGACCAAATTGATCACAGCGCTAAACGGTACTCCGATTCTAGTTGATTCTATCAAGTCTCTTGGAATCATGCTGGATAAGGATTTCAACATGCGAACCCACATCAACACTATGGCAAAAAATGCCCGATTTCATCTGAGCTATCTCAGAAAATTGAAACCATTCATCGACACTGCTGACCTTAAAACGGCAGTCCAAGCTTTGGTTACCTCAAGGATTGAGTATGGATGCACAACTCTAGCAGGGCTTCCTACGATTTCAACTGCTCCATTAAAAGCCTGCCTCAATGCTGCAGCTAGACTCATAACGGGTACAAGAAAATTTAACCAAATTACTCCACACCTGAAAGCGCTCAAATGGCTACTGTACGAGGCAAGAATTTAGCTAAAAATGGCGTGTATTACACACAAAGCTCTACACTACAAAACACCACTTTACCTTGCCTAGAAAATTACAATTTCAGGAGGCTTTAGATCTTCGAAGGGGTTTGCAGATTTCCTACTGAAACCAGCATTCTTCCGTAAGAAGAGAACTTACGATAGAGCATTCTCGGGAGCTGCACCAAGAATTTGGTATGCGCTTCCACCGAATATCAGAGGCGAAGATAAACAGGATGATCGTACTGATAATATCAGAGCAATGACTCCAGTGATAGCACAAGCCAGTGGGCTTTCATCGATTCTAACCTACGAGCCACAATCAGCCCTGTTTGGATACCTCAAGTCCATACGCAAGATCCAAGGAAGATGGCTAATGAAGGTACCTCTATCAAACCACATGGTTATTGGACTGGACTTGTTACTGTGTAGGAGTGGTATTACATATAAAATGCAAGTATGTCATGACATTTACTACTATAACGCGAGTTGTCGCCTAGTAAGACTTAATATGTATATTATTTGTAAATTTGTAAACACTGAAAGAAAATGTTTGCTGTTGAATTGTAAAGCGCTCTGAAACCCAGGATTGGGTCATGTGCGCGCTATAGAAACACTAAAAAAAAAAAATGGGTAAGTCTTGGTTGCAATTTTAAAGAAGAAGGACCATTCCCAGTGGACCCTGAAGAAACCCTGTGGAAGACAGGAGGCTGGAGAGCCACCCCACCCATGGATACCTTAGGAACCAGGATACCTGAGGTGTCAAACTCAATGGAGAACTACAGGAAGATGCCGCTGCTGGAGAAGGTGAAGTGTACGATGGAACCCAAAGGCGGATTCAAAATGAGAAGAACCTGCAAGCAGAGGGGACAGAGTCTATGCCACTCAAGAGTGACCAGGAGGCACGGAAGACGAATGCCCACCAATGTCAAGTGTTGCAGGGAAGCGGACGGTGACCAAGAAACTGCAGCTGTGCAGACCAGGCGACGCTGTGGAAGATCAGGAGCAGGAGATGAGCTGTCCCACGTCCGATGTCTAGAGTTGAGGTGTCGGTGTCCGTCGGGAGCACCAACAAGCCTTGGCAACTGCAACCAACGTGGAAGTTGAAGAAGGTGCAATGTCGGGACCAGCAAGGTCGAGGAGATTCACCACAAGCAAGGGAGTCAGGGAAGGCCCCGAGAAATCAGGGGAGCCCAAAGAATTCAAAGATGACCATCCAGAGGACCCACAGGCCGGAGGCACTGGAGTCGCGAGATGACCTCGAGCAGCTCACCAGAGATGCAAGCCCACAATGCAAGTGATAGTGTGAGGACAAAGATCTTGGTCACTGGAGATGCTTGAGGTTGGGGCTACTTGGAGCCCGAAGATCTTAGTGGAAGGAAGCCAACAAGCCTTTGCAACTGCAAGCCGACGCGGTGCACAGGGGTTCGGTTCCTGCGGCTCCGACGAGGGATACTGGCCTCAAACTTTGTGAGAGGACTGGGCAGGCCTCGACGGATGAGAAGAACCACTACCTGTGTTGCCGACCCTTTCGGAGTCCGTGGGAGGCCAGGATCAGCAGACAGGTCAGCTTAGTTGCGGTGCCTGAAGATGCAGGGAAGTGACTCCTTCACTTCAAGGGAGATTCCTTTAGGAGAGATGATGAACCGAGCGCTGAAACTTTTCAGACACTCACCCCTAGTCACAGATCTGGGTTGAATCCATCATTGTTCTTTAGCTCACTTCGCCACCTCAATTCAGACCCAGCTATATGCAAATCAGTCTTGACCCTGTGCCTCATGGGAACAGTCCAGCCCGAACTGCCAAGCAAGGTCTTCCCTGAACTGGAAACAAGCATCCTGGGACCGGTTTCGGGGTAACACCCCGCATCAGCCAGTCTAACTTGAACCCAGTGGCAATGTGAGCAAGGGACCCACATCTGGGCACACCCTGCCAACTTAGGGCGAAAAAAGTAAACACAAGGAGATGATGGACGGAGCGCTGAAACTTTTCAGACACTCACCCCCAGTCACAGATCTGGGCTGAACCCATCATCGTTCTTTAGCTCACTTCGCCACCTCAGTTCAGACCCAGCTATATGCAAATCAGTCTTGACCCTGTGCCTCATGGGAACAGTCCAGCCTGAACTGCCAAGCCAGGTCTTCCCTGAACCGGAAACAAGCATCCTGGGACCGGTTTCGGGGTAACACCCCTCATCAGCCGAACTGAACCTACTTAAAGATGATCATAGGAAGCTGTCCGAGAAGGTCAAGAACACAGAGCAACTATTGGACACGATGGGGCCTCAAGTGACAGAGCATGATGGACAATTGAAACAAATGCGCCAACAAATAGAATCCTTGCAAGCCTGTGCGGATGATGCATAGGGGCGGGCGAGACGCAACAATCTTAGGATAGTGGGTCTCCCTGAAGGAACGGAGGGCCCCAACCCGACAATTTACATAGAAGAATGGCTGAAGTCTTCCGTGGCCCCTACAGGACTGTCTACGAATTTTACTGTTGAACGAGCCCACCGGGTACCCACGCGCCGACCAATACCCAGATCAAACCCACGTCCAATTTTGGCTAGAATTCTGAACTATAGGGACCGGGACCAGGTGTTACAGGCGGCAAGGGACAATGGCCCACTACAAGTGGATAATGCAAAAATTTCCATATTCCCGGACTACACACTGGCAGTTCAGCGGAAACGCTACTCAGTTTTTTTTTTTTTTAAATCCGGACACTCGTCTTGCCAATAACTCCTGTATTGAATTTGTAATTTTTCTGTAATTAATGTGAAATTTCTGTAACTGGTAACACGCTGTTTCCTTATGTAAAGCGCTCTGATACCTCCGGGTCTAGCTAGCGCTATATAAAACTCTAAATAAATAAATAAACATTTATGGAAGTCAAAGCAAGAGTCCGGGCGGCGGGCCTGACATTTGCACTGCTTTTCCCAGCCAAACTAAAAATTAACTACAACCAGCGTTCTTTATTTTTTGATACCCCTGACAGTGCATGGGATTGGTTGGACAGACACTTCCCTGATGTATTCCTGGAGACAACACAACCGAAATCACAGCGGGCCCCCCGGAGGCGCAGGACAGGCCTCATTAAGCAGAGCACAGGATCCAGTCCCCCACCTCATCAACAGTTAATGGAGGGCAGGCAGGAGGCCCTACGGTCTGCTGAGGCACTCCAAGTTCCACGACCACCTATCAGTACTAGCCCTTCCGATGAGGCGAACACAGACTCTGATTCGGGAGGTAGCGTGGCATTATTCCCGTCAGGATCTATGCAACACAGCCATGACCCGTTGGGCTGAACCAGTAAGGTAAAAGAAGGAACAGAGCCTCTATGTAACTGGAACACACTCAGCCAGCCTTGCAGTTGGGCCATCAGGGGCCTAGATGCCTTTCTAACCAGCGTATATTGTACAATGATTAAGACATAATGCCGCACACACACGAAGGGGGTAGTATGTCAGTTCTTAAGCCTGGCCTGTCTTGGGCACGTACACCTATTGTATACTAGCATTCTTGTGAATTGAGCACGCAGCTTACCCCACAGGCGAAAGCAAGAGTTACAACTGGATAATGTTGACCTTTTTTGCACAGTTTGGTCGGGCGAAGTTAAATCGTTGGGCCCATTAATGGGATTTACTTGTATTGTTTTTATTGTTGCCGCACATTCTGATGGAGGACACGGGGGTGGCGGGTCGGTGGGGTGGGATTGGGGGCCCTTTTTGCATAACAGCTGATGATGTCGGTTGCCAAATTGTAGACTGTCATATCCTGGAATGTCCGGGGGATGGGGTCGGTCCAGAAGCGGCATAGAATAGTCGCACAACTCCACCGCCGCAGGGCTCAAATAGTATATCTCCAAGAGACGCATTTAACAACATCAGAGACTAGTAAATTGCAGAAAAGATGGAGAGGTAAATTTTTTGCAACTGCGTATTCCGCCTTTTCTAGAGGGTCCGCAATATGGATACGGGCGGGAGTCCCCTTTGCCCATGGCGAGAGTAGAATAGATGACCACGGCAGGTATTTTTTAATTCGGGGGACCCTAGATGGTAAGCAGGTAGTATTAGGCTCCATTTACACTCCAAATGTGGATCAAGACACATTTCTATCGCGACTAACTCAGACACTCTCAGACTGGGTGCAGTACCCATGGATCCTGGGTGGGGACTTCAATGCGTTGTTTGACGTACACTTGGACCGATCCCATCCCCCATTACCTAACACCAGTGCCATGATGCAGGCTGCTGCCCTGACTAGATGGGCACTGGGTTGAACCTTTTTGATGTTTGGAGGTCACAACACGTGAATATGCGGGAATATTCCTTTTACTCCCACCCACATAAATTGCATACCCGATTGGATCACTTTCTTTGTACCCCGGATTTATCCCCGGCCATTTACCAGAGTACTTATTTGGGCAAAACCATTTCTGACCACAATCACATAGAACTGACATTAAATTGGGGCCGAGTCCCCACGCTTCTACCAACATGGCGGCTGCAGCCATTGCACTTAGACGATCAAGTATTTCGCACCATATTAGCTGAAACCATTACCACGTATTTTGCGGAAAATGAAGGTACAGCCACGACCAGGTCGGTAGAGTGGGAGGCTTTTAAAATAACAATACGGGGGGGTTCCATGGGAACCTTGGTGGTGATTAGAGATCTCACGGCGTTAGAGGATACGCTGCAAGCACTAGAAGTGGCAGCCCAAGCAGACGGGACGGGAGCAGAAAGACTGCAAGAAGCTAGGATAAGGTATGCTGAATTGTTGGAGCGACTGAGGACGATTGACAAATGCTTATACACTACGCACACACGCTGAAGCGGACAGGGCTAGTATGTTACTAGCGCAACTGATCGCGCCCCAAATGACTCGCACTCCCACTCTAGCGATATATAATTCACAGCACACACTGGTTACTTCTCAAACCGACATAAACAGGACTTTCCAGGAGCATTATAAAAACCTGTACGCGGCTCCTCCCCTAGATATGACAGACGCAACCGCACATTTTCTTGGGGGAATTGACCTCCCTGCCATAACGGACTCGACCGCTAGGGAATTGGCAGCCCAGATTACCTCAGCAGAGATCCGCATTGCAATAAAAGCGTTGGCACGTAATAAGACTCCGGGTTCAGATGGTCTACCCGTTGAATTTTTTTCCACCTTTGCGGTGTCATTGACTCCAAAACTGTTACAACTTTACACCACCTTACTCGCAGAAGGCACACTGCCCACCACTACCAAAGAGGCAATAGTTAAGTCCCTATTGAAACCAGATAAGGCCCCCACTGATCTTGCATCTTACAGACCCTTATCAATACTCAACACCGAATACAAAATACTTAGTAAAGTCTTAGCATCAAGATTACTTCCTCTACTTCCCAAATTAATACACCCGGACCAGTGTGGATTTATACCCAAACGCAGCACTTCACTTAATATTCGCCGTTTACATGCCCTGATGCATGCAGTGTTTAGAAAAAACAATGGTTCAGAGGTGGCCCTAAGGGTCCATATATGTAGTTAGTGCTCTCAAAAGGGAGACACTGTCAGACAATTCTTTTACAATGACAATTAATCACGTCGGGAGTATCTAATAATGTACAGGGGCAAAACTGTATTGTAAGGTAGGGTATTTATTACCAAAACACAATTGAAAATACTTAAATAATATTAAGGTGCTCACATATAAGTGAAAAAAGCGTTAAGTGACAGTGAGAATGAATTAAAATCTTGACATCGCATTGACAACAAGAAATGGAACTCCACACAAATTGACAAAATGTAAGGAGTTCCTGTTGTAGGGGGTCGACGACGTTTCGATCTCATGACATTGAGATCATCTTCAGGACTATAGGTGAGCAGTCTGAATCTACAAAAGTAACAATGCATCAAAATCAGAACCCTGTACACATATATTTAATTGCCACATCAATAATTCGTGAGGGTGTACTCCCAGTGGTGTTGCTTAAACAAGTTATAATTATACGGAGATACACTAAATGTGACAACATATGTAATAGTTAAAAGGTCTGTGAGAGGAGACCATGAACTGCGACAGACTGAAGGAAGACAGAAAGAAAGATCATTTAAGAGCGACAGGCTAGAGTATGCAGCCCGCAGAAAGGTGACCGGTGGGTAGTCATGCCTGGTGAGTAGTTGGTGTATTGGGCCAGGTACCAGCAGCAGTTGTGAGCAGAGCGCGCGCAGCAGCTGGACTTACTAGTCACAATGGGACGGGGCGCAATGACAGCGGGGTCAGTCACAGCAGAGAATCAGTGGGATTAATTTACTGTGAAGTTAATGAGTAAGGGACAACCTAGGCAATCCTTGAGATATAGTAATGTGGTAGACAAAACTCAGGCGTTAAACTTACTGGAGTATCTCAGGGTGGGGCATAGATCAGAGGTGATCCTGTCAATTACGTGAGAAGCTGGTGCCCAATGCGTGGCCAAGGGGGGAATTAAGTTCTGAGAACTTAATTCCCCCTTGGCCACGCATTGGGCACCAGCTCACCCCAGGTTTGCGTATCGGGGTACCCTTGTTTTCCCATACTCTCTGATGCATGCAGTGGCTGGGACAGTACCACTAGGGAGATGCTTGTCACTAGATGCACGACAGGCATTCGATACATTTAGTTGGACATATATGCTTGCCTTATTGGCAAAGTTTGGAATACCCCCCGAATATTGCAATTGGATTAAATTGCTTTATACTAATCCCACAGCCCGCGCTAAGACGGGTGCAGTTATCTCTCCTGCATATCATATCCATCGTGGAACTCGTCAGGGATGCCCCTTATCACCCCTATTGTTTGTATTGGCGTTGGAACCCCTAGCACAACAATTACGCTGTATTATGTCCCCATATGGTATCCCAATAAATACAGTAATCCATTCAGTCTCACTCTACGCTGATGACATGCTATTATATTTTAAGGACGTCAACATGGACATGCAGCCCATAGCAACGTGTTCTCACAGTTCGGAGACATCTCTGGTTTACATCTTAATGCCTCGAAGTCGGTGGCGTACTCCTTTTATGACACCTACGAGGGTCCCCACTTGCACTTTGGCCAGCTACAGTTCAAGGTAGAACCCACGACCTTAAAGTACCTTGGGATACAAATTTATAGGTCCACTACAGACGCTATAGACGGGAATGTGGTAAGGGCTATTAATTCCCTTCGGTCGCAAGTGGCATTTTGGACTACCTTGCCGTTATCATCGGCAGGCCGATTAGCTGTGTCAAAAATGGTCATGTTACCCAGACTCTTATATCACTTCGTGAATCTTTCTGTTGTCATGCTGACATAGATTTTTAAAACATTGAACACCCTACTGTCATCCTGATTATGGGGAAAAGGGAGACACAGAATAGCCCTGTCCAAAATGCAACTTCCAAGCACTGCGGGCGGTATGGGGGCTCCTGATTTCAAGACATATTGCATTGTTGGGCAGCTGCAGTGGCTGGCATACTGGCAGACCATAATCTGTTTGAAATTGGTTATACTCCTGCAAGATTACAGTGCGGAACGCTACAAGCATCACTGTGCCCTGGAGCTGACAG
The DNA here is from genome assembly GCA_963921515.1 of Calotriton arnoldi. Classification (NCBI taxonomy): domain Eukaryota; kingdom Metazoa; phylum Chordata; class Amphibia; order Caudata; family Salamandridae; genus Calotriton; species Calotriton arnoldi. The sequence goes on along the minus strand of CAWUFW010000074.1, from coordinate 3,082,894 downwards.
GATGCGAGAACCTCTCTTTCTTTTGCATATTGCACTACACTATTGGAAACAAGCATTAAAATATGCGAAAGTGCCGAATCCATATGCCACCAATATTCCTCATTGTGGCTTACCCACCCGACGTGGGATTCTGTCTAATGCCCGGGTGCGGGGCTGGTCACAGGTGGGGACGAATACTGTGGGGGACTTCTTTTTAGATGGTAATTTGATGCCCCACGACGAGTTTGTGCGCACTAACGCAGTGCCAGATTCTTTGTTTCTCATACACGCGGCGATCACACAATATATTCGAAAGTACTGGCTAGTGGACCAGAAAGAACCCCCTACATTTCAATTGATGCGGTCCATACACATAATGGGGCACGGATGCCATCTTGTTAGGTGGATGTACCGAGGACTGAGGGAGCACCTAAATACACCACTATTATCTCTACGACAGAAATGGGAAGTGGCACTGACACGGGAATTAGAGGATAGGGAATGGAGCTCTGCCCTAGAGCATCCTCGAAGGGTGTCCCGTAACTTCAGGCTAAACACTATACAGCTATTAATATTACACAGGGCCTATCACACACCGCTAGCAATTCAGAGAATGTATCCCGCTGCCTCTGTGGACTGCCCCAGATGTTCTCATCAACCCACAGATTTTATCCACATGTTGTGGACGTGCCCTACATTGGGGAGGTTTTGGTCTGAGGTCACCCGAGGTCTATCCCAACTGACAGGCCGCTCTCCTTGGACTACTATGGAGGCGTGTTTGTTGGGCCTTTTCCCTCTCCCGAAGAAGGCGACATTGCTGCGCCGTTTTGCGGGCTTAGCTTTGATGCTCGCCAAATGATTAATTCACATCGCTGGAAATCCCGCACTGCGCCACGAGAGGGCAAAGGGAGGGAGGAGGTCATCAGATAGGCTGTGGTCGAGGGGGAAGCGCTTCGGCGTGAAGAAATTAGGGGATTGAGAAAGAAGCCAATCTCTCTTGACTGGGCTCAGTTAGTAGAGCAGTTTAAAGCAGAAATGGACGAGGACATAGAGCCCCAGGATCCACTAGCAGACTAAACAAACAGAGCCTGATTCTCAAATGGGTTGCGGCCTGGACGTACGAGGTTATGTTAAATTAAATTAATTTTATAATGCGCACAGCTACCCAACAGCTGGTATCCCCCCCTCCCTATTTATTCCCCGTTCCTGGCCCTTCCTCTCCCCTACCCCTCTCCTGAGTTCTCTCTCTCAGTATTAGTATATTTGCCCCATAGGGCATCCTGCCCAGACGGGGGCGATTGGATAGAAGCGGCAAGGTTTAAAGTTAACTTGTTATTTGGGTGGGTTGTATCGTGGGTGGGATTATAGGGGTTGGTTTCCGGGGAAGATAAAAGACAATTGACAGTTATAATCATGTATAATGTTTCATGCAATTTGGTTTCAAGGTACATCCTTAGCCCAATTGAAGATAAATACAACATGCTTATTTACTCAAACACTTTATACGTATGAAGACACAAATACTGCTGTATACTGGACCTCTATAAATTTAATAGAGACAAAAGAAATCTCAATAAAAATTGTGTTAAAAAAAAAAAAAAAAAACACCCCTCATCAGCCAGGCTAGCTTGAATCCAGTGGCAAAGTGAGCAAGATTCCTTTAGGTGTCTTGGATGCCCACATGCCTTTGAAGGTTCCTGTATGGCGCACAGGCATGGACGTTGCAGCAGACAAGCAGGGCAACGAGATCAGGAGCAGCCAGAGTCTTCCCAGATGTAGCCTTGATGCCCAGAGCGAAGTCCAGTGAAGTACAGAGTGCCCAGACAGTTGAAGTGGTGTCTGAAATGTATCTTGTCCCACGACGAATCTAGGGACCCACCACACATAAACCCTTAAATACCTTAAGGAAAGGGTTGGGACGATTTAGGGGTCCCTCCCTAAGGAGGGGCTGGACAAGGGGGGAGGATACTCCCCTGTCCTTTGTCCAGTTTTGCGCTAGAGCGGGAGCCAACGGCTCCCTGAACTGGACTATGCATGGAGGGCACCAAGTGTGTCCTGCCTGCAGACTATGTGGAGCTGGCAAGCGCCCCCACCCTGCCCCAATACACAAAACCCTGCCTGAGAGGTGGTCACACCTCCCTGTGACAGGATACCAATTGTTCTGCCTTCCCCTGCTCAAGCTTGGCTCAGGAGCAGGAGGGCAGAAACCGGTCTCTGGCCGGCAGCAGCCCTATCTTGCTGTCCAGGTCTGGAAGACTGGTACCGGGAGCACCGAGGGCCTCCCAAAGGAGCTTTACGGTGCATGGAATCATACCTTCAACATGTTTGATATCAAACATAATAGGATTCGTTACAACCAGTTTCGAGATGGTCATCGCGTAATGACGAGGTGCCCCTCTATATGTTAAATGGCTGTCTCACTTACAACCCGGGAGAATGACTCCGTAGGTTGTAGGGGTGTCCTGCTCATGTAGGGGCACCCTCACACTTAGAACCGAGCACCCTGCCTTCAGGATTGAAAGGCCTGCCTTAGGGGTGACTTATAGGTTTTAAGTGCAGTGACCTTAGATATAGGGAAACCTATATCTTTCATAAGTGGTGCTAGCACCAGCTTACACAGGCTGCAATGGCAGGCCTGTAGTTACAAATTGAGTGGTCTCCCATGGGTGGCATAAAACATGCTTCAGCCCATGGGGGACCCCTGGTGTACCTGTGCCCTGGGTACCTTAGTACCACATACTAGGGACTGATAAGGTTACACCCTTGGTGTACCTATGCCCTGGGTACCTTTGTACCATATACTAGGGGCTGATAAGGTTACACCTGTGTCCAATCTGGGATGTACCCAAGTACTTACCAAACCAATTTAGGGGAGAAAGCACAGAGACTGGGGTCCTGATTAGCAGGATCCCAGTCAGACTAGTCAGAAACAGCATTACATCAAGCAAAAAGTGGGGGTAACCATAAAAGCAGGTCCTACTTGCCTACACCACCTTTTTGCCTTTATGTCTTTTTTCCACCCAAACTTAACCTTTTGCCTCCTTTATGCCCCCATAAACATGTATTCCCCCGCCTAAACTTAGCCTTTTACCTTCTTTTTGCCTCCATGTCTTTTTTCCGCCTAAACTTAACCTTTTGCCTCCTTTTTGCCTACATAAACAGTCTTTTTTCCCTGCCTAAAGATTAACCTTTAACCTCCATAAACAGTCTTTTTTCCCGCCTGAACTTAACCTTTTGCCTCCTTTTTGCCTCTATATACAGTGTTTTTTCCCACCTTGTTTGCCTCCTTTTTGCTTTCATAACCTTCTTTTTCTCCCGCCTATACGTGCCCTTCTCTCCCACCCCCCAATTGTGACAATTTTTCTCTTGTTTTATGAAACGCATCTTTTTCCTATGACACTTAACCTCTCTTCCCCTTACCACTTCTCGCCTTCTCCTAACCCCACCGAGCGTCCCGCTCCCTCCCAGGAACCTAATTAATGGAGGCTGCTGCTTGGGTACACGCAGCAGGCGCATCGCTGGTGCAGCACTGGCAAGCCAAAAGCAAGCTCATCTGTTCTTGGACCGCGCCCAGGATCAGGACTCTGCAATCTCTAACCACCCACAGCTACTCCAGAGCTGAGTTAACTGCCCTGATCCCAGGACCTTGCAGTGACCTCTGCAGCCTCACTTCCCCTCGATCAACAGCTGGACCCTTCTCGTGCCAACACTGCCGATTCTCCTGCATTGTCTAATGCCTAACCCCCCTTGGAACCCAGCCCATACCCATTGACAAAAGAGAAATACACGCCTCCTGATCAAAGCCCGATCACTCCACAAGCACGCCTTAGAGTTCTGGGACACCATCACCTCCCTCACCCCAACGTCATCTTACTCACCGAAAAAAGGCTCAACCCCGCTTCTGCACCAAACATCGCCACCACCACTCCCAGAGTCTACAAGATCATACACCGAGACAAAGTCAACAAACACGGAGGTGGTATGGCCATCATCCGCAAACACTCCTTCCACTGCACAGCAGCCGCTGACAACACCACACTTATCATGGAACCCCTGAATTTCAAACTCAACACAGACAGCAAGTCCATCATCAGGGGAACCCTGACATACAGGTCACCAGGACAACGCTTCGCCTATTAAAAGGACATCTCAGACTTCCTAGCCTTCCCCATCCCATCCCATCCGTACCGAGAACTTCATCTTCCTCAGAGACCTCGATTTCCACATCGACGACCCGAGCAACGCCAACATAGCAAACTTAATAGAGCGCATGAATAACATCAGCCTCACCCAAATCGTCACCTACCCCACGCACATAGCTCTACACACTTTGGGCCCGATCTTCACAGCCAGCAATAGAATCAAATACAGCCACACCTCAGAGATCACCTGGTCTGACCACTCAATCGTCCACTTCTCCATCTCCAATACCCTTAACATCGCCACCGACCAGACCAGCACCATCCATAGGAGCTAGAGCAAAGTAACAGAAAATCCATAGACCAACACCCTCAAGCAACTTCATCAGTAAGGAATTCACCACCATCCTCAACTCATCCATCACCTCTGCATCCTTCCCAGAAGGACGGAAACACGCACAATTTAAATCTCTGCCAAAAAAAATCACTGCTGACCCAGAAGAACTCAAGAACTACCGGCCCATCTCCCTGCTCCTGAAAGCAATAAACAGACAACTCTCCAACCACCCAGAGATCAACATCCTCCTGGATCCATCTTAATTGGGATTCCGCGCTAATCACAGCACAGAAATCGCTCTAACCGCAGCCACAGATGACATCCGATCTCTCCTACACCAGGGAGAAACCGCAGCCCTGATCCTCTTCGACCTCTGCATTCGCCTTCGACACCCTGTTACACTATACCCCCCTACACGGACTCCCATCAGCTGGGGATCCAAGGAAATGCCCTTAAATTGACCGGAAGAACTCAGAGCATCCACCTCACGCCTTAAATCTCAGGTCCAAAGAACACCATCTGCGGCGTTCCCTAAGGGTCCTCACTGAGTCTAATCCTGTTAAATACATACATGGCACCTCTGGCCACGCTGGTCAATCCTACGGTATGAACATCATATCATAAGCTGACTACGCTCAGCTCATTTTCTCTCAAACCCTACTAAAACCAAAACCATTTTCCACAGGGGCATGACCAGCAAACCCAGCAGAATGCAAAATAAATGCCTTAAGCTCAACACCGACAAAACAGAGGTCCTCATCTTCGTGAGCAATACCTCCCCATGGGACGACTCCTGGTGGCCAGCGGAACTGGGCCCCTCGCCCACTCCCATAGACCACAACAGAAACCTCAGCATCATACTCAACAAGATCACCATGAAGAAGCACACAAACGCGGTCTCCTTAGCCTTCTTCCTCACACTACACATGCTCCGGAAAATATTCAAATGGCTCACCAAAAACACCAGATGCACAGTCACCCAAGCCCTCGTCACCAGGTGCCTGGACTACAGAAACTCCCTCTACATAGATATCGCCTCACAACTACTGAGCAGACTGCAAACCATCCAAAATGCTGCGGCCAGGCACATCTTCGAGAAGAGCCCACATCACCCGCCCCCACCTCAGAGCGCTCCACAGGCTCCCCGTCCAAAAAGATGTCAGTTCAAGCTGCCGACCCACGCCTACAAGGCCCTGCTGTCAGAAAGTGCCCTCTTTTTGCATGGTTGCCCCCACTTTTTGCTAAACTGCTGATGTGCTTTGACTGAGTGTGCCCCTGGTTCCTGCCAACCAGGTACCCAGGGCCTATGTTCTTTCCCTAAACTGCATTGAAAACAAAACCCAATTGGCACTCTTTGGCCACAGGTCAGTCCCTTGTAAATGGTAGCACAGGTAACAAGGGCCCTGTGGCCAGGGAAGGCCTCTAAGGGCTACAGCACTTATTGTGCCATGCTTAGAGGCCCTGTACCTTTACACACACACACTGCCTTTGCAGGCTGTGTGTTTTGGTGCAGAACAAAATGAAGAGTCAACATGGCACACATCCCTGTGTGCCATGCCTACAACCCACTGCCCTGGCATAGGTCAGCCAACCCTCTAGCTGGGTGCACTATACCAGTGGTGAGGGTACAGGTGCATGAGCCCTGTACCCCTTCAGTGTCTAAGCCAATTCTTAGACATTGTAAGTGCAGTAATGCCATTAAGAGTATATGGTACTGGGAGCTTGTCAATACGAACTCCACAGTACCATAATGGCTTTACTGAAAACTGGGAAGTTTTATCTCAAACTTCTCAGCACATTAAACCCAAACTGATGCCAGTGTGAGATTTAATGAAAAATGCACAAAGAGGGCATCTTAGAGATGCCCCCTGAAAAACGACCTAACACTAGTGTCCAGCCTGAGTGGCTGCTCGCCAGCTACCACCACCAGACATGTTTCTGGACCCCTGGGTCGAGAGCCTGCTGCTCTCGGGGGTCTGAAACTATGCACATCCTGGGAGGAGGTGCCAAGATTCCTCCCCCAAGATGGGCAGGGTCCACGAAGGGGAAGCTTCAAAGGCTTGCCACCTTTGTGAGCTTCCCCAGGCCTTTTGCTGCTTCCAGCAACTGGCCCCCACCGGTTCTGACCCCCACTTTGGGCGGGAGAATCGGCAGGGAAACCAAGTGAGGAAGGGAGGTGTGCCCACCTTTGCCAACCCCACCCAGGTGGGGGAGGAGAGGTGAAGCACAACTCTCAGTCCCCGCCATCTTGCAGATGGGGGGACCCAGCCAACCAGAGTGAGGCATATGGCCCCCTCCCACTGGAGGGTGGCATAATAGGGGGTGTACCCACCCCAAGGAAGGGACCCATGGGTCCCAACCTTTACCTATCTGTAACGCCCCTAAATCTAGTATTTAGGGGCAACCCTGAACCTTGCCTCCTCAGACAAGAACCGACTAAGAAGGAAAGAAGAAGAAGGACCGAAGAAGCTGTGCTAAAGCTAAGAAGAGGAGGACAGACTTGGCCCCAGCCCCACCGGCCTGTCCCCACCTCAAACCTGCCGAAGCGAAATCCCAGGGTGTCCTGCAGCCAGCAACCTCAAGAACCCAGAGGACCTGCCCTGCCTTCCACAGAAAAGACTGTCTCCCGTGAGCACCGGATTTGCTCACCCACAGACTCTGGCCAAATCCGCGAGTCTGCACCACTCTGCACCCAACGCCCACGGCCGGAGTTCGAGTGGCCCAACACCACGAGGAGGTCTCCCCAGCGATCCTGACCAGAGATCTGGTGATCTCTGATCTGCCTCGAAACTCCCAGCGAAGCCTGCAGCCTCTTTCTGGAGGATCCCCCCCCCCCCGACCGCGACCGTAGCTGGTAAAAGAAACCCGACTCCTAAAGACACCCCTGCAACCGAAGTCCCACTGACTTGGGTGGCCCAACCGACAGTGTCCCAGCATCCCCAGGCCTCCAAAAATACCTCTCCAACCGGTGGTCACCTCCAGAAGATCTCCGTCCCAGAGCCTACAGTCTTTGTTAAAACCAGAGAATCCCCATTGAAATCAACAGGGCACCCAACACCAAACCCACAACCTGCACCCAGCCGTCCCTGCACCGCTGCAAGTGTACTTTGGGTGCTAAAATGGATCCCCCCTTTGCCCCGAGCTAAACCCCAGGTGCTTTTCTCCCACAACCTTGTGACCTGCTCGTGAGCAGTCACCAACCGGAGGCCCTCTATCCCAAATTGGATAACATTGGGCCTCAGCACTCTGCACCCGGCCGCCCTAGTGCCGCTGAGGGTGCTTTGAGAGTGCATCCTCGACCCTGGGGGAACCCTGGTTCTAACCCCAGAATACCAACTCCCACAAACTTGTACTTACTTGCAAACCGTTAACTTCATTTTTCTCCATAGGAATACATTGACTGTTTTTCCTAAAAATTGTTGTGTGGAGTTGGTTTTGTAAGGCACTTTGAAAAACTGCAAATAACTAAAAACTGCTTACTTACCTTCTCTCTAGGAAATGTCCCAGTGTGATATCTAGGTATATCACACTGAGTAGAAAAAGTAATCCAGAAAGTAATCTGTAAAGCAATCCAAAGTAATCGAACAGTAATTTCCACTGTATTGAAAGCATTTACAAACCTGTAACAAAGTCATTTTCGTTCAGCTTGCTTGTATTGTTCAACCTGCCTTGAAAATTATCATATACACTTAACTGTGCCAGGCTTGCTTGGTTCTAGGAAATAAATATAACTAAATAATATTTTTATACAAATCAAGTTCAGTCTTTGAGTGTGTGCCATCATTTGCTGATTGAGTATGTACAACAGATGCTTCACACTACCCTCTGATAAAACCTTACTTCTTGCCCACACTACCACAAATAGATAGATTAGAAAGCCTCTGTGCCACGGAATCCCATAAGGCATTAAAAAACCTACCTATAACACAAGTAGTGTTAAGAGATCTCAAAGCCGAGCTTACAGAAGAACATATATTCCTCCCACAACTCTCTAACCATCTGGATACCTAGCCTGATGCAACTTAAGGACAGGCATTCCGTTCAGAAGAAGCTGTAGCAGCTTGAACCACCAGTATTTTTGTAGTAGGATGACTCCGGAGACAATGAGGATCTCCCAAGGCAGGACAATGCCTATGGCCCACAGCTCGGTCAACTGATGCTCCTGACACAGGCTTTGCCCAAGCTCCCAAAAGAAGTTCAAACAGAGACTCATTAAAAGGGGGCACGGGTTCCACCCCCATCTCACCTTGATGAAGAAAATTCAACAAGAGATCTGTGGATAACTCCACTAAGGGAAATTGACAATCCAACACCACAACTGCCCTTTTAAATACTTCAGCCAAAGAGGCACTTTCCTCGATTGCCATACCAGGTGGGGAAAGTAAATCTGAAACCGGGGAAGCCTCTAATGCACTAACCTCACCCAGTACAGTCATCCAATTCTCAACCACAGGAGGCTGGACAACATCATGCAAAGGATTTTCACCCTCAACATTTTCCCTTTCAGTTTCCAAACTGTGCATTCACGTTGACGAGGGCTAAAAAACACCAGAAAGAGAGCCAAAAGAAGCCGGCACCGTGCCGACGCCGCTGCAGTGTCATGTTGTCATTGGTAATAGGATCAACGTCTAGCGATGCCGCTATTGCCGGCGACTGGGCACCCATGTGCCAGAGTCTGTGTCGACCAACGTCGCCGACTTCAGCGGCTGAACGGACGCCGAAGGTGTGAAGCCCAAAGGCTTGTGCAGTGGCGCCGTCTCGAATCAGACAACAGATTCAGAGACCCCAACTGACATCGAAGGCGAAGCTGCCTGGGAAGACCCAGCCAGGTTATCTCATGCCTCCTTGGTGCCAGAGGGCACACCAGAGGGAGACTGAAGCCCAAAAACCTTTTGCAGGAAAAAATAATATTCTGAATTTGGGCTAGAGTCGCCCCGGCTCCAGGATACTTTGGGAGGTGCAGGGAAGACTTGTCGGAGCCTTCCCTGATGTCGACACAGGCGACCCCTCACCCGAACAACTCCTCAACGGGTTTCTGTACTCGATGAGGACTGACGACGATGTGGTTTCTCAGAAAAGCGTGCCACCAGGAGTTTCATACAGCATTCTTTTAATGCCTTCGGACGAAGACGCTGGCAGGAATCGCACTCCTCAGAGTAGTGGTGTTCTCCAAGGCACCATAAACGTAGAGTATGCAGATCCGTGATCGACATCTGTCTATCACAAGTTACGCAGGGTTTAAACCCAGGCGACATCATCTGAAGATGGCACACTGTTCTCTCGACAAGACGTCGAGATGGGCCTAAAAAACAGCCCTTAACCGCTCCGGATCAACGTTGCAAGCGTGGAAAATAAGGAACTGTCATCAGCGCGTCTGTGAGGGAGTTTTATGGACTCGGGCGATGTTGCATCCGGTGGGCGACGTCGCAGCCGGTGGGCGGCGTCGCAGCCGGTGGGCGGCGTCGAAGCCGGTGGGCGGCGTCGCAGCCAGTGGGCGGCGTCGCAGCCAGTGGGCGGCGTCACAGCCAGTGGGCGACGTCACAGCCAGTGGGCGACGTCACAGCCAGTGGGCGACGTCACAGCCAGTGGGCGACGTCACAGCCAGTGGGCGACGTCGCACAATGCCCTTTGCTGGCGCGCGGACGTGTTGTGGGAAAACATTTCCAGATCCAGTCTTGCGCCTAGGGATGATTCTAAAGTAAGGAATCTGCGGCTAGATGTCTCAATCAGATATGTTTACTCTATCCATAAGCCTTTATAAGAGCAAATATTCTTAGAAAACAAGCTGCGACCATGGAATGAATTAAAATTGATGTATGCTAGACAATCTACATACTGAAAACATTGCTGCCAAACATACGCTACATTTCAATGGATAAGGAAATATGTGATATAGCCAAGTGCGCCAGCTAAACAATTCTAGCTCCCCAGATCCTTAATAATAGCTAACTTAAATGTAACAAGAGGCACTATGAGTAAGGATAAAGAATATTTTTGTATTCTCTCTTTGCCACATGAAGGGTGATCTGAATGTACTGTCTTCAAATTTTAGAAATTATGTGCTCCCTTTTTTATTGATTGACATCGTATGTCCTGCTGCTTCCAGCAAGTCTACACGAGTTAAAGCGTAGCAGACACAAGTTCTAACACCAAGGAAAAGCAATGAACTATGTTGAGAACTTGTGGTCAATGAGTAATGTATTACCTGTAAGGCGTGCACAATTATAAATTGTTCGAACAATGAGTTTGAAAGGTTTTTTTTTACAAGGACAGTTCAGAGCAAGAATAATCAATAGACGGCACAGTTTAACTAAATTCGGAGTAGCAGACCAACACTTCCTAGAGGGTGACTGACAACCTTCAAATGGGCTGTATTCAAACATGGTATTAGGGTAGTTTAAAGGAAGCTCATTTACCTAGTACTGGTGCCCTTCCCCACAAGAAGGAGCTCGTGTAAACTAACCACCTGTGGAAGAATTAATGATACATTGTTATTAAGAGATGTGGGGTGTGTCCCACATACGCAAGATACCAACTGATAGGCAGCGCACCCAACCAAAGGCCATGGAAGATAAAATGCACATAAGGGGATGAGCGTAGTAATATTGTGGAATGTTAAGGGTGTTAATGTTGTGATCAAAAGGCAAAGAATATAGTCATGCCCGAGATGAAGAGGTGCGCAAATAATAATGTTACAGAAGGATGGAGGGTGAGAGGAGGAGGAAGGTGAGTTGAGGCAGAAGGAGTATAGAAGGACGACGATGGAGGGTGAGTGTAGGATGAGGAGGAGTGTGGAGGTTGAGTGAAGGAGGACAATGACGAGGAGGGTGAAGGAGGAGGAATCGGGTGGTGGTGAAGAGTGGATCTCGAGTGGAAGAGGGGGAAGGTAAGGGGAGCAGGAGGAAAAGGTGGTGCAGTGGTGTGCGTGTTTTCCATCGCTGTGAGTGGGCCTAGCACAACTCTGTCAAAATATTTACAAAAATTCTAGCTGGACTACACCTGCGAAAACAATTAAATTAACGGAAAGTGTACCTATTATTAGACCCGATATCACTGCACTTGCTAAGGTCACCAGTGCACTAATAAGCAACACCACCATACAATATCTGATGATGCTAAATATATGAAAATATAATTTCCAATGAAAACATTTTTAAAATTTGTAATTATAAATCACAACTTAGAAAGTGTCTTGGGTAGTCTATAAAGACCTATACAAAAGATCAATCACAGTTAATACAAGAACAACCTTAAATTAATGGATAGTGAGAACTTATCACCAAGAGTTATTTAATGTCATACCTTCTGGAGTTCACCGACAATAACACTGAAATGGTGTTCACACAACAGTTTCCATAAAGCCAACGCCTGGCATGTTTTACGAACAAGCTGCTGGATCCATTGAAGGGAAATTTTCTCATTCAACTGAGCCTCCGCTACAATACAAAGAAATATAAAAGTTAGTTTTCCAATCCCCAATTGAATATCGAATTTACAAGCAAAATAATTTCTGTCTTATTGAAGAGAGTAGGTGGCAATATAGGACGAATAATTTAAACAGAAGACACAGCTGTAAACTAGATGCTTGTTATTAGTCTGCCTTAAAAGCTGTTGGGTTCATTACAATGAACAGGCAATTGCATTTTTCCACTATCCTTAAGAGATGTTATACTCTGTAAGGCTGTAGCAAAGTGTAAGAGATGGAATCAGAGTAGTACTGCCAATTATACACGAAACAACTTGCATGGAATAGTCAACTGGAAATGTGAAAAGGGTAGCTTAATTCCCCCCCATAATTTAAGATGTAATCGAATTCAAGTGTCTGAATATAATCTAGGAATATACTGTAAAAGAGAATGAGAACTCTTTTAGGCTATCTGCACGTGTGTCTTATCCCCCCGTAGCTCAGATATTTTTAGACTTATGTAACCTGTTCTTACTGTGATACTTCCTCTGGAGCTCTTGCTGTGCTTGCTGAGAACTTCCGACATCGGGGCGGATGAATCCCAGCAGTCTGTGTTGCATGTTGGCAGGTGTACTGAAGCTGTTTTAAAAAAAAACAAAAAAAACATCAAGCAATATAAATAAAGTTATGCGGAGGATACCAGAGAAGGCCAGCCCTAGCGCCATCTCTAAGCAAGGTCATAGAGGTAACCATAGACTATGTTTTGGCCACTGCGCTGAAAAGACCCACAGACTAAGACCCTGCTTCCTTTGAGGGTCCTTAGAAATACACCAGCTGACCTGTTTACAGCATCTGTACGTTTTTAGGCTTCAGAAGGAGAAACAAGACTTGGGAGATGTCTTGCCTAACAGGTAGACAACAGGCAGTGGCCATGTCACCTTTCATTTCTCACAGTAGCTACATAAAGCATGGGGTCCCGCAGGGTTCAGCTAGAAGTCCCATTCTTTTTAATCTTTATCTGCGCCCACTCATGTCCATCATTAAATCCTTTGGTATTGAAGTGGTTAATTAAGCAGATGATACTCAACTCGCCTTCTCATTTGAAGGGAATCAAGCAGTATCTTTGGAAAAATTTCACAGCTGTATGCGCGAAACTGCAGGATGGCTCAGGGAGAACTCGCTACAATTTAATGGAGACAACACCGAGGTTATATACTGTACAGCAAAGAAAATACCCCGTCCACTGCCAGTGGATTTTTGGCCAGATCCAACGAACAATCCACTGCGGCTAGCCAAGACACTGCGTAACTTGGGGGTATTACTGGACAGTAATCTACAGCTAGACTCACAAGTGAACAAAACAGTGAGTACCTGCATATCTCTACTCCGAGTTTAACGGAAAATACTCCCATTTTTATCAATCTCGGCCAGACCCCAGGTGATAAGGAGTATCATCATGAGCAGATTGGACTATTGTAATGCCCTGCTTCTTGGAGCACCGGCGGCTCTAATAAAAAAAGTTGCAAAGAATACAAATAATCGCGGCTAAGCTAGCATTAAAAAGACAACGCAGATCCTCTGCGTCGCTAGCTTTAAGGGATCTCCAGTGGCTGCCTATTTTGCAAAGAATTCAATTTAAAGCACTTTGCATTGTTCATAAGGCGGTACACAAAATGGGGCCTAAACCATTACAGAGAATGTTTAATTGGTTCTCCCCAGCCAGAAATCTCCGCTCTTCAGCAGCCTACTTAGTATCTACCCCACGAGTTAAGAAAACCCGGCTGGGAGGTAGATCATTTAGTTATGCAGACTCAAGACTATGGAATGAACTACCAAGTGAGCTCAGACAAACTGACGATTTGCTGCAATTTAGAAAGAAGCTAAAGACCAGGCTCTGGCCAAGAGAATAGCCTTGAGAGACCTGTCCGTCGTGATCTCAAAATTACAGCCTGCACAGTGTCTTCAGGTAATCCCAGCGCCAGGATGCCCGTTGGGTGACAGCCGCGCTATATAAATGCAACTTACATTACATTTCACTATCCTCTTGTGGGCACTGCTCAAGTGCCAGAGCATCTCCCTGTTAAACCACTGATGCAGAGATGAAACTCAAGGATAGGTTTGACATTAACTTCAAGCCCCTCAAGCTGCTACTTTCATCGGCGATAGGGCAGCACTTTTTGAAAGAATTTCACCTCACAGTATAAAGTGTAAGAGAAGTAGATTCAGATGCTCGCTGCTTTCTACCCTTCTCATAGTGCAGCACAGTTGACACCACTAGTTAGTGCTATAAAAATAACTAGAGTAAAAACAACAAACTGTCCAGGAATAACTACATACTCGGCAGTCAATTAGTCTCTTTTCTCCTAGTCGTCATTTCCAAGGTCTAAGTCTCCTATTGCATTCCCAAATTACCCCTGTGCCATGCGTAAACATTAAAAACTCAAAACTACATTGCAGGACTAATAAGATGCTTTGCCACAGTACCCTCACTAATTACATTGCCACAAACGCAGGCATGGGAGAAATAGAAGTAACTTATAGGGAACATGCATAGACATTGCGCATAAAAAAAAAAAGCCGAAAAGAAAGCTTACCATGTTAACAGTTGTCTGTTCTTGAGCTACTGTTACATACTTTTTATAAATAAAATGTAGGATTGCAGTAAACCTTTAGTACACAAATAAAAAATATCTACCTACTCTAAGAATGCCCAGGTAACACCCATATGGCATTTTTCATGAGTACTCTGTTTTTTATCTCCACTGAGGGAAGGTCAAGCAAATCTGCTGCCCTTCTTATAACCATTGCAAAGCGGCAGATTCCTCTATAGAGGGGCCAGGTGAAGAGGTGAGGCCAGTGTTAGGCGTGGTATGAAGTTCACTGGGCTCTTAGAGGTCTAGAAATAGGTTCATGTTGTCATATAGTCATGATGAATCATTGCCGTCATCATCTTATGGCTCTGGATCTGAGAATCTGTAGTGCAATGGAAGCATATCAGAATAGGGTTGCACGAGTGGTTGAAGTAGCCACAACGTCGAACGAGGTAGTGGTGGATTTGCTTCCATGTCCGAGACTATGGGGCCTTACTCCAGTGTCAATGCCGGCGTCAATGCATGGGGCCCTGGAGCAGGTTTTGGTACTGAATGGGGAGTAGGACCAAGCAGTGGCACCGGAGTAGGGAAGAGACCCCGGAACAGGGTCGAGAAGTGCAGTCGGAATAGGGGACTGATCTGCCAGCAGTAAACCAACTGGAGGCCTCCTTAGATCCATGGAGCCCAAAAGCGCACCAGTGGGATCCAGAAAGGTACCAAAGATCTGCCACATAGCCGTCTTGAAGACTTGAATCTGTTATGGCCTCGTCAATGGCCCAGGGAACACGAACTGGATTAACATTTGGACGGGAATCGGTTAACATTGGGGGACCGAGACTTAATGGTGCTGAGATGTCCAGGCAACTACTCCTGATGATTAGCAAGAAGATAAGGAGCCATGTTTCACCTTTTCCAGGGCGGAACAGATCGGATGCGAAGTTGCACAATGCCACCTACCAGCACACGAGGGGATTGCAGAGTCAAATACTCTGGATACAGTCCGACACATGGGGGTATTTACAAGATACTGAATCTGCAGTTAGAAGTATCCATCAGAAAGACCAATTTCTAAAGAATCCCTAAAATGCTATTTCACGGCCCTAAATCCCTCAGAAGCAGTCATAACAGAGTCCTAGCACTGGATACCACAAGCTGCAGGAGTGACTTCCATGGGGAATAAAATGGGCTTAAAGGGGGCACTAAACAAGGTAGGGGGAGACACAACAGGAAGAACACAAAAAGCTAGAAAGTCATATAACTGTTGAAAGAAACTTTAATCTGGCGGAATACCTCACTGTGGTAACACACCACCAAATATAGACTAGATAGAGACCAGTCAGCACAGATCAAACCACAAATTAAGCAGGCATAAAATGAGGAAGCAGTGTGACTTGGAAGACACAGACACTTTCTCCTGCCTGCTGCCCTGCCTCAGACAGATTCAAACCACCTACTTCCCCACATATGCCAATAAACCTGAAACACTGTGCATCATCCTAGCAGACCAGCCAGACAGAAATAGCGGTGAGGGCAACAAAATACACATGTGAAAATCACTGAAAAGACAGTGCATAAAACATGGACTTGAAGAGAGCCTGGAAATTGAAGTGACCACTACTAGACAAATGTTAATATTTAAAGTATTAACGTGATTACTTCAGCCTCACTTGTTGACCAATAAAGCGTGCAGCATTGCAGTGGAAGACGTGTAAAGAAGAAACCTATTCCAACTTTGAAGAGACAATGACGTGAACAGGTAGCAAGCCCAGTTTGCTTCATTACATATCTGAAACCAGAGCAATATTCAGTTCAAAGGATTGCACCAGCACACTTGTTATTCATTACCGCTCAAGTGGTGTATCAAGTTCAAATCAGTAAAAATGCATATACACACTAGCGTAAGGAGAGATTAATTGTTAAGGCAACTTCCATTTGTGATAATGGAAGCCCCTGCAAGAGCAGAAACGCTGGCCAGTACAAGAGCAGTTACAAAGACTTACATGTTAAGATTGTACCAGACTAGCATGAAGGAGGTCATGTACTGAAATGACATCTACTTTAATTTGTTCTAACAAAAACACATCAGGTTAATTACTACTTCGCTTCATTAAGCACTGTACATGAAATTTTACCTTGGGTTCCCAAGTGATCCTGCAGCAAACTGAGAGTTTCTATCCAGAAATTCCTGCAAACCTTTCAGTTCCTGAAGCACAGACTCCAGCAAATAAGGTGGGACACTGCTATCCAGCTGCAGAAAACAAAATACAGATTTAATCTTTATAAGGTCAAGTACTTGAAATAATTAATGCGTTAGTTAACATATAGCAGTACCAGAGAGCAATTTATTGCCTTCAAATTCTAAAAATTCTTACGCTATGAAGACTTCCTTTGTTGCTAATCAGAAAGCACCAAATCTCTCTTCCAACATGATTTACACTGCAAAAATACCAGGCCATTCTATGCTTAACGTGTTGAATATTCTGTAGTTCCAGTAGCATCGGGAAAGGGTTGGCGGGTGGGAAAGAGCAGCACCGGGAAAGGGTGGGCGGGGGGGGGTATTGAAAGCAGCACCGGGAAAGGGTGGGCGGGGGAAAAGCAGCACCGGGAAATTGTGGGCTGGGGGGGGGTGAAAGCAGCACCGGGAAAGGGTGGGCGGGGGGGAGAAGCAGCACCGGGAAAGGGTGGGCGGGGGAAGCAGCACCGGGAAAGGGGTGGGTGGGGGGGGGAAAGCAGCACCGGGAAAGGGTGGGCGTGGGGGGGGGAAAGCAGCACCGGGAAAGGGTGGGCGGGGGGGGGGGAAGCAGCACCGGGAAAGGGTGGGCGGGGGGGGGGGAAAGCACAGCACCGGGAAAGGGCGGGCGGGAGGGGAAGCAGCACCGGGAAAGGGTGGGCGGGGGGAAAAGCAGCACCGGGAAAGGGTGGGCAGGGGGAAAAGCAGCACTGGGAAAGGGCGGGGGGAAAAGCAGCACCGGGAAAGGGTGGGCGGGGGGGAGAAGCAGCACCGGGAAAGGGTGGGCGGGGGGGAAAGCAGCACCGGGAAAGGGTGGGCGGGGGGGGAAAGCAGCACCGGGAAAGGGTGGGCGGGGGGAAAGCAGCACCGGGAAAGGGTGGGCGGGGGGAAAGCAGCACCGGGAAAGGGTGGGCGGGGGGAAAGCAGCACCGGGAAAGGGTGGGCGGGGGAAAGCAGCACCGGGAAAGGGTGGGCGGGGGGGAAAGCAGCACCGGGAAAGGGTGGGCGGGGGGAAAGCAGCACCGGGAAAGGGTGGGCGGGGGGAAGCAGCACCGGGAAAGGGTGGGCGGGGGGAAGCAGCACCGGGAAAGGGTGGGCGGGGGGGGAAAGCAGCACCGGGAAAGGGTGGGCGGGGGGAAAGCAGCACCGGGAAAGAGTGGGCGGGGGGGAAAGCAGCACCGGGAAAGAGTGGGCGGGGGGAAAGCAGCACCGGGAAAGAGTGGGCGGGGGGGGGGGGAAAGCAGCACCGGGAAAGGGTGGGCGGGGGGGGGAAGCAGCACGGGGAAAGCAGCACCGGGAAAGGGTGGGCGGGGGTGAAAGCAGCACCGGGAAAGGGCGGGCGGGGGGGAAGCAGCACCGGGAAAGGGCGGGCGGGGGGGAGCAGCACCGGGAAAGGGCGGGCGGGGGGGAGCAGCACCGGGAAAGGGCGGGCGGGGGGGGAAGCAGCACCGGGAAAGGGCGGGCGGGGGGGAAGCAGCACCGGGAAAGGGCGGGCGGGGGGAAGCAGCACCGGGAAAGGGTGGGCGGGGGGGGAAGCAGCATTGGGAAAGGGTGGGCGGGGGGGAGCAGCATTGGGAAAGGGTGGGCGGGGGGGGAAAGCAGCACCGGGAAAGGCAGCACCGGGAAAGGGTGGGCGGGGGGGGAAAGGCAGCACCGGGAAAGGGTGGGCGGGGGGGGAAAAGCAGCACTGGGAAAGGGTGGGCGGGGGGAAAAAGCAGCACGGGGAAAGGGTGGGCGGGGGAAAAAGCAGCACGGGGAAAGGGTGGGCGGGGGGAAAAAGCAGCACGGGGAAAGGGTGGGCGGGGGGAAAAAGCAGCACGGGGAAAGGGTGGGCGGGGGGAAAAAGCAGCACGGGGAAAGGGAGGGCGGGGGGAAAAAGCAGCACGGGGAAAGGGAGGGCGGGGGGAAAAAGCAGCACGGGGAAAGGGTGGGCGGGGGGGAAAAGCAGCACGGGGGAAAGGGTGGGCGGGGGGAAAAGCAGCACGGGGAAAGGGTGGGCAGGGGGGAAAGCAGCACGGGGAAAGGGTGGGCGGGGGGGAAAAGCAGCACGGGGAAAGGGTGGGCAGAGGGAAAAAGCAGCACGGGGAAAGGGTGGGCGGGGGAAAAAGCAGCACGGGGAAAGGGTGGGCGGGGGGGAAAAGCAGCACGGGGAAAGGGTGGGCGGGGGGAAAAGCAGCACGGGGAAAGGGTGGGCGGAGGGGGAAAAAGCAGCACGGGGAAAGGGTGGGCGGGGGGGGGAAAGCAGCACGGGGAAAGGGTGGGCGGGGGAGAAGCAGCACGGGGAAAGGGTGGGCGGGGGGGGAAAGCAGCACGGGGAAAGGGTGGGGCGGGGGGAAAGCAGCACGGGGAAAGGGTGGGCGGGGGGAAAGCAGCACGGGGAAAGGGTGGGCGGGGGAAAGCAGCACGGGGAAAGTGTGGACGGGGGAAAGCAGCACGGGGAAAGGGTGGGCGGGGGGAAAGCAGCACAAGGAAAGGGTGGGCGGGGGAAAAGCAGCACAAGGAAAGGGTGGGCGGGGGAAAAGCAGCACGGGGAAAGGGTGGGCGGGGGGGAAAAGCAGCACGGGGAAAGGGTGGGCGGGGGGAAAAGCAGCACGGGGAAAGGGTGGGCGGGGGGGGAAAGCAGCACGGGAAAGGGTGGGCGGGGGGAAAAGCAGCACGGGGAAAGGGTGGGCGGGGGGGAAAAGCAGCACGGGGAAAGGGTGGGCGGGGGGAAAAGCAGCACGGGGAAAGGGTGGGCGGGGGGGAAAAGCAGCACGGGGAAAGGGTGGGCGGGGGGGAAAAGCAGCACGGGGAAAGGGTGGGCGGGGGGAAAGCAGCACGGGGAAAGGGTGGGCGGGGGAAGCAGCACGGGGAAAGGGTGGGCGAGGGGAAGCAGCACGGGGAAAGGGTGGGCGGGGGAAGCAGCTCGGGGAAAGGGTGGGCGGGGGGAAGCAGCACGGGGAAAGGGTGGGCGGGGGAAGCAGCACGGGGAAAGGGTGGGCGGGGGGAAGCAGCACGGGGAAAGGGTGGGCGGGGGGAAGCAGCACGGGTAAAGGGTGGGCGGGGGGAAGCAGCACGGGTAAAGGGTGGGCGGGGGGGGAAGCAGCACGGGGAAAGGGTGGGCGGGGGGAAGCAGCACGGGGAAAGGGTGGGCGGGGGAAGCAGCACGGGGAAAGGGTGGGCGGGGGGGAAGCAGCACTGAGAAAGGGTGGGCGGGGGGAAGCAGCACCGAGAAAGGGTGGGCGGGGGGGAAAGCAGAACCGAGAAAGGGTGGGCGGGGGGGGGGAAAGCAGCACCGAGAAAGGGTGGGCGGGGGGGAAAAGCAGCACCGAGAAAGGGTGGGCGGGGGGAAAAGCAGCACCGAGAAAGGGTGGGCGGGGGGGGAAAAGCAGCACCGAGAAAGGGTGGGCGGGGGGGAAAGCAGCACCGAGAAAGGGTGGGCGGGGGGAAAAGCAGCACCGAGAAAGGGTGGGCGGGGGGGGAAAAGCAGCACCGAGAAAGGGTGGGCGGGGGGGAAAAGCAGCACCGAGAAAGGGTGGGCGGGGGGGGGGGAAAAGCAGCACCGAGAAAGGGTGGGCGGGGGGGGAAAAGCAGCACCGAGAAAGGGTGGGCGGGGGGGGAAAAGCAGCACCGAGAAAGGGTGGGGCGGGGGAAAAGCAGCACCGAGAAAGGGTGGGCGGGGAGGAAAAAGCAGCACCGAGAAAGGGTGGGCGGGGGGAAAAAGCAGCACCGAGAAAGGGTGGGCGGGGGGGAAAAAGCAGCACCGAGAAAGGGTGGGCGGGGGGGAAAAAGCAGCACCGAGAAAGGGTGGGCGGGGGGAAAAAGCAGCACCGAGAAAGGGTGGGCGGGGGGGAAAAAGCAGCACCGAGAAAGGGTGGGCGGGGGGGAAAAAGCAGCACCGAGAAAGGGTGGGCGGGGGGGAAAAGCAGCACCGAGAAAGGGTGGGCGGGGGGGAAAAAGCAGCACCGAGAAAGGGTGGGCGGGGGGGAAAAAGCAGCACCGAGAAAGGGTGGACGGGGGAGGAAAGCAGTACGGGGAAAGGGTGGGCGGGGGGAAGGAGCACGGGGAAAGGGTGGGCGGGGGGAAGGAGCACGGGGAAAGGGTGGGCGGGGGGGAAGGAGCACGGGGAAAGGGTGGGCGGGGGGGAAGCAGCACGGGGGAAAGGGTGGGCGGGGGGAAGCAGCACGGGGAAAGGGTGGGCGGGGGGGAAGCAGCACGGGGAAAGGGTGGGCGGGGGAAGCAGCACGGGGAAAGGGTGGGCGGGGGAAGCAGCACGGGGAAAGGGTGGGCGGGGGAAGCAGCACGGGGAAAGGGTGGGCGGGGGGGGAAGCAGCACGGGGAAAGGGTGGGCGGGGGGAAGCAGCACGGGGAAAGGGTGGGCGGGGGGGAAGCAGCACGGGGAAAGGGTGGGCGGGGGGGAAAAAGCAGCACCGAGAAAGGGTGGGCGGGTGGGAAGCAGCACCGGGAAAGGGTGGGCGGGGGCAGCGGCGTCACTAGGGTTGGTGTCACCCAGTGCTGTAACTCATGGTGTCACCCCCTCAGGGGCGGCTGGTGAGGTTTGTGAGTGGGGGGGAAGGCGGGCATGCAGGAAAATAGGAGACATGGATCTCATGCAGGGAAGTGAAGGGATGCAAAGTAGCAAGAACAGAGCTAGTGCCCTTGCTTGTGCGCCTGTCTCATCCAGCCTTGCGTCTCTCTTTTTCCGTCTGTCTCACTGTCCCTGCCGCTTTCTTTTGTACCTGTTGCTGCTCAGTACCTCTCTGCTGTACCTTGCACCGGTCCCGACCTCTCATTACCCCGTACCTGTGGCCGTTTACCTCTCTTTTTCTGCTGAAAATCTGAGCAATATACACATTACACACTATGCACGGATTGTTCTCGTCCCGAATTTGAATTTGAATTCAGCGCTGAAAATGAAGTAGCATGCACGGCCTCTTGGCGCTGTGTAATATCTCTGGCTACTTCATTT
The DNA here is from genome assembly GCA_963921515.1 of Calotriton arnoldi. NCBI lineage: Eukaryota > Metazoa > Chordata > Amphibia > Caudata > Salamandridae > Calotriton > Calotriton arnoldi. Next base: position 3,061,265 of record CAWUFW010000074.1, on the reverse strand, counting down.
TCAACACAGTGGCAGGTGTTGCTGCGCAGTTGAATGCCCTGTGCAAAGTTTGACAGGCCCTCTTTAAGTTGTTTATTGCTTTATTTGAGTGTTAAACTGGTACAAACGAAGTGAGACCTTTGCCCAAAAAGAGTAAACGTGTAAAAATGACAGAAGTAACACTAACACAGAAAGTGCCGCACACGCTGCATACTTTGCCTTTTATGCCTCATAGTTTAGTAAACTCCTGACTCATAATTCCAGAGGCCATGCAAGAGGGCAACAGTGACAGAGGCGAAATAAACCGGGCCAGCTGGCACCAGCGAGAGCCTTCTCCCACTCACAGGGCCCGATGGCACCAGTGCCCGCCCGGCTTCCTCAGTGTGTGGAGAGCCGCGGGGAAGCCCAGGGGCTGGGGGTGTGCTGCTTTTGATGTGTTAATATTACACATTCATGGGGAACGGGGGTGTAGCTAGCAGTCACTAGGGGTCTCTGTGCTCTGCTTGCCACTTTTTCTTGCCAGCACCAAGATAGTTTCACTCCCTAACCCCAGACAGGCTCCTCCCGGTCCGGTACATTTCTTAAGAGCCACAACACCGAGCGCACACACAGCGGTGTAACCAGTGGCTCGTGTACCCTCTGAGAAGCAGATTAAAGTTTATATAAAGCATTGCATATGACATTACAAATTGGTTTAAAAAAGGCACATACAATGAGCAGTAGGAGCGACTTCTCAAATCCCAGTGCAGCCGATGCCCTCTGCCGTACAGCACGTGGCAACACAAGCCTGTTCTGCAAGTTGCCATTCCTGGTTAGGTGTGGCTGAGTGCCCGGCCAAGACAACCCGCACGATGGGCCGATGAGAGTGATTACTAGCCTCTTTGTGCGCTCTCGCATCGGTGCACGCAGCTAAAACCATAGCCCTTAGTGTTTTAGAAAGGTGCCACATAGGTTCCCGGGCTCTCAAACAGGCCAGTTCATTTCAGACAAGTACAGATGTCATGTATGAGGACCCGGGTATTTTTAAGCCTCGTCCCAGCTTCGGACAGTCAGCTAGAACTGCCGGATTTAATCAAGTTTCACTCCTGGTCCATACCTGAAGGTGTTCTCTTGGCCTGAGGCCTCGCCTTGAGCTGCTGCCTGGCACGTTGGGGAGCCCCTGACAGAGGTAGCAATGTGAGTTTTTAAAGGGGGAGGCTTGGAGCATAAAAGCTTACCTCGCGTTACACAGCCATCGTGCAGTTTGTGTTTAGGAGACACAAAGCCAAGGCAATCACAGCAAGTCCGTCCCGATCAAACACAGCCAACAGGAATACAGCACACCTGCTGCCTGCGTGCCGATTATGCCGAAATAAGAGCTGCGCAGCCAAACTCTTCCACAGCCCACGCCCCCAGCTTCCATTATCCAACCAGGAGGCCTAAAAGTACCGCGATGGCAATGGGTGCTCCAATTGTTGCCACCCACTACTCTCTCTTCAGAAAGGCCAGCCCTGCCCCTTACCATTCATTTAAATAGGGCGCTGCTAAATCGCCTGGGCCACAGTATAAGCGCCCTATTGAAAACTAACCATTTTCTGCTTTTTCTGGCCACTCCCTTCATGCTGACATCACTCTTCTAGATTGTGCATCGAGGGCGAGCAATATTGCTCGCCCCGATATTGCTCGCCCCGGCCAGCACATGCACAGGAGGTCTCTGACGTGACCTCATCCCTTCCTAAAAAAAAAAACGGTATTTGTATTCACACGAAGCAGTGAGCACTTCATTTGAATCAAATGAAGTGCTCACTGCATCGTGTTGAATACAAATTCAGTTTTTTTTTCTAGGAAGGGAGCTGTTGCATTATGTACACAGTCTCTACGACTTACCCCATGACACCATCACATGGGGTGACACCTTTCCCAAATGAGACTATTTAGTAAATAGTTTCATTTGGGAAAGGTGTCACCCCATGTGATGGTGTCACCCGGTGCGGTCCGCACCCCCCCGCACCCCTCTAGTGACGCCACTGGGCGGTGGGGGGGGGAAAGCAGCACCGGGAAAGGGTGGGCGGGGGGGGGGGAAAGCAGCACCGGGAAAGGGTGGGCGGGGGGGGGAAGCAGCACCGGGAAAGGGTGGGCGGGGGGGGAAAAAAGCAGCACCGGGAAAGGGTGGGCGGGGGGGAAAAAAGCAGCACCGGGAAAGGGTGGGCGGGGGGGGGGGAAAGCAGCACCGGGAAAGGGTGGGCGGGGAGGAGGGAAAAGCAGCACCGGGAAAGGGTGGGCGGGGGGGGGAAAAGCAGCACCGATAAAGGGTGGGCGGGGGGGGAAAAGCAGCACCGAGAAAGGGTGGGCGGGGGAGGAAAGCAGCACAGGGAAAGGGTGGGCGGGGGAGGAAAGCAGCACCGGGAAAGGGGTGGGCGGGGGGGGAAAGCAGCACCGGGAAAGGGTGGGCGGGGGGAAGCAGCACCGGGAAAGGGTGGGCGGGGGGGGAAAGCAGCACCGGGAAAGGGTGGGCGGGGGGAAAGCAGCACCGGGAAAGGGTGGGAGGGGGGAAAGCAGCACCGGGAAAGGGTGGGCAGGGGGGAAAGCAGCACCGGGAAAGGGTGGGCGGGGGGAAAGCAGCACCGGGAAAGGGTGGGCGGGGGGGAAAGCAGCACCGGGAAAGGGTGGGCGGGGGGGAAAGCAGCACCGGGAAAGGGTGGGCGGGGGGAAAGCAGCACCGGGAAAGGGTGGGCGGGAGGGAAAGTGTGGGCGGGAGGGAAAAAGCAGCACCGGGAAAGGGTGGGCGGGAGGGGAAAGTGTGGGCGGGAGGGGAAAAAGCAGCACCGGGAAAGGGTGGGCGGGAGGGGAAAAAGCAGCACCGGGAAAGGGTGGGCGGGAGGGGAAAAAGCAGCACCGGGAAAGGGTGGGCGGGAGGGGAAAAAGCAGCACCGGGAAAGGGTGGGCGGGAGGGGAAAAAGCAGCACCGGGAAAGGGTGGGCGGGAGGGAAAAAGCAGCACCGGGAAAGGGTGGGCGGGAGGGAAAAAGCAGCACCGGGAAAGGGTGGGTGGGAAAGGGTGATGGGAAGGAAGAAGCAACACATGCTAAGGGGCGTGGGAGGTAGGAAGCAACACAGGCTAAGGGAGGGTGGGAGAGTGGAAGCAACACAGGCTAAGGGAGGGTGGGAGGGAGGAAGCAACACAACTTAAAGGGGGTGGGAGGGAAGAAACAACGTAGGTTAAGGGGGGTGGGAAGGAAGAAGCAACAGGTTAAGGGGGTGGGAAGGAAGAAGCAACAGGTTAAGGGGGTGGGAGGGAATAAGCAACACAGACAAAGGGGGGTAGGAGGGGAAGAAGCAATAGAGACAAATGAGGTTAGGAAGGAAGAAGACACACAGACAACCGGGGTTAGAAGGGAAGAAGCCACACAGACAACCAGGGGTGGGTGGGAAGAAGCAACGCCTAAGATGCAACACTGGCAAATAGGGAGAAGAATAAATAGTACCTGAATCACAGCGCAAGCACTGGAGGACACTTATCAAAATAAAGCAATAAGTAGTTGGTACAAGTTCCACACAAAAGAAGAGGAAATGAAACTGGCACGCGCTGGCCACTAAGAGGTAGCAAAAAAGATTGACAACAAAGCTAAAAAAAATAGTAAGTAATGGGAGGGATCTATATATTTCTTGTAAGCGACATCGCATACGAGTGGTCTTAGGCGAGATATAAAAAGTGAAACACTGCTGTCATCTTTACATTAGCCTCGTGAACTTTGAGCTTAAAGGATTTACCAAAGTGATTCTACTTGACAGGCAAGAGGAAATGCAAACGGTAACACAATTTTGAGGAAGTTTTAGACCTGAACTTTCATTTGTGCATCAGGCCTACTTACTCCAGAAAGATACGGTGCAGCTTTTCTACACTACTCACTACCTTTCCACCTTTAATAAAACCCAGCAGAGTGCGGCTTCTTCAATAGTCGAAATACAGAGTTAAGTATTAAGACTGAAAGACATGGCTAAGACTGACCATATAAGGGTATTTATCAGGCTGTCAAAACTTGGTCTTTTGAATACATGCAGGACATACCCGAGACGGTTGTAAACACCTTCACAGAACAACCAATCATACAGGCAGTAAATTAGTAGAGTGCGCTTCCACTGGCAGGAAAGGAACCATCACGAAAATGATCAGCTAAGTTTTACAAGCCACGAATCTCATTATTCTAAGACGCAAAACCAGATAACATCTTAAGAATGAGTGAGCTATAGGACATCAGAAAGTCATTCTGAAGCCCGACTTTACAAGACACACAGTGCATCTGAAGTTACATTACAGCAGTGAATTACACGTCTTTACCAGAATAGGAACAGTAAATATGAGACTAGTCTTGGATTTCTAGAGGGCTGTTGCCAAAGTCTCTATGGAACTTAACAGTGGGGCGCCAATACCGAGGCACTTGGTTCATGCACTTACATCACAATAAGCTTTTTGGAAGTGGATTAGGATCAGTATCAGTAAAAAGAATGTAAGAACTCTTTCAGAACCACCGCCTTTTTCAGAGTATTAGCATATACAAAGCAGTAATTGAGACATTTAAAAAAAATAGTGTATTTTATGGGTTAGACTGCACTGCTATTGTTACAGAATGGACTGCTAGCAAAAGGAGTTTTATAACATAACCAAATTACATTTTTAGTAGATCGAAGCAACAAAAAAAATGGAATCAGTCCAAAGGTGGGAGCCATAACAAAGTGATAGCAGTGCAGAGAGTGAGAGTAGCTATCTCAATCGAGGGAACCTGTGAATTTTAAGCGATCTTAAAACTGCTACGACAACCGCTATGGTACAGTCTCCTAGAGGAAGTCCAAACAAACAGTTGAAGGGGCTGGGATGTAAAAAACAACACTTTGTTAACATCTTTGTTCTGACTAAAATTCGCTTTTCAGACCTACTGCAGGGGTGAGATACACCCAGTAGCACCAGTAAGGGGAAAATGTGGTATTAATCATAAGTACCCACAAACTGTCAACTTTTCAAAAAAATAATCTTACCGCAGTTACTTCACGGTTCCCACTTTTGAATGTTTTGTCCACAGCTATACTTCCATCCCAAATGTTTCTAAAGGAAGAGAAAATGGAGGGCGGTCAACCAGTGAAATAAACCAAATATGAAAACATTTCTATCAAATGTAGCTGTTTCTGTCCCTGTAGCTCCTGAATTCAAGTGGTTTTAAGGAGTTCAAAAATCACAACATTATTTTACCCAAAAAATGATTATTTCATGTATTAGCTATAGTGACCTTCCCCTCTATTATCCATATATTGAGGTTGGTGGCAATGTAAGAGGTTTGATGTCCCTAGGGTGCTCAGCAAACAATAGTGCTGTGTGGTTTAGTCTACAGCAGTGAAATCCCAGACAATGTGCCAATGGGTAAGCTATAAGGACTAGCTTTCTCACCACACTCGTCAGAGGTAACTCATTTTAATTCATCTGCCAACCTATTTGCATGAGAATCTGAAGGATAGCCATTGTGACACATTTAATAAAAAACTAAATCTTCATATTACGACATTCACAATAAAAACAAAAATGTATAAAATAGCCTACCACCAATGATCACTTGACTTCAAACTCTGGATGATGCAAGATTTTTGTATAGCATACTCTGTAGTCAATGCATTTATTGTTGTTGTCTTATAGTTGAAGAATTTCACATATTGCAAACTGCTGCATTTTAAAATAGGTCATTAAGACCTTACACATCTCTAAAAAAACAACTGATGTTTTCCTTTTCTGTCCTGTTACAATTTGTTCATGGATAGCTATAAAAGCTGCAAATACTGTACTACATAAGTGCATGTCATAACAAAATAAGGAAGGTAGGAGAGCAAAACTAAATAAAAGCATTGTCAATACCAGAAAATAAGCACTGACAAAGTTAATATTTCTGGCTTTTAACTTGTCATGCCGAATGCAAAGTGAATTGACTATTTTTTTTTTTTTTTTAGAAAGTTATGTGCAGAGTTGTCGAACAGCGCTAAAGGGAACAAATAATCAATTTTCAATGGAAACTATGACCCAACCATAACTATGTGTTTGTGTGTGTATTTTTTTTTTTAAAAACACACCTGCACATATAAAATCTAATACACTATAAAAAAAAAAACTCAATGCATACCACGTTCCACAGCTTTATGAGGCACGGCAGAGGTTGATTCGTTGTGGCATTAGGTCTTTCTCAAAATAAGAATCACACTGCGTCAGCCATTTTAAATCATCACATGATCGGCGCATCCCGTAAACATACAAAAATTATTTATGCATCACATCGCCCGTGATAGGTTTAAGCCATTAAATTTATAGCTCACATATGTTAAATACGAACATTCTTGTATTTTTTAACTAATATTAAAACAGTCATTGTTTCCTGTATCTGAACAGTTTAAATAATCAATATTGGGGATTTCCCAATATTAACCATCTAGTTTTTCTCAAAGAGCATATTGCTGAATTTGTTTATACCTGCAGCAAAGCCGTGAATCATGAATCACTGACACTTAATAACCATTTCATTCTTTTCATAATTTCCACTACCATTTAGTCCTAGAAGGCTCACTATATTTATAACTCCAATACCTGTATATTAAATACAGTTTCAAAAAATGTCAATAATTCTCATATAATACATTAAGTCCATGCTTCACATAATTATGAGCAATTAAGGGAAAATACTTTTAGTTAATATACTCAGCTGATATTACCTATTCATCAAATACTTGTTTAATATAAATTTACACCTGTGGCTCTTTCACTATTGAGAAAAAACAATGTGTCCTTAGTTGTTCTTCTACATCTAATTCTCTCGCTTTTTGATGCTACAGATCAATTCTATATCCTGAGTCCAATTGTGATAATGGAGATGACTAAAAGTTAATGGTAGTTACTGAAAAATATTCAACTTCTGTGTTGCTCTGTGTTTATATGCTCCTACTATGCAAGTAAAACGACTCAAAGTATGTAGATATTTGCAAATCAATACAGATATGGACAGCTACCAAAATTCCGGACCATACTGTAGTTATTGCTGTTGAGCTTTGAATGTCGGCTATGAATTGAGTTTATAGAGAATGGAATAACCAGCAGTATGACTGAGAATCTCTCACCATCTTGTGAACCAATAAGCATAGAGTAAACAATCTATATTTACAATAATATCAAGGCTAATGTTTGCAAAGAAAAACGATTGGTATGAGGTTGTGATACACTTCCAAAATTCCTACGGAAACAACAAAGAAAGCATTACTTTCATTTAATAACTACGTTTCTGGTGGATACTCTGCCTACCTGCAGATTTCTCACCTTTTCAGTAAGATCTTTTTTATTGGTTGTTATCAAATATAAAACATGACCTTACAAACCTGACCCTCAGGAAGAGAAGAAAAAACCGAGAGTATAACCATCCCCTTTAACAACTGCTATGCAACCCACCCCCACCTCCACCCCTTCCTTGGAGCTTTAGGATGTTCATAAGCTGCAGTAAGTGACCTATCAGTGGTTGCCACTTTTGCTCAAAGCATCTCCCATCCTGTTGTAACCCATACGTCGATTTCTCCTAGGAAAAAGTCTGTGGAGCTAAAGTAGAAAACTAGGGGGTTATTTTTTATTCCAGTGTTATGCAATCACAATGGTGGCTACCCTAACATTTGCCACGAAATAGTATTGTGGCATGTGTTCCTCTACCTCATAGTTTAGACCCAGGAGTACCAGCCCTGTCTCCTCAGGTACCCTATGTCCCACAATTCCTCAATATGGCGTAGGTCTTCTTTCCAGAAATGTAATTGCTGAGCACTGCCACCAGATGTGCATAATCATCCCCAGTTTCTGCTATCTAAATCATGGTACATCGTTCGTAATCTATCATGGGTCATATATCAATGAAATACGACTTTGTAGGCCATTTTCCTACTGGAGACCGCTCTAAGGAGTCTAGACAGATCCGTTCACAGCCTAACCCAAGTCTAGTGGGGAATCACTGCCTGTAATGCCTCCTCCCAAAGTGCTGATTACACCATTGGAAGCGAGTCTCTGCCTCACATAGTAGTTTGCATGTACCTGATTTCATACCCCTAGTGCCTAGATACGTATGCACAAACTTATTCAGGAATGTAAGCTCCCTCAAGGCTGCCATTCTGTTTAGAGAGTACAGGGCCCTATGCCGTAGCTGTAGATACTGCATGCAACTCATCTCTTGGAGCTTGAATTCTCTTTTACATTCCTCAAACGTCTTAATCTGCTTCTGCTGAAAGAGATTTGACAGTACCCTACAATCTTCCTGTAACCATCTGCTAAAACCGTATCTGTGCATTATGAGTGTGAAATCCAGGTTGTTAAACAGGGGGGTGTTAGACGAGGGGAAAGATGTACATTCACCCATATTTGTTATTCTATTCTATATCCAGTACTACCTTAGAGGGGATGCACAGACGTGTTTTTAGGTCTTTGAGATTGTGATAGCCAAGTTAAGTCACACAGCAGTGTTCTAGTGATCGCCAGGTCCATTAGGACCCATTTCTTATCCACCTACCTGGTAGTCCACTCTACAATACGCCAAAGGCATGCTGCATAATAGTAATGTAGGATGTTGGGGCAACCCAGACATCCTTGCTCACAGGGTGACATAAAAAACTGTTTTGCTTCTATGAGGCCTAGAGCCTGCCCATATAAAATCTACAACCACTGTATGGCGGTCTTGCAATTCTTTTGTAGGAATGGGGGTTTGTAATGTTTGAAAAAGGTACAGCAATCTAGGTACCAGATTCGTTCTTATCACATTGATTCTACCTACCCACAAAATGTACACTGGGTTCCAGTGTTTAATGTCTGTCTTTATTTGATTACGATGTGTCAGCCAGTTAGCCACCGCCCAACCCTTAAGGTTGGTAGTGAGTTGCAAATCAAGATACATGAGTGAGCGCCCAGCCCATCTAGAGGGGCAGTTTTTTTCACTGTGCGTTTGTTCCTTGCATGAGAGCTGTAGTACCCGCATCTCTGATTTTTGTTTATTATTTGAAAACCTGAGACCGCTTCGAACCACTCGAGTTCCTCATGGGCTGCAGGAAGGGAGCGCAACAGATCAGACAGTGAAGGCATATGCAGGCAGATCTTGTGTTCATCAGGACCGAACTTAATCCTGTTAATATCACTTCTCCTCCTAAATCTTTCTGCTAGCGTCTCAACCACCAACACAAAATGAGGCAATGAGAGCGAGCATCTCTGCGTTATTCCCCACGAGAGCTATGGGGGATGGACCGAATCCGGGACTCTGGGTTCTGCCATCTGCCCAATATTCAGCACTGCATTTTGCAGCGTAGTTTAATCCTGATAAAAACGGCCCGCAAAAATACCCAAAATGGGTTTAAATGCCTTTTCTGCATCCAGACTGAGTAAAGTCATTGGGATCTTTTTCTTGTGTGATTTTTAGGTCTTGGCCTGCGCTTGCGCTGGTCTGGCCGAGAGTTTTAGTAAGCGGGTTTTGGAAGTGCAAACCCACTGGCTTTCGGCTGGCGACCAGCTTGCGTTCACGATAGCGTGCACGCGCGCAGCTGCCATCTGGGTTTCCTATCTCTTCCTCATTTCCTCGTCATGGCTCATTAACTCTCTGGACTCTGATGTTTCAATCGCAGCAGCAGCTCACATTACCAACTGACGGCCCTGGACTACAGTCACATGAAAAACAACAGCGATTAGCATTGAAATGCAAGCTTTTTTTTGTCTAGTTAGAAATATTGCTTCGGTGGGTTGATTTCACCGTATATCGCTATTTGTTTTATATTGGGAGTCACAGCCTAATTACCAGTATTTTTGTCTCACTCCGTTTTTTTTTTTTAATATTTATTCGCGCAAAGCACAAAGCTATATTTAAGGTAACTTTTTCCGCGTCACTTCTTCACTCTATTTAAACTCCACCCCCCCCACTCTTATGGTCTCTCTCCTTCTCTCTCTCTCCCCTCTCTAATTCTCTCTCTACTTAATTAACTCTCCCCTCTCTATCTTTTTTAGCCTTTCATTCTCTCTCACCCCTTTATCTGTTTCTCTTTCAAACTCCTTCATTCAATCTCTCTCCCCTTCTTTCTCTCTCTCTATCCCGCTCCACTCTTTATTCTATGTACACCCTTTCTCTCTCTTTCTCTCTCACCACCCTCTCTAATTGGGCATTATATCTTCACTCTATCTCTCACTCGGCAACACCACAGCATCACTCAGCGCAACCACAGCATCAATTAGAGCCAGCACAGCATCACTCAGCGCCGCCACAGCATCACTCAGCGCCGCCACAGCATCACTCAGCGCCGCCACAGCATCACTCAGCGCCGCCACAGCATCACTCAGCGCCGCCACAGCATCACTCAGCGCCGCCACAGCATCACTCAGCGCCGCCACAGCATCACTCAGGGCCACCACAGCATCACTCAGGGCCACCACAGCATCACTCAGCGCCAAGACAATATCACTCAGCACCACCGCAGCATCACTCAGCACCACAGCAGTATCACTCAGCAAGACCTGAGTATCATTCAGCATCACCTCAGCATCGTCTCTGCAACAGTCACCACCACCACCACTACCACCTCAGCATCACTCAGCACCACCTCAGCCTGCTCTCGGAATCTGGCATCTATTGATTCTCCCCTAGCGTCTGGCCACTGCTAGTGTTATAATACAGGTACTAGTTCCCAACCTTCACCCTCCGATTGTTTATGCCCCCTCAAAAAAAAAGCTTTAACAAACAACCATTGCAATACATATAGGCAGAAACAAGTTGCCAGCATTGCAAGAACAAAAGAAAACGGAGGACATTTTTTATTGTAAATACTTTTTTTAATATGGTCGTTCAGTTTTACATAATGCCTTCTTGGTCATATATAAAGTAACAAAAATGCTTCTGACACTTTTTTATTACAACTTTTCAGCATGCTGCACAGCAGCCACACTTCTCTACAGCACAGCTTGAAGACATTGGCAAAGTCAATAGCTCTGGCTAAACACTTATAAGGCCCCAAAGGCGAGACCTATTGGCTATGCCAATGCTTGTTCTATTAGTTGTGTAATTCTACGGCTGTTAGCCGACCCCTGCCTATCCTTGATTAATCTAACAGAGAAGGCATCTAGTTCATTTCGAAATAGGCCAGAATTCTGCTACATAAAACCTACTATATGTGTTCAAAAGAGTGATACTCCTGTAAGAGGCAGTTTGTAGGGTCTGTTCCGGGTTTCAGGATTACAGAAACATCTTCCTCTCTCAGTATCGGAGTTATGCCCCAGCCCTCTACAAAGAGACTGAATACGTTTATTAAATGATTACTCAACTGAGGCATTAAGGCTTTACAAAATGCTAGTGGGAAGCCGTCTTAATTTGATGTTTTATTTAGGAGCATATTCTGGAGGGCAGGTCTCATCTTACTTAATTCTACAGGCCGCTCCAAATCCTCAACAGACCGGGGCAAGGGTGGGAATCGAATCTAATCAACGTGCTCTCTCATACTATCTGTTGTTTCTTCCTCTTTAGTATATTCCTCAAGGTAAACGTTTGTGAAGGCGTCTCTTTTCTTTGCCTCATTTGGGGTTAATGACCAATCTCACTTTCTTGCCTGCCCAATGTGAGTCTTTGCCCTTGAGTATTTTATTTTTATAAATCTATTTATTGATTTCTGAAGTGCACACTCATCTCCGGAGGGATATCTTGGCACTAGACATGAGCGGTCTGAAATCCCTTCTTCGCTGTAGGGTGGCTGTTGAGAGGTCGTGATTTAGTACAACCCTGCTGTCTTCGAACGAGCAGTATTCTAGTTTTCTTGTTCACGTTAAGATGTTTCTTTTTGTTAGTGGTCAGTTATTTTGTGCAACACAATCGGTCTCTCGCTGCTTGCTGGCTCTCATGAACGCCACCGCACTCCGTGTGCCATAAAAATTTCCAACAGGGCTAGCCTAGCATATTGGGGGCTATGTTGAAAAATCTTAGTCAAGCAAGTATAGATGTCACTGCCCTTGCATTCTTCCTTCAAATTTCGGGGGGCAAATATTACCCCTTCTGGACCGGTTGTCAAGGTCTCCACATTTCTCCTTCATAAGCTGTGCTTGAGATCCCAGTGAGGCCACCGTGGTGTAGGTAAGCTGCTCTGCTGTTTCTCCCGAGTCCAGTCAGGGCACTGTAGCTTCCAACCTGCGGTTCATGGACTGCAGGTCATCTCTTACTGCTTCGACTTCTTACTCTATCTCAGCTCGCAACTTTGCCTTTTCCGTAGTGAAGGTACTCTCGAAGCTGGATTTGAAGTCTTCGAAAAAGTTCTTTAAGTCCACCTGGGACAAAGAAGAGGCAGTTACCAGCAAGGACATATTTGTGCCTGCCCCAATGGCTGTGTTGGGGGTTACATTTACTCAGGAATTTGTCAATCGCACCATCTCCCATGTGCTTGGAGGGTCTGGGCCTGAGGGTGTCCACTACGCAACCTAAAGATCAGCACGCACCATCCCTTCTCACTGCAATGATCTAATCCGCCCCTGGGTTCGTGGGATGCAACAAGAAAGAGGTGGGGAGGGAGAAGAGTGGAGCTCACAGAGGGCACATAGAACCAGTAAGGCTCATCTTACGAGAATGACTTTGATTTGCACCCTTAATGGGTTTATTTCTCTGTCCCTTCTGTGCTCGCCGGGCGGGACCAACATGCAACAGCCCTCCTTATACAGTCCTATTGGAGGCGCTGTGTTGACACCGTTTGGATTTTCTTCTAAAACCATTGGTCTTGGGGCTCATACCCTTGGAGCAGCAATTAATTTTCATTTATCTGAGCTCTCTTCAGGGCTATCTTCACCTGCTTTACCTAGCTTGCATTCATGACGAAGGTTAATCCATGCTGATAATGTCGCTTCCCTGTGGGGTCACCACAGCACTCCTATGCCACCATCTTGCACCTGGTCAGTATGCACCTGTGGCCGCTTTTCATCCCAGAACAGAGGCCCTCTGAGGCTGAATCTGGTTGTCCCTCCGTTTGGAAGGAGAATAGGCAGCACTTCAATGCTGGCACCTAGTCAAGCTAGGGTGGGACCCCTCACATTGCAAAATCAAGGGCAACGTCTTGGATTCAGTTAGCGGGAGCCTGCAGTCACATCTGCTTACATGGAGTTTGTGCAGGGATCTAAAAGCAGTTCATGCTCCAAGCGCTGATTCCTCTAGCTCCCCCGGTGCCTTGGTGCGGGTCACATTAGGCTGGCACCGCCATCTTTGTTTTGGCCAGCAGCTGCTGATCCGATCGCTGCTCTTGTTTGTACCCAGGAGGCAGCTGCCATAGAGTCCCCCTCCCCCACCAAACCTCTAAATCCCCCCCCCCCCCCACCCCCACTGTGGTGCCTCACTCAGCAGCCCTTCTTGGGACCAGCGTTTCATGTTCCAGGTTGGCATTTCTTGTCATGGTGGGGCACGGACCACATGCTTTGATCGTCAGAGCACCGCCATCTTAACCGGAACTCCATTCTTCACCTTTTGAATACCTCAGGCACACGACTGCATCCAGAAAGTTTGTGATAGCTCTCTTGCTGTGCCGGTATGTGGCGCCTCCCTGGTACCCTGACACCAGTTCCTCATCCATTTCTTTTAAGCCTTGAGAGGCAAAGACAAGGACAGCTGAGACCAAATGTGAGAATACAGTGAAACATACTAAATTGGTAAAGCATTATACATTTTGTACTCCTGACCACCCTCCATAACAAGGATCTGCACTGGAACGGTGAGGAATATGCAGGTAGATGAGAGTTTCCACCAGAAAGATCAATAGCATAGGTAAGTCACTTTCACTCCCGATGAGATACTTCTATCTACAGATTCCTCACCTTATGAATAGATACCACAACAATATCCCTTTCCAGGTGGTTGGTCTCAAGCAGTTATCAGACCAGAAAATCTTGCAGCACGGAACGAGCGAAATGGCCATGTCTTCTCACTTCCGAATCAAAATAATAATGCTTTGTAAATGTGCGAAGGGAAGTCCATATTGCTGCACAACAAATATCTGCCCTGGGAACTCCCCTGGCCAAAGCAAAGGTCACTCTGGTGGAATGGGCGCAAACTCCTTCCTGTGGTCCTTCTTGGCAAAGGGCATAAAGATTTTAATGTCAAGGACAATCCATTGTGACAGAGTTCTGTTCTGGGCCGTCACGCAGTCCTGTTGCCCACATATCCAATGAAGACCTGATTGTTAGGCCTGAACTCTTTTGTCTGATCAATATAAAAACTGACTGCCCTTAGAGGGTCTGGCTGAGAAAACCTCTTCTCCTCTTTGGTGGGATGTGACGGTAGGTGGGGAATGTGCGAAGACTAACTACCCCATAAGAAAAAGGGCACCACTTCAGGCATGAAAGACCCTTTAGTTCTCATGACAAGCTTGTCTGGATAAACATAGCTAAACGGAGGAAGAGCATAACAGCGCTTGCAGCTCAATGATGCATCACGCTAAAGTAATGGAGACCAAAAACGCATCTCTGAAGATCAAAAGCTGCAGCTGGGTAGGGGTTCAAATGCTGCACCCCCCTCCCTCCCCACATCAGGGACGTCAGGTCCAAATTAAGGTCTCATTTGGGCATACATTAAATAAAAGGATAAGCTGAGAACATGCATGTTAGCCACTTTAAAACAATCAACACAGTAGGAGACTTGAACAGAGAAGGTTTGAGACAAATGAACACCGATAAGGTTACAATGCAGCCTTTAACTGTGTCCAATGCACAGTCTTGCTTGGCCAATAAATGAGTAAAAAGTACAATATCAGAAAGGTGTGCTTTCAAAGCATCCACTCTCTATTTACAGAACAAGCAACAACCCATCCAGCGTAAAACAAACTGGAGGCGCAACAAACTAACAGGATAATGTCAACCACTTCTGGCAGCAGGACAAAAGAGCTCAGATGTCCCCGCTCAATCTCCAGGCATGTAGAAGACAGCTCTAGTTGTTGTGGTGCAGAACCTGCCCTTCCGACTGCGAGAGGAGATTGTTACGATTCACTCCCTGTGCTCTCGTTCCCACCACCAGGGGGCCGAATTGTGGGGCTTTCCAGTATTCTAATATGCTTCCAGACACTTTCCTGTATGCATATCCTGACTTCCAGGTATTTGGACAACATTTAGGAATTGACATCCATTCCCAATCCATGTCGGGTTTTGTGGAAGCCAGTATGCTCATGCTGGAAACTCCATTACCTATAATCCCCGGCTCACTGCTTTGTCTCCACCCCTGCAGGCCAAGGATGGGTGGAGGAATTCAGCTCACCTGTGGCTGGCTGCTGCTAGCCTGCTCACACCTGATGTGCATGAGTACTGTGAGCTCTTTTAAGCCCCAGCTCCCTTCAGTCCAGTGTTGGTCATTGTAGCTGCTTTCCGGTGAGACCGATCCTTGTTTCCTGAGCTTTTGATATTCCTTGATTCCTGAGCTATAGTTAATCCTTGTTCCTTGATTCCTGAGCTATAGCTATTCCTTGTGCCTGAATTAGCACTGCCTGCAGTGCTACCTTGGTTCCTGAGTTCCTGAGCTATAGCTATTTCTTGTACCCGAATTAGCACTGCCTGCAGTGCCACCTTGTTTCCCGAGTTCCTGAGCTATAGTTATTCTTTGTTCCTATTCCTGGGCTTTAGCTATTTCTTGTTCCTGATTTGCACTGCTTGCAGTGCTCTCTTGACTCCTTGTTTCCTGAGCTGTAGCTATTTCCTGTTTCCTTGAACCAGCACTGCCTGCAGTGCTACCTTGACTCCTGAAGCTTTAGTAGTTCCCTGTTCCCGAACTAGCACTGCCTGCAGTGCTACCTTGACTCCTGAGGCTTTAGTAGTTCTCTGTTCCTGAACCAGCACTGCCTGCAGTGCTACCTTGACGCCTGCGCCTTAGCATTCCTTGTTCCTGACGTGCAGCAGTTTCCCTTCTCCTGAACTAGCACTGCCTGCAGTGCTACCTTGACTCCTGAAGCTTTAGTAATTCTCTGTTCCTGAACCAGTACTGCCTGCAGTGCTACCTTGACTCCTGAAGCTTTAGTAATTCCCTGTTCCTGAACTAGCACTGCCTGCAGTGCTACCTTGACTCCTGAAGCTTTAGTAATTCCCTGTTCCTTAACTAGCACTGCCTGCAGTGCTACCTTGACTCCTGGAGCTTTAGTAATTCCCTGTTGCTGAACCAGCACTGCCTGCAGTGCTACCTTGACTCCTGAGCCTTAGCTCAATTCTTGTTCCTGCCCCATCACTGCCTTCTATGCTACTTTGTTTTCTTGATTCCTGAACCTGCACTATTTTAGTATACCCTTGTAGCCTCCCCTTCTGTATATCCTTTTCCAGTCCCTGCCTTTCTTCCCATTTCCTTGGTTCCAGTTTGCTGTCTTTCTATTTCTGCTGTCTTGCTTCTGTTACCTTGTATGTTTGTTACCTGCTTTCTGCCAAGTGTGCCCTGTGATTTCCTTCCTTTCCTGTTAAGCACTTCTCCTTGTTAGCTCCTGTCTATTGTGCTTGTGTTTAGTTCTACCCCTTTGCTGTTACTGCCTTGCGTGTTCCTGTTTGATGGCAGGATCCGTGGGCACAGCTGACTACCTAGGTGGTGTTTCTTGTTCACTGTGAGTATTGTCTTTGAGTTACTGTTATAACATCACCATAGGTATAAGCTCCACAGACCCTGCCTTAGCATACATATCCTATATGTGGGTATTTTCAGTCAATATCTGTAACAGCAATTGTGGGTGAGGAACTTACTGAGCTTCAGTCTTACTGTGTGGAGCTCCTGAGTGCTTTACCCCACATTCCCTTTATTGTTAATGTTGTATTATATATATGTCTTGCACGTCCGTCCTGTGTGTAGTTAGTCTAAATGCTAAATTGCCTTGCGAGTGCCCTTCCTTTCTGAGTCTTAGCCATCTTGTTCCTTTGTACAGGCTACCCCTATGGATCCCTTTTCTCCTCTGACTTTGTGTGATGCTGGGCAGCGCTGTACTCCTCTCTCTGTGTACGTTTTCTACCCCGTTCCCAGTCCTTGCCCAAGTCCCTGACTGTGTTCCCGACATAGTCCCGAACAGTCCCTGACAGAGATCTGCTCTGGAAGACAACTAGTGTGGTAAGATTCCCCAACGCCAGTATGGAGCGATCAGAATAACTTGGGACCAATCCTTGTGCAGCTTCCACAACACTCGAGGAATCAAGGCTATGGGGAGAGGATATGTAGTGGAAAATTCCATGTCAATCAAATCACATCCCCCAAGGCTCCCAGCAGGGAAAACTGGAGATCACAGAACTATTAGCAAATAGCATTTTCCAGAGTGGTGGAAAGTTCCACCTGAGAAATATGTACAGCAGGACGGAGAGGTCCCAAATCTCCTCTGGGTCGAGATGCCAATCATGGTTGGTAAGATTACACCAACTCAAGCTGTCTGCTCTCGTGTTCAGGGAGCCTGCCAATTAATTGGGGGCCCAACCGATTCCATGTAGAGAAGATTGGACCTCACAGCTCTCTGCTTCTTCAAATACCACATCGCGGTCATATAGCCTGTCAAAGGAAAGGAAGCAAGGCTTTCGTGTCCAGGCAAATTGCCTGCAGTTTAGGCAGGTTGATATGCCTTCTCTGCTTGTCTGGCGACTAGAGGCCTCTGGTCTCCAGGTCCTCCAGATGCCCACGCTACTCTAAGGTGGAGGCATCCGTCACTAATGTGGCCCTGCTAATGGTGGGCAAAAGGACTTCCCCTCATATGTTAGGTTGTCCTCTACCAACCACCAAGTGGTGGGTCATTGCAGTGTCCGCCTATTGAAGTGTCACCTGACATTTATATAATAAGTAATTATGATAACTCAATACTATTTCTTCAATATCTGGGGAATGAAAGGCTGCACTAGGCCCAGCAGGAGTTGAACATGTGATATCCAAGCCACACACTCTGCAGAATGCATTCAACTTGCAGCATCACCTCACCAAATGACATAAATATGAATATTCCTATTATAAATGTAGCTTATAATACACTGCAAGCTATACTAATTAGATTGTGGAAAGATATATCTGAAAGAGACACGTTAGTGATAGATTCCTTACCTTAGAATATCCCCAGGCGTCAGGCTGGATCCGGAAAGTTTTGCGTAGCAGTACCCTTGCGCGTCGGTAGGCGGCGTCGTGCGGCTCCGCGTCCGTCGTCGGCGTCGTGATCGCCGGGATGACGTCGCGGGCAGTACTTAGACGCCGCACCTGCGCGCTGACGTCAGTTCTTCTTTTTCCGCGCCAGCAAGCGCAGATCCGGGAAGAGCAGTGCCCTGGTCAATTTTTGACCATACTTTTTGGTGATTTTTTCACTGTTTTTTCCATCTTTAAGGTGTCGTAGGGATGCCCGGCTTCAAGCGATGCGGCGCCTGTGCGCGGATGATGTCCGTCACCGACCCGCATTGGGAGTGTCTCTTCTGCCTCGGCCGAGGCCACGACACCGAGTCTTGTCCCGAATGCCAGGCCCTCAACCCGAAAGCTTTGCGAGAGCGGTCTCGAAAGCTCCTCGAGGCCCGGCATTCGGCTCCACGGAGGCCCCGGTCGCGTGAGAGGTCCAGGGGTCGTTCGCGGAGTGCACACCGGTCGTCGGCGTCGAAGTCTTCTTCGTCCGGTAAGTCTAAGCACAAGAAGTCCAAGAAGCATCGTCGCTCTCGGACTTCGCCTCGCCGGTCTCGCGACTCGGCTGAGGCCCCTCCCGGCACCGTCCCCGCCCCGCGGCCCCGGACTTGCCTGTGGAGTCGCCCCGTCATACCCGCCCTTCCCGGGTTCGGGGGCGGATCCGGCCAAGGTACAGGAGTTCCTGTCGGCCATGGCCCGCCTCTTCGGGCCTTCAGGCCCCTCCGGTGCGCCTTCGGGCCCCGCGGGCCCTGATGGGGTTGCTCCGGCGTCGCCGGCGGCTCCGGCCCCGGCGTCGCCCGGGACTCCAGCCTCGATCCCGGCTCCGGCTTCGGCCCCGGCCTCGATCCCGGCTCCACAACCCCCATCGACGCCGGTCGACCTCACTACACCTCCGCCGGCGCCGATGTCTCCGGTGCCGTTCTCGACGCCGCCCTGGGCTCCGGGCGGCGTCGGCCCCCAGTTCCTTCCGGCTCCGGACATGGACCCGGAGCGACGTCGCTCGACGCCGGCTCCGGCGCCGATGGGCCCTTGGGTCCCAAATGTCCCTCCTCCTCCTTATTTTGAACCAGAGGAGGACCAGGAGGACTGGGAGGGGTCTGATGACCCTCTGACTCGCAACTGTCAGTATGATGAGGACTGGACAGAGAGTCTAGGGGAGGCCAGTGGTCTGGATACTTCTCCTGACACTGGCATGCTGTCTCCTCCCGTGGCTACGGAGGAGGGGGCCAATTTTGGTACGGTGTTGCGTAGGGCTGCTGGGGCCTTACGTCTCCAGCTCCCTACTTTGACGGTCAAGCCTAACATCTTGACAGAGGTGCTTCAGCCGGCAGCCTCCTCTGCGGAGACTGTGCTGCCGTTTAACGACGCCCTCACAGACGTTCTTTTGGGCGCCTGGTCCAAGCCCAACACAGGGGCTCCTGTGGATCGGAACGTGTCACGACGCCATCGCCCCGCTCCGGGCGACCCCTGTTTCTTTCTGTCCACCCCACTCCTGAGAGCTTGGTTGTCCAAGCCTCCGCTTCCCAAACCGCCTTCCCTACCGCTCCTCCGGATAGGGAATCCAAACGCCTGGATCAGTTTGGGAAGAAAGGTTTTTCTTCCTCCAGTGCTGGCTTGCGGTCCGTTAACACCGCTTGTCTTTTGGGCCGCTATACCCACTCTCTGTGGGATTCGGTGGCGGATGTTTTGCCCCAGTGCCCTGAGGAGGTCCAGGCACTGCTTTCCCGCGCCATTGCGGAAGGAAGGGATGCGGCCAAATACACTATCCGTTGTGGCCTTGACACCGCCGACTCGCTGGGCAGGTCGATTGCAACGACGGTGGCGCTCCGCCGCCACGCCTGGCTGAGAACCACTGGTTTTTCAGGGGATGTCCAGAATACTCTCATGGACATGCCCTTTGATGGAGTCGGTCTTTTTGGGTCCAAAGCAGACCATGCGTTGGAGCGCTTTAAGGACTCACGGGCTACTGCCAAGTCCCTGGGCCTTTCTGCTACACGCCCTCCGCTGCCTTCTGCTTTTCGCCCCTATCGTGGCCACGGTAGGGGCGCCCCTTCACGTCAGCAGCCCAGCCACCGGCCCGCGCAGCAGGCGTCTTCGCGTGGCCGAGGACGTGGATTCCGCCGTGGCGGATCGGGCAACCAGCGTGCGGGTCAGGCCACCACCTCCAACCCGTCCGCGGCCTCCAAGCCCTCCTAGTCCCTCCTTTCAGGTGCACGGCACGCCAGTAGGGGGCAGGGTCCGCCATCACCTTCCCCACTGGCGCACCATCACCTCGGACAGGTGGGTCTTGGACATTGTCCGAAGGGGCTACTCCCTCCCCTTCGAGACCACCCCCAGCCATGCCACCTCAACTCCACCGCATGTCAGGGGATCACTTGGTGCTTCTACAGAAGGAAGTCACGGCCCTCTTGACCAAGAGGGCCATCGAGCATGTTCCGACCCCAGAAGTAGGGCGTGGTTGCTACTCCCACTACTTTCTGGTGCCCAAAAAGGACAAGGAGGACATGCGTCCTATCTTGGACCTCCGGAACGTCAATCGCTTCCTCCGGAAGGAGAAGTTCAAGATGCTCACCCTAGCTCAGGTCTTGACTGCCCTCGACCCTGGAGACTGGTTGGTAGCGTTGGACTTGCAGGACGCATATTTCCACATCCCCGTCCTGCCGGCCCACCGGCGTTACCTTCGGTTCACGGTAGGCCACGAGCATTTTCAGTTCACCGTGCTCCCCTTTGGCCTTACAAGTGCCCCTCGGGTGTTCACGAAAGTGATGGCGGTGGTCGCGGCTCATCTGCGCCGGGCAGGGGTTTCAGTCTTCCCCTACCTCGACGACTGGCTGCTGAAGGCGGGCTCGTCCCAGGCAGTCGTCTCCCACCTCCAGACTACGGCCGAACTCCTGCACTCGCTGGGGTTCTCCATCAATGTGCCGAAGTCGCATCTGATTCCTTCTCCACAGCTCCTTTTCATCGGAGCAGTTCTGGACACGACGCAGTTTCGGGCCTATCCTCCCGAACGGCGAGTCCGGGATATTCAGGCTATGATTCCGATCTTTCGGCCTTTATCCTGGGTTTCGGTAAGGATGACCCTGAGGCTGCTGGGCCTCATGGCCTCCTGCATCCTGCTGGTCAATCATGCCAGATGGCATATGCGGGCTCTGCAGTGGGACCTGAAGTTCCAGTGGGCGCAGCACCAGGGCAACCTGTCCGATCACGTCCAGATCTCGGAGGGGACTGCAAAACAGTTGCAGTGGTGGCTCTCGAACCGGCAATGGGTCATGGGCAGATCCCTCTCCCTTCCCCAGCCAGAGCATACAGTTGTGACGGACGCGTCCCTTCTGGGATGGGGCGGTCACTTGGGAGAGGCGGAGATCAGAGGCCTCTGGTCTCCGGCGGAGTCCCGGCTCCATATCAACCTTCTGGAGCTCCGGGCGATCCGGCTTGCACTCAAGGCATTCCTTCCCTCTGTCAAAGGGAAGGTAGTGCAGGTGTTCACAGACAACACCACCGCCATGTGGTACTGCAACAAACAGGGCGGGGTGGGGTCTTGGACCCTTTGTCAGGAGGCTCTGCGCCTCTGGACATGGCTGGAACATCAGGGCATGTTCCTGATGGTTCAACACCTGGCAGGTTCTCTGAACGCCAGGGCGGACGAACTCAGCCGCAGGTGCATGATGGATCACGAATGGCGTCTTCACTCGGAAGTGGCGCAAGGACTCTTTCTACAGTGGGGAGTGCCTTGGTTAGATCTATTCGCCACCGAAGAGAACGCGCAATGTCATCAGTTCTGCGCGTTGGAATTTCCAAGGCGGCACTCGCTCGGCGACGCTTTTCGTCGCGAGTGGAGTTGCGGTCTGTTGTACGCCTTTCCGCCTATACCACTTCTACCCAGAGTGTTCAAGAAGATTCGGCACGACCGGGCCCAAGTCATTCTTGTGGCTCCGGACTGGGCTCGAAGAGTTTGGTATCCCGAGCTACTCAATATGAGCATAGATCCCCCGATCCGTCTGCCTCTTCGGGAGGATCTTCTGTCGCAGCAGCAGGGGACGGTCCTCCACCCGAACCTGTCCAGTCTACACCTGCTTGCGTGGAGATTGAGCGGCGGCAGTTGATTCCTTTCGACTTGCCTCCCGAAGTTTGTAATGTGATTCTGGCAGCCAGGCGTCCCTCCACTAAGGTGGTATACGCCTGCAGGTGGAACAAATTTGTGGCATGGTGCACAGCAAAGGCTGTGGATCCCCTTTCTGCCCCTCTTTCTGAGGTCCTTCTGTTCCTTCTCTCTCTGGCCCAACAGGGTTCTGCCCTGGGTACCATCAAGGGTTATCTTTGTGCTATCTCGGCCTTCCTCAGGCTCCCTGATCAGCCCTCCCTTTTCAAGTCCCCTGTTGTTAACAGGTTCTTAAAAGGCATTACTCACCTCTTCCCTCCTGTTCCGTTTGTAATGCCTCAATGGGACTTGAACTTGGTTCTTACCTTTTTAATGTGCGCTCCCTTTGAGCCTCTGCATAACTGTCCTCTTCGTCTTCTGACTCTAAAGGCAGCCTTTCTGGTGGCCATCACCTCCGCTCGGCGGGTGAGTGAGCTCCAGGCTCTTTCTTGCAAACCTCCCTTTCTGTCTGTTCATCCAGACAAGGTTGTTCTTCGGACGCGTCCGTCCTTCTTGCCAAAGGTGGTTACTGCTTTCCACATTGGGCAGACCATCACTTTGCCCACCTTCTTTCCGCCTCCGCATCCTTCCAGAGAGGAAGAGAGGCTCCACCGTCTGGACCCAAAACGTGCGCTCTCCTTCTATATCGACCGCACAAAACACTTCCGGGTGGATGACCAGCTCTTTGTTGGCTACGTGGGCGCCAAAAAAGGTCGGGCGGTGCACAAGAGGACCATCTCCCGCTGGGTTACCTTGTGCATCAAGACCTGCTATTCTTTGGCTAAGAAGGAGCCTCCTGTTGGGCTGCGTGCCCATTCCACCAGGGCAACGGCTGCTACCACGGCCTTCGGCCGCGGTGTTCCGCTGCCGGTTATCTGTCAGGCAGCTACGTGGGCCTCGCTGCACACGTTTACTAAGCATTACTGCCTTGACAGTCAGGTCCGGAGGGACGGCTTCTTTGGCCGTTCTGTCCTCCAGGACTTCCTTGTCTGATCTTTGTTCGCAGACCCACCACCGGGGTTGGTATTGCTGGGGTATCTATTCTAAGGTAAGGAATCTATCACTAACGTGTCTCTTTCAGATGCACAAGTTACTAACTTGTGTAACGATATATCTGTAAGAGACAGTAGTTAGTGATAGATTCCTGCCGCCCACCCATCCTCCCCGTTCTGCGTACAGATTTCTAGGGTTAAGGACATCCCTTTCAGGGCCCTAGTATTTTTCAGACACCTGTGTCGGCTTCTTGCATGGCTCTGCGTTCCTGGCGCGGAAAGTCGTGTACAGAACTGACGTCAGCGCGCAGGGGCGGCGTCTAAGTACTGCCCGCGACGTCATCCCGGCGATCACGACGCCGACGACGGACGCGGAGCCGCACGACGCCGCCTACCGACGCGCAAGGGTACTGCTACGCAAAACTTTCCGGATCCAGCCTGACGCCTGGGGATATTCTAAGGTAAGGAATCTATCACTAACTACTGTCTCTTACAGATATATCGTTACACAAGTTAGTAACTTGTGCATTTATGCATATTTCCATATACACCAGACATCAGTTTACTTTAATCGAGTCTCGGCAGGGACGCTCAACATCCTGTGATTCTGGGAAAATAACTTAATCTCCCCATGCCTAACAAAATGAATGTGTCCGTCTGTAACGCAACTGGTGCTCATGTAAAGTGCTCGGATATCTTCGGGTCAAGTTCCTGCTAAATAAAACTCCCCCCCCCCCCAAAAAAAAAACTCATTAAAAAAAACACTCAAGAGATTGCTGACCCTTAAAGAAAAAATTATCAGTAGAAAAATTTTACAATTTTGTGGAACTTGAAATTCATGATCAAATAAGGAAATATGGTACCCAGATATAAAAATGGGTCTAAAATGAATTCACTTGAGACTTTCGAGAATATGTGGAGAAGAAAGTTTCAGATATTAAAGCCCAGTGATCACCAGGATATTGACATCAGAAAAAAACTATTTCACTCCCCCCCCCCCAAGATAACATTCGACCTTTCACCTTCTAGTACATGAATCTAACAACCTTTAATTTGATAGTTTGTGTACCTTGCAGTTGTGGCATGCAACATTTTCCAGTTCATAACTTACCCAATAATTCGAGAAAAATAGATGCAGATGCCATTATGTTTTCCAGAAAACACAACCTCGGGGCTAGTCATGCCACCAATACCCATTGATGGAGCACTGTGTTGTCCTAGTGTCGCCAAAGGATAAAGTGGAGTAGATACACTAGGAGGTTGAATACCTAAGAAAAAACATAACATCAAAATAATTAACATTAATGCTCATTAAAAAGAGATAAACATTAAAATTATTAAAAAGAATATACCTTGTGTCGGTGTTCCCAAAAAACTGGGATTAGGCATTGAACTGCTAATGGAAATTGGGGAACCTACGAAAGATTGAAAACAAATACTTGACTGAACTTTCTGGTGAATTTTCACTTAGTGAATTCTCTGCTGTTTTATCAATAATCATACTATGACCACTGTCAAAAAGAAAGTTCATATGATGGTAATTCATATTTTTAATTACATTAAATAAACAATTCACGTTTTGTGGCTACAGCAAACTTTTTATGCGCACAATTCTATCTCTTCTTAATACGTACAGAGAACAGCAGGCTGTATAATGTGTGTCATTGATCACTATGGAACCTTCATCTCAAATGTAGTGCCGGATGAGAGCACAAACACCATTACTCTAGAAGGTCCAACACAAGAACTAATGTAAACAGACAACTTTCTGTTGACTCCGATACTTGGACCTTAGATCATAATTCCCAACAGTAAAACCAGAACCTTCTTCCCTTATGCTAGTCACAAGAGAATAGGCATACACGGTACCCGGGCTGGTCCTGTGCATGTAAGTCTCTGCAGCTGATCGTTACAGACACGTCATAAACCATTGCATACTACCATCACCTGCCCATACGTGACAGATGCCCACAACCATACAACTATATAACAAGGGACGAGTAGTTATACAGAGAGACAGTATGTATGAATGACCAGAGTTAGTGAAAAGACACCTTTTGGTAAGATATTAGTAAACATGCGGTGGAGAGCACAGATGCACGTGGCCTTTCCTGCATGACATATGGGTAAAGAATATATGCAAGAATCCATTCCGATGGCCAGAGAGCAAACCAGGGCTATCTGGCCCCAACCATGGTGGTTGAGGTTGTTTGCTACTGGTGTGCAGGGGCCCGTCCTACTATAGCTCTTCAAAATGGGCAAAGTAATACCTTTTCTGTACTTGACTCAGGGTAGCAAGGCCAAGCAGTCACAAGCTTCTCAAGGAGATAGTATGTGGCACACACGTTCAGAACTCAACAATCACATAAAAGACACATTAACTTCAATGTCCAGCCCACTGCTTGTCTTTTTAGAAAAAAGAAAGCAATACCAAGTACTACACATTTCATTTTAGTTTACAGGGCACCATTCCTAGTTATGATTCTACCTTTTGGAGCTACACCCACTGGTTCCCCTCATGCTAATTCCTCCCAGGAGACCCGTGATAATCTTGTCTCCCCCAAGCAATTAGACCGAAGTAAGAATCAGGCTCAGGTGCAGTTTTCCGGTAGCCTACAAGTCAAATAGGCCTTCAGTTCATATTATTCAAAAGTGCTTACACTTACTTGGTGAAGTAGTGGGTAACATGTAAGTGTCTTGTGCCAGCCTCTTGCGGGTGGAGGCACGCGGTGGTTTAGGCTAGTGAAAGGGGCTACTGAGAGCGTGTAAATATCTTCTATAGATTTAAGATTACTAATGACCAAAGCTGCCTTGAGCTTCAGGCATAAAACTGCATTTAACAGTGGCACACAGACATCTGTGGCAGGAAAAATAAAAAAATGATGCCTTAGCTGACGAACAGACATTTGGTGCTGGAAAAGTGAAAACATGAGGCCCTAGTCAGATGCTTTCCATTTAATGAATCATGTAAAACCATGCACAAATACATAGTTGACTACAAATGTGTTTTGAACTTACAAAGTAGCATATATTTGTATTGAATTAACACGCATTTTAAAGTGTGGAGAAGCTGAAATACAGCGTGATTTAGTTTTGCTTTGAAAGCTTAAGCACTGTCCTTCAGATAAGAATGGAATGTTTGCCTCCCTTTTCTCCGTGAAAGAAAAAAGCTTCTTATAATTTACAGCCTGTAACTTGCTTTTATCAGTATTCAGTTGCTGTGA
This sequence comes from Calotriton arnoldi, assembly GCA_963921515.1. Lineage (NCBI taxonomy): Eukaryota > Metazoa > Chordata > Amphibia > Caudata > Salamandridae > Calotriton > Calotriton arnoldi. The sequence continues at coordinate 3,034,811 of CAWUFW010000074.1, read as the reverse complement.
AACAAGCTTCATTCATTTCATAGCTAGAGTAACTGCAAGCGCACATTTTTCTTCTGTATTATTGTAAAATGTATTTACTGTTTCCCGCCTAAATAATAATTTCTTGTCGGAGCTTATGTTTTTCTGTTTAGTTGAAAAATAAATGTTTCTTTAGCAGGAAGTTAGGAGATGAAGTCATTTAGAGTAAGATTGAAATGTGTTACAAAAACTCGCCTGATTGATGACGTGAGCCGAGAGGTGTTGATGTCTTTCTGCACTTCAATTGGATGGAGGACATAGAGCAATGTCACGTTTTGAAACATTCTGCTGAACTATATACGTGTTCCTAGCTGAGGTGAGGGGGCTTTTTAGCAGGATTTTTGCAGACTCTTACAGACTTTTTTTTTTTTTAGTTCTGCAGAGAAAGGAGGTGGAGAGGGCGGACTCTGAGGGAGCGAGCAGACAGGATCAGACGGAGCTGGAGCTGAACGAGAGAAGAGAGAATCAGCTGTAAGGGAACGAAGGTAGTTTACATGCAAGCATTTTGTTAAAAACCCCAAGCTTTATGCTTTGACTAACTGGCTTTGCCAAGGCTAATGTGCTCTATGCTTTATTTCTCTTTATGGGAGATTTTGCAATTATTAATTATTGATTTAGCTTCATGCTAAGCTCACTCTTGCTTTCATTTCTTAAACTCTTCACGAGTTCAGACTGACATCATTTGTGCCTCATTTATTTCTTAGAATAGGGATTCTTTCCTTTATGGAACTCGCTGTATGCAATTTATGATATGCTCTGTATTGATTCTATTTTTTTCTATTATCACTTCTGTAACCTGATTGATATCTAACTAATGAATGATGAGTCAGAGAAACTTAAATTTTGATTGGAAAATAAATCCCTTTAAATCTACTCAACTCTCATTATTACTTAAAATATTTATTTGCATTTGATTTGCTCATGTTTATGTAGGAGTCCTATTGGTCATAACACTGTGGAAAAGATCCATCGCCTTAAGAAACAAGGGTGTTGGTAATTAAAAGTAAATGGTGCTTTTGCAAGGAGAGATTATCATGAGATTTCCGCTCTAACAGTTTGGTAGCAGAGGATGTTTATACACCTAGACAAAAATGAGCAGAGTTTAGGTTAATGCCCTAAATGGAGCTACAAAATAATTGCCCAAGTTAGAATAAATGTCCAAATCCTCAAAAAGTCCTGATTCCGGAATCCAATGCCCAGAACTTGAAGACTGGCAAAGCAGTACTGGAAGGTAATGTGAGAAGGCGGTTGCTGGAGTGGTGTGAGTATCAATAGGGTAGTGAAATATTTTTGTTAAATGTGTAGAGAAATGTTTAAGTGGTTTGTGTAGAGTAGGGCACTTTTCTGCCACCCCCTTCTCTATCTTAACATCAGTGTAATGAGTTAGCGACGTGTTTTTCAAAATAAAGTTGAGTCGACCCACTGTCAACTTGTCATGGACGCCTCCCAACAAAGGAACTTAACGCTCCCCGACACTCAAACAAACAGAAATTGTGACACATCCCCCCAGGCTATTCAGTGTGAGGAACCTCTCCAAATTAGGATATGGTCCCCTTTGGACCTGGCTAAACTGCAATCACTACTGGGATCCATCAAGTCCGGCTCCCCGCTTGACCCCCATTCCTCCCTTTAAACTCAGACTCTTTGACGAGACTGTCCTTACTGTGATTCTCAACCTCCTCAACACATCTTTAGGCACAGGACATGTACCTCAGAGTTGTAAACACGATCTTGTCCTTCCTTCTCTAAAAAAGGGTGTCCTTGATCCTCGCTGTTGGTCAAACTTTCGCCCGATCTCCCTTCTTTCTGTCTCTTCTAAAATATTGGAAAGGCACGTCAATGTCAAACTCTCCTCTTTCGTTGCGACCCGCAATTTGTTTCACCCATCATAGTCTGGTTTTAGACCCGTCCATAGCACCAAATCTGCCCTACTTGGGGTCACGGAATGTCTCAGTGAACTGCTTGACTCCAGTGGAACCGACGCCCTCATCCTGCTTGACTTAAGTGTGGCCTTCGATACAGTGTCAAATTCCATCTTGACAGACAGACTTGAGGCCTCAGGTATTGAGGGTCTGGCCTGGAGGTGGCTGATCTCCTTTTTAAAAGATCGCACCTTTCAGGTCTTCTCGACAAATACAAGATCGAAGACCTTAGCATTAACCTTCAGAGTACCTCAGGGATCGATTTTGAGCCTATTGCTCTTCAACATCTACGTTCCTCCTCTGGCGGACATTGCTGAGAACGAATAGTTTCTTACCTGTCGGTGTAGTTTTGCAGCTTGAAGACTTTCTGGATTCACTATGCTGTGCATTATTCTGCCATCTCGTGGTTGGGTCCGGATTCGTAGTCTTTTCTTTCTTTTTTTTTTTTTTTGTTGTTGGCCCAGGTGGGCGGCGACGCCCCCACCATTTGGTGTCCTCGGTGACGTCGTCGCGCTTCCTGCGGAAGCTCCCACCTTTGGTCGCCATCTTCGGATTCTTTTTTTTTTTTTTTTTTGTAGTCTATGTCTTTTCCTTTTATCCTTCTATTTTTCTTTTGATCCCTCTAAACCTTTTATGTAGTCTAGTTTTACCCTTAACCTCCTATGTTATCTTCCTGGCGGAGGCGGGTGGGATCGCTAGTGAATCCAGAAAGTCTTCAAGCTGCAAAACTACACCGACAGGTAAGAAACTATTCGTTTTGCAGCGTGAATCTTTCTGGATTCACTATGCTGTGCATAGACTTTGTAGCGGTATTGTTATTGCAGTGGTTGGGTGGAAGATGAGCATTGGTTGCTGAAAATGTGCTGTAAGACCTTCTGTCCTACTTGTGCCTCTTTGTTCATCTGGATATCCACACAGTAGTGTTTGGTGAACGTGTGCACGGAAGACCATGTTGCCGCTTGGCAAATGTCTTGGATAGGTGTGTTCGCTAGGAACGCAACTGTTGCTCCTTTCTTCCTTGTTGAGTGAGCCTGGGCGGCTCCCTCCAATTCTTGTCCTGCCTGCTTGTGGCAGAGTTGTATTGCCTGTGCAATCCATCGTGCTATGGTATTTTTCGTTACTGGTCGTCCCAGGAAACTGCTTGCGAAGGAAACGAAGAGTTGTTTTGTTTTCCTGCATTCCTTTGTCCTTTCTATGTAGTGCATCACTGCCCTTCTGGCGTCCAGCGTGTGTAGCGCCTTTTCTGTGGGCGTTGATGGTTTCTGGAAGAAACTTGGTATCTGTATTGTCTGGTTAATATGGAACCGCGACACCACCTTTGGCAAGAAGTGTGGGTCCGTTCTCATGACAATTCTGTCCTTGTGTATTTGCAAGTAGGGCTCTTGTAGTGTAAGAGCCTGCAGTTCACTGACCCTTCGCAGTGACGTGATAGCCACCAAGAATGCCGTTTTTAGTGTGAGCATGTGCAGTGTGGTCTTGTGTATGGGCTCAAATGGTGATTTCATCAACTGTGTTAGCACAGTGTTGAGGTTCCAGCTTGGGGCTGGCATCCTTTTGGTGGGGCTATTCTTTTAGCCCCCTCCAGGAATCTTTTGACCACCTGGGAGGTGAAGAAACTTTTCCCCGCTTCTCCCCTGGTGTAGGCCACTATGGCTGCTAAGTGAACCCTTAGTGACGAGTAGCTCAGCCCGCTGTGTAGTAGGTGTGTTCAGTATTGTAGTACCGTTGATTCTTTTGTGACCTTTCGTTGCAGTCCCTCTGTAAGGCACCATAGTGAGAACCTTTTCCACTTTGCAATGTAGCACTTCCTTGTAGTGGGTCTCCTTGCTTCTCTGAGTACTGCCATAGTGCTTGGTGGTAGCTTGAGGTGTGCGAATTCTAGGTCCTCAGGAGCCATGCTGCTAGGCTGAGGCTTTCTGGTTCTGGGTGGAGCACTTTTCCGTCTTGCCTTGTCAGGAGGTCTTTCCTTCTGCTGAACCTGTGCGCTGGTTCCTGTGCCATTTCCATTATTTGTGAGAACCATGACTGTCTGGCCCACTGAGGTGCCACCAGTATGAGTGTCATGCTGCTGCTCCTGCATTTGCTGAGTACCTTGTGTAACAGTGGTATTGGGGGAAAAGCGTATGCAAATTCGTTCGACCAACTTATCCATAGCGCATTCCCTAGGGACCTTTGGTCCGGTTGTCTGGATGCGTAATGTTGGCATTTTGCATTCTGGGGTGTTGCAAACAGGTCTATCCGTGGTGTACCCAATTTTTGGAACAGCCGCTGCACTTCCTGTTGGTTGAGCTCCCATTCGTGGGATGCCGAGGTCTGCTTCTACATTGTCTATTCCTGGAAGGTGTATCGCCAGTAGGTCTATCCTTAGAGGGATGGCCCATCTCCATATCTCTTGTGCCAGGCTTGATAGCGGTGCTGACTGTGTTCCACCTTGTTTGTTGATGTAGAACATGGTGGTTGTGTTGTCTGTTTGTATCAGCACTCTGTGGCCGTAAAGCTGCTTCTGAAAGGCTCTTAAGGCTAGGAACACAGTTTTTAGTTCTAGGTAGTTGATGTGTTTCACTGCATCTTGTTGTGACCACAGCCCCCTGACGCGGAGTCTGTCCATGTGCGCGCCCCAGCCCTGCTGTGATGGTCACTGTTGGAGTTGGCTGTGTGAATGGCTTCCCCTGTAATATGTTCTCTTCCTTCCACCACGCTATTTCTTGCTGCACTGCGTGTGTGACAACCACTAGATCTTCCCAACTCCCTGTTGCTTGTGACCACTGTTGCTGTATCCATTCCTGGAACGGTCTCATGTGCAGCTTGATATTTGGGACTAGGTGGATGCATAATGCCATCATCCCCATTAGTCTGCTCACCGTCCTCGCTGTCAGAACTTGCCCCTTGCGATAATGACGTGTTTCCCTCAGGAGCGCTATAGTTCTCTTGTCGCTGGGGAACACTTTGGACTGTGTGCTGTCGATTTTTGCCCCTAAGAATATTTTGATCTGCTGCGATTCTGTTGACCTAGTCTGGACAGTGTTTGTATGACTTGTTTGATGTGATTTTTGCAGTGTCTGTATGATTCTGCTCTTACAAGCCAGTCGTCGAGGTAGGGGTATACATGTATGCCCTTTCTCCGTAGGTGCGCCGCCACTGCTGCTAGGCATTTTGTGAACACCCTTGGTGCGGACTTGAGCCCGAAGGCTAGCACTGTGAACTGGTAGTGATTCTGGCCTATCACGAATCTTAATAGACGTTTGTGTTTGTGGTTGACGGGTATGTGCAGATATGCGTCTTTCATGTCTATGGTCGCCATGTAGTCCCCTTTTTGGATTTGGGGTATTACTTCCTGAAGTGACGTCATTTTGAATTTTTGAGTTCTTACGAACTTGTTCAGGAATCTGAGGTCCAGTATTGGCCTTAGTGTTTCGTCTACCTTTGGCACTAGGAAGTACGTTGCGTATACTCCCCTGTTCCTTTCGTTGATTGGAACTGGTTCCATTGCTCTTTTTTTTAGCAGCTCCTCTGCTTCTAGACGTAGGAGTACGAGCTCCCTTGCGGGCAGTGGCCGGTGTCTTGGTTTTCTGCCCGGGGGTGTTTTTGGAGTTCTATGCAGTATCCGTGCTGTATGATGTTCAGTATCCACTTGTCCGTGGTAATCTCTCTCCATTGTGTGAGGAAGTTTCCTATTCGGCCCCCCGCCGGGTTGTATGCTCGGTGGTTATTTGTTTGCTGTGTGTGTTTCTTATTTTTTCCTTTTGTTGACTTCTCCTCTCCCTTGGTGTTGATAGGGGAGGGTTTGGTTTCTTTGCGGAGTCACTTTGAGGTGGGCTGCTGACCCCCTCTTCGGGACTGTCCCCGTCCGTACCCGCGTCCTCTAAAGGACCGTCCTCTGGGCTGATTCTGCCAATTTTGCTGTTGTTGTCCCTGTTGGCTTTGGCCCTGGTTGTTCCCCCGGTATCCTTGTTGGGGAGATTGGTGGGAAGTGGCGGGCGCATTGCCTCCTCTACCATTGGGCCGCCTTGAGGGGGTTCCTCTTCTCATCCCCCTGAACTGCAGTGCTCCCATGGACCTTGCAGTTTTGTTGTCTTTTTAAGCTGCGTCAGCTTTCGTCGACTGGGGCTCCAAACAGTTTCTGGCCGTCGAATGGCGTGCTCAGGATATTGCTTTGTACCTCAGGTTTGAAACCCGAGATCCTGAGCCATGCGTGTCTCCTTTCAGTCACCCCTATCATCATCTGCTGGAGTTTTCGGCTGCGTCCAAGGCTGATTTTAGGCAAGTGTTTGCGATAGCCTTGCCCTCTTCCACTAGGTGATTAGCCCTTTGTTGGTGTTGTTGTGGCAGGTGTGTTATGAGCTGGCTCATTTCATCCCAATGCTGGTATGCATGCCTGCTGATGAGGGCGTTGGAGTTGGCGATGCGCCAGTGTATGGCTGCGTTCCTCTCCACCTTTCGTCCTGTGAGGTCTATTCGTTTGCTCTCCTTGTCTGGAGGTGGACCTGTGTTAGTGGGTACATTGGCCCTTTTCCTGGCCGTTGCCGTGATAATGGAGTCTGCTGGCACTGACCCCTGGATGTACGCAGGGTCTTTTGAGGAGTGTTTGTACTTTTTTCGCTCCTTGGTGTAACAGCCTTGCAGACTGCCGGTTCTTTGAAGGCCTCCCTTCCCTTGTCCAGGACGCTTGGAAGCATGGGTAGGAACTGGGACCTGGTTTGTTGAGGAAGTAGGGTTTCCAAAGGAAACATGCCTTCGCCTTCTCCTCTTGCATTTCGACGCCATACGTTGCTGCAGCCTTTTGGACGACCACATTGTAGGCTCCAATGTCGTCTGGCGGCGAAGGCCTCGAGGGATAAGAGTCTACCCCTTCTTCTGGTGAATCTGCGTCGAGGTCTTGCCAGTCTAAGTCTTGTGCTTCCGAGGGCGTCGAGTCCCGGTAAGACTGGAACTCTTCTTCGCCTTCGAAGTAGTCGTCCTCTTAGCCCTGTTCGTCGAGCGGTTCGGGTGTTTTCGGGGGTTCGATGTCTTCGGTGTCGCCCTCCCCGAGTGCTTCGCTTGATTGCTTCGACGGAATGGCGTATAGCTTCATTTTTTCGTCGAAGTCTTTTTTCCGTTGCAGGATGCTCGCCATCTCTGTTTCGAGCCTTCTCCTTTTCTTCTCCATCTCGTGGGCCTTTTCGGCGTCGATGGCTGAAGCGCTCCTCTTCGCGGTCTCGGACGTCGAGGATGACGCCGGGCCTTCTTTTCTGGGCGTTGAGGCTTCCTTTTCGGAGGTTACCTTCGACGCCCTTGGTTTTTCGGAGGCTTTCGCCGATTGGGAGTCCTTCCCGAAGGATCCGCTCGGCTGTTTGTCCTTCGTTGCTGTTGCTTTCGTCGAGTGTTTCGGCGGCAACGCTCCCTTCGAGGACTTGGCTTCACTTCTGAGAGTGTCGCTCGGGGCCTTAGCTTCACTCTTTCGAGCGTCGCTTGGGTGCTTCGGGGTCGACGTCTCCCTTACCTCCTTCGAAGTTTTCTTGTGGACCTCGACGACTGAGCAGTCCTCCGGTCCCTCTGCGATGTTGTCTTCCTCTCCACTCGAGAGGCCCAGGTCTCGGAGCGATGGAGGTGCTCCCTGGCCCTGCATGTTGTAGTTAGCCCTTCTTTGCCTCTCTCTCACCCGGAGGGTTTTCGGGGTGAAGGCCGAACACGCGTTGCAGTTTTCGCTGATGTGGTCGAGCGGCAAGCAGAGGTTGCAGACTGGGTGCTGGTCGTTCTGGGCGTCCTTGTGGTGACAGTTTTGGCAAAACTTAAACGGTGTCTTGTCCATACCCGCGCTCAGGGGGCCCCCTGTGAGCGCATTCTCTGTAGGCGTCGAGATTTTGGTCGTGGACCTTCTACCTCGTCGTCCTTCTCGTCGCCTCCTGTACTTGTCTCCTCGTCCGGTGTCTTCAGGAAACGATCCTTTGGTGATTGTCAAATTTTCGAGATTCTTCGTCCAACTTTCTGGAACTTCTCGTCGACGATCCAGAACCACGGCGGAAAAAAGAATCTGAAGATGGCGACCAAAGGTGGGAGCTTCCGCAGGAAGCGCGACGACGTCACCGAGGACACCAAATGGTGGGGGCCGCCCACCTGGGCCAACAACAAAAAAAAAAAAAAAAGAAAGAAAAGACTACGAATCCGGAACCAACCACGAGATGGCGGAATAATGCACAGCATAGTGAATCCAGAAAGATTCACGCTGCAAAAGACGGGACATACCATCTTTTCATATGCAGACGATACCCAGATTATCTTCTCATTATCAACCGCTCAGCAGCAAGATCCCTCCCTGCTCCAGCTTAGCCTGAGAAATGTCTCCTTGTGGATGACTAGAAATGATCTGAAGCTGAATGGCAACAAAACTGAGGTCCTGGTTCTGGGAAATAACCCCGACCTCTGGGATGTTAACCACTGGCCAGCTGCTCTGGGACCATTACCTGCTCCGGTCCCCAAGGTTAAAAATCTTGGTTTTGTTATTGATAACAACCTCTCCCTCAACCCCAGGTGTCCAGGGTCACAGCCACCTGCTTCTCAGTTCTCAAATGGCTTAAAAAGATCCTCTGGCTAATTCCACCGGACGCCCAAAGAACAGTGTTGCAGGCTTTGGTGACATCCAGGCTGGACTACGGCAATGTTTTATACCTGGGTGCAGACAAATCCTCAATCCATCGCCTGCAGATCATCCAGAATGCAGCCGCTCGCCTTCTTTTTCGGCTGCCTAGATACGCCTCAGTTTCACCGCTGCTTCATAAACTACACTGGCTCAGGGTGAACAAGCGCATCCAATTCAAGGCCTTATGCTATATGTTACAGGCCAAACTTGGCTTGGCTCCTTCTTGCATCCAAAGCCTGGTGAAACCTATGTGCCCACCCAACAGTTGAGATCATCCAGCCTCTCACTGTTGACAGTGCCCAGGTTTCGCCTTGCTCGCATGAGAGGCCGCTCGTTTTCTTTCCTGGGCTCCAAACTCTGGAACTCTCTTCCAGCTGAGCTCAGGAACTATCACTCTTTGCTCGCCTTCCGCAAGAATTTGAAGACTTTCCTTTTTAGTTGCCAAGTCTGATTCTCTATCTTGAGGTTGCCGTCAGGAAGTCTTGTGGCTCTGCTTGCCAAGTTGTCCAGCGTCGGGAGACCCTGTTGGGTAGCTGCGCGCTTTATAAATCAATAACATAAGATAGGGCTTTTATACTGAAGTTGAAGTGGGTCCCTCGAGGCCTGAGATCCTGGGATATGCACCACCGGGTGGGACTCAGTGTGGCATACACTAAGTAAGTTTGTCTGTTGTTTCGAGGGTGCTCTGCGTGAGACGTCGTCGCCAGTGCCACTAGTAAAGGGAACTTTTTGAAAGTGTTAAGAGTTAAAATTTTGTTGGGGTTTCTTCCTAGAGTGCACCAGGAGGAATCCTAAAGATTTTTCTCAAAGGGTGAAATCGCGCTGGTTGAGATTTTACTGGGAGTGATTGAAAATTTTCTGGTTGTATGAGGATCTATAATTCTTTTTAGTGGAACAGACAAGAGCTGTTTTGTGTTCAATGTATGTTTTGTGTTAAATAGTTTTGGGAAAGAAGAAGAAACTGAAATTGTAAAGGGGCAGTTGTTGCGAGGGAGTTGAATAACATTAGAGTGTGCCGTGCTGTGAAAATTCTGTTGAGTGATTACCGTATTGAGATTGGTTGAAAGTCTTCAAGAAACTTTAAACTGTGACAGGTTTGGAGGAAAGAAATTTTGGCATTTACAGAATTGAATCAAAAAATTGCATTGAATTGTTGCAGAAATGAAATTGTTTAAAGACTTTAAGAAACTGTTGGGAGGTAATGTGAAAAATTCAATTTTGGTTGGTGATGCTCCTGAGGGAACACCTGTGCATTTTATGCCTACACATTTGGGACATAATTCATGTTTGTGGGTTCGTTAATGGTGCAAGATTACTGAGAAAGAGAGTCCTTTGAAATTTCCAAAATATGGTACTTTTGAATTGCAAATTATTGACAGATTAAGAGACATGCTTTGTGAAATAAAGTCACCATCTAGAGCCACACAATTTGAAGCCTTAAGCATGTGTGAAAAGACAGCAAGAGACAAGGAAAGAGAGGACAAAAAGGTGAAGGATCAGATACAAGAGAAGGGAATTAAGGATGGCAAAAAGCTTCAAACCAATAGTGATTTAGGGGATGAAATATTGGATGCATTATTAACTGAGTGTCCATCACCTTATGTGGTCCCCACTACAAATACTGATAATAGTGTACCAGCAAATACTACAGTGGGTACTCCTCCTGTTGAATCAAAAGAAATACAGATTGAGAGAACTTTATAGATATTTCAGATTGCCACACCACCTTTTGATTCAATACTGAGTGATATTTTCAGGTGTTACTGCTTCAATTGTGACTGATTCAGTACAAATACTACAAGCTGTAGTTGCACAGACAGTGCCTAGACATATTGTGACTGTCCAAATTAATATGATCCCAACTCAAAAAGCTCAAAGAGCTGTAGAAGGAGTAATTACATCAGGGTTTATCTCAAAATCTCGGAATCCACAGATTATTGAACAGAAACTACTCCAGGCAGTTCAAGCATTGAAAGATGAGGGGAAAATGGTCTTACAACACCAACAGCCGAATGAAAAACAAATATATTTGAAGAGAGGATTTTTCAACCATGCTTTGAGGAAGCAGCAGGGATTAAAAAGATAGAGAGCATGGTAGAACAAATTAAACTCGACCCCGAAAAAGAGAGACCACTTGATGTTTCAAAGTTAAAAATTGAACATGAAGAAATCAGGGAATGTTTAGATCATGAGAATGTGAACCAATGTCAGGAAAAATAATGAATTTCCCTGAGTAAGGAAATTACAATATGTGCAGTAACTACACATAGACTGACTGATTTGGCCCAAAAATATGAAATTAATGTTTCAGGACGTTTTCCATTTCAGAAAGGTTTCAGGGTACATATGGATGATGAAGCAATTGAGACAATGCGTTCTTTAGGAATGTGATTACACATTACAGAAATGGTGAAGTATATTTTTAAATGCAATGGGTTTGAGAAATTAGGAAACAAGTGGGCAAGGAAACATGAGAAGAAAAAGAAGCCACCAGCCCTAGCAAGGAAACAGGAGAAGAAAAAGAAACCACAGCTGCCCTGGCTCAGTTTAGTAGCCCCAGTCCTTATATGAGGGTGTGGTTCTGGCTGCTGTGGTACGTTCGGCCATAGAAATGGAGTTTGCCCTGACTGGGCTACTTGGCTGGCACCAAAGCAGGTACAGACGCCTAACAGGCCAGCACAGTAACCACATTACTGTCAGCCCAATAGGGCTATCGCAGTCATGAAGGCTTGTAGTGGTTCCCACAAAGAAGCATACTGAGAAACCGGGTGGTGGGCCCTCTGCAGCATACGTCGCTCATGGCTTTGTTCTCTGACATTCTGTTTTCTTGCGGTGTTCCTCAATTCTGAGGACACACTGGGCTTCTCCTTCTGGACAGTCTCTCTTCATTCAGAGCCAGTCAGACTCCTTCCCACTCTCAAAAGGAAGGAACACTTCTAGCCACTTCAGGCAGATCCTCCAGCAGAAAGTGGAGACTTCATCTGGCACCCCGTCACCTCTGGGAGACTAGCCCTGGTTGTACAGCAGTCATTCGAGCACTCTGCGGAGCTCTCCCTGCACTGATCATGAAGAACCTGAAACTGGAACAAAATGGGAAAGGGGGATCCCACTTCTTATACATATTTTCTAAACGAGGGATGCAGATTCACTGTCTCAAAGTGCAAAACCGGTTTGATGTGGTTCTCCTTTCAATTTTACTCCTCAGTCTGGTCTCCAGACACAGCCTTTGTATAGATGAAAGCTTCTCACGACTGGCAGCACTGGGCCTGTCTCCAAACTGGAGAACCCACAACACAAACAAAGGAGTGTGAGGTACCTGCACCTGGCTGTCATTAGCCTCTCTGAAGGAATTACGATGTATACTAAAAAGGGCAGGCCTGAGCTAGACACTGCATCACCTTGCACAAAAGAAACTACAGTCCCATCCGTCACCCCTACCATCAATCAAATGGCAGTACTCAGGAAGAACTAATCTGTAGCCCCTTGCTAACAAAAGTCCTTAAAGGTAGCTCTGTCTTCATCTTCCTCACTTCAGTACCCAGATCTCCACTCTCAATCCATAGGAATGGCGGCAGTGCATTTCTGTTATCTAGGTAAGATGTCCCCATCCTCAATTGTTTTTTTGTTTTTTTGCAACGCAAAATCAGGGGCATCCAAAATTGATCATACTTGTTTCAATACTCAGACTCACTCACATACACAGTCCAATTACAGCATATGTGGAACATGCACACTACGCACTTGCACACTCTACATACATATTGGATGGCATACAAGGTTCTAGGCACTCGCATCACAGCACGAGGGGAGTGTAAGCCACACTCTCAGGGAAACAGATAAAAAGGTCTAGCCACACTATCAATTCCAAAAGCATGCTATGCCGTTTCCACTGCTTCATGTGCTATACCAAAGACCAGGACAGTAGTCCTCTGTCTACCCTGAGGGAATGACTGGTGCACCACTCCAAGTCACAAGACAGTTCCAGGACCTTGCACGCACCCTTAAATTAGCATGAAGCTATGTCCAAAGTAAAAGTCAGGATACGAGATACACATGCAGTTGGAAACTTGGGCATGGGAACAGACTGGTACATCATGCAGTGACAGTCACGTCCCAAAAGAATGCGGCTAGAAGACTTCCAAATTTGTCATTCTACATTATTCTCTGTCTGAGGCATTCTTCTGAATGCCATGAATTCTGCCTTTGCGGACATTCTGTGAGATTAACTGTCCCGTAAACGACAGCTTAATAAAGATCAAATTAGTGCTTTATCTGCCTACTAGAACCGGCATGCTTCTAACATACCCGTGTTAGAGAGGCATAGGTTTTCCATTCAGCTACTACCAAAGAGGCCTCAATCTTGTTATACCACAAGCTATGTAAAGTACTTTATTACCATTCTCAAAGTTAAAATAATGATCAGCAAATCAGTATTGTTCCTTTCAGTCTTTCTTGTACACGGTCAAAGGCGAAAGGTAATACCACAAATATGCAATTCATAGATCTTAAATGTAAGCTGAGAAACAATCAACATTCCGTTCACCTCACCTGAGTGAACCCCACTAACACCCTTCCTGGCAACAAAGTAACTTTCCACTTCTTTTACTCCTCATCAAACGGACCTCACAAACACCTCCCCTGGCAACTGAGTTACTCTTATGTTTTGTGCTTCTCATGCAGGTAAATCCACACATCTTCAATGAACTGACTAGTTCCCTATGTTCCTTGTGCGGCTCGTCTGGGTGAATGTCACAAAACCTTTCAGAAATTGAGTCATTCTCCATCTTCCTTGTACTCCCTTGTGAGTGGGCATCACAAATATTTTACTATGAAATGAGTAGAGAAACGTGACTCTATGAATCTATGATTGCAAGCTTAGCGTTGCATTCATTTTACATTTCTCTCCAACAGGAAAAAACAAGGCCAACAGAACATTTTAGAAAAAGCATCTCACATGCAGCCAACAGTGCAGAGAGGATACAAGGTGAACAGGCATAACGAGAAAGACACAGCAGTCGTTTGTAAGTCAAACACAGGTCTAAGTACACATTAATTGACACTGGGCCTACGTAAATGGGTACTGGCATGACAGGACCTAAAAAACACATGTATAATGGAACAGTTATAATGTTGGACTGAATGTCTGGTATGAACCTCTTAATTCACTATATTTCAATTCAGCTAAATTTCTACAAAAGCATTTTTAAATATACACAGTGGATCTGTGCAAGATGTGGTGTGCATATAAAGACTCAAATTCTGCTAACATGCAACTGACATATTTTACTATATTACTGAATCGGCAGACAAATATTATCAATTTGGTTTGGACTATACTGCCTCAATCAAATGTTATTATGTATGCAGACCAGGTTGATAAAATCTTGCTGTGACTGTGGGTTATTGTGGGGTATGACACATTTGTTTGTTTAATTTGTTTTACTCCAAATAACAATAAACGCTTATAACAAAGAAATGTGCACTGTCAATATGTTTATTACTATACAAATGATAATCCTTAGATCCTGAAACACTAGTACTCAATACTCACCCATGTGAATGGGAGAACCTAAGATAGACCCAACACTGCTTGGGGCTCCTAATGTCGAAGCAATCCGCAACTGAGCTTCTCCGCCATACCTTACACCAGCCAACAGAAATAAAAAATAAAATATACATATATTTATTATTCAGTATTTCAAAATGTAGCTTTGCAAACAAATGTCTTCACAACCTTAAAAATATATTGCACTATCTTTTGTGAAATGAACATAGATTTGAATAATACCTATGGCAACTTAAGTGCAAGAATGTTAGTCTCTCCAATTAAGTTTCCTTTAGTTTATATGTGAAACACTGCCAGAATTCAAACTTGTGAACTTCAAGACATGCCCCTGGTTTGCATAAAATTAGCTGGCACAAACTAGCAGATACATAAATTCAAGAAGATGGCACCTAAGAAAGAGTACAGTTCTCCTATGTTGAATACTCCAATCACAACACTGTTAGAGCACAGAATACAAATAAAGTGTGGAACAGAATAGCACTTAGTTGAAAGGTCGCAAGACTAGCTTGCCATATCTTCTGCACCACATTTTCCCCAATGTTACACACTGGAATATATGATTGCAAGCAAATGCAGTAGAAATCCCAGAGGAAGTACTGAGATGTAATCATGCAGGCTATGCAACCCATAATGGAGTATCACTGGTTAATGCTCTTGATGGTGAACAGATATCTATCTGGAAAACTGTGTAGGAGTGAGCGTCAGTGACTTCCCTCTTTTGATAACAAGCACTGTAATCACAAAAGGGATAACACTGCATGTTGTGAATGGAACGGGACACCTAAGCATGAGTTGTGTCCTGCAGGCAAATGAGTCCCAGCCACCTCAATAGCAGAGTAGTGTCAACAAGCAAAGTGTGCAACAAGTGGTGAATTCCAGTCAAGTATGTACACTTTACCACCAGTCCTGAAGACGATAGGCCAACAAAGATATACTGTAATAAGCCTTGTAGTGTAGAGTAACAATTGGGGGAAACGGCTAGTACCACTCGAAGAGACCTATTCAAAAACACCTAATTGCTGATTCATTGTGCCTCAACAACCGTTTACAACACTGCACATAGGTGTTTGAAGATGGCCGGACAAGCCTGAGGACGCTTACGTTTCTTCTTGCATAGTATATTTCCCAGGTAGAGGTCCAATCAGTTATCCCTTCCATTTCTGACTTCCTATGAACTTGAGGCTCCCTGAACGACATGACGGCTGCAGAATGATGAAGCAGGCTTATATTAGAAGTGGTGGGAGACCAAATCAGCCCTTCGTCTTAATAACTAGGCAGGATATTTTTCAAGTGACTCAAATGTCCTCCTCTGTCTTATTAGATTACTGGAACCAAATAGTTAAATAAGGAAGAGACACGACTTCTCCCTCACCTATGTCGCCCATGGCATATAACCTGGACTTATATGCAGGGCAGCTAGACAAGGGGTCCTGTGCTGCAGACCTTACACTCCCTCATTAACAGGGCGACTTTTAGTAAACAGAGTGCATGTGGATGATAACAGTTGCATAGACTCTTTTAAGCTATCTCCCAATGGTTCACCACAGATATAGTTTAGATAGAGTAAGTAAGGGAGAAAACACTGTTAACAGTCATTATTTTGAATGTCAGCAACAAAAATCTGAAGTTTTCAGAGAAATGCAGCAGACAACGAGTGGAGTTCCTGGATATTTGGACTGTGGGAGCACAAGGCCATAAAGAGGTAGCATTGTATAGGAAACCGACAGCTAAAAATATGCTCCTCCAATTTAGTAGCTTCCACCACAACTGTCAGAGAGATTCTGTCCCGTTTGAAGAATTTTTAGGAATAAGAAGGAATTGCACAAAAATGGAAGACTATGTGCGGAACGGGGAAGAATTGAAAAAGAGATTGAGCCAACGTGGATACCTGAAGCGACTCAGTAGACAGGCTTTTAAGAGAGTCAAGTACAATAACCGAGAAGCAATCTTTGGAGGGCAGAGGAAAAGGAATGACAACGAGGATAGATTAGTATGTGTTATTAATCATACCAATCTGAATTTTAAAGAGAAGATCTTTGAAAAGAAGTGGAACATACTAAATACGAATAAAGAGGATCACAGATTGGAGAAACCTATGTTCACCTTCAGAAGAAATGCAAACCTCAGTGACAAACTTGTGCATTCACACTTCAAACAGAAAGAAGGGATGCATCAAAGCACTATTACAGGTGCTGCTCCTGTAAAAAGGAACCATTGATGCGGCACATGCCATGCCTGTCGAACAACTGTAGTAACTGAGATATGGGAACATAATCATTACACTATCAATCTAAAGGACATGAGGAACTGTTGAAGTTGCAATGTTGTCTACCTGCTCCTATGCCCCTGCGACCTAGGATATGTTAGGTAAACCGGTAGGGAGTTTAGGACATGGTATGGGGAGCATACATCAGCAATAAGAACTAAAAAGATGCAAGTCCCAGTGGTCAAACATTGTATTGAAGCTTGACATGTAGAAAATGACCTCAGGTGGCTCATATTGGAGAAAATCAAAAGAAAACCAGGATGCTCCGAGATATAAACCTTCTGGATTCTTACTCTAAAAACGAACAAAAGGGGCTTGAACACAGAAATCTTGTGGCCAGGGTCTTGAAAAGTGTGGCAAGGTATGTCCCCTTTTCCCCTGGTTATGGCTATTTCGGATTACCCCCTCGGTGATATCCTTATATATGAATCCATCTAGAGGGCTCTGCTAAATGACTTTACATTCTGGTCTGGACAGAGCACCTCTGACTCATTAGAAAGTGACATAGGTATGGCATATGCACCCAGGTAGTGGTTGGATGTGTGTACATTGTTAGAAGGCTTTTATAGCAATATGGAATTGCTCCCCGTACTTTTAATCTTTAACTGAATGCGCCCCTTAAGCTCAGGTACACATTTAGAAATAGCCAGTGTTTAGTACCAGTATAGTAGGGATAAATAGGTATAGAAGGTAATTTTACCTCTCAATGGCGCCCGTATGCAGTTCCTTGGGGGAGTGAGTTATCGGTCTAGCCGTGCAGAGCGCACATGTTCATGTTTGCATTTAAATGGAGCACACCGTATCATATCAGGCTAGAGAGGAGTTTGGCTTGTGTATGCCAGTTGTAAAATAGGTGTCAGCATTTGAAAAAAGTTGAGGTATGTGCCGGAGCCCAATTTCGTTGGTATTCCATGCCTGGTATCATCGGTTAGATTGGCCTTGTTTCCGACTGGCGAGGAGTATCAGATATTTGTACTTGGTCCCTAGCCATCATGGCAGCAGAAGGAAGGACGGTCTCTCAGAAAATTACTGATTCTTCCAAGATGTGGGGAGTGTCTTGGTGGGACTAGGACCTGCGGTGACGGGCCCCGCAACAGCGTACACTGGGAAGATACAACGCGCCGTATGAGGTAAATTTATGTTGTATACTTACCAACAAGGTAGGAATTTAAACTAGGTTTTGCCAGGTTTTTGTTAGAGAACCGTAAAGTTAGTGCGGAGGGATTTATTAAGGTATGTACCCTAAGTCCATTCTAGCTTCTGTACTAGAGCTTTTCTCTAACCCTTTTTGATTAGTTTTATCAGGACGTCCATACGGAGCATACTCCCACCCGGAGCATACTCCCACGAGACTGAGTGCGAGCAAGCCCAGAAGTAAATGTTTGTCATAGAGCTGGAAAAATAGAGTGTTAAGGCATATTAGTACGGGAAACATCCTTTACCCCGCATGCGTTAGTCCACGTGCCATTACCCCGCATTTTTTACACAGCAAAATATTTTACAACGTATGGCTTTATACCGCAAACTTTTACAACGCATTGCCCAAAGTAACGCCCCGGTGGAGTTAGAATAGTAAATTGCGTTGTAATGGGGAATGCGTTGTAATAGATTGCGTTGTATAGCCCTGGATTGTAAAAGATTTTGCGGTGTAAAAACTGCGGGGTAATGTCAAGCGGAGTAAAAGTGTGCGGGGTAAAGTGTCCTATTCATTAGTACACAAGGCTGGACACTAGGTATGCTCTTCAATCTGTACTTTTTCAGATTTTATCTTGGTAGCTCTATAAAGAATCCGTGTTGAAACATACTCCCTCATTTTAGGCCCAAATCTCACACAATGGGTTCCTATAGGAGAAAAAGTGTTAGCGGGTTTTTGAGTAAGTACACAAATTAGATGTGGGAGTTTTGGGAGTTAGGACCAATGTTCCCCAAGGTCTAGATGGGCACTCGAGTTGCACCACCAGCGGCACAGGGACGGCTAGGTGCAGAGTGCAGGGGCCCAACATTAGCCAATGGGCCTAAGGGGGCCTTCAGTTAGGGACTGCTTACGAGCAGGCCACTCAGGTGTGGGAGCCAAGCTCCTGGGGTTAAGATCAGCACTGCAGGGGCCAACAATCAGCACTGGAGTTGCACCACCAGCTGCACAGGGGCGGCGGGGTGCAGAGTGCCAACGCGACATCGGGTACCCAATGGATACCAATGCAGATCTTTAGTTCGAAAAGAGCCTGCAGGCTCGGGCAGGAAGACTTCCTGAAGGCGACCACCGGCTGGAGAGGTAAGCTGCGATCTTGGGGGATGCTTGGACACAGTTGGTGGAGTCACTCGAGGCCCGGGGGTGTCTTTCGGCAATGGATTCTTCTGACCGCCTACGGTCGCGGTCCAACTCTTCAGACCGCTTCAGTCGCTGTCGTGGTCTTCTTACCGCCTTCAGTCGCGGGGACCCTTCAAGTTGAGGCTGCAGGTGCCGTCTCGAAGCCTGTGGGAGGTAAGGGGTCACCAGATCCTAGGTCAGGATTGCTAGGGAGACCTCCTTGGTGTGTTGGGCCACTCGGGCTCAGGCTGTGGGGGCCAGTTGCAGAGTGGTTCAGGACCGTCTGGTTCCAGGTTCTGGTCTTGAGTCTTTGGCTTGAGCAAATCCGGGGCTCACGGGAGACAGAGTTCGTAAAGTGGGTACAGGGCAGGCCATCCAGGGTCTGGGGGGCTGCTGGACACACTGGTTTCTTTGCTGTAGGCAGGTCAGAGTCGGGACAGGCCGGTAGGGCTGAGGCCAAAGCTGTTGGTTCCTGGGTCAGCAGGGCTCTTCGGTCCTTCTTTCTTCCTCGAATCTGAGGAGGCAAGGTTCAGGGTTGCCCCCAAATACTAGATTTAGGGGCGTTAGAGCGGTGTGCAGGTCTGGACCAATGGGTCCCCCTCCTTGGGGTGGGTACACCCTCTATTACGCGCCCCTCCAGTGGGAGGGGGAATGAGCCTCTTCCTATTTGGTTGAGTCCCCCCATCTTCAAGATGGAGGGGACTGAGATGTGTGCTTCACCTCGCCTCCCCCACCTGAGGGATGGTGTTGGCAAAGGTGGGCACACAGCTCTTCCTAGCTTGGTTTTCCTGCTGTTTCCCCCGCCCAAAGTGGGGGCCACAACCGGTGGATGCCAGTTGCTTGGGGCAGCAAAAGGCAGGGACAGCTTCTAAAGGTAGCAGGCGTTTGAAGCTTCCCCTTCGTGGACCTAGCCCATCCTGGGGGAGGAGGCATGACACCTCTGCCCAGGATGGGCTTTGTTTCTGGACCCAGAGAGTGGAGGCTCTCTACCCAGGGGTCCCAAATCTGTCTGGTGAGGGCAAATGGCGGGCAGCCATTCAGGAACCACACCATGGCTGGTCGATTTTCAGGGGCATCCCTACGATGCCCTCTGAGTGCATTTTACTTTAAATCCCACACTGGCATCAGTGTGGGTTTAATGTGCTGAGAGGTTTGCTACCAAACTTCCCAGTTTTTAGTAAAGCCATTATGGAGCTGTGGAGGTTGTAGCGACCAGCTCCCAGACCATATACTCTTTATGGCTTTACTACACTTACACGGTCTAAGAATGGACTTCGACATTGTAGGGGCACAGGGCTCATGCCAAGGTACCCTCACCTGAGGGTTAGTGCAACCAGCTACGGAGGGGGACTTAGGGTGTGGGTGTTACGGTGCAGGGCCTCTAAGGGAGGCACTGTAGGTGCTGCAGCCCTTAAAGGCCTTCCCTGGTCACAGTGACCTTGGTACCCATGGTATCTTACCTGTGGCCAGGGATGTGCCAATTGTGGGAACAAAGGTACAGTCTTGGGAAAGAACACAGCCCATGGGAACCTGATTGTCAGGCAAAAAGTGGGGGGTAACCGTGCAAAAAAGGGGCACTTTCCTACATATACCATCTATTTTTCATAAACTTGCTTGTAGTGAATATCCACATAACGTATCATGTTTAAAAAAGAAAATTTAGGGTGTAGCCTGGCCACCTAACATGGCGGTCGCGACTACCTGGAGCTCTGGTCTAACTCAGAGAATCCTGGCGAGATCCTGCAAAACCCTGTCACCAGCAGCCACCTTCACGCCTCGTATTCTGCTGTTCCGGGCCTGAGAGGTTGGGGACGAAGTTTGAAGTGTTGGACCCACACGCTCCCCTATCAGGATCATCAGACATTGACAAGTGAGTGGGAGCGGCATACCCTTGGAAGAGGACGCTGGGTTGGTAACCGGGAGGCAAGGTGATCCGGCTCCATTGGCTCCTTTCTTTTCTTTCTTCTCCCCCAAACTCCCGATTTATTGTGCCTCCCCAACCTGAGTACCACTGCCCCAGGAGGGTGTGGGGGCAGGAGGGGTTGGGAGGGTGGGCCTTAGCCACAGGAACTGGACCGCAGCATCACCCTTGGACAAGAGAACAGCAGGGAGCTATGCTCACAACAGCTGGCTGCTCATGCCGCTCTGCAGATACAGAGGCGAGGCAGGTCACTTGGGCACAGCAGCAAAG
Source organism: Calotriton arnoldi (assembly GCA_963921515.1). Taxonomy (NCBI): domain Eukaryota; kingdom Metazoa; phylum Chordata; class Amphibia; order Caudata; family Salamandridae; genus Calotriton; species Calotriton arnoldi. The sequence goes on along the minus strand of CAWUFW010000074.1, from coordinate 3,013,924 downwards.
CCAGTGCCGTATACCCCTTAATTTACATGTCACCAGGGGGCGCAACACTATTATCCCACTACACTAAGGAGGCTCTTCTGCCCTTAATGCGGCCCAGTGATTCATGCTTGGACTGGGCTATAATGGACAGGGTGCGCCCGACTTCCCCCCACCCCACACACACACACACACTGGGGTGGAACCTGCCTCCATATGCTTCATTGACTGACCCCCATCTCCCCCCCTGGCGGTTTTGCGAAGTACACCTGGGACCTTCACCCTGACAGCTGGAATGGTGAAGGGGGTAGGGTGACTAGCTCCGAGGATGTAGCCTTACGGCTAGAGCAGTCTACCTTGAAGCTGGGGAACCGGGTTCGAGTCTCGGCAACGACGCTCAACATCCTGTGATTCTGGGCAAATCACTTAATCTCCCCGTGCCTAACAAAAATGAATGTGTCCGTCTGTAACGAAACTGGTGCTCATGTAAAGCGCTCTGATACCCGATGTCTCGGGTCTAGTTCACGCTATATAAAACTCTAAAAAAAAAAAAAAAAAAATATTAAAAAAAGATTGACCGGTTCACAAGGCAATGAGGAGGCCAGACTGCGACCCAGCGTGGGTGCTCCAATGCAGCTGCAATGGACCCCATGGGTGAGCCTACATTCAGATCAGAAATCCTGCAAACGATAGGAGACTCCACAGAGGCATTGGATGGCGCAGGGTCAAAGATTTCACTTCTACTGCAAGACCTTCGCAAGGAGGCCGAAAGAGGTCGAAACCGGAGTCTCCTCAGTGGAAGATGACTTACGCCTTCTAAAGAACGTGAGGTTACAAAAGTAGTTGGAAAGGCGAGCTGAGGACACCGAGGGTAAATCCTGGCAAACAATCTGCGCCTGGTGGAGGTCCCAGATGGTTTGGAGGGGAAGTATTCTGAAAAACTTCTCAATCTAGTTTAAAACCTGAATTCCAACACAGGACTTGTCCTCGTGCTTCGTCATTGAGAGGGCACAGAGGACCCAGAAACCGTCTCCTGGCAACATCCCCCTCCTTCTCCTTCTCCCCCTCCCACTCAGTTATACCTAGGCGGCTTAACTATTGTAGGAAAGTGTCCCCTTTTTGACCTGGTCACCCCCACTTTTATGCCTGGTAAATGATGGTGGTTTAAACAGATTTGATTGTGATTTATACATTAACAATCAGCTGCCATACTATGTGGTAGTTTGAAAGATACATCAGGATTATACTAGTGAGTCTACAGATAGTAAACTATCAAATTCCCCAATTTATCCGCCCTTCCCACAGGCCGCCCCTGATATTTTCATTGTCTGTGGAATAATTCAAGACAGTAATGTGTCAACATGGAGGTATAGTTAATGTATATTCGTTAGCAGGCGAACCGTGTAGTGTACCTGGTAAGGATTGTTGAGGAGGCTCCTCCCTGAAGCAGTCCACCAGAGCCTCCCATGCCTGTGCAGAGTCCGGGGACCCTAGACCCCACCAGCCTCTCGCAACTGTCAGTCCCCCTCATATCCTGCCCATCTCTCAAGTTCCTTGCGCCACCTGTTGATCCGTGTTGAACAGTTCCTAGTTATTTCTCACTTCACTAACAGGTAAGCAAGATCTTAGAACCTACTTGTCGTTTTAGTTTAGAATGTAAGTGGGAACCAATTGAAAAGGCAGTGCCCAGAGGAGCAGGGAACCTCCTTTGATATGACATCCGCAACTACTGTTGTTACCTTATCCCAATAAGTTCCCAGTGTCGGGCAAGACCACAACATATGCATTAGCTTGGCTCCACCCTCAACGCACCTTGGACAGGACGCTTCAGTTATGTGAAAATATCTATTAATGCGCCCTGGGGTCCTACAGGCTCTGTGCAGTCTGAAGTAATTAATTTGTTTGAACCAGGCATTCCTAGATATTTTAGGAGTCCTCTCAAGTATCATCTCCCAGTCCTTGTCTGGTATGGGAATTTCGAGATACTCCTCCCATCAGGTTTTGAGGGACTCAAGAGGATGAAGCATGTCATTGCATATTGTCATATATAGGTAGCTCACTGCCCTAAAGGTCCCAGAGGATGATACGATATAAGGGCAGGTCGTGTGAGTATGCAGTTCCTCAAGCCCAGATCTCCAGTGCGCTGATAAATGATGTGATTTCAACTGAAAGTGCACTGGGTTCCTACTAACCAGATCCTCAGTGCCACAGCTCTTTCCCAAAACTTTACAATTCTTTCCCCCAATTGGCAAAACCTTTAGCACCCTCTGTAAGTCCCTAGTAGGTAGTACTCTTAGTACCTAGGGACTGAGGTACTAAAGAGGGTCCCTAAGGGCAGCAGCACAAATTGTGCCACCCTAAGGGACCCCTCACCAAGCACACGCAGGGCTGCTATTGCAGGCTGCGTCTCTTGGTGCAGACAAAAGTGAAAACATGACATGTCACACATCCCTGTGTGCCATGTCTCCTACCACTGCATAAAATATTTATAAGTCACACCTACAGCAGTCTAACCGCTCTAAGGCAGGTCGCTGAATATTACATGTGAGGGCATACCAGAAAGAGCAGATATGCCCCTGTGCTGGTCAGTCCTATTAGTGCCAGTGTAAGTGGACAGGGGAGACATTTAAAAACGTGTGCTGGATCCTGCAATACATGCACCCAGAGGGAACCTTAGAGGTGCCCCCCGAAAACCTACCAGCGTCTGGTGTCCTTGCTGACTGGTTTCTGCCAGTCTTCCACCTGCGATGCTGTTCTGACCTCCTAGGGTAAGAGCCTTTTGTTCTCAAGAGACCAAAAGCCTGTACGGGAAGAGGGTCTAACACCCCCTCTCACAGGATGACCTGTAGATTAGCCTTCCTTGGGCAAATCTGGCTCCCCTCACAGCAGATAAAGCAGACTCCTTGGAACCTGGACAGGTGGGAAAATTAGCTAGTCAGGTAGGCGTGCCACCTCCAGGCTAGTACCACCCCCAACACTGGCTACTGTGAGGTGGACACAACCTATGAATTCTGGGACAAGGTTATGCCCACTTCCGACAGGAAGTGGTCATATAGGGGGTGTAGTGACCCCAAGGGTCAGTAGCCAATTGGCTACCACCCTACACTCCCCTAGCGCCCCTAAATTCAGTATTTATGAGAGCCCCTGGCACCAGAGAGGCAGATCCGGATGACCTAGGAAGAGAGAGGACACCGAAGAGTCGCAAAAGCAGAGCAGAGAGAAAAGGCAGCTGATTGGTACCAGCCCCGCCGGCCTGTCTGCATCCCTGGTCGAAAACTGTGCCAAAGTCGTCTTGTCCGGCAGCTGTTAACCCCAGAAACCTGGGAGGGCTGCCTGCCTTCGAAAAAGATTCAAGACCTTCCATGAACAGCGGACCTGTTCTGAAGAAACTCCAAAAGAGAAGACTTTGAGACCTCTGGAACCACCAAAACCCGACACCAGAAGTCACCACTGAACCCTTCGCCTCCAACCCCAGTTGAAGTGGGCTCCAGAGCTTGAGTCCATCGTGGTTTCACCCCTCCTGGACTCCCCGACATCGCCTGCATTCTCTGTGATAAGCCTAAGGCTGCTCGACCACACTATCCCCTAATAGAGCACTTTGGGATTGCATAGCAAGAACCCCAGGACTCTTTACACGGGATATCAGATTCTTCATATATCACATAAAAAGCCAGCTTCCTACAACTATCTCGACAGAGATGCCATCATCCGGGCAACCCGGACCCAACAAACTGTCTCTTTGCAATCCGCCATGATCATGATTTTTCTAGACTATACCACAAGAGTTCAGCAACACTGAAAAACATAAAATGACAAGGGCTGACTAAATCAACTCCTGGCAGGAACTCTGGCCAAGACAGAGAGGAACACTCTTCAGTGTCTGAGAGCCATCATTCAACTCTCCAGAACCAATCTAGAGCACAGGGGCTGGGTGAGCGAAGAAATGGGACAGCCCCATCTCCTCAAGTTTTCTCGACATGAGGATGGATGACTCCCCGCTCTTCACGACTGAATTCAATGAGCAGTTGCAAGTGTGTGCGGTCCATTGCATACTTAAAAAACAGGGAGTCTATCAACAATGATGTTCCGCCACAATTGCTGCTTAGTATGAAGAAAAACTTGGAGCAGAGAGGTAGGGGATTTGTGACTGAGCCAAGCCTACCTCGCTATTTAGTTCAGAGTTATTGGTTACTAGGGAAAGCTAGTAGGGCAACAGATGCTTCAGTTGTCGAAGTATAAGGTGGGAGGGAGTTAGGAACCGGCTCCGTTGAGCATAGTTACGTTCGAAGATACAGGATTGGCACTTAGCGAAGGTGCACTGCAACTGTACATACTGCAAGAGGTAGGCGAACATGAGCTCACTCAACACCTATAGGTTTAGCACATGGAATTTTAATGGGCTGCTACATAAACAAACTGAGGGCAGTTATACAATATGTTACAAAACAAGTCTGAAGTTCTACTATTATGAGAGACCCACCTATTTGGAATAAAGTGCAACATTTTGGGCCATATTAGCTACAATAGGGTAAGCCACACTGCATACGTCAGTGGAATATAAGCAATGGCAATTCTCCTACACAAGACCTTCCCATTGGTCATGTGCAAGACATATACTGATGAATTGGGATGCTTCGTAGTACTAGTACATGGGATCCCCTGGACAATATGCAGTATACACTCCCACCTACCCCCCAGTTGGTTAAATTCACATTACAAACACTTTTGTCTGTCATGCTTAATGTTACTCAGTGCCTGACAATTGTGGGGGGGGGGACTTCAATGCAATTATGCCCAAGACCATGGACATATACTCCTCACCGACAACACCCCGCCCAATGACTCTCCATGCTTGGGTCAAGACTTTGGGATTACAAGATGCATGGCGCATATGGCACACAAATCATACTCCATTTATGATACCGTGCCCAGGTGGAACTCACATTGGGTCTTTCGAAGCGGGGCCCGTAGGAATGCTGGCAGCTTTACGCCTGGTGGTAAAGAGACGCGAGCCTCAAGGATTGCCTCTGAATGGCCGCCACCGACTACTTTGACCTACACTTCGACTGGAATGCCTCCCACACTAAAATCTGGGACGCCTACATTGCAATTATTCAACGATGCGCTGGAACACTGAGAAGGGGTGGGTAGGTGAAGGTAAGAAGCAACACTGAGAAGGGGTGGGTAGGTGAAGGTAAGAAGCTACACTGAGAAGGGGTGGGTAGGTGAAGGTAAGAAGCAACACTGAGAAGGGGTGGGTAGGTGAAGGTAAGAAGCAACACTGAGAAGGGGTGGGTAGGTGAAGGTAAGAAGCAACACTGAGAAGGGGTGGGTGAGTGAGTGGGGGAAGAAGCAACACCGAGAAGGGATGGGTGGGTGGGTGGCTGGGGGAAGAAGCAATACCGAGAAGTTGGAAGAAGCAACGTCGAGAATTGGTTTGAAGAAGCAACACTGAGAAGGGGTGGGCGGGGGAAGAAGCAACACTGAGAAGGGGTGGGCGGGCGGGGGAAGAAGCAACACTGAGAAGGGGTGGGCGGGCGGGGGAAGAAGCAACACTGAGAAGGGGTGGGCGGGAGGGGGAAGAAGCAACACTGAGAAGGGTTGGGCGGGCAGGGGAAGAAGCAACACTGAGAAGGGGTGGGCGGTGGGAGAAGAAGCAACACTGAGAAGGGGTTGGACAAAGCAACACTGAGAATGGTTGGGTGGGTGGGTGGGTGGGGGACGAAGCAACACTGAAAAGTTGGAAGAAGCAACACCTAGAATTGGTTTGAAGAAGCAACACCTAGAATTGGTTTGAAGAAGCAACACTGGGAAGGGGGTGGGTGGGGGAAGAAGCAACACCGAGATGTGGTGGGTGGGGGAAGAATCAACACCGAGAAGGGGTGGGTGGTTGGGGGAAGAATCAACACCGAGAAGGGGTGGGTGGGTGAAGAAGCAACACCGAGAAGGGGTGGGTGGGTGGGTGGGGGAAGAAGCAACACCATGAAGGGGTGGGTGGGTGGGTGGGGGAAGAAGCAACACAGGGATGGGTGGGTGGGCGAATAAGCAACACCGAGAAGGGGTGGGGGAAGAAGCAACACTGAGAAGGGGTGGGTGGGTGTTGGAAGAAGCAACACTGAGAAGGGGTGGGTGAGTGGGGAAGAAGCAACACCGAGAAGGGGTGGGTGGGTGGAAGAAGCAACATTGAGAAGGGGTGGGTGGGTGGAAGAAGCAACATTGAGAAGGGGTGGGTGGGTGGAAGAAGCAACATTGAGAAGGGGTGGGTGGGTGGAAGAAGCAACATTGAGAAGGGGTGGGTGGGTGGGGGGAAGAAGCAACATTGAGAAAGGGGTGGGTGGGGGAAGAAGCAACATTGAGAAGGGGTGGGTGGGTGGGGGAAGAAGCAACATTAAGAAGGGGTGGGTGGGTGGGGGAAGAAGCAACATTAAGAAGGGGTGGGTGGGTGGGGGAAGAAGCAACATTAAGAAGGGGTGGGTGGGTGGGGGGAAGAAGCAACATTAAGAAGGGGTGGGTGGGTGGGGGAAGAAGCAACATTAAGAAGGGGTGGGTGGGTGGGGGGAAGAAGCAACATTAAGAAGGGGTGGGTGGGTGGGGGGAGAAGCAACATTAAGAAGGGGTGGGTGGGTGGGGGAAGAAGCAACGTTAAGAAGGGGTGGGTGGGTGGAAGAAGCAACATTGAGAAGGGGTGGGTGGGTGGAAGAAGCAACATTGAGAAGGGGTGGGTGGGTGGAAGAAGCAACATTGAGAAGGGGTGGGGGGGAAGAAGCAACACTGAGAAGTTTGGAAGAAGCAACATTGAGAAGGGGTGGGTGGGTGGGTGGAAGAAGCAACATTGAGAATGGGTGGGTGGGGAAGAAGCAACATTGAGAAGGGGTGGGTGGGGGGAAGAAGCAACATTGAGAAGGGGTGGGTGGGTGGGGGGAAGAAGCAACATTGAGAAGGGGTGGGTGGGTGGGGGAAGAAGCAACATTGAGAAGGGGTGGGTGGGTGGGGGAAGAAGCAAAATTGAGAAGAGGTGGGTGGATGGGGGAAGAAGCAACATTTAGAAGGGGTGGGTGCCTGGGGGGAAGAAGCAACATTGAGAAGGGTTGGGTGGGGGGGAAGAAGCAACATTGAGAAGGGGTGGGTGGGGGGAAGAAGCAACATTGAGAAGGGGTGGGTGGGTGGGGGATAGAAGCAACATTGAGAAGGGGTGGGTGGGTGGGGGATAGAAGCAACATTGAGAAGGGGTGGGTGGGTGGGGGAAAGAAGCAACACCGAAGAAGGGGTGGGTGGGTGGGGGATAGAAGCAACACCGAGAAGGGGTGGGCGGGTGGGGGATAGAAGCAACACCGAGAAGGGGTGGGCGGGTGGGGGATAGAAGCAACACCGAGAAGGGGTGGGCGGGTGGGGGAAGAAGCAACACCGAGAATGGGTGGGGGAAGAAGCAACACTGAAAAGGGGTGGGCGGGTGGGGGAAGAAGCAACACTGAAAAGGGGTGGGCGGGTGGGGGAAGAAGCAACACTGAAAGGGGTGGGCGGGTGGGGGAAGAAGCAACACTGAAAAGGGGTGGGCGGGTGGGGAAGAAGCAACACTGAAAAGGGTGGGCGGGTGGGGGAAGAAGCAACATTGAGAAGGGGTGGGTGGGGGAAGAAGTAACATTGAGAATGGGTGGGGGAATAAGCAACACTGAGAAGGGGTGGGTGGGGAAAGAAGCAACACTGAGAAGGGGTGGGTGGGTGGGGGAAGAAGCAACACTGAGAAGTTTGGAAGTAGCAACATTGAGAAAGGGTGGGTGGGTGGGGGGAAGTAGCAACATTGAGAAAGGGTGGGTGGGTGGGGGAAGAAGCAACATTGAGAAGGGGTGGGTGGGTGGGGGAAGAAGCAACATTGAGAAGGGGTGGGTGGGTGGAAGAAGCAACACTGATAAGGGGTGGGTGGGTGGGGGAAGAAGCAACACTGAAAAGTGGGGGAAGAAGCAACACTGATAAGGGGTGGGTGGGTGGGGGAAGAAGCAACACTGATAAGGGGTGGGTGGGTGGGGGAACAAACAACACTGAGAAGTTTGGAAGAAGCAACATTGAGAAGGGGTGGGAGGGTGAGGGGAAGAAGCAACATTAAGGGGTGGGTGGGGGAAGAAGCAACATTGAGAAGGGGTGGGTGGGTGGGGGAAGAAGCAACATTGAGAAGGGGTTGGTGGGTGGGGGAAGAAGCAACATTGAGAAGGGGTGGGTGGGTGGGGAAGAAGCAACATTGAGAAGGGGTGGGTGGGTGGGGGGAAGAAGCAACATTGAGAAGGGGTGGGTGGGGGAAGAAGCAACATTGAGAAGCGGTGGGTGGGTGGGGGGGAAGAAGCAACACAGAGTAGGGGTGGGTGGGTGGGGGGGAAGAAGCAACACAGAGTAGGGGTGGGTGCGTGGAGGTAGAAGTAACACCGAGAAGCGGTGGGTGGGTGGAGGAAGAAGCAACACCGAGAAGGGGTGGGTGGGTGGGGGAAGAAGCAACACCGAGAAGGGGTGGGTGGGTGGGGGAAGAAGCAACACCGAGAAGGGGTGGGTGGGTGGGGGAAGAAGCAACACCGAGAAGGGGTGGGTGGGTGGGGAAGAAGCAACACCGAGAAGGGGTGGGTGGGTGGGGGAAGAAGCAACACCGAGAAGGGGTTGAAGAAGCAACACTGAGAAGGGGTGGGTGGGTGGGTGGGGGAAGAAGCAACACTGAGAAGGGGTGGGTGGGTGGGTGGGGGAAGAAGCAACACTGAGAAGGGGTGGGTGGGGGAAGAAGCAACACTGAGAAGGGGTGGGTGGGTGGGTGGGGGAAGAAGCAACACCGAGAAGGGGTGGGTGGGTGGGTGGGGAAGAAGCAACACCGAGAAGGGTGGGTGGTTGGGGGAAGAAGCAACACCGAGAAGGGGTGGGTGGGTGAAGAAGCAACACCGAGAAGGGGTGGGTGGGGGGTGGAAGAAGCAACACCGAGAAGAGGGGTGCAGGGGGTAGAAGAAGCAACACCGAGAAGGGGGCGGGAAGAAGCAACACCGAGAAGGGGGGCGGGAAGAAGCAACACCGAGAAGGGGTGGGGGGCAGCAACATCGAGGAGGGGTGGGTGGTGGAAGAAGCAACGCCGAGACAGGGGGAAGAAGCAACACTGAGAATTGAAGAAGCAACACTGAGAAGGGGTGGGTGGGGGAAGAAGCAACACTGAGAATTGAAGAAGCAACACTGAGATGTGGTGGGTGGGGGAAGAAGCAGCACTGAGAAGGGGTGGGCGGGTTGGGGGAAGAAGCAACACTGAGAAGGGGTGGATGAGAGACTGGACTCTATCCCAATACGTCACATACAAACAAGGTAATAAAAGGGGAAAACTCAAACTGGCTGGCCAAGAGATGCCTCAGCTAGATTCATTCCGTTGATATATACTAATAACATTGGCGAGATTACGCACTCCTACGAGATTGCCTTGGCTTTCGCCCAGTACTCTGGGTCTTTGAAAGGAGCGGATTCTTTTCCAGCTACTGAGAACTCTTGTCCTATGATAAATGATATACCTGTGCCAACTCTCTCTAGGGAGGATTGCGCAGAACTGAACGCTTTTACCGCCACTGAGGAAATACTAGCGGTGATTGCCGCCTCCCCCTCTGGGAAATCCCCAGGACCTAATGCCATCCCTATACAAATCCTAAAGAAAAACACTTCTGTTGCTGCACTTATTGAAAATGTATAAGGAGGTGGTAAACAACGGAACATTTAACTCTGACCTCCAACCGGCCACGATCATGGAGATCCTTCAGTCACAAAGCCCAGGCTGCCGTTAATCCTACAGGCCAATATCCTTGATTAACATTAAGTAGAAAATATTTGCAAAGATGCTGGCTTAATGTTTAACCACAAAAATCTGAACACTGATCCACACCAACCACAATGGCTTCATGCCAGGCTGAGGATCCAGACATTGTTTACGGCGTGTCCATCTCACACTCGCTAATTCATTGGCCATTTTTTAATATTGGCACTCGAAAGATGAACTTTGGCCCAGGCTTTTTGGACTACTTTTCGGCCATGTATACCATGGCCACTCTGCAGGAGGAGGCCTTGAGCCACATTCTCATCCACGTGATGCAGGTGTGCCACAATGAAATGGAAGCATACTCTATATTGCCATTCTCAATGATGGAGTGCATTGCTTTACACCAAATTATCAGGCTTCCCCCTTCCTATACATTCTGCAGAATTATCTCTATGTCGTCCCCCCCCGCACCCCCTTCCCCCCCCCCCCCTCACTTCCCAAATCTTTTTTTGCAGCATAAGGAATCCATGGTCAGAAAATATATCTGGGCGTGGCGGTGGAAGACCCAAGGTTCTCCTACACAAAATGCGCCATGACAACATTTAAAGGTGGTCTTGGCCTCCGGGATCTATGACTGTAGTACTGGGTTTGTGCACATTCTTAAGACAGGGGAGTGGCTATTTAGTGACAGATCTGACTCAGTTATCCATTTAGAACTCAGTTCCCTTGAAAGCCATGGTATTAAGAACCTGTTGTACAGGAAGCCTACCCCTGTTCCCTTGCCCAAATCACGCGCCGCCTTCTGCTAGCTGGCACGAGGCACTAAAATAAATACACTGGTCCAATAAAGTAACAAACCTGACCTCTTTGTGGCAAGGGACATATTTACCCCTTGTAACACAACTGCACGGATTTAAAGACTGGGATCTCAAAGGAATCTCTGGGTGACGTGTGGGTTGGATCCAATATCAAGTCCTATAAAAAACTTACAATTGATTTTAAATATGTTCAATTGTTCCACGCACTGGTAGCTCATGAGGAAAAACTTTGAAAGTCCCCTTAGAGGCTAAACTAACACTAGAGCCGTCTGGCCCAGGGATCATTTCTAGATTACATAAATCCCTCCAGTGGAAAGTACTAGAGCAGATGGGACATGAGAAATTAGCATGGGAATCAGATCTTGTTGAAACTGGACGAAGATAACTGGCGAGAGGTGAGACTTACACGAAGAACGCCAGCCATCCAATCAAACCACAGAGAAAATCTTCCGGGGTAATCCAGATGCTTGAGATCCCTAGCACCAGAGTGGGGATTCTGGGTATCATGGACGGGTGAGCCTCAACCAGAACACAAAGGACACTGGCTGAAATTAGCTTTTTGGTGGTAAACTTGACACAGCCAGACACTGGAACCAGGCACCAACTCCAGGCAACGAGTGAATAAATGGTATGAATTACTGTGCTGCAGTAGACCGTATGATGTATGAGTGGAGAAATTGCGAGAAGAACTGCTCGAATATATGTGGCCCATGGACTTCATGTTATGATCTTTATTAATATGTTTATGGATCGGACATGGCTGAGTGAATGGCTTTGTGTATGTGACATAATACTATGCGTCCACTGCATGAGATTAATGCTGAATGTACTCCACTGACTCTTGGTTTTACTGCTTGTTTGTGCAGAAAAGTTTTTTTTTTTTTAAATGAATGAATGCCTGATAACACTTTACCTGAAAAATGCCCGCGTCGCCCATGCTGACACCTCTCTATCACATGCTGCAGTAGAACAGGCAAGAATCAAGCAGGTGGCACAGGCTTGATCTTCCTAAAAGAAAATCGAATGAACATTAGTATAACAGCAATGTGCCTGCATAATGAAACATATTTAATCAACTATGTTGCAACACTCTTCACAATTACTCAGTAAAATAACAAACCTAGGACCCTATTAAGTATAGGACACACTTTCCCTGTTTGTGCCACGGCACACCGTCAAACAGGTGCGACAGGTGAAAACAGGGAAAGTGCGCCCTATTAGGTTGAATATGCTGCCCTGAGGGCAGCCATGAACTCGTAACACCCTGAGGGCAGCGCATTCAAGTGAAATACAGAGCGGCTGCTTCAAAGCTGCTCCATGTTTCACTGTGAGGGCAGCACCCGCCTGCACTTTAATGAGTGGAGAGAGATCCCATTGAAGGCGGGTGCAGTGACTGCACCACCTGCAAGGGGATGTCTGGGGGATCCATAGGACCCCCTTGATTCCCTCCAGAGGGCTGCCATCAGGGGGCATACTGACCATCTGAGACCCTCTGACAACGTTTTTACCTCTACCCCTGCGTCCATAATATTGCGCTGGCATTGAGGAAAAGAGATTCCCAGATTTGCCATTCCCCATACAAATGAGTGAACTCCCTCTTGAGATAGCACTGGCTCAACATATGCACCAGCACTATCTGTATTGCTGAAGGAATATGGCACATTACAACGCGATGTAATACATCGCGTGCCATTACAAGGCGGTTGTTACAACGACAGCGTTGTTAGTACGCAATGTATTACATCGCAAGTCTTTACAACGACTTCCACTAGGGGGGCGGCTGGACTTAGGAATAGTATTATTTACTATTCCTACTCCAGTTTGCGCAAGAGTAGGGAAGGTGTTGGAAATGTATTTCCAATACCTCAGCACCCCCTAGTGGAATTCGTTGTACAGACTTGTGATGTCATTACATCGCACACTAACAACACGGTCATTCTAACGATCGCATTGTAAAGGTATCACGTGTAATGACTGCGTTGTAAGGGTCATTTCCCTGCTGAAGGGGCTGCAGAAGCGTCTGCGGCCTCTTCTGTCATACCAAAGTGCCCGGGGGTGAACAAAGTGGGTGCAAATGCCTGTTGCGCCCCCGGGGGACTTCTGTAATACGGGCCCTAATGAGAAGCTATTGCAGGTATACATGCCCCTCATTATGATACATCTCTTTTCAGCTTTTGCAGCTTTTACACATTTTAAAAAACTACTCAACACCCTCTACTCGAGAATTGGGATTCTATAGTATTGTCCTTCAGTAGTATGAATCCTGAATCACAGATAGTCCAGGGCCCATATTATACATTGAGCATTGGGGCAGAACGGGCGTGTGCGCCCGCTCTGAGTGCCTCCAGGGCGCAATGGTACTACAGAAGCGCCCACAGACGATTGTGCATCCCCTTTTGTAATACAAATAACCCTGGCACATATGTTGCGCAAGCGCTATCATGAGAAGGTGTTCCCTCATTTGCATGGGGGCATGACCAGATGCAAATGAGAGAATCACTTTGCCTCTGCGCCCGCGCTGTATTATCGACATGGGAGCAGAGGCAAGCTCGACTTCAATAGGTGCACTTTCAGTATGCCTCCTAAAGGTAGCCCTCTGGGGGTGAAGAAAAAGAGTCCCATGGACCCCTCAGACAGCCCCCTGCGGGTGGGTGCAGTCACTCACTGCAAGGGGATCTCTAATCCCCCTTAAAAGTTCAGTTGGGTGTCCGCCTGCACAGTGAAACATGGAGCAGCTTTTTAACAGCTGCTTCGTATTGCACTTGAATGCGCTGCCCTGGAGGCAGCGCAACTTCGTGGCCGCCCTGGGGGAGCGTATTCATTCGAATACGCTGCATTTTCCTTGTTTGCGCAGGCCACACTTCCCTTGTTTGCGCAGGGAACATATTTTGAAAGGTGCGTCGTGGCGCAAACCAGAAAAGTGTGCCGTATTCATAATATGTCTCCAGATGGACAAATTCAGAAGTGACCACATTCATGTAACCTTCAGCCCTGCTAAAAATCCATTTTACTAACAGTAAGCTTGAACCTCTAAATTAAACCCTTTAAAGCCTTGTTGGCTGTCAAAAATATAAAGATCATCAGTGTTGAGAGATTGACCAACTCTTCCTTCAAGAGGCATCAGGAAATTATATCTCTCAGCTCAAAAATGCCTCACCACTATCTAGGCCAGGATGTTTGAGTCGTACTTGAAGGTTAGCCTTCTAAATGCAGAGCTTTTGGAAATTAACCATAGGGAAGTCATGTAGAAATTATTTTGGGCAGTTTCACCCTACAAGTGTTTAACCGCACAAAAGGCCCAATAACGTATAGGCCGCACTTTCCCTGTTTGCGCCATGGTGCAACTCCGAACAGGTGCACCAGGAGCAAACGGGGAAAGTGCACCCTATTAGGTTGAATGCGCTGCCCTGAGGGCAGCCGCAAACTCACGCAGCCCTGAGGGCAGTGCATTCAAGTGAAATATGGAGCGGCTGCTTCAAAGCCGCTCTGTGTTTCACTGTGCAGCTGGCACCCACCTGCACTTTAAAGAGGAAAGAGATCCCCTTGCAGGCGGGTGCAATGAGGGACTGCACCTGCCTGCAAGGGGATGTCTGGTGGTTCCATAGGACCCCTTTGAACTCCTCCAGAGGGCTGCCATCAGGGGGTGCACTGGCAGTGCACCACCTTTTTGTGGAGCACTGTTAGTGCGCCTCCTGACAGCTTCTTTACCTCTGCGCCCTCGTCCATAATACAATGAAGGCGCAAAGGTAAAGAGATTCCTTCATTTGCATGAGGCAACGCCTCCATGCAAATGAGCGAACGCTATCCTGAAATAACACTGGTGCAACATATGTGCTAGCGATATCTGTATAACAGAAAAAGCCGCACAAGCGATTGTGGCCCCTTCTGTAATACCAAAATGCCCCTAGGGCGCACAAAGCGGGCGCAAACGTCCATTGCGCCCCCGGGGCACCTCTGTAATAAGGTGCCAAATCTCTAATATTGTAAATCAACTCTCTGCTTTAGAATAGATGAACAAGTTACTTACCTTCGGCAATGCCTTAACTGGTACAGACAATATCTAGCCGCAGACTCCTTACCTTAGAATTTCCGTAGGCTTCAGACAGCACATGGAATATTTTTTGTGCGCAGTACCCCTGCGCACCGGTAGGTGGCATTGATCGACTCAACGTCCGTCGTCGTCCGTGCCGGAAGTGACATCACGGTACCTATATAGGCGCCACCCAGGCGTGCTGACGTCAGTTTCTTTTCACGGCGTTCCACGCCAGAAGTATAGAGCCATGAAGAACACTGACCACTGGTGTGTCAAAACTTGGGCCCTGAAATGGGTCAACCCTGTCCTTAGAAATCCGTTCGCAAAGCGGGGAGGATGAGTAGGTCAGCAAGGCATCTGCGGCTAGATATAGTCTCTACCATATAAGGCGTTACTGAAAGTAAGTAACTTGTTCATCTGATAGAGACTTCTAGCCGCAAATTCCTTACCTTAGCATAGATACCCAAACAATACCATCCCTAGAGGAAGATCTGCGAACCAATTTCAAACGAGAAAATCCTGCAGAAACGAATGGGCAAAATGCCCCTCTTTGCGGACCCGACTTTCCAGACAGTAATGTTTGGTGAACGTGTGCAGGGAAGCCCACGTTTAGCCTAGCAGACGTCTAGGACCGGAACTCCGCATGCTAACGCAGTGGTGTCGCCTTCGCTCTAGTGAAATTAGCCCGCAAACCTTCTTTTTAGCCAGTGCATAGCAGATTTTGATGCAAAGCACAACCCATCTAGAGCTGGCCTACTTCTGCACAGCCCAACCTTTCTTTGCTCCGACATACCCAACGATGAGTTGGTCGTCCACCCGGAACTCTCGCGCGAGGTTAACGTAGAATGACATTATTTTTGGGTCCAGAAGGTGGATTCGCTCCTTGAAGGATGTGGAGGAGCATGAAGGTGATATATTGGCCTACATGAAAAGGGGTGACCACTTTTGGCAGAAAGGAGGCCCTTGACCGAAGCAACACTTTGTCAGGATAGACAAGAGGTAAGGCGGCTTAGATGATATGCACATGTTTTAGCCACTACTGTCTCCAGGTGGGAACTCTTCCCGTGAATGCGGGTTTCTTTGAGGAGCCTACTCACTGGTTAACAAGGGAATCATACTCTACTGATTGATGAAAAACAATATCTGGGATTTTGAACTTTTTCTGAGATAGATTAAATATTTTCTAGAGTGCCCAAAACATTTTGCAAAAGCACAGTAAAAAAAAATCTAACCAAAATCCTCCGAGATTCACCTTTGGGACTTTACTCAGGCACATTCTTATTTTAATGAACAAGTAACTTACCTTCGGTAACGATATATCTGTAAGAAATATGGGTTAGTTATAGATTCCTTACCTTAGAATTACCCCCAGGCGTCAGACTGGATCCGGAAAGTTTTTTCGTCATCAGTACCCCTGCGTGTCGGTAGGCGTCGTCGGTCTACTCTGCGTCCGTCGTTGGCGTCGTGGTCGCCATGATGACGTCGCGGAAGATACCTAGACGCCGCCTCGCGCCTGACGTCAGTTCTGTACCACCGACTTTCCGCGCCAGAGAACGCAGAGCCATGCAAGACTACTGACCACTGGTGCACAAAACTAATGCCCTGAAAGGATGACCTTAACCCTAGAAGTCAGTTCGCAGAACGAGGGAGGATGGGTGGGGCGGTAAGGAATCTATAACTAACCTATGTTTCTTACAGATATATCGTTACCGAAGGTAAGTAACTTGTTCATCTGAAAGAGACAGTTATGGATTCCTCACCTTAGAATAGATACCCCAGCAATACCAATCCCGGAGGTGGGTCTGCGAACTAAGGTCACACCAGAAAGTCCTGGAGAACAGAACGGCCAAAGAAGCCGTCTCTCCGGACTTGATTGTCCAGGCAGTAGTGTCTCGTAAAGGTGTGCAACGAGGCCCACGTAGCCGCCCGACAGATGTCATTGAGGGGAACTCCCCGTCCTAAAGGGCTACCTTTCAGCCATTTCTGCCTTTCTTCGGCTGCCTGATCAGCCTTCTCTCTTCAAGTCCCCGGTTGTTAATCGTTTCTTAAAGGGCGTAACTCATCTCTTTCCTCCTAATCCCTTCGTTATGCCTCAGTGGGACTTGAATTTGGTCTTGACCTATTTGATGTGCGCTCCCTTTGAGCCGCTTCACAACTGTCCTTTAAGGCTTTTAACTCTTAAACTGGCATTCCTGGTGGCCATCACATCTGCCAGACGCGTGAGTGAGCTCCAGGCTCTTTCTTCCAAACCTCCTTTTCTGGCTGTACATCAGGACAAGGTTGTCCTTAGGACTCGTCCATCCTTCCTTCCCAAAGTGGTCACTTCCTTTGATATTGGTCAAACCGTCACTTTGCCCACCTTCTTTCCGCCTCCGCATCCTTCGAAAGAGGAAGAGTGGCTCCACCGTCTGGACCCAAAACGTGCGCTTTCTTTTTATCTGGATCACACCAAACAGTTCCGGGTGGACGACCAGCTCTTTGTTGGCTACGTGGGCGCCAAGAAAGGTCGGGCCGAACACAAACGGACCATTTCTAGATGGGTCGTTTTGTGTATCAAAGCCTGCTATTCTCTGGCTAAAAAGGAGCCTCCAGTGGGGCTACGCGCCCATTCCACCAGGGCGACGGCAGCTACTACTGCTTTAGGACGTGGAGTTCCCCTCAATGACTTCTGTCGGGCGGCTACGTGGGCCTCGTTGCACACCTTTACGAGACACTACTGCCTGGACAATCAAGTCCGGAGAGAAGGCGTCTTTGGCCGTTCTGTTCTCCAGGACTTTCTGGTGTGACCTTAGTTCGCAGACCCACCTCCAGGGTTGGTATTGCTGGGGTATCTATTCTAAGGTAAGGAATCTATAACCAACTGTTTCTTTCAGATGAGCAAGTTACTTACCTTCGGTAACAATATATCTGTAAGAAACATAGGTTAGTTATAGATTCCCTTACCGCCCCACCCATCCTCCCCGTTCTGCGAACTGACTTCTAGGGTTGGAGTCATCCTTTCAGGGCCCTAGTTTCGTGCACCAGTGGTCAGTGTCTTGCATGGCTCTGCGTTCCTGGCGCGGAAAGTCGTGTACAGAACTGACGTCAGGCGCGAGGGCGGCGTCTAGGTATCTTCCGCGACATCATCACGGCGACCACGACGCCAACGACGGACGCGGAGCTCGACCGGACGACGCCTACCGAAGCGCAGGGTACTGCTGACGAAAAACCTTTCCGGATCCAGTCTGACGCCTGGGGGTAATTCTAAGGTAAGGAATCTATAACTAACTGTTTCTTTCAGATAGGTATGTTTGTGATGCAATCGTACCCTGAGGTGTGTGTCTTCCTATTTATACTGGTGAAGCACTTTTTACCCAGTCTCACAGGAAAAGACTGACTGAGAAATGGAGAAATTTCGGTATTACTACATTTTAATTAACTATCTAAATGCTTTTAAGAGGAAGTTCTTATAGGGGATGCAGAGAGGAGGGGTTGCAATCATCCTATCAAGTCTAATGATACCCGAAGAGTTAAACTAATAACATGGAACATACAGGGACTTAACAATATGTCCAAAAGGTACAAAGTTCAGAATTACTTAAAGGAAGGGGCCCAAATTGCATTTCTTTTACAGCTACAGACTCATCTAACACTTGCAGACAGAAGTGTGCTGGACAAGTGCTGGAGAGGTCAGACTTATTTTACTCTAAAGATGCTTTGGAAAAACTAATTGAATGACTGGTGATAAATAAAAAGATACTCTATCGCATTTGAACACTTAACACATTGTCCTACTTAATGTTGAAGACTTATCAATGTCTCACTGAAATTTAACACGCTCCCAATAGATTTGGAGAAAAGTCATGAGATGCGCATATACGTTGGTACAAAACAATTAAATGTTTACAAAAAATTTTTATTACTAGGACCATACTGGATATGAAAGTTTAAGAGTTAGTATCAAAATGTTATAATTTTTTACATAAACATTTAAAATCAGACATGATCAAAAATAATATTTTTCAATGCCCATTTTCAAATCAGACTTGACATGTTTTTCTTGCAGAGAATGACCTGAAAGCTTTCTTGTCTTCAAAATTGAAGTAGGCTACTTAAACACCTCACTTTGAACGTCAAAAAGAATCAGTATTCCAAATTACTTTCTTTAATGACTTTAGCTTAAGTGAGTACATATATCAGGCGCTCAGTGCCCAGTTGGATCTCCGGCTCACTAACAGACAAGATGCACCACAACTCTATTTTTGATTGACATATTGTAGGAAGGTAGAGTATTATGTGGTGATGTTGGTAAGACTTCGCCATGCAATACTATCACAAACCCCAAAGATGATCCTTGGATTCACATTAATAAATCCTTGGCTCCATCCTGGTAGTGTGGCAAAAAGCAGTCAGGCTTTACTAGAGCAACACGTGTTAACCATTTCAGAGTACCAACATGGACGAAAAGTAACAGACACAACTCGAGAGAAATCCAACACCAATTTATAAAAATAGAGTGCATTTGTATTTTAATTTAAACATCAAAACAAACGGAATAGCATATATATATATATATATATATATATATATATATATATATATATATATATAACCAGAGCTGTGGATTTTAGAAGCAATATGAAAGCAGTATAAAATAATCCAGTGAAACCTTAACATTGCAGTCAATGGAAAAAACACTAGTGACAATCGGTCACTTGCAGGTTGAGTTGCGTGGTAGACTTACAGGGTAAAGGTGATGGTGACGGGGTCCCAGCACAAGGCCACAGCAGTCAGCTCAATTTTACCTGGCCCGTGGAGTCCAGGTGCAGAGTTGTCCTGGCTGTCCCTGGTGCTGAACATGAGCCGCAGGAGAGCTGCTTTTTCCACTTACACAGTGCTGCAGGGAACAAGATGCAAAAACACAACAGAGTGGTTGCTGACGTCGGTCGAAGGTCGGATGGAGTTCCTTCTAGGTGCAGTGTCGAGTGCAGGGCTCGGTTGCCGCATTGGGGACCAACAAGGCTTGACAGCGGTAATCCTTGGGAAAAGGTATTTCGACGTCCGGGGGAACGCGGTAGCTGCCTATAACTTCGTAGAAGGCAGGACTACAGTTCCCACAATGCACTAGACCATCTGGATTTGGGCGATCGCTCGGAGGGCCCGATGGCCAGCGATTCTTCAGATCCGGAGCATTGTTTTACCTGCAGCTTCCAGGGAACTAGTGCCAGTAGTACAGTGGAGTCTCAGGGTGCTTCAGGCTCCAACAGGGGTTCCTCTGTTTGGGGAAACAGAGAGTTAGCCCAGGGCAAGTCTCGATCAGGCAGTTCCAGGAGCGTTGCCACAGATGCAGAGTATCCCTCTTTTGCTTTGTGTAAGGACTGTTGTCGCAGACAAGGGTCTCATCTTTGTCCGCTTCGATGCAGGTTGTTCAGAACTGAGGTTGTGGTGTCAGGGGGGTGGTACCCTAAATCCTGGAGTTATGGGTGTGGGAGCAAGTAGCCAACGGGCTGCAAGTCCCTACCGCTAGTCCCTCCCGAGAGGACCACATCCGAGGGTTTGGGTCACCTTTTCTACACGGAATCCCCTATTCTGCCACTTAAAAAAATGGCAGAACTCTTCTTTCAGTGTACAGACCGCGCTGCCCACCCTGGAGGTGTGGCTAGCCTTCTGGGGGTGTACCCCTCCATGACTATCTAATTTCCTGCCTGCCCGGATGAAAATGTGCCTGGGGCCGTTTCCTCCGCTGGGAATCAGCCCTAATGCATATCAGAGTCATATCAGAGGCGGTGTAGCTTTTGAAGCTCACCGCCTTGATGTGCCACTTCACTAGCCTTCCTGGGAGGGAAGAGGTGTGACCTCCTTTCTGCCCAGGCATTTGTTCCTGACTCATGAGAGTAATCACACTGCCTGGCAAGCGGTCAGAATCCTGTCTTGGTGGCAGCAAGTGCTGGCTGACAGCTAGAGCACACAGAAACGGGGGCAACAGGGTGGACAACCTCTAAGGTAGCCACCTGGGTGTATGTCTCATCACCCTCGACACAAGATTCATGTCAGGGGTGAGAAGGCACGTTGGTTGAAACCAAGCTCAACAGGTTTAGGCAGTACCATAATGGAGCTTCCAACCTCGATTTGTCGGGGTGCCAGTCCATGTTATCCTATGGACCGTCTATCACTTATAGTGTACTTTAATGGTAAACTCCATTAAAGGGACATATAAGCTCGCACCTACATGCTCACACCTTTAATATAAGGCACCCTGCCCCCAGGGCTCAGGAGGCCTTCCTTAGGGATAACTGACCTATATTAAAATGGAGCAGTTTACACTGTCGCTGCCGTCTGCAATGGCAGGCCTGCTGTCATTAGTTTCCTTGGGTCCCTCAGGGTGGCACAACCAGTGCTGCAAGCCCTGGGGACCCATTTACCACCCTTGCCCTGGGTACCACAGGTCCCATATACTAGGGACTTATAAGGGAGGCAAAGTCCTAGTCAATTTAGGTAACCAAATTAAACATAACAGTTTTAGGGAGAGAGCAGCGGCACTGGGGTCTGAGCAGCAGACTAGTACAGTATCAGAGTCATAACCATCAGCATTTGAGCAAAAGGTAGGGGGTGACCATACAAAAAGGTCACTTTTCTATTTTCACATATTTATAGGCACAATGGCTAACAAACAGTCAGTTTAAGGCTGTGACTATAGCAAGTAAAAGTCTTTTGATAAAGTCAGAGCACCTGATAACCTGTATACATTTGTATACACAAGCTTATTATTATTTTTATTATTATGATATTTTAAATAAAATTACTGAGGTCCAATGATTCAAGCGCACTGCAATGGAAACTAGGTTTTATTTAGCTGGCAGGTCCTAAATTCACTGCCTCCTCGCATGAAAGAATTAGCGGAGTCACATAATTCATAGATGAACATAATATAGGATCTACTGATTCTACCTCTAGAAGGGAAAGAGTCAATATTGGGATTTGAGGATGGAATGCTGAATCCACATTTATTTTCCCTTCTAAGACCATGAAACAAAGTCATCATTAGACTAGTAAGGGTGGCTTCTTTAAGGCTGCACTGGTGCTTAGACTAGCTATGCAGAACTAAAAATGTAAGTAAAGCTTTCACTCTAAAGACTTTTTTTTTTTTACTAGAAATCTTTTTAATTGAGAATTTTCACAAATCAATGTAGCATTCAATACAAAACACTGATAGCAGATAAAGGCATACACCACATTGCCATGCATGGCATCAGCACTATATTAAGTACAACTGTGCGTATGGGCGATATGGCAGCAGGAGCTGTGAAGTAATTGAAAATAAAACGGGGGAGCAGGGCAAGTGTGTATTCTGTGCACGTGCCTTCAGGTACGTAAAAGCAATACAACTGAACAGCTGAACATGATAAGTCGGAAGGATACCGTTCATGGTTGCCAAAGCATTTGTAAGCCACAAGGCCTCGTGGGAAGGGAACATAGGGAGGGAGGAGGAAAATGTGGCCGATGTGGGGATGAAGTGGGCCAGTGCCACCGGGGACGCGTTGCTGTATCTTGAGTATGTCTTAATAAAAGAGTTGGAGCGCTCTGAGCTTCTGGGGTGTAAAGCAGGAGTGTTCCAGGTGAGTAAATTAGTCTAGCAAGGACTGCCAGATACGAGCAAACTTAGTGTCTGTGTGCGCTATCCTATGCGATTGAAGTTTCATGGCCATAACATGCCAGAGGCATGTGAACCACTGGGCAATAGGAGCGGTAGAAGTTTGCTTCCAATGAAGCGCTATAAGTTGTTTGGCAGCACCTAGCATTTGACTAACAAGGTGCCAATAAGGGGGAGTCATCGCCTCCAATTCTATGGGGCGAAAGCCAAGAAAAGGGAGCAGAAATCCCACTGTGCCTTTGATGTGCCCAATGACTTCTTTCCATTAAGTAGTAATGAGAGAGCACAACCATGTGTGTTGAAAGTCCACAGGTACTACACTGTCAGCACAGGTCAGAGGTGGTTGGGTAAATGCTACAGAGGAGGGTTGGCATGTAGTACCATCAACTCATCAGTTTGTATAATGTCTCACGCTATGGCATGCTTCTGTAAATCTTGGAAATGTCCCGCCAGAGTGTTTCCTATTGCTTTTGGGAAATGCCCTCATTGGTGTCAGCTTGCAATTGCAATTGGTATGCATGCGGCCGCGCCTGTCCCAAATGCTGGAGGACCTGGTAGGTGCGCAATATCAAACCTCTTCTGCAATCATAGGCCCTGACTAGTGTCTTGAAAGTGGTGCATTACCTTGTTGCCCCCTGGGCGTTAGAAGGATGGGAGCGTCCAGTGGCGCAGCTGACAATATTGCAGCTGGGCCGATTCGGGGACCTGGAATTCAGTTCTACATTGCTCAAATGTTTTAATGGACGCACCCTTCAACAGGTCACTCAAAGTACTGCAGTCTCCCTCCCCTCAGCTGGGAAATGAGTGAGCCTCGAGGACCGGCATGAAATGCAGGTTACGAGCCAGTGGCGTATTTGGAGAGAGGAACGTGGCGAGGCCTCCTGAAGCGCTATCCTATCCCATATCTCGAGGACAGTCCTGGAAGGGGTCGCTATGTGGCCTCACATATCTAGGGAGCCAGGCAAGATACCAGAGGGGCCTAGAGGCCACCGCCCGATCCATGTGGAACCAGTGCTTTGCGCTTTCCCGTACCACCCATTCAGAAATATAGCGGAGGTGGGCTGCCCAGTAGTATTCAAGGAGGTTCAGGTAGGCTACGTCCTTCCCCCCCCCCATCCATGCCCCCCCCTCCCCCCGGTCTCTGGGGAGCATCAGCACAGCATTGGAGAACCTCTGACATTTTCCTCCCCATATGAAAGTGAGTATGTCTCGCTGAAGGACCAGGTAGAGTACCTTCGGGAGGATGGTATTTTGATGGTGTTGTGCCAGCCCAGCAACAACACATGCATGAGTCGCCATCAACAGAAATCCTCCAGGATGGATTTCCGGTGAGCTCGCGTCCACATCGTCAAGGTGGAGGTCAGTTTAAGACCTAGATACCATATGGCCTGCGGGGTCACTAAAAAGGGACAAGAGATTGTAGGGTGGGGAGTTCCAGCTCGGGTATCGTGAGGTTCGGGCGTGAGATTTAGACATATTTACCCTGAAGCCGAAGACCCGTTCAAAATCAGTAAGGGCATGTACCACCGCAGGGAGGGTGAAGGCAGGCTGGGTAAGAGTGAGCAACAGGTCATCCGCAAAGAAGCTGAGTTTGTGAGAGCGCCCTCCAAAGGGAATTCCGACAATGGACTCCGTCTGTCGGATGGTGATGGCCAAAGGTTTCACCGCCAGGGCGAACAACAGGGGTGAAAGTGGGCACTCCTGCTGGGTGCCTCTCTCAAATTGGATCAGCCACATGTGCTGACCACTGACCTGTATTGTGGCCGTAGGGGAGACATAGGAGGCAATAATCCTGGAAATCATGCCCGGTTCAAGACCAATCTTCCCAAGGACAGCCCTCAGGAAAGGACAAACTAACCTTATCAGAAGCCTTCTCTGCATAAAGCGAGAGTAGGCATGCGCAGATGTTATGACGTGAGACTTCTCCACCAAGTGTGCAATACGAAGGATGCTATCTGCCCCTTGCCGATTGCAGATAAGTCCCACCTGATCCAGCACAAGCAGGTCAGGAAGATATGGCTCCAGCCGCTTCGCCAAGATCTTAATGGAGATCTTGGAGTCAGTGTTTAAAAGAGCGATGGGGCAATAGGAGGCAGCGAGGGAGGGATCATTGCCAAGCTTGGGAATGAGTGCAATTTCCGCTGCCGCCATTGTCAGGTAAGGCCTGTATCTGAGGAAAACTCGTTAAAAAGTGTCAGCAGGCGATCCTGGAGGACGGAAGGAATGCTCAGTATAAGGTAACTGAAAGCCCATCTGAGCCGGTTGTTTTACCAGCAGTCAGTTTCCTCAGTGCGTGTTGCAGCTCAGCAAGAGTAATAGGGGCTTCCAAGAGTTCAGCGTATTGTGGGTGGACCAGATCCCAGACACAGGTGCTAAGTTAAGGGTCTTTAAACTAATGAGGGGCGTAATTTCTAGTATGAAGGGCTTGGTAAAAGCTATGGAATGCCAGCTGTTTCGCCTGTTCAGTGGTGGTCCAATTCACGTCTCCTGTCTTGATCTTGGCTATGTGTGCTTGAGCGTGTTGCTGTCGTAGTTTGCGGCCTTTGAGCGCCCCCACATTATTCCCCCCCTCATAAAATCGCTGCTGTCCTATATGCCTTCAGTGGCCTTGTAGCAAGGCCAACTGCTTCTTGTTGCATCTGGAAGGGGCAGACTGCTCGAGACGCTCAAGAGCCTTGATCTCGGCAGCCAGGCCCGTCTCTATTAGTCAGGATTTCCTCGCACTGGCGATAGCAATACAAGATATAACTCCCCTAACAGTGGATTTGACGCCATCCAAAAGTGCATGTTTTGAAAAACCCGGGTGATCATTGAGGTCAAAGTAATCCGTGATCCCTTTTTGGATCTCAGCAACATCAACTGGATGTCTAAGCAGGTGCAGGGAAAAAAAAACATTGCGGCAGGGCTCATCCTGGACCCCCACCCCGGGTTTACACAAGTTCGACATGGGCATGGTCTGAGATGGAAATGTCTGAGATGGTGACAGTCGCCAGATCTCGAAGCAGCGAGTAAGTGATAAAAAGAAAGTCTATGCGGGAGTATGATGTGTGAACAGGCGAGTAAAAGGAGTAGTCCCGCATGTCAGGGTGCCTATAACACCATGCATTCACTAATCCCAAATCAGTAAGTTCTCTCTTTAGTGCGGCAGACATCGCCCCCGTGCCCTGAAAGGAAGCAGCACTACGATTAAGTTTCGAATCCCACACCAAGTTTAGGTCCCCTACCAGCACAATGTCACCTCTCTTGTTAACCAACAGCTCCAGCAAAAGATCCCCAAGAAAGGTGTCCTGCGCCTGGTTGGGAGCGTAGACATTAAAGAGAGCGAGAGGACAGTTACCCCGTTGAAGGGTTAGTTTCAGGTAACGGCTGTTTACATCCCGCACCGTCTTTAGTATCTTGGTGCAAAAACCAGCTTTACACATAACAGCCACCCCACCGTTTTGGTAGAAGCACATGCACAAAAGCAGTGTGGGTATTTTGTATGGGTCATGCGAGAGGAGTCCTCCCGTAGGAGCCGAGTTTCTTGGAGAAAGATGACATCAGGGTTCTGCAGGAGAAGGTAGCGTATTCCCTTATAAAGGGAATTCAGGTCCCCGTGTTAAGTGAGGGTAGTTTAGTGGGTTATGTTGTGGCCATCGTGTGAGTGGAGTAGCAACTGTCGCCGAGTGGGCGCATAAACATGCTCCCAATAGCAGGATTCAGGGGGCGCGGTGGGTGGTGCCTCTATCCCAGTTATGGGTTATTTGACAGGGTGTAGTCGGGGATAGGAGAGAGCCGACAATTTGAACAGATGAGAAGGCTTGGGTGGCAACATCAAAGCTGCAAGTGACTGATAGTGTGCCGCATGTACCAGGGGAAAGCAGAGGGGCTCCCACCAGTACGGCAGCCGACCTAAAGAAATTAAAATTTAAAATTATTTTAAAAACACAAACAATAACAGCTTCTTTTAAATTCCTGAAATGGCCAGAGCCCAGTTAGGCCTGTCACAAAGGAGGAGTCACTCTCCTGTGGTATGACTCAAGGGGGTTCATCTGTCGAGAGTGTTCGCACATTCAACAGGAGAGGGCACGTCTCACTGCAGAGCTGATGAGCCAGCCTACTGTCAATGTCTTCCATGGTTCCCGGACCCCGGCAGAAGTTAGGACTAGGGTGGGTGGTAAAGTAGGAATAGACCATAGAGGTGCCCAAGATTCTTCGTGGCCAGATCACAGTGGGAGGCAGGCAGAAAGGCCCACAGGGACGATGTGTGCGCCTAGATTCCAGGACAGAGGGCGAGGACCTGCATGCCCGTCGAAAAGGTGGGTATCTCAGGAAACCCCAGCTCTGAGCCCAGGAGGCGTAAGTCACGACGATTAAATGGCCTCTGCTGTCCATCTCTCAGGGTAGGCTTTGGTGTTCTAGAAGGCCAGAGTTACAAAGAGCCAGTAGCTGAATTAACCGTGGAGGGCCACCTGTCCATATTGCGAAGGTGCTGGTTTATGTTTCGTTTAGTTTCCTGGAAGGGCCGCTACTTTGTGCTGTTTATCAGACTGGCAGGGCGGCACCATGGTCCAGATGGGGCACAGAGCTTGTCGGGAAGGTAAGCGGGGTAGCGACGAAGCACCGTCCCATGAATCAATCTAAAGCTTTATGAGCTCTCACGTGAGCTGACAGCGAATGGATGGCCCGATTGGTAGCAGATGTTAAGTCCCCGCAGTTTGTCTGTGACAGGCAAGAAGTCCCTGCAGAGGGTGATGGGGAGAGATCTTGAAACAGCTGGATAGTATGACCACGGAAGGTTACATTAGCTTTGCTCCGCGATGCCTTCAGAATAGCCTCTTTTTCTGAAAAGAAATGTACCTCTGTCAAGATGCTCGGGACGGAGTCGGTTGTCCTGGAGTGGATGCCACACGATGAGCCCTATCCATTGCTGAGGGAGAAGCATCATCATTGCGGCGAACTGTGTGGAGGAGCTCAGCAGTGAAGGCCATGATGTTGCTGCCCTTTGCACCCCTGGGCACACCCTGATGTTCCGCCGGCTTCTGTTGTCCAAGTTTTCCTGCTTCATTTGTAGCTCGATCTGCTTTTCTTCCAGTGTTGTCACTTTGCACCAGAGCATTTCTTGGTCTTCTGATTGGGCATCCACTGTGCGTTCCAAGTCTTCTACACGACAACCTATTTCGTTGACTTCATGCTGGATGCCTTTAATGTAAGATTTAAAGTACATTTTGAGGGCGCTGATTTCGGAACGAATTTCGTGCAGGAAGTGGTCCATGTAAGCCTGGGATATAGGCACTGGTGCTGTGTTCCCGGCCGCGGTGGTGGATGTGGTGCCTGCCAAATCCTTATCGGGCTGGGGGCTTTATTCAAAAGCAAGGTGACTGGGTTATCCTTGGTTGGTCCAACTGGCGTATCTTTTGTGGATTTGCCACGGGGCATGACACCAGCCTATGGAACTTGCAGCAGAGCAGTGTTCCAGTTAGCTCAGAATAGCACCCACAGCCATGCAGGTAGGGGCTGCCGCAGGGGTGATGCAGGGTCAGGCACCCCAGCCAGTCCAAGAGAATGTGTACCAAATGCCCATGAATGCCCAATGAATCAGTGACAGATTGCATGCCCGTTCTCAGGGTAGAAACAGCTCTTGGGACTTAGTTCCGTCTTCGGGCAAACAGTGCGTCTCCTGATGGTTTCGGGTATGTAGGGGATCCCAGTCTGCTAAAGGCCCAACTAAATCCCAACTCTGGTGATGTGTTCCAGGAGAGGACGAAGAGGATCCCAAAGGAGTCACATGGACCACCACAGGCACAGTGGTAGCTGATGAGGGAAGGCACCACTTCCCCTGCACTCTCTTCCTACATCTGCCCCCAGAGGAGACCCCATCGCAGGCAGCCCAGAGTCCTGTCTAGGCCAGGGGCCCCACAGTCACTCCCAGTGCAGAAACAGAAGTCAAGGCACAGAGGGACCACAGCGCATAACCTCCAAGTGCAGTGGTGTATTCTCAAGGCCCCCACAGGAGCCGGCAATACGTGGGAAGGCGCTGGGGCCATTTACAGCACCCCACTCATACAATCCACCAGGGGCGTGAGCTGAAGGGTCCACAGAGCAGGGGCATATGCAGGCAGTATGATTCGGGCCCCTGGGGCCAGAAGCATTCTGTGGGTCTTCAGCTCACTCAACGCCACATCCCCACTAGTCAGGTGAGTCACAGGGAGCACGCATTCAAAGCCTGTAGTTCGGGCCGCCCCCGATGCCCAGACGATGCGGATTACAGCATACGTTATCAGCTCCTTTGCCAGGCCAGTTAGAAGTGATGCAGGGAATCTGGGTCCCGCTGCCACGCCGCGACCTGGTGTATAGTTAAGCGCTAGGCCTTGTGCATCTGCCAGTGGGGTCAGGGGGAGAGAAGGGGTGCAGACGCTTCAGTTCAGGCACTCTCCAACTAAGCCAGTCCCTGGCTAGCCGAAATCGCTTGGCTGTGCTCACACCCGTACACAGGGCTGATGCAAAAAAGGTAGACAGAGTCCCGCTGCCGATCCGTGGCCCGTTCTCACTCCCGGTGTCAGGCCCAACCGCTCCGGTCACTTGCAAGCCGAGCCGCAGGATCTCATCAGGGTGGTGGCAGAGGTTCTCCCACCCAGCTAGCGCTTATTCTTAGACAGACTCACTGGGCAGTTGCAGGAGGCGGAGTCGTGGAAGTGTCGAGCTGGGTTCCAAGAAGTATGAGGCCTCAAGTGCCGCAATGGCCACGTCGCGGGCTGGAACTCCTCCTGCAGAAGCCCACCAGCTACCGTTCACAGGTCAGAGCAGGGGAAGAGGGCCTTGTTATCGGCGCTGTCTCACCACACTCCCAGCACCGTCAAATGATTCACTAGCGCTGGGGGCGCTAAGAGGGCTGCATTGGTATGAAGGCACTCGCCACCCGCACCACCAGACGGCGGCTCTATAGCTTTCGGCCGCGCTGCAGGATAAGTGGTTCACCGGCGGAGCTCTCACCACTGGGAAGGGGCAGGGACACTCTGGCTAGCTAGTTCCTGCTCTCCGACATGTAGGGCCTGACTGGCTGATTTGCGTAGCCGCCGGCAGTCCAGTCATTCTGCAGGCTTTTTGAAATAAGATGGCGGGCAAGTCTTTCAGGATAGGCTGCCGTTAGGGGCTCGGGTCGCTGTAGCAGAGACCGCGTTTCCTGGGCACAATGTCCTCTACCCACGAACAGGATGAGGAGAACAAGTGCTCCGCAAGGGTTTGCGCCACTTGAGTGTGGACCCAGTGCACCGGAAGGCTGACGGGAGTCCAGAGCTCCGACAGAACATGTCCTACTCCATGCTCCGCTATGCCACACCCCCCTAAAGATTTCTTTTGATGGTCGTTATCAGATATATCGGCAGGATAGTGTTGAGGTGGTACCCCATTCTTTAAAGCAAACACAAGGAGATGATGGACGGAGAGCTGAAACTTTTCAGACACTCACCCCCAGTCACTGATCTGGGTTGAATCCATCATCGTTATTTAGCTCACTTCGCCACCTCAGTTCAGACCCAGCTATATGCAAATCAGTCTTGACCCTGTGCCTCATGGGAACAGTCCAGCCCGAACTGCCAACCCAGGTCTTCCCTGAACCGGAAACAAACATCATGGGACCGGTTTCGGGGTAACACCCCTCTTCAGCCAGGCTAGCTTGAATCCAGTGGCAAAGTGAGCAAGGGACCCACGTCTGGGCATACCCTGCCAACTAGGGCTAACAAAGCAAACACAAGGAGATGATGGACAGAGCGCTGAAACTTTTCAGACACTCTATCATCGTTGGCAGGGTATGCCCAGACGTGGATCCCTTGCTCACTTTGCCACTGGATTCAAGCTAGCCTGGCTGATATGGGGTGTTACCCCGAAACCGGTCCCAGGATGCTTGTTTCCGATCCAGGGAAGACCTGGCTTGGCAGTTCGGGTTGGACTATTCCCATGAGGAATAGGGTCAAGACTGATTTACATATGGCTGGGTCTGAACTGGGGTGGCGAAGAGAGCTAAAGAACGATGATGGATTCAACCCAGATCTGTGACTGAAAAGTTAGTTTCAGCACTCCGTCCATCATCTCCTTGTGTTTACCCCATTCTTTAAACTCATAACGAATGGGGATCGGATTTTTCTTATTGTAAGATTTCATATCAACGATTATACGCAAGACAAATTTCAGATTCACATGGGGTCAGATCACCATAGATTCATCATGTGCTAGATCCAAAGCAATCTGGAAATAGCGTACATATATGGTAAATGCAAAAAACCATGGCAATAAACAGAATGCTGGTCCCTGTGAAACCTTAGCATATTTCCATGAACTATTAACAAGGTTGTGTTTTAATCAAATTCAAATTATGAACGAATGAATTTACCATTTGCTCTTATCCTCCAACAATGCTCAAGTCTTTATTTTCCTATATAGCTACTGTTTATGCTTTGATCATTAATTAAATATAGCATAATGAATCTATTAGATTTAGCACAATTGGGGTCTCTCAGTAGTGGTAGCTGTGCTTCATTGATAATCCATAAGATACTATTACTTCAATAATAATAGTAAATCACCTGATGAAGCTTGAAGAATCGCTCAATTTCCTCTCCATCACCGCCTGCATTACTGACAAGCAAATGTCGTAGCTGATCCACAGGTCTGAGCTTATGAAAAATGTTGCTACCCTAGAAAGACAAATAGGTAGATTTAATTTAGCACCATTAATAAAAATCATTGTCATAAATGGAATAAAGCTTTATCATACTTATACCTACATACAGGTCATAACATATAAAAAAGCTCAACACTACTCAGTGGGAAACCACAACCATAAGAAGCCCCAAACAGCAGTTCAGAGCCTCAAGTAATAGGAATAAAGCCCGTTTTCTTACAGAGGTCTACCTTTTCTACATTAAATCGTAGCCGATCACTAAGATGTGGTAGGCAAGTCAGAATGAAGCACTCAGCAGGGGGGGAAAAATAAGGAATTAATTTGAAAAGACTGAAAGCAGTATAAAGCATTAAAAAAGAATTACAAAACAAGATATAAAAAACTGAAAGGTTAAAGGTTACACTTCTGCAAGGCCATTAAATACATAGTTTGCAAAAATAAAATTGAGGCCCAATCCACCAGTTAATTGACCGAAAGATGTCACTCAGGTACCAAAGATCAAGGTTTTGAAAGCAATACCACAATAATTTAGATCCTAACTGAATCATTCATGAAGTTGTTTATTATCGCAAAGGCCCAGGATACTTATTACAGTCATCAAAATTTCAAGAATCTTGACGCCAGTTGCATGGATCCTCCCTTTAGGAAGGCTTCCTACGCCTCGTTACAAGAATGTATGCTGAGGATTTTAAGCATCGAGCTTAACCAAAATTTCCTGTGCCGTGAAAGCATTTCACAGATTCACACGATGTGTATTAGTGATTCTTTAGAATAATCACATGAGCTGCATGCGGGATCTGCAGATCACTTCAGTCTACCATAATCGATAGCCTTTTAATGGAATCAGGCCAAATCGAAGTTGCATCAGCCAGTATTTCTACGGCTTCAAAAGAGGCGAAGTTAAGTATGTAGGCAGTCGCAGATGGTCGCAAAGTTTGAGCACCCAGCAGCCATGTGCGCGCATTTTGCCAGCTCCTCTGAATCAGCCAGGGCAGAGATGATTTTCGCCTGCTTGGTAAATGCCCCATCTAGTAATTGGGGGGCAGGGGAGAGTAGAGGCTTCCCAAAGATCTGTCGCATCCAGATTGTGTAATGCCTATTTAAGGCAAGTGTTCCAAGTTAAACATTCACACGTTATTTCAGGCCAAGTAAGGCTCTTGAGAGATCCATCGTGGGCTGTCTGCGCTTTGACACAATAAGATAGCAATCTAGCCATAAGCATAAGATTTTGTCTCAAGAGATTGAGTTCCAATCGAATTTGAGCTAACCTGGTGCATAAAGGCAGATGGAAAATATGTCGGTAACAATTGCACTGGTTCCTATCCAGCCAAGCGGCAAGCTTGTTTGGTAGTGCAATGGTGCCTTTTGATAATGTGGGAATTAGTTTTCTGGGGATCACTCTTCTTACTGCACTTTTACCTGGGCAGCCCGGATTCTTATATAACTTTTGGGAAACTCCAGTTAGTGCTTGAGAGATGTTTTTTAGGGCATTCAGGTGTATGAGCTCACGCCCTCTCTGGTCCACCCATATCCCCAAGTACTTGTGTGATGGCGATCTCTCTACCTTCAAATTGTTCAAGGCCACTGAACCCTTTTGAATTAGTTTTCAGCCATAAATCACCAGATTGGTTTTAGCAATGTTTATGTCAAATCTATTTTCTTGGCAAAACTGCCCATGTGAATCCAATGATCTTTGTAGCTTCACTCACGTTTGGTCCAAAAGAACGGTGTCATAGGCGTATTGTAGCACCTACATTTTCTAACCAGGAAATTTCGGTGGAAATGCTGAGACGGAAGTCAGGGCAGCCAGCAGGTCTGCTAAGTAGAGATGTAACAATAGTGGCGCAAGGATACAGCCTTGTTTCAAGCCTCAGTTGGTGACAATATTTTTTGAGGTAGCCCTAGATGGTGAAACTCTAACTTTCACCTATGTGGCAGTGTAGACAGCGGTTATCGCCCTTAAGAGGTCTGGTGGAATGCCCCATTTTTGTAATTTCTTCCATAAGACATCTCTCGTAACGCTGTTGAAAGCAGTGGCAAAGTTGATGAATGCTGCGTAGAGTTGCTTCACCTTTTTTTCCATCGAATCTCCAATCACTGTGGTTGAGGCAAAAGAGACTGTCCTCAATGGTGCAGCCTTTTTGAAACTTTGTCTGGAAAAACTGAATTAGTTGCTTTCCAGCCCTTCATTGAGAATTTTAACAAAACATTTCCCCTCTACATCCAAGATTGCAATGCCCCTTACATTGCTAGGAGATTATGGTCCCCCTTTTTAGGTCGAGCCTCGAGTAGCGCGCAAGCGCTGCTAGGCGAAGACTTTATGTAAGGGGGTTTGAAAAGCTGACCAGACGCTCGTGCGTCGTGGCCTTTTTCGGGCGGTTACGCGCGCCGCAGACATGTGTTTCCCATTATTGTGCCCAGACGCGGGCGCGATAATTGGAAACACATGCCGGGAAAAGGCCATGACGCACGAGCGTCTGGTCAGCTGAGCAGGCTGCCGCGCTCGCTCCCGCTCCTCCGTTTCGATTCCGTGCTTGTTTTGAATGCTGAATGCGCGCTGTCCTGAAAGCATCGACAGTTTTCTTTTGTTGACTCAAGATGTCACTTTTTAAGCAATTGCTTTGTTCCCAAGCTGCTACGGCCCCAAGGTGCAGATGTAACAAAATGACAAGGCACTCACGCGGAATCTCAAGGCGCTGCTTCAACTTCAGGTCTGACGCAGTTACGAAGATATTTTATAACGCGCACATAGACGCGGTTTTATCTTATTTTTGGCATTACATGAATGCAAATTATTTCAGAGCCTTTCGCGTGAGATTAGTTTACAAAATAATCACAGTACAACATAAACAATGATGGCAGTGTAAGTTTTAAGGACGGAAATAGCACAACTTGTTTTTGCATATAACTACATACAAGCAAATAACAGAAACTTAAAAAATACCCCTCCCTCGCACCCGTCTTTACTCGAATATTACTTAAAAACATATTGTGTGAGCCGCAGGGGTTTTTAATTGCAGGTGAGTGTTTAACCCTTAAACTGTAACGCTCTAAGAAGTCCCGAAAATGTGCGAAAATCACAAAGGACGCTTACAAAAAAACTAGGAAAATAATGTATTTAAATATTGTCTTAAGACACTGAATAAGGTTCGCCTTGGAGTATATGTGCACTATCGGACAATCCCGGAGTAAGTGAAACAAATGTTAACTTTGGTTTTGTAGCATCCAAGTCTCTGGGTGTTTAGTGACCAACACCCGCTCCCCACTTTCTGACTCTGGGCCACACACGGGTCTGCGCACAAGCTGTTTTCTGGACATCGAACCACTGGGACTTGCAGGTTAGACACACGCACCTGCTATACACTCGCTCAGTCCTGCTGTCACGTTCTCCATACAGCCCGACGGGTTAATGCACCAACCTCGTGGCCATTTTTGGGTAAATCCTGTGACTACCAAAACAAGCATTGGCATAGCCAATAGGTCTGACCTTATAAGTGTTGCACAAGTTACTAACTTGTGTAACGATATATCTGTAAGAGACAGTAGTTAGTGACAGATTCCTTACCTTAGAATATCCCCAGGCGTCAGGCTGGATCCGGAAAGTTTTTGCGTAGCAGTACCCTTGCGCGTCGGTAGGCGGCGTCGTGCGGTTCCGCGTCCGTCGTCGGCATCGCCGGGATGACGTCGCGGGCAGTACTTAGGCGCCACCCCTGCGCGCTGACGTCAGTTCTGTACACGACTTTCCGCGCCAGGAACGCAGAGCCATGCAAGAAGCTGACATAGGTGTCTGAAAAATACTAGGGCCCTGAAAGGGATGTCCTTAACCCTAAAAATCAGTTCGCAGAACGGGGAGGATGGGTGGGGCGGTAG
The DNA here is from genome assembly GCA_963921515.1 of Calotriton arnoldi. Taxonomy (NCBI): domain Eukaryota; kingdom Metazoa; phylum Chordata; class Amphibia; order Caudata; family Salamandridae; genus Calotriton; species Calotriton arnoldi. Next base: position 2,979,178 of record CAWUFW010000074.1, on the reverse strand, counting down.
GAATCTGTCACTAACTACTGTCTCTTACAGATATATCGTTACACAAGTTAGTAACTTGTGCATCTGAAAGAGACACGTTAGTGACAGATTCCTTACCTTAGAATAGATACCCCAGCAATACCAACCCCGGTGGTGGGTCTGCGAACAAAGATCAGACAAGGAAGTCCTGGAGGACAGAACGGCCAAAGAAGCCGTCCCTCCGGACCTGACTGTCAAGGCAGTAATGCTTTGTAAACGTGTGCAGCGAGGCCCACGTAGCTGCCTGACAGATAACCGGCAGCGGAACACCGCGACCCAAGGCCGTGGTAGCAGCCGTTGCCCTGGTGGAATGGGCACGCAGCCCAACAGGAGGCTCCTTCTTAGCCAAAGAATAGCAGGTCTTGATGCACAAGGTAACCCAGCGGGAGATGGTTCTCTTGTGCACCGCCCGACCTTTTTGGCACCCACTTAGCCAACAAAGAGCTGGTCATCCACCCGGAAGTGTTTTGTGCGGTCAATATAGAAGGAGAGCGCACGTTTTGGGTCCAGACGGTGGAGCCTCTCTTCCTCTCTGGAAGGATGCGGAGGCGGAAAGAAGGTGGGCAAAGTGATGGTCTGCCCAATGTGGAAAGCAGTAACCACCTTTGGCAAGAAGGACGGACGCGTCCGAAGAACAACCTTGTCTGGATGAACAGACAGAAAGGGAGGTTTGCAAGATAGAGCCTGGAGCTCACTCACCCGCCGAGCGGAGGTGATGGCCACCAGAAAGGCTGTCTTCAGAGTCAGAAGACGAAGAGGACAGTTATGTAGAGGCTCAAAGGGAGCGCACATTAAAAAGGTAAGAACCAAGTTCAAGTCCCACTGAGGCATCACAAACGGAACAGGAGGGAAGAGGTGAGTAATGCCTTTTAAGAACCTGTTAACAACAGGGGACTTGAAAAGGGAGGGCTGATCAGGGAGCCTGAGGAAGGCCGAGATAGCACAAAGATAACCCTTGATGGTACCCAGGGCAGAACCCTGTTGGGCCAGAGAGAGAAGGAACAGAAGGACCTCAGAAAGAGGGGCAGAAAGGGGATTCACAGCCTTTGCTGTGCACCATGCCACAAATTTGTTCCACCTGCAGGCGTATACCACCTTAGTGGAGGGACGCCTGGCTGCCAGAATCACATCACAAACTTCGGGAGGCAAGTCGAAAGGAATCAACTGCCGCCGCTCAATCTCCACGCAAGCAGGTGTAGACTGGACAGGTTCGGGTGGAGGACTGTCCCCTGCTGCTGCGACAGAAGATCCTCCCGAAGAGGCAGACGGATCGGGGGATCTACGCTCATATTGAGTAGCTCGGGTTACCAAACTCTTCGAGCCCAGTCCGGAGCCACAAGAATGACTTGGGCCCGGTCGTGCCGAATCTTCTTCAACACTCTGGGTAGAAGTGGTATAGGCGGAAAGGCGTACAACAGACCGCAACTCCACTCACGACGAAAAGCGTCGCCGAGCGAGTGCCGCCTTGGAAATTCCAACGCGCAGAACTGATGACATTGCGCGTTCTCTTCGGTGGCGAATAGATCTAACCAAGGCTCTCCCCACTGTAGAAAGAGTCCTTGCGCCACTTCCGAGTGAAGACGCCATTCGTGATCCATCATGCACCTGCGGCTGAGTTCGTCCGCCCTGGCGTTCAGGGAACCTGCCAGGTGTTGAACCATCAGGAACATGCCCTGATGTTCCAGCCATGTCCAGAGGCGCAGAGCCTCCTGACAAAGGGTCCAAGACCCCACCCCGCCCTGTTTGTTGCAGTACCACATGGCGGTGGTGTTGTCTGTGAACACCTGCACTACCTTCCCTTTGACAGAGGGAAGGAATGCCATGAGTGCAAGTCGGATCGCCCGGAGCTCCAGAAGGTTGATATGGAGCCGGGACTCCGCCGGAGACCAGAGGCCTCTGATCTCCGCCTCTCCCATGTGACCGCCCCATCCCAGAAGGGACGCGTCCGTCACAACTGTGTGCTCTGGCTGGGGAAGGGAGAGGGATCTGCCCATGACCCATTGCCGGTTCGAGAGACACCACTGCAACTGTTTTGCAGTCCCCTCCGAGATCTGGACGTGATCGGACAGGTTGCCCTGGTGCTGCGCCCGCTGGAACTTCAGGTCCCACTGCAGAGCCCGCATATGCCATCTGGCATGATTGACCAGCAGGATGCAGGAGGCCATGAGGCCCAGCAGCCTCAGGGTCATCCGTACCGAAACCCAGGATAAAGGCTGAAAGATCGGAATCATAGCCTGAATATCCCGGACTCGCCGTTCGGGAGGATAGGCCCGAAACTGCGTCGTGTCCAGAACTGCTCCGATGAAAAGGAGCTGTGGAGAAGGAATCAGATGCGACTTCGGCACATTGATGGAGAACCCCAGCGAGTGCAGGAGTTCGGCCGTAGTCTGGAGGTGGGAGACGACTGCCTGGGACGAGCCCGCCTTCAGCAGCCAGTCGTCGAGGTAGGGGAAGACTGAAACCCCTGCCCGGCGCAGATGAGCTGCGACCACCGCCATCACTTTCGTGAACACCCGAGGGGCACTGGTAAGGCCAAAGGGAGCACGGTGAACTGAAAATGCTCGGGGCCTACCGTGAACCGAAGGTAACGCCGGTGGGCCGGCAGGACGGGGATGTGGAAATATGCGTCCTGCAAGTCCAACGCTACCAACCAGTCTCCAGGGTCGAGGGCAGTCAAGACCTGAGCTAGGGTGAGCATCTTGAACTTCTCCTTCCGGAGGAAGCGATTGACGTTCCGGAGGTCCAAGATAGGACGCATGTCCTCCTTGTCCTTTTTGGGCACCAGGAAGTAGTGGGAGTAGCAACCACGCCCTACTTCTGGGGTCGGAACATCCTCGATGGCCCTCTTGGCCAAGAGGGCCGTGACTTCCTTCTGCAGAAGTACCAAGTGATCCCCTGACATGCGGTGGAGTTGAGGTGGCATGGCTGGGGGGGTGGTCTCGAAGGGGAGGGAGTAGCCCCTTCGGACAATGTCCAAGACCCACCTGTCCGAGGTGATGGTACGCCAGTGGGGAAGGTGATGGCGGACCCTGCCCCCTACTGGCGTGCTGTGCACCTGAAAGGAGGGACTAGGAGGGTTTGGAGGCCGCGGACGGGTTGGAGGTGGTGGCCTGACCCGCACGCTGGTTGCCCGATCCGCCACGGCGGAATCCACGTCCTCGGCCACGCGAAGACGCCTGCTGCGCGGGCCGGTGGCTGGGCTGCTGACGTGAAGGGCGCCCCTACCGTGGCCACGATAGGGGCGAAAAGCAGAAGTCAGCGGAGGGCGTGTAGCAGAAAGGCCCAGGGACTTGGCAGTAGCCCGTGAGTCCTTAAAGCGCTCCAACGCATGGTCTGCTTTGGACCCAAAAAGACCGACTCCATCAAAGGGCATGTCCATGAGAGTATTCTGGACATCCCCTAAAAACCAGTGGTTCTCAGCCAGGCGTGGCGTCGCAGCGCCACCGTCGTTGCAATAGACCTGCCCAGCGAGTCGGCGGTATCAAGGCCACATCGTATCGTGTATTTGGCCGCATCCCTTCCTTCCGCAATGGCGCGGGAAAGCAGTGTCTGGACCTCCTCAGAACACTGGGGCAAAACATTCGCCACCGAATCCCACAAGGAGTGGGTATATCGGCCCAAAAGACAAGCGGTGTTGATGGACCGCAAGCCAGCACTGGAGGAAGAAAACCATTCTTCCCAAATTGATCCAGGCGTTTGGATTCCCTATCCGGAGGGGCGGTAGGGAAGGCGGTTTGGGAAGCGGAGGCTTGGACAACCAAGCTCTCAGGAGTGGGGTGGACAGAGAGAAACAGGGGTCGCCCGGAGCTGGGCGATGGCGTCGGGACACGTTCCTATCCACAGGAGCCCCTGTGTTGGGCTTGGACCAGGCGCCCAAAGAACGTCAGTGAGGGCGTCGTTAAACGGCAGCACAGTCTCCGTAGAGGAGGCTGCCGGCTGAAGCACCTCTGTCAAGAGATTAGTCTTGACCGCCACAGTAGGGAGTTGGAGATGTAAGGCTCCAGCCGCCCTACGCAACACCGTTGCAAAGTTGGCTCCCTCCTCCGTAGCCACGGGAGGAGACAGCATGCCAGTGTCAGGGGAAGTATCTAGACCACTGGCATCCCCTAGACCCTCTGTCCAGTCCTCATCGTACTGACACTGTTGTGTCAGAGGGTCATCAGACCCCTCCCAGTCCTCCTGGTCCTCCTCTGGTTCAAAATAAGGGGAGGAGGGACATTTGGGACCCAAGGTCTCATCGGCGCGGAACCGGCGTCGAGCGACGTCGGTCCGGGTCCATGTCCGGAGCCGGAAGGAACTGGGGACGACGCCGCCCGGAGCCCCAGGCGGCGTCGAGAACGGCACCGGAGACATCGGCGCCGGCGGAGGTGTCGTTAGGTCGACCGGCGTCGGTGGGGGTTGTGGAGCCGGGATCGAGGCCGGGGCCGGAGCCGGGATCGAGGCTGGAGGCACAGGCGACGCCGGGGCCGGAGCCGTCGGTGACGCCGGAGCAACCCTATCAGGGCCCGCGGGGCCCGAAGGCGCACCGGAGGGACCTGGAGGCCCGAAGAGGCGGGCCATGGCCGACAGGAATTCCTGTACTTGGGCCGGATCCGCCCCCGAACCCGGGAAGGACGGGTATTGCGGGGCGACTCCACAGGCATGTCCGGGGCCGCGGGGGCGGGGACGGTGCCGAAAGGGGCCTCAGCCGAGTCGCGAGACCGGCGAGGCGAAGTCCTAGAGCGACGATGCTTCTTGGACTTTTTGTGTTTGGACTTACCGGACGAAGAAGACTTCGATGCCGACGACCGGTGTGGACTCCGCGATCGACCCCTGGACCTCTCACGCGACCGGGGCTTGTGCGGAGCCGAATGCCGGGCCTCTAGGAGCTTTCGAGACCGCTCTCGCAAAGCTTTCGGGTTGAGGGCCCGGCAGTCTGAACAAGACTCCGTGTCGTGGCCTCGGCCGAGGCAGAAGAGACACTCCCGATGCGGGTCTGTGATGGACATCATCCGAGCACAGGCGCCGCAACGTTTAAACCCGGGCATCCCTACGACACCTTGAAGAAAAACTGTGAAAAATTCACCAAAAAAGTATGGTCAAAAAATGACCAGGGCACTGCTCTTCCCGGATCTGCGCTTGCTGGCGCGGAAAAAGAAGAACTGACGTCAGCGCGCAGGGGCGGCGCCTAAGTACTGCCCGCGAAGTCATCCCGGCGATCACGACGCCGACGACGGACGCGGAGCCGCACGACGCCGCCTACCGACGCGCAAGGGTACTGCTACGCAAAAACTTTCCGGATCCAGCCTGACGCCTGGGGATATTCTAAGGTAAGGAATCTGTCACTAACGTGTCTCTTTCAGATTAGCCATGCAATTGTGCTGCATAACTAAATACTTATAAGGTCCCAAAGGCGAGACCTATTGGCTATGCCAATGCTTGTTATGGATGGGGACCAACAGGGACCTCTCCAGCTATCTGTGATGATGTTACTGGAGAGGCACTGATAGAACAAGGGGGTTAAAATGGCTGTCCATTTGGAGGGGTGTAGTTTAAAAATGGCTGCCGGCAGACCGTTCGGACCAAAGACAAATAATTAAAGGTTAATTATAAGCGATAAAGGGACAGGTCATTTTATGGAACAGAATGTTCTTTCAAAGCATTTTTTAATGCTAATTCTTAAGGGTCTGAGTCAAAAAAGTAAGTATTTAAGTTGGAGTTTCCCACCTATACTTTATTTAATCTTCAGCCACCACCCCAGTTTCGCAATCAAATCCAAAACAAATGCTTAGGCTTTTTAAATGTCCCTGCAGAGTCACATCTCATTGCATTTCATCATTTCCAGATCACTAGGACGTATTTTCCGTCTGTTTTACAGAAACTAAATATATGCTGTGCTTGGCAATAGAAAGCCTTTGCCTACCTCAGAAAAGGTGTAAATCAACAGCTCCTGCTTCTACAATACAGACTGAAAGGAATATGCAAGGAATCGAAAGAGTGCCATTTTTATTGCAAAGGCAATGGCTGCATTTCATTTTGAATGAGTAAAGAGGAAGAGAACAGGAATTCCCTTGCCATGAAAATACAAAAATGAGTTTGAGTAAACAAGGCATAGTCTAACAATATACTTAAACTAATTTGGAGTTATCCCAGTGACCAAACTAATGCACAAATAAACAAACTAAGAAGAAGAAGAAGAAAAAACAAAAAACAGCCCATGTCAAATATGTACATAATTGTGTAAACATTCATTTAAAGCTTTATACTGCACCTTCTTTTAACCTAGCTAGTCAATACAGCAAATATGTAAATAATGTAGACACACTGTAACCCAAACTTCAATCAATAATAAAGGATTAGAAAACCGCTATTAGTTTGTTATGAAGAGCAGGATAAAAAATATATATTCAGTGAAGTAATCCTAAGAAATACAACTTTGATTCATAGTAAAATACTTTCCGAAGTAATTAAAACACATGGCTGAAAAGAACACAACATAAATGGCCTAACAACAGGTTACAATATTTACTCATTCAGAAAAAACGATGTGTAGCCATACTTGCAATTTAAATGTGTTATTAAAGGTAACCATAGTGGCTAAATGCCTACAATTCTACAATAAGATGAGCTAAAGTGCAGTGACTAGTCCAATTCCTCAGTTTTATCCATAAGACTGTTCGTTAAAATGTTGACAACATAGTGTGCCACAATAACTGTACAGTTGATTTGTGCTGACCTGTGCAGATAAAAGAACAAACTTCTTAGGTGGGATCATGTGTTGCTGTACAAGGACTGGTGAGTCTGTAATAGGAACAATGTCCTTATTCAAAGGTGTTGTGATTTTTTCAAATTTACACTCGTCGATGGCAGAAAGTGCCCAGGAATGCCCATCCACACGAGTGGTCATCTAATAAACAAAAACGAAATTGGTCAGGTTTACAAGTTTAAAAAACCTAAACTGCAAACATGCATTAATTAACTGGCATTCTATCTGCACTGCCTCAGATGTCTGCTTTCTTTAATTTGGGATTACTATCTAGACATGAGAGATGGGTTATAACTTGTATAAAAACTGAAAACCAGTACGAATTTCTCATCCACCAGCCCTAAAGCACTTGCTTTAGGCATCTACAACCTACAGGTGTGAAACATTTCAGTTATGCAGGTTAACTCTTCATTTCATTCCAGTTATCTACGACTGAGTCTCAAATATGCTGAGAAAGTCTGGTTACAAACTTGGCAGAGGACTATCGTCCACTTAAGGGAATAAGTTGTGGTTCAAATATACTTAATGCTTATAACCCCCAAACTAATGGAAGGCTCAGAAGATGCCCGAGTCTGCAGTCTCTCAGATTCACAGTAGGAGGTCATAAAACAGAATAATTTATTTTGGTTAATGGGTCAAATTCTAAAAATGCAAGTCATGCAGTCTCTAAATGTAAAATATTGCTACAATTATTTAGCAATATAATACAAGTGATTTGTGATGCACAGGACATTTGTTGTGGGTTAGTAAATTCATATTTGGATTTATATTTATTTAAATATTAGGCACATACCAGAAAATAACTCTAGTCCCAAGGTATAGGGAGATGTTGGTTGGAGAGAGGGAGGGAGGGGTAAAGAGAGAGAAGACAGGACAAACGCAAGCGTAAAACAATTGCTGAAAAAAGTTCAAGAATCCATTAGTCATTAGGTGAAAGATTGTTTAAAATTATGTTTTTCACAGCCGCTTTGAGACTTTTTATACTTGGGGCATTTTTGAAAGTATTTGGAAAGATCATTGCATAGTTCTAGCCCTGCTGTAGTAAGGCGTTCTCCACAGAGTCTTTGCCATTTGGAGGCGATGTGCTTAGTGTCTTTAGATTAAGGGAGGAGTATTTAGATTTATTTTCAGTACAAATAAGACTTTTAGGTACTTTGGGGCTTTTTCGATTTGCACATTTCCAAATGTGCTGGGGAAGTGATTACTGATAGGAATCTACTTTAATTTGCTTAGGCAGAAATGCGGTCATGATTTATAGACCAAAAATAAGCCTGAAAACTCTGTTTTCAATCATATATAGCTTAGACAATGTTTTGAATGGTGAATTTAGCAAGATGGGACAACTGTACAAAAATATGGAGAGCACAACTGCCTAAATGACGAGAACCGCTGGAGAAATCCGAATGCATAGCAGAATTTAGAAATGTTGTAGAGGTGCAAATGGGCATTTTTGTAACTACTTGAACTTGTGATGCTGCCCATGTGAATGGGATCACTACTGGGGCTGTTACAAAAGTAAAGGTTTCTGTTTTGTTGGTCTTGAGGCAGAGGACATTGCAGTCCATCTGTTCCTTCGTGGGCAGCAAACATGAGTCAATGTTTGAAAAGTCTGGGCTATTTTGACAGAGGTCATGTAGGATTTGAGTGTCATTGGTAGACATTTGGTAGTTGAAACCAAAAGAGATTGCATCTCAAAGTAGTCATGCGTAAGTGTTCAAAACAAGTCAGGAAGGGTATGAACCCTAAAGGACCCCACATCTAATGTTAGTGAATTTGGATGTCAGCTGGCCAAGCCTGGCGCATGAGTTAGGTAGAAAAGAGTGTAACCAGGTGAGTGCATTTCCGAGAACACTATAGACTTTACCCAGACACCACAATATCAAATAGTCAACAGCGTTAAATGCACGGATTTCTGAGTCAACAAAGGATTTCTTTACAGGATCACTGCCATTACGCTGAGGTTGGGCTGCATTTTGGTTTCTTGGGGTGAGGGTTCAACAATGTTCAGCACCTCTTTCGAACTCATAGCATCACACTTGCACTTATAATTAATAAACAACTGAAAGGCAGGAGCAGTGCAGAATGCAGGTTAAAAAAAGGCTTGACTGAACCTGAACACAACATAAATCCTTTTTTCTTTCGGAGGTTCCGTTCCAGGCATTTGGCACAGTGTTTATAACATTAGCATGGACTTTCGTTGAGATACAAATCTCTTGCCTCAACATTACAAAAGGAGCTGGAATGCCATGCACAGACGTGCCCACACTCAGAAACCACAACACAAGTATCCACTTATGGTGCTTTAGTTCCTTTTTTATTAAGTTCAACTATGAGGTTGATAGGAAAACTTGCAGCATAGGATGTAGCAAGCAGGGTGTTGGACTAGAAGGTGCTGAGGAATTAATTTGGTGCAACATTTGTAGTTTTCCTATCAATATAACTTTTGACAAAAAACAGAGTGAGATCAAGAAAAATTTTAGATAAACATATTCTTGACTTGGTTTCCCCAAAGAGGACACTTGCTCTTGAACTAGTTTCCCACTCACAATGTAGTCTTACACCAAGAGAAATAGCCCAGCTGGAGTAAAAATGGCATTGGTCAACTATGGCTCTAAAAAGCACCAAAGGCCGTTTGACCTGAACACTATGGTCAGGAATTCAAGCTGGTGAAAGAATATCCTGGACCGAAAATGCCTCAACATTGCGAATCAGACTATAAATGAACCACCATAAGTGTTGAACAATCTAAGGAGCAGATTTGACAAGTCTAATAAAGATAAAATCTAAGGGGTGATTTAGCATCAACAGACTCATATGAGAGGTTATAAAATAAAGTAGGAAAGTACTTTTTTGGGGCGAGACAGACTTATAAACTCCACTTTAAAACAGGGATATTATTAAGTTGTTTCTTGCATGTTGTTTACACTTAGAATGCATTGAAAACTGCACTTTTTTAAATTAGACTACTCCCCTTTGCCCTCAAAGTGAGATTCTGCTTTATGAAACTTTTCATTTAAAAATTCCATAGTTGTATTTTTGAATTTTTTTACCTGTGTTTCCATCATTGGCTTTTGAAAGGGAAAAGAGTCATGGTTGATGCACCATAAAATGTCATTGTCCTCATTTTCAGCAGCAGCCATCAACAACACACCTGCAGGAACAAACCGTAAGATAACTAATACAAAGAAGAAAATTCTTAAAAACACAAATGCCACCAAAGATTTGTACATCAACAGAAATTAGATCTCTGTGGTACTTAACCTAAGTCTAAATGGCCAGCAATGTAGTTTAAGCACACAAGTATTCTTTATTACGCGTGTGTTTCCAGGTCATTTACATCTCATAAAGTGGCGATTTAACCACAAGAGTAGCAGAGGATTTTACAGGTAGCAAAACCAATGACCTAGCAATACAAAGCAACAGCAAAGAACAGTTACCTCTTACCAACAAACTAACAATCCTGCTCAGAGAAACTGTTAACATAAGAAAGGCGAGTAAGGTAGGAGCTTTCAAACATGAGAGGATTGATCAAAGTTTGCTTGGTTCCTAACTGAACGAATTTTCAGCATTATTCTGTCCCTGCTTCTCGTACAACAGAAGCTATCAGAGAAGATGTTTGTTTGTGAAGGGTCTTAAATGTGATGCGAGATAACCTGAAAGCAATGCAGACTTCCAGGGGATGCTACTGAATGGTCTTGAGAATTGACGTATTGTGATCAGATTTTGTGCCAGCAGGAATTAGGCAAGCAACTGAATTAAGGACAGATTTAATCAGAGGCAGATTTGGGAAGGCTGTTCTCCATTTCCATAGAAGATGTAGGTGGCAGAGAAATGATTTGGAAATATAAGCAATATAAGGTTGTATTGGGAGGGGGGCGTGGCCGGACGCCGATGGAGCTGGGATCTTGAGCATGTACTCCCGCTGGTGATCCCCAGTCTAGCACCATCCTGACAGATATAGGGGGACCCCGCAGATAGGAGACGGATCCCCTAGCCCTGGTGACATCGGGGGACCTGTAGAAGAAAAGCTGCAAGCCGCGGGGAGCCGGAGAAAGCGGCAAATTCGCGGCTCGGGGCCGGACCGCGAGGTCGCGCAAAATGGCGGACGCGACCCGAAGGGATTAACTAGCTGTTACTACGGGTGTAGCGGAGATTCGGACGTCGCAGCACCGTCTATGCCCGATACCCCACGGCGATCCAGACAGCGGCCGGAGGGGCCCTGAAGCACAGTGCGCGGGCCGGGAGGCGGCGCCACCGAGACTGCCACGGAAACGGAGGAGGGGGCCCGACGGAGGCCTGGAGACAGAGCGCGACCAGTGGCGGAGCCGCGAGTAATGGTGACCGCTACCTGAGGGCTAGAAGAGGACACGACACTCACTGGGGCCCAAGCGGAGACGGAATCCTCCGGACTGCAGACTCGGGAGCCGCCCAAGCGGCGAACAGAGGAATCACTGCAGAGAGGAGCCGGGGGGCAGGCGGGGCGGCCCACGACACTGCAGGGTAAGCGGCATCGACCTGCGACGGGCCTACAGGCCACTACCGACAAACGGGAGCAACCATACAGGTGACTTGCCGCAGACACAAAAGTGCGCCCGAGGGGCTGCGGGGACTATACAACAGACGCCACAGGTGGGGGCTGCATACCAGGGACGATACGGGCGTGTGCCAACACCCCCCGTGGGACGTGCGAGGCCTGGGTAATCGCGCCGAAATTGGGGAGCAGTGGCCACTGACGTAGCAACACCAGAGGGTGCACACCACAGAGACCAGGCCCTGGCTCTATTCATAGGCCTGCGCAAACTTCTATTATGCATGCAAGAACCTGTAGGCCACAAAATACACGCAGAAACGACTGAGGGACCACAGAGCTCTCGGGAGCTAGCGGCCTGGTAAGCACGCAGCCGCTGGGGCAACAACAGTACTATCACTCTTGCCTCTCACAGTACGAGGACTACAGCTCGGTCGTGGCCAGCGGCGAGTGCCCCAAGCACACCATGGGACGCGTCACCAAGAGACGCGAAGCAGAACAACAGGAGTCAGCGGGTAAGGATAATGGGGAAACGCGCGCACGCGCAGGGACCCGAACAGAAAAGGCTGCACCCCAGGGCGAGCTATCACTCCACGACATCCTACAAGCCATTGAAACATCACGGACGGCGGTGGAAACGAAGATAGACAGACTCCGGGAAGATTTGGGTCTGCTGAGAGCGGACCATAGAAAATTGGCAGACCGGGTCACGACAGTGGAGGAAGATGTCGAAGGCATGAAGCCATTAATATCCACGTCCACACGCAAAGTCACGGAAAAACGAGTCCGGGTCCTAGAGCAGCGCGCCGAGGACGCCGAAAATAGGGCACGCCGAAACAACATTAGGGTCACAGGGCTGCCCGAAAAAGTGGAAGGCAATAATATGGTGGAATACCTGGAGAACTGGCTCCGCACTGAGGTGGCAGAGGAGGGTCTCTCGTCGTTCTTCGCCCTGGAGAGGGCGCATAGAGTCCCTGCCAGGGCATCACTACCTGGACGACCACCGCGGCCGGTGGTGGCTCGCCTCCTATTTTATAAGGATAGGGATCACATACTGAGCCAGGCGCGCCTTAAAGGACAACTCAAAATAGACAATAGCGTGGTCAGGATTTTCCCCGATTTCTCCAAAGAAGTGCAGCGACAGAGAGCCTCTTTTGTCCCAGCCAAAAGGAAACTGCGCCAAATGGGGGTGTCCTACTCCATGGTGTTCCCAGCTAGACTCCGCATAGTGCATGCAGAAGGGACTACATTCTTCACCGTGCCTCAGGATGTCTGGGACTGGATAGAAGAACAGGACCCGCGCGATCGAAGGAGAAATGGAACAGCCTCACCGGAGAAAGGATACATGCGGTCGCCTGTAAGAGGGATGCAACCCAAGAGCCACCCGACCTTTGCAGAGGTTCGCCGAGACAGAGAAAATGCGGTGGCGGCGGTGGCCTCCCTGAGCATTGTAAGTCTGCAGGACACCTCTTCGCCCTCTGGTGAGGAGCAGAAAGACTCGGACTCTGAGGCCAGCTCAAGTACATTGGGACACCAGCCAGGTCCTCCCAGAGGTAACCCCCAGATCGGCGGACGACCTGATGTGAACCAGCCACGGCACGCAAGTACAAATCGGACATTTTTGGCTAGGGAGGGGGGTATGGACTACCACTGCAACAAGTAACGCAATGTGGGGCCTCAACACAGTAACATACGAATTAAAGGCTGGATGGGGGGATCCGGGGGAGCGGGGGCAGCGGGCTTTCCTCCAAGCGGATACTGGTCTAGTCACCACCGCCAGATACTGGCTGTTTTGGCGCGAGTGCGCAAGGTTTGGATGAGGGAGCTGTTCTCACTTGTCCTGGGGAGGGGGAGTTCAACGGGGGAAGGCAACAAGACAGGATGTCCCATACTGGGAGATCCTGAAAATCTGAACGCTGGTCTGGGTATAGGAGCCCCAAGGGGGGCGGCGTTGGGCAATACCACAGATGCCGCGGGCTACATATAACATAATATCTTGGAACGTCAGGGGCAGGCACTCTATGCACAAAAGATATAAAATATTCTCCCAATTGAATCGGCGGGGGGTGCACATAGCTATGCTCCAGGAGACCCATACCCTAGCTACGGAGGGGGCAGCGTTGCAGAGACGATGGAGGGGTCAGACATTTTACACATCATACTCGGCATATGCCAGGGGGGTGTTACTTTGGATACGGGCGGGGGTCCCCTTCCAGCCGGTCGGGCACAAAATAGATCCAGAGGGCCGATACGTAATCGTGTACGGGCGACTGGATGGCCGGGACCTTACCCTCATTAACATATATGGCCCAAATATAGACCAGGCCCGCTTCCTGGAACAGATGTCAGGGGTCCTGGCACCGTATATGACCGGACCGGTCCTAATAGGGGGAGACTTTAACTGTATTGCTGAACCCGCCTTGGATAGGTCACATCCTCCGCTTCGAGACTCCCCAGTACATAACGTGGCCCGAACCTTTAGGGAATGGCAAACTCATTGGGGATTGGTGGATACATGGCGCCATACACACCCACTCCACAGGGAATACTCGCACCTCTCCCACGCCCATGAATTACATGTCCGCCTGGACACCTTCTTGAGTTCGCCCGATATACATGCCATGCTGGGAGGGGCAGAGTACTTGACTAGAACAGTCTCTGACCATAATCCACTACTGGTTAGACTACAAGGGGGGGTGCAATTGCAGCCAATCCCTACATGGCGCCTTAAACCGGAGACACTGGAAGACCACGCCTTCAGACAGGAGGTTAAAGATCATATTGAACAATATTTCACTGAGAACGCCGGCTCCACGGACTCCAGGGCTACAGAGTGGGAGGCCTTTAAGGCCGTTATTAGAGGCAAGTGCATGGCCACATCAATTGGAGTGCGCAAGACGCTCGCGGCTGATGTAGATAAGGCCGACAAGGTACTCAGGGACCTAGAAATACGACGCCCAGAGCACCCCGAGATAAGGCAAGAGCTATTAGACGCTAAAGAGGCAGTGGCGGTGCAGGAGGAGCGGCTGCGTTGTTTTGACTATCAGGCATACACAGATAGGACACATGCAGAGCGGGATAAGGCGGGCGACTGCTGGCGTGGCTTGCCAATCCATTAAGGCAAGGTACTAATATTGTGGCAATTCACGATCAAACGGGAGGCCCCTACATAGCCAAGTAGAGATTAATAACCGATTTCGAGAGTATTACACACACCTGTATCAAAGCTCCGGACCTCGAGCAGCAGGAGAGATCACAGCCTACTTGGCGGAGCTTCCTTTACACACACTCACGGACGAAGAGGCAGATCTGCTGGGGGCCGGGATCACTGAACAAGAAATTAGAGCAGCCGTTAAAGCCATGGCGCGGGGAAAACCCCGGGCACAGATGGACTCCCTCAGGAGTTCTACGCTGCCTATTTGCCGGAGCTAGCCCCTAGATTAGTGGACTTATATGCTGAGGTCTGGGAGGGAGGGATTCTGCCACGCACTGCCCGAGAAGCAGTGGTGGTCCCCTTGCTCAAGCCCAATAAACCCCCAACGGAATGCACGGCGTACAGGCCTCTATCGATGCTAAATTTTGATTTTAAAATACTCAGTAAGATATTGGCCACCAGACTGCTATCGTATATGACCTCCCTGGTCCACCATGATCAGGCGGGATTCATTCCCAGCAGAAATACGACACTTAACATTAGGCGACTTTTCGCCATATTAGAACACGGGGGCGAGGCAGTCCCTGGAGGAGCGATATTTGTTATCGATATAGAAAAAGCCTTTGATAGCCTCGAGTGGGAGTTCCTGTACGCCGTGATGACACGACTGGGGATCGGGCAGGGGTTCATACGATGGGTGAAAGTTCTCTACGAAGACCCACTGGCGAGAGTTCGCACGGGCCGCACAATTTCAACACAGTATCGGGTGGAGAGGGGCACACGGCAGGGATGTCCCTTCTCCCCTCTTTTATTTGCCTTGGCCGTAGAACCACTGGCCTGTAAGGCACGCATGGGGACAGCCTATGAGGGTCTGCGCCTAGCTGATCAGCCACATCATATAGCGCTCTACGCGGACGACCTCTTACTATTTTTAAATGATACAACAACTGCCCTGAGAGGAGCCAGGGACATGATGGACGAGTTTGGGGCCCTATCGGGATTGCACGTCAACTGGCAGAAGTCACACCTGTTCCCAGTAAAAGGGGATACCCCACCTCCGGTGGAATTGCATGGTCTGACGTGGGAACCCCACTGCTTTAGGTACTTGGGAGTGAAAGTGTACCACACCCTGGCAGATGTCCAAGAAGGAAATGTGGGAGGGGCCCTACGTGCATTGAAGGGCAGTATGGCCTTCTGGGGGAGTCTGCCCATATCAGTAGCGGGGCGGATCTCCCTCCTAAAAATGATAGCCCTCCCCAGATTGCTGTACTTCTTCACCACACTGCCCGTATGGATTCCCAGTGCGTGGTTCCGCACCCTTAATTCCCTTATCACGGCCTTCATCTGGGGGACGAGTAGACGACGGGTTGCACTGACCACATTGATGAGGGCGACAACCGAAGGTGGCCTAGCAGTCCCGGATATGGAGAATTACTATCTAGTGGGACAACTTCAGAGGTTTACACAGTGGGTGGCAGGGAGTCTCGACCCGGACCGTAGACAGTTGCCATTTACCCCGGATAGGGCAGACGTACTGAGCACACTCATGAGCACTATTAAACCGCGAAGGGTATGCTCCTCCGAGCACAAAGTGCTGAGGCGCTGCTGGAGCAGATGTTAACAAAAAACAAAGACCAAGCGCCCTTATTCACCAGAGATGCCGGTGACGCTACTAGAGGCGCTCCCACATGGGGGGCAATGGAGGGGGCTCGAGGAATGGCGGCAAGCTGGGGTAACCAAAATAGGCGATCTTTATAGGGATGGAGAGCTGCTCACATTCGAGGAATTTCGTGCGGACTGGAACATCCCCCGGGGACACTTCTTACTCTATGGGGCTGTTACGGGGGCCATGCGTAGACACTGGAGGAGGGGAACAACAGAACCACCCACACACTTCACATGCGAATATATTAGCCTGGCGGGTGGTGTGATCAAAGCGGTTTCATGCCTCTACCGAGCCCTTAGGCGGGACTTCACGAAGCCGCTGGAGGGGCTGAGAACCAAATGGGAGGCAGACCTGGGAAACCCGTTGGAAGATAAGGAATGGGAAAATGCGCTTCAGCGGGCCACTAAAGTATCTCGTAACGAGCGATTTCGGTTGATCAGTTTCTATACCTTACACCGTGCATACATCACCCCAGATAGAATTAACCGATACTTCCATAGGGACGATGCAGGCTGCCCACGCTGCGGGGAAAACAATGCTAACTACATCCACATGATGTGGAGTTGCCCACACTTAGACATGTATTGGCAGGAGGTGACTCTGGAAACAGCACGAATCATAGGAAGGGTAGTACCATGCACGCCAAGCCACGTGTTGCTCAACCTGTTGCCCCACTCAGCGAAGACTAAAGTGACTGCGCGGTTCCAGGACTTGGCCTTTATATTGGCGAAGCGTGAACTGACCAGTAGGTGGAAGGCTCCAACGGGCCCTGGGGTCACCAGGTGGAAGTGCGAATTAGCAAACTGGGCAGGCTGTGAACACAGAATATTGCTCAGAAATGCACAATGGGGAATAGGGAGGTTGGAGAGGGCACAAGCGTGGGGCACATTGCTTGATGACATTAGGAACGAGGGGCGGGAGTCCGCGCCTAGCACACCTCAGGGACCGTCCCGACCTGTAAGTCCGGCCCAAGTAGACCCCGGAGGGGAACAGCATGAGTAGCATGGAGCACAATGACATGCCGAACCAGTAGCCCTGGAGCGGTATACACGGCCTAACACACCTGGCCACAGTAGAGGAGGACCCAGATCACGCCCACACACCAGAGAGCCATAGGTTTCTTAGTTGACAGCAGCGCAGGGGTGGGAGGGGGGAGGCTAGATGGGGAGTTGGGGGGGGAGGGGGGGAACAGTCCTCAAACGGATGACGGGAGGACTACACTGTTCGAAATGCGATCCTTAGAAATTACCAACGACAAATAGAGAATGATACAAGCAGCCTGACCTAATGTAACCTAAGTAACGGCCACGCTGCTGAACTACAATGAAAGATACTACTGATGACTAAATGCAAATGTATGTACATGGTCGATGTGAAAATACCAATAAAATATGTTTATAAAAAAAAAAAAGGTTGTATTGGGAGTTCAGAAAATTGTCTACCGGAAAAGCAGTACTGGATAGGACCACCTGTGTCAACCAATATTCATGCCTCCAGCATCGAGGCAGTTATGGTAGGACTCAAACTATATGCATTCACTACTACAATGTGAAAACAAGCTGAACTGCAAACACAAAAGAGCCTGCATAATGGAGTCTGCCGTTTTTCACCCCTATGGGTAATGTAGGAACCCCAAGGCTGCTAACTGGACACCACTATTCCTGACCAATGGGGGAAGCTTGAGCCCCTGCATCAGACATCTGTAGCTTTGAGAAGCGCAGTTCCTGAAATATTGGGGCATCAAGATGACGAGGCAGGTCTCTACCTTGTACAATGCCAACTACCCAATGCTCACTACTCAGGGATATTTAAAGACAAAGGCCAAACTAGATAGGAGGAGAGGGAAATATACACTGTAGCTTGGAAGGACAGCAGCCATTGCAATCTTCTTGCCACAGCCATTATACACGTTTCGGGTGTTGACAGTGGCAGTACAGAGTAGAGAGTTGCAGACATGCAGGGGTACATAATGACATCCATCTGAATGGCAAGCATTAGAGTGCGAGAAGGATTCCGATGGCTCTAGGTAGATGCCCTCATTTAAAATCCTACTACTTAGCTGCACAACCTTTGATGAGTTTCAGTATTCTTGATTTACAAAGCATAAATAACAAAAGCTTCTCTGACTCGCTGAGAATCGGAGACCATGGAGCTCCAGAATTAAAAAAGCAATATCAACATTTTATGAGAAAAGGCTGACAGCTATGTACATCCTTTCCCTGCTTTCTGTTCATTTTTGTAGGAACAATTACAATTGACTTTATAGCCAAATATGTTTTATTGCTTAAACATAATTTCAATTGACTTTCATTAAAAAAAAGCTTAAAACCATTACTTTTTTAGGGCACATTTTCCTAAGGAAATGCTTTTAAAAAATGAAACTTTTATGAATTAGTAGGTGTCCCGGAACTCCACGTACAGATGAATATCAAAGATAATACCATGAAAGAGAGCCTCAGACATTAAGAATGATGACACTGAGAATGTCAAGTCAAGGTGGCAGTGGATCTCAAGAGACCACATCTGAGCACTAGTGCAGAGCCTGTTGGTATTAAACAAGAGGGTTGAATACAATGGTGTAGGATTCAAGTTGACTGTAGAAAATAACATCTATTAGGTGGGTAGAAACAATTAATGCTGTGGGAGATGCTGGTCACCACCTCTGAAGAGCAACAAATCATCAAGAAAATTGACCCTCCCCGCTTACTGATTTATATTTGTTTGTAAGTGATGGTCTCACAGTCCATCGAGGAAGAGTTTTAAAAACATACCTCTCTTAAGAAGAATTACTATCATCATTATCATAATTTCCATTTTCACCAGAATAACTTGATGTTCTCTCTTCTGCAGCTAAGCCTCATAAGTCAGACAGACATACAAAATGGCTCATTGAATCAACATCCCTCTCTCTTTTTACCTTTGGTATAAAGAGCCTTGTGCACTTTTGATGGTTTTTCAACTGTAGAAGAGGCAGAAAATCCTGGAGGTAAACGAATGCTAACCAATGCCAACATGCAGGGACGAGCATCTGGATGCTTAAAAGGCACTGTACTAAAATACATTCGTACACCTGAAAAAAAGCAAACATGGTGTTAAAGAAAGTAAAAAAACAACTGCATTATCGATTATTGTGCTCACAATATTCAGTGAGCCTCAGATGTCTTTACTAGCGACAGGACAGACTATAAGGGAAAGTTACTTACCTTAAATAGAACCAGAAGGAAAGCTTCAAGGCAGCATAATGTCTGTAAGTGTAACAACATGTAGCCCTCTATGCCACCTAAAATATTCCATTAAAACCTGGCTCTTATCTCTCTAAATCTACCTGTGCTCCTTAAGGGCTGCAGTCTCCATCCCACTTAGAGTTCTGCTTTTAGCACTGCAACACTTATGGGTAATTGTGCATGTTATGCTCAAACGAGGGACCCCTCTGCTAGGATACGGTTACAAGGGCAGGGAAATATTATCAACTAAAGAGAACAAACTCCAGTCTTCCCTTACAAATTGCAACCGCCCATACATCAAAAACAAATATGCACGGCTCACAGGGACTTGCCTTTACTTTTCTACTTTATTCATTTAATGTATGATTCACCATGATCAGTTATAACTTTCAATTGTCATGATATATATCTCAATTACAAAAAGATTTTTGGGAACATAAATACATCAAACAGGCCGTATGAATAACAGAAATAATACATTATATAAAACACACACTGTGTGGGGCCTACTTAAGGAATGACATTTATGTTTGTGTGTACTGGAATAGTGTTCATGCATGCTTCCTTTATTAAGCACAAGGGGCATACCACACCACTATTAGAGTGATAAATGTATCCTGTCACCAGTGACATACACTCACATTTGTCGTATTTGAGAAAGATCTTCTTGTCAAAGTAAAAAAATAAGCGTAGTCACAGCCACTGTAGGGAAAAAGAAGAAAAGCGCGCAGTCCCCATCATGGGATTCAGTTCCAGAGATGTTAAATGATAGCGATGGTAGAGAAGTCAAGAATAAAAAAAAAAAAGGATTACCCATAGCACGAACATTCTCAGTTTTAAAGAGTGGTAGCTCCACTGTCAGCTTCTATTTTCACATAGGCCCCAAAGATACCAGGTGGTATGAGGGAAGCACGGGCTTAAAGTCAGTCTTTCTCCATGACATCCTCAACATACCAGGAGGAAAATGCCTTAAAAAAAGGTCGACCAAACGTTGCAAAAATCCTTTTAAAAAGTGACAGAGGTGGAACTCTTCTCTTGGGTCAGCACTGGCTGGTGCGGAAAGAAAAGAACTGGCGTCAGCGTGCGGAGGTGGCGCCTATGTAGGTGTCATGAAAATCCCTTCGAGTGCGGACGATGACATCACGCGGAGCCGACCGACACCACCTACCGGCGGCGTGCAGGAGGTACTGCCCACGAACAATCTTCCTGATCCAGTCTGATGCCTGGGAAAATTCAATGGTAAGGAATCTGCGGCTAGATGTCTCTCATCAGCTTCTACAGAATAACATCTCCTCGGTCATTCCCGGTCCCTCTTTGGGAAACATTAAAGTAGTTTTTAGAGGCCAAATATTAAGTCATATGTTCAAGAAAAAAAGAAATCAAACTGCCTTGGTCAAATTGAGGGCTGATATCAAATCCCAGGATATAATATTCAGACATTCAAAAGTCCCCTCAGTATTAACACTAAAATAAATCAAATATGAATACAACAAAATAATCAGTAAGTGCGCTCACCTATGGGACCAAGCCCAGATCGGTAAAAAAGTATTAATGGAATAATGAGCGCCAAACATCTAGCCCCGCAGCTTTGGGTTTCGACTGAGCCACTAAAGGGATGGCCCTAGTTTCAGATTTACATTAAGGAAACAAGCCATCATCTTCTGCACTACAAGAGAAGTATAAACTATCCAACTTGGATTTTTATGTCTTCCCAAAAATTAAAACAAGAATCTCGAAGCTGGGCCCATTGAACAGTATCCCCATTTTCTCTGCCCTCAAGCGTATTTATTCAAGAGGTCATATAGCCTCTAAGGTCTATAGCTTATTGTGCAAGGTACTTAGTCATCTCAACTTCAGTTTAGGCAGTAAATGGTCCAGTTACTTCATTGATAAAAGTAAAGCACAACCCTCAGAAGTGTGTTGGGGTAAAATCTGTTCCCCTCTACTCCATGGTAAATTCGTTCCTTCGCTAAGAACAACACTTTACGCAGTGCAACTCTTTACTTGACCCCAAGTAAACTATTCAAATTAAAACTGAAGGATATGGACACTAGCTGGTCATGCAAAACAACACAAGGTGTCCCAGAACACATGTTCTTTTCGTGCTCGCTACTGACCTGTCATTGGAACAAAATAGCGGTTCAATTAGGTAAAATCTTTAATGCAACTATCTCATTGGACTTTCCAACTATTATACTTGACCCCCATGCGGCTATGAGACCACTTCTGCGTTATTCTCTTTGACCTACTCTGCACTCAAAATGATCCTACTAGATCGGAAAGACTAAGCAAATCTCCCATCACACTTGGTGGGCATGGGTCACATACTTTAGAAGCATGCACATTGCCCAATCCCACTTTCTATGTACCCCCTTTCCATCGAAGCACATTTGGGAAACTTTTGGACTCCTTTATACACAAAATGCAATAAGGGCCCATTAGTCTCTCCCTGCCCCCTAAGCAGGTTCTTTAGATCCAACACAGACCTAGAACACAGTCCTATTGACTTTCCACTTGGCTCCCTTTCTGGCTCACTGAGGCTTCCTCTCGACTCTCCATTTCCCAATTCTTTCCCCCTTTGCTCTCCCCTCCTTATACACAGCCCCCAACCCATTTCCATGCCCCTGAACCCTGCTGCTCTTTTTGTTTTATTTCCAAATCAGGATGCTGTCTTAAGATTTCTAATGAACCCCTTTAGTCTCAATAGTCTGAAATGAGATTCATCTTCCCCACTTGTCAACTTAACCGGTCAAACAGTCAGGTTGTATCTTCGTAAATCTAACAGGTAATCTTGTTAAATATTAATCACATTCTCTGATTGTAGGCAATATGGATGGCCTATTTATACCATTCTTAAGCACCAGTCAATATCTTGTCTTGTCAACGAATGCTTGGTTTGGAATGTACCTCCTTTTTCTATTATTCAAAAATTCAATAAAACTGTTAGAATTGGATGCGAATAATACCCAAAATCAGAATTATGTAGGAAGGAAACCGAAGGTTTATAGAGCAATTAGGGCATTTAAAGACAGCCATGGCTTGTGCGATGTATGGGCAGAAAAACAGCGAAGAGATCCCGGATTTACATATTTCTCCCATCCACATAGGAAATTCGTACGATTGGATTATTTTTTAGCTTCACACTTACTGATAGGTAATTTAGATATTATAAAACTGCCCCAATTATATTCCGATCATAATCCTTTGATCTTGGAGATAAGGGGGGCGACGGCTGTTAGGCATAGGACTAAATGGACATTTGATAAAAAGCTATTGATGGATGAGGAATTCTGCATATATATCAAGAAATGGGCTCAAGAATTTTTTGATTGTAATAGATATAGTGCCTCCTGCGAGGTGGTATGGGATACTTTTAAGGCTGCCTTGAGAGGTGAGATAATCGGGTTTGTAGCTCGTACCCGGAAACAATTTAAAAGCACAATCTGATTTATTAATTAGTAAATTATCAGAACTTGAGGCAGAGCATGTTCAAATAATAAATAAAGGCGGCTCTGAGAGCCTATTGGGCGAACAAATGATCAAATTAGCTATCGCCAAATCGGAAATAAATGCGCACTTTCAGACTAACGTGGCACAGATGTACCAAGCTAACCGGGGGGAACTATATGAGTATGGGGAGGCTTCTAGCTTTAAGAACAAGACAGGAAGTCGCCAGGAACAACATCTTAAAAATCAGGGATAGTAATAACCATTTAGTATCCGGTCCACAGAAAATTACTGAGGTATTTGAGGAATTTTATAGCAGACTGTATCAACCGGAGGAACGCTTGGGGGAACAGGGGGAAACAGGAGATGAGAGATCTATGTTACCAAGACTAGATACTGATGTTGCTTTAGAATTAGAACAAGAAATAACCATAGAAGAAGTGCAGGTTGCACTGGGATCCCTATCTCTGGGGAAAGCCACAGGTCCCGATAAAATTCCGATAGAAGTTTATAAAATGTTATCATCTCAAATACTCCCCATTATGCAAGACCTATTCTTGAGTATACAATATAGAGGGATTCCACCCACATCATGGCAGGGTACGGATATGGTTGTCTTTCTTAAGAAAGGCAAGCCTTCAGAAGCGCCATCCTCGTACCGCCCAATATCACTCATGAATGCGGATGCGAAAGCTTATTCCAAAATAATGGCCACCCGGCTACAAAAGACTATCGTTACACTTATATCACAGTGGCAACATGGCTTTGTTCCCGGCAGGGGGACCACAGACCATACAAGACGGGTTATTTCAATCTTGGATATTGCAGAGGCTGAGGATAGAGAGTTGGCTGTGGTCCTCTTGGACGCGGAAAAAGCCTTTGATCGGGTGGCCTGGCGATATCTATGGGGGAATCTGGTGGACAGAGGATTTACTTCTGGAACTATAAGAGCCCTTCAGGCTATGTATTATAAGCTGTATGCTCAGGTTCAAGTTATGGGTCACACTTCTAGAAGGGTGGAGATCGCCAAAGGCACACGTCAAGGCTGCCCTTGTTCTCCTATCTTATTTGCATTTTATCTAGATCCCTTTATTACTCACATATTGCATAATCAACTGATCAAACCGGTTGTAACGCATGGCCATGAGACAAAAATACTTGCATATGCAGATGATATTGCGATAATTACAACAGAACCTCGAGTTGCTATCAAAGAGATTGAAAATATGGCAGAAAAATTTGGGGAGGAATCCGGCTATCTCTTAAATAAAACCAAAACACAAATTATATGCTCCTCCAAGTGTCGGCTGCAAGATCCTCGGGTAACCAAGATAGCCACGTATTTAGAGGTTAAAATAACAGCAGGAATCAATAGCCTCTGGGCTGTCAATATTGACCCAGTGTTGGAAATAATAAATAGCGAGCTTAGGCGTATGAATAATCTTCACCTTACAATAATTGGCAGAGTCAAAGTAATCAAGATGAAGATATTCCCCAAGATTCTGTACTTAATACGCGCAATACCGCTGGAACTCGCCGCCACTAAAACACATAGAATCAAAGCTATGTTTTCCAAATTTATTTGGGGATATCAAAAGGTACGGCGGGCCTATAAATATCCGACGCTACCTAAAGAACGGGGTGGTTGGGGAGCTCCCAATATACAGCTATATTATTGGGCCACTGCCCTGCAGCAGTTTGGAATTCTTTATTTTTTTCAAACTGAAGGGACGGAGCAGCTGAGAATACCGGCTATATATCAACTGGCTATGGGGGATGCTGCTGTGGGACTATTGCAGCGACAAAGCGACCCAAATTATTATAAAAAATCTCGATATAAATGCATTGAGAGTGCGCTAAAAATCTGGAAGAAAGTGGAAAAAATCAGCCAAATTAGCAGGTATAATAAATATACTTCACTTTGGCACTCTGATTTCCTGACATTAGCATTTTATGATGGAATGGCCAAGAAGTGGGAGCAAGCGGGGATCGCATCTTTGGCTGATCTATATTCTAACAAAGAGAGAAAGGCTTTTATAGAACTAGTTCAAGGGTTTGACATACATCAGAACTCATGCTTTAAATATCTGCAAATACAGAATCGAATAAAAGGGCTCCCTAAAGGGAGCATTAGAATGGAATCATTCCCTCTGTTAGAAATTATGAGAAACCCAGAAAATAAAATCAAGGATTTTTATCAAGCGTTACAAAAAAAGAAACCAGATGATATAGCCAAAATAGAATCAAAGTGGGCCGATAAGCTTGAGGATGGGGAGGTAGATATAGATATGGTTTTAGAGATCGGGATAAGGGTCTTTATGTCAGCTAATCTTAAAGCTCAACAATATAAAACTGTATATAATCTCTACTACATGCCTGCCAAATTATTTGGGTGGGGAAAAAGACAGTCTGATAAATGCCCGAGATGCTTGTTGGGCCCAGCAGATAGTATACATATGTTTTATTCTTGTGAAAAGCTGGGTCTGTTTAAAGAAGGTATTGAAAAGTTCTGGTTTCAGTTATTGAACAAAGAGTTAAAAATCACATCAACTTTGATGCTATTAGGGTATGACATAGGGTTGAACTTAGATCCAATGGAGAGGGATTTTGTGTTTCTAGCAATGGCGATAGCTCGCTTATTGGTTGCCACTGTCTGGAAGGATAGTGAGCCACCTACATTATCATCAATGGCTATACAGATTAATATTCATAGGCCGCCAGGAAATCTCTCTGTATAAATGCAAAGGTGTAAGAGCTATGAGGAAAGGCAGGAATATATGGGAACCCTTGATAGCCTGGATGGAAAGAAATGATAGACAAGGGATTGGATGAATATGTATAAATATAGTGAAAATACAATCAGGATGTATAGCAACAATGATGTATGAACATTTAAAATAATTGTCAATTGTGTTATTTTGGTCAATATGAAAGTATTAAATTTGACAAGTATATGTAATAATGTTACAAGATATGTATAAGATGTCTGATTTCAATAAAAAAAACAAAAAAAAAGATCACATATTGCACAAAAAAGCGATTCTTCGTGTTATGCACTGGACCAAAACAGTGTTGGGACTCTTCGCCCCCCAAGTCATTTTGAATCAGACTTTGAATTTGGGTCCACCGCCAATGCTTGTAGTTAGTGTTAGCCCCACCATCAAAGTCTGGGTCTAATTGGCCCCATGGGCTTGTAGGGCACAGACAATTCGGTTGTTACAGTCTCCTGGTTTAGAGTAATGATAATGTAAGCACTTTATCGAGGGACACCCCTCTCTGACTGTGGTGGCAGAGGTACATCAGTGCATCCACAAACCTCCCCCAGAGACCGAGCTCTGTCTAGGAAAGAAGAAAAAGAAAGACTCAGTGGTAAAAAGAAGCGCAAGAGGGGCAAACAGGTGCGACTAGGAATGGGTGTCATGGGGGGGTCTTGCTATAAGGGGTAGTGTGGAAAAGGGGGGCACAGCTGTAGCTGATAGACTGATGGAAAAAGCAATGGCTGGGCTTAGTCTGGTGGCTGCTTTAAGACCAATACAAGAGGGCAGTCTGGAAAAAAAAAAAAAAAAAAAAAACTGTTAGAACAAAAACAAAAAGTGAAAAACAAAAACTTTGGCGCATGTATGTTTAATAAGAATTGTTCTAATTAAAGAGTTGACATTTTTTGAAAACAGACATTTTTTATCTTACCCGATTGTGTGACTGCTAACAACTGGCAGTCTAAGGATTCCGATTTTTCGATGACAGCAATCTGAATAATTGGCTTAAAAACAGTGCGGTCAATCGTCCTACGTAAAGAGGTAAAAAAAAATGAAAATCAGCTTTCAAGTGATCAATGCCAAACTCGAAAACAAACCATTTTACAGTCATTGTCAACATCTGCAGAGAGAAAGGGTTTTTTCCAGGGGTGGTGAGAGACTTGGCTACCCAAATTCAAGGACCTCGTAATGAGGCTCAAAGAGGTGAAGACGTTGCAAGAGAAGGGGATGCAAATGGAGGGTTGAGACAAAAATAACACGTACTCTCTTTGGAAGGAGAATCAAAACGCGCACAGGAAAAAACAGTATTTAGTCAATTTCTCTCTGAAGATGAATATACATCAGCTGTTCGTTAAAACAGTCATGGTTCAAAACAATGTTCTAAAAACGAGTTAAAGTGCAATTAGTATTGCTGTTATGAGTGTCTTCGATGCAGCCTGGGAGCTCCAAAAGCACTTCTGACAGTGCCATTTTATCGGGAAAATGTAGGCAATTCCTTGACAGTTTTGACATTAAACGTTTCTTTGAAAATGCTTTGTTAGATAAAAATTCCCAACATGGTGGCAGTATTACCTGGCAATATTTCCAGCTGCAGAAACAATTGAACTTTGCGAGACGGATGCAATTCTGCTCATCCCTTGACCGTCACAACCCAAATCGTACACCTGGAAAGTAAAGATAAAGTTACCTTTACAGCGACTTAGTTACTTTTAGACCCAATATCAACCTACCGCACCACCTGCTTGTGAGATCAGACATTGGTTTAATACATGTTGAGAATGATTTCTGTGCAGCCTGCTCCTGCACAGATAACAGTGCACTCTTACCAGTCCCCATCAGTTTTGCCTTCAAGCGAGAGATGACTGGGAGGGGGAGATTATGGAAGATAATTTAAGGACTAGCAGTAATGGCGGATCTATAAAGGTAACTTTATCCTACTCCCTTCGTTCCGGCAGTCTCCCATACTCCACCGCAGGGCAGATTCCACAACAAACACAGCAGAAATGGAGGAAGAGAGATATGGGGCATAGACGGGTAGTGGAGAGAAACACCGGATTTACCTCTACACCGATGATGTGCTCCTCTATACGAAATGCCTACATTTGTCGGTCACCCGCACCTTCCAGATAGCATTAACTTGGGGCATCATCCAATTGCTTAGACAATTCTTTACAAATACTGTTTAGCCGCCACAATGTATTACAAAGAGGCATTTGCAGATGCCCTGGTGCCAATGCATTTTGTTGTTTTCTATTATATAAAAATCTCAATAAAAAGTTTCAAAATAGAAATGGAGGAAGAGAAGGTACCGGCTGAATCGCCTGATCAAACAGTGCACTGAAAAGAAAAAGCTTAAGTCCAGAGACACCTTCAACACCTGAATGCTACCTGCTTGGAGAAAGGTACTGAAGCCGCCTTAGCTCTGACACCAGATTAAGGCTCTGACCCTTAAAGAGCAGGAATCCAATGGATCCAGTGATGTTCGGTTTGGCCAGAGCTCAAAGGACTGCCTAACTAGACAATAAACAATGCTTCCCCAGAAGAGCCTCCACACCACCTTTCTTGCTAGAACACTGGATAGGTAACAGGACTCTAGGGACTGAAGCTCCCTAATACTCCTGACAAAAGTTACAGTAACTGGACAAAAGGTCTTCTAAGAAATGCATTTCAAATCACAATAGGCCATGGGTTTGAAACATTTGTGGGACATCTAGCCAGGTCTAGACACATCCCAAATAATTGCAGGGCATCTGATAGAATTAAACATATGCAGTACGCCTGTTAAGTGCCTATTAAACCCATCTTTGACAGTGGAGAAGTGGCATGTAGGCGCAATGGTCACAAGGTAGGTCTTGAAAGTGTCCAGCTAGTTGCCGGATTAGGCAAGGATTTTAGAGATTACAATGACATGATCAACCAAGCTTATAAACTAGTCGATATCGCTTTAGGCAGTTCCAAAAGAACAACTTTAGCCACTAGCTTCTATGGTGTGATCTGATGGCACACTTACTGGCAGCTACTTGGACGTCAAAGTTCACTGAGGACAGACCAAAGTTAACAAATACTAAATCCTCAGAAGCCAGGTGCTCAAACTAAATGATGGGTAAGGAGAGGTGCAAAACTCTCTTAGCACATAGATGGTGTCCCTCATCTATGGGCGATTGATTTGTTCTCTAGGAAGATGCAGATGTGTGAAAGGTATAGCCACCAGAGCTAAAATGTGCACACAGCTGGTCTGGATTCTCTATAGGAGTATCTGAATTAAAGGTGTTGAAGGAAGGATATACAGAAACATTTATCTTCAACTAAACACTAGGTCACCTCTGCCCATCTAGCTAAAATGGTTGTCTGGATGCTAAAAGCATTAAAGACTGACTTCAGTGCTTCATGAAGTTCCCACATGCATGAGAGTTAAAATACCTGCTCATTCTATGATGCTTTCTGGTCATTAATAAGCCCTACATAACTGCCCACCTTCCACAGTACCCTTCCAAGCCGACAAAGCAGGTTCCCCCACTTCATTACAGAGTAAAACGTATAGCCTTCATGGCCCAATACACCACAATCTGGACTACTGGAAATAAGGATTTGAGGGTAAAAAAATGTGGTCTTGCGCTCCAACAAGTTTATGTGGATGGACAAATCTGGTCTGTCCAACAAGCCACAAAAATTGTATTGGATTCCCCACCAGAAAACTGGGAGCACGTCCCCACCATCACATAACTACTACAAAGGCTGGATGAATATGGGCAGGCTTGGAAAGACTTCCAAGCAACTGACACCCTGCCTTTCCCCTCTGTAACACCAGGGAGACATATGAAGCTAGGAATGGGTGCCACCCAATTCAAGATGCCTGTGGTCTCAAATTCAATTGCCAATATAGTGTCATTCTTAAATGGCCCACAGTTTGTCTAATAGCAGATATTCCTCGGAAAGGAAGGTCTATTCAAGTCTACATACAGAAAGTTACAGATAAAACTGATTTTCTTTTAGAGACTCAGGAAGGATTTTACAAGTTCTTTGACAGCCCAAGAGTGAATATGGTCCTGGTCATTAGAGCAAGACTGGTGTCTGCTAGCTCCCTTGACAAACTAGTGATCAATTGTCCAAAAAAGTGAATCAGTCGACTTTCCGGAGCTGAAGAAAAGTCAGATCGTAATGTAGGCTTGTGGACGAGGGGGACATTCAAGCCAAAGGGTATCGCTTTGTTCTAGTTGTGTTAGTTCCACTAAATAGCTGAGATAACACAGGACCTGTACATCAAAGTAGGCATCCTTCAGACCACTGAACACAGCAGGTTGTTGTTTTGGGAAGTTGCCAGGAGCTAGGCCAAAAGTTAAAACATTTTAACTTTTCGAAAAAAGGAACTTGTAGAGATCTACGATGTGGCCTTCAACCCATCAAACCATTTTCTCAAAAGGAATCGGGAAAAACGTATATGCCACCATTCCCACCAACTGTGAACCTACTTAGATTTAGGACCTCATCAGTGAAGTTCAAAGAGGCTCAGCCCAAGAAAAAGAAGTTGATTTACTTTCTCTTGCACTTCTAACTTTAGTTTTAAAGACTTCAGCTATGTTATTCTGCACATGGAGTAACATGTTTGTTGTTCTTGTTGCTGTGTTCATTAGAAATTTGATTATCAGCAGTTTTGCTTGCTGCCTCTTTAGCTATGTAGGACTTGTACTTCTCCTGGGCGTAGTTGGGAAGCAAGGATCTTGCACCTGAAGCAAAGGGATCCAGAAGAGAATAAACCCTTGTCGATACAGAATCTGATACGAGGTGGGAGGTGTCCAGTATTTCTGGATCCTTTAGTGCTCCGGGATCATAATTACCTGCCAAAGCAAGCAGAGGAGGAATGGGGGGGGAGGCATCATAAACTTTGGAGTCTGTAATGACTGTACAATCTTTCCCTTGGAGGCCATGGAGTAAAATAAGCACCTATGGGCAAAGGGGGAAGGGTAGCAGATGTAACAGAATCACTCATAGCGCAGGGAGAAGGTCTCAAGCCTTCTCTGCTTCCTCTTGTAATGAGACTCTTTTCTAACTGTCTCAATCAGTATCTAGGTTCAACTGTAGGAGGAGTCGGAAATTTAAAAAAAAATATTTTGTAAACAGATTTTATTAAGCATTTCTGCATTTGCATGTTGTAACAATACCGTAATTTAGTTTGTTTAATCGGGTATTAACATTTCCACAGTGCTCTCATTTGGTGCATGTGCAGCTAATCTTTATAGCCCAATGAGGTTAAAACTATAACATTAACTAACTTCCCACCCCCCCTCCAAGTCATCTTGGCAGTAAGTCTTGTGTGAGGTGCTGAGTCCAAGTGTGTTATAGGTTTCCTATTTGCGTGCGCAGGGTGAAGTGGTGTATTTTTAGCAAAGTAGTCGCTAGTGTCGAAGTCATTTGGCGATTGTGAGTGTGTTATTTATAATTCATGTGTTTATGTCTGGGGTGCCCGCCTTATGCAGTTTCTCTTTCATCCTCCGAGGTTTCTAGGTCTGGATATTCGAGGTCGTGTATGAAGGTCTCCCAGGCCCAAGCTATCTCTATGCGCCGTAGTCCTCTCTTAGCCTCTAGCATAAGTATGAATCCCTCACATCCTGCCCATTTCAGGAGTTCTTTGCGCCAGGTGGTCAACCTGGGTCCCCCCTTCAATTTCCAGTTTCTGGTTATTTCTCGTTTTGCCAGAATATATGCTAGGTCTTGGAATTTGCTAGTGACTTTGGTTTTTGCTGGATGGGGAAACCAGCCCAATGACGCTGAACATCCTGTGATTCTGGGCAAATCACTTAATCTCCCCGTGCCTAACAAAAATGAATGTATGTCCTAATGTAACGTAACTGGTGCTATGTAAAGCGCTCTGATACCCGATTCGGGCCAAGTTCGCGCTATATAAAACTCTGCAAAAAAAAAAAAATAGGCAACAAGCCGGCAAGCGTGGCAGCTCCCTATCTATAACCTCGTTCACCGTCTGTACAACGACTTCCCAGAATTCCTGTAGCTTGGGGCAGTCCCAGAACATATGTAGGATGTGGGCCAGGAGTGTGCCGCATCGTGGGCAAGCCGCGTCTTCTACTTGGAAATATCTGCTTATGCGTTCCGGGGTCAGGTATGCTCTATGCCGGACATAATAGTTTATCAGCTTGAATCGGGCATTTCTGGATACTCTCGGAGTCCCAGCCAGTACATTATCCCATTCTTTGGTCGAGATTGGTATACCCAAATCCCCCTCCCACTGCAGTCGCAGCTTCTGTAATGGACGTAGGCTATCTGCGTGGAGTGCTCTGTATAGGCAAAACACTGCTTTGGTTGTGCCCGCTGATGAGGCCAAATAGTAGCAAGTCTGCTGTGATGGGGGTTCCGTGTTTCCCGTTCGCCAGCTAGGAGTCAGGAGTTGGACAGAACTTATGAGGCTGCAAGAGAGGACACCTACCGGAGGAGCTAGGCTCTAATCCACAGTGCAACTCCATCCACCGAGGGCGTTAAGACAGCAGACTGAGACTAGGTCACCTAATTTGCATTAGCGATAGAAAAAATAATTTGGTTCTATCTTACAGAACAGGCAAGGCCAAGGCCATCTACGCCGAGAAGGGAAGTGGGAATTTACCAGTCAGTAAAGCAAAATCTCTAGAGTTTATAAGGGTTTGGTCCTCAGGAGGCTAAAACAAGTTACTAAAGGGAAGTGAGGGAGATAAGGCTGCCACATGGAGGTACTGCCCACTGACATAAAGGGCACTTTGTTCACAGTCCAGTTACTGAGTCTCTGTACTCAACATTTGACTCCTCTTCCTGATGATGTGATCATTTTTATCCTGTGAGATAGGATCACCAATGCTATGCATACATATCAGAGGAAGCTTAAACTGAACGTTGGAAAAAGCACAGGCATGTACCACCGGACTCATCCCCAAAGAGAAATGCAGATGTTAAGAGGTTAGCTTCTGCAAATGTCCAAGGGCACAATATGAATGGTTTAGATCTGCAACACTATGGCATAAGGTAGCTGGAGTTAAAAGAAGAAAATACAGAGTGAGAAAACATAATAGACATCCAGAGCCCTTAGAAGTTGAAAGCAACTGCACCACATTCCATCTCACCACCTGGTGGCAAGGTACTATTAAGCTGAGAATAAAAGAGACAGCGAGGAAGTACAAATATTCTTATTGCTAACTAGACTTGTGTGCTGGGACACACTACTTTTTAACGTATAACTTAATTACAGCTATAAGTAATCAAAAAGTGACTTGCCTGTAACTAAAGTTCTGCAACACTAGTACCATTCACAGATGCACATGCTTGAATCAACCCACGTTGTCAGAATGATAACCCCTGGTACATTTCAAATATTGTTTTTAAAAAATCAAGAGTCGGCAGGTTTGTAGACGTTAAGGGTTAGCGCTTGGTCTCTTCAGTGAAGTATAGCATCCTTGAATTTCTCAGGAGACTACATCTGCAGTGATGCAATAATTTGTTTATTTTATATTCTCTTTTATTCAGATTCCATACAAAAAACAGAAAGGAATACCAATTCAACCCCACCTACCCCCAACAAATCGGAAAAGGTACCCGCAAACCAAGTCTTGATGAGCTAGTGCTCAGTCCCAAAAGTCTCTTCTTCCTCTTGGGTTCCCCCACATGACCTGGGGAGGTCCTCCGTGACTTCCAAACACTACTGCCCCGCACAGAGACCCCTTCCCTACTGTGGGAGCCAGATCTCGTGTTCCGGAGATAGTTCATTCCATGCCCACCATCAGGCCTCGCCAAGGGCCCCATATCTCAGTGAATTTACTTGGGCATGCTCTCGCCCTATAGATCTGCTGCTCAGCCCTCATTACCAGTCCATATTAGTCTCACACCTACCTACTGTCGGTACATGGTCTGCCCCCCCCATAACAGTGCTCCACCTAGCCACCATTAAGGCAACCTTACAAAAGAGGAGTGCATATGTGTCCAGTCTTTGCTATCCCTAAAGTGATAGCATAACAACTCTGGGGTTGAGCTCTAGAGGCTGTTCAAGAGCCTGCGATATCCTGTTCTGGACACCCTTCTATAAAGGACGGAGTTTATTGCAATCCCATGGTGTATGCCTCAGGGTACCCTGTTGTGCACATCCCCTTAAGCATCGATATATTATGGCCTTGCCCATCGCAAATAATCACGTCCTGGTGCAGTACGCACTGTGCAGGATTTTGAATTGAGTAAGTTGGAACCCTGTCCTGATTTCGACCTCACACGAGTACCCACAGGCACCACTCCATTCGCCGTCTTAGAGGATTCTAAGGCCACCCTCCCACTTATCCCGTAGAGCTCTCGGGGGCAGAGGGGCTATTAGCCACCTGTGTTCTATAAATCAGTGAGATAGAACGGCGGTGTAGTTTCATCAGGTACGTCCTCTGGTGTATCCATATATTTTCACAGGAGGTATCTGACTTGTAGATACTATAAATATTGTGCCCTTCTGAGCTCATATTGGGTCTGAAGGTCTGCGAATGACATTATACCCATCTCTGTCCACATATCACCCACTTTGGAGATCCCCAACCAGTCCCACTTCCTACCGCCCTCCACACTGGGGCGTTTCTAGCGTGATTTTGCCACCCACCCAATTTTATAAGTGACCACCCTCCATGTCCATAGTTGTTGGGGGCAGTAGGAGTCCAGTCGCCCCCTCCCATATAACTGTAGGACTTATCCATGTGGGTACATGGCCCGTCTGTCAGCCATCATCGTGGGCTCACATTGTTCTGCGAACGACTAATCATTTATTACTACCAATATTTGGGGGGGCACTTCCATTCCACAGGAGGAGTCTGATGACAGCTTCAGCCAGTCCAAAGAAATGCTTAGGGACCAGGGAGAGAGAGTTCTGGATTGTGTATAAGAACTTTGGGAGATTTATCAATTTGTACAGGGCTGCACAGCCCAACAGGGATATGGGTAGCCTGCGCTCATGTCCCGTTAATACTCCTTCAGAATCCTACCGAGGTTATTTTCGCAGAAGAGCTGTTGGTCCCTGGTAACATAAATATCCAGGCAGCGGAATACTCTTTCCTCTGTAGGTATCGGGCAATTCCACCCCCATCTCCTTGGCCGACATCCTGCCAGGGGGAACACACACGATTTCTCCCAAATAATGCATAGTCCAGAGAACCAACCAAAGAAAGCAAAGATGACAAGGATCCTATGTACGAGTCCTCCGGCTCCACTAGGTACAGGAGAAGTTGTCTGCATACAGCGAGACGACGTCCTGTCAGTTGGGGTCCCAGCGCAATCCCTTGAGAAGGACGTCCCCTCTGATCCAGTTAGTCAGTGCTTCCATTGCTATCACGAAGAGAAGGAGAGACAAGAGGCATCCCTGTCTTCATCCCCCTACCCAATGCAAATTCTTCCAACATTGCGCAGTTGATCCCGGAACTGTGCCATAAGTCTGGGGTACTGCAGTCGCACCCAGCAACAGAAAGAATGGCTGAAGCCCACTGTCTCCAATAGCGCCAACATGTAGGGCCTTTCCAGGGAGTCAAATGCCTTTGTTGCGTTCAGAGCCAGGAGAGTGGCTGGTTCTCACATTCACCCCTTGAGTGCCAGACACCCAAAAAGGCTCCTCAGGTTATGTCTGGTGGATCTGTAGGGCAGGAACCTGGATTGGTCTGGTGCGACAACCGTATGGATTACGTGCATCAGCCGGGTCGCCAGTACCTTAGCAAGCTCACTTGTCTCAACTTAAGGAGCGAGATTGGCCTATAGGAAGAGCAGTTGTCAGACATTTCCCATGTTTGTAGATCAGGACAATATTCACCTGCTGAAGGTCGCAATGTAGTTCTCCTGCGGATCTTGCATCATAGAGCATCTCCTGATTGGTTTAATCACTTGGCGTTATCCACACTTAAAGAATTCCGAGGGCATCCCATATGGGTACGGTGTTTTCACTGATTTCAACTGCAACAGAGCATCTGCAATCTCACCCTCCTGTATGTCTCTCTCTCGAGGAATTTGGCAGTCCCCCTCTCCAATTGTGGGATTGGGATATCATGGAGGAACCTATCCATGCCCTGTGTAGGATCCGAGACCACATGAGAGAGATATGTGTCTCGCAAGTAGTCTGCAAACGCCCAGGCTATTGCAACCACCGTCATCACCATGTGGCCCTCACCAGTGTGGATTTCATGGACCTATCTCCGCTCCTCTTCCCTGCAAGCCATCAATGCTATTAGTTTTCCCGCCTTGTTGCCCATGTCGTACAGGTTGTACTGTTTGGACCTATAAAATACCCACCTCCTGGTGCAGCAGGGCTCGATAGTCATCTCTTGTTTTCTCTATTTGGGAAGCTATATGATCACCCTGGTGTTGGGCCTATTGGGCCTCCAAGGCTGCCAGTCTGGCCACTAGCTCCCTGGTCTCTCTATCCCGGTCTTTCCTCTTTCCGGCTACGAGCGTGATAAGGTGGCCCTATATCATCATTTTGAACGCCTCCCATAAGCAGAGGCTACAAAGCCTTTGTTTTCCAGGAAATATAGTTCTGTCCCCTCCTGAGCAAACCTCTTGGTCTGCCAGGCTGTCTGTACCCCTGGGTCTAGTCGCCAGTCCAGGGTGGTGCTGGGAGCAGTGTGCGTTAGCGGCAGACTCAGAGTTGCATCTTCAGAGATGCCCCATGGAAAGGTATTTGATCTCTTCGCAGCGCCCCAGGAGGAGTGTCAGGATCAGGAATTAATCTAGGCATGACAAAGAGGGTATGGCATTAACCGCAAATAAGTACTGTCGCACCACTAGGTCCCTGGCCCGCCAGGGATCGGTCAGACCCATGGCTGTCAGGAACGTGGTCAGCCTGTAATCTTCCCGGGGGGAAGCCAGGGTTGACTCGGGGAGGGGGGAAGACGCATTGCCAACCATAGGATGACTCTGAATGAGAGTCCATAGGCACACTGTACCAAATCTTGCCATGTCGTACACACTGAGGCACAGACTCACCCCACAATCCGCTGTTGGAATGTAAACGGGCTGGGGAACAAATAAGAGGGGTGGTCCTGAAATACTTGGCATGGTGGGCTCCAGACCTAGTCCTGCTGCAAGAAACCCGCTCACTGGGCAATAACAGTTTCTACGAAGGGGCAAATATACCCTCTTAGCCTGCCTGAGGTGCTCCACAGGCTCTCGTGGAACATGTACCCTGGCGCAAAAGACGCTGCCGTATCTGGTTACACAGACCTGGTGAGACCCACCGGGTTGCTACGCAGCAGTGGGATAGTTAGTTTATTTTTTCATTTGATGGGCTAAGATACAAGCCCAAGTCTTGCCACTCAATTTCACACATCTGTGACATGGATGGCACTTTCAGATTATGCAATCTTTGCCATTTGCAGATCATGGAGGAACTTTTGAAAAGCTACGTGATGACGAGGCTTCTCAAGAGGATATGAAGCACAATGCTCCCCCAGAAATTTCCATTTTACAGGTGAAATAAGAGCCCTGGTCCTCACACAATTTTTGGGTGAAACTGAGCATATGAATTAATTGAAGCGGATTTGCTACTTCATAGAAAATTCTAACAGTTCTATGCTTGTAGTTGCCAGCATCTGCGATACAGCTGATTTATTTTCTCAAACAGTACTTTATGCTTATTTGTAGACGTGGCACTCAAAGCTGATGTTGTTGAAGAATGCACATGCTTATATTGAGCCAACACGTTTGACAGTTGGTAGAAGGTGGTGATCTATTCTCTTTAGTGCCATGTACTCCTCTTAAAGTAATCACAAAAAAACGTAATAAAATAAAAGTTAAAGAACCTAACAATGATTGTGTTTCTAAAATTAAACATTAACATCTGCCAACTATTTCATGTGAATTTGTATATTTTACTTAGCAGAGAAGCCTTTATTGGACATGGAAAGAAAATACCAGAACTCTGTACCTGAATAACGCCTTTCTCTGACCGAGTGTATAAAGTGTTCCGGGAGTTGTCAATGGCAATTTGGACTATAGGGTCTAGGAAACAAAATCAAAATGTAAACTTCAAATACATTTACTTTTAAAATGCTGCGTCCCTTCCCTCCACAAACCGCACCACAATATAATCCTGTCATCAAAATCAAGGAAAAAGGGAATATACAAACAATCACTTTTGATAATAAAATTGCGCCATTCTGGGTGCAGGCATAAGGGAAGGGCTGGAAACAGAGACAAAAGATCTGCAACAGGGTACACCTGTATTGATAATAATTTTCTTTCGCAACAAGCTCTTAGTACCAACCGTCCTCAGAGAACGTAAACTGCAGCACTGATGGGACAAGGAAGGAGAGAGTGCTCTTCGAGTGATTTATTTTCCTGCAGCGCTGGCTGAACCACCCGGTTTCTGCCTTCAAGGGGGAAAAAAAGACAATAGCGTGGCATAAGAAATGATATGAATATTTTCCAAGTCAGAAAAAAAATGTTCACAACTCATTGCTAAACTCGCCAGCAGCAGAACGTTTAGAAGACACTCCACTACTCAAGCTTTCACATGAACAGTTTAAGGTAGAGGCATTCACATACACCAGGCATAAGGCACAACAACACTTATATGCTCGGTGCTCTACTATAGCATGATATTTTGCTGAGCAATTACTAGGCCAGTTCAGACACCAGATTCTGAGCTGGTCTGTCTCCAGTGCTACAATTGTTTCTGAAACTTGAGTATCAAATTTATTGGTGCTGTAGGTAGGCATCATTATGTTTCTTGATCATCCAACAAGCCTCAAGCCTTTCGCTGTATGAATAGTTAGTGAAACATGAGGCACATATATGTAGCGCGCAGAAGACATATAGACGAATTCTCAGTGTCTGGCAAGGGAAGGCTTGACAGAAGTAAAACTGGACTGCAGCTGGCCTGGGCTTGATTTTCTTTCAGACTGAAGGTGCTTACAGATCAGGCTCCTGAGGAGTATGTGTGCTTCCATTGTGACTGAGGTCTGTCTGTGTGACCGTCACTGCCAGTCAGGAGCTGCAGAGTGCCTGAGACCTCATCACGGATTGCGGAGGCCAAAGCGGACTGAAAGGTGTGACAAGCACTTGGTGAGAGTCCGGGATTAAGCTGAGGCTTTCGAGATGCACGTAAGGTCTCCTGAACAGCATTCACTGGAAGTGGTCCATGATACAGTTTTAATTTTACAAATTTACAGGGTCACCCTCACATTAAATTATCAAAGGTCCCAGATTCCAACAATTCAGTAAAACCAGACCCTTATATTAATGTGGGGTATGAAGAGGACCCAGTGATCACAGTTGAAGGCTTTAGATCACAAATTAAGCCTTATTAAAAAAAGGAATACCCGCAGAAACACTGACTGGGAAGCCAGCATTTAGAACTGAATGAAAAGAATGGTATATGTATGTAACTCGTGTGTCCTTTAGAAAGCCTAAAGTGTTTAGTACAGTAAGGAAAGTGGATGTCAAAAAAGGGAATGGTTCACACAATGGAAAGATTCCCATTTCACAGAATGTTCACTCTTTGTTTGGTTCCTACAGAAAAGCTGATAAAGACAAAGTGTCCATAACTCTGTCGAAGTGTGATGTTAATCATGGTGCATTTCAAAGATAAAATGCTCATATGAGAGTACAAAAAATAACTATATGGATAGGTAGAAATGGGTTTGAACAATCTTGCTAAACATTTGGCTAAAAGGTTATTTCCAGTCTAGTACAAACTTATGACAACTAAAGTTCAACAAAGACAACAGAAAAGTATACAGTGTGAGAGAATGGTCATCTGTTAAACTGGCAGGTTTACTCAGGATTTTACAGAACCATATTAGTTATGGGCTACCCTAACCCCATTAACTTTACCCAATTATAATTTAATTGGAGATGCATATCCATTGGTAGCAATATCGGAAATGTTACCAGTTATCAACAAAAACTAAGATTGAATAATTCCACCCTTCTTATCTCCGGGGCTTTGAAGATACTGTCTATTTGGAATAAATGTCTACTTCCAGCATGAGTTATGTGTGCATAGTTAATTTATGTTTAATTATTTGTTTAATTGTATGTTTTATACAGCTTAAGAGGTTACACTACATAAAGGTGTCCTGGCACAAGATAATCCTTAAATAAGGAGAGAAAAGTATTGGCTCTTTTGTCACTGTACTGACATCCTTGCCCAAAGTTGCCACAAAACCTCTTGACAGCACTAACTTTGTAATTTGGAGGCAGATGTGTTATAATCCAGCTAGGCACCCTATCCACTCCAATCTATGACTCCACTTATGCTTCTTCCTTCGAAACAGTAGTCTCCTATTGCCATATTCTGAACACGCTCCCTTTCATTCTCATCCTCCTTGCATTAAGTGTGTTGTCACTGAGTAATCCAAAATTTTACATGAGTCCTCTTGAATCAATGGCAAGGATATATTAGAGAAAAGGCATTGAAGACTGAGCTTTGGATCATAATATTCACACACAGCAAAAGAACGGGCATCAAGGGGTTGTGCTATCCTATTCAATGATGGCACGTGCCAGTATATAATTTTCCATATACAGTCTGAAGCCTGGGGATATTTTATGATGTCGGTTCTGCAGGAAGAAGGTATAAACACATTTCTAATATGCACAGAAAGCACCCGCCATTTAACAAGGGTTTGTCCTCAAAGGAATCAATGTACATGCAAATTCACTATGGGGAAAGTCTTGTTTTGCTTAAGAGATTCTAAGCAAGACCTCAGAGGAGCGTCACAATGTATACACAATGTCATTATTAAAAAGGCTGTCAGCCAAACGTAGACATTACAGACACATTCTGTGCCATATGGGGCTCTTGATGAGTCTAAATGGTTTAAAAGAAACTGCTGTCACAAGAATAAAACATCATGTAAATAAACCAAAGGCCACTCCTGAATGTTTCTATCCCATCACGCCAAACCTTACCTGATAAGCCACTTCATAGAGGCAGCCATCTTTTCCAGCCAAGAAAATTCGGCCATTATCATTTGACGTTATTGTCAGAAGATAAGTATTGTCAGTTGGAAGTGAATATAGCGGATCTGGAAGAAGCTGCATTCCACCCGACAAGCTGTCATTCAGATTTCCACTACCTGCCATGAGACAAAAATACACAAAAGCATAAACCTTTTGAATGTGTCAAACATCATTACTAATACATTCTCGTTATTATGCAACTACTACATAAAACAAATTTGGCAGTAATGGTCCAACCCTCGTACTAGTCCAAGGTTCAATAATAAATTAACTTTGGTGCTTAACCCCGAGGTCCATCTGCCGGAGACCCTCCTAAGTTACACAAAATCACAAATACAATTAAGAGAAAAGTACTCAAGAATTGATATAGTCCTTGATCATTTTATCTAGATATAATTCATGGAAATTCCATCTGCCCGTGATGTTATGGCAACATATTCTTTCGCGTTCAGTCCATCCAATAAATTCCAAGCACGATTAACTGTGAAAGATATAGTGAAATGTAATCCTATAATCTTCTTTTTGTCTTATAACAAACATGTCAGCCTAGCCAACGCGCTTTGTCCCTTAAAAGGGACTTCATCAGGGATCAATTATGGGTAATGTCATGAGCAAAATACCAGCAGTACAACTCTTCT
This sequence comes from Calotriton arnoldi, assembly GCA_963921515.1. Lineage (NCBI taxonomy): Eukaryota > Metazoa > Chordata > Amphibia > Caudata > Salamandridae > Calotriton > Calotriton arnoldi. The sequence goes on along the minus strand of CAWUFW010000074.1, from coordinate 2,938,050 downwards.
CAGTATCAAATGTCATTTGACAGCTATTATCTGCTGTTAGTTTCACACTGCCCTAGATTTACTGGAAACACTTCACTCTTTCATAATTTCAAAACTAGTACCTGCAAGGTTGTATTTGTGAGTTTTATTATGCAACTAACTTTAAAAAGAAAACCTAAACTACGAAATTAATCTTTCATGTAATGCAGAGATCTCAAGAAGCATCACGTCATTTGCGAATAGTTTATCCAATCCTGTTTTCGGTCTTCTGACTTCTGACTACAGTACTTGTAATTTAGCTTTTTTCCACTACAAGTCCAAGCCTACAAGTGCCACAAGGCCAACAAGAATAAGCATAGTTGATATGTCTCACCTTTAGGAACCTCTAGCTTTGCAAATTGCTTTTGGCGGTGCTGTATAGAGCCGGAAAGCTGGCAAGCAGCGACAAAAACATTTTTTTTTCAAAAGCGCAACGGCAGTAACATCATTCTGTTGACACATGCACCCATCCGAACACATGCACACCAGCAAAGTAACGAAAGTGCCATTCGCGTTACATTTTAATTTACTGATCCAAGATGAAGGAACACTACTTGGACTGGTAAATTTAAAAAATACAATTATTTAGCACCAAAGGGCCAATAAAAAAAAAAGTGGTGGGAGGTAACGGAGGTTTGGCTCAGGGGGCAGAGGAAGGGGAAAAGCAGCACACAGAGGGCAGTAGGGAGAAGCACAACAGGAAGAGAGCAGGACACAAGGCCACGGGTGAGAGAGAGCAACACGGTTTATGGGGGTGGCGGGAGATTTGGATGAAAGAGAGAAAAGAGGGGGAAGCACACGGAGGAGAGAGAGCAACATGGAGTAACCAGGTGAATTAAGAAGCACATAATGGAGATAACTGGAAAATACAGGTGTTGTAATTGCATTAATATAGCGCATATCAGCCATGACGAGGTGTTGAAGCGCTTTACACCGGGCAGCATGCTCTACCGGGACACAAGGTTAGTGGTTAATCCAGTGGTTATTGTTGGTTACTGGATTAGTCGAGTGCTCTTAAGGAAACCATTCCGTGCATTTACCCCAGTTTATTTATGGTAGATTAAGGAGTTCGGTGTGATCCTTACGAGGATAGGGGGGCTTAAGTGGGTTATGCGGGTTCAGGAAGATTGATGTGGGTATTAATAGATAGGTTACAAGAGATTAGGTACTGGTAGGTTGCAGCGGTGCAAGTTTCAAAGGAGAAGAGGTTGTGATCTTTGAAATGAGGTGTGGTCAATTTTGCAGATATATAATCAAATAGATCAATTGAAATATGCATGTGACTTACAGTAAGTTGTACTCAGAGAGGAGGAGTGCAGGGAATGTAAAATAAGGAGAGGGTCACTTGAAAGAAAAAAAGGAGACGACAATTGGAAGTTTTAAGTCCAGGACAATATTCATGCGGTGTTGTAGGAATACAGAGGTGGTTTGTTTGAGATAGCATACAATCTGATGATACCAAACTGTAGAAAGAAATGAAATAATTTGCTTATTAGTGCACTTTAGGTACTTTTGATGGGCACTAGACTCAGGCTAACAGTCTGTCCACTGCTAGGCTACTGCTGGACCATCGCTTCAATAAGGAAACCAGTCAGCTCATGGGTTGGAAACGTATAGTAATGGATGGGTGCATATACGGGGAAATATCCAGGTCTTTAGATTGTGCTTGAAGGAAACTCATGATAATAGCAATGTGAGATAATATGCATGGTAAATAATGCCAACTTCAAAAAGGAGATTCAGAAAATGCTAGAGCGGATGTTTTCTAATGGTCACCTTACAGGCTGGCTCAAAGTATTAATTATAAAACCAAAGTGAAATTGATTTAAAGTGCCCCTGCTTTAGCATGGCACAAGATGGAGTACAAGGACAGGATTCCCAGAGAGCAGAAGCGTACATGCCTTATTAATGTACCAGTAATGCTATTACTACTTTTATTAGAAATGGGAGTGGTTCTATATTGGACTACATTTTAATTGACTGTAAATCCTGGTATAAGGTTATGGATTTTAAAGTAATGGCTCGTCAAGATAGCGATCATAATGCTCTTGTCTTAGAATTACACGGGCCTAATCTTGGGACAGAAATCAGCATTAATTTCCCACCTGATGATAGGCTGGCGCTCTCTAACTGTAGGAGGAGAGTACGCTGGCTGGATATTGTCCAGACACCGGAGAAGCTGGGCTCCCTGTATGAGGCTCTTATTCCGGTGCTCCAGGCTGCAACTAACTCAGTATTGACTAATGGAAACAGGATCGATTTTATAAAGGCCACTGAGAATCATATGAGGCTCCTGGATATCACTTTAGACTTTTTTTCCCCCCTTAAAAAATCAAGGCCGAATAATAAATCTTTCCACTCTTGGTATAGTGATGAATGTCGCAAGGCCAAAAAAGCTCTGATCGCATCTATTAAGGCTAACGACCGCCCTTTAATTAAAACATCTAGAGGGGCCTATAAGACCTGTATCAGTCAGGCTAAAAAAAGGTGGGAAAGCAATAGGTGGGACATCTTGAGAAGCTCTTTGGGCAGTAGGGATATGAGAACTTTCTGGAAAGTGGTTAACACAGGTAGTCGTGAGGTAAAATACCCGATAGAGCCAAATCTGGAGGAATGTGTATGGAGGGACCATTTTGAGTCCCTTTACTCACAGCTTGAGATATCGGCTGATCAAGTTGAAAATACTTGTCACGCGGGAGGGGGCCTCTTATCCCCCCCGATAATTCCAGCTGACACCCCGCTGATATCCCTTAAAGAAATAACCTATGTTCTTTCTAGAATACCACCAGGTAAAGCCCCTGGCCTGGATAAGATCCCAGGGGATCTTTTTCGCAGCGAACCCACTGTTTGGACCCCATACCTTTGGGTATTATTTAATGCTATACTACAGGGTATGGAGATCCCTCCAAGTTGGGCAGGAGCAGAAATAATCCCTATTTATAAAAAGGGTTCACCATTGTTGCCAACTAATTATAGGCCAATTAGCCTTATAGATATTACGCAAAAGATCTTTGCGCGGGTGTTGTTGCTCCGATTGCAGAGCTGGATGGAGGAGCATGACATTCTTACTATTTTCCAGGCAGGGTTCAGGGAAAAACTGTCCACACTGGACCAGATTCTCAGGCTACAAATGCTATACTGGAAGATCGTGTGTTTGGAGGGTGGCAGCCTCTACCTGATCTTTGTAGTCCTGAGATCTGCATTCGATCTGGTCCCCAGAGAGAAGTTGTGGGCAGTTCTACATGAGCTAGGGGTCCCATTATATTTGGCTCAAGCCATAAAGCGCCTACATGAGGGGAAACTTCGCCCAGGTTAGGTATGGTAAGGAGGGGTGTTTAACGGCTCCTATCCCCGTAAATAGAGGCGTGCAGCAGGGCTGTGTACTTGCCCCGACTCTATTTAGCTTATATATAAATGGGCTAGTAGACTATCTACTCAGTGGAAAAGATCTGGACATCCCTAAGCTGGCAAACCGTAAAATTCCAGCTTTAATGTTTGCTGACGTTACTCTACTAGTATCCAAATCACCTATGGGGATACAGAGGGTTTTAAACAGATTTGATCTATTTTGTAGGGAAAGAGGGTTAGAAATTAACCTCCAAAAAACAAATTTATGGTGTTTAATTCCCCGAGAAGCACCCGACCTAATCCATCCCTTCATGGTAAACCCCTGGAAAAAGTATCCTCTTTTGATTACTTAGGCATCACAATTACAGATTCCATGGGTTGGGGGCCCAGATCAAGAAATCAGCACTTAAGCTCTACTGCAATCAGCTGGAGGCTTAATGAAGGTTTTTTGTAAATCAAGCTATAAACCTATAAGCCCAGCTATAGAAATTTATACGGTCCAAGCAAGGGGAGGAGCACTATATGGGGCAGAATTGTGGGGCCATTGTAGCTCTGATAATTTAACGTTGACAGAAAACTGTTTCTTTAGACAATTGCTCAATCTCCCCCAGAGTACCCCTCTTACGCCAATACGCCTAGATCTGGGGGTAAGACCCATATTGGACGAATCTAACCTCAGACCCCTTTTATATTGGCGGCGTTTGTGGGTTACGCCTGAACTTGCAGCATATAGAGATGAGTTGAGAGAGATTTTGAATTTACCAGGGGCAGGCAAATTACCTTGGCTGTCTTATGTGCGTCGCACATTAAAAAGTCAGGGATGGGGCAACCTGTGGGATGACCCAGAGGTTGCCTGTGTCTTGATCTCTAAAAGGGCGATGTGGGATTCCTACGGGGAATTTAAATTGGCTCAGTGTAGGTAAACTTACTCTCGCCTTTTTGGAGTTTAAGGATAGGTACTGCTTAGAACTAATTTTAAATGATATCAAGCCTCCCACTGCTAGAAAACTCTGGTTGCAGTTCAGATATGGGGTTCTGCCCCTTCGATCTTTTACAAACACTTGGGGCAGCCTACAAACTCTGGGGTGCCCGGCATGTGATTGCCCAATAGAATCTGTTCTCCATGTATTTTTTAGTTGCCCTGGATATCATAGAGCTAGAAAACGCTGGTTGGCTCAGATCTGTAGGAATTTAGGGTTTAGACGTTGTTCTGAGGCCTTTAGGATATTGAAACAGGATACTAGCCTCCCCATAGTTTATTCGGTAGCAGGCTTTTTACTCTCTATGTGGAGTGTACGTAGGGCCCTCTTGAAATCAAATCAGCAGTAATAAATGAGGGTTCCACCCATTCTCATGTACAATGAAGTTTTTTCTCTGTAGGGTACCAACCTGTATTTTCTATCTTTAGATATATTTGCTATGAAATATTGAAATGTATAGATGCAAGCGGTGTACTCTGTATGTTTTACTAAAATTATGCTGTTTTGTGGATTTATCCGTATCTTATTTTTTCTCTTTTTAGTTTTTTTAAATTGATGTAATGAATTGTGCATAATTTTAAACTGTACTTTTTAAGGTCAAATTGATCGAAATAAAGTTGTTATTGACTTGACTTGCTATTACTATTAGGTGGATGGTGGGGTTGTAGCTTCAGTTGAGAGGATGTTTCTAGGCCAGGTCTGCCCATTTATCTGTTCCTAATTGCTGCTTCAGGAAGGTCAATGACAGGCAAATGCAGATATCTCACTTCGTTGTGTTTATGTTGTAGATACTCCTGCTTGGAATCAGCCCAAGTGCTACTTGCTGGGAAAGGTATCACTTTACACAAAAGCAGCTTGAGCACGACAATTAAAAGAGAACCAAACCAGTTCTGCGGCATGAGAACATGGATGAATGCTGTGGTAACATCTACAGTAATGTACTGGCATTTGGCATTATTTCGCTCACTTCGCATGCCACACAAAAACTGCAAGACAATGGAGCTTCTATTAACAAGTTATGAAACCACAGAGTCTACAGTACACAAAAAAAAATCAGTTTTCGTCATGTGGTAAACGGTGCTGTACCAATTTCACTGTTTGGAAACAATGCCTTTTTCCTATCCTGTTCCATCTAAAGTGAACATTTTTGTTGTTGAAGAGTGGCCGTTTGGAACAGGAGCCCCGTGTGGAAGACAGCTGCCCATACAGAATGGGTACATACAACAGAATGTTACTTATAAAGAAAGGGGCATGAAGAAAGACATGAAGCACAATTACAAATAAAGTATGAAGGCACATGAAACATGGTTACAATAAAACAGTGTTGCCCAAGAAGCGAGCACAGGGTTGAGGCAAAGGTACATATAAAATCAACGTAAATTTGAATTCCAACCAACGCAGAAAAATAATCCCCGACTACCACACCAAATTTTGGTATCCCTTTCCCGCACATTAATTGGACCGATGATATCTAATTCTACTTTCACCCAGACCTTCTCTGACGTCGGAACCAACTCTACTATGCTCGGAATAGTAACCTGAAATGTATTACTAACCGCACTAACCAATCTCTCGCAAAAATCTAAACTAGGCCACCAAGAATGTTCTGTTAATCTCGTTTTCATGGCTCTCATCACTATATGTCCCTCATAAGCTGAAGCAACAACTCTACCATGCGCTTCCCTGGCATCATTAGTAAATTAGCACGTCATAGACACCTATCTTGTATAAACAACTCAATAGCCACAAGATGGTAGGACCTGACACCATCACCCATTTCCTTGGATATAGGCCGACCTTCACACACATACTCCATGGTTTCCTTAATTACAGCATCTTTCTACATGGCACTATCCCGATCAGCCTAGGTTACAGCACCCCCAGTTGAATCAACTAAAGAAGACAAAATAACTTGTTCCTGATCCTTTTCTTCCATTACATCACTAGCATAATTCACTGGCATATGAGACATGCACTCTGCTGATACATTTCAAACTTCTGGAATGTACTACAACTTCCACTAAAATTCCTGAAGCATTTACTGCCATTTGTCTATTCTAGAGGTAAATTTATCAGTACCTTTGGTAGTGAACAAATCAATGAGAGGTTTGTGATTAACTCTGATGGTGAATTCTGAACCCACAAACAATTCCTAAAATGATTCATGCCTCACTAAAATGCAATGCTTCTCGTTTTATATGAGAATATATGGCTTCTGCTCTCTTTAAAATCCAAAAAACAAAAGCTACTACTTCATACTTCCTATGTTGTACTAATACAGCTTCGAAACCACGCTGGCTAGAGTCAGTCACTACACCACAAAGTGTCACGTGACTGACTAAAAGCAAATATGGCACACTACTAATACCAGATGCCTCATACTAGCTACTGCACTTTATCAAATGAAGCTCAATGCTAGACCGGCAGCGTAAGGGAATGCACTTTGACAGTTAATCTCTATATACGCATGTGTGGAGGGTCAGCAGCAGCCATTTTATACAGGGGTGTTTATATGAAACGAGTTTTCGCTCACATACAATTTCTTCTTTTTTTTTTTTTATTCACCAACCTAAGTGGCGTCCGCCATCTTACATCAGTAAGTTTAAAAAAAAAAAGGAAACACTGCAGTGGCCACATCATTGAGCCTTCTTTCCCCATTTTTATTTTATTTATTTATTTCTTTTGCCAATGCTTCCAAAAAACATTGGCAAAGTCAATCGGTTGACAAGGTGAGACCTATTGGCTTTTACAACGCTTGTTGTATCAGCATTACTAAATTAGTTTAGTATCAAACACACTGAGCGCTTGTACCCATTCATCAAGATATTACTCATAACTGCAAAGTCTATGCTGAATCACATGTTTAACAGACTGAAAACCCTGCAATATAATGACAGTGGCCAAACAACGGTAATGGGGAAAGAGGGTCATAGCGATGAGCTAAACATGAGAAAATTCGGCAATTACTAGACAAATCTAGCAAGAAAACTTTCAAGCTTATGAGTTAGAAACTCCGAGTTTTGGATACAGTTTGAAACCGAAAAGCACAAGCAGCATATGCCACTACAGGGAAGCAGGGTTCTAAGCTCCCTCGGAAGACAGAGCCTGACATTTGACCTCTGTCTGTGAATGCACAGCAAATGTGACAAGATAAGAACACAATTTACAGGCCTGTTTACAGAAAGGAGCACTCATGGAGGAATACAAGGTGAGGTAGTGTGAAAAGGCTATGCTCCTTGGGAGGGACAAACTAACCCTGGACTGCCTTAAACAAATAATGCCAGCAAATAGAAAGCAGAAAAGGTGAATTACAAACCACAAATCCAATGTTAAGCAACGTGCGGAATGCATTCCCAGGGAAGCTTTCTGGTACACTGTGACCTAAAAAAGAAACACTTGAAGCTCCTCCCTTCCCCCACCAATGCTGCCTGACCTGCTATAGGTACACAGGCATCTATCTGTGTGAAGAATGCAATAACAGGAGACTCCAGGTGCACCAAAAATGGAATCAATGCTTGCCGCACTGAGATATGGAAGAATCCTTGCATTTACTATACTCATACTGCCCTCAAAAGAAATCATCTTTTTACCATGCACAGGGCCTATGGGACCCCCAAGAAGAAGGCGAAATGTGAGAAGTGCGGAACTCCGAATACAGATGACATGCACGTTTGAGAGCTGCCCTGCTTTAAAGTGCTTATGGGAAAAGGTAATTAAAATAAGTCCAGCCATCATTAATTGTCAGCTAGAGATAGGCCCAATTTGATCTTTATTTTGTATCGGCAAGAAAGATGGAAGTGTTTTGGAACATAAAGAAGGTAAACTTATTTTTTACCTAATGCTTCTTGCGAGGAATCTGGAATGCAAAACATGGATTGATAGCACTTCACTGAGTATTAGTGGATTAAACGGAGAAAATTAGTAAGCAAGATAGAGCCTGTTTTAATGAAAAGAGAGTAAAATGTTACCATCTGCTGACATCCTGGGTGAATAAAAACTCGGAATACCTTAATGCTCTTCTTGCCCAATGATTACACCATTCACCTGTGCGAAGGCTGGCTCTTGTGGGCTTAGAAGGAATATTCTTAACTCAATCACCCGAACAGAGAAGTTACATAATAAGTGGGGATTGGCTTACCTGACCTTGGTAAAGTGAGATTAGAATGGGCACTGACAGCTTAAAGATGATGAGGACTTGATAAATAATGACTGCCACAAAAAGGGAGTTTGAGATCACAACAGAATGAAAGATCACAAATAAATACACTGGTCTGCTCCAACCTTGCCGGATACCATCTCATATGACTCCTAAGGGGTTCACTAGTTAATATTGTAGTATCTGATAAGGTAAATGACCATTTTGATAACCTGGCTGCAATCACGCAGCAATAAGCAAAACGAGTTCAAGCAATCCCTCCAACTCCTACGCTCCTTACACATGGATCTATCAGTAAGCCAGCATCAATGTTATCGGAGGCTGCAGATTGGTCCAGTTGTATGGGTGTGCATGTAGTGCCCCCATCTAAGACACTTTGGATTTTTTCTTTAGATATTTTTTGCCCTGCCAGGTCTGAAGCATGGCTGACGGTCACTGACGCGACTGTTGTTCTCCAGGCATACACAGAGTTATTTGGTGGCTGCTGCTGTTAGCAGTGCTCCATACCTATGCAGTATAACCCAGATGTGGGAGTTTAAAGATCAAGGATCTTTGCTTGATTTTTGTTTCAGTGGGGCTGTAGTGCTTAACCTGTGGTCCAGTGACCCCCCAGGGGTCTGAGACGCCTACTCAGGGGGTCCATGACTGCTTAGAAAATGAAATAATATTAACTGATTAATAAAGTGTATCAAATACCGAAGCAAAATGTAAAACTGAAAAATGTTCAATGTTCCATAACTGTAAAAGAATTTGAAATTGCAGGCAAAAACATTAAGTTTGTTTAAGGTTGAATCATGGGAGCAGTGCAAGTGGGTCAAACAGAATATAGTATGGATGAAAGGTGGCCTCAAGTCAATTTAGAAAATCCCCAAATTTCCAATAAAAATAAAAATGTTAATGTCTTATATTTGTTTGTGAATTAAAAAAAATATTTCAGCATCTGTGTATTTCTGTATTTGTTTGATGAATGATTCTTTCTGCATTTTCCAGTATTGTTTTGAGGTTCAAATCATCTATATTGCTTAAACCGGGGTCGACAGCTTTTAGTTCTGATTCAGTAGGGGTCCCCAGATCCCAAAAATTATTAATTGGGGGTCCACTGAAGTCTAAAGGTCAAGAAACACTGCAGTAGGGGATTCATAATGGAATATTTCGGCTACTAAAATAACAGTGACTGCATGCTCTAATTCCTGAACAATATAACTGCAGCCTTAGTCATTGGACAGCTTTCAACTGGAAATACAGCAATTGAGGATTATATCTAGACCTCACAAGTCAGGCCTCCTCTTCTCTGTATAATTTACCCTCTCTGGCTAGACAGAGAATATATGCCTAAATAAACAGAGCAGAAGGAATGGAGTAGTGACTGAGGATAAATACTATGGTGGGAAACTTATACTTACTTCTATGTCCTTGTCGCCTTTAGGCATGAGAATGGAAGAGGGACCACCCATCAATATCCTGAAACATAACTGTAATGTAATGCTCGAAAGGAGTACTATAGGGTTAAAGTTCAGCATGTTTAGACTAAGCCAGTCATCAGTTCTTAAGTAGTCATCCAAAGTGAAATATTAAATTGAAAATATGTCCCATAGATTGAATAAATTAAATTATTAGAGAAGTATTGGAGGCAAAATGGCTAAGCTTAGTGTCAGCAAGGTTTCTAAATGCTCATAATGATGATGACGACACACAAACTGAACTGTCTCCACAGTCTTAATTAAAAGATGTAATTTTTACAGTGAGAAGTTAATGGCCTGCTAGATGAAAAAGTGGTCAGTCTTACCTGTACCATTACCACACTACCAAAGACCCCAAACTCTGCTATTATGAGATGAACCAGAATTTATAGAAGGTACTCCTGGCCCCCACCAAACACTTTGACAACTTTTGTACTTAAATCTTTCCATAGATTAAGCGGATTCCAAGACAAAGTTTAACAATGAAGTTTCTAATCTATTACTGGGTATGCGCCACTCAGACAAAGCTATCAGCCCTCCCCTACCCTGTGGCGTGTACATTCAGTACCTTACTTTACTTGTTGTATGATGAATTAAAAGAACACATAGTCCTGACCTTAAATCCTGTATTAATGAAGTGCTAGGTTTGATTTATGTTCTTTAAAAAATATATATATATTCAATTTAAAAAGCTTGCTTTTGAAAGATACTATGTATTATTTCTTTGGCTTTACATAGAGTCAATACGTTGCTGTGTCACATTTTAAGAGTACCATGAGACAGTACACAAATGCAGTTAACTCAATATAGTAAAAACTTAGACACTAGTACTGTTTTGGATAACAGTTGCACAGACCACATGAGGATGCTTGTATATGCTCTCAGGTAACCCATCACTTTTTTTATTTACTTCAGTGCAACGACTTAAGTGTTATGGGTTTGCCAAGAAGTGGTTCCAGTGCTCACTGTGTCACTGGAACCAAGCTGCACTTGACTGAAGAGCCCCAAATGGGGTGAAACTGGTCTTGGGTTGATTGGGTTCTGGTTTGGAATGAACCAGGCTTGGCAGTTCAGGCTGGACTGTTCTACAGGAGCAGGATCAAGGCTCATTTACATATGGCTGGGTCTAATCTGAAGTGTCATGTTGGGCCAAAAAAAAAAACGATGGACTAGCCTGCAGCCTGAGCAATTACCAGTGGCTGAAATTAATTAAAGCATCCCACCCATCACTTTTTTGTTTACCACAGGTTTAAATTGCCACTATATATTTGACCATGCATGTAAATTTTTTTATTGTTCTGGTGGATGGACGTAACTTCAGTTACCATTATGATTCCTTAAGCTTCCAATGCTGAGCAAGATATGACATGATTTTGAGTCTTTGACCTACCTGGGTGTGTGCATAAGACCACAAACATAGTTATGTTCTACAGTGACACTGTGGAATGATCATAAGTCTGAAGTGGTGTGGTAATTTCTTTAAATTAAGGCAAAATGTGATTGCCTGCTGCTGGCTCTTGTGCCCCCAAAGAAACCTCTTTGATCAATCGTGGAAGTCTGCTCTTCCCGAGAATGTTCACTCTGTTTTCTTCAAACTTATTTTTATCTGGACAGAAATGGACTTCCCCGATTATATTAACATGACAACGTTTCTAACTTTTTCAACTGGGGTATTTCTTTGACCTTGGAGTTCTACAAATGTAGTTTTCTACTTTAATTCGCCAGCCAGAAACATCTCTATTTGCTACATTCTGTCTCTCCTTCATCCAAAAGATGCAGTCTATATGCTTTAACTATAGGCATATTGTCTATTTCATTATAACTGTTGAAGCCGGCCACCAGCAAAAATGCTAGAGAAGAGACTACAGAGCAGGTACCCACAGAGGAGATACAAAAGCAAGTCAAAAGACCATGGTAGAGACTGGAAAATACTAAACAAAATGCATCCTGTTTACCTGCTTGTAGACTGGCAAAACTCAATCCCAGGATTACTATGTCTACTGGAGTTGCCAGAACCAGAAGGTACCGAATATGTGGCTGAAAAATCCCTGAAACAAGATAAAAATAGGCAGTGACATTAAAATGTGCCTTGAATAACCAGGTAAGAACATTTGCAGAAAACAGGTCTGCTGTAAATGCTTCTTAAAACATCCAACATTAAAAACTACAGTAGTTCTTTTGGGATGATTTGTAAACACAACCATAATTTATTAAAGTACACATACATTGTAACCAAGCAAAATAATCAATTTCAACCACAAAAGGAACATAGATCTCACAGTGATCAATTTGTGAATGTATTACAATTAATGATAAGAATACTGAATAGGCAGTTAAAAACAAACTCAATAGTTGGGTTATACAAAACTGAACAATTGACGGAACAATGACCAAGCGATTAATATGTGCAAAAAGTGAACAAACTAGGCAAATGTAATGTAATAAACAGTGGCTGCCAATAATTAAAAAGTCAGCAGGTAGACTAAAGACAAACAACTGCCCACTGGATCCCTCCTTGGGGAGGGGGTGGCGGGGGTTAACAGACAGTTCAACACTGTGACTGTCAACGTTTCCACCCAAAGGACAAATTCATGAGGCCAACATTGGGACAAAAATAATTAAAGGGTAGCATTCCTATGTCAATTTATAGACAGGCCAAACAATGACGTGTGGCAATTAAAAGATGTAGGTACACCATACAACTGTCTGGATAAGTACTGAGCATCTCTAAATTAACAGCAATCGAATTAAGATCGTGGAACACTGGTTGTCTTTGATGAACACATCCCATTCAACTGGCAATGGGGAAACTCTAATATCTCAAAAGAGTTAACAAGGAAGGCACTAGGTGCCCTTCCTTGGCTTGGGTAACTAGAAATGTATAAGGCAGTGCAATTACTGCTTTCCAAAGAGGCTGGTTAAGTTGGTGCAACTCAATCATCACCATCCAGAAAGAGCAGCCATTAAATATCCAAAGCACTCTAAATGACATTTTATATGAAAAGTAATGGACTGATACAACCATGTCTGAAATTAAACATGCAATATTTAACTAACAAACCAATTAAAGGGTGACATATACTTCACCCAACTAGAAAAATACTGCACCTTCCCATTAATGATTTAACCTCTGCTGGGTATCCCAATGAAAATCTTTTCAAATCTATATCGTTTTTACCCTTTCATAAGCATTTTTATAACCTAGGATGTGTTCTGGTATTGTGATATGCCTTCAGCCTATGAAGCTGGAAAGGACAATACAGGGCAGTTTTCATATCTACTATAGCAACAAAGAAGCACCAACATTTAATTTCCAACTTTGGTAATGTAATAGATCTACAGACTAGACTTCATAGCCTTCTCTAGTGCCATTTCCTGATCAAGGGGATAAAGCCAACTAACACAAAAGTATTGTGAACATCTAGCAAATGTTAAAGTGCAACAATAAGTAACAGACAATTATTTTAAAATGTACATGTTCTGTTTAACTCTACTAAAACAGATGCGACATCAGCAAAAGGCAGCATGGTTATCCTCTATCCAGTCCACCCAGTTCAGCCATTTAGGCCTTTCTTAAAACAAAAGCAACATATTTTTCAAAGTGACTGACCGGATGAGATAAATGTACATTAGCTGGGATTTGTCTATATTAAGATGATGCCTGCAACAACCTTTTAAATTAGTTCCAATTCTAACCAATTCTTAAAGTGATATGGCTCCACTATTACTTACAGGTTAAACTGAACCTTGGAAATATCACAAAAAAATGTAAGGAAATAATTATGTCTCTAGTGACAACAGACATTAGTGCTAATTACTGACAACAAAATGAAAAATATCTCCCAAGAGCAGAAGCAGCAGCAGCCGCCCCAGCAGCCGCCCACCACCACCACCCACGCAAATTTTAGATACTTGTGCCAGATCACTGACCAAAGAGTTTATCAGTCTGTTGTTACTCAGTGGGGCTGGCTGAGAAAAGGGGAACTGAATGAAAGAGCCAGGGCCTGCCTCTTCCATGAGGGCCACCTATCTTGTCATGCAAAATGGGGAAGATGGATAACAAAACTGAAGTTCCACACAAAACAATAGTCAGAACAGATGGACACTCAGAAGAACCAAGCTCCATCAACACCTACACAGGCCTAGCCTCAGAAGTGAAGTAAATGAGATGTGACATGCAACAACACTATTGACCAAAACCTGCACATTTAAAGCACTATCCAAGTTAGAGCTTTCAAAAATGATACAGTGGGGTGGTTGGGAAGCATTAACTGGTAGTTGTATTTCAGTGGTTAAGAGGGTGGGTAAATAGTTCAATCACTAAACTCACGTACATGCAGCATCGAGTACATTATCTTTAAGACACTTCATGCAACAAGACACATAACTAACCAACAATGGCATTCAGTTGGCACACAAGGGAGACCATCCATGGTAATGGGGCGATACCGCTCTTCTTACTTGGAATGTGAGAGGGAATAATAACATTCACAAGATATATCAAGTCCTGATAGGAACTGTATTAATATAGCACTACAACAGGACAACAAAGTCTGGGTCTAACGAGGTTGCCAGAAGGAGGAATTCATTTAGAAGTATGTCAGCATATTCTAGCTACTTTAGATCCTCATTAAATAAGAGCATGCCATTTCGGCTACCACACTATATCCCAGATTTTGAACAGAGATGTACAATAATGCAGGGAATATTGGACAGGGAGCACGGCACACTACAACGGATATGCACCCAATATTGAAAAGCTGGCCTTCTTGTGTATGTTGGTGGTAAGTCAAAGCATCTCACCAAGATCAGTAATTTAGGGAACGGATGTTAATATGACGTTAGACACTACCTTGGACAAGCATGTTCCAATGCCTAGCCCGGCCTCCCCAATGGCTACGTCTCTACTATAGATCTGTGGTCACCACCAATTGCTAGACCTGTGGTGTTATAGCAACCCTATATCCAAAGAGTTCACATTTTACTTAGTACATAAAATGGCCATTAGAATTGACTATTGGTTGGGGACAAGAGGTGTGAGAGGTTGGATGGTGGATATTTGCTACCTGGGCTGCACTCCACCTAATCATGCTCCAGTTAAGTTTCTGATCTTGTTACTACCGGCCATTGCCTGAGCACCGCTTTGGCAATTCCCGGTAATTGAATTGCTAGATCCCACTTTCCGATCAGTTACATGATGCAATAATAGAACACTTTAAAAATATTGCGGAATTGGTCCCAGGGTGAGATGAAAGGCTTTCAAGGTGGTTGTCCGTGGGATGTGCATAACCAAGCACTTCTGAGTGCTAAAATCTATTTAAAAAATTGCCTTACTACCTTAAGGGATAAACTGAAGTTCCTGGAAACACGGGGGCTCTATCCAAAAGGAATTCTGGCCATCATAGAATTTATATTGCTAGCATACACAGAGGAAGCAGATGGGGAAGTAAATTTTCTTGGAAACGTATGCAGTGGGGAGAAACATGGGGATATGAGTGAGGGAAGCAGGACACGGACTTGAATTATCACAAATTTATAGGGACTAGTTGTACAGAAGCTTTGACATCTTGTCAGCCTTCATTGAATTCTACAGTAACCTATAGTCCTCTCAATACTCTTTGCAGTTGGATACCATACACAAGTATTTTGTGCATATAGTTTTAGTATGGCTGGGAAATGAGCATTAAGAGATACTCTCTTCACGATCTCAATAGAGGAAAAAGAAACAGCGGTGAGAACAATGGAGTAAGGGAGGTATCCTGGAAAAGATAGTCTGCCGGCTTAGTTGTATAAAAAAAATACTTTGATATCATTACACCACACCTACTTAACATGTATGAGGTGGTCCTTTCTATTTGCAAGGCTGGGAAGGATGTGGGTGGTGGAAGAGCCTACAATATCTGGCAATAGTTGAATTGCTTTGCATGTATCCTATGATTAGGGTATGTACATACACATAAATTGCACAGAAAACAAGATAAGGTGTCCCATTTCTCCCTTTCTATTTGTGCTGGCACTAAAGCCCCTAGAAGCTACCATGCATCCATTCCACAACACCCGGGGCATTTGTTTCTCTAATAGAATAAATCTGTCGATATACACAGATGACATCTAGCTGTTTAAGAACCCAGGATTAAATTTCAATTCGGTTAACCGATCATTCCTAGCTTTTGGCGAGTTGCCATGACTAATTATAAACCAGAGCAAGTCAGTGATTCCATCCCTCAACCAAACCCAACGTTGTTCTTTTTCATATAGTTGGGCATCAGTACGAATTTCTTCATTCACAAAACTGCAGGAACGAAACTACCCTTCCAACATAATTTTACGAGCAATGAAAAGAGCCAAAAATAACAATGGAGAAGGTCTCCTTGAACTAAAACCACCCAAACCAAGGGAAGAAAGACCGATTTGTATTACCACGTACAACATAGCATCCAACAAAGTAAGTAGGATAGTCAATAAACACTGGCGCATTTTGAACAGTGGATCTTTGAATTTTCCCAAACCACTTTTCTCACACAAACGTGGGAGAAACCTTAGAGACATGATAGTTCCTACTAGACCACGCAATAAGGAGAATCCGGGCGCATCCCAGAGGTTTCTTGCCCCCTCACAGGCCACCATCCCTATGGCACCTGCAGGGTCTGCCATTTGACTACCACAACAAAAGAATTGACATTTAATGACAAAACAACTTGGGAACAGAGACAATTCACCAATTGCCACTCGAAATATGTTCCATATATGATCACCTGCGCCCTTGCCACCTCCACTATATAGGTATGACACAACGAACAATCAAGACACGCATATGCAAACATCGCAGCAATCTGAGATGTGACCATGCCACTACGAAAATGTCCGTACACTACATTGAGATGAGGCACACAGTACAGGATTTTCATTTCAGTTCTGGAACAAATTCGTACTGATGTCCAACTACATGAAAAAGAACAATGTTGGGTTTTCAGGGTGCAAACCCATACCAAGGGGTTGAACTACAATATACCCTGGAGCCATTTCTCCTGAATACCATTCTTTGCTAAAGGATATTTCTGGAATGTCCGAAATTACCCAGTGAACCTTGATACAACCTTTTTACGGTCTGACCGGCCCTTTGGATATAAACATGTACCTACCCCCTTTTCAGCCCTTTTTAACACCATATTTCCAACAAGAAGGGATAAGTCATCTCTGGTACAATCACAACCAAAAACTTTTTTTAAGGCATTTTTCATTCGTTTCAACCTTAAGTGTTTCTAGGGTCCCATTTTGACACTAGCACGATAGAAACCCTGCCTAATTTAACCGCTGGCCAGAGGCTCACTATATACCCCCATTTGGAAACTGCGAGATAAAAAATATCTTTTTGTTGGAACTTTTCCTTTTTGCAGTGTTTTCGCATTCTCACTTGGGAACTTATCATTTATAACACATACACTTGGTCACATTTATCCAAAATGTATCAAATTTAATAGAATTATACCTTCTTATGGCAATATTCTTTCTTATAATTTTTCTTTCTTTTTTCTTTACGGAGTTTTATATAGCGCGAACTTGACCCGAAGGTATCGGGTATCAGAGCGCTTTACATAGCACCAGTTGCGTTACATAAATGTAAGTCCGTTTTTATATAGCGCAGCTACTCACCCTTACGGGTCTCAAGGCGCTGGGGGCCGGAGTGGAAATTAAGTGAGCTATTGCCCAGAGTCACATGGTGCTGAGCTGAGCTGCCGCCAGAGCCGGGGATCGAACCGTGAACCCTGTGCTCCGGAGTCAGCTGCCCTGGCCGCTGCACCACACCTCTCCACCCATGAGGACACGTTCATTTTTGTTAGGCACGGGGAGATTAAGTGATTTGCCCAGAATCAAAGGATGTTCAGCGTCATTGCCGAGCCTCGAACCCAGTTCCCCTGATTAGAAGTCGACCGCCCTAGCCGTTAGGCCAACGCCTCTCTTCTTGGCAATTTATTGCAAGACTGTGGTCCGTTTAACAGCAGTTTATTACCTTAACGTAAACCCAGCATGAAGAACCAGGAAGTTGTTCCATTATGGACGGCCATCTTGAATAGTGTACGCGCTAGCCTTTTTGCGCACATGAGGACGTTCATGTTCCTCCCTGTCAAATAAGGACGTTTCTCCCGCAGCCCTGCGACATCGTCGGAGCCGCGTGCAGGTCATTGGCCATTTGCAAGGGAGTAGCTTTGACAGAGTGAGAACCGCATAGCCAAGACCCAGCAAGACAATAGAAGGTTTTCTTGACCACTGCCCTCTAATTTTATATTTGGTATATATTTTGTCTTTCTTACTTGCTTACAGGGTCTGACTACAAGCGTCACTTCCCCCGTTGAGTTCATGAGGCCAGAATTTTGGCTATAACATGTAGGTTATATTTACTTACGGTACCAGACATAGACATTTATAGTTAACTTCGTAACTACCGGTACTTACGATTTTCACAGTAATAATACCACGTATGGAATAACAACACTAAGGTGTAATACATTTTCCCTGAAATGAAATTCTCTTCCAGAATTAATAATAACGACAGAAAGGATAGCTCCAGAACCGCAGTATTTTTGCTGCCACTGAGAAATCGGACAACTGAGTGTGTTTTATGTTGTATTGTCTCGTTTATCTAATCCTCTTGGATATAATAATGGGTATCGCAGACACAGTCCTTTTCAAAGTGACATCGTAGAAAAATATATCACGTGTTTTCCACGATTGGTGATGTGTTTACGTATATATTGCTACTAGACAGTATAATATTTCTTTTGTATCTTTCTAGATCTAAAGGATATATCATTACCAATTGGGTATCATATTACATATTCATTTTGTCTTGACATTTGTCAAAAGGACCAAATTTTTGAGTCGCTCGGAACTAGGAGTGGTTACAGGTATCATCTTTGTGGTCCTGATGAAAAGCCTTGGGTATAGGCTTGAAATATGTAGACCTTGAGAGAGAGAGAGACATTAACGTATGTCTCTCAAATTTCCCCTTTTTAACCATACCAGCAAGAGGTCCGAATAAAACATTTTTTGCTTTTACTTAGCCAGGTATTTTTAACTCCAGAAAAGACCCTCCCACTCTTATACTATCAAACTCTTCATAGTATTTGACTAAAAGTGCTCCCACGTCTCCGTTGGTCGCAGCACGCCCCGTTCCGCAGCGGGACAGGAAGAACCCGATGATGAGGTATACCACCAAGGGGATTCTTGGTGGGTGAGTTATATTAAAAAAAAAAAATCCTTAAATAGAGTGGAAAGATAGTCCAAACAGCACAGGTGGACTCTTTTTGGTTGATTACAATTAAAAGTTTACACAAACAGAAAAACTGAATGCATTATAGTATGAGAAGTGTTTAAAATATATCAAATGAAGCGCTTACAAGATATGTTTCCTTCTATGCAGTGTGACGGCGCAGTTAAAGCCCTAGAGAGTTGCAAATTCACTGTAAAAAAAAATCTATTATGGTTATGGGTATGTGCTTATTAGAGTCTGTATTTGTTGTGACTGCACCAACAGCGACAAAATATATATTTGAAAAGGCGTTTGCGGAAGTTCATAGCTGCACACAGAATGGAGGAAATAAAATCTGATTTGAAAATCCCATTGTAGCTGGAGAAATGCGGTAGCTGAAGTTTGTAGCTTTGCACGAAAAATTCCTTTGCTGTTTAGCAAACAAGATAAGCTAAAAATTAAAATGATGGAAATGCTATAAAGTGTGTTGCTATCGTGAGGCTTATGTTCATGGAAGCAGTAGCTACCAAAAATAAACATGAAAATGCATTTGAGGAAGTGCATAGCTGGAGTCAAAAAAGTTAAAAAATAAGAATTAAAAGGTGCATTTCCACAGTGCAATTGAAAATGTCATTGCAGTTGGACAAATGTGTTTGCTCAAGTCTGTTGCTTTGCACGCAAAATTCCTTTGCTGTTCAGCAAGCAATATTAGCAAGAAAATAAATTATGTAAATGCTATAAAGTGCGGCGATATTACGAGACTTATGTTAATGGAAGCACTAGCTATTAAAAAGAAACATGAAAATGCATTTGGGGAAGTGAATGGCTGCACACACAAAAATGTTAAAAAATATCTAGTAAAAAGTATTTACACAACACGATTTACACATTACTACTGGGAGCAGCACTGTCTAGAGAACTTAGAATGAGGAATCAACACTAGGACTAGGGAAGCAGCTGCAGCACTGTCTAGAGTACAAAGAATGAGGAATTACCACTAGGAACATAGACGCAGCTCGTAGAACTGTCTAGAGGAGTTAAAATGAGGAATTACCATTGTGACCAGAGACATAGCTGCAGCACTGACTAGAGGCTTTAGAATGAGGAATTACTGACGGGACCAGAGTAGCAGCTAGTATCAATGGCTACAGGAGTTAAAATGATAAATTACCACTGGGACCAAAAAAGCTACTGCAGCACTGTGTACAGAACTTAGCATAAGGAACTACCATTGTGACAAGAGAAGCAGTTGTAGCACTGTGTAGAGGAGTAAAAGAGGAATTACCATTGGGACTAGAGAAGCAGCTGCAGCACTGGGTATAGGACTTGTGAAGTAAAATTCCCACTGGGAACAAAAACGTAGCTGCAGTAATGAGTAGAGAACTTAGAATGGGAAATTACCAGTGGGAACAGAGACAGCTGTAGCAGTGCCTAGAAGATTTATAATGAGGTATTTGCAACGGGATCAAAGTAGCAGCTAGCAGCAGTGCTTAGACTTAAAATAATGATGTACCGACGGGAGCAAAGAAGCATCTAGCAACAGTGTTTAGAGGACTTAGAATAAGTAATTAGTGATGAGATATTAGCAAATGCTATAGGTCTTATATTTGTGAAAGTTAGAGTTATTGGCGTTGAAAATTATTGTTTTTTATTTATGTTTTTTGTTTGTAGTGCAGTGGATGTATGTTTGGCGTGGAATTGTGCAATAGAATTATGTGGTTAGTTAATATGTGGTATGACGTGCAGTGGACTAATGTGTAGTGGTGTTGTATGGAGTGGCATGTTTTGGGTGGAATTATGTGGTGTGGTGTTGAATTATGTGGCATAACGTGTAAATCTGTGGTGTGGATTGGATGTATGTGGTGTGTAGTGGAATTATGTGTTGTGGAATTTTGTGTTATGGAATTGTGTGGTGTAGAATTGTGTGGCACTGAGTGAAAATATGTTGAGCATAATTATGTGGCATGGTATTGCGTGTATTTATATGGAGTGTTGGTATGTGGTATGGAGTAGATTTATGTGGAGAGTAAGTATGCGGTATGAATTGTAGCATAAGTATGTAGTGTGTTATTGAATTGTGTGGCATTGTATTGTGTGGAATTGTATGGCATGGTGTGGAATTGTGTAGTGTGAAAAGGGGGGACCCTGCATAGTAGAATTTAGTTGAGTGTAAAAATGTGTTTTTGATCAGAGTTGATATACGTGGAGAGGTGTGGTGCAGCGGCCAGGGCAGCTGACTTCGGAGCACAGGGTTCACGGTTCGATCCCCGGCTCCGGCGGCAGCTCAGCTCAGCACCATGTGACTCTGGGCAATAGCTCACTTAATTTCCACGACGGCCCCCAGCGCCTTGAGACCCGTAAGGGTGAGTAGCTGCGCTATATAAAAACGGACTTACATTTTTTTTACTTGGAGTGAAAGTATATGGTGTGAAGTGTAAATTTGTAGTTTTTAGTGTAATTATGAGTATTTGAATTATTTGTAGCAAAATTGTGTTGCGTGGAATGTAATGGAATAATGTTGCAGGGGAGAGTAATGTGTATTTTAGGTTTGGGGGGTAAACAGCTTGGAAAGACTGCTTGGGTTTGGAATGCAGACTTATTGACTTTTAGGATGTTGTGCATTAAGGAGTATGCCGTGGCTGTTAAAGGGACGGTTGTCTTTTAATGTACTTATAATGAGGAATTACCACTGGGACCAGAGAAGCAGCTGTAGCACTGTCTAGGGGACATAGAATGAGATATTACCACTGGGACCAGAGAAGTAGCTAGCAGCAATGGCTAGAGGACTAAGAATAAGAAATGACCACTGGGAACAGAGAGGCAGTTGCAGCACTGTTTAGAGGACTTAGAATGAGGAATTACCACTGGGACCAGAGACATAGCTGCAGCACTACTTAGAAGATTTAGAATGATTAATTACTGATGGGACCAGAGTAGCAGCTAGTATTAACGACTACAGGACTTAGATGATGAATTACCACTGGGACCAAAGAAACAGCTGCAGCACTGTTTAGAGGAGTAAAAGAAAGTAATTACTACTGGGACTAGAGAAGCAGCTGCAGCACTGTCTAGAGGATTAAGAATGAGGAATGACCACTAGGAACAGAGAGGCAGCTGCAGCACTGTCTAGAGAACTTAGAATGTGGAATTACCACTGGGACCAGAGAAGCAGCTAGCAGCATTGGATAGAGGACTTAGAATGAGGAATTACCACAGGACTGGGTTGGGGAGGGCACGGGAGATAAAGTGAAATACACGTAGGGGCAATATATTTATTTTTGCAGATGAACTGTTCAATGCTTATTTAAAGCTGTGTGAATTTCCTGGCTTTACCAGGACTTGGTAGCCGGCCATGCTGTGCTGTGCTACAAATGAATACACACTGTAATGTAGAGTGTAAGTGTCCCTGGAGGGAAGAAAAGAAATAGTTAAGGAAGTAGCAATGGGTGATAGGTGGTGTGGGTGTGGAGGGCATGGCACGGGAGAAAAAGTTAAATAAAAGTTTAAGAAGTGAGTGTATATTTTGTAACGAGACTTGCTGTGCCTCTTTGTTAAACCGACTTCTGTCTCTTTAAGGCAAGCATAATATTGGATTGTATCGTTTTGGGGAGAGAATCTGTTTCTTTTTGTGCTGCTTAGGGAGGAAGACAAATAGTTAGGCAGGAAGTAAGGGAACGTGCACTGCTGGCCGATACAGCAAGTTTGACGAAGTGAAGCAGTTTCTGTTAAAACTAATTAAAAAAAGGTAATGCGCCTAGGTGACGTAAATGCATAAATATAAAGTTATTTTTGGGGGGGGATCAGCGGCCTTCGACACCGTCTCCCACCGCACACTAGTCGCCAGACTACACAACGCAGGCATACAAGTAACAGCCATGGACTGGATCCGATCATTCCTCACCGGAAGAAGCCAAAGGGTCAGACTCCCACCCTTCCTCTCCGACCCCATGAAAATCACCCGCGGAGTCCCACAGGGTTCATCACTGAGCCCCACCCTCTTCAACATCTACATGGCCCCCCTCGCAGCCATCGTCCGACAACACGGCCTCAACATCGTATCCTACGCCAACGGCACCCAGCTCATCCTCTCCCTCACCAAAGACCCCACCACTGCCAAACTCAACTTCCAGAAAGGAATGCAAGACGTCGCAGTCTGGATGACCAACAGCTGCCTGAAGCTCAACGCCGAGAAGACAGAAGTCCTCGTCCTCGGTACCACCCCTTCTGCATGGGACAGCAATTGGTGGCCGACCGCCCTCGGAAGCCCACCTACCCCCTCAGACCACGCCAAGAACCTCGGCATTGTACTCGACTCATCACTCACCATGAACCGACAGGTCAACGCCGTCACCTCCAGCTGCTTCAACACCCTCCGCATCCTCCGCAAGACCTTCAAGTGGATCCCCCCTGAGTCAAGGAAGACAGTCACCCACGCACTCATCACCAGCAGACTGGACTATGGAAACGCACTCTACACCGGCATCAACAAGTCCCTACTCCGCAAACTCCAGACAATACAGAACACCGCCGCCAGACTCGTCCTCGGCATCCCCCGACACGAACACATCAGCCAACACCTACGAAGACTCCACTGGCTCCCCGTGGAGAAAAGAGTCACTTTCAAAATCCTCACTCACGCCTACAAATGCCTACACAACAACGGACCCAAATACCTCAACGACAGAATCAACTTCCACGTACCCAAAAGAAACCTCCTCGCACTGGCCGAAACCCCGCACATCCACAGAGCCAGAGCAGGCGGAAGATCCTTCTCTCACATTGCAGCCAAGACCTGGAATGAGCTACTCGCAGACATCAGACGCGCCCCCTCCCTGAACACCTTCAGGAAGACCCTCAAGACCTGGCTCTTCGGCTAAACAGATCTGCGGACCCCCCCACCCCCTCAGCGCCTTGAGACCCTCACGGGTGAGTAGTGCGCTTACAATTCCCTGATTGATTGATTGATTGGGATAAATGTTATATGTTGTTTTACGTTTATATGTAGTAAAACATTGGGGGGGCGTGGCTTAGCCGGCTGCAAGATGGCCGCACCTTGAGTGGGCTCTGCCGGCCAAGCCGATAAATCCTACAAAATCCTGCAGAACCCTTACCTGCTCCCGCCCAGGACGCTACTGCTGCCCATCGCCGGCGCTCTGGCAGCGGACCGTGCCCACTCCTGATTCTCTGCGGTGTCGGGGAGCGGAGTTGCGCGGTGGGGCCTGCCCGGGGCCTGGTCCGCCCGATCCTGCTGAGGGCTCCTGGGCTGTTCTCCGGGACTGGACGGTGGTCCGTGCGCCGGCTGCGGATTCTGCCGGAGAGTGCCCGCCTGCTTGCTCCGGTGAGTGTTCTCGCGGGTGGGGGCGGTTTGTGGCGGGGCTGGGGGCGCGCCCGTTGTACCGCCAGGCCTGGGCGCCATTTGCTGCCTCCCCACGATAGCGGCCCCGGCTCTCTTCCCCGGGCCTGGTGACGAGGGCGGTGCGCCCCCCGCGATTCCTCGCTGCATTCGCCCCCCCCCCTGCTCCCGGAGGGCTGCTGCTGGGCCCTGGACGCCGGTCCCGCGGCATACGCGGAGCTCTGCTGCCCCGAGCCGGGCGCCCTCTGCGTGGTGGGCTGGGCCCTGGTCTACGGCCTCTTCGGCGCACTGCCGCCAGGACATTATTGTGGAGAGTGACGCCCGGCCGTGACTCTAGCTCCGCACCCATCCGCCGTGCCTGAACGGGCGGTCTTGCCACACCTGCCCCTGGAACCCCTGGAGCCACTGGGGGAGTGGACATAGCGGCGCCGCACCGGCTGGGTCCCAAATTACAGCTTGCCGCCATTCAACGTTGCGGACCGGGTGGCCGCCATTCTGAGCCCGCAAGTCGTTCCTCTTCCTGGCACCTACTCTACTTGGCGACCTCCGGGTGGCGCCTCTACCCGGTCTGGCGCGGCCCCTCATCCTGGGACCCCCACCGGAGGCCTTCCACACTGACTGTGGGTACCGAGGGGGCGCTGCCTCACCTTGCCACTGGTACTCCGTTCTTCTGTCATCTTTATTCCTGTGCTGGTGGTCGAGTGGTCTGGGCGGCTGGCCCGCGACTATCGAGCCTGCTAATCACTCTGCCATCGTGTCCGCGATGTGGGCGCTGGTCACTCCTGAGCCTGGACATCACACCTGCCCCGCTGGTTCGTCGTAGTTTGGGCCTGACTGCCTCCCGTCGCACCTGGGTCTGATCCCCACTGCTTGATCGCCATGGGTCGCACGGATCCCAAGCAGCCCAGACTCACATTTGATCTACGGCGCCAGACGCGCCAGGAGGGTGGCGGAGTGGAGGGGAGGACCCTGCATCGCCACCCGACCCACCGCAATCTCGCGAAGACGACCTGAAAGCCATCATGCTGGATGTAAAATCCACAGTCACCAACATCGCGGCCCAGCTAGACCAGCTGTCAACTCGCCTGGACAATGTGAAGGCCCGAGTGGACACGCATGACGCTAGTCTGCTACAATTGGAAACAAGAGTGTCGGACGTGGAGGATGCGGCCACCCAGGATCGGCAGAAACTGCTACACATGGACAAACTCCTGGACGTAATTCGCAATAAGAATGAGGATTTGGAGGCGCGCTCCCGGAGGAGCAACCTCCGCATCACGGGTGTGCCAGAGTCCACCAACATATCCCGTATGGAGGATTTCGTGGAGCAGCTGGTCCGCGAGCTGTTCGGAGATGCCCTCTCGGCCACGTTCATCGTGGAGCGTGCCCACCATTCGCTTGGTCCTCGCCCGGGCCTGCCGGCACGTCCCATCATTGCTAAGATCTTGAATTTTAGGGACCGGGACGCCATCCTCAGGGCGGCCAGGGAGAGGGGCGAGATCCACCACCAGGGCAATTCACTCTCGTTTTATCCCGACTACACTCAGGCTGTCCAGGCGGCGCGTCGTGAGTTCCTGCCTGCCAAGAAACTCCTTCAGAAACACGACATCTCCTACTCTCTGGCATATCCAGCCAAGCTACGAATCCGTCAGGGCTCCAAGACTCTCACTTTCCCGGATCCTAGGGAGGCGTTGGTGTTCGCTAAAAAGCTGGACCGTCCGGAGCGCTCTTCTCCAGCGGGCTCCCGGGCCGCCGCCGAGGCCCAACTCAGTGACAATGACTGAACTACCTATTACCTAGATCTCTATGTTTGTGGGCGATGTTAATTGATCAGACTCTTGGCTGGCCCCGGGCACTGCGGGTCCTCTGTGCCGCCACTGACACTGATGTTCGAAGCTTGAGAATGGGCGGAGCACTTCTGTATTCTGGGTGTATTTCTTTCTGGTTGTCTGCTTGACCACGTAGGCTTGGCCACCCTGTCTTACTGGCAGGGGTGTACGCTGGGCGCTGCCATGCCCCACGGGATAATTCCCTTGTTGGCTGCTCACTGTTTCCTTCCTAGTTGCGGGTTCCTGGGGTGGGTACGGGTGGTATCTCAGCCTGATTGGGGGTTGGTGTGGGGTGTTCGAGGGGGTCTCCAGTAGGGAGGGTGGGGGGTTGGGAGGTGGGGGTGTGCTCGGGAATGTGGTTGTCTGCACTCTATATGTTATTGACTTGCCAGGAATTGGTTTCCAGATTGCGTTATGTGCGGCGGTCTGGGTTGGGTTGGGGGGGGGGGGGTATTCTCGTGGGTTTTGTTTATTATTTGATGGGGATCGTATTGTTGTTGTGTCCTCACTCCTTGTTTCTCATACGTAAGCATCATGCCACTGCTAGTCTTGTTCAAATTTCCACGACTGTTCACGACATCCTCTCTCTCCTTGATGGCACTGTTTTTCCTCCGCTTCTTGCTTTTAGCGCACTTGCTGAGCCCCCCAAGGTTGGGCCGTCTCGAATGGCTGGCTACTGGCTGGCTCCACTATCTGCCTCTGGCGAATGTCCTGTTCTCTTCCTGGTCGGGAATGGGTTGCCCCAGCGCTTACTCTGGCTCGCTCTGCTATCTGGCCCCCTGCTCTGCGCCCTAGCTTTATTCAGGTATAGCGTACCATAACTGACATCATATGTTGGACTTGGAATATCCGTGGTCTGAATGATCACCGCAAGGCCAGGCTCATTCACTCTCATTTACAGCATCACAGGGTCGACATCTGCCTATTGCAGGAAACCCATCTGCTGCCCGAGACTGCTACCAGACTCCAGTCGCGCTATTGGGGGGAGGTGCACTCTTCTTACTATTCCTCTTATTCTAGGGGAGTCTCCGTTCTGATACGCAGGGGGCTCCCCTGGCAGACTAATCAGGTATGCAAGGACCCGGACGGAGGGTATGTCATCTTGCACGGTTCTCTGATGTCCCAGCCGGTGACGATTGCTGCTGTATATGGCCCCAACTCGGACGACCCCGATTTTTTCACACAGATATGGCACCTCATTTCTTCCCTGGGCCCGGCGGCCCTCGTCTGGGGTGGGGATTTCAATATTACTCTCTCCGCGGCCCGGGACCGCTCTGGCTCTCACTCGTCGCACCCTCGTTCTACAGCTCTCCTTCAGTCCATACTTGCGGACAACTCGTTATATGACGCCTGGAGGCACATGTGGCCCGATGCCCGTGAGGGCACTTGTGTCACTGGAGCCCGGGGTTGCTGGTCGCGTATCGATCTATGGATTGCTTCACCGGATGTCCTCACTTGGCTCACTTCTGTTAAACATATGGCGCGCACGTTCTCCGACCACGCTCCCGTTCAGCTCCGTCTTCGGCCCCCTAACTCCCCACAGCGTTCATTCACATGGCGGCTTCCTCCGAATGCCCTCCGTGATTCTGTTTTTTGCGATGAGATCCAAACGGCGATTATAAACTACTTTGAGTTAAATGTCGGCTCGGTGGAATCCCCGTCCATCCTGTGGGAAGGCTTCAAAACAGTCATACGAGGCGTGTGCATCTCCAAACAGGCAGGTGTCCTCCGCTCTATTCGCGCGGTATTGGACAGGACCGAATCGGAGATTAAGGCCCTGGATGTAGACTACGCTGCACACCCCAGGCCAGAAACCCTTGCGCTACTGCGAGCTAAGCACTCTGAATTTGTTGCGGAGGCCGACAGGGAACTCTTTTCTGGGCAGGGAGGCCAGAGCCCGTCGCTTCGGAGAGGGTGATCGACCCGGCAAGACCCTGGCCAATCTTTTACGTCCCTCCCGGGCGGCGTCGTACATCGCAGCTCTTCGGGATGGCGGTCTTGCCAGAACCACCTCCCCTGCAGAAATCCAGGTCCGCTTTATGGACTACTACTCGCAACTTTACTCTGCGGGCTCCTCTCCTTCGCCCGAGGCCTTTGAACAGTATTTTGATACCCTTGCGCTGGTGTGGCTGGAGGACCACCATCGTGCATTTTTAGACGAGCCCTTCTCTAAGGAGGAGATACTAGCGGCTATAAACAGTCTTCCCGGCGATAAGGCCCCAGGACTGGACGGCCTTCCCGCCTCGTTCTACAAGGCTTTTGCCGCACATCTGGTGCCACACCTGGCCGCCATGTATAATGACTCCTTCGATACAGGCCTCTTTCCGTTGTCACTCCGCGAGGCAATGATAACGCTACTCCTTAAGCCGGACAAACCTGCTGACAGTAGGGACTCCTACCGCCCCCCTCTCTTTAATTAACATCGATAATAAGATTTTCGCTAAGTTATTGGCCTCCCGTCTTCTCCACCTCATGCCTCTTATTGCCCTCCCTGATCAGTCCGGTTTCATTCCGGGCCGTGCCACATCGCATAATCTTCGCACTATATTCTCGGTCCTTCATCAAATAAACCCTAACCTCCCCGCGGTAGCCGCGCTACTCGATGTCACTAAGGCATTCGATACGCTGGAGTGGCCCTTCCTCTTTTTTCTCTTACCGCGCTTAGGTTTCAGTAACGTTTTCATTCGTAAGATATCTCTTCTTTACACTCGCCCCTCTGCCCGCCTACGAAGTAATGGTCAGGTATCGGCACCCATACTGATTGAACGTGGCACTCGACAAGGTTGCCCGCTCTCCCCTATGCTCTTTGCGATTGCGATGGAGCCGCTTGCGGCCCGGCTTCGGCAACACCATACTCAGAAGGGTATAGACTTTGCGGCCCGCGCACTCTTGGTTTCCCTGTATGCCGACGACATCACGCTGTATGTCCGCCATCCCCAGGACAACCTCAGCCCCTTAGTCCGTGAAATTATTCGATTTGGTGGACTGTCTGGTATCCAGGTGAACTGGAGCAAGTCGGTGTTGTTCCCTCTTACCGATGCCACCACGCCGTTCACGCCGGACTTTCCTTTTGTCTGGGCCTCGGGTCCCACCCGGTATTTGGGAATATGGCTGAGCAGGAATTCGGACGACCTCTGGAGGGCCAACTTCGGGCGCGCGGTGGACTGGCTGGAATCTAAGATACCACATTGGAACCGACTCCCCCTGTCTTTGGCGGGCCGCATAGCTATTGCCAAGATGGTGGTCCTCCCGAAATTCCTTTATCTCTTCTTAAACATTACAATACCGCTTACTGCACACTTCTTTCGCAAACTCCGCTCTCTGATCATTTCTCTGGTCTGGGCGGGAAAACAGCCGCGGATTGCATATGACATCCTGACTCTCCCAATGTCATCGGGCGGTATGGGCGCTCCCAATTTCAAACTCTATGCCTTAAGTGCCCAGGCCAGTTTCCTACATTTCTGGATCCACCCCACCCCTTATCAGCCGCATGTGGCGGTTGAGGATGACCTGGCGGCTCCCTGGCCGCTGACTACCGCCCTGTTCGCCCCGAGGTGTCGCCCGGGTGCTGAGGTGAACACGGTGGAGACACTGCGTTGGGCCTGGCAGGGATTGCGCCGTCTTTCTAATGTACCGTCGTTATCGGCTAACGCTGTGCCTATTGTGCGACACCCTGCCTTCCCCCCTCTCCAACCCACGGGCATGGCCAAACATGCTGCCCGAATGAAGCTGACGATTCTGGCTGACCTTTACCCCGGTGACACTTTTTATTCCCCTCCAGCCTCATCGGGCCCAATGGACACACTGCTCTTTTACCAACTGCGGGCTATCTGCAAGACGCTGCACCCCACGTTTCCCCAACCCCCACCCTCAATGCCGGCTCTTGACTACATATACACATCCCCCACTCCTCGCAAATTGATAACAATTATACGCCATAACGCTGTCGACCACCTCCATCTCCACCGACCGGGCACGCATGGCATGGGGCGAAGAGCTGGGCATGGACATCGCACAAGCAGATTGGAGATATTGCTGTAATCAGACGAAGAGGCTTTCTCCCAACTATCGCCTTCGTCTCATCCATTTTAAATATTTGCATAGGCTGTATCGCACTTCGGTTCAGCTACATAGGCTGGGACTTACTCCTCACGATAGATGCATGCGGTGCTCCGCCCCTGCCGCGGATTTTACTCACCTTGCGTGGTTGTGCCCCAGGGTATCGGACTTCTGGCTAGCGGTGTGTGCCGCTATATCTGAGATCACGGCTGCGCTGGTTCGGCCTGACCCCCCGTTGTGCCTGCTGGGCTTTGTTAAATTCTGTCCGGATGCTTCACGCCGCCTGATCGCGATGCTGCTGGTCCTCGCCCGGCGCAGGGTGGCTATGTGTTGGGGCCGCAGACCGGCGCCTCAATTCTCCCACTGGCTTGAGGATGCTTCGAGATGTCAGACCTTACTATCTGAATTTTGGGACTTAATGCCTGCAAGATCCCGCCCAGTTGATATATGGGGTCCCCTGGTGTCGTACCTCCACTCCCGGCCACAGACGAGTCGGGCGGCCTCTCCCGCGCTCCCCACCGGCACTATGCCCGCGGCGGGCGGCGGTGCTGGACCGTGATTGCCCTATTCCCTAACCCCATCTTCCCCCCCCCCCCCGACTGGGATTGCTCCTCTCCCTGTTGCGCTATTCTTTGCAAAATGTTGTTCACAGTGCCATAATCGTGCAGTAAGAAATAACGAGTCTATCTGAATGTGATTGCCTTCTGATGTATAATTCAGTGAACAACGGGTCATGTATGATGCTCTAAATTCATCAAGTTTGTATCTTGTTTATGCAGAATTTGATAATAAAGGTTTTTGAAAAATAAAAAAAAATAAAAAAATATGTAGTAAAACATTAGGGTTTATTTCATAATTAAGCGAACCTGCGCTGCTAACCGAAACAGCAAGTACGAAATGGTTAGTGCTTAGATCTATAAATTATATTACCTGGATTGGTTTTGGCAGTATTTGCTTTATTTATGAAAGTAACAGACATAGTTATTAAATATTTAAGGAGTGTGCGGTAGAGGCTAATTTCAAGTTTGCAAAATAGAGCTACAGTAATTATCTTCAAGCATATGTAAAAGATGTGTGTAATTGGAAAAAAATATGAATGTACAGTTACATTTTATTTGGGGAAATACCGTCACCGAGTCAGTCGCTTTGCACAGAAAACAGAAACAGAAAATAAAATACAAATACAAATATCCTGGGGGGCGTGGCCTGGCGGTTTAACATGGTGGAAGCGCCTTAGCGACGCTCCCGCAGCCCGATTGTAATCCTTTATTAATCCTCATCATCCAGCCATATTGACCTAACCAGTGCATCGGCGGGGTTATGAGACACCCTGCAATTGTGGATTGAGGGCTCCGGTGGTCGCATTTTCGGCGCTTGACGGCCGTAGCGAGACCGTGTAGAGTGTGGCCTGTGTGCGGTGCGCTGGCCGTGTAGCAGGCGAGAAGGGCCGGTGCGCCGAGATACGCAGCAGGCGTGGAGGAGCAGCTGGGACAGCGGCGCCTAAGGAGGTAGGACTGCCCGGAGCAGCGGCTAGCGGTACCCGTTCTACATCCTGCTGGGGTCTCGGCGGCTAAGCCAGGCCGCGGTGTGTGAACTGGCGTGGGCCCCCGCTGCTCCCCGGGGCACATGATGCGGGACCTGATGGGATAATCCCCCCCCCTCTCTCCCTGGTGGGGGTTACTGACACACGGGGGGACAGATGGGCCTCCGGGACTAGGCGGAGGCTGCCGCGACATTCTGTGCCCGGCTGGGCGGGGTAGACGCCCTGAGACATGAAATCCGGCGGATTGTGGCCTGGGCCTTTGTGAGAACTTTGGCGGTCATTTCGGGCCGCAACGTACAAACTGGATGCCTTGGTGATTGCCGCGGTAGTCTATACCCGACTGGGAGGGAGAGACGCTGCGCGGTTGGGGTGCAAGCGGACCGAGGCCTGACTGGGGCCACTGACGAACCCTCGACGGCCATTTTGGGCCGTGGCGTGCCGGAGGCCTTGCTGATTTGGGGCGCGGTGTGGCCCGGAAGACGGCAATAGATTCCCCCCCCCCCCCGCGCGCGCGCGGACCACGCAAGGAGTGAGGCACCCGGTTACACTTTGGGGTCCGTCGCTGCATGACTGATGAGGGGCCCCCTCCCCCCCAACCCCCCAGGTTCGCTTGTGGGGGTGTCTGAAGGAGTGGGTGACCCGGGCGATGGCTGAGTGGACAGTGCCATGCTGATATCGGGGATATCATAATTATTGCCAAAAGCTGATTGGAGGCTGCTGATGACTGGACCCAGTCTCCTCCTATCCCGCTGGGTATTCCGTTGCGAACGAGAGATGGAGTGAGGCCCGGGTCGCTGTCCTGCTCCTACCAGGTTACTGGATCCCCCGGCTGGGAGCGGAGCCTAGCTGCTTGAATCTTCCTAGTGGCCCCATCGATATTGTGCGACTGCCCATTGGATCCGGGCGGGCCTGGGGCTGTGAATTAGAGCCCGCTAGGGGAGGTGGGGGCGCCCTGCTCATGGAAGCAGCTGGACCAGGTTCAGTGCGGTTTGTGGGCACGGTACCCTCCCTGGCCGCCCCCCATAGGAGACCGAGCGGGGAGAGTGCCGGGTGCCATCGACCTGTATCGAGATTATAACTCAAAGGCATATTTGGGCCCCGTCGCCAGACCACCACACTACATATACCAACACAATATGGCCAAAGACAAGCCGCCTGCAATGGCGTCCAAGCAGAGCACAATAGATACATTTACGGGAGCTGTAGCCCAGGGGTAGAGCCAGGGTGATCAAGACGCGGCCATGCCAAATAATGCAGCGCTGTTGGCGGCGATCACGCAGTCTCGGGAAACTCTTGAGGCCAAGATTGGGGCTGTCGGGTCAGACGTTATGCTCCTTAGACAAGATCTCAGAAATGCTGTGCAGCGTATTAGAGAGTTGGAATCCCGGATTTCAATAGTAGAAGACAAAATGAACGTTCTTCAGAAGAAAGTATCCACCCTAGAAACACTTACTAAAGGCCTGGCGACGCCGGTGGAGGACGCAGAGGGAAGCGCCCACATAAACAACCTCCGGTTTGTTGGGTTTCCCGAGGGCTGCGAGAGGGGCCGCCTAGAGGACTTCCTGGTTAAGTGGCTCATAGAATGGCTCCCGCCCGACACAGTTTCCCCCTGCTTCATAATCGAGCGCGCACATCGGGCGCTGATGCAGAAGCCGCCACTGGGTGCCCGCTCTCAGCCAATAATTGCGCGGCTTCTCAACTATAAGGACAGGGATACCCTATTGCAGCAGGCCAGATTGAAAGTGACTCTTACGTTTGCCTCACAACATATTATGATTTTTCCGGATCACACCAGGATGGTGCAACAGCGCAGGCAGTCATTCGTTGAGGCCAAGGCACGTCTCTGTGGCCTTAAGATCCAATATTCCCTGCTGTTCCCAGGTCGCTTGAGAGTGGTTTACCAGTCGCGGACACATTTCTTTGAGACACCAGAAGAGGTTTTCCGCTGGACCGATGAAACCGTAAAACCCAAGACTCACACTCCACCTAGATTTGACTCGGACTCCTCGTCCGGGGGCCATGGGCGAGGCTCCCCAGAGGTGGCTGATAAGCAGCGCCGCCGATCGCGCTCTTAGAAACGCTCCAAGACCCGCAGCAAGTCCAGTCGGCGGCTAGCAGATGATCAACCAGAACCTACAGCATCATAATCGATACCCCACCGAGACATACATGAAGACTGAACAATTCGGATGAAGATGATAAGTGGGCTACAATGTACATACCTTCCTCTGCCATAAGACACTAACATGTGTAGGGGACTATTAGTGGGGATCCATTGGCTACATGTTGCTACTACCCCCCGTTGGGGGTCGGTAGCACAGTGTGCTGCGATAGATACTTCAATGTTTATGAGGTATTGGGGTGGGGGGGGTTTGTGGGGGGATTAATGGGAAGTTTTTGAAATTCAGGTTTCTAGTTAGTGTAATTGCCAATCAATGCACACGTAGTCCCGGGCCGGCCAGGCATCTCAACTGCACACATTTCTTTGTGGGTTTCTATGCCAGACATGACACCTAGCCCGGTGACTTCCGGGAACTCTGGGTTGTTAGTTGGAACATCCGTGGCCTCCTAGAAAGAATTTAGCGGGGTGCTGTGCTGCGACAGGCTAAACGCTATAGCGCCGACATCCTACTCCTACAAGAGACCCACTTACTGGGCACCAGGACACCGTGCCTGGCACGATTTGGGTTTGTGCAGACCTTTCATTCTGGGTTCACGAGGGAGTCCTGGGGTGTAGCAATACTTATTCATCGTAGCGTTCCCTTTGTCCACACTAAGTCATGGCCCGACCCACAGGGTAGATTCATAGTAATTTCTGGAATATTATATTGGGAGCCTCTCGTCCTTGGCAGCGTATACGCTCCCCCCCCATTGGCATGGAACCTTGTGGAGGGCTTGACAACGCTCTGCACTGAGATCCCGCTGGGACTGGCGGTAGTGAGAGGTGACTGGAACGTCATGCTATGCCAGACAAGGGACAGATGGCGCGGTGTGGGGCGACCGCCTGTGGCCCGAGAATCCAAACTGATGCTCATAATCCATCGGATGGGCAGATTCCTGGAGGGCGCTGCACCCCACAGAACACGAGTACACATACTTCTCTGGCATACAGGAGTCCTTCTCTCGCATAGATTATCTCTTTAGATCAGAAATCCACATCCATAGATTAAAGTCCGCCGAGATTCTGCCCAGGGGTCTCTCGGACCACTCACCAGTATCTTTGCTGCTGTCTTTAGGCCCAAGGCGCTCTCCATTTCGCTGGCGGCTCTCGCCTTGGCTCCTGCAAGACAAGCAATATTGGCTGCACATCCACGCATCCATTACAGAATACTATTCACACAACGCCGGCACAGTTGCATCCCCTTTAACACTATGGGAGGCTATGAAACCCACGCTTAGCCTCCCATAGTGTTATAGGGGATTTGCTTTTTGCGCTGCAAGACGTAGACAGCGTCGGGAGAAGCTAATACAGGCCGAGGCCCGACTGGTCGATCTGGAGCAAAGAAGTAGAGGGGAGGAGGGGACGCTGCGCGCAGACAGCTGCTTAATGCCCAAAAAACATATGCCAACCAGCTGCTGGATGAAGCCAGACTCTACTGGCTCGCAACGCGTAGCCAGATATATCAGTGGGGCGACACATCGAGCGCTCTGTTGCACCGCTTATGTCAACGGTCGATGCGCCCCCGGGTCCTCCCGACTATACGGGGCCCGGATGGGGAGATTCTCACAGACCCATCACAAATAGCGGCAAGTTTCGCCACTTACTTTACAGCTCTATATGCCCCCCGGGAAACCCTGCCAGCAGATATCATTCGTAAGTTCATCGATGATCTCCCCCCACGGACTCTGACACGACACGAAAGGTCATCAACGCCCCACTGTCGATCAAGGATTTACAAACAGCATTAATAGACATGCGCTCGGGCAAAGCGCCCGGTCCAAATGGCTGTCCATGCGAATTCCTTAAACACAGTCAGTCCCAGCTGATGGAACCGTATCTTGCGGCTCTTAACGCCGCGGTAGAGGACGGCGGCCTTCCGCGAGACTGGAGACATGTGGAAATAGTTGTTTTCCTCAAACCAGGTCGACCGCCGGAACATCATTCGTCATATCGACCGATCGCTCTCCTCAATGTGGAGGCTAAGCTCTTGGCTAAGGTGATCGCAAACCGCTTGGTTCCGCATATTACAGATCTTATACATCCCGACCAGGCGGGCTGTATATTGTTTGTTGTTAAGAGTTATATTCAAATATGTTTATTATATGAACACAGATATGATGCCATCGAAAATGTTGAGATCATTAACACTGTCAATTACTGTATATTATTGGTGCTCCTTGCGACACCAAACCTGTGCCGGCTGTGAACAATAAAATTATGTTGTGAAACAAAAAAAATACAAATATTCTATTACACTTGTGGAAATGAGCTGTGTGAAATCGTAGCTGTTTTCCCAACAAAAGCAGACTGTAGACCAGTGTGGGATTTCACAAGGAAGTGTAAATAATTACAGCATGTGGTTGTGAGTACGTAATGTGTAGGTTTTGGCTGCTGATGTCTGCTTAACAAAAGATGGTGACCCTGATAACCATGAAAGTGCTTCTGAGGAGCCAGCCAAACTAATTGTTTGAGTGCATGTATCTGTTGTGCCTGCAACAGCAGTGTGAGAAGCTGTGAAGTATGCCCATTGTGGTAACAGAAAAATTTTGCGTAAACCAAAAACCATTAAAGTTATGCAAATACGTTTAGAAAAGTTGGCATCTGTTGTGACTTGCACAGTAATTAAAACATTTGGTAAATCCTGGAGCTGAAAAGCAAAGAATGTGTAATGATGCACTTTAACGCTGTGGCAAATTTAAATGTAAAATAAACACAAAGCAAAAGCATTAAGGTTATGGAAATATGTTTAGAGAAGTTATAAGCGTGACCGTGCAGTTACATACTTAAAAGGCACAAATTCTTCGTAAACAAAAACATTTTGGTAATGATAATGCGGTCTGAGAACTTGGTATTTATTACGTGTGGCAGTGCAGTAAAAGCTAGACTTTGAAGAAATACAAAAGAAAATGTTTTGCCGTAGGAAAACAGAGATAGTGTGTCATGCTGCCAAATAGAAAGTGTGTTATGCTGCATTTAAACCCCATGGCCAATTAAAAGTTTACACAACAGAATGCATTATAGTATGGGAACCTACAGCGTAAGGACAGATGTAAGAGGGGCTGTCCTCATGGGAGGTAACAGAAGAGACTGGGGTTCTAAACAGGAAGAAGGAGGGACTACTAACAAAATAAACTAATGAAATGAAAATAACTCATAAAGACACAGCAAGGAGCTAATAAAATGTATGGATGGAACATAGGCGGAGCTTAATGCCCATATTCTGAATACAAAAGACACACAGATGATGGACGGAATGCAGAGCAAATCAAACATTCAATAGTCAATAGATCTGGGTTAAATCCATTGTTCTTTTGCTCACCATGCCACCCCATATGGCTGGGTCTGAACTGAGGTGGCGAAGTGAGGTAAAGAACAATGATGGATTCAACCGAGATCTGTGACTGAGGGTGAGTGCCTGAAAAGTTTCAAGACTCCATCCATCATCTACTTCTGTTTGCTATGTTCGCCCATATTCTGAATATAGCATGTCTCAAAGAGACAGCGCAAGGGCTGCTTACGCGAGACCTAAAAAACTGAACATAGACGGGTGGAGGTCAGATCAGATTGGGTCCTACCTCATAGACACTCAGATAGAGACCACATAAGAAGCGGCCTTGGGAGGACACGACACAGGAATGGTTAAAATGTGATGCTGGGCATGTGTGACAAAGAGTTACATTGTTCAAACAAACATGTGAATCATTTGGTTGAACAAGGGAACACAGAAAAAAGTTTTATTATTTTATTGATGGGAAAATTCAATAACAATAAGAAAAAATGTTTTTGAAGAGATCCAAGATGGTGGACTATCCCACCATCGCAGACAATGATTAGGGCATTTTTAGGATAGGTCTGTCTGGCAAGTACCCAAGAGTACTCACATACAGCTTTAGCATTACTTATGGTAAAATGACATATCAATTCGTTGGGGAAGCGGACCTGCTGTTAACTAGTGGATTAAAGATCTGATATACTGCAATGATAACTCAGACTTGTACTCAGAGTCTACTGCCACCAACAGTGTAACCCAAAGATATCTGGGCCCTGCTACAGTCTTACCTGGTAAGTCATCAATCAGGTACACTACATAGCAAGACACAAAGTGATAGCAGAGGAGCAACTACCACACAAGGAGAGGGATGAACTGGCAGAGATGGCGGCTGAAGGTGGGGTTGACTGTAATGCATGATGACCTGCAGATGCGAAAACATCTAAACTAACAGTCAGATGAATGCTGAACTAGGACAATTTGGATGTCCATAATGTACTATGACATGAACTTAAAAATATAACAAATGCAGGAGGTGCGCCCTAAAGATTGGTTTCAAGGTCATGGATTATTGCATGCAATGCAATATTTTATAAAAATTATACGCTGTTCAAAATTTGCGAACTTGGGTCAAATCGAAAAAAAACATGGTCATAGGCCATCTAGTGAGAAGGTTACAGGAATCTGACGGGGCAGAACTGCGAAAAGAAGGACTTTCAGTGTCTATGTGCCAAGAAGAGGAATGAACCAGCATGACCGCCACCTAGCCAAAGACTAATGTGCACTGATCCCTGCACCAGTGGTGCTGAAGATATTTCAGACCCAGAGACACAAATTATTTTATAGTGGAACACGAGATGTGCATTATTAACAAGTATGCACCGAACATTGAAGAACAGGATTTTTTACATGTAAAAAAAAAAAAAGACATGCGACACCTGCCTGAGTAGCATGGGCCGGAGACTTAATTGCACACCCAACTATGCAGTATAGAGAGGCTCACCTAATACACTTCCATACACACGATTTATACAAGATCAAACTACATGTATATAAATGGTGTAAGATTCTTTAGACTTGGTGAATGCATTATCCTGAAGGGTATTTTCTGATCACTTGCCAGAAAGAGGTGAAAACGTATCTTCCCAAGAGACCCTACATGGTGCTTTAGAGGTGAGGCTCTTCAGGATGCAGGGTTCATAAATGACACCAACCATATGTTTTGTAATCACCTCTATGATTGGCAACACCGGCTTCTCTTATGCGCTAAAGTGGGAGGGCATCAAATTAGTGTGAGGTGAATTTGAGAAATCTAGTAGAAGAAAGTGGATACATGCTATTATAAAGCAACATAAAATGTGGAGACAATATTAAGAAACTGAAGAGTGAGACCCTACTAAACCTGAAATGTGAGTGAAGCTTTTGAAAGAGCATAAAACACTTTCTAGAGAACCTTGCTACATTTAAATTTAGGGAAAATGCATGCAAGACATACAGAGGAGGAGATATTGCTGGTAAGCTGCAAACTTAGTTGTGGAGCCTAAACGGTCAAATAACTATAGCTGTAGGATAGGTTGATTTTGCATAGCCAGTAAGGAATAAATGGGACTTTTCGTGCCTTCTTTAAAATGTTACAATTGCAGCCTCCATGCACTATGTGATGTCCAATAAGACAGACATACCACAGAAGTCACTACTCAAACTATATAGGAAACAGAGGGAAGAAAAGCAGGAAGAGAGAAGTAACTAGTGTTGTCATATCACTTCAAGAGTACAGGAGGATTATACACTGCACTTCCTCCCACAAAATAATAAGAAGCACAAAAGGTAGGGTGAATCCGTCTCCAAAATAGGATACTACAGTTCCTAGTCCCCAGGTTCTCAACCCAAGCCCCAAGTGAGTCAAAAAAAAGTATTTGGATGAGGCGGTCTCACCTATATAATGTGGCATGCTACATCATTGACCACCTCATCCCACACTGGTGAGATGGTACTACCAGTATGGGCTCGACACCAGATGGTGGGAGAGTTCTTAAGATATATAATAGATATCGAGGCAATATTGGGATCCAGCTATTAGACTTCAAATACTTTAAGGTATACCACAAGGATATCCCTTATTAGGTGGTACCTTAGGTATGATTAAAAAGGTAAACTTATCACCCCTTTGCTCTGATATTTACCTGGGAGGGCAAACACTGGGTTCTCCACTCATTACGAGATGCGAAACAACTCTTGCACCTTCCGATGGCATCCCGGGACAATAGCCCATCTCCTCCCTCAGCCTCGTCCCGTGAAGCTATACACCCTGAATGGTCCACGGTACCCCCAGCCAAACACAGAACACCCGACAAGGAACAATTCTCCTCCCGAGCTAAACAAGATATCATCCAGCATCTCTGCTCCATGGGCGAAGCGCATTCCCCAGCCCGATCTCCAGTGGCTTCTGAGTGACTGTTGCGCTATTCACTTCTGGGCTGGGACCAGACACACTCTTCCCCCCTGACATTGCTGTGCTCCAACTACAGGCAATGCACCACCCCGGACCACACACACTTGACAGAGCCAACCTGATGACATGTATACCTTGGGACTACTGGCCCCAACCCGGAATACCCTTCTCTCAACAATCTCCTCACAGCTGGTAACCTCAACTCTACAGTACACCACTGCCAGGATCCCCAGCCATAAACTTTAGCCTCGCAGAGGGAGGACTCCTCATTCTATGACCACCGGCTGCGGAGGCCAGAGACTGAAAGGATCCGAGGAACCTTCTTTCATTCACACCCCTACTCAATTCACCCCCTTGGAGAGTGACTTCTCCAGAATGGCCCCCGCCACGACTCATGGGCCATGCCAGGACTTGAACAGAATTTTCTGGTCCGGTTGGCCTTTGAATGTTCACATTACCCCGTCCCAACCTCCCCCTCCCTGTGCCCTATCCCTTGGGTACCCTGGGCTCGAGATGGGGGCGCACTGGATCTCTCCTGACATTCACTCGCAACTAGGGGAGACCTCTCCCATACTATGCACTCTGACATGGAACTCCTATATCTCCCCTCCACACCCCTCCACCGTTCTACTAGGAGCACCCCTTCAAACCACCACCCCTCCCTGCCGAGCCATGAGGGCCTGGGCACTCTTACACCCGGGATGGCCACCACTCTACAATTGCTACATCACAGCAGCCGACCCGCTTGCTTGGCACAATGGTTGACGCACCGTGCATCAAATTTCTCTCCCTCAATGTGAGGGGCCTCAATGCCCCCAATAAGCGACGCCAGATCTGGCGATACCTACTTATACATGACCCGGTCATCATTTTCCTGCAAGAAACCTGCCTACTACACTCTGACATACACTGTATGGCCCACTGAAAAAACCCGAACGAATATTGGGCGCCCTCCCCAACTAAGATGGCTGGGGTTGCAATGGTGTGTAAAGCACGGTTCAGCACAAAAGGGGCACGGACAATGTGGGACAGGGAAAGCCCCTTCATTAAAATCAGGATCCAACACGATGCTCAACCCCTCATTCTCCTCAACGTCTACGCGCCTAACCAATCGCAGGACACATATCTTAGAACCCTGTTGAAAGAACAGGTGTCGCAGGAGGGGGACCGCTTGATCATGGGAGGGGACTTTAATTTGGTTTGAGACCCTGAACTAGACTGCAGCGCTACCTCCTTCCAGGGCACTGAGGGGATGTCCGCGGCATTGAAGAGGGATCTTACAGACCTAGGCCTCACAGATGCCTGGTGCTACAAATTCCCAGATACTCAGGACTATCCCTTCTTCTCACACGTCCACCGCTCATACTCGCACATCGACTACTTCTTTCTCTCACACACGTCATTGCAGGCCCTGGAATCGGCCCTCATCTCCGACATTTCCATTTCAGACCATGCTCATCTGGAGATGGTGCTGCAATGCCAAAACGCTACACCACGCCCCCTCCCTCGCTGGCGGCTCCACCCCACATCCTGTGGGACCCGGTTAATGTTGACGAGATATGGCGGCAGATCTCAGCATACTTCGAACCAAACGCTCTACCTGAGACCTCAGACTTCACCCTGTGGGACACCTTCAAAGCGACCATCCTGGGTGTTATAACATCCATTATAATTGCCCACACTTGAGAAACCCGGTTAATAGAAAGCGGTCTGAGCAGAGACATCAAGGCTTTAGAAAAGCTTGATCATTCAAAGCCCTCTGGACAGCATAAGAAGCAACTGAATTTGCTTTGCGGCCAACTGCAAGTCCACCAGACGAGCAAGGCAGAAGGGTCATTGCAGGCACTAAAGCAGAGATATTAAAAAGGGGGGAGACCAGGTGGGATCAATCCTGGCCCACCGACTACGCCGTCAAGCAGCACAAGCCCACATACCAAAGATTAAATCTATAGACTGCACGTGGGTGACCTCAGAGCATGACCAGCAACGTCAATTCCACTCATTCTTCCCACACTCTACGGGGAGGAAACACCCTCCCCTCCCCCCACCCCAACATGAAGATCTTGAATCTTTCTTAACTGCCTGTCCGTGGACTCCCCTCAGCACTCACCATACACAATTGTTAGAGGCTCCAATCACTCTAGACGAACTGAAGCGGGCACTCAAAGGTCTACCGGTGGGCAAGACCCCTGGCCCGAACTTACTTTCGGTCTCATTCTATCGCATCTTCCTGCCTCAACTACAAGAACACCTCTTACGCTTCTTCAACTCATTCTCTGATACCACAGGCCTCACCCTCACCATGTCTATGACGGAAATAGTTGTTATTCCTAAAGCAGGAAAAGACCCTAACCTGTGTTCATCATACCGTCCTACCGCCCTGCTCAATACCGATGCCAAAATTTACACGAAAATCTTGGCAAATCGTCTGGAGCCATATTAACCCGGCCTGATCGATCCGGACAAGGCTGGATTTATACGCCAGGGCGTAGACCACATACGCCGAGAAGCCCATCTCATTGAGAAGGTCCACAGCCGGGACATCCCGGCATGCTTGCTCTCTCTAGACGAAGAAAAAGCCTTTGACCTAGTCAATTGGGTTCTTCTACGTGCAGTCCTCCAGAAAATCAGCCTGGGTCCAACCATGATATCCTGGATTATGGCATCTTACGCTGCCCTTTTCGCGCGAATTCGAGTTAACGGCCAACTCTCCCCACCCATACACATACAGAGGGGCACCAGACAAGGCAGCCCGATTTCTCCGCTACTTTTCACCCTGGCGGTGGAACCACTAGCGATAACCATACACCAAACTTCGTTGTATTGTTGTGAGTAAAAATGAATCATATAAAAGATGGATTTATGTAAATTGCGATGGTCATCTCGCGTGGAATAAGACGTATCATTTGGACACTGATGAATACTGAGATATTATAACATAGAAGTACCTCCGCATATGTATGTACCATCAAACGACAATGACATTTGTGTATCATTTGTTTGTGATAAAATCAATAAAATTGTGTTTCCAAAAAAAAAAAAAACATACACCAAACTACAGATATTGAGGGCATCCCCTTAAGCGGCTAAGAACACAAGGTTGCCTTATTTGAAGATGACCTTTTACTTACACTGACCACCCCTATACCACAAGCGGATATACTACGCCTACAAAGCGACATGACTTCCCTTACCTGGGGAAAGAAGCGCCCGAGATTCTCTAACAAAAGTTTCTGCAGACACCCTCTGGGACCTGGCATGGCTCTCAAGGCACGAACGACCCCAGAGCGCCTACATAGCCACCCCCACTAAAACAGTCCTCAACATCTGGGATAAGATTGCATCCCTAGGGGCCTCACCTCCTTCCCTTCCCCTAACACTCCGGTGGCCCGCAACTCTTAGCCTGGGGCGAGGGCGAGTGCTGCACAATCCAAGACCTCTTCGAAGGGGAAGTCTTCAAAACTTTCGACCAATGCAAGAGAGACTTTCACCTACCAGACATGTCTTGATTGCAATACTACCAGCTTCTGCACTGGCTACTCGCACAACTGAACACGCAGGGGGCAACTCAGCCACTTACTCCCTTTGAAACACTGGTACGCTCTTTTGATGGCTCGCAGGGCCCGATATCTCGCACCTTCCAAGTGTTACAACACTCTACCCCTATCCAACCTCACACTTACCAAATACAATGGCAGGCAGACTCAACGGAGGAAATCTCCGTGAAACAATGGGAACAATTACGGTGCGGCATCCTTAGGATCATGTCCAGCTGGTACTACACCCCGACGTGATTGGAGAAAA
Source organism: Calotriton arnoldi (assembly GCA_963921515.1). NCBI lineage: Eukaryota > Metazoa > Chordata > Amphibia > Caudata > Salamandridae > Calotriton > Calotriton arnoldi. The sequence continues at coordinate 2,893,868 of CAWUFW010000074.1, read as the reverse complement.
TGTTTCCCTCCGCTTCCCCCCTCTGCTGGCGCTGCCAATCGGCGACTGGCAACTTTATTCACATCTGGTGGTCCTGTCCACTTTTCATCCTTTTTTGGAAGCAAAGCAAGTCCTGAGCCATATTAGAGACGCCATAGGCTTCCCCATACCGCACTCACACACTGTGGCCATCCTGGGTGACCGGCCCCAGTCGTATGCGGCTATGACACACGACACACTCGGATTGGCATCTTATTGCACACATGCTCGGAGCAGCCAAAAAGTCCTCGCACTTCACTGGAAAAAGCCCTATGCCCCACCTATCACTGCGTGGTTCACACGCCTCTGGTACGTCAAGGCGATGGAACTTTTAACATGCCGGGTCACACACGCAGAAGCTAAATTCACATGCATTTGGCAGCCACTGATTGACCACTTCTCGAAATAGGAGCATTTTTTGTCCCAGTTCCCCCCCCCCTACCCCCAGTCCATGCCCTCAGACTCTTCGAGGACGCTCCCCTACCCCAGGAAGCAGACACTCCTGTGCGAGATGCATAACCTCAAAACAAGAGTCAACAGACACCCTCCCCTTGTCCTCTCTGCAAAGATTTTGATGGGTTAACCCTGGGACGCTTCCTTCCCACCCCCCATTCTCCACCCTTGCCTTGTTACTCATCTCTTCCTTCACCTCTCCCCCGTATATCCCTCTGTCTATCCCTTTTCCTGACTCCCCAAGCTTTTCTCTCACAATCATTACCACCCCCATCCACACAACTACATCGCATTGACTCAGCCAACAACACTAGTCCGGCTCTCCCCCGTCCTGTTCTTATGTTAGTGTTCACCCCCATGACCAGGGGAATGTTCCTATCCCCTCCCATTGCCATAACCACCACTTATCGGGCCGGCAGGAATCTCGCTCATAGCTCTTCCACTGTTTATTAAGTGATGTACGATGTCATCAACCTCTGTTATTATTCTTTCATATTCATATTCCAGAACTTGTCTGATGCATGTTCAGCACTGTGGTATGTGTTTATGCTCTTGAATAAAAAGATTTGACATAAAAAGGTAAACAACCTTATTGAATGTTTTGGGGTACCATGGCCCGACATCCGTTCAAGGGAGCAGACCGGTTTCTGCCGCTCACAGTCCTATATTGGACAGGGGCATTCACCAGGGATATCAGCGGATCCACAGTAGAGTTGTATTAGTGTTTTTCCTTTCTTGTTATTTTTATTAATAAGGAAAGAAAGGCATTTCCTACCTTTCCCTGTATCAGCTAACGACCCTCTTTAGGGTTGTATATTACTTCATAGTCTTGTGGGGTGGACTGTTCCTGTATTCACACATTCATTAAGTTAATAAGCCTGCATTTAGTATCCAAGGTTCCCTCCAATTCAGTCAACCTCTGAACCTTAGGTACTAAATGCGGGCTTGTTACCAAATAAAGGATATCCTTGCGGTATACCTTAAGATATTTTAAATCTAATAGCAGGACCCCAGTTTTACGCAGATTCCTAACTGTAGTCACCTATTTTGAAGACAGATTCACCATAAATTTTGTGCTTCTTATTAGAAGTAACTAGCGGCAATTGTAAACTTGACCACTAGCAAACCACAAGGGAAACCAACATCTAATGGAGTTCAATCAGGCATATGGAGCACAGCTAGCAGTATATTCTGGAAGAGATGACAAACGGAGATACTGCTATCAATGTGAGAAATGATGATAGTTCTATTGCCAAACCCAAAGAAATAGAACCAGATGGCAAAACATACAGCCCACTTTCCATCGTAAATATTTATGTTAAGATATTAAGTAAATTGATGGCCACTACACCACATAAAGTAACCATTGGCCTAGTATTTCCATTTAGGGGCCGATAACGATGTCCTCTGGAAACTTTTCCGACTGAATCGGGTTCGGAATCGTTTCCGACTGAATGGGGATTCTGTGAGTCTGACCGAACCATTAAGATGCTTCCAGACATCGTTCGGTAGGACTCGCATTGACTTCAATGGGAGCCTGTGTTCCGAACGAGAACACAGGCTCCCATTGACAAAAGGGGTGGTTGGGGTAAACTTTGCAACCTGTGGCAGGCGCCCCATGGTGCCTGCCACACTGTGCATGCATGGGAAGGGGGGGGGACCCATGGGTACCCCCACAGGTCCGATTCGGAGTGCCCCGGGTGAAGGGGGGCCTGCTACGGGCCCCCAAAGTCAGATAGATTCTGACAGCCAATCAGTGTCGGCACAACCAATAGGGAAAGGCTGTCCGAATCAGACCTCCTAATCGCTCGGCTGGAAACACGGTCCGTAGACCGCTACGATTCAGCTCCAACTGACTTGGTTACTCAAAATGACTTTCGGAACCGAGTCGGACAGTTCGAACACTTTCCAGCCATCATAATCAGTCGTTGAGAAAAGTGTCTGAGTTGGTCGGAAAGGCAGGTTCCGAATCGGATTCGGACAAATCGAATGCCGTTCGGAGCCTTTCCGAATGACATCATAATAGACCCCCCAAGTATGAAGCTGCACTGGTCTCCATGTAAAAGTATAAACCGAGGACAAATAATGCATGCAATTGTGAAAACTGAATGAAGAATAGAGGACTTGACTTAAGAGACAAAAAAAGTATCTCACATTGTTAGCTGGCTGTTTGTGTTCAGTGTACTGCATCAGATGAACTTCTGACCAATATTTATACGGTGTGTTAAACGGTTCAAAATTTGTCCTTTGGCGAGGACTAAATCTGAGTCAGCAGTTTCAGATGGCAGACAAGGACAGTAGACTGAGTTCCCTCAAGTGCCGCAATCACAAATTGCAAATACTATTTACTGTGATAAATCAGGTGGGGGAAAATACAAATTGCTATACTAAGCAAAACACAAATTGAAGGAATGCTTCTGAAAGAGGCAGAAAGAAATGCAGCACAGATTTCCCTTTCTTTAAAGAGCTACTAGACTGGGACAGGGCTCATCTCCATGCACACTTTAAGTTAATACAATTCAACAAATTGCCTCACAAAAATGTAACTCTAGAGCAAGCTCTCTTGCAGAAAAAGAACAGTTTGACCTTCTTCCAACTAATATAAATATGCCTGTGTTCAGAATATCGAGGAGGTTTTGGAGAGGGTCTCCCAAGTGACAGGGCACATCCAATCTTTTAACTAAAGGACGTTTGGGGTTTCGTATGTAATTCCAGCAAAGGAAAAGTTAAACCTACATTTGCTGCATTACTATTGGTAAAACAGTGCATTTCTATGACCTTAGAGGCACTGCAGGCTCTGGGTCCTTTTACGAAACCAAGGTGAAAGATACGCAACAGTGGTCCAAAACAAAGGAAACGTAAGCAGAGTAACGAAAATGACAAATTAGTTTAAGACTTATCAGAATAGAGGAAGTATATAAAAGCACTGCAGTTGCCACCAGTTAGTAAACTGCCCTAACATGTGAGCTAAGGAAGTCGAAGTATAATATACACTAATGAGACAAACTCGCATTGACTTCAATGGGAGCCTGTGTTCCGAACGAGAACACAGGCTCCCATTGACAAAAGGGGTGGGTGGGGTAAACCTTGCAACCTGTGGCAGGCGCCCCATGGTGCCTGCCACACTGTGCATGCATGGGAAGGGGGGGACCCATGGATACCCCCACGGGTCCGATTCGGAGTGCCCCGGGTGAAGGGGGGCCTGCTACGGGCCCCCAAAGTCAGATTCTGACAGCCAATCAGTGTCGGCACAACCAATAGGGAAAGGCTGTCCGAATCAGACATCCTAATCGCTCAGCTGGAAACACGGTCCGTAGACCGCTACGATTCAGCTCCAAATGACTTGGTTACTCAAAATGACTTTCGGAACCAAGTCGGTTCCGAAACTCACATTTTATTAAAATGACAAGCTCTCTGATGACAAATAATGTCTTGTGACTATGTGCTCAGACATAAGTATTGTCTTATCATGACACCTCTTTCTTTTTCTTGCACTTAGGTCTACCCCATGAAAATCTAATTCAAGGAAAATAAAGTGTCATGTCATTTAGGCTAGTCCTGTCATGTATACCCCTTTTTACATAAATTTGTCCCATCCACACGACAAGAACAGTTCTGAACAGGTGACCTTTTACCTAGTAGCTTGCTCCTGTCTCCTTGACACCAGGCTCTCGGTATTGTATCATAATCCCGGTACCTGACGTACATAAACATGTCCTCAGGCACGGTATAATTATTCTGTATAAGGTCACCACTTTTTTCATCCTTCGCCAACAGCCAGCTGTGCATGATCGCATTTGTTTGGAAAAACATTTATGATTGTTTTCAAAACAGTTGTGACTGTTTTCAAAACATATCGATTCTAGAAGAAACCCTGGAGTGGCCACTCTAGTATATAAGACCCTTATTCCCCCTGCAAATTAGAGGAGAATACCTTCCAAGCTGACACAGGGTCCTGCATGCTGAATCTTCAACACGCAGCGGTCTGACATCCCTTGCGGGGTGCCATCCTCTTAGCAGAGATGGGCTCCTTCATTCTCAGCCATCAGGTGAGGGGGCTGGTTCTTCCCCAGGGGTTTCTTGGCTACACATAGCTACACGCATATACATGCTACATATACAGATCTAGGCTAGGTACATTTAGGCAAATTACTTAGGCGCGCATTTTAGGAATATGCAAGTGCTACTGTTTTTATCCGAACTGCTTATGTTCATCTTAATAGCACTATGGTAGAAATGTATCTATTTACTATATTGGTACTAGCAATCTCTTTTGTATACTTCTGTCTCCTGATTGTCACAGCAAATATGTTTTACACAAGACTGACGCTTGAGAAATAAATACTTATTGAAAACGTCCTAATCGCCATCTTGTGTATTTCCCGAGAATAAGCAAGCACAAGTGACTGAGCGAAAAGTACTGTAGTGTTTTCCAAAATCCCTGATGAATCAGCGTAGTCATGTTCAGTGGTTGCCAGAAACTACCTACACCACTGTAAGATACAGGGGGGTGGTAGTGGACTGTAGAGCTAGCTGGTCTAACGCCAGACATATCCTGTGGGGGTGTCCGGAAGCGGTTTGGACACCAAGCCCTCAGTTTAGGTTATCCAAAACGCGCAGGTCCTTGGGATTCCTAGGAAGTACACGACATGGCGCAGCCAACGTTGGTTTGGTTCTTACATTAACAGTTAAAATCTGAGTAGTTCAGTCATGCTTTCTCAGAAAGCCCTACTCACACCTTTTCAGAGACGTCTGAAGTGGGAAGTGAGAGCCGCCTCAGCTGAGCAGATATACTCCGTGTATTGGCGGAAGGTTTAGCAAGCTTATAAGGATAAAAGGTTCCCAAATTGTGCAAAGCACCTAATTTCTAAAAACATTTATTTTTCTCCTTTTCAGAATGACTGAGTCCACAAGTAGTGGTTCAGGTACGGGGGAAGAAGAATTTGCCAACGCTCTCAACATTACAGAGAACTGTATAAATACAGTAACTATTAAGTTGATAGAACACGGCGTACCCGCAACAGGTGACTGTGTTACCTTCGTGATGAGGCACACGAGGTGTTCGGATCAGAGGTATTCTATTCTTGGGTTCAGTTCCCACCTGCAGATCCACAGACTAATTTGTTCCACACATAATTGTCGTTGAAACACCAAATGAATACATTCCATACGAAGACAATGGAGTCCCGTTAACTTACCGGCAACACAGAAACTGGTTTAAAGGTGCCCTCCCACACACGTCTGTCGTGAGGCTCGGTCCGCACAGCATAGAAGGAGCGACCTAGCCGGTCTTAGCGACATACACTCCACATCCCGATATAGATACACTACCAGTGGATAAAGTCTGTACTATATACAAAGACATCGTCATGCTATACAGACACATTGCCCAGTTTGTCATGCGAACATTGACAGTTCAACCTGTAAGAAATGCTCCAGCTGGTCCACATCAGATCACACCTACAATTAACCCACAGACACTGAAATCAGTATTAGGGACAATTCCTTCCAAACGGGAGCAAATTCCATTCTGGATTGCACAAAAAAAGCAGTATTTCCCCATATGGTTCAGCAGGAAAAACACAGAATGCTAACCATTTGCTTGCCAATGGGGATGGTTCCCTCGATCGAGGACTGTACCACTTGGGGAACAAACTTTGCTGCTGTATACATTAGGATACACGGTACCCCTTACATAGCAGTCGTTCCAGAGGTATTGAAACAAATACAAAATGAGTACGGGGCAGGACCTGCCCTGGACTTGGGGATGAAACTGATGGGTAATTTTGTCCAAGTCTCTGTAATCATGCTGAGCAACATAAAGGGGGAGGCAGTGGCCATACACAGCCGCCTAAGGGAAATGGCTCCTATGAATAAGAAGCGAGAATTACCAAAAATTATTGAAGAAACCTATGCTGCATTAGGTAGAGATAATCTGGGAACCAAAGCAGGGAAACCACAAAAAAAGGGTAGTCCCGACAAGGACAACTCGAAGCAAGCACCTTCTTCTAAAAAGAAGTTGGATAACAAACAATCCAAAAATAACAACACAGAAAAGAATTCACGATCAAGGGGTGGGTCTTCCCAACAGGAGTCCTCTGAAAAGAGGTACAACCTTAGCAATAGTGATAACATTAGGAAACCTGATAGGTATAAGGACACTGATACACGTTCCTTTCGTTCCTTTCAGGGTTCATCAAAAAACTCGAAGAGGGACAGGCGATCCGAACAAAAGCAAGAAGATCGACCAGAGACAAAAAGGGAAACACATCGAAATTCAGATTATATTATCAAATAGGAAGAGCAACCTAAAGCAAAACCTCAATTCAAAAAGAAGAAAGTAGCTGGCTTAAAAATTAGACATGCCCAGGTTACTGAGGACTCCGCTTTTGAACGGGGAATGGGCTCTGACAATGCTAAACAGCACGGTAGAAGTAACAATAGCGCGCCTGAACCTGAAGGATTTTCTGGTGACAGCAGTATTCAATGAGCACATCACGGTGGAAACACCTGTTACGAGAGTCAGTGTCCCACATCGATTACACAAAATAACAACCAAATAGAGGGGGACATCTCAAGAAAGGTTAAAGGTCTCTTTTGGGAGAACTTAACATATGGATATGTCATACTGCAAGCAGAAAAAGATTAGCCGCCAGAGTTTGTGATGGATTGCCCAAAAGGGGAAAGCGTCATTTTGCCTGCTTTCTCCGACCTCGTTCCAGAATCATTAAAACATTCATACGCGCAGGAGTGGGGGCGCTAGCGCTAGCTTCGGCATTATACCGCAACCATGTAGGGTGGGACGTGGAGTCTATATACCACGAAATGCCATTAAAATCTGCTCCAAATCACAGAGACAGTACCCTATAAAAAACGATGCAAAAGACAGGTCAAAGAAATTCTAGACCAACTTGAATACCAAGGTGTAATTGAGACTTGCGCCTCTCCAATGAACAATCCTTTGTTTCCTGTAATGAAACCTGACAACTCATATCGTCTAGTTTTAGATTACCGACATTTAAACACATGCACACGAACATTTGCAGTTCAAAGCGCACACAGTGCCGCATTAATGAATAACATTCTGCGGAAGAAATACAAAACCATATTAGATATCTCCAATGGATTCTTCTGCCAAAATATAGCTTCAGACAGCAGATATTTGACAGCATTTTCTGCCCTTGGCACTCAGCGTCACTTCCGTCTTTTGCCCCAGGGGTATAAGAACAGCCCGGGGCTATTCTCGGCAAGAGTTTCAGAAATATTACAAACATGCGACGAGGAGGCAGCGTCCTAGGTAGATGACATCTGACCGACGATGAATTACTTGAACACTTCAACAGGGTGAACACCATAATTGTGGGTTTCGCCAACTTGGGCTACAAAGTTTATTTCAAAAAATCTAAAATTGCCCATCTCATTGTCCTATTTTTGGGATATGAGCTATCAAGTGAAAGCAAGAGCCCGGCAGCCAACTTTTTAGAAAAGTGTGCGCTGCACCAACCTCCAAAGACTCTCAAAGGTTTGCAATCCATATTAGGATTTCTAAATTTTGCCAGAACATACATTCTAGATTACGCAGAAAGAGTAAAAACTTTCTACGACTTAATCAGACCTGATTTCACAGCACATCAGTGGACTCAACATACAGATATACTACGTTCAGTACAGGCTGACATGATAGCATCTAAACATTTGCACACACGTGTGAATACCACCAAATTGGTGATCCGGGTGGTCTTGGGTTTATCAGGATACACATACATCACTTTCAATGAAGGTGAGACAGTCCCAATTGCATATAACTCACATTTATATACAAATGCTGAAATGCGATTTGCTGCCACAGAAAAAATCCTGACAGACTGCTGTAGTGAGAGAAAGAGCACTAGCACAGGGGAAACGCACTATTGTTGTAACCCCAGTACCGACTTTAGAAGCGGTTACAAAAGCGAGCATTCCAAATACGAAAGCACTGCATCCGCGATGGATACAATGGGCTAATTCTCTCACTACAACAGATGTAGATTACAAGTACGGTTCTACATTGAAAACACAAGCATTCCTGCAGTACGAACAAGAATATTCTCTCCCGAATTAAATGTTGCCTCTAGAAAAATATGAATACATCATTTATACTGATGGTTCTGCTCAGCCTGCCATAGGAAGTAAACAACAGTATAGCGCAGCATGTGCTATAGTGAAGGAACGTATGCGGGACGTTAAGTTCCATCCCAGCAATACGACTACGCAATCTCTAGGAGATTGTACAGTGCAGCTGGCAGAGCTGAAAGCTCTGATACTAGCACTACAATATACGGATCGGGAATTCCCCACACTGATAGTGTGCGATTCGTGCTGTGTGCAGTCTTACAATGAATATCTTCATTACTGGGGCCAGAATGGGTTTACAGATTCCAAGGGTTGCACAATTAAGCATAAATTGTTATGGGAACAAGTGGCAAAGCTGAAAGCATGCCTGCCATGGGTTCAAGTTATTCACGCCTAGAGTCATCAGCGTGTTGGCGTACACGTTGAAGGGAATTCACTGGCTGATGAAGCAGCCAAGGCGACAGTGCAAACTGCTGCCGTTGCTGCAATCACTCGTTCTAGCACGAGGATAGACTGAGACATACTGATACCCGTCAACACCTCAAAGAACGGCTCTTTCCGTCCCGAAAGGCTTTCCACTCAAATATTCCTATAAATTAGATGTGCAAAACACACCGTATGCTCAAATTCCAGGAGTGGGGGACAGAGTTATACCAAACATGGATCGCAGTTAAGGTTTAATTCTAGCTGCACACGAGGGCCTGGGCTCAGCACACGAGGGCCTGGGCTCAGCACACGCAGGATTCACTGCTACAATTTCATTACTGAAGCGGCGATTCTGGTGGCCAAGTTTGTCTAAACAAACAAAGGCTTATGTCTTAAAGTGCGGCATCTACCAGCAGATGAAAGGTTCCACCGTAGCACGGCCACCACAAACACCATTACTCATTTCAGACAGATCTCTCGCATGTGTCTATTTGGATCACTGCGGCCCCTTAAATTCAGACGGGGCTTACAAGTACATCTTGATGCTCCAGATTTCTATGGGTTTGGCCTCAGCGCTCGGCTGACGCTCGAACCGTTATAAAGGATTTGCGAGTCTTCATCGGGAAATACGCAATTGGCACGTTACATTCTGACCATGGCCCTGCGTTTAGCTCTCGGGCTTACAAGGAAGCCATGGAAAATATGGGCGTGGCCTTGCGGTACTCCTCCCCCTACCATCCCGAGGGAAATTCGGTGGTGGAGATGAAAAACCGGGACCTAAAGCAATCCTTAACAGCAAGGGTATTAGGTGCGGGCGGTAGTTGGGTCTATCACCTATATGGGGTCCAGAGGGCACTAAACAATATGCCAAGAAAATCCTTGTTAGGACGTACCCCATATGAGATCCTGTTTGGGACAAGAATGTGGGTACCTGACCTCGATTGTGCCAGCACAGTGGAGGATGTAAAACCATTTGAATTGAATGATCGTGTGGCTGTTTTACAGGAACTCAATGAATTCCGGGCATTACAAAGCAACGTCCAAGTAAAACACACCGCCACTGGGGAAGTGAAATTGGTTCCGGCAAGACCTGTCTGGGTCCCAAAGATTGGGGACCTGGTCAGAGAAAAGATCGTGGACAAGGAGGAGTTTGGGCCATCCTACAAAACACCTGTACCTGTCCTGGCGGTTCAAGGAACAAGAACAGTACTTCTTCCGCCTCTTGCCAGCAAAAAAGAAAGAAGTTTTGTCACCATTGATCTGATCAAACCGCACTATGTGGCTGATTCTCAACAGCAGGCCGTGCGGCATCCTGAGTAGCAGCAGATCTCTCTCGCTACTATACAGGAAGTTCAGATGGAAAGTCTAATAACGTTTCAAGACTACTCTGCGCAAGATGCAGGAGTATCAAACAACGGAGTGCGAATTACACCATTTGAAGTTGAAAAACATCCAAATGCAAATGAAATGCAAATTGCAATTCGGTCCAATAGTGAAATTTACATCAATGTTCCTTCACAAGATGCAACTGCCAGATCTACAACCACTGCTGATCTCCCAAAGATAGATCGAACTGCGTATTGCTACTTCATCAACTTCGATGACTACTTCAGATCCAAGTGAACCTGAGCAAATGCCACCCATTTCCAAGAAAGAAAAATTTCGACAATTCTATCTCTGGCTGAAAAAGACTTACTTTGTGTCCCCTTGGTTGGATCTTTGGTTTGCATTAGAGATCCTGTTCCTGTTCATTTGGATTGATATAGTAACTGTCTTTTTCCTACTACTGAACGGACATTACCTCCCACAACGCTCTGCACTACAACCTGTGAACTTGGTCTTGAAACCACATACGTCATCAAACCGTGAACAGAGAGACTTGTCCCTAGTGAACATTTCAGCAGTTCCAGTACCAGATGGTATAGTTTGGGATAGGGTCTCATATGATGTATTTGGTCCTAATGAACATTTGAAAATTCCACATGTATTTAAAATTTCAATGAATGATTTAATTACCCCGAGAACACTCTGATGATTGGGACATTGAGACTGTAAATACTATGCTCTCAGATTTAGAACAATCTGCTGCATTTTCTTACAGGGAATTGTACGAAGATACACCTGACTTCGAAAGTATGTATTGTTGCCAGCATTATGGTCATCACTTTTGGCATAGAGCTAGTGTTCCGCGCACTGTAAACACTTACCATCAATGGGAACATTGCCCGACACCACCAAAAGGTAGTTCTGCCACATTCGCACAGATATTTGCATACTTTTCAGGGTTCAATACATCAGACCCAATGTTATACTATTATAAGCTATACAGACTAATGCAACTTCGAAGAAAATTATGCTGACAAACACGAAGCTTATTTATTCAGCACCTTCTATCTCCCAACTGTCTATACAAGGTTTCGACTATTGGAGGGACACGATAGACATAAAATCAATCTGGGGGACAAAGGAATGGCAAGATCAGGGATCCGAGGCTTTATTTAGAGCTTGCCTCATTCCATTACAGATAATCTTCCTGAACAGAACAGTGCAACAGACTACCTGCTACGGGTTTGCAAAAATAAAAGACCTGAAAACACCACACATCCCCTTACCTACACCTATTGAAGGTTTATTAAATGACACACTTATAAGTGAGGAGATGCTCGGTGCAATACTACAGAATGGTACATACAATTCATCAGCTCCCGATTGGAAGGGATGTTTGGTTTGGCCTATCGACAAAAATAGGAGTCAATCAAGATTCAAGGGTACCGCCAGAGGGTTTAGTAGCCATAGGCCTGACCCACGCTATGTACACACAGACGACCCAGGGGTAGTGACTTCTTATAGTGTTGGGAAGTTGTGCCTAGAATGACTAAAAACCTCAACACTACAACAGGTGAAACAACACTTGTCCCTTCTGTCAGACAACATGGATCTTAGGGATTTCTTGCTAGGTCCCAAAAAACAGAGTAAAAAACACTTTTTACATGCCATTAATAATGAACTATGGAAAGTCTCCCAATAGGATGCTGCTGAGAGATTACGTAAAACTGATAGAATTAACCTAGAAAAGGCCTTGGCTGTGGCAGACAATAGTATGACCACACTTTCTTCACGTATTTATTCACTGGGAAACATTGTGTCCTCAGCAATCGACATAATGGAACAAGTTTTGTCTATCCTACAACATGGGCAATCTCAATTGCGCTCCATTGTGCTTTTCAGCTGGACACTACAATCGCTGCGTTCTGGCCACGTGCCATGGCGGTACATTAACGGTTCAAATCTGTTTTCGGCTTATAAGCTGACTGACAGACAATTGACCATGGCACGCAGAGATGCAAAGTACACCATCCTGCTCATTGAAAAATTAGAGAAGTTAACTTTTACAGTAGCAGAGTCACCGTCCATGGAGTGGTTAATTCATGTCTACATCACACTCCCAATCACGACTTTCCAGTTCCAATACTGCCTTAGATACATCTAAGCATTCACGTATGAAGCGTTGGGTGAAGGGTACATACAGGAAACCTGGGAGGAACCGTACAGATATAGGTGCAGAAATAAGGACACTGAAGTTTTCTTAAGTGGTATTGATTGTGAGAGGGCTTTAAGTGGGTCTTTAGTGTGCAAAGATGTGTCGCTTCATGGAGCATGTATGTGTCATAAGCGACCTTATCTTGCTACTTGAAAGGCTCCCCAGATGCAGTGATTCATCCAGTTTGAGTTACTTTCGAATGGGAGTTATTTAATGCTGAATGATCAAGGCTGTTGTGGGATGGCGCCAGGCATCGCTTATCTAGTCACAGTAAACCTCAGGGTTCTTTGTTGTAAGCAAGTATTGTTTCCCCCGGCTCGAACAGTTATGGAGGCACCACTGTGGCCTTCATTGAATGTTTCCAGTATAAGGTTTTGTTCGCTGAGCAGACTGAAAGCCATGTTGTTTCAACAGAATGTGGCCTTAACTTCAGCCCGAGAGACTTTTCATCTCCAGGTTGCAAGGTCTTCGGCAGAGATACAGGCCCTGGTCCGTACGAACTTCCCGATCCATTTCGGAGAAATGGTTCATCGTATCTTTAACATGTCTGATAGAGTGGGATCATACACTTATTTAGGTGTCTTGGATCAGGTCTCTTAACCACCTATCAGACCATTTGCGGAGTAATTCCAGCTTTCATACACTCCGTACTTGGAAGCGTTTTTGGAGGGCTTCCTTTGGTCCTGCTATCAGTAACGGGCATCCTGATTTCAATCCTATTGAGTCGCAATGGACGTCCTAATCCCTCAAGACATGGTGAGAACACTGCTGGAACGACGTTGTCATGAGCGTATGGTGTTCTACACCTGGGTACGCCTCGGCTTCGAGACCTGAGTGAGCATAGGTTCCTGTCTTTTAGACCGGTCTGGCTAGACTGTGTCCTGCCTGTGTTTCGTTGCCTCTTCTGCGTGTTGGACCTGTGTCTGACACTTCCATCGGTTGCGCTACCAGACATAGAAGTGCTCTTGGAGCCCTTGCAGGCCCAAGTGTACAGTTGTCCACAGCGTATTCCCATGTCGATGACGGCATTTCTAGAATCTCCATGGGATGCTTCCGCTCCTGTTGGAAGGGAAATCGGCTCTGCTCCAGAGGTACAGGCATCGGTTGCAGGCATCTAATTTTTCCGCGGAGGCTGCTGTGGGAACAGAAGATGACCATCTTTGCTCACTCAACATGATACTGGAAGTTCTGGAGGGATTGCCACCTGCGGATACGATGTTCAGCGAGTTTGAGTCTTCAGCGCAGGATTCATAAACAATCTGGCCTCTCCTGTGCTGGGAACAAATTGGCGACTTTTTAAACATTTAACAAATTGAAGGTCGAAAGTGACTGTTTTATTTTTCCTTCTCTGCTCTAGCTTAGCATAATGGCTTTCAAGTGTATAATAACCACATATACAAGTTTAGAGGGCCTTTTAAAAGCTTTTTAGGGAAAAATGATTTTTTTTTAATGAACATATCCTACAGGCTTTTAGAGTGCTTTTTAGTATTTTTTATGATAAATGATTTTTATGCTTTTAATGGCCTTCATATTTTCATTATTTAGCTGACCCTCTTGACCTTTTGATGAGGAGTGAGTGTCATGTCCTTTAGGCTAATCCTCTCATGTATACCCCTTTTTACATACATTTGTCCCATCCACACGACAATAACGGTTCTGAACAGGTGACCTTTTACCTAGTAGCTTGCTCCTGTCTCTTCGACACCAGGCTCTCAGTATTCTATCATAATCCCTGTACCTGACGTACATAAACATGTCCTCAGGCACGGTATAATTGTTCTGTATAGGGGTCACCACTTTTTTCACCCTTGGCCAACAGCCAGCTGTTCATTATCGCATTTATGATTGTTTTCAAAACAGTTGTGACTGTTTTCAAAACATATTGATTCTAGAAGAAACCCTGGAGTGACCACTCTAGTATAGAAGACCCATATTCCCCCCTGCAAATTAGAGGAGAATTCCTTCCAAGCTGACACAGGGTCCTGCATGCTGAATCTCTGAAATGCAGCGGTCTGACATCCCTTGCGGGGTGTCATCCTCAAAGCAGAGACGGGGTCCTTCATTCTGAACCATCAGGTGAGGGGGCTGGTTCTTCCCTAGGGGTTTCTTGGCTACATACATACATACATATACGCATATACATGCTACACATACAGATCTAGGCTAGGTACATTTAGGAAAATTACTTACAGCGCGCATTTTAGGAATATGCAAGTGCTACTGTTTTTATCTGAACTGCTTATGTTAATCTAATTAGCACAATGGTAGAAATGTATCTACTATTTACTAAATTGGTACTAGCAATCTCTTTTGTATACTTCTGTCTCCTGATTGTCGCAGCAAATATGTTGTACACAAGACTGACGCTTGAGAAATAATTACTTATTGAAAACGTCCTAATCGCCATCTTGTGTATTTCCGGAGAATAAGCAAGCAAAAGTGACTGAGCGAAAAGTACTATACTGTTTTCCACGATCCGGGAGGAATCAGGGTTTTCATGTTCAGTGGTTGCCAGAAACTACCTACACCACTGCAAGATACAGGGGGGGGGGGGAGGGGGGGTAGTGGCACTGTAGAGCTAGCTGGTCTAACGGCTGACATATCCTGTGGGGGTGTCCGGAAGCGGTTTGGACACCAAGCCCTCAGTTTAGGTCACTCAAAACGCACACGTCCTGGGGATTCCTAGGAACTACACGACAAAAGCATTAAAAAAAAAAATCTTATGCCACCATATCCACAGGAGTAAATGAATTACTAGATGGGTTACCTGCCACTCATCATTCCACTTTACAGATATTTAAGTTCAATGACCCCTCCCTCTCGCTCCCCCAGTCCCTCCCTCCACCCCAGGCATCACTGCAAAGTGGCATTGGGCACTATGAACATGCACAAAGTCATGGAGACCAAGAGGAATTAGAGGATATTTGGCATACGGAGGGATATGGCACACATCAAGGAATTCAGGATTTTTTTTGCACAAATAATTATCTTACCTCCAAAGGATACACTTTTTCTTCTAATGTGGTCAGCATAACACCTAAGTAATGAATAAGCTGTACTGGGGCCGGGGTAGATTTGGCAAGGTTTACTGGACAGAAGAAAGGGTTTTGTCTTAAAACCTTGTTGGCATCAAGGCTTTATTTGACTATCTTGCTAGTAGGGTTAAGTAAACACCTTCTTTTGAGTGAGGTGTACCACTATCATTGCCCTGCAGTTTAAAAACACTTTTGAAGCAGATTTGTGGTCAAATGGAAACACCAGGGTGAAAGTTCGGAGTGTTTGTTTTCTTGCAATTGAGATATGAAAATGAATACCCTACAAATCAATGGTAGACATCCAGTCCACTTGCGGAGTTAGGAGCTTCAGGGAGATCAAGTGAGGGCTAACATCCTACATTTCTCCTTTCAGGTAAATTTTTTTGTTTTGGGGTTTGGAACAGATTTGAATTCCTGCTTTCAACAGTTTTTTCACACCAGGTAGTAAGAGTATAACACTTATAATTTTTAGAATGAAGGCACCATCTCCTTAATTTTTCTTTAGTAGTTGATGGAATTCCTTCTGCTGCTGTTCTTTTAATGGTGAATGTTCTACTTCACTTTGTCTGAGGCCATTGATTGGGCTGGAGGGGTGAAAAAAGTAGAGAGATGGTTTGATGAGCAAAGCTTGAGAAGTAAGTGAGGGTAGAATCAATGTGCAGTTTTAATAAACCACCTTGTAGGAATTATGGAGGTGATTAATATGATTTTGAAGAAGAAATGAGGAACAACACACATGCATACTTTTCAGAGGGGGCATCTGAGGTTTTTGCAAATCAAGATGGTTGAGAGCTGGAGACCTGGGGTAAGGTAATTAAATGTCAAGAGAAAAAAACAAGAAATTAGGTAATGCAAGAGGTTTGTCAATTTATTTATTCATTCTTATACAAAGCTGTGCGTCTCCTTCACTTTACACGAACATTGAAAAGTCTAGAAGATGAAAACTTAGCTTTGATGAATTGAGACAGTGCAATCCGGGAGGAAAACCCTTGTCTGGTGTTCTTTGGTCACAACCACTTCCTGGACATTGCTAAGTGGTAGGCAAGTCTGAAAAAATTCTGTTTTCAGTTGTTTGAAGAGATTGGACGATAGGAATGGTGTCAGATTGGGAGGTTGGGTATATAGGTTTTTGGGGACAGGATTGTAAAGGAGGGCCAAATTCGATAAACACTTTGGATTTTGGTGGGAAATAAAAGTAGATGATTAACGGGACAACCTGAGCGCTATGTGATGGTTTAGCAAGGGGAGGTTAGAAGAAAAAGTAGGGTCGCAAAAAACTGGCACATAAGAGTAAGGCAATATTCGAAATTTTCTTAGTACAAGCCAAGTTTTGCAAAGCTGGGAGTATACTGGTTTATGGTATGAATAGTGGGACTGATCAACGGTTGGGAGAATTTTAAAAATGAAGACAAGGAGGGTGTATGACTGGTGAAGAGTATGCAGGGGATTCTGGGTAGGAAAACGTTGGAGGTCCATGCAAGCCATACCTCCCTAGACTCCCCAGGGTATCTGGTTTTCAGAAATGTGTGTGTTTGGTAGGTTTCCCTAGGTGGCTGCCGAGCCCGGGGCCAAAAACTCAGGTGACCCCCTTGCAAAACCAGGTCGTTTTGTGATAGGTAATTTTGATGTCTCCTCAATACGTTTTGGGCCCTTGCCTGTCGCGGGTTCTTGGGCCACCCACACGAGTGAGGTACCAATTTTATCCAGAGACTTGGGGAAAGCGGGGTGGGTGGAATTTTGTGGATACATGCAGATTCCAGAACGTTCCATCACAGAAATGTGAGGAAAATGTGTTTTGTTACAAAGTTTGAGGTTTGCAAGGGATTCTGGGTAACAGAACCTGCTGAGAGCCAGACAAGTCACCCCATCCTGGATTCTCCTGGGTGTCTAGTTTTCAAAAATGTATAGGTTTGCTAGGTTTCCCGAGGTGCCGGCAGAGCTAGGGTTCAAAATCCACAGCTAGGCACTTTGAAAAAAAGGGTCAGTTTTCACTGTAATAATGTGGTGTGTCCACGTTGCGTTTTGGGCCGTTTTCTGTCGCGGGAGACTAAGGGGAACACAGAATTGTGGAGCAACCATTATTACCTATTGACTTTTGATGCATTTCTGCCTTCCAAATGTAAGACAATGTGCAAAAAAGAAGTCACTTTGAAAAATGTCCTATAATTCACATGCTAGTATGGGCAGCCACAATTTCGGAGATGTGCAAATAGCTACTGTTTCTAAACTCTATATTTTGTTACCATTTCAGAAATACATAGGTGTCTTTCATACCGATTTTTCACTGTTTATATTTTCCCAAATGAATTGCTATATACCTGGTACACAATAAAAACCATTGCAAGACGCTGCTCAGTTATTGGCTCTGGTTTCCTCGGGTTCTTGGTGAACCTACAAGTCCTATATACCCCCACAACCAGAAGGGTCCAGCGGATGTAACGGTATATTGCTTTAAAAAATCTGTCATACTTAGAAGAAGTTGCAGGTGAAAACTTTGGCACAAATGGCTGTTTTTTTCAACTCATTTTCAATTTTTCCTATTTTCAGCTATTAGTTTCTATAAAAAAACCTTGAAGGATCTACACAAACAACCCCTTGCTGAATTCAGAATTGTGTCTACTTTTCTGAAATGTATAGCTTTCCAGGATCCATTATTGCTTTCATACCCATTTCTACCACTAACTGGAAGGAGGTTGAAAGCACAAAAAATAGCCAAAATAGCCTATGTCCCAGTAAAATGCCAAAACTGTGTAAAACATTTTGGTTTTCTGACAAAAGTCTGTCAGTCCCTGTAAGCTGAGAAGATGCTGATTTCAGCACCACAAACCCTTTGTTGATACCATTTGCAGGAAAAAAAAACAGATGCTTTCATCTGCAGCACTTTTGTCTCATTTTTCGCCCAAAAAAAACAAACGTTTGCTGTATTTTGGCAAATTTCTGGGTCCCCTAAGGGGAATCAGCAAACCCTGGGTACCTTTAAAATCCCCATGATGTTGGAAGAAAAGGACGCAAATTTGGCGTGGAAACCTTATGTGGTCAAAACGTTACAGGGGCCTAAGCGTGAACTACCCCAAATAGCCAAAAAAAGGCTCATCACGGGGGGAAGGCCTAGCAGCAAAGGGGTTAAAACCATCATCACATTACTCTCCAAGTAAAACATGTTCTCATAAATTTGTATTAGCAAATATATTTGCATATTCTTTCTTACCTGCTTTAGGTTTTACAAGTCCAACAGAAAGTATGGTTTCACTTAAGCCATCAAAGTATGCAAGATCACCCCTGCGAATAAAATGAAGATATGTAGAGCTGGCATATAATGCGGTCAGGACAAAGAGTGATAACCAGCAACGTTCTTTAAGTAAATTACCCACCAAAAACACTTTACCTTAAATTGTAGATCTGGTTATCAGAATGCCACAATGACAATGAAGGGTTACTATCATGTTTTTCATTTAAGTAACCTATACATTTGAATATGTTAGTCTCCTGGAAGTTCAAGTAATTTGCAATCATTGCCGGTCACTGTATCAGGCATTTACCAATCAGATAGAGCTGTTAGACAGAAATCAAGTTATACTGAGAAGAAATAGAGATCATCAACTTGCACTTACAGTAAAATCAGTGATCAATGAACCTTGTTGCAATCTTTCGACTGATACCATACCAAACTTCAGTGATGGTTTAACACTCTCTTTCCACAATACAATTTAACTAATTTACTCCTCTAGTTCTAGCTCTGTTGCTGCTAGGCAGCAGGTTAGGACTTGGCTTACTGAAATTCCAGGTACACTAAAAAATTTCCTCTTCTCTCCACTGAAGAAACGCTGATGACTTAAACCTCAACCATTAAATCTGATTCCATTCTCAAAGTTTGTCCATCACCTGTCCCTCACAGAAGCACTGACACAATGGCCCAGATTGTAAGTTGGGCAGGGAGATATTTACAAGTGGGATACTGCTCTGCCCAATTATAGCCAACCCAATGTTCCTACACCATGGTTTTCCTGAGTGTGGTAACACTGAACCCGATTTTACATCCCAAAAAAAATCAAACCAGTAGAATCACTTGAGGCGGCCCGGCCTTGATCTCCACAGCCTCCGCTTGACCCCTCTTCAATGGGTTGGGGGTGCACAGAACACTCTTTCCTGCCAAACAATAGCCCCTACTGTGCTTAAACGCCCTCCTCGCATCTACTCCTAAGCCGCAGTTTCAATTCACACACTTCTCCAAGCAGGTGTTAAATGGAAACAGATATGTACCTGGAATGGGGAAGCCACATGCAGATTTGGACCCAGTAAATACTGGCCTCGTTCTGGTGACAAATACTTTTAATAGTGGTCGGACTTATGTGTGGGTATACCAGCCAGAAGCATGACCATTTCCCTGCACTTAACTCCAGACACCCTGTAATTCCGGCAAATGAGAGGTACTTTTACTGAATTATGTAATATTTCCAGTGCTACTATTCCAAATAAGTGGAAGTTGGTGCTAGTGACACCACTTTTAAAAAATCCCGTGGTTGATTACAACCTAGTAAATAGCTATAGCCCTGCACCACGACTTCCACTTCCTAATAAAATTCTAGAGAAGCACATTAACAATTTTCTTTCTACAATCTATAGGGTTTATTGGTGTACAAAGTACCAGCTGTTTGCAACCTTTCCGTAATTTTGTGATGCAGTCTATGTATTATTGGGTTGCACTGCTAAATCTCCAGTCACAAGGAGGTCGCAGAATGATGCGCCTAATAAATAATTAGGCAGGTCATTACTTGCTATGTATGCCCTGTGATTGGTTACAGGCACAAGAATGGTGGCCTGCGGGGAACAGCAGACCTCCATCCCAGTGTTTACATTCCCAAACAGGATTTAAAATTAAAAAAAGCATATTCTTTAAAAGGGCAGCTGTGGCTTTTATTTTTTAATAAAAATCCAAAGGCTACCCATCACTATTCCCAAGGTTAAGCTGTCTAAAGGAGACCACTTTCCCCTTTGTGAATCTGTTACCACCTCCTTTGAGGAGTCCGTAACATTTCAATGACTTGATCACAATTGCAGCCTCAAACCATAAATTGGTCTTGGATTTATTCTTGAGTGTGTGTCTCATTTATTGTCTCTGTGAGTACAACAAATGCTTAGCGCTACCCTCAGATAAGCCTAACTGCTCACCAACACTACCACCAAAGAGAGCATTTGGTTTATCGTTTTTTGCCTCTGTAAACCAATTGGGGTTTGCCTGGAGTCTTTACAAAGTGTACCTCATTTTGGTTCACTATATACAGAGCCAGTTTCCTACAATGGTACACTGTTCCCTCGGTGTGTAGAGTCCCTCTCTCTTTTTCCATGACAACAGATTATTTTACCAAGTGGAAGAAGCTTAACAATATTGCCTTCCCATTCTGAGACTTCAAGTTTTATAATTACCAAACTAACCCTACCTTGGAAGCAAACGATAACTTGATCAATCTGAAGTAGAGAAAACCATTCCTTAGACAGCATACATAACTTTGTAAAACAGCTTGAACTAAGAGTGAATTAAGGAATAATGTAATTTAAAAATCTGAAGTTGGTTTACAGGATTCACTTTCCTCTGATCAAGTTTTATTTAAATATATGCTTCTATCTTCAAGCAGAGAAACTCCTTTTCCCTATCTCATAATAATGTACCCCGTTGCCGATTGTGGATCCCCCCCATTTCTAGTATGAGGTCTTCAATTCACTCTGTTTTTTCTTCATTGTTGAAATTAAATACCAAACAGCTAATAGTACAAGGATATTCATTGTCAACGTTATCTTCAATTTTAAGAGCCCTTACTACCAGATACTGTTGTAATGGTATTGGCCTCGATCAAGGTATTCCTGTTTCAGCTGTGCCCTCTTCCTCTAGGACTTAGTGTTCAGGTGATATTTGTTCCTCTGCAGGAGGTAAAACCTCTACAAAAACCTCAGCAATGAATATCGTCCCTGAAACTATAATGATCTCAGACTCTAGTTTACAGGATAAATCTGCTTTGAATGTGCTTTTTTCTCCGAGTTGCCCCCCAACCATCGGACTTTGGGGGGCAACTCGGAGAAATATTTAAATATTGTGGACAGCCCCTCTGTAGTAGAAATGAGAAAAATACAGCCTTGCGTAAATACTGATACAGTAAAGGTTCATCAGGGGGGGCGGAGCTTGCCCGGCTGGAAAATGGCCGCTCCGATCTAGAGCTCCGCCACACACCGCAGTAATCCGGCAGGAATCCGTTTACTCCCTACCTCAATTCGTTGCGGCTACGACGGCTTTGCCCTCCTAGGCCCTCGCTCCATCCGGGGCCGTACTTGTGTGCCTGAAATCCCCGCTGGGAACCACTGAACTGCTGATACAAGCGCGCGGCGCGGCCTACTGCCCGCGCGCTCGCTGGAGGAGTCGGCTGAGTTTCCTGCTGCCTGGGCCGAGTCTGCGGCGTCGGAGCCGGCGGCTGCTCCGGCCTGGCCCGCGACCGCTGGCGACTCCTTCTGCCCTGCTGCCGTTCCGTGCTGGGCCCCCCGGCCCCGCTGCTGGTCTGTCGGGACCTGGGGAAGCCCTGTGTGACTGGTCTTGGCCGTGCTCCTCTGCGGCTGCAGTGCCTAAGATTACTGTTGGCGGAGACTGCTGCGGAGGTGAGGCATCAGAGCGCTGGGCTGCGGAGGGCCGACTGGGTGCCTGCTCCCCTGGGCGTTGCGTGCCCCCTCCTGCAGTCTGTCTCCTATCCTGCACTTTGCTCTCGGCTGACGTGGGGGGCTGCCTGAGGCGCAGACTTTCTTCCTTTGAGAGTGCAGCCCAGCCCTGCGCCTGAAGCTCCCTCGTGCCTGTGGCACACACCATTCTGCTCCATGGGCGTTTTCATACTTGGCACTGGGACTGGTTGGTGAGTGCTGCATCTTCTGGTTTGGCGATTGCTGCTCTGTGGTGCTGCCGCCCACACAACAGTACCTACCTCTACTTCTGCGCGGACGCACGCTCTGCACTGCCTTCCCATCCTGGTTGGATTACTGGATAGTTGGTTGCTGGCTATCTTCTCCTGATTGCGGTGTTCACGTCGTCCCTCCTGGTCTGGCTCTATAGCATCGGCCCTCATCCACTCCTGATCTCCGCCTCACAGCCGATTCCAGTGTGTGTTCTCCTGGGTCGCCCATTGTGTGCAGATCTAGCGATGGGAAAGCCTGACAAGTCCCAACCCAAGCTCAATTTTGAGCAACGTAAGTCTCGACGCTATGAGGAGGCGGCAGATAATGTGCTTTCCGAATCGGAGGCCCCTGCTGACGACCCAGTTGGTGACATCAAGCAGATCATTGCGTCTATGCAGAAGGGGCTCACTGCCATTGACTCCAAAATAGATACGTTGGCCTATAGGATGGACAGGATGTCCGAGAGGGTCGATAAACACTCAGAGCGCATAGACATGGCAGAGCGCCGCATAACTGAAATAGAGGAAGCCCAAACTGACGCTGGTGGCACGCAAAAGCGGGTCGAGTCTACATTGGCTGCACTACAGGATCGGGCTGAGGACCTAGAGGCCCGGTCGCGTCACAGCAACCTCCGCATTACGGGCCTGGCGGAATCTGCAGCGACCGGAAATATGGAGACATTCGTGGAAAAGCTTTTAACCTCCCTCCCACTTATTTGTCGTTGAGAGAGCACATCGATCGCTTGGCCCTCGCCCCCAGCCTGGTGCCCCGCCTCGGCCTATAATAGCGAAACTCCTAAACTACCGGGACAGAGATGCTGCTTTACCAAGGCACGTGAACTGGGAACTTTGCAATACGAAGGCTCGTCCATTTCTCTGTTCCCGGATTTCATCCTCAAGGTACAGGAGGCCAGGCGACAATTCATTCCCTTGAAGCGGAAATTACGTGACCAACATATTGGGTACGCTATGCTATATCCGGCGCGTCTCAAAGTTCTATTTGATGGTAAGCCCAGGGTATACTCCGACCCGCAGTCGCTGCAGAAAGCATTTCGAGAATGGGAGAAAGCTGGCAAACGCGCGAAGGATCAGAACAACGCTCCTGTACCGAATGCAGCACCTGGCAGTCTCGACGACAATGACTGAGATAATGTTGACATTCCATAAATGCAATGATGCTTTGTTTGCATTTTTGAAATAGCTCTGCACGGTCACAGCGTTATATATGTGTCGTCAACCTGTCTTGCGGGTTGGCCAATATGTTTCGTTATATAAGATGTTGTGAGCTGGCTCTAGGTCAGTTTTTTCCTAACAATATTATTTCCCGCCTCCGGTCCCTGGATTGAGGGGTCAAGTCTTGATATTATATCTCAAGGAGGTGTATATTTAGTACGCTAATGGTACCAACATGGCACATCTTTATTTGCTATCTGTTATTGGTTTCTTGCTCTGTGTCATGTAATTATGGAGTTCTCTGTATTTTGCATGCGGTGCTATGGCGGTGGGTTGGTTCAGTTTGTGCTGCTGGGTAACATCTGCCCCACTGCGTTAACCGCTGTATCACTTCTTGTTTTTGGGTATTTTTGTGTAATTTTAGGTGTGTCTGCATCATGGTCGCTATTTTTTTGTGGTAAATGGGTGGGTTGCTCGCCTTTGCAAAGTTGGGGAGTGCTGGGCGTGGGTGGGGGGAGGCATGTTTAGTCGGCTTATTTTTTTTCCTTTTTTTATTTTATGGATCACAGGTTCAATTTCTGTCTGCATGGTGGGAGGGGTGGGCGGTGGGGCTGCGGGGGGAGATCACACTTTGTGCAATTGTTGTCGTCATGAGAGAACCTCAGACTAGGGCCGGCTTGCCCAAAGGTGTGACCTTTATGACATGGAACGTCTGTGGTTTAAATGACCATCGCAAGGTGCGGAAAATTATCGCCTATCTGAAACGTAAAGAGGTTGACGTGGCATTGCTTCAGGAGACACATCTGCCTCCGGGCTCTGCGCTCCTTACTGGAAGCAGATTAGCAGGGATCTCACATGCGGCTTGCTTCACTTCCCATTCTAGGGGTGTATTGACATGGCTTAACCCTAAGGCAGGTTTCAAATTAGAAACGTTAAGGACAGACTCGGCAGGCAGATATGTAATGTCCCGATGCTATAGCCCAGAGTGGGAATTCCTGGTTGTCAACTCGTATGGTCCGAACTATGACGATCCGGGGTTTTATCGCTCCCTTCTTACTTTACTAAAAGATCACTGTTCCCTTCCGATATTCTGGGGTGGAGATTTTAATTGTATAATGGTCACGACTCTTGATCGCTCTAAGGGCCCTAATCGTCCTCTTTCTGCCTCGGCGAAGGCAGTGGAGGACATTGCTTTACAACTTCAGCTGGCGATCTCGTTCAGATGCCCGTGGGGGGTATACACATTACTCTGCGCAATATGATATTCACACGCGCATCGACTATTGGTTTATTTCACAATCCCTGTTGCCCAAGGTGCTGGATTGCTCTGTCCTGGCCCGCTCTTTTTCGGATCACTCCCCTGTCACGGTCACTGTTGGGGTGCCCCCTCGTTCACCCCTCCATTTTTGTGGTGTTTTCCACCCTATTCGCTGTTAGGTTCTGTTTTCCACTCGGAGCTGAGTGGTGCGATCTCTGAACACTTCGAGATCAATGTGGGATCGGTCGACACCTTTACCACAGTGTGGGAGGAGTTTAAGGTCTTCATCAGAGGTGTAGCCATTAGTAAACACGCGGGTGTTCTTCGTGCTATTCGTGGTCGCCTTGCTTTGCTGGAGACCCGTCTATCGGACCTAGAGGCACGCCTATTACGCAACAACGACCCTGAGTTGCGTGAACAACTTAAGGCCACACTGGCCGAATTCCATGAGGAGGCTGACAGCGAGGTCAAGCATATGGGCAAGTATGCTTCCGCTAGAGCTTACGGTGAGTCTGATCGCCCTGGCTCTGTGCTGGCGGCAATGGCCCGCCGCCGACTTGACGCTGGAGGTATCATCGAAGTGGGGGGGGATGATGGGTCACTCCTGACTCAACACACTGACATTAATGCACAGTTTTGCTCTGATTATCAGGAGCTGTATAGCTCTAAACTCACCCCCAGTGATGATGGTATCTCTAACTACCTAGAATACATACAGCTTCCCTGGTTACAGAACTGGCAGCGAGAGTTTTTGATGCGCCCTGTTGAGGCAGCGGAGGTCCGCCTTGCTCTGGGTTCGATGCGTGAGGGTAGCACCCCTGGGCTTGATGGCCTTACGGTCACATTCTATAAAGGCTTTAGTGATCTTCTCATTCCACATCTAATATCTCTATTTCATGAGATAGCTGCAGATGGTATAATGCCCCCATCCATGCGAGAGGCGTTGATCATTACTTTGTTAAAGCCCAATAAAGACCCCCGTAGATGCCCCTCCTATCGTCCGCTCTCATTAATCAACGTGGACACTAAGCTGTTCGCGAAAATCTTGGCGAATCGTCTATCGCCGCTTCTCCCTCAGCTTATTGGTCCTGAACAAGCTGGGTTCATCCCGGGTCGCACGCTCTCACATAACCTCCGCACGGTTTTTGGGGCTCTGCAGCATGTCCGCCCGGAGGTTAAGGCCGCTGCGGTTTTTTTAGATGCCGAGAAGGCTTTTGATTCAATCGAATGGAAATTTATGTACGCTGTGTTGCGCCGAATGGGGGTCGGTGAGGTGTATCTGCAACTGGTTTCGGTGTTGTACAATTCTACAGTGGCTCGGGTGCGCACAGGAGATGTGGTCTCTGTCCCGTTCCCAATCAAGCGGGGCACAAGGCAGGGGTGCCCGCTGTCCCCGTTGTTGTATGCGGTAGCTGCTGAGCCTCTGCTGCGGGCATTGCGCGAATATCATGGACACAGAGGACTTAGTTTCCCTCATTACCTCTGCTTATGTGGATGATACACTTTTATATGTTAGAGATCCCGAGACCCATCTATCACCAGTGATACGTGAGGTGCTGCGCTTTGGTGGTCTTTCCGGCCTAAGGATTAATTGGGATAAATCCATATGGTTTCCGCTGACACCTTCTACAGTGCAGTTTCCGCTTGATTTCCCACTACAATGGACCACTGAACCGGTGCGATATCTGGGCATTCAGGTCCACTCCGATGCTGATGTGGTAATTAAAGCTAATTATGGTAAAGTGATCAATAAGATTGGGGACGATATAGACAGATGGATACGACTCCCATTGTCCTTGGCCGGCAGAGTCTCTTTGATGAAAATGGTTGTACTCCCTCGCCTGCTCTTTCTTTTCACTAATATACCCATAGTGGTACCTCAACAGCTGTTTCGTGAACTCCGATCCCTGATGATCAAATTAGCATGGGCTGGTAAATCCCCTAGAGTCGCCTTGGACACCCTCATGCTTCCGTACACCACCGGCGGACTGAATGCCCCAAACTTTGAACTGTATTATAGGGCCACACAGTCCTCTCATGCATACAGCTGGGTGCATGGGCCCCATGATTTGCCTCATCTTCATATCGAGAGGGTTGCTGCTGCCCCGCACTCCCTGCCTCGCTTCCTAACGCAGACCCCAACGAGGCGCTGCGGTATATTGGACTCGATCAACTCCGTTGTTCACGCGTGGAATGCGTTGCTCAGAATGTATGATGGGGCGCAATTATATTCGCCCCGAATGCATGTTCAATGGTGCCAATGGTTCGAGCTTAGTTCGGAGAAAGGGACCCTGGATTCCCTCAACAAATTACGCATACAGAACATGGGTGACCTCTTCAGGCATGGGCGGGTGGGCACGTGGGAGGAGGTAGCGGGTGCAGACAGTACGCATTCGGCTCTGACTAGATTCCATTTCTTCAGGACCCGACACGCCTTACGGGCGATACTGGGGGAAGAATTACAGGAGCCCTTGGTCATCCCTCCTTTGACAGCTCTGTTGAGTGCTCAGTCCCCATGTAAGTTCATTTCCAAGTTATACGCCTCAGCCCTGGACACGAAGACTTTCTCCCTTAGCAGGGTTAGGCAAGCCTGGCAATTAGATATAGGCGTTCCCATTACAGATGACATATGGTTCTACTGCTGCGAGGTTACCCGTAAGATCTCTATTAATGGCCGTCATCGTCTCGCCCATTTTAAATTTTTAAATAGAGTTTATTATTCCCCTCTACGTCTATTTGGGTATGGATTGAGGGACACTGATAATTGTGAGCGGTGTCATACGCCGCATGCTGGCTTTTTTCATCAGGCATGGCAGTACCCACAGGTACAACATTATTGGGGAACAGTATTCCAGAAGCTGACTGACATACTTGGGCTATCCCTTGCTCCGGATCCCCTACTGGCGCTCCTGGGTTATACTAAACCCCTTAAGATAATGTACGTAAGTTGGTAGCAATGGGTCTTCTCCTCACCAAGTGTCGGCTGGCGATGCATTGGATGAGAGGCCCTGTGCCCACGGTGGCAGAGTGGGAACACGATATGGTCTGCTGCAATACCCAATCCGATGTTTATAACGAAATGCTCCCTCCTTGTAACCGCCCGAAGAGTTTCTGGGGTATGTTTGCTCAATATCAAGCCGCACAACAAGCTGCGGTTGACAATCCTGAAGATTAGTAAATGACTGTGTGAATTCTCTGTACAATCAATGTCTTAGAATGTTTCTGCAGATTAATTGTATTTCCCGGTGATGTTTTTTACGCCCATTAGCAACCTTTATGACATAATTGTCCCCGCCCGATCATCTCACCGCTGGTTTATTGTTTCTTCAATTGTCGTGTCACCTGCTCCCCACCTGCCCTCCCTCTAATTGTTGCCATGCTATGTACTGATATTGTTACGGCCATATTTGCTTTTGATTTTAGTGATCCATATTGGTGTTATTTTATTTTATTATTGGTTTATTGTATGTATGTTGAATTTAAGTGTATATTCAAAAAGCAATAAAATACAATAATAAAAAATAAAAAAGTAAAGGTTTGTCAGTATGCTTCTAATTGGTCTGATGTTATATTTGAAAATTCTCCCAAGTTGGTTGAAACTAGAAAAAAAAAAAATGTCTTGAAGTAAAATGAACTAAGAAGAAATCGAGGAGAAATCACCAACTTGTGGAGACTTGTGGAGTTTGAGACAATTCCTGCTATTTCAGGGTACTCCGTTTTCTCTGCAATTCCAAAAGAAAGCTCTGCTGAAATTGATGATACCTTCTGTATTAATGTACCAGCATCTTGTCATGTACATCTAGTGTGTGTGTGTGTGTGTGTGTGTGTGTGTGTGTGTGTGTGTGTGTGTGTGTGTGTGTGTGTGTGATAACAGAGGGAGCGTTAGTACTACGTATAGCTCCAGGGTATCGATTGTTCGTTTAAAGGAAAGCTCTGTACTGAACCCTAATGCTGTTAGGTTTTTCCCCAGACCGGAGTTAGATTCCAGACCCAGTGAAAGGTTTATGTACAAAACCCCCCAATTCTTGAGGCTTCCACATGTGCCCTAAAATGTACTGTTTCCCTCCCCTGACACTAGGTTTCCTTCGAATCGCCAGGCTGTTTTAAGTATATATTTTAACATTTATGATCTTAGGCTCATTTCTTCAAAGGAAATAGTTTTGGTGGAATTGAAGACTTATGTCAATGGGGTTCAAGAGGTCTTTGAGTCTATTGTTCATTTGTACTCTGAGTCAATTTCCTCTTTAATAGTGAAACATAATGTGTCACTTTTTAGGTCTCGCTGAGCCAGCGCGCATGCGCTGTCTGCGAGACTTTAGTAAGGGGCTTTTGAAAGTGCTCCGAAAGCGGCCACCAGTGTGCGGTTACGCGCACAAGGGCGCGCGACGTGCACAGCACTTTTTCTCGTCGCGCGTGCGCACAACTCGCGTCACCACTCGCGTTTTTTTTTTTATTATTATTATTTCATTTCGCGGCCGGGCGGCGTTACTTTTACGGCCGCGCGGCCAATGCTTGTTCACTTTGTACACTACTCCTTTTTACTCTTGCATTTCAATGGCTGACTTCAACTACACATGACACAATTCCGAACAAATACCCTTACCGCTCAACACGTTAAAAAGAGTTCGCTGTAGCTACATGACGAATTCTATGGCATGACCACAGCATTTCTCTGGCAGCATATAAAATATGAACTAAACACATGGCTAAACACATAAGGTCCCAAAGGTGAGACCTATTGGCTATGCCAATGCTTGTTTAAAAGGGCATTGCTGTTTTACCAGTGTTGGGGCCTGGTGGTAATACCGCTCAATGCGCTTCTCTCTCTCTCCAATGTTCACAAATTACACGTGCAAAGTTGTGCTGTTCAAACTAGGTATCTCAACAGGTCAAAGTCTTTTGCCGCCAATCTGACTGTTACTAATTTTAATGGCTTTATGAAAGTCAAGGAGATATTGGAGTCGGACATTGTCAATGACGACTTGAAGGATAATAACTGCTCTTGACTTCTGAATGCCCTTTCTTGCAATCCTTCCTCCTAGCTTCTCGTGGAAACTTTGCTGCTGGAATGTGGCAGGGTCTCACACTTTTTTGTCCGGGTCTAATTTTGATTCTTACTTTGATGATGAATTATTTGTTTGCAAGAAATTTGGTTGGTAAATGATTTTAAATTAGATGAGCATTTGGTTTATTGTTCATCTGCCCTTCCTTCAATTAGAGGTCATCCTAGTGGTGGACTGTATTTTGTTGCGATTGTGTTTTGGATGGAAACATTCTCTGTTTTTACTTGTTCTCCCTTATGTTATGGTTGCTTACTGAAACTATATGGGAACCGATGATATAATTTATGAACTTTTACTTTGCAACATTTACTTAGGCCCCACAGTTAATTTTTCTTTGTCTACGCTTCAAAAGTCCCTATTAAGTTTATTAGCCAAGTAACAAAAATCTATTTTATTGGTTTTAGGTGATTTTAATACACGGATAACTGCTTCCGAGTACAGGAATATGTTTTTTTATTAATTAGGCGATTATTGGGGCCTTTCTTCTTCTTGCTTCTACTTGTAACCCTCTGCACATGTGCATATATACTATTTATAAAGTGGCAATGAAAATAAACGTGGCCCAGTAACACCTTATTTGAAGCAACTGTACTAATAAATGCACACTCATTAATTTATTACTGCAGTGCAATGGTCAAATTCCAATTTATTCCCTTAGTACACCAAGTGGCATGAGAGAAATACTTTTTACTGCCTCACACAATGCTTGTAAAAATTACTTTACACAGGAAACAACTTTCCCAACATTTGCAATGTCTTCAGTGTTATTTTACTGTGCTGCACACATTTTAGCCAGTTGAAGCCTGATTGTGGTTAAATCTTTTTTTTTTTTTTAAAACAAAGAAGCATGAAAATAATGCCATGGCATAAAGCATATATGCAGATGCGTAGAGTAGAATATACTATTTAGTGCCATGGTTGAGCGAGGGGAGTGGCATTCTGACTCACTCGATATTTAGCTTCTTGTGAGTCGTGGCTCCTGCCCACGCTCAACAATGGTAATATTTAGCATATTACACATGCACATCTGAACATATAGTATGATTCACTTAAACTACCACAGTTAAAGTGCAGTTCTAATTCCAAATTTAAACTGAAAAACTCTGACAATAATAAGTTAAGGTTAGGACCACAATCTGTAACTCACCCAACAGACATACAAACCATAACTCGCAAATATAGTGCTCATGACCTCATCCATAATTAAATCAATGCAATTGCAAATGTTGTAAACCATGTTACAGATGAGTTTTTCACACATCAGTTTGACAGGGATGACCATGAATGTTCTATAATTTGTTGGGTTAATTATGTTTTTTTAATTACATTTAGCTCTTCATCTTACTGGTATAAATGTGGTGAGGTCTTAAGCATTTGGTGTGCAAGCGGGGTTTGGCCACAGGGCCTGGCCAGTCCTGGGTTGGGCATAGGATCTGTTCTTTGGCTGTGTGCAGTGGTGGGTGGCTGGATGGACTGGACTGGAGTTTGGCTAGGTCCTGCTCCTAACCTACTGCATGTGGCTAATGCTCACTTGTGGCTTCTGGCCAAGTGCAGTAGTAGGACACAGAATACGTTCCACCATTTTTTTCCCCGCGTTAACCTCTATATGGCTAACCAGAGCACCATTTAAACACTAATTTCTTAAACTACTGAATTTATTTCCACCGATCCAAGCAAAAGTACTTCCTTCAGAAATGTTCTATCTTTCTGCCAATTTCTTTTTTTTTTTATTTCTTTTTTTTATTTATTATAAGAATGTGTCAATACAATACAGGTTTGTGCACCACATTCAATCAATTACGGATAGTTACAATCCAATATCGAATATCGTACCCCTGCCCTTCCCCCTCCCTCATTCCAGGATTTGTCACACATTTAACCAGTCAGGCCCATGCCTCTGCTCAGAGGGGGAGGAGCAAATATCACCTCGATATGCATTCCATTTCCCTCACATTTTATCCCATTTTTTGGGGCAGCCTCGATTCGTGTAGACTGCACGCTCCGCAAGCATACACCAATCAACATCCCGTTCCCATTCTGCGATCGTTGGTGGATCTGGAACTCACCATTTGCGAGCAATGTTACGCTTTGCAATTGTGAAACTATTAGCTGCCCACAGTTGATCCATACGGTTGAGGTCAGTGGCGTCCCAGATGTTTAGGAGACATGTCTTGGGAGATAGTGTTAAAGCATTCCCACTCACTTTGTTCACAGTGTGATTAACTGCCTCCCAAAAGCTCTGTATCAAGGGACATTCCCAGAGTATGTGGTAAAACATACCCACCTCCCCGCATCGCCTTCTACAATCTGCCGAGTTACTATGGCCCATTTTGACAAGTGTCGTGCATGTAATATATGTGCGATGTAAAAAAAATGTATTGGACCAATCGCAACCTTGCCGGTATAGCCACATCGCGCGGGGAGGATAACGCATCGCGCCAGTCCTCATCCTCTAAGTCTCCCACGTCAGTCTGCCAACGTGCATATAGGTGAGTCATCGGGTCTGGTAAGTTATTAATTATCTTACGATACCTAAGGGAGATTGCCTTGCTCAGCATGGGATCTGCCAGTAATCTGTCCTCCAGTGGGGTGGCCTCCGAGATTCCCTCCAATTCTTTTGTTGCTTCTAGTAGGGCATGGCGTATTTGTAAGTATGGGATGGTTTCGGTAACGGCTAATTTGTACTCTATTTGTAGTTCAGGGAAGGTCATTATTTTACCCTTCTTGATCAAGTTATTAACTTGCGATATGCCAATAATGTCCCATTTATCAACCCCACTGTATCTACTTAAATTGCCCAATATGTCAGCATGCCATAGTGGTGTCATTTGTGTCAACTTATTTTTCCACCCCAATATAGCAGTGGCAGCATGCCATATGGCGACAGTAAGAGCTGTGGGCCCAGTGAGCCGCTTCCCGTATGATTTTGTGTATAATGCTTCTCTGTACCCGCCATGGCCCATCAGCCATTTATCCATCTGACATGCTGGGTCCCATTGTGGCCCATATACCCATTTATGTATGATTGACAGGTGGGTGGCCAAATAATAGCATGGGATGTCTGGAAGGGCAATTCCCCCATCATACCACCCACAGACCAGTTTGGGTCCAGAGATACACGGGGGCTTCCCGTCCCAGAGCAGATTCCTAATTTCTCCTTCAATTGATTTGAAATACTCGTCAGGAACGCTATAAGGGGCATATAAGAGCAGGGGAAGGGCCAAGATTTTGTAGAGAGCGGCACGTCCTAGTAGCAACACCGGTAGTGTACGCCAGTGTCGCACATCGCTTTGTAATAGGGTCAACGGGCCTAGGAGGTTCCGTTCGTAAAAGAGCGATGGGTCCGCTGTTGCAAATACACCTAGATATTTGAATCCATCTTCCACAATCGTGACTTCAAAGGTGGCTGGAAGGGCTGGTACAGGCCCCTGTAGCATATATAGTACCGACTTAGACCAATTTATATTGTAGCCAGAGTATTTGCCGTAGTTAGTACAGATTTGAAGGACTCTGCGAATTGAGGCCCCGGGGGAGGAGACGTAAAGAAGGATATCGTCAGCATAGAGCGATATTCTATCCTCCCACTCGTTTGCCCACTTCAGCCCACGGATCAATGGGTCTTGACATATCCAACACTCAAGGGGTTCTAGTACGAGAGCAAATATCAAAGGTGATAGTGGGCAACCCTGTCTTGTTCCACGGTGTAAGGTGAACGTGGAGGACACATGCCCATTTACTACCACCTGAGCGAGCGGATCAGCATATAGAAGTTTCAAACAGTCAAGATATTCCTTTCCCAGGCCCATCCGTTCGAGTACTGCAAACATATATGGCCACTCAACAGTATCAAAGGCCATACGTGCATCTAAAGAAAGTATGGCCGCCTCCCTAAAGGTGTTTTTCCTGGCAAATATTCAGTTTAGGCGACGCAAATTCATAGCCGTATTACGGCCAGGCATGAACCCGGATTGGTCTGGGTGAACCAGTTTTGCAATAACCGGGAGTAGCTTATTAGCTAGTACTTTTGCAAGAATCTTGGCTTCTACGTTTAACAGGGATAATGGTCGGTACGAGGCCAAGTCTTCCGCCGATTTCCCTGGCTTACGTATGACCACAATAGACGCCAGTCTCTGGTCTTTAGGGAGTGTGCCAATGGACTTGCTCTCAAGGTACATTTCAAGGAGATACGGAGCAACCTTCGTCGCTGTTACTTTAAGGAGTTCGATGGGGAGACCATTAGGGCCCCCTGCTTTACCTGACTGTATATGGAGTATGGCTGTTGTTACTTCCTCGACCGTAATGTCCCCTCCCAGCAGTTGCTGGTCTTCTGGGGTCAAAACTGGGATTCGAATATCAACAATTTTCTCCCGTATTTCATCAATAGTGTCTGTTATTGCCGATGAGTAAAGTTGAGTATAGTAAACTGCAAATCCCTCTGCTATGTGCTGTGGGTCACGTAAACAGGTCCCTTTCCGATCATTTAATGCCCTTATCCATC
The DNA here is from genome assembly GCA_963921515.1 of Calotriton arnoldi. NCBI lineage: Eukaryota > Metazoa > Chordata > Amphibia > Caudata > Salamandridae > Calotriton > Calotriton arnoldi. The sequence continues at coordinate 2,859,362 of CAWUFW010000074.1, read as the reverse complement.
TGTCTGCCCTCTCCCTCCTATCCAACCATGCTAGAAGTTTATTAGCCCTGTCCCCTGCTCGTATACTTTAAATAGCGTGGCACGATGTCTACCCTTATCGGTTTCAGTGGCCAGGTCTCTATATTCTTTTCTTTTAAGTTCCAAAATGTGATTCTCTGCCTCATTATGACTACCCCCCAACGCACACTCCTGTGTCAGGATGTCCTGCTCCAGTTCGATAATTTGTCTGTCTCTCTCTTTGCTGTGCCCAACTGAGAGTGACAGCGCCCGACCCTTAATTACTGCCTTATAGGCCTCCCATAGTATTTGCGCCGACTGAACTGACCCCACGTTCTCAGCGAAGTAATGTGCTGTGTCTTGGATCAGTGAGTCTTTGATGTGAGGGATCAGCAGGCACCGTGGATTGATGGTAAGTGTCTTGCGGGTAGGGGTGGTATTTATCGTGTATCAAACCTTTATGGGCGCATGATCAGAGATGCCCCTCGCTAAGTGTTGAACCTCAGAGATGTGGCATGCGGTGTCAGCTAAGGTCAAAATGTAATCAATAAGGGAATGACTTTTGTGAGCAGCCGAGTAATAAGTATACTGCCGTAACTGCGGGTGTGTTGCTCGCCATACATCCGTCAGGCCCATCGCAGCCCCAAATTCCGCCAGTGTGTGTTGTGCTTGCGCGGTGCCTCTCAGGGGATATCTGTCAGTTTGATCACAAAGCGCCATGTTGAAGTCGCCACCCACTATTATTTCCCCTTCCGGTAGTGTAAGAATCATACTGCTCAAGTCCGGCAAAGCTAATTTATGCAAAGCAGGGGGTATATACACCAAGAGGACATTCATAGTCCTACCCTCCCAGGATCCCGATATCCCAGCAAAGCATCCATAGTGATCCGTGTGCGTCTGAGATATCACAAATGGGAGATTCTTCTTCACGAGTATCCCCACCCCCTTGGATCCAGTAGTGAATCCTGCATGTGCGACTAGTTTGTATCCCCATCTATCGAGCGCCCTGCAGGTGTTACCGATAAGATGAGTCTCCTGCAGCAAAATCATATCTGCTGCCTGTCGTTTAATATATTGTAATACAACCCCCCCTCTTGATCTTATCCCCAGCCCATTAACATTCCAGGAGAGCAGGGTCAATGTTGCCTCGAGTATCATGTTCTCGGGAGCATTAGCCATTGCCATTCTGGTTGCATTGGTACTCCCTATTTCCTCCCACCTCCAAGGCTCGGTGCGGTCGAAGCCACTCCATGTGCGCTCTTAGTAGGGGATGTGTCAATAGGTGGCAACGTGCATTTACTGGACAACATGAACGGGATTCAGTAACTACTGTATGGAGTGATGCTAGAATAATCGCTAGAACACATGTGAACAACAGTGAACTTCCTGTAAATTTCCCCACCCACCCCTCCACACTGCCTCCCTGCAAGACGGACTTCAAACTACCCGCCACCCCAACATTGCAGAGTGCCCTTCGCCCATCCGTCCCTATTTCCAAGGGGATGTGAACCAACAAGACTAGACCTACCCCTCCCAACTTCAGATATATATAGTGCAAACCGTCTCTGATTATCATATATTCAATGCTTGTACTCCATTTCCAGTCCAGGGTGTTGCCTCCACGACTCATCAGCATTGGCCGTTGATCCTCACTGTAGTAGATCACATATTCGACAGTCCGACGGAGGGCCGCAAACGGCACACGAACAGCAACTTTATGCCCCTAGGACCGCAGTCAATGTGTCTCTACTCTTAGTCCATTATGCAGGACCATCTCGGCCAGCCTCCGTTCGTTCCGTATCCACGGTGTCACTTTCATCGCGTTCCGACGTGTTCCCTCTACGGTCCTTTCCCATCCGTCTTCGACGTCTGTCGTTGTTATTCGCTCCTCCGACCTGTCGCCAGCCGTCCAGCCACTCCCAAACCGCCTCCGGCTCCGTGAAGAACCATGCTCTGCCCTCAGCCTCTACCCTGAGCCTCGCAGGGAACAGCATTGCATATTGCAGCTCTCTGTCTCTCAGGGCCTTCTTGACTTCCAGGAAACTTCTGCGATTGCCTTTGGACCTTCAAGGTGAAATCCGGGAAAAACATAATAGTGCTGTTGTCGATATTGATGGGGGGAGTTCATCGCGCAGTTTGCAGGATTATGTCCCTGTCGCGGTAGTTAAACACTCTAGCCACTATGGGTCTGGGGGGCTATCCAGGTTTAGGTTTACCCCCGGCACCCGGTGAGCACGTTCAATCGAAAAGTACTTGGAGAGGGTCTTGGGTTGAAGTCGCTGTGTGATAAGTTCCTCCACAAATAAGTCCATTGTCTGGCCCTCCGCCTTCTCGGGAACCCCAGTAATGCGCATTTTGTTCCTCCCTTCGTATTCATCCAACTGGTCAGCGAGCGCCCGGCTAGTATTTTGTTTATCTTGTACCTGCTTCTCTAAACCCTTGGCGGTGGTGACAAGGCCCTGAGTGACTTCTTCCACTTCGGTTACACGTTTGCTTATTTTGTGAAGGTCAGCCCGGATAAGGCCGACCTCGATGGAAACGGAATCGATGCATGATTCTAAGGAAGTATGAACCGCTGTAACAGCAGCCAGAATATCTTGTAGGGAAGGGTCCGTCTGTGCTGGTGGCGTACGACGGTTTCCAGGTGGCGTATCCAATTGCATCTCGGGCCTCTCCTGCGTCTTGAGCCACACCATTTTGTCCAATTTGGGCTGATGGGAGCCGCGGCTCCTCTTGGTGCCAGACATGATGGACACACCTCAGATCCGGTTCATGACCCACAAGTGGAGGTGAGGTGGGGGGGGGTGTTCCGGGTACCCCGGGGCTTCACCACCGCCTGCTCGGTGTAGTTTCACCATCGGCCCGTTGGCTTACCTACCGGGTCCCACTTCCCCAACGATACTGGTAATGCAGCCCCCAGGCAAGCCACGCAGGTGCACCTACTGGCTTGCGTCAATCTTTTGCACCTTCTCCAGGATAGCTCAGCAGAGGTTTTAAATATGCGTGTGTCTGTCGATTCACTGCTGAGATGTGCACGTAAGATGGAGGCTCTGGCAATGAAGTGGAGCTGGCTGTATGCAATGCTAGAGAAAGCTTGGTTAACTTATGACCCTGCTGCCTGTCTGGGACCGGCTCTCTAGGTCTTTATTGCAGGTCTCAAATCTGCTCCACCGACGAAGAGTTCATAGATCTCCCGGCTGTGCACACGGAACATGCGCTCAGGATTGAGTTAACATTCTGTATATTTTAGGCGCCTCAGCCCGTAGCGGTCGGGTCCCTCCGCACTTCCAGGCGTATTCGTGGTCTTTATCACTTCTCGTTGGTCTGGGGTGCACCTCGCTGCAAGGAACTCCCGCGCTGCAATGTTCTACGGTTTCCTCGTTCCCCCGACTACAGCAGGACTTTCACTTTCGGCCGCGGGCTATGCGGCCACGCAAGGCCGGTGCTGCACGTCTTCAAACAGGCGGCAAGCCTCGGCAAGGCGATGGTGTCCCTCCGGTGGCAGTTACTCGGCGCATTTCGGACGTCGATCTTGACGCCTCCGATTACCACTGAGACCGGTTGCAAAAACCGATGACTGAGCGGAGATTCAGGGGTTTATTGGGGATTAGGGCCAGAGCCACGTTACAGCGCGGCCATCTTCGCCGGCAGTTGGCCACGCCCCTCTCTTTATGCCAAATTTAATGTAATCTTTTCAGTTGTTTTTTTTTCTGTATCAAAGATTTCTATGGAGATCAAAATGGGAAGTTGTGCTTTTGGGAACATTCCTCCCCCTTTTATCTTGGCCTCTGCTTGATGGATCTGCACGTAACTTGTCACGAACAAAACAATTGTTTTTTTCCTTTGGAACTTTTTTTATACAGATTCATAGAACGGTGCCAGTTATTAAAAAAACAAAAAATGCCTTTCCTGTGGAAACAGACTCAACCATATCTACATTAGCGCCATCACAGCCAGTGTAATATATATAATGTGTATGTTTATGTAGATTCTCTGTGCTTAATTGTTTCTAAACATCACAGCATAAAATACGTTAAATGCATGGTTTATTTGGACGTATAGGTTAGCTTGATTTCTCTTACCACGTTAAAAGTGACAGTGACCACCCGTTGCATCAGTGTTTTACTTCACTGCTAGTAGTATCTTTTAACAAGGCTGTAGGTTCGTTTTTATCTTTTAATATAAGTAGCAGTCTCTCGACGCTGAATAAAAAATGTGATTTTAACCCCAGACTGTGGTAAACTGTGATTGTGTTTTAGTGTGCCCCTATCATTTTATGTGGGGTTTGGTAAAACACTAATTTGGCCCTAAACAGCAGAGTGCTGGACCTAAGAGGAGAAAAGCAGTTTAAAAAAATTGAGGAGTTCGCTACCAAGAAAAATGTTTGGTAGAATGCAGTTGGGATGTGAGATTGGCAAGCACTGTGTACATACCAGGACAGTTATAAAATGTTTGAGGTAAACTGCAACCTGAAACAAACCATGGACAGTGGTAGTAGGGAGGGGTGTTTGGGGAAGAAACAATGACGAGTGGTGGGGGGGGGGCTACTGGGGGATAAACAGCGAGAGGAGGGTAATGGTGATGGTGAGGGAGAGGGACTGCAGATACATGTACTCCATAAGAGTACCTGCAGGAGCCTGCGGCCTGTAGGAGGACACTGGCCACAGACAGGAAGCTTCACTCGGTCCACGGTCCATACAAAGCCTTGGGAGGAAGCTGAGACGATGCGAAGGCTCGGACCAATATGAAGCAAAGAAACGAGAGTGCCTTTGGAGCTAACTAATGGTAAGTAATAGGCGGATTCTAAACTCCTTTTAAGCGTTTTTGTTTTTGTTTACAAGAGATTTCGCAAGCACGGCACAAGTGCTGTGCATGCAAAACCTAACAATTGTAAAAGGTGGGCCGAAGTTCATTTAGGGAAAAGAGCATACTGGCTGGAAAGTGCAGCAGCTGGGCCCCCATAACCATTGGCCCTGGAAGTAGAGGTGTGAGAGTGGTGTTGCTCCCCCAGAATCATCATGCTGCAGTTCAGAAAGTGAATGAACATTAAAGACTCCTTTTAATTTTGTTTTTATTGCGTCACATTTGCTTCGCTTCAAAGACAGAGGGCAGTTGTCAGGTTGTGTCTTGCGACAAATTGCTTCTTATTCTTTTAACATGGAAATTGGTGTTTACTTTCTCTGGCTGAAAGTCAGAGAATTTTGAAAGTGAACTATGCAATACTCTTGCTGGGGTACAGGTAGTGTGAAAAGAAACGCAGTAAGATGTAATTTCTTTTCTAACGCAGAGCAAAATTTAAATACTTGTAAATGAACTGTACATTATTTTGAATATGGACACAGCACAAATTAAACTTTTTTTGTAATTCTGAAGGGTGATAGAAAGATTTTAACAGGATCATAACAAATCAACACTTTTCTTGGTGATGCACAAATGACAAATATTTGCTGAAACTTGATTGTCACACATTATCATTTGTGCGCTATATAATTTTATCTGTAAAACTGTAGGTTTGTTCAAATGTAGTGCGTATTCCAATGGAAAATGTGCTGTCTTTAATGACAGTGTGCTACAAGACCATGCTTTAGTAACATATTTGTGACCGTGCGTTCCAAATAGCGGCAAAAGCAACATATCACATCTATAACACTTTGCTGCTGAATGGGTGTGACTCATTTGTTCGACTTAGTCTTTGTATGTCGCTTGGATTTCTGCACAAACCCTGTGACTTAGATGATGTAACATTGATGGCAGCACTTCCACTCAGAAAATTTTTCCAGCACCATGGCCTATGATAAGTTAGGAAAAACAGTTTAAGGGGGTTGGCGGGATCCTGAGCCGCAGGGGGTGACTGGGTAGGATGGAGCAAGTCAATGTGTTAAGAAAGCGAAATCTCAGAGGGGCGTGAGGAAATCCGTGGATGAGCTGGGGAATGGGAGTGAAACATTGAGCGTGCAGGTGGTGATTCAGCATACAGAAGAAGAGAGCAAAAAAAAAAACACATTGCTGGAAATTGTTGAAAGCAAAAGAAACAAGCATTGGTTTCCAGCCTTTTGGCTTTCTCAGTGCTTGTTTTTTTTTTTTCCATGGTTTTTTATGAGACATTGTAGAGCTACTGAGGCTTTGCCAGGATTAAATGAGATTAAAAAAAAGGAAAGAAAAGGAAAAAATCTCAAATATTTTTAGGACTCAAAAAGCACAGATTGCCATATTTGTTCCTAGCACTGAAAGCATGCATGTTGTGTGTGGCTATGCTCCTTGTGAAAAGGTAGGATGCTGTCGCTCGCAGTGAAGTTAGCCAGTAGCCAGAGTGGGCTGATCTTTTGCCTTATATTTATGTTGTAGTGGATGGAAGAAAACATGAATGAAGCAACAGTGGACCAATGTATGAGGAGGGCTTGCTAAAGCCCCTGTACGGAAGTGTGCGTGTCTGTGTCTATCCTAACTAAAATCCCAATTTCTGGGCTAAAGCTAGACCTTAAAAGTAGGCCCTGGAGTATAAGCATTGAAATGATACAAGTCTTCCTGTATTAAAGCTGATTAAGAAGTTGCGTTCCAAGGGAAGGACAAGCAGAAGAAGATGATCTAAGCCGTCTAGTAGAAGAAAACAAATGGAATTGACAAGAAAGTCGACAAATGATGAGCAATTGACTGACCCAAATCCCACTGTAAGTGTTGTTATTGTCTGTAGGCTATATCTGAAAAAGGCAGTGTTGAATCTGTGGGCCATGTGCAAAGATAAAGGGGGAATACGGCTGGTGGGATCCAAGCATGCTAACTAACATTAGAAAGTGGGCTTTCTTTATAATCCTGTTCATGCTCTAGACCAGTAGTGGCTGCTTGGAGAGCATTTTATTTCTACTACTGTTTGTTTTGCCGGACACATATTACTTGGCTCCTAGACTGCCACTGTTGGTGGTCCTTAATTTACAGTGTGGGTTAGTTACATTACCTCTTAACTACTTTCTGCTTCCTCTGACTTTAGGATTGTGCTTCAGTTATCGTCACCAGAAATATTGCTGCAGAAGATTACAACACTTATTGTTCTGCATTCTGTTGATTAAAAACTGAAAATGCAATTGGCTTTTGGTCATGTCCATATTGGGTAAACTGTTTGCGGCCTATCATATGGGTTCTTGGGCTTGCCCTCATGCTGTGTCTGGCTTTGCGTGCCGGGCTGAGAAGAGAACCGTTGGTGAATTTACATTGGCACCATATCAAGGTAACATTGCTGGAGCGGAGCTGTCCGCACAACGCATGGGACGCTGCGAAGAACCGCAGTCTGACCCTTCAAGAAGCTGGTGGTATTGGTTGGACGTTGGCACGAAAATGGGCCTATATACAATGTGGCAGAGAAAAGAATCATCATGCGATTTACACAGGGTTCTTGCAAAGACTGAACGTTTTTTAGGTTGTTCTGCTGGCTGTCAAAGCTAGGTTGTCTGTTAAGGCCTCTGAGCTCTATAGGATGAGGACCAAAATTCACTGTGTGATGTGGCGAAGGATGTGTTCTAAAGAAGCCTCAGAAGGGCCTAGAAAGATCTGCATATAGAGCTGGAAATGTCCCATCAACCTAGGGAAGGCTTCAAGTAGGGCAGAGTGGAGAAAACCTGTGGACTCTCCACTCCCGCACTCAGGTGCCTGGCCCTCTGCCCACCACGAAGGGTTTCACGGTTTATCTTTAAATTGAATCTTATTTTTTTTCCAGCATTTGATAATCACGTAGTTTAGCACATATATTAGTATAGGGCTATACTAAGTAGAAAGGAAAGTGCCTTGCCTTCGTTTCTTGGATTGTTTTTCATTTTTAACATACTCCCGATCGTGGCCTCCTGGTCCATCAAGAACATCTTTGCTGTTTCTTTTATTTATGTATGTCGCCGAAGATAATAGCATACCAAACTGTGCCCATTTGAGACGGTTCTCCATGAAGTTGACATTTTTGAGTATGCACGGAATAAAGTGCATTTATAACTGCACTCCTGTATGTAATGTTGGTATGTATTTATTGAAGACTACAATTATATTTGTACCCAATTTAGCATGGATGTCCTACTTGTATGGCTAGTTTGCTTTTAATGCTCTTCCATGTTGTTATAAATGCAAACCTTTTTCCCTCTTCTATCCCTCCGCTATCCTTCTCAATCCAAATAACTGACTAACTTATCCACCACTCAAATTACTTTCATATTTCACTAAACTAATCCAACACTAATCCTTTATGGGTTCCGGAGTAGCATGCTACTCGCCGAAAAAGCGCTTCGACGCCTCGTCAGGGGTTGTAAGCGCTATATAAATACAATAAAATAAGAAGTGGTGTGCTCGCTCATCCACTTTATTATCTTGGGCATTGGAGTTGAATGTGGCCATGATTAACGGTCGGTTTGATCTCTGTACGTCTGATAATTGCTCTTGGCAGAGAGGTTTGTAGTAATCATTTATTGATTGCATTTTCATCCAATACAGGGCTTTTTATGTTGTTACCAATTTTGAAATTCACCCTCATTCTTGGAGCAATCATTCCTAGCTCTTTATCTCTTGGATTTTTGCCCGGTTGTAAGGTGGGAGACAAAGGTGCCTAGTTTTGAATTAAGTTCTTGTTCTGATCATGTATATGTTTGGAAATATGTATCACGAAAGGCTATATTATCTTGGTTGAGCAATGCATCTAAGGCGTTTTCTTCGTCTTTGGATATTGCCAAATTTGAGGCATTCATGTACTTGAACTGGGATAACTTTGCAACGAAACTTAAAAGGTATGCTAGGGCTTCTAAGCATCTGGATATCTCACAGAGGTCTAGCGCTATTAAATGTTCTAAGTTAGAAAGGAAAATTAATAAATCAACCAAAGCTGCAAAGTTATGGTTTGATCTTCAGTCTGCAGTTTTTTCTCGTAATATGCATAAACTCTGGTTCATAATAGCTAGAGGTTTGGGTAGAGATCGCATCAAAACCCCTACCCCATTAGACGAAGATCTTTTGCCTTTTGATTTTTGTGCCCTATGTGCATCTTCTTCCGATTGAATTTGGGACTTAGTTGTTTAAAAAGAGGCTCTAGTTACCTTGGAGTTTCTTTTGATGAAATTGCCCAAGGCATTTTTAACTTAAATAATAGCCATGCACTGGGATTGGATGGTATACATGCCCACTTTGTTAAATCAGTCCCCTTTTTATGGGCAGATATTCTGAAGCTGTTCTTTGATTGTTGCTTAAAGACAGAAACAGTGCCCAAAGTCTTTGCAAGGTAGGAACATCATTCTCCTTTATAACAAAAAGGGGACCGTAATCTCCCTACAAACTATCGCCCCATCACACTTTTAGATGTGACTTGAAAGATATTCGCCAAATGTTTGTTCAATCACTTAGATTCCTGGGTGTAGTATTTTCGGTTATTTCCTATTGAGCAGTCAGGCCTTCGGAAAGCGTGCTCCACCATGGACAATATTCTGTGTTTATATAGGATTGTTGAAAAGTATGTGAGGTTGCATAAAATGAAGTCTATGTGGAGTTTGAGTTTAGCAGTGCCTTTGATTCTGCTGACCGTTCCATTCTTTGGCATAAACTTGTAAGACTGGGTATACCCTCTGAATTACTGTCTCTATTGATCTCCAGTCATTCTGATAATTGGATGACAATCCCAGTTGATAATGGCCTTAAAGAAGGTTGAATTTTAGCCCCTCTTTTATTTTTCTTATATCTGTCTGATTTTCCCTTATTTTTAAAACAAGAGATTACTGATCCACTAAAGTTTGGATCAAGGGATGTTTCTATCTTATCATATGTGAACGATTTAGTATTAGTGTCTCTTACCCCCAATTGGCCTACAGAAACAATAGGACATTTTAGCTTCTTTTTCTTTTGGCACCATCTTACTTTAAATGATAGTAAAACAAAAAATATGATAATGGGGGCCAGAGGCATTAAGTCTCCTTGGTTTTTTTTAATTGAAAAAGACTCAAGGTGGTAAAAGAATATACTTATCTAGGCATAAACATCTCAAATAATTTGCTGTGGGTCCCATATTATACCTCCCAGGCTGCAAAATCAAATTCTACAGGAATTGGCCTATTACAGTTTTTTAACGAACATGGAGGAGGGACGTTCATTCACTGTTAAAGATGTATATTGCTAGTGTAGTTTCTGTTGCCACAATGGAATCGAAGCAAGGTCGCTTACTACGTTTACTTCCATCTCCAATATTGAGTCAGTTTTAAGGAAGCGTTATCTTGGTGTAAGCTCTTCCAGCTCTACTGAAATTATTTGTCTTGAGCTGGACTTGATGGGCATTACCTTCAGAGCCTACTGCCAAATAGGTAGATATTTTTATCAATTAATCAGGAGTCCAGAAAATACACTGGAAATAGTAATTTTGGAGGGGACGTGCTAAGGATAATAAAAAGATTTACACTTTTGGGACTCTTTATTCCTATTGTTTACAGCAGTTGATCTTAACCCCTTCGATGCTTATGACGAGCTGGACTCTTCATGGCACACAGTGGTCGTGTGCTCATGACGAGTCCAGCTCGTCATAGATCCACCCACGGGGAAGCGCTGGCGCTCCCCGTGGGAATCCGATCGTTGGTTTTTTTGGGGGAAGGCAGGGGAAGGGCTTCCCTGCCTCCCCCGCCTCGCTTCAATGACGCCAGCGCGCGAGGCGCGCTGACGTCATTGGGGTTTCCTTTAGTTCTGCGACGCGCTGGAAGCCATTTGCTTCCAGCGCGTCGGGGAATAAGGTGAGTTTTGGCTCCGGGGAGGGGGGTTTTAAACAAAAGAGGCATCGAGGGAAAGGGTTTTCCTTTCCCCCGATGCCTCTTTTGTGCATTCCTGCTGCACGATCATGCGATCGTGCAGCAGGAATGCCCACTAGACACCAGGGAATTTCTTCTTTTTTTTTTAAATAACGTGAAAATACTGTTTTGGGGAGCGGCCTCTTGGGCAAGGGTCGCTCCCCTTTTGGGGGCCATATGTTTTTGGTGCTCTGCCCCCCTGGGGGGGGCAGTTTTTTTTATATAGCGCGGGCATACATTTCATAAGAGCAAAGTGGGAGATAAAAAAAAATCGGGAGAATGGGGCCTTGAATCGGGTTACCCTTCAGAAGCATGGAGCGCAATGGCAGGCAGAGAGAGGGTGATGGCAAGTGTTGTGTTGTGCACTGGCCTGGCAGGTTGCTGGCAGTGCATACACCACCCCCGCCCCCCGTGTGTGGCAGCCCGGGCTGAATCAGCTTCCGGGCACACACACATGTGCATGAATCATGAGATACAAAATACAAATAGAGGTATAATACTGCAATAAGTGGCAGTCACTCAGAACACACTGGGAAGGCACTTCTATAGGCATGGAGTACCGAATTTCCTATAGAGGGAGTAGAGAGGGTGTGAATTAAACAGGAGACTTAAAATGAAGGGTACACAAATCCAAATTTACAATGAAGAGTGAACTTCCTTGAGGGGGCTGAGAGTGAAAGTATTAGTTCTGAAAGTGTCTTTGGAAGAGAAGAGATTTGAGGTCAGCTTTGAAGATCTGGGTAGAGGAGGTGGCACGGAGCAATGGGGGAAGCGAGTTCCAGATTCTCACCGGATTGCGTCATCGATCTTTCCCTGTTGAAGACGGGAGGATGCGGGGGGGGCTCAAGCAGAAGCTTTTCCGCATTGCGAGCCACCGGACAATTTCAATTTATTCGCCAGGTAACGAGGGGAGGACGTGTGTAAGGCTTTGTGTGTGATGCAGGCAGTTTTGTAAATAGATCTTGCCTCGATCGGAAGCCATCGAAGAGAGGACAGGATAGGAGTGACGTTGTCGCTTCGCTTAGACCCTGAAATGAAGCGAGCTGCTGAATGGAGGATGGATTTGAGAGGGAGAGGTGGGATTTGGGTAGGCCTCGTCAGAAGAGAATTGCAATAATTCAGTCTTGAGAGAACCAGAGATTGTACCAAGGTTTTTAAGTCTTTCTCTGGGAAGAACCGACGGATCCCCCATAGAAGGCGCAACTGGTAACGTGCGTTCTTAGCAATAGAGTTGATGTGGGAGATTAGGTTGAGTCTTTTGTCAAGAATGACACCTAGGGATTTAGCGCTGTCGACAATGATGGGTTTGTTGTTGAGTAGGTTCAGCTGATCCATCCAAGATTGAACAGGAGGAGGTGGTAGAGAGGAGGAGGAATTCAGTTTTGGCGGGATTCAGAATGAGTTGGTGAGCTAACATCCAGTTGTGAATAGAGTTGAGAGTAGAGTTGAGTAGTGAGAGATCGTGTGCGGAAGATAAAGGTATCTTCCCACTAGTCCACCAGGCATTTATTTGTGGAGACTGACCCCTTGGGCAAGGGTCACTCTCCTTTGGGGGCAATATTTGTGGCTGTGTCTGCCCCCCAAGAGGGCAGATCGCCATGTTTTTTAAAAATTGGGCCCACTAGACCCCAGGGATTTGTTTGAGGGGAGTGGCCCCTTGGCAAGGGTCGCTCCCCATGGGGAGACACTTGGCCGTTTCTGCCCCCTGGGTGGGCAGATCGCCTGATTTTTTTGTATGGCCACTAGGCCACCAGGGATTTTTTTGTGGGGAGTGGCCCCTTGGGCAAGGGTCGCTCCCCTTGGGGGCATTGTTAGTGGCTGTCTGCTCCCCATGGGGGGCAGATGTCGCCATTTTTTTTATATTTGGCCCACTAGACCACCAGGGATTTGTTTTTGGGGTGGCCCCTTGGGCAAGGGTTGTTCCCCTTTGGGAGCATTAATTTGGCCGTTTCTGCCATCCTGAGGGGCAGATCGGCTGATTTGTTTTTTTGTAGGTCCACTAGGCCACCAGGGTTTTTTATGTTGGGGAGCGCTCCCTTGGGCAAGGGTCGCTCCCTTTATGGGAGGATGATTGTGGCCATTTCTGCCCTCTTTGGGTGGCAGAATAGCAGTATGTTTTTAGGCCCATCTGCCCCCAAGGAAGGCAGAAGCCACTAGACACCAGGGTTTTTTTTAATTTTTGTGTTGGGAAGTGGCCAAAAGGGCAAGGGTTGCTCCCTTTACGGGGTGAATATTTTATTTATACTCTTTGGCCCACCTACCCCTTAGCTTGGCTGGTGGATTGTGTGTGGACTGGTGCATTATTTGCATATGTGATTGTAATGTTTTTTTTCTCCTTTTTATTCTAGTGTAAAGCTTTTGATTCCTGTTTGCGGTTTCGGCAGTGGTTGTTCTGCAGTTTTGCGTAATTGCATTTATTTGGTAAGAAAAATATTTTTGTTGTGTGTACTCCAAATGAGTATTATTGTCATGCATGAATGAATTTTTTTGTAAGTGGTACATAATGGCAGCATTTTTGTTAGTGTTCAGAGCATGAAATTCTTTGCGATGTTTTGCATTGTCTTATGTGTAAAAAAAAAATTTTTTTTTTTAGTGGGATATTGTTGATCCTTACTGTGTCTGTGCAGAGTAGGTGGTGGTGAGTCTAGCTGCTTCTGTCACGTGAGTGGTATAGTGTTGGAGTATATAGGTCTTTGTGATAAAGCTACATTTTGTTTATTTCTTTTTTTACAAAGAGTTTGTTGTTGTTGACTTGTTTGACAAGTAACCTTTATTAGTAAGCATTATGGCTAGCCGTAGAATGACTGCTCAGCAGGTGGTTGGTTTGCTTCTTGAATCTTCCTCTGAGCAGGATTATGAGACTGACACTGCGTCTGAGGGAGGGGAAGATTCAGGCAGTGAGTTTTCTCTCCACATGGAATCATCGGATGATGAAGGTACTCTCAGTGCAGATGAAGTGCCTGTTTTAGAGGAGGATACTACTGTGCCGATGGTGCAAGAGGCATCTGGATTGCAGCCTGGGGCTGCTAGGCTTCCTACTGGAAGTGCTGGACTCTGGGTTGATCCAAACATGGTGCAGGCGGTGTTGCCTGCCTTTAGTGGTTATGCAGGGTGTAGAGTGGATTGTGAACATTATTTGCCTTTACAGTATGTTCAGTTGTTTATGGATGATGTATTTTTGGGTGAGATTGTTGAGCAGACTAATTTGTATGCTGAACAGTTTTTGAGGGACAACAGTGCCAGACTTAGGCCCCATTCTAGAGCTACCCGGTGGAGTCCCACAAATCTGGAAGAGATGAAGAAGTTTTTGGGTTTGACTTTTTTGATGGGTTTGATAAGGAAGCCGTCCATGGGTTCATATTGGTCTACCAGTCCCTTGATGGCAACGGCCATATTTCCTGCAGTTATGACTCGTGATCGGTATTTACTTTTGCTACGGATGCTGCATTTTGTTGATAATGGTTTGGCGTTGCCACGAGATCACCCTGAATGTGACCGTCTTTTAAGATTCGGCCTGTTCTTGATCACTTTGTAGATCGATTTTCAGAGATCTATACTCCAGGGAAAGAAATATCTATTGATGAGTCTTTGGTCCTGTTCAAGGGCCGTTTGGTTTTTAGGCAGTACATTCCTAGCAAGAGGGCACGCTATGGAATTAAGCTGTATATGTTGTCTGAGAGTAGGACAGGATATGTTTTTAATTTGCGTGTGTACACTGGTAGGGATTCCACTATTGACCCCCTGGTTGTCCGTCCACTTTTGGAGTTTCAGAGAAAATTGTGTGGGATCTTGCTAGAGGACTGTTTAACAGAGGCCACCATTTGTACCTTGATAACTTCTACACTGCTGTGCAATTGTTTAAGGAATTGTTCAAAGTGGACACTTTTGCTTGTGGCACAATCCGCTCTAACCGTAAAGGTTATCCAAAAGAGCTTGTTTGCAAAAACTTCAGAGGGGACAGTGCAGTTCCTTGCGTAGTGATGAACTACTAGCTGTGAAATTTGTGGACAGGAGGGATGTGTACATGCTGACTACCATCCATGATGAGAGTACTTCACCTGTGGCTGTTTGGGGTCAGATTGCTGAAGTGCGCAAGCCTGTGTGTATTTTAGACTACAATAAGCACATGGGTGGTGTTGAGAGTAGATCAGAGGTTGGAACCTTACACTGCTATTCGTAAGGCTTACATTTGGTATAAGAAGTTGGCCATCCATCTCTTCAATTTAGCAACTTTCAATGCTTTTGTTGTGTTCAAGGAGTGTTCTCCTGCGTCAAAGTTGACTTTTGTTCAGTTTCAGCAGTCTGTCATAGGCAGCCTTGTTGTTGTGGAACAGGCAAGTGTTCCTAGAGTTGGAGTGGTGTAGGATGTGGCTCGATTGAAAGATCGCCACTTTCCTGATCACATTCCTCCTACACCCTCAAAAGACTTTCCCACTAGGAGATGTAGAGTCTGTTGGCGAAGAGGTACGCGGAAGGAGACTCGTATGTACTGCCCTGAGTGTCCTTCTAACCCTGGGCTGTGTGTGCCTGCTTGTTATAGAGCGTACCACAAGCAAAAGAATTATTGGGAGCAACCATGAGTGGTAAAGTGAACTGCCTGGTCTGTAATGTTTAAGAATTGTTGTTCTGTTTCAAGGTTGGCATTAGTGCAATGTATTTAGTTTCTGATTTTGTGTTAGTAGATTTGTATCTATTTGCAATTTGTTTGTGTTTTCTTTTTGTATAAAAAAATCCTAAATGTGATGGTGGTGTGTGTAGGCTGGTGCTTGGCTGGCGGTGTGCGTGGAGTGGCGCTTGGCTGGGGGTGTGCGTGGAGTGGCGCTTGGCTGGCGGTGTGCGTGGAGTGGCGCTTGGCTGGCGGTGTGCGTGGAGTGGCGCTTGGCTAGCGGTGTGCGTGGAGTGGCGCTTGGCTGGCGGTGTGCGTGGAGTGGCGCTTGGCTGGCTGTGTGTGTGGAGTGGCGCTTGGCTGGCGGTGTGCGTGGAGTGGCGCTTGGCTGGCGGTGTGCGTGGAGTGGCGCTTGGCTGGCGGTGCGCGTGGAGTGGCGCTTGGCTGGCGGTGCGCGTGGAGTGGCGCTTGGCTGGCGGTGTGCGTGTAGTGGCGCTCGGCTGGCGGTGTGTGAGTAGTGACTTGCTGCTGGTCACTACACACACTGCTAGCCGAGCGACACTCCACGCAATCCATCAGCTTGTGTGGTTGCTGTGTTAGGAATGTGGGCGTGTGAAAGTGATGGGCCCTTGAATGGCGCTGTCTACTGGTGTGAGTGTTGTAATGTGATGGGCCCGCGGCTGGTGGTGTGAATGGTCTTGTGTGTATCACGTATGAAAGGTGTGTGAATGGCCTGTAAAGCGGTTGGGGCCTTGACGTGGCTTTACAGCTCACGAGCTGCGAGTCACTGGTTCAGTTATTTGTCCTTTCAATTATTGACAGTGCATTTCATTTTTGTGAAATCTCTTGTTAATAAAATTGTATATACTGAACCATCACTTGCCCTCGTGCCAAATCCAACCAGTATGTGTGTGTGCTTGAGGAATAGATGGCTGTGCAGTAATCTTTGTCTTTTTAGTCTGTTTGCCAAGGTGTACATTCCGTCTAAGAATAACCTACCAACTGTAGATATTGTCGTAAACGAAACACCCATGGGAGTACATGGTGATATCTCTCTTGTGGATCACAACAAGTTATGTTACCCACAATGTCCTGCAAACCTCAAAATGTCTGTCACATTTTCCTTGCAATATTGTGCCAAAATGTTCACGCTGCAGAAATAAACAACACATTATCTCAAAACGACCTGGTTTTGCAAGGGGTCACCTGGGTTTTGGCCCGGGGCTCGGCGGCCACCTAGGGAAACCTACCAAACCCACACATTTCTGTAAAGTAGACACCCGGGGGATTCCAGGGAGGTTGGCTTGCGTGGATCCCCCAACGTTTTCTTACCCAGAATCCCCTGCAAACCTGACATTTTGCTGAAAAAATCCCTTTTTTCACACATTTTTGTGTGGTAAAGTTGTAGCATCACCGGGCTGACACAAATTTCCTACCACCCAGCATCCCCCCAGGTCTCCCGATAAAAATGGTGCCTCACTCGGGTGGGAGGCCCAAGTACCCGCGACAGGCAAGGGCCCACAACGTATTGAGGCGACCTCAAAATGGCCTTTCACAAAACGACCTGGTTTTGCAAGGGGGGTCCCATGACGTTTGGCCTGGGGCTCGGCGGCCACCTAGGGAAACCTACCAAACCCACACATTTCTGTAAAGTAGACACCCGGGGATTCCAGGAGGTATGGCTTGCGTGGATCCCCAGTTTCCTTACCCAGAACTCCTGCAAACCTCAATTTTAGCTGAAAAAATCACTTTTTCACACATTTTTGTGTGGGAAAGTGTGGCATCACTGGCCTCACACAAATGTCCTACCACCCAGCGTTCCCCCAGGTCTCCCGATAAAAATGGTGCCTCACTTGTGTGGGAGGCCCAAGTAACCGCGACATGCAAGGACACAAAACGTTTTGAGGCAACATCAACATTGCCCATCAAAAAATGTTTTGGGCCCTTGCCTGTCGCGGGTACTTGGGCCTCC
Source organism: Calotriton arnoldi (assembly GCA_963921515.1). Classification (NCBI taxonomy): domain Eukaryota; kingdom Metazoa; phylum Chordata; class Amphibia; order Caudata; family Salamandridae; genus Calotriton; species Calotriton arnoldi. The sequence continues at coordinate 2,842,000 of CAWUFW010000074.1, read as the reverse complement.
CACACAAGTGAGGCACCATTTTTATCGGGAGACCTGGGGGGACGCTGGGTGGTAGGAAATTTGTGTCAGCCCGGTGATGCCACACTTGCCCACACAAAAATGTGTGAAAAAGTGATTTTTTTCAGCTAAAATTGAGGTTTGCAGGGATTCTGGGTAAGGAAACGTTGGGGGATCCACGCAAGCCATACCTCCCTGAAGTCCCCGGGTGTCTACTTTTCAGAAATGTGTGGGTTTGGTAGGTTTCCTAGGTGCCGGCAGAGCTAGGGTTCACAAACTACAGCTAGGCACTTTGCCAAAAAGGGTCATTTTTCACTGCGAAATTGAGGTGTGACCACGCTTGCGTTTTGCGCCGTTTCCTGTCGCAGGCACTAGGCCGACCCACACAAGTGAGGTACCATTTTTCTCGTAAGACTTTGGGGAACGCGGGGTGGGCGGAAATTTGTGGATCCACGCAGATTCCAGAACTTTCCACCACAGAAATGTGGGGAAAATGTGTTTTCTTTTACAATTTTTTAGGTTTGTAAGGGATTCTGGGTAACAGAACCTGGTGAGAGCCAGTCAAGTCACCCCATCCTGAATTCCCCTGGGTATCTAGTTTTCAAAAATGTATAGGTTTGCTAGGTTTCCCTAAGTGCCCGCAGAGCTAGGGTTCAAAAACTACAGCTAGGCACTTTGCAAAAAAAGGGTAATTTTTCATTGTGAAAATGTGGTATGTCCACGTTGCATTTTGAGCCATTTCCTGTTGTGGGCACAAGGCCTACCCACACAAGTGAGGTACCATTTTTATCGGGAGACTTAGGGTAACACAGAATTGTAGAGCAACTGTTATTACCTATTGACTTTCGATGCATTTCTGCCTTCCAAAGGAAAGACAATGTGTAAAAAATAAGTCAGTTTGAAAAATGACCTATAATTCTCATGCTAGTATGGGTACTCCCAATTTCGGAAATGTGCAAATATCTACTGTTTCTAAAATCTACATTTTGTTCCCATTTCAAAAATACATAGGTGTCTTTCATAACAATTTTTCCATGTATACATTTTCCCAAAATAATTGCTATATACCCGGTACATAATAAAAAACCATTGCAAGATGCTGCTCAGTTATTGGCTCTGGGTTCGTCGGGTTCTTGGTGAACATACAAGTCCTATATATCCCCACAACCAGAAAGGTCCAGCGGATATAACGGTATATTGCTTTCAAATAGCTGTCATAATTAGAAGAAGTTACAGGTGAAAACGTTGACACAAATGGCTGTTTTTTCAACTAATTTTCAATTTTTCCTTCATTTAACTGTTAGTTTCTATAAGGAAAACTTTAAGGATCTACACAAATGACCCCTTGCTGAATTCAGAATTCTGTCTACTTTTCAGAAATGTATGGCTTTCCAGGATCCATTATTGGTTTCATACCCATTTCTACCATTAACTGGAAGGAGGTTGAAAGCACAAAAAATAGCAAAAATAGGCTATGTCCCAGAAAAATGCCAAAACTGTGTAAAAAAGTTGGTTTTCTGACAAAAGTCTGCTTGTCCCTGAAAGCTGGGAAGATGGTGATTTCAGCACCACAACCCCTTTTTGATGCCATTTGCAGGGAAAAACAAGACTCTTTCATCTGTAGCCCTTTTTCGCATTTTTCCCAAAAAAAACAAAATTTTGCTGTATTTTGGCTAATTTCTGGGTCCCCTCCAGGGGAATCCACAAACCCTGGGTACCTTTACAATCCCCATGATGTTAGAAAAAAGGACGCAAATTTGGCGTGGATACCTTATGTGGTCAAAAAGTTACAGGGGCCTAAGCGCGCTACCCCAAATAGCCAAAAAAGACTTAGCACAGGGGGGGAAAAGGCCTAGCAGCGAAGGGGTTAAATCATGATGCGGTGTTATTGTGTCAATCTATTAGCGCCTTAAAGTGTCATTTAAAAAAGTATGCGAAAAATCAAAGTTTCCAGCCTGACTTGCAATACTGTTTAGAGATCGAAAGATTACAGCAGGGTTGTATGTTTGTTAGAAGTGGTGAGATGCAATTTTACTTAAAGGCCAACTTATGTCACCTGGTGCATAGATTTTTTATGAAATTCAGATTTAACCAGATCTTATTGGCTGATAACTTGTGAATTAATAAGGAAGGGGTTTCCCCGACATCCAAGCTGTCAACATTGTGGAGCTGTTAAACCCGATTTGAATCATGTACTCTTTTTTTTTTTTTTTTTTGGTCCTGGCCTTTCTAATCTCCTGTGAGTTTAAGGTATTCTATAGCAATGCACGACGAAGCACTATACCTTTTTGTACACCCTCCTACCGTGAATATTTGTCATCGTTTAATGAGGTTTTATGAGTGCTTTCTTGATATAAATTGATCTATTTGTACTCATTATAATGTATTTTGTTTGCATGTACTAATTTAGTTTGGTATTGTCTAAATCTTAAGTATCTTGAATTTATTGTATCTATTTATTATTGCTTGTGGTGGTTTTTAAGTGTACTCTCTGGTTGCACTTTAAAGATTAAATAAATAAATACCCAAGAAACATGACTCGGTTAAACAAAATTGAGACAAGGGCGTTCTAGTACTTCTAAAATACGACCACAACTCGACTTTGTGTCATAATGTACTTAACTGTGTTGATATTTGTAAAGCACTATCCTAGGCCCAAAGCACTTTTGTGTGGCCGAAATGTATTATTTGTATACAGCCACACACCATTGGCAAGGTCACTTAGTAGCAGATAATAAATTCTCCAAGCAATGCTCTTTTACTGCTCCATTTCTGCACAATCACACTTGAATGTACTAAACTTACCCATCTTCATAGTTCCACATGAATATGTCACTGTCTATAGTCAGCCAGGCTCTGCTAATCTCAGGAAACACTCCCATCATACAGTTACACTGCATATCTAAAGTATAGCTGATGTAAGGATCGTGGAGCTTCTAAATATCATCACCAGTTCAGTAATGAGTACACAAAAACAACACATACATTTCATGTTCCAAAAACATTTTAAAATGCAGAAGGGCTGCAAACAAAGATGCAAGGATATTTGACGTTACAAATTTGAAACAGATTTTCAGCCGGTAAGGAAGATTCATAAAGTGTTCTATAATTGACTGGCGAGCTTTTGGTTTTACTGGAAGGCATAAGCAACATTTTGTCAAGTGAAATGGAGGCGAGGGTATATTCAGGTTTAACAACATGGATGAAGGTTTGCCAAATGCAATTCTAGGGTTGAAAATTTAAGAAGCAAATTATCATGTACGATTAACATGTGGGTCTACTACTATCCAACACTTGTTATATTAAAAGGATAAAGCGATTAACATGTGGGGGAATCGTGGCCAGTCACAAGACAGAGATAACACAAGTACAAGGCACTGTCTCAGAGGCGGAACAAGCCAGTTTCACAGTGAATCATAAACAAACTTGTAGACAGTATGCAAGATGACAATGTATATTTTCTTGCACGTAAGGATACGTCCAAACTGCTCAACCAGTTCCGGGGGTAGAGGGACCCTTCGAATGGCACTGATTTCTGGGAGGTTGGGGATCGTCAGTAAACCTGGTCCTTGCAAAGGATAATCCATATCTGATAATCCAGAAACGGTGGGACAATCTAAAAGGAAGAAACAAGACATCAATCAGTAAGCATGACCAGGAAAGACCAACAAAAAGTAGAAATTATGTATTTTAAACTGACAGCTTCCTCACCATCCCTTCTAAAACCTGCCTATTTAATCACAATTCTCATGAGCCCTGGATAACCAAAAACATAAAACAATGAACGTCTACCATTTAAGCAGCAACACTATTGGTAAAAATAATAAACAGAGTGGACAAAAACAGTGACGCAGTTACAAGAAATATGGTTCTGCTTACAATTAGTTACTCGGGATTCCAGCCTTTACAGTTAGAGAAAAGCGTGGGGGAGGGGAGAGTTTCATTGTCTATCATTCTGGGAGGTCATAGGTCTGAACTGTAGAATGGCAGACTTTCATCATTCCGAGGTTCACAAAATGAATACTGTTTGAGTTACAGACGCCTGTTCTTTTAGCAATTGAAAAACTCAATGAGGCTTAAGTGCAGAAGATGCAAGTACAATAAATTCTTTGGCTGTGTGATGGATGAGGAGCTAGTACTGTTCACTACTCAAAAATAGAATCAATGGTGAATGAGTATCGGTGCCAGTGCACACTTATAGTATCAACGCAGTCAGCAGTTACAATTTCAACTTTCATGGTGATCCAGAAGGAAGGTTGTCCACCTGACAGCCCCTAATAAGCCTACACTGGCTGAAAACAGAGAACAATGCCCTAGAGAAAAGAAAACTCTAACAGTCCAGTATATCAATATCAATAGTCCTTCTTTAATATAGTCTCCAGTCTTCTGACTTCCAGTATCACGTTCTGATCCTTTATTAATCCAATTAACACGTTTTAGAACCCTTTTAACCAACACGTTTCTTTGAGACAGCATATCGCCCACAACTTCTTCGAAGATAAAAATAGATTGAATCACTATTTACATGCATTCTGCTCAATATCACATAAACCAATATCACCATACATCCACCACCTTGTGATGAACCCATATATAATGATGGTAACCCATTGTGCATTTAGTACTTCCTTGTCCGTCTGTTGCGTAATTTCCACACCCTGGCTATTGTTAATCAACATTAGCCTTACTGCCCCTTTTTTATATATACTCTTTCTTTCGCGCTTCCTCCCTTACTTTGGGTTCTATTCATACTGCACTTACTACCTTGCACCGTTTACTTCCTATGCCCATTCAGGCTTCCTCCACTCATGTCGTCACATACGCATTGTACCAGTCCCCCTTGCCCCATTCAATTAGTTTCACACTCCCTTCCAATATGGCCGCCACTGTCCCCCATACTTTCTATCTGATATACGCTCGCGCCCTCACGCAGCGTCATATCCGGATGCAGCACCTATTTAGAGCTCATGACCGCTCGCTCGTTCACTCGTACCTTCAATTACGGGTAGAGCATACGGAGCATACGGAGCCCTCGGCCTGTCGCCCTTCATTCTCTAAATACCGCTTATCCAGGTAACCGCCCCATGTCACTTACCGACAATTTCGGCTGTTACCCGCACCTTCGCCCATTAATTAACTCATTCACCTCCCTCAGGCTTGGATACCATATTGCCCTACCGGCCTCGCGCCCTATCGTTCCCGGACGGGACACTACACTACCTACCTACCCTCCCTTGCCTCCGACCTGGCCGTCGGATCAGGCCCCCCACTGCTTCAACAATTCTCCGGTAAGACCTTGGGCTCATACTTCCCCCTTAAATTATATCCTACCCTCCTTTGGTCCACTTTTGATCTCTCCCTTTATTCCTAGGTTGCTCACCCCCTTGTTGCCTCCAATTTCATCTGGTATTCTTCCAGGCTTCAATCGACTTACCCTTACTAGTAAGTCCCCGCTCATTTTTCCTTTCACTACAGCGTACTCACTGCTTGTTCCACCGCACGGTTTTACCCGCCCTTTTCACTTATATTGGCTCCACCGCACGTTGTTACCCGGCCTTTTCACTTATATTGGTTTTGGTCTGCCCCCTATGGAACCAATTCTCTCACGCTTATCTCACTATCACCCTACTCCTCACCTGGCCATAACCAATTGCAATCCCTTTTATCACATATGATTGCGCATTGCTCCCGGTTCCGTTTACTCTCGTGCGTACATTCAACTCCTAATCGAATTGGTCGCAAGCCTGCCATATCACCGCGCTCTGCTCACTACCCTGCAATGCTTTAACCACCTTGTATATGTGCATTAGTTGACCAGGCCTCATTTCTCCACCAGCCAGCGAGTATTGTTCACTCACCTTTTCGTATATTATTTTTGCGTTGAACTTAATTGTTAATAAAATTCTGAACTTTTCATTAATACACTCGTAATCCCAATCTTGATTGCAAAATTGTGGTATTGTACTAATTCACCTTGTATGGGACCATTGTTTTTCTTAGCATGAACCCATATATAAAAGCATATTCTAAAAGTGTTGTAAAAATACAATCCAAGTAGAAACCCACACAACTGTTTATATCCATACTGTAAAAACACATAACAAAGAAATCAATGTCAGAGTTACATCATCACTCCCTTGTGACACATGCAAATTACATCATCATTAGAATATGTGTTTACATATGGGTTCGTCATAATATGGTGAATATATAGATGGTGGTATTGGATAATGTGATTGTAGTGATGAAGTCCGTAGCCAGAGTGTAGTTTTATGTAGATTTATTAAGTTCAGTTACAGGTAATTGAGTTGTAGAGATGCAGCCCCACCAGGAGCAGTCTACCTGCTGCTCAGCCCATACTCCAACTGCCACACTCAAGCATCCAGGCACCCCAACATTCCATTCAAGACCATCACACCAACATTCCATGCATCACATTCAAACTGGCTGAGCAGCTAGAGAGAAAGTAACCAAATAAATATAATACAGATTACTACATAGAGCAGAACACATGTAAACAGTGATTCTATCTTTTTTCAGCCTTGAAGAAGTTGTGGGCAATACTCTCTCAACAAAACATATGTTGGCTAAAATGAGTTAATTAAATTAATAAAGGATCAGAACATGATACTGGAAGTTGGAAGACTGTATACTACATTAAAGAAGGAGTATTGATATTTCCACCGCAGTACACTAGGTCTTCAAGCACTCGCGTCTGAGGACTGATACGGTAGAGTGGGTCCGATGGGCCTGGGATGGTGTGCATCACCGCGCTAAGTTGCAAGGAATTTATGCCCCATTCATTTAACTAGCACGCAACCCTATGTTATCTGTTTTGCAAGATGACGGCGCTAGAACGAGAGCACATAGGAGAAATTTGCTCACATTTGTTGACCTATACTCTGATGGACACTTCCTCCTACCCCTCACACTAAATGAACCCCCGCACCCTACTGTACTTGACATTATGCTGTACCCCCAGATCTGTGCCACTTGTCGCAAACTACATGATATATTCCCCAAACCGCTACCCACAGTACACGCCCTTGACCACATGTTGATGAATACTTCCTCCCACAAGCTAGCCACTTGGTTATATATAACCATTCAGGACACAGTCCCCATTCGTGTCCCGTCTACCCACAACAATTAGGCTATCGCCACTGCATCTTCCATCACTGACAAACAATTGGCATACTGTTGTGAACAGACTGCGGCTCTCTTGCCCAATTACAGACTCAGACTCATTCATTTCCAATAAACTATAAATCGCACACCTACACAGCTGCAGCATATAGGCTTACTGCCAGAGGCACAATGTTTGCGATGTCGGATTTCTTAGACTGCTTTTCGACATCTTGCCAGGGACTGCCCGGAGGTGGCGGACTACGGAGGCAGTGTGCCACACTCTTCGGCAAATCACCGGGCACTCTGTGCTGCGGACACCACTAGTGTGGCTCCTAGGTTATGTTAAGAACATCCCTTTGGCCATTCGTCAACTCACGGCTATGCTCCTACTGTTGGCTAAGCGCCACGTTGCCATGCACTGGGGGAGAAGACCTGCACTCAGGATTGAGGCATAGCTGTTAGATGCCACTAATTACCAGGAGCAATTAGCCACCTACTGGGAATTAATGCCGCCAACAACTCATCAGAAAGACATCTGGGAACCATTATTATTGTATTTAGGACAACGAGACACTGACCTCTGAGAGGTGACCTCTTCCTGAGTGTCATAATTTTGCCCCAAAAGTCATTATTCCCATCCGCTAAGACACTGGATTATGGCTGGAGCCTGCGCCTCAGTGACTATTGGAGTTTGCGATATACTTCGTCTATTTACCTAGACTGAATGCTACTTTCATTGGGGTATTGCATGCTTAGCTATCTTTGACATGAATACTTTACTACTGGAATGTTCTGCCATCTCTTTACCTTCCCTCTTTTCCCCCTCTCCCCTCTTTCCTCCTCTCTCCCTTGTTGACTGCTTTAGGCCTTAGCCTACTTGTTATGTATCTTAAATACCAATAAACAAATTTGAAAAATACCAAAAAAGGACTATTGATATTAATATACTGGGCTGTTTGAATGTGTGTGCTCGAGGGCATTGTTCACTACCCAAAGATATACAGATTTTTTTTAATACTAAAATCTTATCTGTCAATTTACCCATATTTGGAGTGTATCTCACACTTTTTTCGTGTTCATTCCCCATTCACCTCATTGGATTACAATCTTAAACTCCTGCCTTCATCCACATTTTTTATTCAAGCGATTGACAGGTATGCAAGATAAATTCGATTGTCCTAAAGGTTTTTGGAATCAGAGCACACTTTGTGGTCCTGGGATTCAATTCTCTTTGACCACAGTCAAAATGGTACGCCGATATTGTATGTGGTTCTGCCCCTGGATGCAAGTCATATTAGATAGTTGGTATGAAGGCTGGAGTAGATCAATATATTGATTAGTGAAAGATATCACAAAGCAGCAAGCTACATCGTGTTGTCACGCATCTGTCTGATGCTTTATATACATGAATGTGTGTGCCAGGGGCTTGTTTCGTTCTGCCTGTGTATTGTTCATTCCTTGGAATCTATGGCTTTGTCATCCGGCATCAATGTCCATCATCTGGCTTTAATAACATTCTATGTACATGTGGGGGCCACAGATTCAAAATAACATCTTCCTTCTGTTGCGGGGATTCTGCACCTACACAGAACTATGCGCAGGTAAACAGGACCTCGGTGTATAGTGGTGTACCAACCTACCACCTTAGTACCCAAAATCGACTAGCTATAGTGGCTCATTCGTTCTCCTACAAAATCACGAAGCTACAAATGATCAGACAACCTACAACACTCCAGACTCTCTCAGGAATCTCGGTAGCAAGACATACCCTTTCGCTCGCTCACTCGTACTCGTCCACGATAATAATGGTCAGAGTCACTGTCATAGTTCAAAATGTTTATTTTAACTATCGTGCTCTATAATGCAGTATACGAGCCACTACCAGCAGCGAAATGCATAAACTTAGAACAATTAGCATTGTTACAACTCCATAGAATATAAAGGGGGATGTCATTATATATAGACAGTGGGAAAAGGACTATAAGGCCTAACCACCCTCCCCTTGGTAAGGTGTCTATTATATAAAAGAAGATCTCTGGGCTTAGTCAGCAGACCTCCTACCTTAGTGCCTAGATGGAAGCTTTACATCATAGGAACCGCATAGCTCTTCTTCCCCGGAAAGGACCCTCTCCAAGTGTGTGTCAGAACAACATGCATCCCTGTAATATCAAAGCACGAGCCTCCAGTAGCGCAGCTGCGTTAGCATGTTTTGTCTAGATGCTAGGGACTGACCAGAACAGAATAACAAGGGGCATTGTTTATCGACCTTGCACATCGTGTTCAGACTAAACTCCAAGAACAGGCAGAGAACGCAGAAAGCAGACAGTTCTCATGCGAAAGGCACAAACAGAGTCTTGCAAAAAAAAGTCATGTAGTAACGTGCGCAAAAACAGCATCATGGCAGCCGTGCTCATGCGAACTTAGCAATGTCGACAATGACCCCAATGGCCATATAACACTTCGTGATGTTTCATATGTAGACAGGTGAGCAAGTATGCACAACTGAGGCAAATCCGGCAAAATAATTATGTACTACAAGGACAATGTTATGCTGCACAAATAGCCTTTGAGGAAATATACAGGACCCTAACATCCCTCAGGTACTACAAATTTATCAACATCCTTAATTAACCTAACCTGCATGAATAATTGCAAAATCACTTGGTCCTATCTAGGGTAATGTAGGAAAGTAGGATCTGCCTTCATGGTCACCCCCACTTTTTGCTGGTGTCATTATGTTTTACTGACTAATCTGACTGGGATCCTGCTAATCAGGACCCCAGTCTCTGTGCTTCCTCCATAAATTGGACATGGTGAGTACTTAGGTACCCCCCAGATTGGCTACTGATGTACCCTTGCAAGTCCCTAGTATATGGTACTAAGGACCCAGGGCATACGTACACCAGGGGTCTCCCCTGAGCTGATTCACGTATTATGCCACCCATGGGAGACCACTCAAATTGTGACTACAGGCCTGCCATTGCAGCCTGTATAAGTTGGTGCTAGCACCACTTATGACAGATATAGGTTTCCTTATATCTGAGGTCAATGCACTTAAAACCTATAAGTCACCCCTAAGGCAGGCCTTTCAATCCTGAAGGCAGGGTGCTCGGTTATAAGTGTGAGGGTGTCCCTCCATGAGCAGGACACCCCTACATTCCATAGAGTCGATTCTCCCAGGTTGTCAGTGCACCAGTCATTACGATACACAGAGTGGCCATGCGTCATTATGCAATGGCTATCTCTAAACTGGTTGGAACGAACCCAGTCGTGTTTTGGAATCATACCGCAACACCGTAAGCGGTGTTGGAGTTATGATTCCATGCACTGTAAAGCTCCTCCGGAAGGCCCTCAGTGCTCCTGGTACCAGTCTTCTAGACCCGGACAGCAAACTATGGCTGCTGCCGACCAGAGACACTTTTCTGCCCTCCTGTTGGTGAGCCAAGCTCGAGAAGGGAAAGGCAGGACAATAGGTTTCCTGTCACAGGGAGGTGTGACCACCTCTCAGACAGGACTTAGTATATTGGGAAAGGGTGGGAGCGCCTGCCAGTGCCACTAGAGTGCTTTAAAGGGCACATTTGGTGCCCTCCTTGCATACTCCAGTTGAAACCAGTTCGGGGAGCCGTTGACCCGAAACTGGACAAAGGACATGGGAGTATCTTCCCTACCGTCCAGCACCTCCTCTGGGAGGGACCCCTGAATCGTCTCAACCCTTTCCTTAGGGGTACTTAAGGGCCCTAGACTCATCGTGGCACAAGATTCAGATCCGAAACCACTTAATCTTCATCCGTCTAGGCACTTAGGACTTCGCTTTGGGACGCAAGACTGCAACTGGGAAAACTCCTGCTGCTCCTGGTCTCGTCGTCCTGCAAGTCTTCTGCGTCGTCTGTGCCTGTGCTCCATACAGGTTCTTCTACAGGCCTGTGGACGTCCAAGACACTCAAAGGAATCTCCCTTGAAGTGAAGGAGTCACTTCCCTGCATCTGCAGACACCACACAAAGGTGACCAGTCTGGTGTTCCTGAGCTCCTACGGACTCCGAAAAGATCAGCAACACAGGTGGTGGTGCTGCAACTCCCTCGAGGCCTGCCCTGTCTTCAAAGCAAGGTTGAAGCCAGTATCCCTCGTAGGAACTGCTGGAGCAGTACCCCTGTGCACCTTGTCGACTTGCCATTTCCAAGGCTTGTTGACTCTCTTCCAGCCTCAAGCATCATCTGCAACCAAGAGCTTTGCCTGCACCGCATCCTCTGCACCGTGGGCCTTCATCCTTTGGTGAGCTGCTTGAGGTCTACTTGCGACTCCTGTGCCTTTGGCCCGTGGGTTTTCTTGAGGGTCTTCTTTGGCACCAGTGGACTCCCCTGCTTGCTCGGGGCCTGCCCCGACTTACCTGCTCGTGGTGAGTCACTTGGACCTTGCTTGTCCCGACACTGCACCCTTTTCGACTACTACGTTGGTTGCCGTTGCCAAGGCTTGTTGGTGCCCCTGCCGGACACTGACCCCCCTGGCTCTTGACATACGACATGGGACAGCTCGTGAAAGGCCCCTGGTCATCCACAATGTCGCCTGGTCCGCACAGCTGCATCTTCAAGGGCACCATCAACTCTCCTGCATTCCCAAAAATCGGTGGGCATTCGTCTTCCGTGCCTCCTGGTCACTCCTGAGTGGCATAGACTCTGTCCTCTCTGCTTGCAGGTACCTCATCTTAAATCCACCTTTTTTTATTTTACTTTACAGAGTTTTATATAGCGCGAACTTGACCCGAATCGGGTATCAGAACGTTTTACATAGCACCAGTTGCATTATTTGAGGACACATTCATTTTTGTTAGGCACGGGGAGATTAAGTGATTTGGGTTCCACCAGACTCTTCCGCCTTCTTCGCCAGCGGCATCTTCACTCAAGTCCTCCATTGTGGTCTACGGCGGTTTCCGACATCACTTCGCACCTATGCACCCGGCTTACCTGGTGTAGGTATCCTGGTTCCTAGGGTATCCACGGGTGGGGTGACTCTCAAACCTTCCATCTTCTACGGGGTTTCTTCAGGGTCCGCTAGGAAGGGTCCTTCTTTCAAAACTGCAAACGCGACTTACCCATTGACTTGTATTTAGCACGCGGTCTTGTTCCCACACTGCACACGACCTCCGTGGGGTTCCTAGATACTGACCTTGGGTGGTTCCTTGGGTCCCCAGCGCTTCGATGTCTTCTGGGTACAGTCTTGACTTGAGTCGTGGTTCGCATCCCACTATTTTAGTATATGGCTTGGTCTCCCCCTGGAGACCACTGTGTATTTGTGCTATTATCTAAGCATTGTGTGTATTGTGGTTATATCTCCGGGCAGGAGATACTGCAATGTGTTAGTGAGTGTTTATAATGAATACATATTTTTATAAACTACACTGTCTGGTTCTTTTTCACTTAACCTACACCATAAGATTAAGTACTGGTAAAACAAGCTGCTTTACACTCCTTCTGGATTAAGCCTGAAGGCTGCTCTCCACAGCTACCACTTAAAGAGGTTTCTAAGGTTGTCTAAGACCACTAAAATCACCATTAGGGTCGTCTGGATTAGTACAAGGAGCTACACTTACATAAGTGTGCACCATATACTAAGCCATACCAAAGGGGATGATGGACGGAGCGTTAGAGCAAATCAAACACTCACCCCCAGTCAACTGATCTGGGTTTAATCCATCATCATTCTTTAGCTCACTCCACCACCCCAGTTCAGACATGGCCATATGCAAATCAGTCTGACCCTGTGCCTCATGGGAACAGTCCAGCCCGAACTGCCAAGCCATGTCTTCCCTGGACCGGAAACAAGCATCCTGGGACCGGTTTCGGGTTCATACATATACTAAGCCAGCCTCCTACAGGTAAGTTTATTGATTTTGCAGTGATACACAATTTGTATACAGTGCTAGCAAATGCATTTATGCGTGGCCACATAGGTCTCTGAAATATCTCTTTCATGGCCCTTTATCTTCTTTTTTTTCTTTACGTAGTATTGAAACTGTCCCAAATACTACGCCAAAACGTTTTTTCCTGAAGCAGTATACTAGTAAAAAAAATATAATTAAATATTTCAGTGTGCACCATCTTGAAACAATGGGGGTATGGACTCTATAGCTGAGCTAACCAAATGGACATGAAAAGGAAATAACCATAGTCAACCAATTCGTTTGATCATACACTGCCATTTTGCTCCTTGGTTCTAGGGGAACTATTACATTAAGGGAGGGGTACTTGTGAGGCCTAGGAACTGCAACCTTTCTCAGGATTTGCAGAGTCGTGCAGGGGGCACACAAAGCCTAAAGTGTACCTGTTTCTGGATCAAGGTGCTCCTCTACTTTTGTCCATATTTATAGGCACCTTGTCTTAGTCTCTGCTCGTTCACCTCCCCACTGTTATTTTCCTGTTTTTTTTCCAATGACAGCCCTGTGGCGAACAGGAGTTGTCGTTGGATGAAAGATGAAGACACTGAAGGTTAGTAGATTCAGTTTACTCAGTAGTAAATAAGTACAAGGGGCTGCCATGAAAACACAGCCAGTCTATCAGCCCACAGATCCTTTCCCAACCACTACTAACCATCCCCCTACTCCAAACATCAACATTTTCCACTCTGTCATTACATTCCAGAATTGAGAATACAGTAAGGCAAAACAGAACATTACATTGCTTTTTCCTTTGCAAAGCAAACAAATGAAATAACCATTACAACTAAAAGAAAAATAATGCAAACTCAAACAAAAATTTCAACAGAGAGGCTAATTATCTATCAAGGTTAAGCCAAAGTCTTAAAGTAACAATGGACTTGCTTAATAATTTGTAGCATAAAGAAACAATTAATAAAAATCAAATGACTACATATTTATCTGCAATGAATGGGCAATCATCTGGGGCGATCACTTCTGTGAGCCAGCCAGGAAACACCTACATTACTTCCCATTTGATTGGTGTTCATACTGGTACCGGCAGACCTGGTGCCCGACAGGAACATTGACTCAGAACCTTTATCCAGGCCTGCCACCTCACCACCCTTTCACCATCCACCAATGACGCCCATTGACACGAATGGCATTACCATTAACCTAGTCAATGACCACCAGATCACCAAACTACTCCTCCCTTTTCCTGACGAAGGTACTTTTTTTTTTTGCGAACCACAACGCCCACCTTAAACTCTTGATGATGTACACGGTTGTGTTTGTCATAATCTTACTCCTGTTTAGCTTTAGCTACTTTGGCCCTCACACTTACATCCATTTCTCTCAATGACACTTCCTGCTTAAACCCCTACCCATCCAACCAGGAAAGACCTCGGTTCAAACAATCCTTCCCCCTCAAAAGCTCAAATTGAGACCTCTGGGTTGAGGAACGAAGGCTTGTATTATAGAACAACAGCAGGCTACACACAGCTTTGCTCACAATACACCTGTTTGAAACTGCCCAGCGTACACATTGCACCAAAACGCAATTCATGCATTCAACTTGACCTTTGGCCTGGTGGTGACATAAAGAAGTCTTAAGGTGATTAATATTCCCAGACCTCAACATTTTTTTGACGTCTTCATTCACAAACTGAACCCTATTGTCTGATACATTAAACTAGGGGAAAACCTTCACGAACAAAAACATCCTTCAGGAACTTAATGACCTCCTTGCCTTTGGGGTCTGCTATAAACCTAACCTCTGGCCATTTAGAATACCCTGAAACCAGTCCCAGGATGCTTGTTTCTGGTCCAGAAAGGATCTGGCTTGGCAGTTCGGGCTGGACTGTTCCCATGAGGAACAGGGTCAAGATTGATTTGCATATGGCTTGGTCTGAACTTGGGTGGCGAAGTGAGCTAAAGAACTATGATGGATTCAACCCAGATCTGTTACTGGGGGGTGAGTGTCTGAAAGGTTTCAGCGCTCCGTCCATCATCTCCTTGTGTTTGCTTCGTTCGCCCTAAGTTGGCAGGGTATGCCCAGACGTGGGTCCATTGCTCACTTTGCCACTGGATTCAAGCTAGCCTGGCTGATGAGGGGTGTAACCCCGAAACTAGTCCCAGAATGCTTATTTCCGGTCAAGGGACGACCTGGCTTGGCAGTTCAGGCTGGACTGTTCCCATGAGGAATAGGGTCAAGACTGATTTGCATATGGCTGGGTCTGAACTGGGGTGGCGAAGTGAGCTAAAGAACGATGATGGATTCAATCCAGATCTGTGACTGGGGGTGAGTGTTTGAAAAGTTTCAGCGCTCCATCCATCATCTCCCTGTGTTTGAATTAAGAATAATAGTCTATTAACACTAATGCAAAATGTGATCATTCCGGTAAAATATTGAATGTACCTACCAGATCAATTCCCACCTTTTCCCAAGCTTTTTCGGGACACTGAATGGGCTTTAAAGGAGGCTTTATTACAATCAAAGACTTTTACGATGACACACAAATCACACACTCTCCAACCAACTGGTCAACCTCTCTGTCCATAACTGCCCACCAGAAGGTTTCTCTTATCCATCATTTGCTGAATGTGTGCCCCAGATGCCCTTCGTGGGCAGACCTAATAATCCTGTGTCCGACCCCAGCAGGTGGTACCAACTTCTCTCCTCTCATCAACAATCTGTCCTCTACCGAAAGCTCATCATTCATTTTCCAAAATGGCTGACATGAAAACACAACACTTTTTCAGTTAGCCAGCCATCCTTCACATACAGCATGACTTGCTTAAGAATTTCATCAAGCAACAACTCCTCCATCCAGTCCTTCTTAGATACAGCACTCATTTCTTTTATGTCCACAGAAGCAATCAAGCAACTTTCATCGCACAAATCATCACGTGAATCATCAGTTTGCAAACTAACGGGAAATCTGGACAGACACTCTGCCCTGACATTTTTTGCCCCCTATATGTGCACCACCTCAAAATTAAATTGGAGCAACTTGGTGAAAAGCATGGCAATGCGCGGAGTTTGATCCTTAATTCTTTCCCCACTCAGAATTGACACCAATGGCTTGTGATCGTTTTGACCATGAACTTAGTTCCCCACACATAGGGTTAGAATTTCTGGATCGCCCACCAGCAGGACAAAAATTATTTTTCAATAGTTGAAAATTTTACTTCCGAGACCCTGAGAACTCTTGATGTTCAACAATCCCCTACTGCTGAGTGAGGACATCACCCTGACCTCAATTGCTGGCATCAACCGTTATGCAACACAACAAATTAGGGTTGAATGGTTTCCATATTCTTGAATCCACCAGCTGTTCTTTTACCCACTCAAAAGATCCTTGACATAATTCATCCCCAACAAAAGTTACATCTTTCTTCAATAACACAGTGAGAGGCTTAAAGTGCGCAGCTTAGCCTGGTATAAAACACTAATAAAATTCACCTATTCCCATGAATGGTTTCAGGCCCATTTTGTCCTTGAGTGCTGGAGCATCAATAATGGCCTCCACCAAACCTGGCCTGGGTTCTATGCCATCACCCTAAACTAAGTGGCCCTGATACTCTACTTTGGGTTTGAAAAACTCACATTTGTCAATTTTGAGAGCTACACCCATTTCCTGTAGAGTAATGAGCACCCTCTCAAGAATGTTCTTCTTTTGTAGATACAAAAATAAGAACGTCATTCTGGAAAGCAGCAACGCCCTTCATCCCATGAAATATCTGGTGCGCGATCCTTGGAAACACCGACGCAGCAGAAGGTAATCCAAAAGGCATCCTGCAGTATTGTAAAGTTCCCATGAGAGAAACAAACACAGTAAAATGTCTGGAGCTAGGTTTTAACATAACTTGAAGGTAAGCGGAAGCTAAATGCAACTTACTAAAGAATTTAGCCCCACTAGCATGGGCCAACAGCTCTGATATTTTGGGTAAGGGATGCGAGT